>OX453305.1:8794410-10178885 GCA_949710035.1 Crambus lathoniellus | reverse complement strand
CATTTTAACAAAGGATTCAAATACGTTTTGGTCGTGATCGATACTTTATCAAAATACGTATGGGTAAATTCCATAAAATCAAAAGATAAAAATAATGTTACCAAAGCAATGCATGAGATATTATCTTGTACATCAAGAAAACCTAATAATTTACAAACTGATCTTGGAAAGGAATTTTATAATGATGTTTTTCAAAAATTGATGAGAAAGTATGATATAAATCACTATTCCTCCCATTCTGTCAAAAAAGCTTTTATAGTAGAACGCGTAATTCGTACAATAAAATGTCATCTTTATAAACTTTTTAGTTTATATGGTTGTTACAAGTGGCTAGGACCAAACTTGAAGTCAGTTGTAGAAAAATACAATAACACTACTCATCGTAGTTCTAAATACAAACCTGTTGATGTAAATAAAGTAAACCAAATGGTTGTTAGAGCTAATATTATGCAAACACAGATATCTAGTACAAATAGACAACCTAAGTTTTGTATTAATGACAGTGTTCGTATAAGCAAATTTAAGGGTGATTTTTACAAAGGCTATACACCTAATTGGTCAACGGAAATATTCAATATAGTTAAGGTAAACGATACAAACCCACCTACATATATTTTAGAAGATAAACATAAACAATTAATTTTAGGCTCATTCTATGAACACGAGTTGCAAAGAACAGAATTTCCTGATCTTTATCTCATTGAAAAAGTTATAAAAAGAAAAGGCAATAAGCTTTTTGTTAAATGGTTAGGTCTCAGTAAGGAAGAAAACAGTTGGGTGGATAAGAGTGCATTACTTCTGTAATATAAATTGTGTGTTGGATGAAAAGTATTCATTTAAAAAAGATCAATGAAGAAGGGCAGAGGTATTTTAAATAACTTTATTAATAACTTACCAATTGAGCTACATATCCCTGGTTATAAATTTTGCGGTCCTGGTACTAAACTTCAGAAGCGATTACTAAGAGGTGATCGTGGTATAAACAAATTAGATGAAGCTTGTATGCACCACGACGTTGCTTACAATTACGAAGACTTGAGCGTTCGACATAAGGCTGATTTAGAACTCTTGAATATGGCTAAAAGAAGACTAAAGTCGAGCGATGCTGGAAAAGGCGAAAAAGTTGCGTCATGGATAGTAAAAAATGCAATGAAAGCAAAACTAAAAGCTGGTGCTGGAATACGTCCATTTATGTCAATTGTGAAAAAATTACAATCTCAAATAAAGAAGTTGAAATCTAAAGATAATAGTACAGCTATAAATTTCGCATATGCTGCTGCCAAAAAACTATTTAAAAACAAAAAAGGAATACGTTTACCACGATGTATTCCTATTCCAAAAACGGGAGGCTTTTTACCTCTTATTCCTATTTTTGCTGGTTTGTCAGCACTCGGTTCACTTGCTGGCGGTGCGGCAGGTATAGCAAAAGCTGTTAATGATTACAAGGTTGCTCAGAAAAACTTACAAGAATCTGTACGTCATAACAAGGCAATGGAAGGTGTTGCTCTTGGAAAAGGGATGTATATTAAGCCTCATAAAAAAGGAGCTGGATTATACTTGAAACCTTCAAAAAACTAAACAAAGGGCTACCCAGACGTCCCCTTACAAATATAGACATTTTGAAGCACGCAACTGGCATTCCTTATTTTCGAGGAGTGTTTATGAGAGATTCACTCCCCTCAAAACCAAGAAAAATTGAGTGTGCTATATTAAATTTAGATAGTTCTGAAAATCCAGGAACACATTGGGTAGCCTATGTCAAACAAAATGACTACTGTGAATATTTTGATAGTTTTGGTGATTTAAGACCTCCATTAGAACTAATAAACTATTTAAAGAATATGTCAATAACTTACAATTATGTACGGTATCAAAAGTTTGGTACTATAAATTGTGGTCATCTGTGTTTAAATATTTTAAGAAAGTATTGGAAACGACATTTATAATAAGAGTAATATAATAAACTTTATCAGTATAAACATGTCTTTCACTGTGTCGATAACTGGCAGAGGAGCGTCTTTAATAACAAACTACTCTCCTACAATACAATTAGAGGGAGAGTATGAGTGTGGTTTATTATATTTTTCCACTTTTAATTCCATCCCTAATATAGACGGAAGGAATAATAAATTTTATTATGGTAAAGATAGTGTTATAAAAATACCAGAAGGGTCTTATGAACTTCAAGATATTTGTGATTATCTTAAGAGCAATATCAAAAATGTTGTGTTGAGATTGACTGCAAACAACAACACATTAAAAACAAGTATTTTTTGTTCCGAAGAAATTCACTTCAATAAAACTGATTCACTGGGTAAAACTTTGGGTTTTGGTATGGAAACAATAAAGGCTAATATAAATACAGAGTCTAGATATCCTGTCAGCATTTTATCGACAACTATCGTGCGCATCGAATGCGATGTAATAAGTGGATCATTTGTGGACGGAAAAGCAAGCCATATAATTTATGAATTCGTACCAAACGTACCACCTGGTTATAGAATCATTGAAATACCTAAAAATTTAATTTACTTTCCCGTCAATCAAAGTTCAATAACTGCTATCAATATAAGAATATTAGACGCTGAAAATAATAAAATTAACTTACGTGGTGAAGAAGTACAGCTATACTTACACTTTAAAAAAACATGCTGAATTTCAATAAAAGCCTATATACTACAGTCAGTTCTAAGAGATCATCTCATAAGGGAGCACCATTTCGATCTTTTAAGAAATTGACAAAAAGCAATAAGAATTTTTTGAAGTCACTAGGATTGATAAAATGAATTATTTAAATATAACCCAACCTGCAAAGTACGATAACAGCATCGAAAGTTTTGAATATCATACATATATACCATACGTGACAAGTTTCAACAAGAACGACGAAATAAGGATACCGATAAATCAGCAAGACCTCTACGTATTGCCTTCACATAGCACTTTATATATTGAGGGTAGAGTAAATGTGTATAAGAATGAAAACGAAAAAAAAGTATCAGTAACGAGTGTGCATTTTGTAAATAACCCTGCGTTATTTTTATTTCAAGACATTCGTTATGAAATAAACGGAGTAGAAATAGATAGAATTAAAAATGCAGGAGTGACAACCACAATAAAATCTTATCTATCCTTGAACGATAACGAATCTAAATGTGGACGAGTTTGGGGTTGGTCTCCAACAGGCACAACTATTGACGGTAATGGATTATTCTCCACCGCTATACCGCTAAATAAAGTGTTGGGTTTTGCTGAAGATTATGAAAAAATTATAATGAACTGTAAACATGAATTAGTTCTTTTGAGAAGTAATACAAATCTCAATGCCCTAAAATTAAACGCTGGTGAAGTTGTGGATAACATATCAATAAACAAAATTATTTGGCGAGTGCCTCATGTTAAAGTTTCCGACCGAGAAAGAATTAGTTTGCTTAAGCACTTAGAAAAAGATCGACCGATAACAGTTGCATTTCGTAATTGGGACTTATATGAGTATCCATTACTTCCCAAAACACGTAAACATACTTGGTCTATTAAAACATCCTCACAGATAGAGAAACCACGATTCGTCGTAATTGCTTTTTAAACTAATCGTAAACATAATGCAACAAAGTCAATGGCAGAGTTCGACCATTGCCTTATACGTGATGTAAAAGTTTTTCTAAATTCTTCTTATTATCCATATGAAAGTCTGAACATTAGTTTCGCTGACAACAAATATACATTAATATATGAACAGTATGCTAAGTTCCAGCAGTCTTATCACGGACGCCGAGCTGAACCGTTGATGAGTATAAAAGAATTCAAAGAAATTGCTCCCTTATTCGTCATTGACTGCTCTCGCCAACACGAAACGTTAAAGGGATCGATTGATGTGCGAGTTGAAATCGAAGCTGATCAAGAAATACCTGACCAGACCGCTGCTTACTGTTTGATTCTAAACGATTGCATATTTGAATCCTGCTTTGTAGTGCTCTTGGACTATCCTAAGCGCGTCATACAGGTGTGGGCTCATATTCCTGCTCCCACGTTCGGAACCATTTCTCACGAGGCACGGCCGGCGAGCGTTCACTCACCACCCCTTACATACCACTCTTTGCAGTAAATTGTTTTAAAAAGTGTTATTTGTGAATATATTTTTAACTATTTCGAAAGTGAAAAGCAGAAATTGATGTAAGTAATTGAAATATTCTTAATTTTTTTCTTTCCACCATTATTATTTTGCTCTAGAAACATGAAAACTAACACTGTCTTTTAAAACTTATTAGTACCAAACTTATAAAATTAATACTTCTCTTTACTTAATTAATAGCAAGTTAAAAAATAAGATTACGTTTTAATCCTTTTTATTTTCTAAATATATATTATGTAAGTACCTATTTTAAAAGCTTTTGCAATGTTAAAAGTGTGAGGTACAAAGTTTTGAAGGTCAGTGTATTATCGCAATGTAGATTTTTGTAACTTTACATTCTTTGAAAATCTAAAGTTATATTTTTTCAGTAATTAAAATGCTGCTTAAAAATAAGAAATGTTTTCAAACTAACTTTTTAAAAGCAATCTATTCATTTAAGTTTACAATGTACTGAGTTATTGATAAAAATATAATATACCTACCTAAAATTGAAAAAATAATAAGTATTAAAATAAAGTATTGAGAAAAAACGACCCGCCACACAACTAAGTAGCTCTGATGAGACTCGAACCCACGACCTTTCGCTGTCTGGGTGACTGCTCTAACCACTTAGCTACAAAGTCGTTTTCTTCTAATATTTCATTTCAAGAATAGAAATTGCATTGTGCAAAAAAGTTAAAGTAATTTAACATACTTAATAAGGTTTTTTCTTATTTCCAGGTTCATAAAAAACATTATCAGCTACCTATGTCTGAAGATAAAAATGGAAGTTTTTTATGTAAGTAAAAACTCATGTAAAATGGAGCTATGAGAGTGTTTTTTCTTTATAACTTGAATTTTTACAAAATGTTATCTATTTTTCAGGACATGAAAAACTTTCCACTGGTCAACTCTGTCGAAATGAACATAACGAAGAAACCACTTCATTTCTTTGTATCAAAAATGTATAATTTATTAATAAATACCAGCATTACCACCCACCCACCCATCCATCCTATCTTAAAAATGTAGGCTACCAAATACGTACGAGTATGTGGTGGCTGAGGTAATTTTGTAAGCTATCACTATAAGTGATGGCTGAGGTATCTGTTTTTATCGGTAAGGTACAGCTACCACAAATTTATTCACTTATAAGTTTGTGATAGCTAAGGTAAATAAGGTTATGCAAAAGGTAACACTTAGTAGATATTTCAATAGTTAGCTTAGCTTAGTTTGAATAGGTAGGTCGGTGCGTGATCTTACCATGGGCTCGCAGAGAGATACTTACCATGGTTCTCTCAGCCGACACCGGTTAGGAGTCTGTTCGGTGCATGATCTTACCACGGGCTTGCAGGAAGTTACTTATCATGGGGCTTCCAACCGAACAGCTAGGTGGTGCTCGGTGCGTGATCTTACCACGGGCTCGCAGAGAGATACTTACCATGATTCTCTCAGCCGACACCGGTTAGGAGTCTGTTCGGTGCATGATCTTACCATGGGCTTGCAGGAAGTTACTTATCATGGGGCTTCCAACCGAACAGCTAGGTGGTGTTCGGTGCGTGATCTTACCACGGGCTCGCAGAGAGATACTTACCATGGTTTTCTCAGCCGACACCGGTTAGGAGTCTGTTCGGTGCATGATCTTACCATGGGCTTGCAGGAAGTTACTTATCATGGGGCTTCCAACCGAACAGCTAGGTGGTGCTCGGTGCGTGATCTTACCACGGGCTCGCAGAGAGATACTTACCATGGTTCTCTCAGCCGACACCGGTTAGGAGTCTGTTCGGTGCATGATCTTACCATGGGCTTGCAGGAAGTTACTTATCATGGGGCTTCCAACCGAACAGCTAGGTGGTGCTCGGTGCGTGATCTTACCACGGGCTCGCAGAGAGATACTAACCATGGTTCTCTCAGCCGACACCGGTTAGGAGTCTGTTCGGTGCATGATCTTACCATGGGCTTGCAGGAAGTTACTTATCATGGGGCTTCCAACCGAACAGCTAGGTGGTGCTCGGTGCGTGATCTTACCACGGGCTCGCAGAGAGATACTTACCATGGTTCTCTCAGCCGACACCGGTTAGGAGTCTGTTCGGTGCATGATCTTACCATGGGCTTGCAGGAAGTTACTTATCATGGGGCTTCCAACCGAACAGCTAGGTGGTGCTCGGTGCGTGATCTTACCACGGGCTCGCAGAGAGATACTTACCATGGTTCTCTCAGCCGACACCGGTTAGGAGTCTGTTCGGTGCATGATCTTACCATGGGCTTGCAGGAAGTTACTTATCATGGGGCTTCCAACCGAACAGCTAGGTGGTGCTCGGTGCGTGATCTTACCACGGGCTCGCAGAGAGATACTTACCATGGTTCTCTCAGCCGACACCGGTTAGGAGTCTGTTCGGTGCATGATCTTACCATGGGCTTGCAGGAAGTTACTTATCATGGGGCTTCCAACCGAACAGCTAGGTGGTGCTCGGTGCGTGATCTTACCACGGGCTCGCAGAGAGATACTTACCATGGTTCTCTCAGCCGACACCGGTTAGGAGTCCGTTCGGTGCATGATCTTACCATGGGCTTGCAGGAAGTTACTTATCATGGGGCTTCCAACCGAACAGCTAGGTGGTGCTCGGTGCGTGATCTTACCACGGGCTCGCAGAGAGATACTTACCATGGTTCTCTCAGCCGACACCGGTTAGGAGTCTGTTCGGTGCATGATCTTACCATGGGCTTGCAGGAAGTTACTTATCATGGGGCTTCCAGCCGAACAGCAAACAACAAACTTATGTTATATACCATCAATATGGTGGTAAGGTTAGGTTAGGTTAGGTTACGGGGTTTCCAGCCGAACAGCAAACAACAAACTAACGTTAAATACCATCAATATGGTGGTTAGGTTAGGTTAGGTTAGGTTACTTTTCATGGGGTTTATAGCCGAACAGGAACAGCAAACAAACGAACATTAAATATCACTAATATGGTGGTTATTGGGCGTTCTACCACACCGTAGTGAGTGAGGGCGTTAGCCCGAACGAATGGAGTGGGGTAGAATTCCCAATAACCACCTACTCTTATCAACGGATAAAGAGAATAGAAGCTCTATTAAGGCCCGTCGTATCGCCAACGACCTTGGGCATAGAAGCGTAATAATAATTTTCTAATATTCCCGCCCCGCTACCCGCACCAAAACAGCTTAAACACACGTTTCGTCAAAACTATGTAGGTATTATTTTAGAACGGAAAATGCTCAGTTTTAAGTTAAACAAGTTAGCAATATTTTCCTGAAAGAAACGTGAAAATATCACTTGTAGTTTAGAAGCAGTAGCGTATTTCAAGTCGAAAACAGCTTCATTTCAATGGTTTTTTTTAATAGTATCTTAAAGACTATGTTTTTTTTAAATGCTCAGATTTAAGTTTATATATCAATATTTAATATATATTCATTCTGGATTCATCAGTAGGCTAATTTATGAGTTTTAGGGCCTCAAAAATGGTCGTTTCACGACTCCATGCGCCTTAAGACTATTTGTTACTGAGGATAGATAACTGGGACTACTCATGTTACTGAATTCTACGGGAATGAGGATATCGAGTTGTGGTTTTAGGTACTACGAATAGTCCGCTTCATAACTGAAACCATTATTTACTCAGTGGCGTATTTAGCATCGTTATCTTGTGTTTTGCATAATATTGAAGAGATAAAGTTGTTACAGTCTGTTACTGAATATCAGTTCGCTTTTACGGCCGACACCATGTTAAACTTAACAATAGCAATGTTAATAAATAAATATGTAGGCTACTGTCACACCTGTAAATGCGTTGCTTATATCTCGGAAACCTTTTAAAAAAATTATCATGTAAGTATTAGAAAAGTTTTGAATTTTAAATTTAATTTATTCTGTTAAAATAATTGGTGATGTTGGTACTTATCTAACTTAATTTGTATGTATAACAGTTATATTAATAGCCTTCAATTGTTGCTATGCCCCCACGGGGTGTCAAATAGTACACCTACCTACAAATCCTACAATACCTATGTACCATCCTAATCTATGTACTTAATGTGACATGCAATCTATGAATAAATGAATGCGTCATACATATATGCGGCAGCCTAAGAATAATAATTTATTATCTGATGCTTTGATATTCAATACGTTTATGGAATATTTCCTGCGCGTACGTTTCTTATCGGGTGTAAACCACACTGCACTTGCGTAAATGAAATTTTTACACGTAGAATGTAATATTTTCTAATCTCAATGCCAGTGTTATCTCAATCCAATGGAAATTTAACTTTTGTACAAACGAAAATCTTGGTAACGTTGTTGGTAAGATAAAGTGCATATGTTCAAAGTAGGCTAAGGCTCACAGCTATCATATGAAGCTGGTCTCTCCATACTTGACGCGATGCGTTGCGTTATGAATAATACCATGTTCAGTTGACGAATCTAAATACCTGAGTGGTGGTTAAGTCGGTCAAGCTTCAATCTGCTGGGTAGTAAGTTATAGGTATAATTATATTATTTACAAGAGCCGAATACTCGAACGCAACTCAACTTTAGGAGCGTCTCAAACATCTTCCTGTCGCTTTAAGTACGAAAGACACGCCATGATGTATGAGACGCTCCCAAAGCTAAGTAGCGTTCGAGAATTCGGTGAATGACGGTCAAAACACAAAACCCGTCAAAACTGATTTAACATGGATTTAACTGCTAAAACGTGGCATAAACAGTTGCACATGCCATGATTATGGAGTAACTGATTTACCTACATAATAACCTTTAATAGTCTACAAACTAATACGAATATGTTTACTTATTAAACATTTTTCTAGATCTCTAACACTTTTTTTTCGTATTTCACACTTTTGAGAACTAATTTCCTCGTCCAAAATTATGTAACCTTCCTACGGTGTAATCTTTCTTTTTCTCAAAACTCGTTGCAATACGACTGGTAGTTACTGACTGTAGTTAAATAAATCAGATACTAATTTGCCCCGCAGATTGACCCACGTGCTTAACTATTCCTACGGGATAGATATCAGAATAAAATCTGTTTATAAACATTATCTAAATCCGTTTAGTTACAATTCAGGAACAATTTAACTTACATTATAATATTAATATTAAATTTTGAACTCGATTTTGCTTACGCATGAGAAGGTAATTTCAGTGTTATGATTAATTGTTTCAGCATTCATTCACAAATTCACATCAGATCATTTTCCTGGATTGTGACGTAAAACAATGATCGTGACTTGCGCGGGGATTACGCAATGGATCGGTGAAGAGGAAACTTGTCAAAAGTCAAGGAAAACCTTATGCTTTGGACACAGAAAATCTTAGAAAGACTTTTCATGTAATTACTATGATTTAATTAAATATCTTTAAAAAAACGAAAAAAAAAATGTTTTTCGTGTAAGTACTAGCCATTTATTGATTAAATTATAGTTTCTCTATACTGGAAAAAAATAACTTCTAAATTTTGAGATAAAGAAAGATTGCACCATGGGACAGGCAGGATACTAGGCCTAAATTTCCACGGGAAGGGGCACCAACCGGGTAAGATCACGCAGCAAAGCTAGTCAAATAATAAAATCGTAGAAATATTTACGAATTGCAATAAAATCGTAGGTAACTTTATCATTGCAACTGCACAATACTAGCAGTTCAGTAGTTAATTTCTTTCTTGGCACATGTTAATCGATAAGATAAATTGAACTACACACGTGCAAATAAATTGGTTATTGCGTCACCACGGCAAGGCATTAGGTGAAACGCAGTCAGGAGCGATTATGCGAAACATTGTGATGGTGCGTTTCGTAATATTTTACAACTACACCTAATTTTAATAGTCCAAATTCTGATAATTTTACTCTCATATACATATTTGGGGCTATAATGTAGGTACTAAATGTTAAGCTTGAGCGTCAAGAACGAAAAAAGTACTAAAATATAATCGTAATCATACTATTTCTTTTACGTTGAGAGAACTTCGATCTCCATTTTTTTTATCTTGATCTTTAGTTGTCCTTTTCATTTATTATTGTTCATTTATTCACGATATATTATGTGAAAATGTAAACCAAAATAGACATAGGTACCACACATTTGATTAAATAAAGGAATTACATCTGTTACTAAAATATAAAAACTTATTATACATTGGTAATACAAGTAAGTAATTTATTCGTAATAGTGATGATTTTTTGAATCCTTACTATACAGGAAAAAATTTTGACCAGTGCACAAATTTTTAGGATCAATTCAGAATCGGTAAGTGAACAACTTTCTCCTAGAAACATGGGTCGAAATACGACAAAAATATTTGGACTTCCCATACTAAATCGATCACGTGATCAGTCCGATTTGTATGAAGAGTCAAAATTTTTTTGACATAATTCGACCTATGTTTCTAGGAGAAAGTTGTTCACTTACCGATTCTGAGTCGATCTTAAAAATTTGTGCACTGATAAAAA
Source organism: Crambus lathoniellus (assembly GCA_949710035.1). Lineage (NCBI taxonomy): Eukaryota > Metazoa > Arthropoda > Insecta > Lepidoptera > Crambidae > Crambus > Crambus lathoniellus. Next base: position 10,168,299 of record OX453305.1, on the reverse strand, counting down.
ATTTACCCTGTATGTCTAATAAATTCATTTAATAGTTTATTATACATATATTTTATGATCTTTATTTCAATCAAAATCACTTTTACTGATTTCGATTGTAAACAACCGTGTGTTACGGGCTTTAGTAGTGACTCGTTTTCACCGGCGCTTGCGTCGATATAACGCGATCTAATTCGAAAGCGATATGCCTTTCACCTCCCGACACGGAGACACCCCGTGCGTTATGCTCAAACACTGACCACATAGTTCCATGGCCAGTGAGCAAAGTCGGATGTGGTAGCCAGAAATATGTTGATTGGAAATAAAGAGAAGATTTTGAAGAGATTCATGTCGTTGGTTGCTCTTGGCTACTAAGTATCAATACATACTAATATAATATAATGGAAAGATTTGTTTCTTGAGTCCTGCCTGCCTGAAAGCTACTTATAGGGCTCGTGGTTTTTTACTATCACATTTTTCCTATACTTACAAAATTGCATTGTGAATGCATAAAAATAATATAAAATCTTTGTTTCTTTTTTGTTTATATTTTTGTAATGGATAAATTCAAAAACTACTCAACCGATTTTAAAAAATTCTTTTACCATTAGAAAGCTACATTCTTCCTGAGTGACAAAGGCTATATTTTATCACGATATTCCCGCAAGGGTTCCCGTGTACCACGCAGGTGGAAATAGGGTTTTAAGTTAAACATTGCTCGTAAAATTTAGTGAATGGTCGTATTTTCTAATTTAAACTATGAAGTTAAAACCTTGAATCTTGTATTTCTTTAAACGAGAATAGTATGTAACATAACAGAAAACATAGCGGAGTTTAATAGCGATAAAGAAAAACATTGCATATACTGCTACCATCAAAAGGCATACTAGCCTTCCGCCAGCAGCAGCGCCCGCGTGGACTACACGACGTTATCCCGCGGGAATGGGATATTTTTCCAGGATAAAAAGTAGCCTATGTCACTCTCCAGCTCACAAACTATCTCTATACCAAAAATTACGTCGATCCGTTGCTCCGTTTTGACGTGAAAGAGGGACTTTAGCATTTATGTTGTCGCATTTATGTTATGTTGTTTGTTGTTTACATGTCCTATGCCCTATAGAAATCCAGATAACAACAATATCACGTTCAATTTAATTCCTCAAACACAGACGAGACGCAACAATTATTATGCAAACGAAATCGCTCCAATGTACGGACGATGCTTCATTAGTTCTTCTAAAAAGTGTGCCATCCGGCGCACCGAGTCGGCAAAATCTATTTTGGACAATTAAAATGGTCGCTTAGCATCCGGGTGAATGTACAAGTCTTCTTACTTGTAAACATTTGATTTCATGTGCCAGATTTCTTTACACTTTTTTATTTACAATTGTATGATTTTAACTGAGTGACCTAGTTACAAGTGTAATTATTGTATTTGCTTTTTTGACTTGTTGATTAATGTTTGAGAAGTGGTAACTGTCGACTGAATGAATCTAAAAACTTTTTACTAGAAATGGGTCTTTACTAAAATGTAGAAGGTACTTACCTACTCGTATTGGATATTGCATTGGGTGCCATCCTTTTCAGAACTAAAATCAAAACTTAATTTTGTGAGGAGTTTTTGTGCTGAGTCGATGCATTTTGACGTGCTTGTCTGTTTGATTTAAGTAATATTTATTTTAGTAATATATTTTTTATTTTGTTTGATATAGGTTAGGTTCCTCCTCTGTAATTTGTCTGTATGTATTATGTATTGATAAATGTTTTTTCCTTCTTTCTTTCTTATATTTACTATCCGGGTATTAGTTTTACCCAGATAAAATATCTTAGTTCCTCCTTCCCCATAGTTTCTTGCGTAAATCATTAGCCCAAGAAGAAAGTACCATAAAGATCAGAGAGATCAGAAAAGTGTGATGTCCGATCGATCGCTATAAGCTAGCCACTAACTAAGTCATAAAACTCCACCATTCCTTTCTTAATTAAAACACCCTTCGATAGATGTCCTAACGACTAGAATAGAGACACGTGCCACCCGCATTTTTTTATCTGCAATGTTATTGCTAGATGATTGAATTAACGCCATCTAAAATGGAAACAAAAAGCCCAGTCTCGCACATAAGGAAACTTACAGACGACTGGTAGTCCGGTGCCGGTAGCGGAGACAAGTAATTTGTATTGTATGACATTTCGGATACAGTACCCCTAGGTAATTACAAGACAACACACACACGTAATGATCGCGATTGCGTAAAGAACTCTATTCTAGCTCTTATTTCATAACTATTACGATACGATGTACCTATCTGTCGAAATTTTACTTATAACGCGATAGTACCGATTGCACATTTACTAACTTACACTCGGCCCTCTGGTAGCGTAATGTGCGAGTCACAGTAAAAATGTACCGTGTATGGGAGATACGAGTACGTACGGTCGTCGGGTCTCACCGACTCATCTCCGCGGCTACAGTATATCGTAATGTAAGACCAGACATAAGATTATGGTCAAATATCTCTTTTCTTTAACCATGTACACTCGAAGCATTAAAAGGTTCGTCACCTTAGGTCTATTTTCCTTTGCTCAGTCTTAGCAATATGTCTGCTATACCGATAGCGCATGGCAATATCATATAACCCCATATCATTATTAGTCATCCTTTATGCAACACGTCAATCCTTCAGTTTGTTAACAAATTTTACCATTAAACATCGGTTGCCATGCCATGATATAGTTGCTATGATTACTATTTACCTAATGCAAGAAAAACCAATCAAATAATATGACACTGACAAATAAATAGAACTTTTAACTAATTCAAACTTCGAAAAAAAATGGACTACTAAAAAAGTGTTGATGTTGATATGAAATTAGACGTTGGTCAAAGGTTTTTTGTAAAACTTGTTTATATACTGATGAAGTATAATTTTATATGCAGTTCTCTGCTTTTTACAACCTTTTTATTAACTTACCATGTTAGTTAGTTAGTTTGTTAGTTAGTGGGGGACAAATCTTGCAAGCTTAATTTGACCCACTTCCCAGTGTCCGATGGAGCTGAAATTTTATATACCTACTGGGTGCCTACCATCAACTTTAAGACAGCGATTCAAAAATAGCGCGATGCAGAATAGGTTCCTAAAATGAATTGCTTTCTTTCGTACTATGACCTTCTAAAAACTGGATCGCAAATGAATTGCTAAATGTGAATGACCGAACGATTTGTCTCCTTATTTCTTCTACCCGTCTCTTTCACTCGATTCTGTCATGCCCGGAGAGAGATAGGGACGGGTATAACCTGCAGGTGACATGTTAAATCTACCGGGTTATAAGTCAAATAAGAGTTCTTGACAGCTTAGCGGCTGTGAAATGTCATTGAATAACCACTGAATCGCTGTCATTGATATTAAGCTGTCGTGGTACGAATAAGCGAAGCAGATCAGTTTAGGTTCCTAATCAAAACCGCAATAAGAGTTGATGGTAGGCACCCAGGTTTGGTTTAGATGACAATACAATATTAAAGTACAGCCGGCAAAAAAGGTTGTCATGAAAATTAAATTTAAAAAAAAAACTTGTTCCTATATTTTCGAAATGTAATAAGAGCATATGACTTAATAAAGGAATGAATTTGTCAACTGAAAAAGGATTTCGGAATGTTACCGTAGGAACGCAGTTACAATACCTACGTGCCAAATAAAATAATACCTCAGAGAAATGGCCGGCGGCAAATCGAAAAGCCATGTCATTAGTGTTTGTGAGGTTGAGCAAAACTATAAACTGCTATTGTTTACAGTCGTATAAAACGGGCCCTTTGGAACCAAATGAGGTGTGATAGACTGGGGGCAAGCATCAGCTTACAAAGTGAAAGTCCACTTTCTTCCTGTTGCCTCCGCACCGTGGAAATGGTTGAAGCTGGAAGTGGCATTTTTTTAACTTAATTTAGTATAGAGTATAGTTATTTTGTTCATTTTAATATTGCTGTCTGTTCGGCTTTCCCGTGATTCTGTACCGCAAATTGAATTACAGACTAACTAAACAATGTTTTTTTCATTTGTAATTTCTAAATTTCACATTTATTTCAATCTATTTTCACATTCTTTCATTACATTTTACACTTTTTTATTTTTTTTGTAGGTATCGAGTTAAATCTCAGTCACAATAATAATTATGTTTTGTCTTACATAATTTCCTGCATTTCTAGCGGCCATACTTCTTCGGCACTCACTATAATTGAGCAGAACTCGTGTGACGGTTTCCTAACGACACTGTAGGTTAATGTATTGTCGCTTTCTTAGTCTTTCTCTCGTCCGTCGAATAGCTAATTGTTCGATTACCTACCTACTGATTTAAATTAACTATTGGTTTAGAAAACAGCCAAACTAATTCAAGTTTCTTAAGAAACCATGTCGACATTTCCCTAGTCTAGTATGACTTGCTTGTTAATTAGTTATCAGTGCTAATTTGAAGGAGCAGCCCGTGGCGCAGTGATTCATGTGCTCTGCCTGCGATTGTTGAAGTTAAGCAACTTTCGTAATGGTCGGTCACGCGATGGGTGACCAAAAAGTTATTAACTAGAGGTCCTTTGTGCATAGGAAGGCACATTAAGCCTTTGGTCCCAGCTGCATTTGCAGTGGTCCCACCAACCCGCATTGGGCCCACGTAGTAGGTCATGACATGACCTTTCTCCTTATAAGTACATCCATAAGGAAGACCTGTGCCCCAGCAGTGGGGACATTAAATGGCTGATGATAATTATAAAAATGCTAATTTAAAAGTATGTTGATACGGTAAACTGCAATAAATTAGTGGGATGGAGGTCTCCGTCTATCGAAGTCCGACAATTGCTGGCATTTGTTCAAGAACGCACGTTGTACTAAATATTTACCTGTCTGTTACCATTTGATGTCACTCCGCCGAATTGAGTGCGAACTATATCTCTCAGATTCAGATGTCGATCGAGGTCTTTCGTATTTAGGCGGGTGTTGGAGCGAAGCGATTTTTTCGACAGCGTGTTTATAATTAAACAGTTGGTGATTGGCAGACATTTCATTCAAAAGCGTGTCACCTTGACGAATACGTCAATGCGATGTATAAACAAGTTCCTGAATCATTGTTTCGTCTCGATTGGTATTATTTGTGGATTATTGCTATTATTCAGTCTACAGCTGTATGAATATTCGATACAAAGTAGAGTCAATTATTGTATTTGGAGTATAGCATTTAATTTAAGGTAGGTTAATAATCGTTTTAAAAATTTTTGTAATCTACATAAAAGTTACAAAAATATTAATACTTTTGATTTTACAAAAGCAAATCAGTAGCTGATGTCTAAATCAGTGCAATGTCACTCGTTACTAATCATTTGATAAATATTTCGCAAAAATTATGAAGCAAAATCATGTTGCTCAATGGCAATATGATTACTCTTAAGGTGTAAACTTAAGGCGTGCCAACTTCAATTTCTTACTAATAAATACCGTACTCCCTTCAGTTTCAACGACATAGTGTAAAGTCATACCTCTTTTTCTAACCAGTATAGCTGTTCATGAAAGATTTCCCCATTAGCTTCGATTAGTTTACAAATTACGAAGCAGATACATGGGAATGAGTTGTTTACTTCTGTAACATTGTTTGTATTGTATGTGGTATTTATCTAATACTAGCTTTCCGCCCGCGGCTTCGCCCGCGTGGACTACACGACGACGTTATCCCGCGGGAATGTGATGTTTTTCCGGGATAAAAAATAGCCTATGTTCCTCTCCAGGCTACAAAGTATCTGTGTCCCAAATTTCAGCCAAATCCGTTCAGCTGTTTTGGCGTGATTGAGTAACAAACATCCAAACATCCAAACATCCAAACATCTAAACTTTCACATTTATAATATTAGTAGGATTAGCTCGAGGCAAGTTACAGGCAGCTTAAGTGGGCCTGAGTTATTTGGATTATGGGAGGAATCGATGTACTTACTATGAAGAATTGTGCTGATCTGAGGTATGCAAAATAAGAAGTTCACCAGCTTTGTAAGATACCTGCTATCACTCTTATAAAAGCTTATAATAATAAATATCATAAATCGATGTGTTTGGAATACGAACGTAATACCTACTCGTATTCTTCAAATGCTCATACTATTACTATTATCGACTCCCCCTAGCATGAAAAATTATCGTTATGATAATCGAATAGTAAGCTATACTCCTTCGAAAGCTGTCAAAGAGCTGCTGTCAAACATGTATGGAATTTCAGTTTTTTATACGACCGAAAGAGGCGCTGCTCTGGTTTTCATCAAGAAATTTGATGATTTTCATACAAAATAATACGATCACGTTATCGGTTACCATAACGACAGTTTTTCGTGCTAGGGCTACAGCCATGAAGCTCGACTTAATACTGAGGTAACTGGAGTTCTCACCCTGAATAAAAAAGTGAACACCAGCAAATTTGACATTTAGTATGTAGTTGCTGTCAGTTGTCTCATATGACCATACGTATTTTTTAAAGTGTAGGTGAGACGGAAGACAGCCACTGTGTAATTTGTGGTCACAAAAAATTGTTCGTACTGCACTCTCCAGTTACCTCAGTATTAAGTCGAGCTTCATGGCTACAGCAAAGAGTTGAATGTACCTATACAACAAAGAGTTTGTACAATGCTAGTGTTTTAGTAGTATACAATATTCTTCTACTTGTTACCCTATTGTATGGATACTTCGATTAGCACCCAACTTCGATGAAATTGATTGTATTACTTCGTTTAGATATAATTTTCGCGTGTGGTATTCTTGGCTCATGACCGCCGGCTCAAGTGAGCCTGAGTTACTGGGGATTATGGAGGAATCGATGGACAATGAGGTTACGCGCCGTGAGCCCGAATGGCAAACAATAAAGCTATACGCCATGGGGAGAAGTGGGTAAGTGGCATTTCGGCATTAGAACTTATTACTACTAAATGGGTAATTATTTTATCATAATCACCTGCGTGGACGTCACCCGCGTTGACAATTTTACTGCGTTCGTATGCTGTAAGTATATTATGGCATTTTGGAATGTTAAAAAATAGCTAAAACCTTTACTGCAGCTTGCAGGGTCTCGGAACCAAACTATTTCAATTGCCTTGTGTAAACAAGTATATTAAACGGTAGAGTGCTACAAAGTTATCTGATTGGTGACAGCGGTGGCAGAGGCTGTCAGCAGGATGAAAAAAAATATTTCAAAAATTACCAATGCAGATAAGTTGAAGCACTCATATTAACTTTACCCGTGTACAGAAGGCCTATGTACTAAGGAAAAGGTTCTTTCATCATCAGCCATTTAATGTCCCCAATGCTGGGGCACAGGCCTTCAAGATGGATAAGGAGAATTGGCAATGTCCCACCATGCGGGCCTAATGCGGATTGGTGGGTATTAATTAACGGTGGGCAAACGCAGCTGGCAGCTGGCAGCTGCGAGAACCGATGACCGTTGGAGCGGCAAGGTTCTCGAATGGCGACCGCGTACCGGACGACGTTCCGTGGGCAGGCCCCCTACAAGGTCGACCGACGATCTGGTCAGGGTCGCGGGAAGCCGCTGGATGCGGGCAGCGCAGGACCGATCGTTGTGGAGATCCTTGGGGGAGGCCTATGCTGAGCAGTGGGTATCTTTCGGCTGTCATGATGATGATGATAATGAAACGCAGCTGGGACCAACGGCTTAACGTGCCTTTCGTTTTCGAAGCACAGAGGAGCTCATGATAATAAATTTTTGGTCACCCATCCCGTGACCGACCATTGCGAAAGTTGCTTAACTTCAACGATCGTAGGCCGAGCGTGCTTACCACTGCGCCACGGGCTTCTCCTGGCAATGACACAATTATGATATTATAGTGTAGTTGTAGCGTGTGTTTTGTCTTTGGACAAGTTGTGGCTGCAAAGCTTTGACAGGTGTCACTGTCATCGTGGTCTGCCATTCGTGTGTCATTATATGTAGGATATCCGGTGCCTTTCGGGTCGATGGTTTTCGAATTTCGCGTCATTAACTTATATATATATATATATATAAATATATATTTGGGTAGTCGCATAATATCGATTTAGAAGCCCTTGAGGGCGTGAATGGTGTCCTCGGATTAAAAATAAAGAAATAAATAATAAGTAAGGGCTCGGCTCGTAATGTTGGTATCTTAATAGCTAAATAGTACTAATTTTCGTGGAACCGTAATATTGTTGGCGCCTCTGAAGCGAAGTGTTCACTGGCTACAGGTCGCCCGGGAAACAAGCGCGGGGGACTATGGATAGTCTCCACGAACTTCTACCAGCGACTTGCATATAATAAAATTGCAGACGGTGGGCGCCTCGCTTTAGAGAGGCTTCGTAGGAAGTATGGATCTAGATCGTGGGGTGGCATTTAAGTAGTTAAGTAATGCGTATCATAGATGCCTGAAGCCTCCAGTCCATGTGGGCCAATTCGTTGGGCAAACTTCGACCAACTTGAAGGCGGGCGTAAGTCATCTGTGACGTTTCTTGACAGATGCGAGTGGGAGGAAAATCTAACTACTCTGAGATGATTGGTATTTGTTTTACTAATTTCAGGATAATATTTTGCAAGCGTTATTTATTACGCTAAAATTTAGGACATGGTGTAATCCCAAAAAAAAAGATACTAAGAAATATCCCCTGTACCGAGCTGGAAGAGGGGTTGATAGGAGAATCTCACTGGCGGCAGACTAGAGAATCGGCCATAGTTTAATCAACCGTTGGGTCCATGACTTTGGGCCAGGAACGACGACCCCAAGGAGGAAAATTTGTCGAGGTTGGTGCGTCGTGACCTCCATTGTTTTACAAACTAACCCCGACACATAGCAAGAAGTGGGAAGCAGGAGTCGATTACTGGCTCTTTCAGCCCGTTAGTGTTGTGTTCGACAAAGGCAGAACGAAGCCGTTGAGGCAACGATAAAGAAAATAAATATGAACAATAAGAAACCAATATAAGTACTTTCCTGATATCTTTGCGGGCAGGCACCTGTATGTAGGTTTAGGTAGTTATAAGGGTTTATTAGTTTTAGTTAACTAACAGCTGTGGTGATGGTTATATCAAAATAAGAGAAAAATAGTAAAGAACATTATATCATAAGATGTCCATTTAAAACTGAAGTTGTTTTTTTTTGTATTATTCCCCTCCCAGCACGGTCAGTGAAATTTTCATAATTTCCAAAGAGATAGCATTACATTTTGGCGCCCGAACTTATATGGACATAATAGGTGGCCTGATTGAGAAACAAAAGTATTTGGCGTTGTTTCAAGTTTTCTTAGTTGGTCAATGTAATTAAGCTCAACAGAAACCCAGTGGATATCAGGAGAGTCTTATTGTGGTTATTAGTAAATACATACAGTTTGGTGTATTTAGTACCTAGAGTAAGTACTATGTGCTAATTAGAATTAAATACTTGATAAATAACAATTCCTAAGGATTGCCAAATTGTTTTGTAAGCCCAAAAGATATCAGACTCAGTAGAAGCATTTGGATGCTTATGTTTAAATGGAAATACACCAGAATTGCTAAACTCAGTTAAAATTAAGTGCTTTAATTAAGAATCTGCCTTGTTGTTCCTTAGAGCCTTAGACTTTCTTTATTTCTGAATTGCTCAGGAAGAAAAAAAGCAAAAACACTGATAAGTTACAAAAAAAAATTTTTGTTTATATAGTAATATTTAACTTTTTGTTTCTCTGAAGTGCCTACTTACTTAGCTCAAACATTAAACAGTACCATAATAGAAATAAATGGACTGAATTACACTGTTCTGGTGAAAATCATATAAAAAAAATTGAAGGTTAACAATATTTAAAAACTTTAAAACACACGGACATTAGTCTAGAAACTATTGTTTACAAACGGGTTTTGGTTGCACACCTGAAGCCTGAGATTGCACTTTGGAACTTATACCTACTTATTTATATACTTTACTGAGAGGCAATTTCTTGATAGAATAGGTACAAACTTACTTTTTATTTATATAAGTGGGGGCTAAAGTTACTTATAACTGTTACTTCTATTTCTCCCCACCTCAAAATGGAGGAAGAAAGACCTATAAAATTTCACTTACTAAAGAAAGATGAGTTGGAGTATGAAGCCAAAATCAGAGGTGCTGAGCCAGCTGGTAAAGTAACTGAGCTACGGGCACAATTAAGAAAACTATGCAAGGAGCTGCCGTCAGTTGAGATAGCTGAAGTGGAGTTAGATGTGGTCTCTGAGTTTAATGCTGTTAAAGACAAATTGGCCTATTTGAACAATTTGATTTTGGAAGCGGGTAAGCCGGCTTGTACCCCTTAAAATTACTCAACCGGGTAGAAGCCGTAGCACACCATCTATACCATAGGCTTAGTCGCTTGAGCCCTACGGTTGACTCTGCAGTCACTATTGAAAATCTAGAGGTTCTGCGGGACAATCTAAACCATATTTTGCACAGACTAGACAATATAATGTATAACTTCAAAAGTGGATTGTCGCAGAGGCAACCTTCTATATCAGCACCGGTATGTGAAGAAGTAGGCACGGAGGGGGTCACATCGCCCAGCGACCCGGGCAAAGAGATCGCGTCTAATGCCAATTCAGCTATCCACAAACTTAATATCACTTTTAATGGCACAAGTTGCGTAAAAACCTTCTTGCAAAGATTGGATGAGCTTTGTAGATCTCGTAATATCTCAGAAAGTAGACTATTTAATTCAGCCGCGGAACTTTTTACTGATGAAGCTCTTTGTTGGTATCGGGGTAATTATGCCGAGTTAAATAATTGGTCAGAATTGAAGGCATTGTTACTTGAGGAGTATCTCCCCGCAAATTATGATCATAGATTAATGCTCGAACTCCAGTTCCGCACCCAGGGTCCCGAAGAGGGTATAGTGAACTATCTAAGCATAATGCAAAATTACTTCATGCGCTTGTCCGAACCATTATCTGATGAAGCAAAATTAAAAATAGTTCTGTTCAACATGAAATCTTTCTACTCCTCTCAGCTTGCCCTGAATCCAGCGACATCTTGGGCAGATTTGAAGCGCAAGTGCAGACTTATTGAAATTAGTAACGATCGCGAAAGGAATTTTACCAATCCGCCGATAGCGAGTTCTTCTTCGGTCGCTCCGGATTTGTGTTACAGGCACCCAGGTAGCCGCCCAGCACCCAGGATAGCGGCTGTGCAGTCCACTGGTGGGGGTTTTTGTGTCCGTTGCAGGGTGAAGGGGCACAGTTTGAAGAGTTGCACCGCGCCTTTTGTGGTGATATGTTACAGATGCGGCGAAAAGGAGGTCACGGCGAGGACCTGTCCTAAGTGCAGAGTTGCCGGGAACACCACCGCTAATATTGCGGCAGCCCCAAAAAACGGGGTGGCGTGAGTCCGTGGGCTAAAACGTCGGAAGAGGAATGGAAAAAATGGCTTAACTTTGTAGAAAATTTCGGAGGTTTGAACAGAACCACCGTTATCAGTGAAAATTTTTTATCAGTATCACATGCCCTTTTGACAGGTCAATCGGGTCAATGCCCCGTTTCCAGTTCCGGCGCCACGGCTCACGAATGTCAAATTAGTGATACCCGTCCTTATTTAAAAATTACCATTTATGACATTGTATACAGAGGGTTGTTGGATTCAGGGTCTGAGATTTCTATTATTGGAGGTGACGCTTTTAAGTATTTTTGCGGTATGTGCACAGTCCACAAATCTAACGATTTAGATATTATAAAAACTGCGAACGGTTCTGCCTCACCTGTTACCGGTTACGTATTTTTACCGGTCACAGTAGACGGGCAAACCGCTATTATTAAGTTTTATATTGTCCCAGGAGTCTCCACTGAGTTGTTGTTGGGTATAAACTTTTGGAAGGAATTTCAAATAGCGCCAGATGTGTTATCTTTATTGAAGGGTAGCGAGTTTTTACCTTCGAATGAGCACATTGGCGCCGTAACTACTACACAGAGGTTTTTAATCGATTTCGACTCGCTTTCTGGGGCCGACCGCGAACGGGCAGAGCAGGTTATTCGAGAGTTTGACAGCATTTCGGATGTAAGAAAAGGGCTGGGCAGGACGCATTTGGTCAGTCATAAGATCGATACCGGTGATCATCCGCCAATTAAACAGCGCTATTACCCGATGTCTCCTGACAGATTGGCGGAATTGAACAAGCACTTGGACCAAATGCTAGAAGATGACGTAGTCGAGCCTAGCAAAAGTGCTTGGAACAATCCCGTTACCCTGGTGAGGAAGGCGGACGGAACATCTCGCTTTTGTCTTGATAGTCGTAAACTTAACGCTGTATCTAAACATGACGCGTACCCGTTACCATATATTAGTAATATTTTGGATCAATTAAAAAATGCCAAGTATATATCAACAATAGACTTAAAATCTGCTTATTTCCAAATACCGCTAGAGGGCGTTGAAAGCCGCGAAAAGACGGCGTTCACCGTACCCTCTCGCGGCCTCTACCATTTTAAAGTAATGTGTTTTGGATTGACGTCAGCTCCAGCTACTCAACAAAGATTAATGGACCGTATATTAGGCCCTGAGTTCGCAAATAATGTAAGTTGCTTTTTGGACGATATTATTTGTACGAGCTCGACCTTTGAGGAACATTTACAGTTACTACGGAGGGTGTATAAAAAATTGAAAGAAGCCAACTTAACAATTAACCTCGGAAAATCAAAATTCTTTAGAAAACAGCTTAAATATCTAGGGCACGTAGTAGATGAACAGGGTTTGCGTACCGACCCCGATAAGGTGAGAGCTATTGTGGATTTTCCTACTCCCACCTGCAAAAAGGACGTGAAACGTTTTTTGGGAACGGCGTCTTATTATAGGCGATTTATTAAGAATTTCAGTAACCGAGCGGGGCCCTTGAACGCTTTAACATCCACGCGTAAAGGTACTCCTCCGTTCCGTTGGTTACCAGAAGCTGAACGTGCTTTCAACGACCTAAAACAGGCATTGACGAACGCCCCAGTGTTGACGTGCCCAGATTTTACAAAAGAGTTTTCGGTTCATTGTGACGCGTCTGATTTCGGAGTTGGAGGAACTCTTACACAAGTATTGGCAGGCGAGGAACATCCAGTCGCGTATTTCAGTCGTTCTCTTACGCCCGCGGAACGTAATTACTCGGCGACGGAGCGCGAGGCATTAGCGGTGGTATTGACGGTGGAACATTTTCGTCCATACTTGGAGAGTGACCGACCGTTCCGAATAATTACGGATCACGCCAGTTTGAAATGGTTTCTTAACCTTAAAAGTCCTGCCGGTCGGTTGGCGCGATGGGGTTGTAGATTATCTCCATATAATTTTACTATTGAACATCGCAGTGGTGCTCAAAATGTCGTACCTGATGCTCTTTCGCGATCGGTGCCGGTGGCGTCAATTGACATAACTCAAATACAGGACCCATGGTATTTAAACATAGTTAAACGTTGTACTGAGAAGCCCCGTGCTTGTCCAAATTTCCAAATTATAGATGGTAGGCTGTATCGTTTTACTAAATCCAACAACAAACTTAGTGGTGACTTTCAATGGAAAGAGGTAATGCCTAAAGAACTCAGGGAAAATATAATTAAGGAGAATCATTCTAAGCCTACCGCGGCTCACCTTAGCACAGCTAAGACGTTTAAGCGTTTAAAGTTACGATATTTCTGGCCTGGTATGTACCAAGATACCGTAGAATTTATAAAGCAGTGCTCAATATGCGCCGCATATAAGCATAGCTCTCAGGCAACTCCCGGTTTTATGGGTGAACCAAAAATTTGCTGCAGACCGTTCCAGTGCATCAGCATAGATTTGGTTGGTCCACTGCCCATGTCGCGCCAGCAAAATACATATTTATTGGTAGTTGTCTGTTGTTTTTCAAAATATGTTTTATTGTTCCCGTTGCGTAGAGCGACAGGAAAGGTAATTGCACAACGTCTCGAAGACCATGTATTTTTGATACATGGTATACCCCAAACGGTGATCTCGGATAACGGTTCTCAGTTTGTAAGTCATGAGGTGCAGGGGCTGTATACCAAATACAATATACCGCAGGTTCATTTGGGTCCGGTATATTGTCCTCAAGTCAATACAGTAGAACGTTATAATCGGACCGTAATCACGGCAGTGTCGTCTTTCGTGGAAGATGATCATAGGACGTGGGACATTAATATAAATAAAATACAATTCGCAATGAACACCTCGGTAAACGAGTCCACGTCCTATACCCCATTTATGTTGGTTCATGGTAGGGAAGCTGTTGCAGATGGCAACATTTACAAAGATTTCAAAGATATGAGCGAGTTAATCTGTGCACCTAGGGATGCGTACGCCTCTCAATTAGATTGCCTCAAGGATATCTACAAAAATGTGAAAGAGTCACTTCTTAAAGCTCATAATCGTAATATTAAGTATTATAATAAGAAAAGACGGGACGTGTTTTTCAATGAAGGCGAATACGTTTGGAAAAGAACTTATAAACAGAGCTCTGCTAATAAGTTCTTTACAGCCAAGCTGGCACCTAAATACGAACGTTGCCGGATAGTTAGAAAGCTTTCTCCCCTCGTTTACGAACTGGAGGACGAAAAGGGAAAGGTAATAGGTAAATGGCATGTAAAGGACTTCAAAACATTGATTTAGTGATTAGTTCTTGTGTACAAGTAGTGCCAAATTGAGAATCCGTTAGGTAGGTTTAAAATGCTCATAATATGTAGTACGGTATACCATATTAATTGCGCGCTTAGATGTATCTTTTTGTTCTTTCTATAATTTAAGTAAGATAGTATAAAAATTATAGCTTGGATAGGTAGGTAGTTAATATCTTATTCTTTATAACACTGTGTATGGCCGGTGCAGAATAGCCATACCGCGTTACTCCGCTCTCTGCGTGACGTAGGAGTCGTCTATCGAGAGCATGATGCGTTTCAGCAATGGTTTCAAAACCACAGCGCCTCCGTGGGGGGGTGGTGAAACGGTTATTGAAACGCATCATTACATATCAGCGCCATCTACCATCTCGGTTACGTACTACGAGGGTGACGTGTGCGTGCTATAGAGTATTAAAATCTTTTGGTGCATACATGTCAGGTTCTTAGCGCCATCTACCATCTTGGCAACGTACTTCGTAAACGGTTCGGCTGCTGTTAGGCGCCCATGAGACGGTTCGTGTGCGGTAGGTTTGCGGACAGTCGCGAATTGCGATTCGTTTAACCAATCATAATTAAGAGAAGTTCTAAGTTCTATACCGATCGGTCGGATGGTCATGAGTGATGGAATCGACTGATGCTTGCATGACTGTCTAATGTACGCCTTAGGGCGAATTCCCTGCAACTACGTACCTATCTAGTATTTCTATTTTGTCATTTCTATGTATTGATAATATGTACAACAACTTTAGATTCAATTTAATATATATATATATATATATATATAAGATAAAAGATAAGATAAAAGATAAAAATATTTATTTCCTTTTCAGTACAACATAAAACATTTACTGGCCCCCACACTAGGCTTAGCCTGACCTGTGGGGAAAATATACGTTTTACAAATGAAAATACCGAAAAACAGTAACAAAAAATAAAATAAAAAATAAAACAAAATTGGTTAACTTACACTACAAGTACAATAATTCAATCTATGGTTCTTAAAAAAAAAAAAAAAGAAAATAATAATTATGAAGCTCAAAAGGCGAATGTTTGTATTGTGTTGTGTATATTGTTTGTGCTGTGTAACCGAGAGTGTCAATTTTGAACGAGTGCAGCCTTATTCAAGGATTTTTATCAGGTTTTCTGCTTCTATGTATGTCCACCTTAATATAATTTTAGTGACATGTTCTTTAGTTTCTCGTACAGAAGAGTTCTTAGAGTGACAGATGCTTACAAGTTTATTGTAGATAAGAGGGAAAAGGAACGTTCCAAAACGGTGAGCAAATGTGGTAGCAGTGCGGATACTTGGCATTTTAAAGACGCGTTTTTTTAACATTTCATTGTGTTCCTTAGAGTTTAATGCTACTTTATGAACAGCGGAAACAACTCTAACAAAATATAATTTTCGAACACTCAGTACCCCTGCCTCCTGATAAAGAACATCAGTTGAAAATCGTCGGGGTTTTCTAAGCGCTACTTTTAACACTCCTCTCTGTGCTCTTTCGAGAGGTAGTAGGATCGACGAAGGTGATCCACCCCAAGCTAGGATACAGTAGTTTAGGAGAGGCTGACAGAGGGCCAAATAAATTGTTTTTAATATTTCACCTTCTACTGCATCACGTAAGCTTTTCATAACGTAGATGATCTTCCTCACTCTACTACAGGTTTCAGCTATATGTTCCTTAAAGCAGAGCCTTTCGTCAAGGACCACGCCAAGGTATTTGAAGGATTCTGACCGGTTTATTTGCTTACAAGCGCATGTGTTGTTCGAAATTTCAGCTTTGCAGTCAATCGAATGGATCCTTAGGGTTTGTAAAGATGGTGGAGCTGACGCTGCTGTCTTATGGAAACATAGGAATTTAGTTTTAGCAGTGTTGAGAGAGAGTAAATTTTTATCTAACCAGTTCGAAACAAGGGCCATACCCTCCTCCGTTTTCAAACGTACATTGGGCCAAGTTTTGTCATGAAAGATAAAAACAGTGTCATCCGCATAACAAAGGATTTCAGAGTTTTGAATTGGTATAGAAGCAATGTCGTTTAAGTACAGCAGGAAGAGGGTAGGTCCCAAAATGCTGCCCTGAGGGACGCCAAATGTTACTGGTCTAAAGCTGCTTCTCATTTCAGAGACTTTGACACACTGGGATCTCCCCGACAAGTAATCAGCAAACCAGCCAAGAGCACTTCCCCTGATGCCGTAGGCCTCCAGTTTTTTCAGAAGCATCGGAATTGGAATAGAGTCAAAGGCCTTGGCGAGATCCAAGAAAACTCCTATGCATTTAGATCCTTCGTCAAGAAGAGAGGCCACGGTGTTGGTCAGGAGAGAGACAGCGTCCTCTGTAGATTTGCCCCGTCGGAAGCCAAACTGACGATCAGTAATCACATTATTGTTCTCCAAGAAGGATACGAGTCTCTTATTTATGATGCGCTCCAGCAACTTTGAAATACTTCCCAGGAGAGATATTGGACGGTAATTGCTGGGGTCATCCCTTTGACCACCTTTCAAAATAGGGGAAACAGCGGCAGCCTTCCATGACTTAGGAAAAGTGCTTGTTTCTATGCTTAAGTTAAAGACTTTAGAGAGGGGTTCTGCCAGTATTGGTCCTATAGCTTTGAGGATCTTATTGTTGATATTGTCTAGACCAGGCGAGCTATCGGACTTTAAGTTTTTAATAAGATCAAGTATCTCCTGGGGATCTGTAGGTGCAATAAAAAGAGAGTTATTAACTTTACTCTTTACTTTAGCTTTTGCTGTAAGAGATTCTTGTGTCTCATTTAGTTTTTTAAGTATACTATTTGCTAATCGTTGTCCAGCTGTAGAGAAATGTTCATTGAAAATGTCTAAGGATACTCTATCGCTGAAGATGTCTTGTGATGAGCTATTTGCTCTCTTTGTGGATCTGTGAGAGACACGGTTTACTTGCTGCCAAAGCTTTTTGGGCATATTTTTGTTTCTGATTATTTCTTTGCCCTCGTATTCAGCTTTCAATTTTCTGAGAAGCCCTACATAGAAATTTCTGTATCTGCAGTAAATCAACTTTTTTGTAGTATCATTTGGATTTTTCCTTGAGTCTAAGTGGAGTTTGTCTCTTTGTTTTGCACAACGTATTAAGCCTGGAGTCATCCAAGGCTTTATGGTGAATTTAGAATGGCTGACTATAACTTGTTTGGAATGTTTGGACAAGCAATTTGTGAGAGTGTTTGAAATATTGGAAACCATCCCTTCAAGAGAAGAGCCATCTAATAGGGACCAATCCACTTCGCCAAGTTCTGCCTTGAGACCATCGTAATCAACTTTTAGTCTGGTCCTTTTAACAACAGGAGGCTTGGGGGGTTTGGAAGTCAATAAGCCCAACAAGGTGATGCTATGGTCGGTAAGATCACAAGGACATACAACAGATTCTGCTAAAGTTGTTGAAGAGACAAAAATGTGGTCTATACAAGATTTACCGTGGGTAGGTTTATTTATGCACGAGGTAAGACCACATTCAGCCATAAGAGTAAGGTAGGTGGAAGTATGATCTTCATGAACGGCAGAGCCTATGATATTAATATTTATATCCCCCATCAATAAAAGACATGGAGTGCGTTTGAGGGAATTTAAATTACAGTCCAAAGAAGAAAGAAACCTGGAAGGGTTTTTAAAGGACGGTGATCGATATATGCCAAGTAAGGTAAGTACGTTAGGGATTTCGATGCATAAGCAGTTTGCATCGTCAATATCGATCTCAACTACGTTAGACGACCAATTGTTTTTTACGTAAACGACGACTCCACCTGCCCTGTTTATGAATTTCCTTGAAGAGTAACATCTATAACCATCAATCTGCATCATGGAGGAGGATTCATTTATCCAACACTCACTAAAAACTATGAAATCGAAAGGGATATTAAGTCTAGCAAAGGTAACCATAAAGTGGTCGAAGTTTCGTTGCATGCTGCAAATATTGACGTGTATAGCTTTAATGGAGTATTTATTTATCACTTTGCCGCATTCCTCTGGGTACGTGATAGTATGGCATTCTACATTCAGGGAATGGTCTATATCTGATAATAGATCAAGGGTAGTCATAGATTTTTGGAGATACCTGAGAGATAATTATTGACATAATGTTAACGAATGCCATATCGTTAATGAGAGATAAGAGTACGGATAAAGCATATGAAGTAAAGTTTTTGTGGGAAATACATACTAAATTAAATAATAATCCATTTCTAAAGCACTGTCTTGCTGCCGGTCGGCATGCTATCGTGTGTGGTGAGTGATTGTGTATTGTGAGTGAAAGATTGGAGATTTCATAAGGTATAAGAGGTGAGTTACAAATCCAAAAAAGTAATATAACAATTAATAGAACGATAAAACAATCTATAGCACTTAACTGACTAGAGGCTTTTCTCTTGTTTGGCTGAAAGTTTCTCCAAGTCAGCAGGATCTCGAATATGTATTGGGGGGGATCCTTCACGACCATCTCGTTTGCGAACAAAGACATTTCCATTTCGAACCCAGCAGAATTTATATCCGTGATCACGGGTCCAGCTTCTTGAGGCACGAAAAAGGCGGCGAGTTTCATAGGAAAGTCGTTCATTTACGTACACATCCCGCTTTGGCCCCGTGCCCACGATTTCTTGGCTGTCGAGCTTGCGGCGAGCTTTCGCTTCTTTTAGGAACTCCTCCCGTTTCAGTCTTCTGGCAAAGGAAACCACCAGAGGTCGCGGTAGCTGATTTTCTTTTGGTTCGCCCTTGGTGGGAGCGCCAGCCCGTGAGACATAGTCGAGATCGCGTTCATCGAGTTCGATCCCAATTTTTGTTGCTGTTGTTAGCGCAAGATGGTAAGGATTTTCGCCTGGTGTTTCGGTTAGACCTAGAATTTCTAATTCAGACTGCAGTGAATTGTGTGTCAGCTTGTTTAGCTGGCCCTGAAGTTGGGTAACTTGAGCTCTTAGAGTAACGTTTTCCGTTTCTTTTTCTTCTAGCAATTTAATGCGTGCGTCGTACTCACAGAATTTCGATGTTAGATCGTCGAAACGTTTAGCAAATTCGGACTGCATGTTTATCATATCTTGTCGTAAGGATCGTATCTCGGATAACACTTCCATGTTAGAAGTGCTCAAATTAGTTGAAATTTGGTCTGTTGAGGAACTAATTTTCTTACGAAAAGTGATGTTATCGTTAGTACGTACAGGCGTATTTGTGTTGTCTCCTCCTTTTTTGGCACCGGCACGACAATCTGGGCAATTCCAATTTTCCATTTGGAGCGATGTTAAATTAGAGACATTTGCGCATGATATGTGTAACACCCTTGTACAAGAGCTGGCCGAGCAAGACACATAATCTTCTTTAGAAATGATTTTCAAGCATCCGGAACATTTCATGATGACTTCTACTATGATCCACGTCGAAAACTTGCGATACCAAAAACCGTTGTCGTTTATCGCTGCGTATCGTGGTAGCGGCCCGAGACTGCTTGGCGCGTCCGACTTGCGATGACTCACCCGCGCTCAGCTGGTGCTGGTGCCGCCGCCCGCTTCAACGAACCACTTTGAATCTATAACGTGTATTTATTTGTACGCGCACTTCTCACACTCGTATTTCTTTAGATTATGCACGGATTTTATTTTTCTTTGCGGATTTTAATTTCTTGTGACTGGTTCTTTCTTTTAATACCAAAAAAACAAATAGATGATTCGGAAATTTACTAAAAAAAATTTTTTTTTTAAGACGGAACACTAGCGTTACGGTGTTTACTGTTTGCCGGCCGACCGGAAGTCCTATATATATATATATATATATATATATATATATATATAGATATCCCATTGGGCACTTTGTGGCTCAAGCGTGCCATATAGGTAGTATTTTGTTGATCCATTTTCACTTGTTGATCCGGGCAGTATTTCTTGATCCAATGCCACATCACCGTCAATGTGTGGATCCGATCGGAGCCACAAGTGTCGCCACCAAAAATAATAATAATTACCTGTTTTTTATACAAAACCACCTTTTTCGCGTTGGAGCACTTGTGGATCCGATTCAAATGGACCAATCACAGCACATCATGCGTTGTGATTGGCGCTCAGGCCCGAAAGACAAGGAAAGCAGACTTTGGGGAGAGTGAATGCGTACTAAGTTAATATTTTGGAAGATAACTACAATGATTGAACCGTTTTATCCTATTCTATTTTTTTACGTTTTTATTAGGTTGCTTTCTTGTTTGTACACAAATTTTGATGCTAGAGACTTGAAACTTTGAACAAAGGTCCAAACTGAATGACAATGCAATATTATGATGTCATTGAG
This sequence comes from Crambus lathoniellus, assembly GCA_949710035.1. NCBI lineage: Eukaryota > Metazoa > Arthropoda > Insecta > Lepidoptera > Crambidae > Crambus > Crambus lathoniellus. The sequence goes on along the minus strand of OX453305.1, from coordinate 10,147,409 downwards.
CTGATCTGATGATGGAGCCGGAAGAACGCCACAGGAACTCCATGATGAAACCGTGCTACCCAATCGTATTTGGGCTCGTTAGAATTGTCTTGACACGTACTCTGACGGGAGACAAGGTTCAGAGTCTGATGATGAAGCCGGAAGGCCATGCCTTAGGATCTCAATATTGAAACCATGCAACTCCATCGAGTTTGGGCTCGTTTGAATCGTCTTGACGAGTGCTCTATTGGAAATTATTTCTAGTAAAGTTTTAAAAACGTGGTTTAAAAAAATTAAAATTATAAAAGGAGAGATTATTATTCTAATCTTAATTTAAGTATACAACTACTTATTACTAAATCTATAAGTACTAATATTATAAAGAGGAAATATTTGATTAGGTATTTGTTTGTTTGTTTGTTTTCATCGAATAGGCTCCGAAACTACTGACTACTGGACCGATTTAGAAAATTCTTTCACCATTAGAAAGAAAGCTACATTCTTCCCGAGTGACATAGGCTATATTTTATATGGCTATATAATATATTCTCACGGGAACGGGTACCACGCGGCTGAAACCGCGAGGATCCGCTAGTACAATATAAAAAAGAGGATATATTAGTTTGTTTGTAATGAATAGGCTCTAAAACTAAAGGATCGATTTAAAAAAATCTTTTACCATTAGAAGGCTTACTTTGCAAGGGTGACATAGGCTGTACTTTAACCGTGAATTTTTACGCTACGCAAGAAAAATCCCGGAATCAAATAACGTTTAAAAGCCTAAACTGCTGCCTGAACCCTTACATGGAAACTTGGACATGGACATGAATTTACTTTTCGTCCCGCTTATCCCATAAGAACGAAACTTAAGCAGGAAAAAAACCCGGTGCAGGAACTACTGCACCGATTATACACCGATACAGGCACCGAAATAGATGGGACCTTGACAATATATGTTTTTTATCCCGGTCATCCCATGGGATTAGGAATTATTCGCGTAAAAAACATAAAAGGAGCTACTGCACCGATTTCGATTAAATTTTGTATAGAGATCTACTCATCTCTATACAAAATTTAATCGAAATCGGGCCTTGAAGAAGGACATACGCTACTTATAGTATTACGTAAACGTTTATATAAAAAAAAATTAAACCGCCTTAAAAATCTGAAACAAAAACTAACAAACACTAAAAACTAAAAAATAATTATAATTTTAATTCAAAGGACGAAAATGCGTGAGTTTATTTTTTGTGCCATGTAGTGCCGGCACATAAATAGAATAGCACTACCCCCTCTCTTCCCGTGGGTGTCGTAAGAGGCGACAAAGGGAAAACTGCCATCAGGAGATGGGCAGCAGCGTCTCCAGGTTACAAAAGGCCAATACTGCGATCGCCAACCCGCCTAAAATGGCAACACAACCAACATATCGGCCCCCAGTCCCCGGCGGCCCCGCTATTCCTAGCTACGGTAGCGGCTGGCAACTTAGAACACGCGCACATTGAGGCTCGACGCGAAGCTCGTAGAGTTGGAAGAGGCAATAAGTAAATTACATTGGGATATCATTGGGTTATCTGAAGTCCGAAGAGAGGGGGAGGACTCGATAACCCTGCAATCCGGTAACTTACTTTACCACCGGGAGGGCGACCAACAGGCCATTGGTGGTCCCTGGTGAACAACGTGACCACCATCGGAAGTGTGTCGAGCAGGGTAGCGTAGTACCCGATACTCAGATTATCGAAACGATATTCGCTGAATGTTATCCAGGTCTACGCTCCGACTTCGAAACACGACGATGTCGAAGTGGAGACTATGTATGAAGAGATCTCTAAAGCCATGCATTGCATGCGTCTCATTCGCCGTTTCTTTACATTGCGGACAGATTGGGTTCTCTGGTTTCTCCTGCTTCGTTTCAACAACTCTCTAGTTTTCTTCTAGTCAACTGATTTGATGAAGAACTTAGACTGTCTACAGTCCTTTCTTTTCTTCCATCTTTGGTTGGTTTCTTTGATTGTTCTACTCTCGATAATGTTCTTAGTAATTCTATGTGTGATTAGCAATCTTGGTTCAGAGCTAATGAATGGTTCATCAGCTCCTGCCCTGGCTAATTCATCGGCTTCCTCAATGCCTTTGTTACCTTCGTGTCCAGGTACACAGGCAATTTCCACCTCGACCAAGTGTGCAAGTTCCTGAATGCTTTGTTTGCATTCCTTCACCAAGGCTGAGGTAGTCTCCCGTTTTGTCGAGGGCTTTGATGGCAGCATGACTGTCGCTATATATTATTATGTTCCCTAGGTACGTTATAGTTGCTTATCTTACTTTTAATCATGTTCGTACACTCTAGTATACTTCCGCTTGGAATACGCTGGTGCATTTGCCCAGATTGAAAGTAGTTCTTATTGTGTTGGGCTTAGCTATGTATACCCCAGCTCCCGATAGCTAGGTTGATTCTTTTCTTGACCCATCTGTGGAGCATACTGCGGTGCTATCCAGATCGTCTTGTTCTATGTTCCAGTCTTCTTTAGATCTGATGCTTATTCTGTACCTTTTGTCGAAGATTTTTTCCTTCTTCATTAGGTCATTATTATCTAGTATCATAGATAGTATTTCTTTGTACTTTTTCCTTATTTCAGCGTGACCTTTATAATTGTGCCTTCCATAGGTTAGTGCTTTTCAGCTTAGTAGCTAGTCTTTGTACCTTAGTGGGTTCTTTTCTGTTATATTCTAGTTGTGCCTTATGTCACCATACTAGTGCTCCGTGGAGGATTCTCGGTAGTTCACCACTTCAGGCTTCATGCCCCAATTCCTACCAACGGCTCTTCTGCACTGCATGAGAGCTGTCATTGCCTTTTTGACAGTTTTTTTTAAAAGAGTCTGGGTGGAGAGTTTCTTTAATTTGGCACGACGGGTTTTACAGTACTTAGATCCTACCGTGCGGACAGTATCCACCACCATGTTGTATAGATCGTCCACATCTATGCTGTTCTGAAAGGCTTCGCAGTTGTTTTGGAGCTCGAGCTGAAAGCACTCAGGGTTTTGAAATTGAGAATTTGTATTGGTCAGAGCGAGGATTTTATCAGTTGTGGTCTTTCACGCTTGACGTTGATAATCAATGTGCCTCTGACCATGCGGTGATCGCTTCCTGATCCGTTCCTGTCTTAACAGCGTTGATCACACTGACATGATTGAATAATATTATGTGAATGATAAAATCGATCTCGTTTTTTACGTTACCGTCTGGACTGATCCAGGTCCATTTGCGGCTTACGGGTTTCCTGGAGAAGGATTTTATCATGTAGAAGTTCTCCCTCTCAATCGAAATAAAAGAGGCCAGCATCTGGCCTCTTTCATTCCGTTGCCCAAATCCAAAATTGCCCCACTCTCAAGTCATCACCGCAACGTTGCTCCAACTTTGAATTGAAATCCCCCATCACAAACGTGTAGTGGGTTCTTTAGCTATGAATGGATTTAGAAATCTCATACATAGCCTCTATTTCGAGGTCGGAGCGTAGACCTGGATGACATTCAGCGAATATCGTTTCGATATTCTGAGTATCAGGTACGCTATCCTGCTTCCGATGTTGATCACGTTGTTGACAAGGGACTTGTGGACGATGAACAGAACACCACCTAGGGACTGTTGTTCGCCTTCCCAGTGGTATAGTAAGTTACCGGATTGCAGGATAATCGAGCCCCCCTCCTGTCTTCGGATCGGACTTCTGATAACCCAATGATACCCCAATGTAACGTACTAATTGCCTCTTCCAACTCCACGAGCTTCGCGTCCATCTTCTATGTGCGAGTTTTGTAGGTTGCCAGGTCGACTCGTCGGTGTTGGTAGCCGGTTCTTACCCGGGGATTCTTAGCACCCCATGCCCCGCCGTTACTATAACCGCTATCGTAGCTAGGTATAGCGGGGCCGCCGGGGACTGGCGGCCGATGTATTTATGGTGTATTCATTTTGGGGGGGTTTGCCATTACCGTGCTTGGCAGGCGATCGCAGTATGGCCTGCTGTTAAAAGGAGACGCTGCTGTTTATCTTCTGATGGCAGTTTTCCCTCTGTCGCCTCTTACGACACCTACGGAAAGAGAGGGGGGTGGTGCTATTCTTTTTATTTTTTTATTTTCTATATTTGAGAATTTCTCTCGATTTTCCTGGGATTTCATCTTCTGAACCTGACTTGTAGAAAATAAATATATAAAAATAAATAAATAACTTCTTACATTCACACCAATTATCTAAGCCCATGTTTATTTCATTAAGAAACTGTATCATGGAAAACTAGATAACGGATAAATATATACTTAAATACTTTTTGTTTGTAAATACATACTTAATATACATAGAAAACACCCAGACCAAGACAAATAGACATGTTCATGCACACAAATATTTGTCTTGTTCGGGAATCGAACCCGAGACCTCTGGCGCAGAAGGCAGGTAGCCTACCCCTGCGCCAAATAGGTCGTCGAAAATAAGATCAAGTTACAGGTTACTTTATAAGAAATAATTTTGAAAATGATCTCCGTTTTAAAAATGAATATTGTTCCCCAATTGATGAAGAAATCGTCTAAATACGCAAAACTAAAGCCTAAATACGCATTATTCAGGATAACTGCAAAGATTCTCGCCAGTTCTTAATCAAATTTGAATAGGACCACGCGACGTGATGACGTTTAAAAGGTGACGAGAAGCGTAACCTTTTAAATTATAAATATGTAGTGTAAAAAACAAGAAAAAACACTTTTATAAATAACAGACTAAAAAGTACATCCGTCTATTCAGTGACTGAAATTAAAAAGCGTGGTGCGCGTTGTCAATATTAAGACTCTTACCTACCCACTTGAAATGCATGCTTTGCAAAGGGCGCACCACGCTTTTTACTTTAGTCACTGAACAGACGGTTATTTTGTACTTTTTAGTCTGTTTCTTATTAAAGTGTGTTTTCTAGTTTTTTACACTACATATTTATTTTTTACTTTTTAGTTTAATAAATGGCAAGCCATGAATTGTATTGTCATCGGATTCATACCTATAGACTTGCAAAGTTACAAATCAATACGATAATTAGAAGTAGGTTAAAATTGAATTCCAAGATTTTCTTACATTGTGACTTAGTTAGTTAGTTACAGGTGAAGCTAATAAAAGTGTGGTACGAACGAAACAAATGAGCCCAAACTCGAGGGGTTTCCTAGTGGTCATTAAGGAGTGCCACTGACTTTCTCCCTGCTCCATCATCAGGACCTCACTACCAAATGTAGCGAATAGGTCTTATCAGAACAAAACAACTGAGCTCAAACTCGAGCGGTTTCCTAGTGGTCATTAAAGAGTGCCACTGACTTTCTCCTTGCTCCATCATCAGACCTTCACTACCAAGTGTAGCAAATAGGTCTCATCAAAATGAAACAAATGAGCTCAAACTCGAGGGGTTTCCTAGTGGTCATTAAGGAGTGCCACTGACTTCTTTCCTGCTCCATCATCAAACCCTCGCCACCAAGTGTAGCGAATAGGTCTCATCAGAACGAAACAAATGAACCCAAACTCGAGGTGTTTCTTATTGGTCATTAAGAAGTGCCACTGGCTTCTTTCCTGCTCCATCATCAGACCCTCATTATCAAGTGTAGCGAAAAGGTCTCATCAGAACAAAACAAATGAGCCTGAACTCGAGGGGTTTCCTAGCAGCCATTGAAGAATCATACTGCCTACCTCTTGACTCCATCATCAGATCAGCTCGATGGTAGCAAATTATTGTATTGTCATCGGATTCATATAGACTTGCAAAGTTTCAAATCAATACGCGAATTAGTAGTAGGTTAAAATTGAATTCCAAGATTTTCTTACATTGTGACTTAATTAGTTACAGGTGAAGCTAATAAAAGTGTGGTAATAAAAAAGAGTTAAGTACCTTTCCAAATTGGTTCAATAACTAAAAATTTATTGTAAAAGCATTTCATAGTTTTGGCCGCTACGTTGTCAATTAAGTTCAAAATTGCAATGAAAAAGATGTGTACTATATCACTTTCCCGTGGATTTAGCAATGTATGGAGAACTGCAAATATTATATATTCGGAGCCAACAATACTGAAGTGTATACAAAAATATGTATATATAACGGAGTCAACAAGTGTGTTAGCATTTCAGAATTTTGGCCGTTACGGAGTCGATTGAGTTCGGAATTGCAATGAAAAAAACATCGCGTATATCACTTTCTCGATGAATACGTTTGGCAACGTCAGATAGTTGAGGGCGACGTTGCCACTCCGCGCGAAATATGTGCACTAGGAGTCGAGTAATAAGGCGAAAAAGGTGGAGTCGACAATGCACGGGAGTCGGGCTGGATCAACTAAGTGCCCAGGTTGGTGTTTATATATATATATATATATATATATATATATATATATATATACTCACTTTATTTACTACATTTTTTTTTCTTTGTATGAATATAAAATCGGGTTAGGAGAATTTGAGACGATTATCACACCGCACCGGAGACCGCTCCGGTTTGCGTTAGTGCGGGTCTGACGGAACTCGGGCTGGGAAATCTTGATTCGTATACAAAACCCGCAGTTGGTTAAACACCCAGACCGCATCTCCGTGCACCGGAGCGGAAACCGGCGGCGGTGGGATGGACGCCTAGTTTAGGAAACTAACCCTTTAAGAGTGTGGTCGTTCAAACTTAACTTAGCTTAGAGTAATGCAACTTTAGGTTCAAAAATGCAATATCGGCTTGTCTTGCGGAGCGGGGGTGTGATGGCCGGGGGCGTCCAGCGAATTCCCTGCGTGAATTCTAGCTCGGCCGAGGGGCTACTGTAGCGTGTGTTTTGTCTTTGGACAAGTTGTGGCTGCAAAGCTTTGACAGGTGTCACTGTCATCGTGGTCTGCCATTCGTGTGTCATTATATGTAGGATATCCGGTGCCTTTCGGGTCGATGGTTTTCGAATTTCGCGTCATTAACTTATATATATATATATATATATATATCATCATCATCATCATGTCAGCCGAACGACGCCCACTGCTGGGCATAGGCCTCCCCCAAGGATCTCCACAACGATCGGTCCTGCGCTGCCCGCATCCAGCGGCATCCCGCGACCTTGACCAGATCGTCGGTCCACCTTGTAGGGGGCCTGCCCACGGAACGTCGTCCGGCACGCGGTCGCCATTCAAGAACCTTTCCGCCCCAACGGCCATCGGTTCTCCGCGCTATGTGTCCCGCCCACTGCCACTTCAATGATGCAATCCTTCGAGCGATGTCGGTTGTTTTAGTTCTCCTGCGGATTTCATCATTTCTGATTCGATCGAGCAGGGAAATACCAAGCATCGCTCTCTCCATTGCTCGCTGGGTGACTTTGAGCCTTCTTATGAGACCCATAGTAAAAGACCACGTCTCACTTCCATAGGTCATTACTGGCAACACACACTGGTCAAAGACTTTCGTCTTGAGACATTGAGGTATTTCGGACGCGAATATATGTCGGAGCTTCCCAAACGCTGCCCATCCGAGCTGGATTCGACGAGAGATCTCTTTCTCAAAGTTGGACTTACCTTATATATATACCTTATATATATACCTTATATATATACCTTATATATATATATATAAATATATATTTGGGTAGTCGCATAATATCGATTTAGAAGCCCTTGAGGGCGTGAATGGTGTCCTCGGATTAAAAATAAAGAAATAAATAATAAGTAAGGGCTCGGCTCGTAATGTTGGTATCTTAATAGCTAAATAGTACTAATTTTCGTGGAACCGTAATATTGTTGGCGCCTCTGAAGCGAAGTGTTCACTGGCTACAGGTCGCCCGGGAAACAAGCGCGGGGGACTATGGATAGTCTCCACGAACTTCTACCAGCGACTTGCATATAATAAAATTGCAGACGGTGGGCGCCTCGCTTTAGAGAGGGTTCGTAGGAAGTATGGATCTAGATCGTGGGGTGGCATTTAAGTAGTTAAGTAATGCGTATCATAGATGCCTGAAGCCTCCAGTCCATGTGGGCCAATTCGTTGGGCAAACTTCGACCAACTTGAAGGCGGGCGTAAGTCATCTGTGACGTTTCTTGACAGATGCGAGTGGGAGGAAAATCTAACTACTCTGAGATGATTGGTATTTGTTTTACTAATTTCAGGATAATATTTTGCAAGCGTTATTTATTACGCTAAAATTTAGGACATGGTGTAATCCCAAAAAAAAAAGATACTAAGAAATATCCCCTGTACCGAGCTGGAAGAGGGGTTGATAGGAGAATCTCACTGGCGGCAGACTAGAGAATCGGCCATAGTTTAATCAACCGTTGGGTCCATGACTTTGGGCCAGGAACGACGACCCCAAGGAGGAAAATTTGTCGAGGTTGGTGCGTCGTGACCTCCATTGTTTTACAAACTAACCCCGACACATAGCAAGAAGTGGGAAGCAGGAGTCGATTACTGGCTCTTTCAGCCCGTTAGTGTTGTGTTCGACAAAGGCAGAACGAAGCCGTTGAGGCAACGATAAAGAAAATAAATATGAACAATAAGAAACCAATATAAGTACTTTCCTGATATCTTTGCGGGCAGGCACCTGTATGTAGGTTTAGGTAGTTATAAGGGTTTATTAGTTTTAGTTAACTAACAGCTGTGGTGATGGTTATATCAAAATAAGAGAAAAATAGTAAAGAACATTATATCATAAGATGTCCATTTAAAACTGAAGTTGTTTTTTTTTGTATTATTCCCCTCCCAGCACGGTCAGTGAAATTTTCATAATTTCCAAAGAGATAGCATTACATAGTGTAGGTAATATTAAAAGGCAGTTACGCAGTTGTGCTCGGCGCGCAATAATAAGGTCGTGGAAGCGGCGCCGCGGCGCCGGCCGACGCCCCACTCACCGCTGCCTACTAAGTGAATTATATCTCTTTATATCTCCTGATATGTTTACATCGGGAGCGACGCTTTTTTGTTCCATTCTTGAGGAAATTAGTGGAGATTTGTTGAAGTGCGAGTGACTGATTGGTGTCTGTTTTCAAATCGGAATCAGACCAGCGACCAGCCAGTCAGTACTTACTCAGATAATCAGATTTAGTCATCAAATCAATAGCATTGTTTACTCAATATACATTAAACAAAAACTGCGACTGGAAAACTGAGTGAAAATATGAAAATGTGTATTGCAAATTGGTCAGTAAAATAAAAAGTGTTAATAAACAAATGTATTTATTACTGGCTTTTAAGTAATAAGTATATACTCGTATGTCTGTTTGTACGAAGTTTGACTACGTCCATGGTCAAAGAGCGTATGCACCGGTTTTTAAGGTGCCACTATCCTTTAGGTCCCCGGTTCGATTCACGGTGGTAGGTACCTATATACAACGTGTTAATGCAATAACCGAAAATCCCATACACCCCAAATAATTTATTTTATATTAAATCGAATTCTATTGAAAAATAAATTTTTTTAATGATATTTCCATGATATTCGTGCTCTTAACATGCTCTCCGTGACTTTCTGACAGATTTTAAGCTCTACTATGACGTAAGAGAGCACGTGACGGGTACCGGACGTATTGAATGAATAGACAGTAGGCACAAACATTTTAGAAGCGGCAATAAAAAATAAAAAAAACCCCTATCAAAATGTGTGGAATCGATTCTACTCTCGACTCTGAATAAACTATCTTCTCAGTTTCCCTAAAAGTATTAACACGTTGTATAGACTACATTTGTAGGATCACACTTATTTTATTTTATGCCCTTTATTAGCAATGATATTTCCAGTACAAACGTGTATATTTCACCTGGCGACACTGCAGGCATCCTTGTTCCGTTTTTGTCGGGGGCGCGTGCGCAACTGCGAGCGGAAGCGATCTCACCGCGACGGAAGCAGCGGGTCAGGGTCAATGATTAAGTTGTTTGAAGATGTCGCGAGTCCGACCAAAAGTTTGTATAGGCGAATGCAATTTATCATTTTGTGACGTTCATCAGCCGAACGACGCCCACTGCTGGGCATAGGCCTCCCCCAAGTATCTCCACAACGATCGGTCCTGCGCTGCCTGCATCCAGCGGCTTCCCGCGACCTTGACCAGATCGTCGGTCCACTTTGTAGGGGGCCTGCCCACGGAACGTCGTCCGGTACGCGGTCGCCTTGATCATGACACATCATGAAATATACATAAAATTACATGTATTTTATCAGCAAAGATATTTCCAGGACAAACGTGCATATTTCACCTGCTGGCGCCACTGCAGGCGTCCCCGTTTCGTTATCGTCGCGTCGCGTGCGCAACTGCGAGCGGAAGCGATCTCGCCGCGACGGAAGCAGCCGGGTCAGGGACCCTTAAATTGTTTGAAGATGTCGCGACCGAATGTTTGTATAAGCAAATGCACCTATGATTTTGTGACCTCTGAAGTTCTGTTTCAATTGGTGTTTTGATTTCTTAATATACTTGTTTTTAGAATTCAGATTCTTTAGATTAAGATTGTTCTTAGGAACAACGTAGTGATTTTGTACTTAATTAAGTAAACAATTGTTTAGGTGTTTGTTTTCTAGTTCGGAATGATCATTTTTCCCTAAGGCAGTTTTCAAATATATTTTTTTTTCCTTTTTATAAACCAAACAATACCTATGTCATCCCGAAAGTAGTTATTTCGTCTTTCGATCATTATTTTTTTGTTTTTTTTACATTTTTTATATTGTGATTTTGACGCCCAAAACAGTATTAAAGTTATTATTTAAATTTTTACTTTTTTGCATTTACAATGCAATTTTTATGATTGAAAAATGTGTTATCCGGGCGACTGCTCTAACCACTGAGCTACGGAGTCGTTAGCTCAGTGGTAAGAGCAGTCGCCCGGATAGCAAAAGGTCGTGGGTTCGAGTCCCATCGGAGCTGATTGTGGGACGGGTCGATTTTTTCTAAATACTTCATTTTCCATTTTTCAAGTATTAAACTTAACTAACATTCGTTATGCTATGCCGAGTTCAGACACTTGGTCCTTATCTTCACCATCAGATTGCGATATGTTAAGTCCATAACACTAGACATATCGGTCTTTTTAACATTGCGAAACATCTATTAATCTGATATAGAAGATGTCATATACCTCCATACTTGGTTATATGGTCTGAATAACAATAGCCTGATCGCGCCCCTGTTAGGAATAGACAATAAGGTGATGTGATGTGATTACTCTGTTGGACGTTCCATAAATTATCCGATATTTACCTATTTGTTTTACTTATGGTGTCTATTGAATTACTTACATCTTATTGGGCGTTTTGTAAATCTATTCCTCAGATTATTTTTTTCATAAGCCCTATAAGTTATTGCCAAATGTTGGTAATAGGTATTTATTTTATGTTAAAAGGTGTCTTCTCTTTTTTTCTGTACCAATACTGAGTAACTGAGTTAACTGTTTAGTAATTTGTAGCTGAGTGTAACTAAAAAGTTTGAGTTTAATTTTTACATATAGGTCGTAATTGTAAAGAAACAAGGCCTAGAATAGAATTCCTAACGCAAACGCGATAGTAACTTTTTCACATTCACAAAATTACACTACGTTTAATTACACAGGAATAACGTTAGAAGTACGTAGTGAGAGGCAGTGGCGGGCAGAGCGCACGTGGAACCACGGGCCCTCCACATGGCGACCTAATCTAGTCTATTTTAGTTACTTTCATAGTGTTATGTCCTACGGCCTTTTGTTGTGGGGCTCAGCCGCTAACATCCAAAGTATATTCGTGCTCCAAAAAAGGGCTATTCGCGCCATTTACAACCTCCGATCGAGAGATTCTTTAAGAGATCTATTTAAAGAAATAAACATTTTAACTGTTGCAGGACATTACATCTATGAAAATATAATTTATGTGAAAAAGCATTATAATACATTTGTAAAGCAGAGCGATATTCATCGCTTTAACACAAGAAATAAAGATAAACTTGTCGTTCCCAAGTTTAGGCTAGAAAAATCCAGAGCCTCATTTCTGGGGAAAAGCATAGCCTTTTTTAATAAAGTTCCACAGCATATAATTGAACTACCATTGCATAAATTTAAATGTTACATTAAAGAGTCGCTGATGAGCAAAGGATACTATAAAGTAGACGATTATTTGAATGACCGCAATGCATGGTCATGATGTAACACATAACATAATCACTGTTTAATATGATGTATTTTTATACTAAGCAATTGTTGTATTAGTAACGATATGTTTTTTTTTTTTTGTAAATGTCGTTACCTAACTAAGAAACGCTGGCAAGTTTCTTGCGCCCATTCTTCTTGTCAGTTAAAAAAGTCTTGAATGGGTGGTAGGAAAATATTGACGATTCATAAGTACATATTTATTATGTCTAAGTGAATAAAGAATATTTTTATCTTATCTTATCTTATCTTATCTTTTATCTTAATTGACGGCGGAGAGAGCAAGAAGTGAGGGGTTTAGTGGGTATTCCCCCTTTCTGATCCCCCTTCGATTATCTGACACTGGATGGAGGATCAGGAAGTGGCCAGATGAGTGCCACATGACCACTGTCCGCACACCGCACGCAGAAGGGGACCCCTTCCAAACAACCCACTTCAAAACCCAGTACAAAAAGAAGAAAAAACAGCCAATCCTTACATTTTAACTGTGTACGATTTTGCAATTCATCAGGTTGTTAAGGCAACTTGCCGGTTTTCCCCGCTTCATGTCATGTCATGCTATACATAACCCTCCCTTAGATAGACAGATAGATGAACATTTTATTGACCACACATAAATACAATACAAAGTAGGTACATCAAAAAAGGGTGAAAATTATGTGGGCAAAGGCGGTCTTATCGCTAAGAGCGATTTCTTCCAGACAACCTTTGAAACATAGGACTTAGGTTCTGAGTATTCTCCAGTTTATGTGTAAACGGGCAGACCGTCAGAGATTCATGGATATAACCTATAAGTAAATGTGATAATAGTAATAGCTAATGTCACATTAAAACATACATTTTACAATTTAAGTGAGAAACTATACAGCATAAATTTTTGACCAGTGCACAAATTTTTAGGATCAACTCAGAATCGGTAAGTGTACAACTTTCTCCTAGAAACATGGGACAAAATACGTCAAAAATTTTTGGACTCCCCATAATAAATCGATAACGTGATCAGACCGATTTGTGTGAAGAGTCAAAATTTTTTTGTCATATTTCGACCTATGTTTCTACGAGAAAGTTGTTCACTTACCGTTTCTGAGTCGATCTTAAAAATTTGTGCACTGATTAAAAATTTACCCTGTATATCAATTTAACGACAAATCAATCAAGATTTACCTGCATGTTATTAAATTCTTTGGTTGACGTCTGTTCACGATATTTCCCCCGTCACTTTTTAAATAAAGATCCTATAGCAAATTTACATAACCGTATGACGTCATTTCTTAGTAACTGTAACGACGGTATTTTCTTTAGTAAAGCGAATAATAGATTTTACAGATAACATAGTACGTAGGTGCGATATTCATAGTTATTCACACAAGGATAATACGCAGTCTTTGTATTTAGTACAAATGATTTTCCCTTGACATAGAAATAGTCATTTGCTCTCATAAAAGCCGTTTAATGAATATGTAGTGGCTTGAGCGACTATTTGGTAGTGTTTTAAGGTATGTTTTGACGGCGATAATGTTTTGTTTCCGGATGCAATTTGTGTACCTAATGGTGCGCCTGCGTATACTGTACCTGGTATTAATTGCTCAAGTTTTAGTGTGGAGTGTTTCTTACCCAAATATAAATGTCAAAATATACATTTTAAAATCATTTCATTCTTTGAAGAAATTACAGGCTAGGTAATATCATGAGTTTTTCATGCAAAACTGCTGGACGCATTTCAGTGAAATATTAGGTAAATATTATTAGATATATCTATACATTTCGAGGTATGAAAAACTGTATACTTAGAAATAGATTTTAAAATAATAAAAAACGGAGAAGGAAAACGCTTGGCAACTAAATCTCGCTACCCAGTGAACGCATAGTCGCTACCACATTCAGTCCACTCACGCAGACAAAGAAAGCAATGAGCGATCGCTCATTATGATTGTTTTTAAAGCAATAATCTGATAACAGCTGATCTGAATCCTCAGAAAACAAAGTTAAATATTTTTTTAATGAATGAGAACATTAATAATCAATTTCACCAGATCCGTTCAAATAAACCTAACTGACAGAGATTTTAAAAATAAATTACACTTAGCCATACTATTAAACAGGCACTTATAGGGCGTCCCAAAATTAACTCACATGGAAGGAAAGTACCTTAAATACTGAAGATATAAAATTTTACTGAAAGGAGACTTCATTTTTATTTTCAAAAGAAAACGAACTGCATTCACAGAATTTTAATTAATGAACTGTCTGAACTGGGAATCGAACCTACCGAATGTAAAAAAAAAAATCTCTAATTTAATTGTACCGATCGAAAGGCTCAATCATACCTTATCATTTTTTCTTAATAACATAGCATCTTAAATAAAAGGAAGACTACGAAATTTAACATTTAATGTTGAATAAAAAGTTTGTGCAGCGTTATGGATAGCCTTTCCTGTGACTGTCGTGCTCAAAACTTTAACATTTCAATGTATTACTAATGAGTGAAGATTGGAGCAATTATCATAAAGTGTTTGATAAAGTTATAATGTGTTAAGTAACACCAGCTCGATTGGTTTAAAAATGTTTGAATAGTTACTTTGGTGCGGTCTATTCCAACATATGGCATGGTCGTGGGACGCCCCCAGGGTTTCCAATGACTATGTCACATGGTGGCATAGACCACACCAAATACTGTAGATAGGAAGTTTTATTGAAATAGGACTTTATTTTTATTTAAATAACAATAGAACTGCATTCAATTTTTTTTAAATAATAGCATGTCCAAACCGAGAATCGATCCCGCACGAAATTATTCAAACTTTTTAAAACCAATCGAGGTGGTGTTACTTATCACATTATCAAACACTTATGATAGGGAATTAGGTATAATTGCTCCAATCTTCACTCATTAGTAATACCTACATTGAAATGTTAAAGTCTGTATTGAGCACGACAGTCACAGAAAAGGCTATTCATAACGCTGCACAAACTTGTTATTCAACATTAAATGTTAAATTTCGTAGTCTTCCTTTTATTTAAGATGCTATGTTATTTAGAAGAAATGCTTAGGTATAATCGAGTCTTTCGATCGGTACAACTAAATTAGAGAAATATTTTTTTTACATTCAGCGGGTTCGATTCCCAGTTCAGACAAGTGATTATTCAAAATTCGGTGAATGCAGTTCGTTTTCTTTTTAAAATAAAAATGAAGTCTCCTTTCAGTAAAATTTTATATCTTCAGTATTTAAGGTACTTTCCCTCCATGTGAGTTAATTTTGGGACGCCCTGTATATTCTGTGCTAGAGATAACCTTCCCGATTTGTGACGATATATACCACATATATTCAATGCTGACGAACTGTCTGACAATATTATAGTGACCTGTGTCATTTGATCATTCGCGGAATAGAATCAAGGTTGTCTATTACGATTAGGATCTATGTGAAACACCTGAGACCTATTGAAAATTAATTTTAATACTATTGAAATAAAGGTATCAATCGATCGTCCAAACTATCGATAGTATCGATACTATCGATAGTATCATTAGTTTATTAATATTCAAAAGCAATACTATACTATCGATACTATCGATACTATCGATAGTATTGCTGCTTACCGATAGTATTGCACTATAAATCCGCCTTCAAAAAACCACATCAAAAAAGTGAGAAATAATTCCTCACCAAATAAATAACGTAAGTACTTTGAAGTCGGGCGTGAAACATGTACAATTTTTTTGTTGTTTTTGTTAAAACCCGCCCGACTTCAAAGTACTTACGTTATTTATTTGGTGAGGAATTATTTCTTACTTTTTTGAAGGCGGTTTTATTTTTTTATAAAAATAATTTTTATTTCACTCTTTTTAGTGCATCGTGGAGGCAATTTACGTGTTTTCTGGTAAATAGGTATGTGATCAAACTGAAAACCTCCTTTTTCGAAGCCGGTTAAAATACCTTGAGGTATCCCCTTTTTAACAGAACAAGAATCATCTAAATCGGTTCATAAACAAAGGAGTTATGCCTAAAGATACGTATTAAATTCACATTAAGTGGTAACGAAAACGACAGTATTTTCAAGATTTCCTGAAAACTACTGAACGGATTTCAAAATTTCAAAAAATGGGACCAACTTGGAAACCAACCTGATGTAATAACGTTTGAACCATTTCAATCGGTTCAGCCGTCTTCGAGTAATCGGTGGACATACACAAAAAAAAAAAAAAAAAAAAAAAAAAAACATACATACAGACGAATAGAGAACCTCCTCCTTTTTGATTTAGATGTCGGTTAAAAAGAGAGATCGATACTATCGAAAACTATCGATACTATTGTTTTTGCTTAAACTATAGATAGACTATCGAAATGCTATCGATAGTGGACAATCGATCGGCAACACTAATTGGAATCAATCTGCTAGACTCTAGAGTATCAATACAAAGGAATGCAAAAAATTAAAAAAAATTAAAAAACAACTTATTGAAAAGAAAAATAATAGGTATGTTTTAATTTTTTTTTCTTTGGCATCTTCTATCGAACTAGTTAACGCTTTTTTGACACTATGGTATTACAATACAATGAATATTTACAACAAATACCCAAGTGTGCCAATTGTTTCCATACTAGATTACTATTTTTCTAATGCGATTTGTGTAAAAATCATCAGCGTGCCAGGACGCATAAACTGAGATACGTGGATGGGAAGTTGGGGACGCTAAAGTTGAAGTTGCGTGGTCCTTTGAACATACCCAATGCCACTATACCACAGTAAATATATATCATCATCATCATCATCATCAACCATTTCCCGTCAGTAGGCAGTCCCCGTTAATATTTGAAATATGTAGGCAGGCGGGTATTTATAGATATTTTCGGCTAGAGTCCGGGCGCGGCCGAGGGTCCCAAGATTTATGGCGGAGTGGGAGAGTCCCATCCAACAGGGTTTCTCTTAGATGGGCCGTAAAATATGAGAGATGGCGGGTAATTAAATAGTATACATTTTATAGCCAAATCATGTACTTACTTCCACTCGGGGACAAATTCAGTGAACCACTTCTTACTTCTTTTCCATTCACGCGCAGGCCCTTTGACTATTGGGTTAGTATAAAACTAGGGTAGTACAACGCGCAGGTAAGCAATTAGAGATAGCGACTGGAAGTAAACGGTGAGACGCCAGCCGCACGAAAATGAGTAAGAAGTGGTTCTCCGAATTTGTCCTAAGTTCTACATCGCATATACTTTCATAAAAGTGAGGCGCTTTGAATAATTTATTTTTCAAACATCCTCTTAGGACCTCACTATTTTAAATAAAAAAAAGAAATGAGCGCAAGACTCTTTATAGCTATATATTATGTACCTATTAAAAAAAAAACCTGTTTCAAAAATGTTGGGCTTTAGAAGCTTATTGTTAGCTACACTAACTACTAGTAATTATGCGTCTTTATTTATTCAAATATGTTCGTTCCGTCGTGTTTTGGTATTAACAAAGAAAATGAAAAGTGTAGGACTCGATTGCAACTGCAGTCTCGAAACATTTTTATCATCGAGATTTTTATACCAATACATCCATATGACTATTTTAAATTAACAGACTTTAACGGTTTTCCAAATAAATTATTTCATACAAAATATGTTACGACATTTACGAACACAACAAAGAAAAAAACAGTCCTCGCGTTTCTTGAATCGCTCTTCCGCTATCGCTTGCACCCGTCGTCAATCTGGAGCGCCTCACACCCTTGCCGGCTAAGGGCAACTCATTTCGCCGCTCAGTGCTATCTGCGTTAGAAGATATTTTTCTTTGTAATTCTATTGTGAAAAGAATCACCGATAGGTATACATCCCACGAAGTAAATTGACGTCATTTAGTATGAATTGCGTTCCCACATACATATCGAGATTGGTTCGAACTTTCACTTTTTGTTTATGATGTGAGAACTTACGAAATTTTTACATTAGACCTTAATGGTGCATGTGCTTTTACATTCCCCTTTGATATAGGTACCTATTTTCCAATATTTTAAGACAATCTATGCACAATTTGTTTTTTTTTTTCATTCAACTGTAACAGTTGACTTGTTATAAAAATCGTCCATTTCATATATATCTCTACATATAAGTTGACACAAATGACAAACCAAATGATTAACCGACTTCTAAATCAAAAAGGAGGAGGTTCTCTATTCGTCTGTATGTATGTTTTTTTTTTTTTTTTTTTGTGTATGTCCACCGATTACTCGAAGACGGCTGAACCGATTGAAATGGTTCAAACGGTATTACATCAGGTTTGGTTCCAAGTTGGTCCCATTTTTTTAAATTTTGAAATCGGTAGTTTTCAGGAAATCTTGAAAATACTGTCGTTTTCGTTACCACTTTATGTGAATTTAATACGTATCTTTAGGCATAACTCCTTTGTTTATAAACCGATTTCAATGATTCTTGTTTTGTTAAAAAGGGGATACCTCAAGGTATTTTAACCGACTTCGAAAAAGGAGGTTTTGAGTTTGATCACATACCTATTTACCAGAAAACACGTAAATTGCCTGCACGATGCACTAAAAAGAGTGAAATAAAAATTATTTTTATAAAAAAATAAAACCGCCTTCTAAAAAATCACATCAAAAAAGTAAGAAATAATTCCTCACCAAATAAATAACGTAAGTACTTTGAAGTCGGGCGGGTTTTAACAAAAACAACAAAACATTGTACATGTTTCACGCCCGACTTCAAAGTACTTACGTTATTTATTTGGTGAGGAATTATTTCTTACTTTTTTGATGTGGTTTTTTAGAAGGCGGTTTTTTTTTTTTAATTGCGTTTTTCCGTTTTGGATGTGAATTAAAATTGAGTTCATTTTTGTTTGTTTTCAATTTCAGTAATTTTAATAGGACTTGAAATGTTCTGCTACATTTTGTTTTACTATAGAACTCTCAGCGCAACTATTATTTTGGAGAAGATATTAAACCATCAAGTTTTGTATCTATTCCACTGACAATTCATACGCAAACACTATGTAGTACTCAAAAAGTTCTTCAAATGTTTTCACTCTATTCTTAAATTGCCGGATTGAGCAGCACAACCAAAATAGGTATATTACGTTCATTCCAAAATAGTTATAGTACTAGGGGATGACGATCGGTCTATTCATGAAACAATAAAGCTATTTTGGCTGATTCTACTCCGCTACTCTACACATAACGTATCTATTTGCTTCCCTAAAAAGCTTGAATATTTCTAATTTTTGCTCAGATTTTTCAGGGTTTTCAAGTTAACATTATTGGTTACGAAAATGAAGTGAAAAGTAGTGGTTAATTTAGCTATAGGTAGAAAGTCTGCCGTTTAATATACTGTATTGCACTGTAGGTATCTGTCTGTGTCCAACCAAACATCAGACACGCAGGTACTATGGGACCTTTTAATTTCTTCCCTGTGACGTAAATAAATTAATCCATTTCCGTTAATAAGGGTGAACGATAAAGAAATCCCTTTGTGCTCTTTTAAACACATAAAATCCGAAAGTTAATTTATGCAACGTATATTTTTGTATTGCTACAGTAGCAAAGTCTGCCGTATAATGTTCTGCATCTGACTAAATGTCTGACTGAAAATCAGACATCGGTTTGCGTCTAGACGCGCAGGTACCCCGGGACCTTCCGATTGGTCCCAATCCCCCGGCGTAAATAAATTAATCCATTTCCTTCTATTTTTAGACCAATGTTAGAGTAATGTAATAATGTAGGAGATTGCCCGAATATTTTGTAACTTCCGTTTGTGTTTGTTTGTTGATGTACAACTTAATCGCTGAACTTAAAGGGTTGGTGATGATATTATCGTAAGAATACTCGGAGAATTATCCTCTTAATTAAGGATTTCGGAAGTACTGTGATTCCACCTTATCTAACCATCAGCTATGATGGAGGCTAAATGGTGCTCCGTTGCGGATAAAAAAAAATAAGTACTTTTAAATACTTAAATTAAAAGTATTTGAGTAGGTAATCGTGTATTTTATCGTTTTCAAATATAAGTTAAATTATAACAAACTGAAGTAATGTAATAAACTAATAACCCGTTTATTCAAAAATGCCCAGCGGCTATCCGCAACTATTGTAATATTCGAAATACAATTCGTACAAAAGTTTTCAAATATTAAGCTTTATTAGACCCATTGTGAAAAAAGCGTCCAACTTTATTTCATTATTTAAATCCATACGATTAAACTATGCTGACAGTAATTAAGTAAGCAAGAAAGTAAGCATTTACTAACCCATCCCACACTATTTTACAATAAATACAATTGAAAAGAAATTTACAGAAAGCTGATAAAAATATACTTATTTACAAGTATATTTTTATCAGTCAAGCAGGACCCCCTCAGCTAATACTGTGACTGAAACTGTGCAGTAAGTAAGTAAGCCTCTTCCTCTTCCTTAACTTATTATAAAACAGCATCTTTAAACATTAGAACAAAAGTTTGTCTTCTTTATACGATATTACGACATTCAAATGCATTCCCGATCGAACTTGGTAGCAATACTTTGCCTTTAAAATGTTTAATGGCAAGGGTGCTAAGGATGAGCAGACCTAAATACCGTTAGGGCGGTCTTTGTCGAGCGCCAGCAAAAAAGGCCTTTGGCCTGCCATGCCGCCACCCTCAGCCAACAAAAAACATAAAACAGGACTACAAATTAGAGAATCGGAATGTTGCAACCGTGAACTGAGCATTTGAAATCGTCAAAATTATATTTTAAAGGTGTTCTTCATGGATTTGAGATATTTGATAGCCAAGGAAGCCTGCCTGAACAACAATCTGTAATTGCAACTGAACGAACAATAACGACTGCCATCGTGACGTGAAATTACTAACTTATTTAGTTTTTTAAATAATTCGTTTATTTAAGTATTTATTTTGGGTTATTCTTAGCACCTACCTACTTTAACTACTTATTTGATAAATAATCAAGAATGAGCCCTGCTTAGAATAATAGCAACAATCTTATAAGTTGTAACCAATAATGACTACATTTGTGACATTATTAACAACATCATTGTTTTCTTATTTTTATTATCTTTCAATTTATTTGGACAAAATAATTGAGCACCTTTTAAATAGATGTAATAGCGAGATAAACGCGGGGCGCTTCATTGTTTACAAACATTTACTCAAGTATGGGCTAGTAAAATAAGGCAAAATTTTTCAACGACTCGAAGGCATGTGGTATTACGTCAAATGTTTTTCTACACAAACATTCAGGATTTTCCTAAATGTTTTATTTTATTTTATTATTTATTTAGGAAAACTTACCAACAAAATTAACGGTAATCACAATTACAAACAAAAAAACCACATCAAAAAAGTAAGAAATAATTCCTCACCAAATAAATAACGTAAGTACTTTGAAGTCGGGCGTGAAACATGTACAATTTTTTGTTGTTTTTGTTAAAATCCGCCCGACTTCAAAGTACTTACGTTATTTATTTGGTGAGGAATTATTTCTTACTTTTTTGATGTGGTTTTTTTGAAGGCGGTTTAATTTTTTTATAAAAATAATTTTTATTTCACTCTTTTTAGTGCATCGTGCAGGCAATTTACGTGTTTTCTGGTAAATAGGTATGTGATCAAACTGAAAACCTCCTTTTTCGAAGTCGGTTAAAATACCTTGAGGTATCCCCTTTTTAACAAAACAAGAATCATCTAAATCGGTTTATAAACAAAGGAGTTATGCCTAAAGATACGTATTAAATTCACAGAAAGTGGTAACGAAAACGACAGTATTGTCAAGATTTCCTGAAAACTACTGAACCGATTTCAAAATTTCAAAAAATGGGACCAACTTGTAAACCAACCTGATGTAATAACGTTTGAACCATTTCAATCGGTTCAGCCGTCTTCGACTAATCGGTGGACATACACAAAAAAAAAATACAGACGAATCCTCCTCCTTTTTGATTTAGAAGTCGGTTAAAAAATACATTATAAGCATTTGACAATCCAAAGCGTTGAAAAATACTTATCATGTCTTTTTTGTGTATTATTTAAGTCCACTTACAGCAAATTTGCTAAATCTCGATTAACCCAAAACTAGATTTAACCCATACCAAAATTATTTAAATTTTTACTTTTTTGCATTCACAATGCAATTTTTATGGTAGAAAAATGGAAAATGAAGTATTTAGAAAAAATCGACCCGTCTCACAACCAGCTCCGATGGGACTCAAACCCACGACCTTTCGCTATCCGACGATAACGACTCCGTAGCTCAGTGGTAAGAGCAGTCGCCCGGATAGCGAAAGGTCGTGGGTTCGAGTCCCATCGGAGCTGGCTGTCAGACGGGTCGATTTTTTCTAAATACTTCATTTTCCATTTTTCTACCATACCAAAATGTCAAAATGTTAAATCTAGATTTAAAAATTTGACGGGGGCTAATAGCAAATTTGCTGCAAGTGGACATTATACATTATTCATGTTTATGTAGAAAAACATTTGACGTTCTACGTTATAGATATTTATCGAAAAACTTTTGAAATATTTGCTATCAAATCTATATACTTACTTAATTTGTCTTATACATAATTGCTCTGTGCTCGAACAGGATGAGTATCGTGTACGTCAGACAATAATCGCGCAAGTTACCGAGTAATTACGATGACTAACATAAGTTACACTAATTTCTGCTTAACCACAGCATGGTTAGTAACAACGCAAAAATCCACAAAGCGTGGGAAGGCAGAAACGTCACCTGAATGAAAAGGACGTTACGAAGATACGATAGAGGAATATTTAGAAATTTTTAATTTGTCTGTGAAAAAAATCTTTACCTGGCCTCAAATAGCGGAAAGGACTTGCCACGTGCGACTCAGGCGCAGCTTGCAGGTTCGGTTTTTGTATACGACCTCGTTTGATGGTTAAACACTACTAAGCACGTGTTTTGGGGGCATATTTGGCTGTTAAGATTATTTATTAGTTGTATTCTGTTTTCGTATCGTCACGAGGTATCGTTTCTAGAAGTATCTCTTTTAATTAAGATACGATTTTCATTTGTTTAGAAGTGTATGAGAGCGAAGTTTTTTCGATTGCACTCAAATGTCAGAAATACTTGGATTTCTCTTTGTATGTACGGTATAAACGAAAGAATGAAAATAAAGTATACTGATGGCAGCTAATTGCAATCAAAATAGTTAGGATATCTTTAATATTTATTAAAGATCAGAATGACAACAGTTTTGGCTCTATCGTTCCAAATTACTTAGCTGTTAAGCTTCTATTGTTTCGTCAAACAAAGGGCGTAAAAGCTAAATAATAACAAGTAATTGGTTTATTTTCGACGTCAATTTACTCAAATTATATTATGTTAAGGTAAGTAAAATAACATTTATCGTTAAATAAATCTTTTTAGCAAAGCTGTTTGACCGTGAATGTGGCCTAAACAAAGATACACACCGCCTACACAGCTGCTCATTTCGTTGGATTTATTTCTTGGTCTCTCCACAATAGCCATTAGGTTGTGTTATAGTATACTTATTTACCATTACTATAGGTTTTCATAAAATTTAATTGTATAGTAGATAGTAGCGGGCCGAGTTACCGTTGAAAATTTAGAGCTTTGTTTTGTAATTTTGATCAATCAAACTAATTCGCCACGATAGATAGTAGTTTAACTTAAGCTATGAAAATATTTATATTAATAATATATGTTAGCAATTTACCAACTCGTACTTATTCTAAGCATTTAGCATTTAGAGATTATAAAATTAGAAGTATTTCGCTTGTCAAAGAACTATTATTATTATTCATTTACTTTACGATTTTTATTATTATTCAAAAGTCGTCTATATATTGTGTTACCGTTTGTTACCTACACTGTAGGTACACAACATGATAATTTGTTTGTCGGTAGAATTTATAATATGAATAATTAAAGCGTCCTACTTCCTACTTCCTACTTCCTACTATCCTACTTATCCTACTTAATATTATAAATATGAAAGTTTAGCGGTTTGGATGTTTGGATGTTTGTTACTCAATCACGCCAAAACGGCTTAACGGATTTGGCTGAAATTTGACACACTGATACTTTGTAGCCTGGAGAGGTGCATAGGCTACTTTTTATCCCGGAAAAGGTCACATTCCCGCGGGATAACGTCGTGTAGCCCACGCGGGCGAAGCCGCGGGCGGAAAGCTATTAAGATATATAATTATTATAATTACTTATGTCCGTTCCAAAAAGGTATATTACTGACGGAATGGAAGGATGTGAACTTAAAGAGTTTAATGTTTTTTGAGGACATGGGATCCTAAAAAGATTTATTACGACGATTTAATGAAGATCAACAAAAAGTATAATGTTTCTGTAAACAATGTTTTTTCTGTCGGTTAAAGAGCAGCCCCTTAGTGTTGCACCGATAAACAAGCACTGCGGGTGTCAATGCAAGCTCTGTAGTCTTACCGCTTTTACAAACTTATCCGCATATGTGCGGGTTTTGGGTTTTGGCGTAAGTACTACAGTTTTTAGTTTTTGTCTGACAAGAACTTACTTACCTAAATACTAGGTACTGGTAATTGCTTAGACATGTCTTTGGAAAGTGAATTTTAAGGAGTCGTGGCGAAGTCTTTAACTCTTCTTAACTTTTAAGACACATAGGAGTACATACCAAAGGATTCACAATAAAATTTCCGGTACTTTTCTACTCATAATCAGGCTATAATATGACTATTTTACTAACATTATAAATGTAATGAAAGAACGGATCAAGCTGAAATTAGGAACAGTTGGAATAGCACACAATAATATATTATATTTTAATAAGCCCTGTAACTAGCTAGCATTTAGGCAAGATTAGGACCCGCGCCCCTGGGAATCCAATGCTCTGACCAATTTTTTACCAATTTTTCTATCACAATTTTCCTATAATTACAGAATTGCATTGTGAACGCATAATAATAATTTAAAATCTTTATACAACGTGTTAATGCAATAACCGAAACTCCTATTCACCCCAACTTATTCATTTTATATTTAATTTTATAATTGAATTCCATTAAAACATTTTTTAAAGAAACTTCAAGATATTCGTGATCATATAGGTCTCCGTGACTTTCTAACAGATTTTAAGCTCTACTATGACGTAAGGGAGCACGTGACGGGTCGCGCGTGTATTTAATGAATAAGCATTAGACACAAACATTTTTAAAGTAAAAAGGTTTTTAGAAAAAAATAATTTCTATCAAAAATGTGTGGAATTGATTCTACTCTCGATTCGGAACAAACTATTTTCTCAGATTCGGTTAAAGTATTAACAAGTTGTATACTACAATTTTGTCCATATATTCCCATGGAAACGGAAACCACGCGAGTGAAACCGTTGGGCGCACTAGTATTATAATAATTGTTACCCGACATCGACCGATGCGCGATGTTTGGCTTTGGTACAATTTCTGCAGCGAAAGAGGAGAGAATGTATACTCTATGTTTTACCTTTAAATATTCAATTAAAACATACGTGGCGTGATTTAAAAACAAATAAAAATTTTCAGCTTAGCAGTAAGTTATGAAGAGAATAAAGTGTCGTTAATTCCTAGTATTTTGAGGATTAGAACTTTAGAAGAAAGCCTTATTACAACAATCTTTGGTTTACTAGTTTTACATTATCACTACTAAATTTTAATAATCTACCTACTAGTTATTTTAATTTTTAGTTTTTTGCATTCACAATGCAATTTTTATAATAGAAAAATGGAAAATGAAGTATTTAGAAAAAATCGACCCGTCTCACAAAATAAAATAACTTGCAATAGTAATTTCATCTTTAGCGATTGCCAAATACCTGGAAAGGTATTTCTATCGCGTGTGAGGGTAGTAATATCTCAACATTGATGAAATTAACGCTGACTATACGGCGTGTAAGAAGTATTGGATAAATTCGACGCTTCTCGTAACGACTCCGTAGCTCAGTGGTTAGAGCAGTCGCCCGGAAAGCGAAAGGTCGTGGGTTCGTGTCCCATCGGAGCTAGTTGTGAGACGGGTCGATTTTTTCTAAATACTTCATTTTCCATTTTTCTATCTACCTACTATTTCTATTATTCCATCAAACTTGATCACTTCCTTTGAAATTTTGAGGCACACATCAACAAGTATACACCAGAAAGTGTACAATGCAGCTGGAATGTACCAACAAGTTAATTAGCTTGGCCTCCATGTACAATGATTTCGGAACCTCACTCAATAAGGCACCCCGCCGCCAAGGGCCACCCCCGCAAAAACAGGACCGATAATTGTCACTGTTTGAAACCCAAGACAAAATATTTAACGTCGGCACATTGTCACCACTTACGTTTCCAGAAACAATACACAAAACACCCAGGAAGTCTCTTTGTTACATACTGTGACGGCATCAGCTAGAAAGTCAAAAAGAAACCCGGCCTTTTTTTCTAATTCAAGAGTTTGTTTTACCAAAATTTCCTTCGCAGCAATATTTCTCGCCGCAACTCCTTTAATCTCCACGGTTCCCTTCACAGATATATTATTATCTTAAAAGATCCCGGCCAGGGTGATGTGATAAATAAATTTTAATTACAAATCGTAGCGGCCACCGGAAAAACGAGAGCTAAATAGGGCACAGAAATGGGAAGCTACCTAATTGTAAATTAAAAAGTTCGTGGAGTTACGACACCACAGTCCACGGCGACGCCCCCGGTCGGGGTGTCTTACCCCCATTTACCCGTCGGGGGGTGTACACCCGCGGAAAGCGTGTGACATTCTGTTTTAAAATATTGTCCGCGCGAATACGTTCACGTGGATCATTTTTTAATCGTCCGTTTGCTTTTTCGCTTTCGGTTAACGAAACAAAAGATTACGTTGACGTTTTTCGTTCGAGCCTTGCATTAATGCTTTTTGCTTTCGCTCATACTTTTGTTGTTTATTCTGCTTCAGTAACATTAAATTTGTTTTGGTTAAATGATGCTATGAAATCGTATAGCTACACGGGTAATGGTCGACTTATAAAAATGTAATAAAATAAATAACTAAACCGCCTCCAAAGCGATCGTTTAGTTTGAATCACACGGGCCACTATAGCGTCTTAATTACCGTAAAACGATAAGAAGCGCCGGCCGGCTCGCAGGCGTGAAAGCTGGACAACTGCCGTTACCCTATCACCGACCACAGAGCAGAGACAACCAGTTCTATAAACTGTTCTGCTGAACCTATGAGCTTCAGGTTACTGCCTTTAGTGTTACACTGTGGTGGGTAAGGTAAGCGCACCAAATATTGTTATGTCAAGGACGGCGGCTTTCCTCCAGCATTCCGTTCCCGCCGCCCACAGGGATATCTCACGTTGTGTTATGTAACATTTCGACTAGATTCCGAACCAATTGACACACCTAATTTACTTGTTGCTTTCTCTAATACCGCACTTGTACTACCATCGCTAATGGTCGTTTCGCAATGTTAACCCGCTCAGTTTTAATTGTTGTTCGTTGATTATCTGTTATTGAAACAAGTTTTGGGTGCGATTTGTTAGGTCAATTTATCTTAGAGCATTCAATAAAGTCAAGGTTAGTTACACAATGGTTAATGATCGAAGTCTCTACAATTGATTTTGGTGCAATGTGGTATTTTAATAAGCACTCGTGTCGTATCGGATAACTTCGATGGGTATTATCTGTTTCGCAATTTCAAAGTGAAAATGCGAATTCGTTCAGAAATTAAAATGGAATCGTTTCCATCGAGTCATAAAGGCGATGGTGTAAATAAAAGAGACACAATTATCCCTAACGGGATTTGAGCCGGAGCGCCTCTTCACACCCTTCGACCCGTTGAGAATCTCATCTGTGGCGCAACTGGGTGGCAAACGTGGAGGGTGAAATTACCCCACTGAATAAATCGAATGAGAACAATGAGAATTTTGTTATGTGCGTATTTTAATCGGGAGTAAATTAGTGACTACCTACCTATGTTGTTAGAGTTCATTTCTTTAAGTAATTAAATCTTAGGTATATGCAAGAGTAGCGTCTATTCTTCTTTTTTCTTCTTCGCGTGTCAACTATTTGACATAGATGATCTTTTGGTTTAACGTCTATAACTTTCACTTTATTTTTTTCTGGTCAAAACTTAACATATTAAAAAAATTATTTCCGTATAATAATTGATTACTTATTAAGATTGAAACGTGTTATTAAGCTGAAATAAATTGTATCCAATTTTCCCATCTTTTAGGGAAAATTTCCCTCACTGTTATCCCTACAGTCCAGCTTAACGTCGAGTAGGCAACCCGGGACGGCCAATGCACCTTATTGACTGAGTCCGACCGCCGCCGAGCGCGACCGACCGCTTCCGACCACTTCCGACACCAAGGTTGTCACTACAAATACTTCAAAGTTATTCGAAAACTTTGTGGTCCCACTATAAGCGGGCCGTTTATGAAGATTAATTGAAGGTCAAGAAGACTTCGCTGTACTAAAGCCATATTAACTTGTCTATAATATTTCGCTTCGAAATTATTATTTTAACTATCAAAAAGTAAAATAATTTTTGAGGGTAGGTAATCAATAAAGTTGGCCACCAAAATGGCGCGCCCGATTCGTTTATAATTCGAGATTCATACCAGCGGCTTATTCTCATAAAAAGTTGTTCCCTTCAAAATGTAGTAATTTCGCAAGAGGGTGGACTTCCCCCCTCCCCCCAATCTACTCGGGCTGGCCTTTTAACGCCGGAGATATTGTCTCTTTAGTTAGATCTGTATTTACTGCAGTATAAGTGAGATTGGCAGAGAAATGATTTTGTTTGAGATTAGTTTTAAAGATCATTTTAATACTTACACGTATCTATTATTGGTTTTTGTATTAAAAGGAATGTCTTTTGGTAAGGTTGTGGATAAATATGAGTTTTTTTTATAAGTAATTAATCAAAAAAAAAAAATCCGTGAAGTTAAGTACCTACATGAAATAACACGACTAAATATCATTTTAATTCGATGAAAATAAATAGATGCCAAAGGAAAGGGTGATATAATAGTCCTACTAGCACTACAAAGTGTGTATTATAAATAAGTATCAAAATACCTTTACGGTATCCACACACAACACAAATAACTAACCAAAGTTACGACAAATATATTGATAAAGTGTTAACAGTAATCCACACGCTGCGTATTCAAATGAACCCAAAATAAAGCCATAACACTTTTTAAAAAATCTCGATCGTTAACTTTTAAATCTGGCCCGAAACGGTAATACGTTATTGATATTTGTGAGCGCCGAACGGCTTGATAATAATATATTTGTATATCTGTGACCGTTATAGTTTGAGCTACCTCACCTCTCTTTTTTAATACACTTTGGGGTCTTTTGGAGGTTACACTGGCAACTCTGGGAGGTCAATGTATAGTGGCTTTTGTGAGCGATGGCCACAATGGCAGGGTCGCGCCACAATGAGCCATGCGGCGTAATTGTGAAACTTAACAGGGGTTGAGCGCCCTGTCAACTGTTATGTCAAAGAACAATTGGCTGCTGTTTTAGTACGTTTTCTACCTAATTTGTCAATGAACTTTGTAAATAAAGGTACTTATATTCTTTTAGTGATGAATAGTGTCTACTTTAAATAGAGATTGGTGATTAAATTTGACGTCACTTATCACAAAGTTTCTTGTAGAGGTTGAAAATGGCAACCAATTTTATGGTGTAATGTTAAAAGTTAACATAAAAACATCATGAATGTCATAAGTTTCATGTTATTCATACTGACATACGGGGCATACTCTTTGTCCTGACTAATCGTAACATGTGGGCTGAGTGGTTCATTCATGGTGTCGCTTTCTTAGTAAACAAAAACTCATGTTTTATCGCTTTTAAAATGGTTCAAATATTTACACAAAACATAAATCTTAGTTGTAATATTAACTTTTTTGTTTTACACGTGATACTTTACTGTTACATGGTTTTTATTAAGTTACGAACTTAACTTATTTGTAGTGTAAAAATATTCATGAGATTTTATCTCAAATCAACAACATAATGAACTGGTACTTAAGATTATATTGTTTTACAACTAGCAATAACCATTAAACAATTAAGAATTTGTCGGTAAGTTTGAATACCGCCGCGCTATTACAACAATAAAGACCTACCTAATAAACTTAATCAAAACCTCTCAGTGAATGGAGGTGAGTGCTGATACCGATCGTGAACTGCCGCCCAACAATACACTTCATCCCTTATTAATTATTTTATTGTAAGCATAAAGGATGTCGTAATCGTCAGAATAATAATATCATCGCATAAAGAACCCCAAGTAGCGACAACACAAGCGTAAAAATGACACGCCGTGCCACCAATATGTTTGTGTGTATTACACTAGATTTATTCGACTGGGTCACGCACACAGACTTGGGGTACCCCGTACGGGGTGCGGTGGGGTGGTCTAGGGTTGCCAGCGCCACCCGCCCGCCAGATGCCACGCACACATGCGCGCGAGAAAGGGAAAGCTACAGTGTAAACAAGCGAGGGATGTCGCCCCATCCCTCTCGCGACGACGACCGTCTGTCATTGTGTGTGTCGACAGTGTCGACGCAACCCGATGTAGATTGTTCTGTGAAATTGCCAGGTAATAGGCCGAGGGACTATAGCATTACACTTACTTATTGGTGGGTTTAGGCGCTCAACAGCCTAATCGAATTGAATATTGACGACATAACGCTGCTACTGCTGAGCGTTCTAAACGTTGTTTGGAAATGCGATGGCTATTCATGTTTTTGATGTAATCGTGCTAGATTAGGGTTATAAAGAACGAAATTATTATCTAATTATCAGTCGCATGACGGACTTTTGTGTTTACTGTTTGACCTTATTCAACCCTAACGACTTTGTGCCCAATCTTTTGGAACGGTGCTTATTTTACAAAACTTAAGTACTAATATCGCACGAACTATACCTGTAAGATACGGTAACAAATCAAGAAAATTTTGATAAAATATTTTTTATTGTTAAAGAATGTGTTGAGGGATAGAATCCTCCCATTTATTTTCCTTCATAAGTCATCATTAATAATAATCGTTTTAGCCAAAAATCTCACTGACACTATGTGATTAGCTGAGGTTAACAGTCAGCTGTAGCGCGTGACGACAGAGATTAGAATTGATCCGGCCGGAGACGCCCGAGTTTTGACACCTATTTGTGTACACGTTATTGCCGTCTGAGCAGCGCCACCCCTCGCGACATCTAGGGATAGGGGTGGCTCAGGGCTATAGGTAATATTATAATACTAGTCGCCACCCGCGACTTCGTTCTCTAAATAATTGTTACGAGAAACAACGTGTCATAATCTGAATAGACATATTTCTACAGCAGAACAAATACTTGGGACCACAGAGATTAGAATTAGTCCGGAAACGCTCGAGTCTTGACACCTATTTGTGTAA
The DNA here is from genome assembly GCA_949710035.1 of Crambus lathoniellus. Lineage (NCBI taxonomy): Eukaryota > Metazoa > Arthropoda > Insecta > Lepidoptera > Crambidae > Crambus > Crambus lathoniellus. The sequence continues at coordinate 10,115,917 of OX453305.1, read as the reverse complement.
CTACACGTTATTGCCGTCTGAGCAGCGCCACCCCTCGCGCCATCTAGGGATGGGGGTGGCTCGGGGCTATAATATTATAATACTAGAAGCCACCCGCGACTTCGTCCTTTAAATAATATTGTTACAAGATACGAACTGACATAATCTGTAGATATAGTAAAAGATTTCTAAAGCAGCACAAGTACACGTGACGACAAAGACTAGAATTAATCCGAAGACGCTCGAGTTTTGACACCTATTTGTGTACACGTTATTGCAGTCTGAGCAGCGCCACCCCTCACGCCATCTAGGGATAGGGGTTGCTCGGGAGTATAATATTGGAATAAAAGCGACCGCCTGCGTCTTTGCCTTTTTAGTAAGTACTTAATTATAATCTAAAAATAATGTGTGAAATATTAATCAAGATATTTTCAAAGCAGCACAAATACTCGTGACCACAGAGAATAGAAATGATCCGGAGAAGCTCGAGTCTTGACACCTACTTGTGTACATGTTATTGCCGTTTGAGCAGCAACACCCCTCACGCCATCTAGGGATAGGGGTGGCTCGGGCGGGGCTTTACAATTAGAAAACAAGCGACCGCCCGCGTCTCTATCTGTCTAAATCTGGCTCATTAACGCATTATTTTAATCATGTTCGCATAATGTTGTTATATGCGTAATAAAAAAAACTTGTTTTGGTAAATTACATTTTTTTTAAATCGGTTCAGTAGTTTTTGTGTTTATCAATTACAACAAACAAACAGTCAAACAAAAATAATAAAAAAAAAAATATAATATAAGTACTTATTTATAGATAGAGTGCAATTATAAATACTAGTCTTTTGAAAACAATCTAATAAATTACCTAAATTTTATGAGAATCAATTAAATTTAACAATTTCTATATTGTTGTAAAACCTACTTAGACATGACAGAAAGTAAGAAAATACAGATCAGTTTCGACAGTGTCTACATACATACAACCATAAAGCTAAAATTGTAACTAATATTCGATGACGTTAGTGTCTGCCACCCCTTATTTAAACAGCAGCATACGATTGAGCTAGTCATGTCTGCTTCTTCAGTTTATCGATATCGACTATACGAATTTCATTTTATTTTATAGTAATAAAACACATTTATTTACTTAAGTTCCATTTTAATAACAATAATATGCCTAATTAATATTACTTATGTACGGTCGCCAGCACGTCGGGTTACTACAAAATGTCAAAATTTATTAATTAAAACTGAACTCTAAATGTTGGACATAAGGTTGAATTTTATTTAAAGAAATTTTACAGTTTGTAGTAACCTGACGTGCTGGCGACTGTACAAACTTAAATGATTTTTATTTTCAACTTATAGAGAATATGCGATATGTATCTTCTACCCAGCTTATTCACGGGGATTTTGCAGTAAGCTCATATAATATGCATAACTAAAATCAGCAATTAAGTCCAAAATTAAACTACAACTAAATTATTCATAATACAGTAATTTCATCGCGTCACACGATCATTGTGTATCCAAACACACAAAATGATATCCACAACTGGCTGGCGACATGGGTATTGTTAATTCACAGCCCCATTTATTACTATGCGAGAGAAAGGGACAGCCCTATACAAAGCCCTTCGAAACAAAAAAGACGGAAAACCCTTAATAGAGGGGGTGTCGTAAATAATTTCTACGCTTACATTGACAAAGTTCTCAATGAGCGGCTTTGCTGAACCTAAATGAGAGCTTGTTGTTTGTCAGTACGTCACATTATTGAATGACAGGTGGACAGAACAATGTGTGTCTGAATGAGGAAACGGATTGCGAACGAGAGTTACAAGAGGTCGAAAGCTTTCTCCTTATTTAACGAAGATTACGATACTTGTAGCTGCGAGCCTCAGAAACGTTTAGCTGATACAATGATGCTAGTTAGTTTTAGTTACCGATGTTCATTTGGCAGTTACAAATAAAGACCAATAATATTTGAAAATATTTTTGCATTCACTATGCAACTTTTATTATTGAAAATGATGTATTAGAAAAAATCGGCCCGTCTCAACTAATCCGATGGGACTTGAACCCACGACCTTTCACTGACCGGGCGAATGCTCTAACCACTGAGCTACGAAGTTGTTAGTAGACGCGTCGAATTTAACCAATACTTCACATGCGCTGTTAGCCAGCGTCTATTTCATCAATGTGAAGATATTAAACACTCGACACTTCGAATAAAAATGTAAATGTAGTTTTTTTCGACCTATTTTCAGCATGCAGCTCATTAAGTAAGGTTAATAAATTGTCTTTCAAAAGTTTCTAAATGCTCGTAGTCTTGAAGAAATATATTAATTTGCCCTTCAAACATCAAACATTCCAAAATATTATTAAAAAAAAACCTTAAAAAATATTTCAACCAATAGGATTTACAGCGATTACACAATATTAGTAATTTTTTGAATAGTTTATCACCTACTTTGTTGTGAAGATTACAAAAATTGGAAGATTTCCTGTGACATAACACTAGAATAAATCTATACTGTAAATGCCTATAAGTACTAACAACAAGAGAAATAGCCTCTTCTTATTTTATGAGTAGGTACTTAAAATTAAGGAACATCAATTAAAGTTTATTTTTAAATTAAGATCGTTAAAAAAATGGGATACACAGAGCTACAAGTCGACAAAGTAACTTTCACTTTAAAAATATAAGTTTCAATTATGCAAACCTAAACGAAGAATTCAATCCGATCAGGAGTGCTAATCATGATTCGATCTCGCATTCAAATTAGGTGATCGATCAGTCTTCACAGGGCGCGTTGACAGCCCTAAAAATCGGCTAGTCGGCAGTTTTTCTAGTACTGTCGACATCACATAAAAGATAACAGTTGTACTATAAAATAGCTTTTAATACGTCCGTGATAAGGGCCTTGATGTGATGTCGACGATCGATCTCCGAAATCTGCGAAATTTAGTAAGTAGGTACTTTGTCATAGAAAACAATAAAGTTATTCAGCAAGTTACAAAAGCTTATTTTGACTTTGAATATATCTAGATACTTTATTGAGATTTTTAAATTATTTTTATGCATTCACAATCACAATGCATTTCTGTAAGTATTAGGAAAAATGTGATAGTAAGAGGGTAGTGATTTTTTACTAAGTAGGTATAACCTTTTTGCTATAAATAGTCAATATGAAAAATGCAGTCTGAAACGAACCGTTCATCCATAAAAAAAGTACATATTTTTTAAATCGGATCCATAGAAATAAAATTAAATATCCTAAACACTAATCTCGCTTAGAACACCTCTAAACATATTTTAATTCCCAATGCAAAAATCTCCTAAGGTCCTTCAGCTTACATCGCATTATACCTAACACCAACGTTAATTCAAGTACTTACTATAATCAAAGTTAATCATTCGATAATGATTGAGACATTACAATAACCAATTTATCTTGTAGCTGTCAAATAATACACATTCATAAATATGTAAATGCGTCTAATAAAATCAAAGTGTCTGACAAATGTGTGTGAAAAGATTATGCATATTTATAATATTAGTATCGTCTTGTTTGAATTCATATCCATGCCAGGGTCATTGTCAGTGGCAAAGACTTTCTTTAGTTTATTGATATTTTTTTCTGTTTCCGATATATCAGCTGAAGAAATATTCAAACTATGCTGTTCAAAGATTATATTATAACGCTATTACTTATTTATTACTTATACTATTCTTTATTTCTGCTTTAATCAGGAAGCAGTCCTCGTGGAACGAGAATCGAAGCATAAAAAATTGAGTGATTAAACCGTTTAATGTATAAACTCTGTGTTTAATTTACCTATTACTAGCTGTTTCCAGCGTTTTATTCGCGTGGTACCCGTTCCCGCGAATATCGGGAAATAAAAGAATGTAAGATTATACTTACCTGTGAATTAATTTTCAAAATCGGTTCAGTGCCTAGTTCCAAAGATAACTGTATGCGAACAACCAAACAAATTTTACATCTTTATAATATGTATCACTGTAGACTTTGAAATTATGAAAATTTAAATTGTTTTTAGGCGCAAGATATATTTTAATTTCTATAAACAACGCCAAAAGAAGATTGAATGTACCTAATAACGATTAATTTAAGCATCCAATTTATAAGTATGTATCCAAATACCATTACAAAAGTGTTAACACTTTCTCGAAACAGAAAAAGTAAAAGCTTAACCAATCACATTTTATTTAATCTATCAAAGTAAAGTTTAATAGTCGTATTCATATGTATTAGTAATAAGGTTATAACGGTAACATTACACAGATAATCCGTTGAATGAGTGGTGATTGGTTCAACTTTGTATATTGACAGTTTATAATTATTGGTTAACGATTAATCACAACAAACATGTGTACTTACTAGCCTATTTAATTATAATGTATTCATTTGAGAACCTAGTTTATTGCACATACTGTATGAGATTAATACTTCAGTAGATTTATGTGGTTAGGAAATAGTATTTAATGTTAACATCCACAAAGAAGAATTTTGTGTGTGATAGAAAAAAATAAATCGAAATTTCTGTTTCATAATGAATTAAGAGTCTTAATACATTGACACGCGTAGAAAATTTATACCTCCATACTAATATTATGAATGTTAGTACTATTATATATTCTGTGGTTAAAGTGTGTTATTTTGTGTGTTTGTCCATTATTCACGTCAAAAACTCAAAACGAAGCAACTGATCGACGTGATTTTTGGTTGGTATATGGTGTTAGTTTAGGAGCTGGAGCGTGACATATTATGCTACTATTTATCCGGAAAATATCACGTTCCCTCGGGATATCGTGGTGTAGTCCATGCGGGCGAAGCCGCGGCCGGAAGGCTAGTCTATCTATTAAAATATTGATAGTAACAGCGAAGTATTAAATGTTTCTAAAGTCTTCACAACTTAATAAATCAAAGCATCCGCATGCTACTTAAATTACGTAGATGGCGGGTTCGAGTCTCGACTGTCAAGATAAATTAAAGGGTTTAAAATATAGATACCTAGGCAATAGGTTGCTTAATTATAATAATGTTTGTAAAAAAGACGTTTTTTGCTATCCACAACGGGCTAGCACTTACCTACCTTCTTTTGAAGTTAAGGCTACTCCCGGAATCCTCAACCACTGAAGAGCTGGCTAGCTTATTTCTAACTGCCGGAATCATATCGTTGTTATGGCGTCAGACTTAGATAAGATGGTGGTCCCTAGTGAATTTGGACCGCTTTAGAGGTTGAGGTAGAACAGTATGCAGTGTAACATTATCTATGGTAAGACAGACAAACACCCGCTGTCAACACTACTCAACTCTGGCTACATGCCAACCAGCCAGTAGGCTAGCTTTATTAGACAAAACAAACACATTATTAAATTATTATACCACCTTAAACCAATTACAACAACTCCGCCTCTATAAAAGAACCCAAAAGGCTAATTTAATTAAGCTAACGATTAAACGTACATACGTATTTAGTTAGAATTAACATAACAACCGTCACGAGAGATGTAATCGCGGCGAAACGTGTGAAATGTACCAGATAAACGAATTGTTGTTTTAAAAAGCACTAATTAGCACGCTTTTGTTAATTTTAAAATGAATAATTGCTGTTTGAAAAATATAACCATTACGAGTTCTGTTCTAGTAAATTATGCAATGGGTTGGCTCAGGCTGTCATGACTTTCGTTACTCTAAACAACGGGTGAGAATGACACATTTGAAAAGTCTCGACTTAAGAAAGGTCTAAAGCCGCGTAAGTACAGTCATCGCGAGGCGTGCGACATGAATGGTTCGTCTCGCATGCCTCGGGCAGCTCGGGCTGTGTGGACGTGTGAGCATTCGCGTCATATGATCGTTGCGAACGCCGCCTCAGCCCGAGCCGTGCGCTCCGTGTGGTGTGGACGGACAGGTGTTGTTCGCGTGTTCTACTGACGAACAGCGTGCGTGGTGGTTTGCGTGTTCAGCTTGAGCATATGTCGTTTAGGACGCACGTATAAATGTACCGTCGTTTGCCTCGGGTTGATGCATGCGAGGCGAACCATTCGCGTCTCACGCCTCGCGATGTCTGTACGCGGCTTAATAACCAGCCTCTCGATTGTCTTATGGTTCCACGGGCAACTAAAATTGCGCAATTCCTGTCAACGCCCGCCAAATATGACGTCATGACCACATGAAGTCAGTTCTTATAGTTGATTCATAAGATTTAGAAACCTTGAAGCATAGGAAAATGTAATAGTAAAAAACCACGAGCCCTATAAGTAGCTTTCAGGAGGCAGGAAGCTACTTATAGGGCTCGTGGTTTTTTACTATCACATTTTCCTATACTTACAGAATTGCATTGTGAATGCATATAAATAATTTAAAATCTCAACCTTGAAGCATTCTTTAACTTAGGTACAATTTTTATACATATTTTTCTTTCACTGGGGCAATGGCAAAATGTCATAATGTAGCAACCTATTGCTGATATACCGGATAGACAACAAATATGGAGCAACATCACTCCACTTAATTGCTCCAGATTGATCCATTACATTTGCCAGGAAATAAGAAATGCCCGTGTACGCCTTAAGAAGGGAGTAGCGTAGCTTTATTCGCGCTTGTACAGAAAGGGTGGATTCATCACCATTTCAACTGCAAGTTTGATTCATAACTACATCACTGTCAATTTTGTAGATAAGATGAGGACCACCAATACCTATCGGACGATGTATGTCAATAATAAAAACGGTCTAGTTGCCAGGCAATTATTGCCAAAAATTGCCCGTGTGCGTGCGCCTAAACTCAAATATTTATCGCAATTGCTTTCCGTTTGAAAGCAGCTACAACCATTGCTGCTGTAATTCAAATATTTTTCAATCGACTTCAACAACAAGTGATAGATTGAGGCTGAAAGAGATCGCGACAGATGTTGAGTTAGACCGTTTCTCCTCAGGTTTTGTTTCTAACTTTAAGATGACGAGAAATATTTAAAATATCCGTATAATCATCAGTGGACATCCGTATCATTAGTGGACTCTGTACTAGAAAGACCAACGAAGCCGACTACCTATCTGCCCCCTGATTCACAAACAGTCGGAAACGGAATTGGATTCGAATTATGTGCTTTATCTTTATTTATTCTATTGTGAGTGACAGAGACAGTGCATACATTCCGTTCCGATTCCGCCGTCGCGTCGGGAGCGTTTCCGACGGTTGGTGAATCAGAGGACTTGTGACATTCAAGGAAAGCCGCTGGATGTGGCGCTGGACCAGTTGTCATATAGAACCTTGGGGAAGGGCTATGCCCAGCAGGTAGGCGGCATGTGGCTAACTTTGTTGATTATTTATTTCTTCCTAGATAAACATTAATTCAAGCACGAGTCTACTGTCCTGTTTCTGAGGCAAACATGGTCCTATCAAATTGGCCACTATCACTAGACTATAACCTATAACTCTACGGAAGAATTCTTAGGTTAATGTTTCATATTCCTTCTAATATCCATTTTTGTATTTTAGTAGGTAATAAATTTAATACTATTTATACTTTTAATGTAGGTAATGCAATGCTGTAAACTTGTTTTTTAACTTTTAAAAAAGTTGGTTCGCCAGGATCCAGGTATAGCCTAGTTTGGGAACCTCTGTGTTCAATATTTACTACCTACTGTATTCTGTCAATGCACATAATTATGTTGGTTTTTAGGGTTCCGTACCAAAAGGATAAAAACGGGACCCTATTACTAAGACTCCGCTGTTCGTCTGTCTGTCTGTCTGTCACCAAGCTGTATCTCATATACCGTGATAGCTAGACAATTGAAATTTAGTATTTCTGTTGCCGCTATAACAACAAATACTAAAATCAGAATAAATTAAATATTTAAAGAGGGATCCCATACAACAAACGTGTTTTTTTTGCCGTGTTTTGCTCTATATTAATAACGGCAACAAATAGTCGCTTGAAAAGTTGAAATATTCACAGAATAATTTTATTTATGGTATATTTTATTTATGACTTTGGTACGGAATCCTTCATGCGCGAGTCCGACTCGCACTTGGCTGGTTTTCATTTTTGTAATTACTTTCTTTGTGCAATAAAGATTTTATTATAATAGAAAAAATAGTTATGGTCACATTGTGAATTTTGCTATCTTTTCCAAATACTTGCTAAAGAATACTCGAGTGAGAGATGTCGTTTTTGTCGTTAAGTATTCATACTTGTAGTAAAATATTCACCTTCTTTAGTCAGATTTATGTTATAAGTCAAAACCCAAAGAGAAGATGATGAAGGTGTGTAAATCACCTACAAAAACATCGCCTTTCAAAGTCATTAATCGCCATTAACGGGAAAGGATAAATAAATAACACCCAGTTTTATTAGTTAACAGTTTCTTATAATTACTACGATATGTAAATGAACACGGTATCGATAAGTCATTGACACCGTAAGGCGCCGTAGAAAGCTGTTTGTATTCAAATTAGGTTGCTTAACGTCACCATTGTTGCTCATTGGCGGTATCAATCGATAACTTTATGTAATCTAGTCTCATGTCATCTAAGTGATGCTCGTGCGATATTGTTGAATAAAAAAACTCCGGGAGTGCCGGCAGAAGTGAAAAGGTCTCCCTAGACTTTTTCACAAAAAGAAAGGAATTTGACAGAAAAAAATAAAAAATACGGACTAAATTTGAACCGAGGTCTTCTGGCTTCAATGCCGCCCGTTTTCTAACTGAGCTATCACTACTTTGGAAATGGTGGCGAAATTTGCCTTCGTATTCTAATGACATTGTAACAGTTTTTCGATCTGTGCCCGTAGTGTAAGTTTTTATGTCAAAAAACGCAAACTATTTCGATTCCGTATTTATGTCAATTTGTATGAAAACTGTATTAGCGCCTCTAGCGGCGAGTAGTGCGCTTATATAGTTTTCATACAAATTGACATAAATACGGAATCGAAATAGTTTGCGTTTGCTTGACATAAAAACTTACACTAGGGGTACAGTACCCCTAGTGTAAGTTTTTAAGACATAAAAACTTACACTACGGGCACAGGTCATTTGCCCGTCTTACGAATTTTCGATCTGACGGTCACGTGATCCTGACGCGAGTTTAACATTTTTTACCCATTACAAAAAGTGTAAAACGTCGCTAAAGAAATTTTCACTTCAACACTTCAATGATTAGATATGCACTAAATAAGTGAATATAATAATTGAGTGTCAGTCCTTTTAGGACCTGAATAGCGTCCTCGCACTGCGACCTATTCGAATCCGAAGGATATCGGTCTAACAGTAGTACCTACTTGTATGAGAGATTGCGCATTAAATCCGTCATCTGATATCCTCTTTAAACTCCTACAAAAGTATAACAGATACACATCTTCAGAAAAAAAAATCGTTATTAGTTCAGATTTTTCGTAATCAGATTTCAGGCAACTTCTGTTGACTTCTGGTAAATCCAAGTCTCATAAGCAGACACTCTAGTTTAAACTCCAGGGTAGTTGGCGTCAGCACAAACTTCGCCCCACAATACAGATTCCAATGAGATAGTTGCTATAAGCCAGGCTGGTACCGCTTGCACAGATCATGTCTGATGTGATGGCGAGGATGCGGAGTTATGCGCGCACGCACGCTGTTTGGTATTCAATAGAGTTTTGAGCTGCTAGGAGAACATGGAGTTTCCGAAATGATATGAAAGAATAAAATAATTTAATTAGAATCTAAATTTCACATTTCACGAATATCAGATTTCAGTCAACTTCTGGTAAATCCAAGACTCATACGCCGATACTCTAGTGTAAACTCCAGGGTAGTTGACATCAGCACAGCCTTCTCCCCACGACACGATCCCAATCAGATAGTTATTATAAATCAGGGGGCCTCCCGAGTCACCCTGGCAGGCGTCCCGGGGAGGACTGATGCCGCTCGCACAGATCATGCCCGATGTGATAGCGGCGATGCGGAGGTATGCGCGCACGCAAGAGGTTTGGTCGACGATCTTCACGTTAGCCGCTAGCAGTATGGAGGATGCAGTGTTTTCGTACTGTGAAATAATTGTGAAATTAATTCATGTGATGTTTACTTTAGTAGCCACAGCAGTTGTGTTAAATAAATTACGGAAACAATTATGAACTTAAGATAAGTCTTCTTTATATTATAAAGTGGAAATATTTGATTATTTGTTTTTTTGTTTAAAATGGATAAACTTAAAAACTACTAGACCGATTTTAACAATTCTTTCATGAGTAGAAACCTTCATTATTTCAAAGAAACTTATGGCTATATTATATCCCGTTATTCCGACAAGAACGGGAACAACATGGGCTAAACCCCGGGGAGCCACTAGTCTTTAATAATTATGTATATAAGTTCCCAAAATTCCCAATGCACGTTCTTTTTTAATTTTCATCATTTTTTTTAAATTTCGTTAATCCAACCAAATGGTGAATTATTTCATATAAACTTTAGCGCAATTGGTATCCTGTTATGGCCATACCAACAGTCAATAGTTAAGGTTCGAGTTGGAACTGGGCGTCGAACCGCAACTGTAAGCGACATGACGCCGCGCCATACTAGTTTCTAGTTGATGTTTCTTTTTGCATGAAATCGAGCGTCGACGCTTGCAGTTGTCGTCCGACGCCTTCGCCATCACTTCGAAGCTTACGTTCAACTCTGACCAATGTATTAAATCATTTAATTCACAGACACTTCATTAGAACTTACAGATGTAGCTCCAAATCCAGTGACAAGAGCTTCTGCATTACTCGGAAACGTCATTCCAAGTGGAGCGATAGTCACTGGAGACACCGTAGCGCCGAATACTATATTCTGAGCTGTGATGGCGAGAGCAATGTCATGTTCCAGCGTGACATTGTTGTACAGCTCGTGTACCATGAAACGGGATATGCTGTAGCTGGTGCCACCTGCATTGCGTTGTGATGAGCCTACTGCAGCTTCTACTGATGATGGTTGAGATACAAAGCTGGAACAAAAACAATGGCTGAACTTTCCTAAGAAATTAAATTTCAGTCTTGAATTTTGTGAGAGTTAAAGATTTATATATGAGACTTATTAAATAATTATGCTCCTTATTTATCAGTAAGCACTTTCAGCACAATGAGCAGCGGTGCTCTGGTCCCAACGACCACAGACCTACAAATATGGGCCCAGCTGCTAGTTGTTCTCATTCTGAGTGATGCTTGATAGGGCACTTGTGAGATGTCTACGGCATAGCCGTTGACTGCTTATGCTACCTCTGTCCTGTACATCGAATAGCCATCTAGCTAGAGGTAGATCTTTAACCCGTGCCCCAAAATAAATAATAACTTTGAGACATACATCAACGCGCAATGAGCAGCAGTCACTATTCACCAATGCCCTGGTCCCAACGACGACAGCCCCGCGCATGTGGGTCCAGCTGCCAGTTGTTCTCTGTCTGAGTGACGCCTGGTACGGTACGGCACTTGAGATATGTCCATGGCATACCCATTGACTGCTTATGCTACCTCTGTTCAGTACGTCGAATAGCCTTCTAGAAATAGATTTTAACCGGTCTAGTCACTCAAAAAAATAGTGAAAGGCATACCTGACAGAGCAGTGAGCAGCAGTCACCAATGCCCTGGTCCCAACGACAACAGCCCCACACATGTGGGTCCAGCTGCCAGTAGTTCTCCGTCTGAGTGACGCCTGGTACGGCACTTGAGATATGTCCACAGCATACCCGTTGACGATACGAGCTGACTGTTCTGCTAACGATAGCAACGTTGGTTGGGATGTGGTGGAGGTGATGGCACCTGCAACTGTTAAGATAAGTGAAGAGAATTAAATAGGAAATTTTGGTTTGGTACAATAATCTGAGTCTCTCTGTGGAATCGCAAACATTTAAAAGGACATGGAATGAATTATTAAAGACTCCATCCAATTCTTCAATTGAACCGCACGATGATTTCGGAGAAATAACAGAAGCAGTGAAAGTTCCTAGCATTGGGAAAGGGTGTGATGAAGAGAATATTAAGAAGTGGCTAAACTGCGATAGTGAAGACCCTAGTTGCCAAATTTTAACTGATAAAGAAATAATTGATGATTTGGATAGTAACGAGAAAGAAGGTGAAAAAGAGACTGAAACTGGCGATGTATGTCAAGTACCATCTCACGTAAAAACTTTTGAAGCTCTAGATGTTGTTTTTAAATGGTTCGAAAGACGAAGCACTTAAGGGACTTACTTGACCGGAATGAAAAGATGTGATTCATTAAGTCAAAGATTAATAACATACCTAAATTATTTCCAACAAAAATCTTTACCTTTATAACTCGTAATTTTTATATCGTATGGTCCGAATGACGTATAGGTACCTTTCAATAATAAAAAGTTATTAAAATAATTTTTGTTTGATATGGCATTCGGCATCGATTATCCGGATTTTCGATTATACGGAACACCCTTGGTTTTGATTGATTCGGATAATCGGGATTATACTTTAAGTTATGAATTGATTAAACTTGATATTACGAAGAAAAAATAGTCAATATGTAGGTATATGCAATTATGGACATGCAAAAATAAATGAAAGTTCTGTATTAGATAAACGGACTTATTGGCCAAAGCATTTAAGTATAATATCCACTGTGTAACTTACCAAATAAAATAAACAGTGTGCAATAATAATATAACTTCATTTTTGTAAATCCCAATGCTGACTAACAATGGAATTGAGATCAAAGTACTTTATCTAGTGAAGATAAAACCATCGATAGGTTTTATCTTCATCATCATCAAGTGTAAGAATTTTATCTGAGACACTTTGTTTCTGGAAGATCCCAATGACGTTTGATGTATTGCAGAAAAATATAAGGATTAAAATATGTCACCTAGTTTTCAAGATCAATTATTTATAATAGGTATAATTATTTTTTTCTATATAATTACATAAAGTTGTTAATTTCAAAAGTGGTTCTTAATGATTATTGTTATGTACACTTTTAATTCCACTATATTTTTTGTTCATGTTTAACATTTCTCATCGGATTCCATAACAGAAAGGAGAGTACTCGGTGGTGGTGCTCGGAATACAGGCACTTCACTTAGTTCAGAAACCAGTCTCTCACAATCGAATTGTACTCCTAGTATGATTTCTTGTCAAATTATTCTTGTTGTTAGATTGTAGAAAAAATTCACGTTTTTTTTATTATTGTACGCTTTGGAATTCACGTGTCAAAAAAGACCGGGTTCTTTAGGGCTTGCGTGGGGATATTATGGATCCAACACGTAGATGCCAACTTCAGCGGCTTTAGTCTTAAATGCGTCTAATCTATCCCCAGGAAGTGCACATGGACTATTGCATCTACTGATAGGTATATTTGGCTATTGGTTTGAAAGTTGGATGGAATGAAAATTGAGCTATGGAAAGAGACTACCGGACACCTGCCTTATTATTTTAACATAATATTATTGAATCAAAATCATCTATAAATCTTATATGATTTTTGAAATTGTGACGAATATTTTCTGTGAAAAGCTGGTTAAGAGTTTCGATAGCGCATTCTTGCCACCTATTAAATTTAGCTTTAACTTTAGCTTTAAACAAATACTTAAATATAAAATCTTCATAATACAGAATTCTGAATACTTAAACAAAATGTATCCTGTTTAAATAATCCTCCAGTGAAAACCAATTGATAAATTAAACACCAAAACAGTACATTCTTGACATTAACTTACAATCGCAAGCAATTGTTTTCTCGGATCGTCAATTGAGTGAATTAACCTCAAAACGAACGTAATAAGCTTATTGGGCAAGATAAGATAGTGTTCATTAAATCAATAGAAAGCGCGGGCGCTGGGAGCTGCGCCTACGCACATTCCATTAGGAGCCAAAGACCCTACGCTTCCTGGATCGAATAGACCTACTTGTTGTACCGTTTCGATTTCTGAAAACAATAAAGTCGGTGACAAGTTTCAAGTGTCGATCGACGTCGACCGTTGTAGCCTTAGCATGTAATAAACTGGGAACCAAGTTTAGCATAATATTGTAAGGATATGAAAATATTATTTGGGTATAAATGCGGATATCTTTAATGAAAACATAGTTAGGTGAAACTAAAGATATATATATATATTTATAGATATAGATATATATATTTACTGATTAAATTTAGAACGCTAAATACAACTTATACCTACAACTTTTCGCCCGGTAAGCGAACGTCACAGATTTGATTCCCACTTGGCCCGATTTCTAAATAACTTACTCCTTAACTATCCATAAGGCAGGCTTGTCTAATCCATATGTCCATGAGGTATTAATCATAATATTATTATTATTTTAGGTGAAATCTAAGCCGAAAGAGTTGCCCTAAAATATTCTGAATGACCACTCAAACCAGACTAGAAACCAATCAAAATATTTATAGATCATCAGGTATCGTCTTGCCTAACTCGGTCCAAATACATGCTAATGCGACACAAGTGATGTAACATGATTGTGGAACAATAGATCTGAGGCGATACGTGCATAGGTAGCGGCGTCAGGCGTCCGGTGAGGCGTGAAGGACGCGCGCGATTTGACGGCCGACTTCTAACCGCTTCTCGCCTCTTCCGATAGCTTAAGGCAGAAGCGATCGCGATTTTTGTAAAACGAGCAAGCCATGCCAAGATCGCGCAGTTTTGGGAAGTTGTGCCAAGAGCTAATGAAGTATGAGGCAGTTCACTGCGTTTGCTCTCTGAAATTGCAATATGAATTACGCAGTAAACTTCGTTTCAATGACATACCACAGCTAAAATTGTAGATTTGAGGCGATACGTGCAATGGTAGTGGGGCGTCAGCCTGGTGAATCGTGAAGGACGTGCGCGATTTAACGTCCGACTTCTAACCCCTTCTCGCCTCTTCCGATGGCTTATGACAGAAGCAGTAGCGATCGTGTCCTTTGTAGCAAGCAGCGGGATTTTTCACTGGGCTCCATGTCAATGCTAATTCAAAAGCTATCCGCAAAAACATCTATAACTCTATCAGCGGATGCAGCAAATATCGCAGATCGTCTAACCAAAGCTTATGTGTTTGAGGTGCTCGTTATTACTATTGTTGTTGAAAATGACTCAGTCAAGCGAAAACAATTAGACATGTCAAAGGACTATAGCTCCACAAACTTATTTGACCCGTTAGTCAAACAGATGTTATTTGTGGGACTGTACGTTAAAACCCTCGCATGTTTCTTATGACGTGGACCAGAGCCGCGTTTAGATATCGGATGTCCAGCAAGTTGTTATGGTATTAACATTATTGCGTCTAGTGGACATCTCATTGACAGTTATATGGCATTTTAAACGGGTTTTGCATGAGTTGGTATACTTTATTTATAACTTAATGCAGTAATTTGTCTTCTAACACAGCAAATGTAATAAATAATCAGGACTCCGACTCGATATAATTATATGTGTTTTATTAACGTGTGAAGCTAGTGTAAAATAATAGGAGATTTCTGAATAATGTTTATTTATAAAATCCTTTAACTCATTAATTACCTAAGAATTATTATTATTTTCTTGGTTTATCTGTATCAGCTCTCTAGTTGGGATTCTGACACGCATAATAGGTATTAACTTAAGTAACAAACGTTTGTGTGTAATTTAAAAATAATGAAATACAAATAAAAACAAAATGAACTACCCCGACACAAGCAAACGTCTACTACAAAGTATAAAAATAAATTTTCGACGGTGAGAGGTTTTTTTTACTTTTTAGAGACATTTTTGTGTCGTGTCGGGGGTTGTTTAAATTTTTATATTTTTTATAAAAAAACTTGATCTTTAACCAAGTATCAAATAAACCTCAAGTTCCTTATAAACTGATTAGTAATTAGTATGCTGCCAATGCAATAACATTGTGTTCAATAGAATCTTCCGCGTACCCAGGTTAATTGCTTACTCAATTGTCAAGCTGAGAAAATGAATAATTATTCCGTTTTTATACAAAAACAAGTATTATAAAGATTTAATTAATTATTACTGTTACGGAAAATAATTGGCGGAAAATAATTAGATCCTCATTGTTAAATATTTACATGCAATCTACATAGCTTCACTTCAGTTGTGGGTTTGTACGCAATTCTACGATAAACTTTGCGATATTATATGAATTGAAGTATTATGTCATGTATGCATAAGTACATAATAAATAGGATTTTGTTTTGATTTAATTATTAGTCATTATTTAACATTTTAAATTATTTTATGTGTTCACAGTGCAGTTCTGTAAATATAGGAGAAAAATTGAAAGAAAAAAAAAACACCAGCCCTACAAGTAGCTTTCAGGCGGGAATCGAACCTCGTGCCTTGGGAAACCGGCCCAAGGCTTTGACCAACTAAGCTTCCGAAAGCACAGAATAGTACACTGCCGAAAGGCTTACAAGACTGGTCAAATTTTATTTATTCATTCAAAAAAAATCCAAACCAAATATTAAATTAAATGAAATGATTGTTTCTTTGTTTAGGGTGTGGCCTCTATTAGTTTAGGCATATCTAGCACAGCAGAATTTCTGTGAAATTATCTGTCACGTAATTTTTTTTGTTTTTACTATTCTTGACGACCGATTTGGCGCAGGGGTAAACTACCTGCCTTCTGCGCCAGAGGTCTCGGGTTCGATTCCCGAACAAGACAAATATTTGTGTGCATGAACACGTCTATTTGTCTTGGTCTGGGTGTTTTCTATGTATATTAAGTAGGTATGTATTTACAAACAAAAAGTATTTCAGTATATATTTATCCGTTATCAAGTTCAGTAGTTAGTAGTTCAAGTAGACACAGTTTCTTAATAAATTAACTACGGGCTTAGATAATTGGTGTGATTGTATGAAAATATTTATTTATTATTTTATTATTTATTCTTAAGGTTTTCTAGTGATCATCTTTTTCAAAGTCTTTAGAACATTTAAAATTTAATTTGCATGTAAAATTGCGATTTTCACGTGCTAGTAAGGTTAGCGCATTATCCGAGTCAGTGGAGCGATGATTTCCTATTTATACTTCTCTATTGTGCCTTTATTTGTAATAAGGTAGTGAGTGGAAAGAAACACTCGTTGGATAAGATGAATCAAGATACAGACACAGATATGAACCTTAGAATGTATTCTTTCTTTTTTTACTTTAAAATTTTGATTCTTTGTTCTGTGTACATATTTGGATATAGATAGGCTACTTACCTACTTAGAATAATAGGTACCTACTTATATTATAGTATTCGCTAATTTCTTCGTCCTAAATAAACGTAAAAAAAGTTTAGTAGCTTATTAAGGAAAACAGAAACAGGGGATGACTTAAAATTAGCTCAAGGGAAATACATAGACTGTGATATTAGTAAGTTATACTTGACCCCGGCTACGCGAAGGTGCTCAAACGGCAAATAACTTACCAAGGCTCTTTTTAACCGAATTAAAAAAAATGAGGAAGATATTGGTAATCAGATTCTTTGTTTACCAATAATCTAATCACTGCATAAAGACTCAAAATTTGTAACAGTAAGTCCATAGGTGCTAGGTACACTATACATAATTGGGTACTAATATTATAGATACGAAAGAGTGTAGGTATGTTTGTTTATTTGTCCGTCTTTCACGCCAAAACGGAGCAACGTGGTGTAACGTCGCGTCGTGTAGTCTAAGCGGGCGAAGCCACGTGCGGAAGACTAGTTCCTTAATAAATATTGGGATGAGATATATCATCTCATACTACAATTCCGTAACAAAGCAATTACGTAACGTTTCAGTAGAAATAGTCATTGTTAAAAATAACGCATTCAAATCTTCCCGCTTTGTACAAACAGTGACAGCTATTTACATACCGCAAAGCAAAGCGAGCGCACCACATGTTTTCTATTTTTCAATCGCGCCGTTCCGCCTTTCGATACTTTCGTATACTAATACACGTACCAAACCAGCTTACATCGACCTTCCTCCCCCTCCTTTATCCCTACTTCGTAACACTGTAAAATCGGGGTGGTTAACACTTCTACAGGTCTTCGTGGTCTGGACGCGAAGGCGGAAGGCGCCTGGAGTCAGGACAATGGCCGCCGATCACCGCTATGTTCCCAGCTCATTACGTATTTACTGTAGACCTCCAGTCTAAACTTTGTATTCTTGGGATTGAGTTCGTATTAAAGGATACGTTTTATTATTAAATTTTAATAAATTAACTTTGAGGTGAAAAAATTTTGCAGATTTATTTTTCATATTTTTATTTTTATCTTTCAAGACTCTAGGCTAACGCCACATTGAAAAATCGCAGAATTAATTTAAAGGGTATTTGGGAAGTTATTCTTCATAGTTTCAAAACCAATCTCAATATAAAAGAAGTGTCATTAGGGTGCGTTACAGTGGTGTAACAGAATAAAACGAAGCTAAGCTAAGTCATCATATCTTGCTAGCTAGACAGTTAAACTCTTCTCCCCTCCACCTTATTGGCAATGCACACTGAAGCATCATCAGCTGTCTCTCGATATCTTCAAATGCATTAAAAGAATAATGACACCTTATCTTTTTATTTTATTTAGAACAGCCACTTGATACACATTGTTACATTGATAAAAAAGCCAAAACATTAACACGTTCTCATGCATGCCACAATAACGGCGTACAACCAGGGACAAATTCGGTGAACCACCTCTTAATTATTTCGTCTGGCTGGCGTCCAGTCACTATCCTTAATTGCTTATGCATTGTATTACCCTAGTATACTAGGATATAACCAAATAGTAAAACGGTCTACGCGATAACCGAATTTGTCCCTGAGTGTACCTAGCACTACTAACAATTATTATATCTTTATCATCATAAAAAATATACGATAAAAAGCACAAGTCTCATTGATAACAACTTTAAATGGAATAATTATCTCTCCTTTACCAGATGAAACAATACCACTAAAGTAGGTACTGAATACTAAAGAAATTAACAATACATCTGATATTATATTATGCTGTGCAATTGTGCAGTTTTTTATGTTACTGCAGATTCAAGAGTAAAAGATCGTTAACCCAGCCAACTCCTTGGACTAAAATTTGCTAAAATAATTAAACACTAGCTCCCTTACTAATATAACTAGTGTTAAGTTATACCGACTTTGAAACTGATGTTGTCACTTATATTAGCTAAAATGATGACAGAGACAACAACAGATTTACACCAGATGCAATTTTACACCAGTTTATTAGGGGTTACATAATTTATGAGTGGAAATAGCAATTATTTTACTGAATCATATAATAATGTGAATACCGCTGATTCAGTGAAATAAGACGTTATATTCAGAAGCTCGGTATTGCTTCAAGAATTATTGTGTATAATAAGTTTAATTCAGCAGAATTTATAGAAAATACCTTTTAAGAGGCCACATGGTATTGCGTCAATCATTGAACATGTAGAGAGATACATCCGATGACATTTAGGAGTACTTACTTCTTCGAGTTGCCTTGCTCATAACTTAGGTACTTATGTCTGAGATTGAGATTCGAGATTTTATGCATAGTCAGACATTGGTTGTAATCAAAGAATAATGGCAACGCAATCTCGTTGTTAGCAATAAACTTTAAATACATCCAAGCCTTCTAATAATTTAAACACACTAAGTTCTATTACTATCAGATCAAAATTATCAAAATCAAAATCAAAATTATCAAAATCAAAATTATCAAAATCAAAATTATCAATAAAATAAGTTAACTAGCTTTCTTGTGGATGTTTACGTAAAAATCATTCATTATCTGATTTATTTCGTATTTTTAATGTACCACCGCACTGTTGAAGTTCTATGTCTTAGCGCAATTGTTTAATTTATACCGGTAATTAGTGGATAATGAGGTTGGCTGTACAATGACTTAAGTCTATACTACATTTGATTTGTTAACCTTACACTTTATTGTACAACTGTTTTTAACCTTAATAAAATAAAATAAAATAAAATAAAAATACTACTACACATATGACTTGGAAAGTTACTTGACAATTTTTTTAAGCCAGTGGCGATGATGATGTAAATACCATTAATTAATAAAACGTTGGTAGTCGAAAATATTCCTTTTATGCAATCAAATATATATCAGTTTTCGAAATATAACTTATTATCTAACAATATAAACTTTAAGAACGTGTTAGTTATATGGCAGGCGAGCCGCGGGCGGAAAGCTGTAAAGCTTTCCGCCCGCGGCTCGCCTGCGTGGACTACACGACGTTATCCCGCGAGAATGTAATATTTTTCCGGGATAAAAAGTACCCTATGTTCCTCTCCAGGCTACAAAGTATCTGTGTCCCAAATTTCAGCCTAATCCGTTCAGCCGTTTTGGCGTCATTGAGTAACAAACATCGAAACATCCAAACCTCCAAACATCTAAACTTTCACATTTATAATATACTAGCTTCCGCCCGCGACTTCGTCCGCGTAGACATTCGAGAAAATACTTAGGGGACCAATAACCAGGATAAAAAGTATTCTATGTTTTAATTGCATAAAAATCCGATCAGAAATTGCGATCTTCAAAATAAATTATAGCTATATGTTGGCAAGGACCAATAGCTGTATAACAAAAAAACTTTCATCAAAATCCGTTCCGTAAACTTTTTTTTGCCGACGTCATCACACGAAAAAATTCATCCCCTGTTTTCACCCTCTTTAGGGTAGTTTTTTTTTACAAACTTTGAATGTCGTATTTATTTATCTAATCAAAAGCCTATAAAATAATTTTGAAGCTTCTAGCTTTAAAAATGACGTAATTTCCATACAAACTTTCATCTCCTATTTCAACCCCTTACAGCCCTTTGTTCACATAAAAAAGTAGCCTATGTCCTTTCTCAGGCTCTAGACTATCTCTGTACCAAAATTCATTCAAATCGGTTCAGTAGTTTAGGTGTGATTGTGTAACACACAGACAGACAGAGACGCATTTATAATATAAGTAAGGACTAGCTTTCCGCCCGCGGCTTCGCCCGCGTGGACTACACGACGTTATCCCGCGGGAATGTGATAATTTTCCGGGATAAAAAGTAGCCTATGTTCCTCTCCAGGCTACAAAGTATCTGTGTTCCAAATTTCAGCCAAATCCGTTCAGCCGTTTTGGCGTGATTGAGTAACAAACATCCAAACATCCAAACATCCAAACATCCAAACATCTAAACTTTCACATTTATAATATTAGTAGGACTATAGATATATATATATATATATATATAGTAGGAGTAGGATTAGTAGGATATTATTAACTCACTGCTTAAAAATCTCCTATTTTTATTACGGTGCATTACCTACAATGAAAAATAAGCAGGCTGCGATGTGTTGGACAATAAGAGAGGATCTGATCCTATCTTATTACAACCAGTTGGTGGTCCTAAGTATCACTGGATGTATATAGTCCACGTAGAGTTCCTAGAAGCCAACGTCAGACAAACGTTTAAAGAAGAAAGAAAAGTAGCTGATGTAGTAGGGTTAAGTCTGCAACTTACAAGGATAAAACCAGTCGACTGTCACTTGTCACAGAGGTTTAGTATGATCAGTAATTTAACAAACACTATCAAATCGAGGGACACCTGGGCTCTAAGCCACTATTCCATAGACAGCTCTATTAATTTCGATGATATTCCTTGCGCCATAACCCGCTACGTAGATTGTAAATACGTAAGTATAGCGCCAGAGCCGCCAACAAATGTCGGTTGACAAATATATGTCTGCAAAGTCTTTGTGTGTCCAGAAGGCACAATTATCAAGTTTATTTAAAACTAAAAGCAATTAGCTCGGCTATCGGGCGTAGGAGGAGTCGTCGCACAATTCTCAATAAGTCGACAATTACACGCATTAAACAACCAATACCGGCGACGGCGAGTGGGCACCAAGGCCTTTGTCCCTATTTGGCAAAATTGTGCCCGACACGTGGTATCTATAAAAAGCGTCTTTATTACTTTATCGGTGACTAACAATCTTAGTGCAGCTCCAATAGTTACATAATAGTGGCTATGGTAATGTGGGAACCGATCGATCTTGATCCTTCAAGCTTTTCCATTTAGAGTTTACTGGGTTCAATTCAACAGTATTTTATGTGACAGTTAAATAAAATAATAATACTTTTAACGGCAGTGAAGGCTACGTCTACCAGTAATACATTAATGTAAGTAGTTGATTATTAGGTCAGAAAGAGCGAGTCGCCTAGCTTGTTTCTTATGGCTCACGCCATAATTTCTAAATTCTTGGTTATTTTTTATTTTACAACGTGGTAGCCCTCATCACACCTGATGTAAAGTGGTGACTAGGATGAAGGTGGAAGCGCACTACTCCTGGAATTCTCAACCACTGAGTCGCTTAGGTACCTATAACTGCCGGAACTGCTACACTACTTACACATAATGCTGTAAACATCATTGTTATGGCGTCAGACTTAGACAATATGGTGGTAGCTAGCCAGGCGGACTAATAACGAGTCCTAACACTAACCAAACCGAATACAATATGTCCCCCCACTGGGAATCGAACCCGGGACCTCTGGATCTGAAACCGTTGATGTGAACCATTTGACAACAGAGTTGGTTAAAAAGTTGGTTGAAGTTATTAAGAGATAGGTATTGTTGTTAAAAATATTTTTATCTGTCTCCACTATAAGCTCAAAGCTGTTTTTAAAACCAAAATTAAAATTAAACCATACAAGCTTTCCGCCCGCGGCTTCGCCCGCGTGAACTACACGACGTTATCCCGCGGGAATGTGATGTTTTTCCGGGATGAAAAGTAGTCTATGTTCCTCTCTAGGCTACAAAGTATCTGTGTCCTAAATTTCAGCCAAATCCGTTCAGCCGTTTTTGCGTGATTGAGTAACAAACATCCAAACATCCAAACATCTAAACTTTCACATTTATAATATTAGTACGATTAAGGCACTCTGTTTTCAATTGGTGCTACTGTGGTGCTCACCTACTAAGTTTCCGCGTATGCGTACGGCTAGTCATTCGCCTGCAACGCAGTGCAGCTAATTTGCGGTGACTTCCAAACATCAATTCTGGCACAAGTTGAGAACAAAATTGACTGCCTACGCGTAAACACATTAAGAATAGAAGCGGTACGCCTACGGTGCCATTTACATATGTCCGGTGTACCGACAAAGAAAAAACCTGGATCTCCATTTAAAGCAATAAGACAATGTAATTCATTATGTTTGGCCACTCACCCACGCGTTACACTTTCGGCTTGGGGACACAACATAATCTTTTCTGTTTTATTTAAAAACGTGTAGACCAGCAAGACGATGTAGATACAAATCTAAAGACATTAAAACTTCATTCGGTTAAGTGAAGGAGGCATCTTGATACAGTTCGACATGAGTTTTGGGATACGTACCTATCGTTGTTTCTCATCATCAGGTCAGCTTCCATCTTTTTTGAATGGTAGCTGACCAGTTTTTTTGTATAGTTGTAGCACAGAAAATATCGAATGATGAGCGAAAGATGAAGAGACCTTATTATATAGGTCGAAGCGGTGTGGTACTGCACCGCAACAGCAACGCGACGGCGACGATAGGAAAATAAAATTCGCTTGTCTTTTCTGCAGGACGGCCACCGACATAAGTTATTTGAGTTTTTTTTCACGCAATCGCTATCGCGTCGCGTTGCAGTTGCAGTTGCCCATACCGGTGCGGCCTCGGCCTAAGGGGTGCAGGCAAGGACAGCAATGGGTGCCAAACCGATCAAGTGATCGGGTTGGCATCCATCGCTGCGCCGCGCCGGCCATTATGTTATGTTAACTCGCATCTTTTTATTTCTGTACTTATCTTTAACCAGTGAATAAAAGCTTTTCTCTGATTTTAAACCTAGAAAACTTTTACTGACAACCACTGAAAGCTGATGTTGATTTTTCTTTATGATTAATTTGTGATGATAATCTCTATTTCACTACTTATCATGTTTTTCAAACTTTATTATTTATGAAGTCAGCTAATGGTATCTACCTACGTGTATATCCTGACCTTTTTGTTCTCTCTCTTCGATCATATTATAAACTTCTCTCTCCTTAAAAGTCCCGTGTCCACTTTGACGATTAAAGGTTGATGATGTGCATAGTACGAGTATTAGTGTGTATTATGTACCCATGTTTCCATGTAGTTTGGTATCATTACCTGCCGATGCCGTCCCACGAGATCCGTCGCCAACGCTTCTCTGTCGCACGATTTTATACCAACGTTTTTAAAACGCTGAGAAATATTCTGATAAAATTTTATTGGAAATGAATCACCAGAGAAATGCCACGAAAATGATGAAATTCAAAGACCAAATCTAAACACAAAAATAAAAGAAAGTAAAGTATAAATAATAATATCACAGATTTATAACGCTTTTTATGATTTCACAAAATTTCGTTTTTACGGTTTCTACGAATTAATGTATGAATATTAGATGAGATTTTTAAAGAATTTGCGAAACTTAATTCATTATTTAAAAGGAAACATTATCAGAGTTCAGAGAAATATTAAATCTCAATTTCCCTAAAAAATTGCTTATATAAAAAGGTCCAAGAATACGCATTTATCTAGCCTTAATAGTAAGGATACACGACAACTTTGACACCGACACAAATGTCGACACTAGTGGCACTTGACCGGACACTGAGCAACAATAACTACATCTGCAACTATGTATTGCAGCAGTATACACATGCTGACAGTCATACACTTAAGTGTCTAGTGTCTGGATTAGCATTACGCTCCAAAAACCCGCTTCCAAACCGCGCGGTTATTCGACGCGACTGGACAAGATTTAAATTTGTCTTATTGGGCAATGAGAATGATATGCAGCAACAAAAGGATTTCCAAGAAGCACCCGTCCCGACCTGTCCGTGTCCGTCCCATTGACTCACGCGCCTTCAATAATAACCATGCTTCCTTTTAAAGTAATTTTAGTTCGCTAAAGACTTGTTACGCTCCGTAATTTTGCATACAATGCGCGAGTTTGGTAACATCAAGCAGTGCTTTATTGTTATTAGCTTCTAGATAATTTTGTTTCCAATCTTCAGCTAATAATTCCAGATAGAGAATTACGTCATCAACTTATACAATGTCAGTAGAATGTCGGTAAAATTCAATTTTAATTGAAAACTTACGAGACCAATATGAAGTACTGTTTTCTTTTTTTTTCTTTTGTAGACTTGGTTAAGCTATTGCATCAATTCATTTCGATTCTCGGCCTCAGTCGCACTTGGTTGATTATTTCTCAATAATTTCGTTTCTTCAATTACCCTCTTTTACCTTTCATATTTGTCTCGTAGATTTCCTCAAGCCTTACTAGTGGTACTGTTTCGAAAGTTATATGATTTGAGTCTTATTTCAATAGTCATAAAGACTGTGGGGAAGGAGATGTGAGTAGAACGTGTTAATTCCTCATAATCTTAGTGAGTTGGGTCACGTCAATTCTGTGATTTGCGGTAGATATAGTAGTACAGCAGGGCTACTTATGCAATGCACTTTCTCCAAGCATTAAAACGGAGAGAGTCCCTGCGATAGACTATTACTAGATTAGCTTGCGAAGTTGAGAAAATAAGAAAGTGTGTAATGGCTCCTCTAGTGTAGGACGCAACGGTCAGAGTAAAGGTGGCAGCAGTAGGCAATCTCGACGTAAACTATCCTTGTTAGTAAGGAATTTACCACAGTAACTTTAGTAAGCTATGTTTTAATAAAATTAATACAAAAACCCTTTTAAAAATAGCATTTAAGGTAAAGGCAGATATAATTAATTATTAACATGTGTGTATTTAAGAAATAGAAATAAAAATAAGAAAAATAACTCAGAAGCCGCACTTTTTATACTATTCAGTTTATGTTTAGGTAAATTAGCACAGATTTATTATATTTATAATATAACAATATTTTCTTCTTTTTAGATCAACAAACAATATAACTGCTATGATGATGATGACCGTATTTATGGACTGATTAACCCCGACTGTTATACGAAATCGATATGACGAGGCCCGTTTGTAAAAAAATCCATCAAATCCGATATTACATTCAAACTTACATAATGTCCAAAATAATTTAACAATCGATTTCAATAACCTACTACTTTACCCTACTTAGAGCTATCTCTTACCAGGGTGCCTACCATCAACTCTTATTGCGATTTTGTTTAGGACCTAAACTGATCTGCTTCGCTTATTCGTACCACGACAGCTCAATATCAATGACAGCGATTCAGTCATCATTCAATGACATTTCACAGCCGCTAAGCTGACAAGAACTCTTATTTGACTTATAACTCGGCCAAGCTAACATGACACCTGCAGGTTATACCCGTCCCTCTCACTCTCCGGGCATGACAGAATCGAGTGAAAGAGACGGGTAGAAGAAATAAGGACACAAATCGTTCGGTCATTCACATTGCTTCATTTGCGATCCAGTTTTTAAACGGTCATAGTACGAAAGAAAGCAATTCATTTTAGGAACCTATTCTGCATCGCGCTATTTTTGAATCGCTGTCTTAAAGTTGATGGTAGGCACCCAGGACTTAAGGCCGCTTCTACAGAAGCGGAGCTAAGCTGAAACGCACCCTTACTTCCCTAGGTTATGGTAAATCAGTTCAAAGATCTATTTCTTACTATGTTTAATACTTATTACTTTAAGAAACGGGACTGGTCTTTTAATGTGTTTGTGACAGAGACAATCCTTTAAACATATAATATCCCACTGATCCCACATGCACTATGTACGTGTTTCGCCAGAACAAACGTGGTTTATACAATGAGGACGCGACATTGTTACACTGACGGCAGTCTGTCGCTATAATTGAATGCCTTTTGTTGACAATATGCAGAAACGATTTCAATAATTATTTATTAAAGAAGAGAACAATGAAATTACTTAAGCTTTGATTTTACTGGATCGGATCGGAACGGATTAGAAGTGTCTCATATTTGGTTTCGTGTTACAAATGTGTCATTGAAAGTTTTTACAAAATTAATTAAGATATCTTATTTTTCTTGTGTCAAAACAAGGTCAGACTTTTCATTTTAACGTCTATATCGGAGCAATATAAGTTGAAAAATGGAAAAAAAAGTATTTAGAAAAAAATCGACCCGTCTCACAACCAGCTCCGATGGGACTCGAACCCACGACCTTATTTTTTTTTCTAAATACTTCATTTTCCATTTTTCAACCATAAACATTGCATTGTGAATGCAAAAAAAAATAATTTAATAACTTGCAATAAAAGTTCGCGATTTTTGCTCTAGTTTAAACTTGATCAGAAGTATTTGATAAGGACATGACCTACGTTAACTCAATTCTTGAGCTAGTTCCAGCAATTTTTTTACGACCGATTTGGTGCAAAGCTACGGTACCTGCCGGCCGTCTGCGCCAGAGGACCCGGGTTCAATTCCCGGACAAGACATGTATTTGTGTGCATGAACATGTCTATTTGTCTTGTTCTGAGTTCTATGTAGGTATATTAAGTACTAGCTTTCCGCCCGCGGCTTCGCCCGCGTGAACTACACGACGTTATCCCGCGGGAATGTGATATTTTTCCGGGATAAAAAGTAGCCTATGTTCCTCTCCAGGCTACAAAGTATCTATGTTCCAAATTTCAGCCAAATCCGTTCTGCCGTTTTCGCGTGATTGAGTAACAAACATCCAAACATCCAAACATCCAAACATCCAAACATCTAAACTTTCACATTTATAATATTAGTAGGATGTACATATTTACAAACAAGAAATATTTATAAATAAATATTTATCCGTTACCAAGTTTCCGTGACACAGTTTCGTAATGAAAATACAAGGGCTTAGATGATTTGTGTAATTGTAAGAAATATTTTGTTATTTTTGTAATTTATTACTTTTGTTTATTTTATCAATTTCGAATATTTATTAATTTTTGTTGATGGAAGAGGCACTTCCAAAGTTTGGACACGGTTGTTTCTGCACCTGAGAAAGCATCACGGCTCATTTGTCAATTAAACATATTAATTCTGAACCATACAATACGATAGCATATATGTATAATTTTTGACACCATATTCTTTGGCGACATATGTGTCGCTGAACGTGATACGCCAATTTTATTTGATCTGCGTAAGTAAGCAGCTATGTTACGAATAAAATAAATCCTTTAGTTTGTTTTTGAAAAAAAAAACAGTCCTTCAAAAGGCTCCAATGTCTAATTTATCGCTCTAACGAAATGCATCAAAAATTGGTTAAGTGGTTTAAGTGGACAAAGGACCACACAGCTTCGATCAACAATAACACTAGATAACTAAAAAAAAACTAAACTCAAATAATATGGCAACGACCAATTTTAAAACGGAAAGTAGGTTACGATTGTTACGATCCTACGTCTTTATATGAGATGCAGCGATAAGAAATAAGAGCGCACCATTGAACTGCGCTCTTATTTTCTCGGCCGTTTTTTACACTTCAACTGTTGTTCGGAACTACACAGACGGAGAATTGATTTTGCATTGGTAATGTAAAAATAAAAAAAAAATAATAAAGCCCACGACGATTAAAATGTAATTGAAAATGGATAAAATAATAAAAAAACCCCTGACTTCAATAATTTATGTGACCTATGAACTTTTCACAATCCAATTAGGTAAGTCCAACTTCGAGAAAGATCTCTCGTCGAATCCAGCTCGGATGGGCAGCGTTTGGGAAGCTCTATATTTGCGTCCAAAATTCCTCAATGTCTCAAGACTAAGGTCTTTGACCAGTGTGTGTTGCCAGTTATGACTTATGGAAGCGAAACGTGGTCTTTTACTATGGGTCTCATAAGAAGGCTCAAGGTCACCCAGCGAGCAATGAAGAGAGCGATGCTTGGTATTTCCCTGCTCGATCGAATCAGAAATGATGAGATCCGCAGGAGAACTAAAACGACCGACATCGCTCGAAGGATTGCTCAGTTGAAGTGGCAGTGGGCGGGACACATAGCGCGGAGAACCGATGGCCGTTGGGGCGGAAAGGTTCTCGAATGGCGACCGCGAACCGGACAACGTTCCGTGGGCAGGCCCCCTACAAGGTGGACCGACGATCTGGTCAAGGTCGCGGGAAGCCGCTGGATGCGGGCAGCGCAGGACCGATCGTTGTGGAGATCCTTGGGGGAGGCCTATGCCCAGCAGTGGGCGTCGTACGGCTGAAATGATGATGATGATGAACTTTTTAGGTTTTTATTTAGGTTCTTAAATTACCTATTTTATCCTTTTTCATTTACATTTTAATCGTCGTGGGTTTTTTTCAAAATGTTTGATTTTGTTTTTTATTTTAAACTTTTTAAAGAGCATTTTAAGAATAATCACTAATCAATCACAAACCCATTTTGAAAACCGCATCCAAATAGGACTAGTAGTTTTGGTTTTGCACAAGCAAATGCAGCGCCCCCTGGTGAGTTGTTACCGTAACACTTATCTAAGAACATGCACTAATCAAATCAAAACCCATAACTGAAAACCGCATTAAAATCGGACCAGTGGTTTAGGAGATAAATGGTAACAGACATACATACAAACACACAAACAAACAAACAAACAAACAAACAAACAAACAAACAACCTCTAACCCCAAACGCATATACCGCCTCCGTTCGGTCGAGGGTAAAAAGTAAATTCTGTCGTCAACGTGAGCCAATTTCCATAAAATCATAGTAAATGTTAAAATTCATGAGTCATTCAACTAGCCTTTACCTAGGCTTTCGAGGAACAAGCCACCTCTCCGGGTGACGACCTCATGATGAGCAAGGTTGTTCCGCGCAGGAAGCAGGAAAACGGCTGCTGCAGCCTTGCTGTGACACTGGCCATAGTGATGCACTTTCGATGATTACGCTATTTATAGTGTATGCAATTGCATTGGACAGTTTTGCACTACGATCTGTATATCTACTTAGGCCCGATCGCGCTAATTTCAAAAGATATACCTAAACTAAAGCGCTGACGTTTCGCTTTTGAATTAACTTTTGTGTTATTGAGCGTGGTAATTTTTATCGGGTTGTAATTAATTGATCACCAAACTAACCTAACCTAACCCACAAAATACTAACTTAGCACCTAAACCACCACTTTGCGTCCATTTCAGTATTTTAGATGCTTACTTATTATTTTTTGTGGTTCAATTAATTTATTTCTAATTTTTATGATGTTTCCAAATTTTTGCAGGGGTCACGGTGGTAAAGTACGGCCAACGAGAAGCGATACCAAATGAAAACAAACATTTGAACATTTCCTCAAAAATACTTTTTTATTACACGTTTTAGAAATAAGTGCACTAACATTAATAGCTTACTTATATCGTCCAAGTTTTACTTATGGCATTAGTTAACTAAAATATAACGCGTTTGTGGAATATTTACGAGAAATGTTCAAATGCTTGTTAAGGTACTCATGGTTTAGACG
Source organism: Crambus lathoniellus (assembly GCA_949710035.1). Lineage (NCBI taxonomy): Eukaryota > Metazoa > Arthropoda > Insecta > Lepidoptera > Crambidae > Crambus > Crambus lathoniellus. The sequence continues at coordinate 10,085,546 of OX453305.1, read as the reverse complement.
ACTAATGACCAATTCGCAAAATGACTACTCATAGTCGACAATTGATTTGGTATCGCTTCTCGTTGGCCGTAATTTAGTTATTATGCAAACAGTGTCAAGCAACAGAATGGTTTTCGTATTTGCGAATTTTAACAAAATCTGTGTTGTATTTGTACCTAAAGAAAATTTTAATGGTGAAAGCGAAGTTGTCAAAACTAAATTAAATTAATCTCATGATCATTTCAATTTTACATTACAACATTTGTAAAGCAATGTGAACTGGATCGATTGCAACCAATATAAATAAACGCCTAACTGAAATAAAGTAACTGTTGAGTTTTCTTCTCTTATTCTGTTTATTTGAAATGCCGTTCTTGGGGACACAGTAAATATACGCTTTATCAGTAACGCAACTACAAGCATCCAGCGTAAGGTTCCAACGGGGTTTTAAGTAAAGTGTCGCGGATATCGCGATTATAACAGTGTAATAATCGCGATATCCGCGACGCAAAATGTACGCCACATTGTCAAGAGCATAAATACTGTCAACGAACAAAATGAATACAAGATACTATAATCTAAACGACGCGTCGTCGCGACGCTCAACAATCCGCTGGATGCGGGCAGCGCAGGTCCAATCGTTGTGTAGATCCTTGGGGGAGGCCTATGGCCGTGGGCGTCGTTCTGCTGAAATGATGATGATAATCTAAACAAAATTTAACAAAGATCTTACAGGAAAGACATGTTGTTAATATTCTAGTGGCATCAAAAAATACACTGAAGAGGACACTCTTGCTCACTCACTGATCCGGGAATACTGTTGCTTTAGGTTTAGCGCTTGTCCAGGAAGGGTGGAGTCGTCGCCATATCAACTGCAATTTTGATTCATACCAACATCACTGCCACATTGACAGATAAGATGCGGACCACCAATACCTATCGGGCGATATATTAATTATGTTGTTAGGTCAGGTTCTTGGTTTGTAGGTTTACTAATAGTCTCAAAAACATGGGATAAGTTCAGATACTGAATAAGCAAATATATTTACTGTGTCAAGTATCTGAGGTGCCGTTACATAAGATACCTACCGTCTTTGTTTGCCAATGCTTATGTTCTATTTACAGTTTTAAGAAGTGATTGTAATCAGTGATACTGCTGAATTTGTCATGCGGAACTGAAGTTTTTACCCAAACGTAGCGGAATAGTATTTAAAACCAAGTTTTATTAAATCACGGCAATGTTTTTTACTGTATCTTTGAAAAAGAAAACATTGCTAAACATTACATGTACTTAAATATTTCTTAAACTGACAAAGGAATTTATTTAGATTTTTACTTTTTTGCATTCACAATGCAATTTTTATTATTGCAAAATGGATAATGAAGTATTTTAGAAAAAATTGGGAGACGGGTCGATTTTTTCTAAAATACTTCATTTTCGATCTAACAAAGGAATTTTTATTCCTTTTTATCCTTTACTCTCAATCACTAAACCTACCTAAAAACGTGAATATAGTGTAGGTTCAGTGATTGACGATTCCAGGAGTAGTGCGCCTTCTTCTTCCTTCCTTCCTTCAAACCTTCGGTCTTATCACCACCGCTAAGCGCTACCCCGTTATGGATAAAAAAGGCTGTTATCCTTTAGTATTATAAATGCTGGAGATTTTAATTTTTGTGTTTACTAAGTTTGAACAATAGGTATAATAATTGTGGTAAATTAAAAATTGGTTTATTTATGGTATCCCTAAGAGATTAATGAAATCTTTAAAGATATCTAATTATAACTAGAAATTATAGTGCTATAATGAAAACAAGGAGGGCTAATTTGGCGTATTGAATTAATTTATCCCCGTTTTCTTTGAGGTCAATAATAACCTAATATTTCATTGGAATGCGCTGCATGTTAAAACTACATGGCTTTTAATTTATGGACCTGTTACCAAGAAGTCTTAAAGCCTGTCCCTGATCGAGTATTACCAAGAAGGTTATGATGCACAAACTTCATTTGCCGCTCAATATTCATTTCGAGGGGTCGAAAAAGTACCGGACTTATTTACGATTCATTCAATATTTCGAGAAAAAATGCACATACAGCACCAGCATCTTTGTTAATTTGTTTTCACGTTCATATTCCGACCGTCAACGTATTTAATTTTATTTGAGGTCCGCAATGTGTTTTACGGTTGACGTGTCAAGATTTTTTGTATGTATGTATTTGCTGTACATTTTTCGTGCAACTTTTAAAGTATTCGAATTCTTAAAAGGTACGTAAACAAGTTTGTCTGTAAATCTTGTAGGTGATGACCATTGTGAAGGTTAAGAGACAAAGGACGGCAAACAAGAAGCCGATGAGATAAAACAACCAGGAAAAGGTCCGTATTAGTAACAACGGACGAAGACAAAGATCAGATCAACGTAGTTCATATTTATAAGTGGTTTGATTCATGTTAACACATCCATAAATAAAGCGTGAGTAAAAATAAATTATTTTACACATTCTTAGGAATTTTGTTCCAATATTAATTATTTACTTAATATTTTATTGTATAAATTAGGTATAATATGAATATTTAATGAATATCGATTTGATTGATTTGTGTGAATCCAAAAAAAGTAAAAATAATTTCTTTATTTAATTGTTAACCTATCAGACAAAGAAATTATAATTATACCAGAAACGGGCTAGTGTTTTCTTTTTTATTGTTTTGTGAGTGAGTTCAAACTACTAAGTCCTACTCTAATAAGGTAGGTATAGTTTTCTTTTCATTCGTGATACGCTGTAAATAGAAATATAGATGTTTACACATTAAGTAGGTTGGATTGAAATAGTTTTTTACATCAAAAGAATGAACAGTGAATTTTCCTGTTCAAATGGGTGCGCGTTTTATCTTAATTTTTCTATGGAATGTACCCGTAAGTAGAGTTGTAAATGTTGGAGAACTTATTTTAATAATTTAAAAAATAGACATATCGTACAATAATTAAATATGAACTAAGAATCGTCTTATAAATATAAATTGTATAAAAGAAAGTCAAGAGGAAGGCTTTTATTTATACCAAAAAGCAGAACGATTAAAACAGTTTTTTAACTAAAAGAACTGTCATGCACAGAATGATTTGAGCAACTATTATGTATAGGCAGGTATTTAAAATGCCATACCTACCTTTATTGAGTTTATAATCAGGTCCCTGATGTCATCATCATTATCAGCCATTTAATGTCCCCAGTCCCCAGGCCAGTGCCCTGCTGCCACTGCTGGGGCACTGGCCTTCTTTATGGATGGATAAGAAGAATGGGCCATGACCCACCACGCGGGCAGCGGGCTCAGTGCGGATTGGTGGGATATTAACCACTGCAAATACAGCCGGGAGAACGGCTTAACGTGCATTCCGAGACATATATGAGCTCAAGATGAAAAGTTTTGGTGACCGACCATTGCGAAAGTTGCTTAGCCACAACGATCGCAGGCCGAGCTCGCTAACCACTGCGCCAAGGGCTCCTCTCCCTCCCTCCCCTGCCTGATGTCGCCGAAATATAATATTCTATCAACCATAGGCACGTCATTATAAAAACCGGTGATTTTTGTAGCCGGGCTGAGGTACGGTCCATTTTTTGTGCGACCTCATGATTCAGTTTAGGCTAATTTGTCTCCGGGTCAAACACCCAACCGTTTTTGGCAGTGTTGTAGAAACGACTTCGAAACGTATCTACGATATGGTATCCATACTAGCATAATAAAACATGAGAGTGTAGGTATTTGTTGGTCTGTCCGTCTTTCCCGTAAAAACGAAGCTTTATGGATCGACGTGATTTTTTAGTATAGGGATAGTTTAGAAGCTGAGAGTACCGTACATGGTTACTTTATATCCCGAAAAAATGTCACTTTTCCGCGGGATAATGTCATTTAGTCCACGCGGGCGAAGCCGCGGGCGAAAGACAGTATGTAAGTATTGTTATCTAAACATAATATTATTATGTAGAAGTCACCTGAAAATACATGAAATATAAGCTTCAAACCACAGAATAGGGCAGAAGCTCCGGTTTTGGCCACTGCCCCTGTTTTGCCCTATTCGAGAAGTTCAATAACTTTTCATTATTTTTGCCCATGGTAAATATAAGAAGGGATTTTAAGGTCGTTATCGTTAAAAATTCTTATGTTATACGATTTTTCTTTTTCAATTAACATTTCGGGTTATGATAATTTTATTAAAAATAAAAAAAACATTTATTCAGGCAACTAATAATGTTTCACAATATCAGGCTCATATAAGTAATAAATACCTTATAGACTTAGATTATACAGGGTAAATTTTTAATCAGTGCACAAATTTTTAAGATCGACTCAATATCGGTAAGTGAACAACTTTCTCCTAGAAACATATGTCGAAATATGACAATAATTTTGTGACTCTTCATACAAATCGGACTGATCACGTGATCGATTTAGTATGGGGAGTCCAAAAATTTTTGTCGTATTTTGACCCATGTTTCTAGGAGAAAGTTGTTCACTTACCGATTCTGAGTTGATCCTAAAAATTTTTGCACTGGTCAAAATTTTTTCCTGTATAACACAATTTTTATAATATTGTTAAGGATGAAGGTTATTGTAAATATAAAACCTTTACTTTTTACTAGCATTACAAAATTGTGTCAGGTTAATGATTTTCCGGGACAACTTTATAGTGGTCAATCTTATTCTATGCGAAAATACTGCCCTACGTTATACTTAAAGTAAAAACGAAACGGTTGATAAACCATCATTCAATTATCGTGTTTAGCTCAGAAATAGACCGCCATATTAAGGCATAATGCACTACACATAAAGCTCAAATTGATTTAAGTACATCCCTACACATTATATCCCTTACTCACAAACAAAGAGGTGACAGCATTCCTGGGATCCGACTAAAATATATCGACTAGTAACATCGTCGCCTATCCTTGCGCTGCCATAAAATTGGCTGCAAATATTGCATAACAAAATAGTGTAGAGGTTAGTGATTTTCCGGGACAACTTTATAGTGGTCACATTTCTTATTCTATGCGAAAATACTGCCCTACGTTATACTTAAAGTAAAAACGAAACGGTTGATAAACCATCATTCAATTATCGTGTTTAGCTCACAAATAGACCGCCTTATTAAGGCGATAATGCACTACACATAAGGTTCAAATTGATTTACATCTCTACACATTATTATCCCTGACTCACAAACAAAGAGGTGACAGCATTCCTGGGATCCGACTAAAATATATCGACTAGTAGTATCGTCGCCTATCCTTGCGCTGGCATAAAATTGACAGCGATTATTGCATTACAAAATTGTGTAGACGTTAGTGATTTTCCGGGAACTTTATAGTGGTCAAATTTCTTATTCTATGCGTAGGTAAATACTGCCCTACTATACTTGAAGTAAAAACGAACCGGTTGATAAACCATCATTCAATTATCGTGTTCAGCTCAGCCGGCCTAGCATAAGCGACTTTTATCTCGCGATATGATATAGCACGCCATGCTGTCTTGCTTACCCCACTAAGGTGTAAGAAAGACAGCATGACGTGCTATATCATATCGCGTGATATAATGATGGTCATGCTAGGCAGGCTGAAATAGACCGCCTTATTAAAGCGATAATGCACTACACATAAAGTTCAAATTGATTTGCGTCTCTACACATTATATCCCTGACTCACAAACAAAGAGGTGACAGCATTCCTGGGATCCGTCTGAAATATACCGACTCGGAACATCGTCGCCTATCCTTGCGCTGCGGCTATAAGCATAAAATTGGCTGCGATTATTGCATTCAGGTAAGTGTGTGGGTGAATATTATTGGCAGGTCTCCGACACGACAAACATATGAAGTCGCTGTTCACGTAGAGATTTCGCTTTTTGAGAACACTTAACCGGAAACATTGGGTATAAGAAGACAGTCTGATGGGTCTTATTAAATTTTTGTGATCTGTATTTTTGTTGCATGAAATGCAGTTTAGGCCAGTCATCTAAAACATTCTAGTAGGCAAATAATTCCTAATTTTTTGGGATGTTGTTAGGACAGATACCAACAGTGTAAAACCAAATTTGCAACCTCGAAAGACCTGTGCTAACTTCGTGACTTACAACTTCTAAAATAATGCAAAATTTATGCGAAGTCATCTATAACACATCGAAAGAAGATAAAATTAGCAACAATTTGAGCAACAACAGCTCTAAGCCGATAATAGCTCAGGCAATGTTTGGTACACACGGCGGCACATCAGACTATACATGTTGACCTTGAGAACGTCTTTATGCCCTATGTAATAAAAGCTGTTATCGCAGTTCAACTGTTTAACCTGATGCGCTGTCGAGTGTACATTACATTACCTACCCATTTTTATCTATAGTACATATTTTTAATTATTATAAGTACAATAATTTCATACACAATTATAGCAGTTAAGAAACAACACTAAACTTGAAGTCGGAAATAGTTAAGTCCCGATGCGAGTTTCATAAAACCCCGCACCGTTTATAGCCAGCTTTAGTCCGCTCTGGATGTAGGAAGGCTCCACAAATAAAATATGTGACTCGAAGGCGACGCCGAGGTGCCGCGTCAAGATGAGGCTGCGCAGGCCAGAGGGAACGAGACACAAATACCAGTTCCCACCAGTGGGACAGGGATAATACACGCTTGGGTATCTGGAGAAACGCGAGCACCTCATTTAATCGGTACGCGCTTCGCTTTGTAGGATACGAGAAAATTTGCGATGTTTAAAGTACTTACTGTTATTTTGTGGAGTGGACGAATGTTATAGAATTGTTATTGTTTATAGGGAAAGTAGCGCAAATGTTGCACTCTTAGCAGTGCATAGATTGAGTGAAATACATCTATATTTTTTGTAGGATGGTTTTTCAGGATATACGTGTACTTATCGGGAGTTCCTTTCCGGTTCCATTTCCGGATTCCTAATCTCTACATTGCACCCGTGCTAAGTAGGGGCAGCTTGTTTGTTATGTTTTAAATTGTTATTTTGAGTGCATCCATACCCATTAGTAAACCTTCCAGTATAATAGTTAGCAGTCAATGGGCGCTCAAAGTGCCGTGTAGTGCCGGCGAAAAAGAAACCCCTCTTTTCCCGTTGGCGTCGTAAGAAGTGACAGAGGGAAAACCGCCATCAGGAGATGGGCAGCAGTGTCTCCCTGAAACAGCAGGCCTTATCGATCGCCAACACGCCTGCCAAGCGTGGCGATTATGGCAAGCGAGGCCTTTGTCTAGCAGTGGGCGACGTATGGCTGATGTGGTGATGATGATGATGCGAGTTCTGGTAAAATTGACAACATTACAACATTTTAAGGTACTTACTTGTTTTTATGGATATAATGATCATTCTGCAATACGTTATTTTTTTCTTTTTTTTTCCGCCAAAACGAATTCATGTGACGTTTTCAAGTGTTCTATAGTTTTAAACGCTTACAAACAAAAGTAACTTATTGCCAGATGCCGACGGCTTGGCGCAGGTTACATATTGTCATAAACTGCGTCAGTGCGTATTACACGGCTAAAGAGAAGATGCCCGCGCGCATAGGATCATCCTTTATAATATATCACTTTTAAACCCGTTCAGCTTATACGAAGCGCACTTTACATGAATTTCAATCATTTTATTTTGTAATTGTGTTGAACTCTGCATCTTAAAGGTATGCTAGAGTTATAACTTATAAGTGAGATTGCATATTCGATTTTCGATGTTTTGTCGTACAATATATAGGTAGGTAATGTGTCATTTATGCGTAAGTATACATAGTTTGTATTTTTTCTGGTTAGGTACTTATACGTAGCAAACTTAAAAATAATCAGAATAAAAAAGTTTTGATCACAATATACATTTACCAATTGTATCAAATCCTTTAAATAATGTCAAAATAACCATTCTTAACATCAAAACAATAAACCGTTACTTAAATGGCATAACACAGAGGTCAATTAAATAATAAAATATAAACTATTTTCAATAGAAAAGATAATGTAAGTAAGTAGTAGATTTTCCGCTCACGTTACAGGGCATAGGTACGCACGTGAGCGTTACATTGTAAACTACTGCCAATTAAAACGATACTGTAGTTGCCGTAGTAGGTTTGCAAAGGTTAGGTTCAGGGTCTAAGATTAGTGGTACGAAAGGGTATATTGGCCGCAACGACCTTTAATAGGGCAAAGACCTTCCTTCTGGACGAATCTTCATCATCATTTCAGCCGTACGACGCCCACTGCTGGGCATAGGCCTCCCCCAAGGATCTCCATAACGATCGGTCCTGCGCTGCCCGCATCCAGCGGCTTCCCGCGACCTTGACCAGATCGTCGGTCCACCTTGTAGGGGGCCTGCCCACGGAACGTCGTCGTCCGGTTCGCGGACGAATACCCATAGAAAATTATGGATAATGTAATGACTTGAAAGAATATTGTGATTTTTATATGTAGGTATAAAGGTTCTGCTACAAATATAGCAGCAGCAACTACCACGTTTGGGTGGCGAGTTGACAATTGCAGTCACCAATAGATATTTGTGAAGGATTTCGGCCACCAGTCAGGTACTGTAATATAACCATAACTGACCTTGAAAGCGGTTTGTATTGTAACGTCAGAAATAAATAAAAATAGGTGGTTAAGGTTTATAAAGTGTTAAAAGGACTTAGGGCCTGTTTCACAATGTCTAAGTAAGTTCTGATTAGCTGTTACTTGACAGATAGGCCATACAAAACGATCAAGTAAACTGAAAAGTATCTCCTATACGGAAATTGTGAAACAGGCACTGAATATAAAAAACCCCCCAAATAAAAAGAAGCCACAAAATAGTACTAAAAGGGTATATTATACGTTGGCGGTTCAATTTTATTTTTCGATATTTTTATGTGTGGGCGTTTTCTAAATTTTTTAAAATTAAAAAATGGATGTTTATTTCATCCTTTTTAAATTACACACAAAATTAAGTAACGCAGTACCAAATTTCGAATCTATCGGACATAAGGAAGTTAGTCAGATCTCCTCATCAACTAGAAAAAAGCTGATGATCGTCAAACGGCTAAACAGATTTTTATGAAACATGGCTAAGAACACTCGGGATAAAATTATCTATGACACAAAAAAAACTAAAGGAAAATCGGTTCATCCGTTTGGGAGCTACGATACCACAGACAGATACACAGATAGGTACGTTAAGGGCAAGATCTTCCAAAAACTCTGTCTATGTCTTTTTCTTTATGTGTGAAGAGTAATGAAAATAACCTCACTTTTTCATTTTTTCAATGTTTTTGTTGTTATTTTGAGCATAAAATCACTTCTTGAAAAAGTAGCCTGAGAATAATCTACTATATGTCATTACCTATATTTCGATATTAATTAGAGATTAATAATCTAAGTATAAAACCAAAAAAATATAAAAAAAATGAAAAGTTTCTTTGTTTTTGAAATTTTTTAAAGTCGAGATAAGATATATTCTTGTCAGTTAAAAGATGTCCATAACAGGTGGTAGGTAAAAAAATGTTGGACGATTCATAAGCATTAATTTTATTTAATCTATATGAATAAAAATTTATTGACTTTGACTTTGACTTTGATACGAATATCATTTTTCTAGCCACAAAATAATCAAGATCGTTAATAAAACTTCAACATACTTATATTTTTATCTGCTATAAATAAAGAATATTTGATTGTTTACTTTGAATCAAAAATTGGTTGTTTTAGACAACTTGGAAGATCGTGCCTTTAAACTTATAACACCCCTCTCTTTTTGCGTCACGGGTTAAATGACGATTTAAACCCAAACGACAAAAGCCCAGTCTCAAATTTCGTGTCTGACATATGGTTACAAAGAGTCTTCAGAAAAAAAGTTATGTTGGATGCACCAACTTAGAATTAAATCGTGTACAGTTAACAGCCTGACGATTTTTGACTTGGCACTTTAAAAATCTTCATTGTTACGAGCGACATAAAAGCACATAAAAGCTCTCAAGGTCAAACTCTAAACTCTGACACAGTATACAACGTGTTAATGTTTTAACCCAAACCCTCTAAGGTAGTGATTGTGCTCATGAATATGAACAACTTTTACTATGGGGCCTTTCTGCAACTCAACAAAAAAAATCTGCTGTTCCATACATTTTGGTCGAGTAGGTATTGACAATTTGTATGAAACAGCAGTTTTTTTTGTTGAGTTGCAGAGTTGGCCCTGTAGTAAAAGTTGTTCATATTCATGAGCATGTATGTATGAAGTCAACGTACTTATTTGGTTTTACTATGGCTTGTGGCTCGAGCGCGGCCACTCGGTCGCTCGGTTTGCGCCGATGTTATACAAAATGTATGAAAATACTCGTCCGCAGTTTATGGTCGCATTTGGTGGCCGCGACTAGTGGCCCAATGTGCGCCCGCACTAAGTTACTCCTGCTTTCTATCGATATCGCCAGTAGAATAGAAAGAAAATGTATGGGATTGACATTAGCGATTGAAATGTCATGTGACCGCTAATGTCAATCCCATATAACATTTAGGCGTCATCTCAAAAAACGTTTAATTGATGAACAGAAAGCAAAATCGCTATACTCTTAAACGTACCTACGGGGTTTTCACGGTACACAGGGGAGCTGTGCGTTCCGGCACCTTTGAGGCGGTTGTCTGCACTACATGAATTCACCGTTGCTTCTGCATGTTTCTGATATTGCCTATGCCTATAATATTACGCTTTGTTTTTTGTTTGTTTTCACTATTTTAATCTTTATTTCTTTATAAAATGTAAAAATTGTAAATGATGTTTGTAAATCACTGGCTGGCTTCTTTTCTTGTTTGTTTCACAGTCACAGATTAGACTTTTAAGTAGAAAGCTAGTGTTGTTCTTGTGTTTTTTTTTATATATAAATTACCGGCCTTGGCCTATCATTCATCATAGATTGTAATGATGTAAAATGTTACTGGTTTAAATCGGTTTAATACCTTATTTAGCATGTTTCCAGTTTTTTCTTTTATTTTTATTTTTTGTGTCTACATGTGTGATGCGTCTTAATTATTATTTTTTGTTTCATTTAAGTCACCAATATTAGGCTCCTCCAGAATATCAGCGTTGCAACAGTATACTTTTTTTTTTACTGTTGCAATACTATGCTGAGGTGGGGGCCTAGTTGGCTGTACACCTGTTTCTTTTTTTTTACTTTTAATATTACTGTAATTATTTTGTGTGTATAGTCAATAAATGTTTCTCTTTCTTTCTCTTTCTTTCTCTTTCCATACATTTTCTTTCTATTCTACTGGCGATATCGATGATAGAAAGCGACTTGTCTAGGGGGACTGAAATTCCATAAAATATTTCCTCAATACTTGAGTTTTGTTGATAAGCCTTATTAGTCCAAGTTCTTACATAAGGGAAAAAATAATTAGAAATTTACTGATAGAAAGCAAGATTTATCATTATTTCAATTTCTGAAATTTTACAATAAACTACAACTAGCAAGTACCCAAGTTATATTGTGTGTGTTATGTTGTATCACATCACATACAATCGTAGGGCCGAGCGAGGTAAGTAATACAATCTTAGTTTCTTATTAACATACTTATTAATCAGTGAAGTATTTTCAGTTTTCGAATGTAAATGAGAATCGAATACACACATAATATAACTGCACTACGCAATGTGGTCATTGTATTCCAATAAATACCATTATTTGGAACCACATACTCTTACTAGAAATAATTAGAAAAAATTATTCAGTATTTTATTAGTTAACTGTTTGAATCGAAGATCTCATTGTAACGGCTTCCTGAATTCTTACTAAAACAAACATTAAACCATAATAAATCAAGTACTTAATTAGGGAAGAACTAAACGATTTAAAATGCGAAACAGAAGCACTTGAAGCTATATCCTCTATCTATGTGTTGTATTAAGTAGCAGCACATACGAACGTAGGGACGAGGGACTTAGGAAATACAACCTTAGTTTCCAATAAATACCATGCAGGCTCTCCTAATTCGCATGGAACCAAAGATCCTAAGGCCGATGCATCGGGGGTCACAGCGTTCCCTTGAAACCAGTTTACAGTCCACACATTTCGATATTAAGCCGATATAGGGGGTCTACTTTCAAAATCTGTAAGTTTAACTTTCCAAACGTAATTCGATTTCGATTCGAATGTTATTGACCAAATGAAAACCTCAAAGAATAAATAATTTTCTTTCTTTCTTTCTTTTCTTTCTTTCTTTTAAAGTAAAAAAAAAGTTAAATTGTGTTTGAGAAAGTTGTTCGTCAAGTCAAATATTTTAAACTACTATCGTACTAAATAAGAAAAATCAATCAAAAGCCATGACATTGTGATTGAGATTTTATTTAATTCTTATATTAATGACTAGCTGTTGCCCGCGACTTCGTACGCGCGGTGTAGTGACTTTTGTGTTAGTTTAGTTTATGTGTGTTTGTTGCCCAGATTTCATAACGCTCTTCTTGAAATCCTATTCTCTACTAAAAGGGTCTAAAGAATATCGAATATGCAGGCTAGGGTATGAACATGGTATGTTGTTATCAAATGCTGCATGAACATAGTTGAGCCCTCATTCATAGATCTGTCCGTCTACCTATCAAGAAACTTTTTCTCAAGTATGCGTTGGAGGTATCAAGCTAAAATTTATGTGCTTACTTAGTAATGCATAATATCAGGCCAATCATATTTTTACTATAAAATGAAAAAGAGATTGTGTGTATCCATACTAATATTATAAATGTGAAAGAGGGTTTGTTTGTTTATCCGTCTTTCACGTCAAAATTGATGCAACGGATCGACGTGACTTTTGGAATGGGAATAGTTTGGCAGCTGAAAAGTGACATACTTAGGCAGCCATTACAGTCAATCTGGATCGCGATCCGCGATCAAAATCAATGATCGCGATCCAGATTGACTGCGTACGAAAGTGATTGACGGCTCGCGATCTTGCATCGCAAAATATCTACATAGTAAATCTCGATCGCGATCAAGATCACGATCAGTGATCGCGATCTGGATGGACTGTGTAATGGCTGCCTTAGACTACTTTTTATCCCTGAAAAATATCACATTCCCGCGGGATAACGTCGTCGTTTAGTCCGAGCTTGCGAAGTCGCGGGCGGAAGGCTAGTATTTTGATATGGAGACATTTCCTATTTGTGAGAGCTTGTAATTTACTTTCTTTAAGTAACAGGTATAAAATGTAATGATATAACATTTAATTATTTAATTTAACATCATTTATGTAAGCTTTCCTAGTAAATAAATGAATAAATAAGTTAGATAGAAAACTATTTTTAATATTCCTTTATTTTATTGGATGGTACCTACGGCTGAAGGCCTAAGTAGCCAGAGCCGGTTAAATGACATAAAAAATGGTAGGTAGGTGTGGGTATCTACGTACTGGCCACTTAGCGTTTATGAGCAAATTTTTCAAAATTACATTGGTGACATTTTGTCTACATTGCGACAAACTCATTTCACACAGTGGTTAGTTTTTGGTACTAAATATACTGTTGACTGCCGGCAGTCCATTTTGACAGTTAATTTTGTATTGCTAGTGGCTCCTCCACGACCACTGTCACCGGGTCAGATATATTTGTGGCACCACTATACTTACTGTAGCGACATCTAGCGTCGAGTGGAAATGCGAAATAGAAACATTACATCAATAGGGTGAAAACTTCAGTTTTGGCCACTGCCCCGAGTGCTTCATCATCATTTCAGCCGTACGACGCCCACTGCTGGGCATAGACCTCCCCGAGTGCTTACTTAGCTTAAAACATTTCGTTAATAACTTTTGCTTGATAATATACTTTTTATCTATGACTTTTAAGTCATAATAACAATAGTAATAATTCAGTTTACATCGAATTAGATGTTTCTTTTATTTTATCTAAGTTAGTTATGTATTGATTTCTCGATGTATCTTTTAAAATTTGATTAACAAAAACACATCAATCGGCACCCTTCGCACATTTTAAGTTTAAAGAATAGGTTTTTAATTTACTAAAATAAAACTAAATTTCGTAGGTATATGAATACTTAGTTATATGTTTTTTACTATGTTTGTCCACGAATTTCTCGAAATCTTAAGGCATATCGAGATGATTCTATTTGATTTAAATTAGGTGTATTCTAACTTTGGGAACAGTCTAAGATTCATCAAAATCAGTGTAGTAGTTTCCGTGGGTATGTTATAGTACAATTCACTAAAACTTATTGTTATTGCACACTAAAACTTAAGAAATAAAAAGTAATTAAAAAAATAAACTGACTGGCACCGACCTCAAAAAGGTACCTAAATTATAGATATTATATTTTTCCTTTTCAGTTGACAAATACTTTTTGGAGTCTGTAAAAATTTTTTAAGTAGTTTTTTTGTATTGTAAGAATTGAAAAATGTAAAGAAAAGTATAAGATACATTCTTGACAATTTTAGATATAAATGTTGTATTTTATAGATACCTACTTAAGATCATAGGCGAAAGAAGTGAAAAACATCTTAAAGTGGCAACAGCGGGGGCTTTCATCCTACTTAATATAATCATTCGAATGTACATTTGTGAAAGGTATATCGTAATCTTACTGACTTCCTGCGCCATCTATTGCTTAGTAGTTATGATGCGAAAGAAGTGAAAAACATCTTAAAGTGGCAACAGAGGGGGCTTTCACCCTAATTAAAATAATCATTCGAATGTACTATTGCGAGAGGTATATCTTACTGACTACCTGCGCCATCTATTGCTTAGTAGATATAATGACGTAAATAACATGAAATTATTTTTATGATTTTATATGGGCCTGGATGGGTTTCAATTTATATTATGTTTTGAAGCAGGTAAAAAAAAATAACATGATTCATTATTAATTGAGACAGCGATTAAATATAACGTATTTTCATAATCATGTGGCGCCATCTATTTTAGTAAGAATCAGTCTTTGTATTTTCCCGTAGGAATAAGGGGTTTTTATTCAATAAAAGGTACCCTATATGTTGACCCGGGTTATAAGCTATTACTTCACAAAATTTGGTAAAAATCCGTCCAGTAGTTTTTGCGTGAAAAGCGAACATACAAACAGACAAACAGACAAACAGACAAACAGACAAAAATTTTAATATCTATCGTTTTGGGGTCTATATCCTGTACACATCACATAGCAGTAATTATTTTTTTTAAATCTTTCATGTACAGACTTTTTTTCCGTTTCTGTTTTATTATATGTATAGATCAATGATACTTACTTCTAAAATTAAAATATTTATTTTGTTTGTATACAATGATAAAAACAATAAAATACATTTTTGTTTTATAATTTCAGATCGGCGTGATCGTCTTTGTCTCATGGTTTCAAAAATTGATGCCTTCCACTCTACGAATGCGAATGACAGCCAAAGTACGAGTGAATTGGCAACGGATCGTGAAACAATTCACCATTCCTGATATGACGACGATGATCGTCGACGAGTGCGACAATGAAGAAGAATGATGCCTTAGCCATAGACAAATATTCATTCCCACGGTAGTTTCCCCTAACTAGTGTAAGCGGCAGAAAATCGAACCTGAAAGTGCGGACTCCGAGCAACAGAATAGACCCCAGATATATGCAAGTTGCTTATTTACAGACGATATTTATCACGGCCGGGCTGCCGTTTGATTGCTTTTATTGAACGTCGCAAGGTTGCTAGCAAAAAGGACGAATATATCGCTGTTTTATAGCCGTGATATTTATTATCTTAGAGCCTATCTTTGTCGTTTGCCTTTGCTGATTTACCTTGATGGAATTGTATTTTTTCACAGATTACTTACTGATTGGGTTGATATTTTTGGGCATCTCGGAAGCATCCAATTTCGTATTAATTTGCACACCCTCATACAATTTTTAACTCTCATAAAAATCTTCTTTAGTTATATTGTACCTATACTTATAGTAACGAATACTAGTAAGGCCGATTTCATCTCGTTAAAATTTTCAGTTAGGTTCATTAGGTATGTCAAATACCACTCAAACTCAATGACGGCGTTTCGTTTGACTGAGATGGTTAAGCTCGATCGGTCAAGGGTGGGATGGACCAAAAATCTATATGCTTGAGTTCAAGTTAAGATTAAACTTGCGATTAACACGTCTTTAGGTTCAGTTGGTAGTTGCAACCGTTAACTATCATCGATTGCAATAGGGTGGCGTAGCTTGTCTGTCTTGTCCCTTTTTGTCCAACCTAAAGATGACGATGATACAAAAAACCTGAAAACTACAATTTATCGTATATTGCGAAATTAACACGATCAAAAATCATGTTTCCTAATTGGACAGCCCTAACTGTATTCGTAGCTAGGTTGCTGATTTAACAGTATTAGCAGGAAAGATTCATTGTTCCACAAACCTTCACGCAGCCCTGCCTCCTGAGTAGTTCTGACTTGAACCACAGATTAGAAAATAGTTACTACGTAACGACTGCTTGAACGACTACCAACTGTAATAGCCATGATACTGTTTGTGAATGTAGCTTTTATATCTATGCAAAACTCATCGGTTCAACAATCTGATAATTATTATAATGTAGTAAAATCAGTAGGTTACATAAACAAAGTATAGGTAAACGCACAATGGATTTTTTTGTAACTTAGTGCTTAGAGTGTTTGGATTGACGCTTAACACGATGTCGAATCTTGTCTTATGACAGCTTTGATTGTAAGACACAAAATTGGATTTCTCGCGTATATTTTATCTTAAAAATTGTAAAATCTTAGTTTAAAGCTTCTCAATTAGTAACCACTATTTTTCCTAATGACTTTATCCGCTCGTTGAAGCCAGACTCTAAAGTTAATAACACAATCAATTTTAAAAACAAGTTCATTTTATTGTTGTGTTTCAATGATTATTTATAAAAAATGAAGCTGCGGAATTTTTATAACACTGCGATCAAAATAATGATCATGACATCATTTTCGGCTCACACTTTTTTGACAAAATGTCATGCTTTACTTTCGGTTGAAGTGGCGAACTCAAGCATAGACACACGACTTTGTTTCTTCAAAATCTTTACACTTGTTAATTTACCACCATCATCATCCGTTCAGAATTAAATCAAAGCTGCTGCTCAACCCCTGGTGGCTGTTATGCCTTAATCACAAAAGCTGGCAACGCTCATTACAATTAGAGCTTATGATACTGGTCTAGTGGTTTAACCGCCTCTGTGGTTCACACCATTTCCCGGGTTCTATACCCAGTATGGATACATTTTGTATTCGGTTTGGTTAGTCATCATCATCGTCATCAGCCATTTAATGTCCCCACTGCTGGGGCACTGGCCTTCCTTATGGATGAATAAGGAGAATGAGCCATGACCCCACCACGCGGGCTCAGTGCGGATTGGTGGGTATTAACGACTGCAAGTGCAGCCGAGACCAACGGCTTAACGTGCCTTCCGAAGCACGGAGGAGCTCGAGATGAAAAGTTTTTGGTCACCCATCCCGTGACCGACCATTGCGAACGTTGCTTAACCTCAACGATCGCAGGCCAAGCGCGCTATCCACTGCGCCACGGGCTCCTCCGGTTTGGTTAGTGGTAGGACTTATTCTTCGTCCGCCTGGCTAGCTACCACCATCATATCAGTCTAACGCTATAAGAAAGATGTTTTCGGCATTATTGTGTTCCGGAAGTTAGAGATAAGATAGCCAGTTCCTCAGTGATTGAGGATTCCGGGAGAAGTGCTCTTCCACTTTCAGCCATATCACCACTTAACATGGTGTGATGAAGGCTTAATGCTACCCCGTTGTGAATAAAAAGATGCTACCTTTGCATGAAAATAATTCAAAGTGCAAAATATGAAGAATCTGGAAAACTGAAACCTAGATGGAGACGAAGTCGCGGGTGGTTTTTAGCCAGAAAATAAGCCAGAGCTCGACTTTGTTACTTATTTTACTTCTTATGTGCGTGTTGTAAATAGTAAAAAAGATAAATATATAATAAGTGTTACTTCGTTAGCAGATGATTTGCATGTGCATACGCAGCGGGGTTGCTCAAGTAAATGGCAAAAGATTTACAAACTAAAATTCCTTACCTAAAGTGTTATGGTCTACGAATATCTGTAGTTTAGAATCGATTAAAGATAGTGGATCATAAAATTTTAAATTATTTTTATGCATGCACATTGCACAATTCTGTAAGTACAGAAATTCATAATATCTAACAAAAGCTATTTATTGGTTACCTTTTTATGTTGACAACTATTATATTAATAGACACCATCACAGTTGAAACAAAAAAACAAATAACTTTGTTTTGTGGGATTTTTATGGAATTTCTATAATTAAAACTAGATAAAATTTTAAGGTGCGGTAAATCCTACTTCGCATATAAAATTCTTGCGTGAGCTCCAAAGCAAAGCCACGGGCTTTTGTTAGTCCTACTAATATTATTACTGTGAATGTTTAGATGTTTTAATACTCAATCACGCCAAAACGGCTGGACGGATTGATACTTTGTAGCCTGGAAAGGAACATAGGCTACCTTTTATCCCGGAAAAATATCATATTCCCGCGGGATAACGTCGTGCGTGGCGGAAACCTAGTATTGAATAATGTCTGTGCGGACAGTTTTGTCGACCGACATCGCTCGATGAATTGCTCAGTTGAACTGGCAGTGGGCGGGACACATAGCGCGGAGAACCGATGGCCGTTTGGGCGGAAAGGTTCTCGAATAGCGACCGCGAACCGGACGACGTTCCGTGGGTAGGCCCCCTACAAGGTGGACCGACGATCTGGTCAAGGTCGCGGGAAGCCGCTGGATGCGGGCAGCGCAAGACCGATAGTTGTGGAGATCCTTGGGGGAGGCCTATGCCCAGCAGTGGGCGTCGTACGGCTGAAATGATGATGATGGACAGTTTTTTTTCTTGTTGGTTTCATGCGTAATCTTTATTACTAACAAAAGTTCACGTTTTTCGCAAATAAAAATAACCCAATTCTTTTATATTTAAAAATTAATATGTGTTAAGTTTTAGTTACAAGTCTGTGGTTATATTTTTTTACTAGCTTTCCGCCCGCGATTTTCAGGCCTTTCGCTGTTATGTTATGGAGTTACAAACATCCCAAACTTTCGCATTTAATAATATTAGTAAGATTCTTGCTGATCGATTGTCAGATCAGGTATTTCATTAGAAGGTGCCTACATTAATTTGTGAAATATTACTGTGATTTGATATAAATACTAGCTTCCGCCCGCGACTTCGTCCGCGTGGACATTCGAGAAAATACTTAGAAGACCAATAACCAGTGTAGTGTGTCGTAGTCCATAGTCTTAACTAATCTGTCATTTTGTGTGACGTTTATGTAATCTGTGGAGCTCGCTCGTCTCTGCCCGGCTTCCTGTAAGCATGTACTCATTTTATGTGTTCCAATAAAACTAATGGTTTATATCAAGTGAAGCATTTTAATTTCTACCAGTTCTACGACACAGCAAATTTTGGCGCAGTCAGTAGGATTATGAGAAAGTTAGATACTTTTTATCCTGGTTATTGGTCCCCTAAGTATTTTCTCGAATGTCCACGCGGACGAAGTCGCGGGCGGAAGCTAGTAAATGATAAGTGTCTGTTTCACAATCAAAAAGTTAGTTCTGAGTAGCTTAGGTACCAAGAACTTGTTAGGTACCAAGGACTTCTAGGGTACTTAAGATGATTTAGGTTTCTATACCCTATTTATCCCTGGGTTTCATTTTCGGAAAACTGCGAAATGCCTATTTGTCTTAAGAAGTAAGCCTACAAAGTTTCAAGTTGAAATGTCTATCTTACCCCCTGATTTTTCATTCAAAATTTCACCCCTATTTCAACCTTTTAGGGGTTGAATCATGTTCAGCGTGTTAAACATCAAAATAAATGCCATTTTTGCAATCTTCGTCCCATAAAACCTCAATAACGACATCCATATCGGTTTTTAGGTTTATTTATCCCATTTAACCTCTAAGGGGTTGGTTTCGAAAAAATACGAAATATGTGTTTGCTTCTTTGTTTTACTTTCCGACCATAAGCCTAAATAATAAATTTAATGGACTTTCCAGATACAACATTTCACCCCTTCGGGGGTGGAATTGTCAAAAACGCTGACACAGGTAAATATTAATTTTCAATTGCCAGCCTAAATACAAAATTTGAAGATCCTAACTTCATAACTGACGGACTTTCATACAAACATTCATCCCCTATTTCACCTCCTTAGGGTTGGGATTTCCAAAAATCCTTTCTTAGTGGATGCCTACACTATATACGTATCTATGTGCAAAATTTGAAGTCTCTAGGTTTAGGCTGTGCGTTGATATCTCAGTCAGTTGGTCAGGACTCTGAATTTTATATATATAGACTACTTCTTTTTCGTAGTAATTTGCGAATACGTTATCCTACTAATATTATAAATGTGAAAGTTTAGATGTTTGGATGTTTAGATGTTTGGATGTTTGTTACTCAATCACGCCAAAACGGCTGAACGGATTGGGCTGAAATTTGGGACACAGATACTTTGTAGCCTGGAGAGGAACATAGGCTACTTTTTATCCTGGAAAAATATTACGTTCCCGCGGGATAACGTCGTAAAGTCCACGCGGGCGAAGCCGCGGGCGGAAAGCTAGTTTTTTATAAATCATTACATTATTTACTCACGGATTTGATATTGAGATAACTTATCTGTGAACTACCCTTCCGCCCGCGGCTTCGCCCGAGTCAGCCCGGGATACACGACGTCATCCCACGGAAATGCTGGTATTTTTCCGGGATATAAGGTAGTCATGTCACTCTCCAGCTCCATAGTTTGAAAACTAATCTACTGAGATATTTTGACATGAATTCTTGAGAAACAATATTTTATACGTTATAATTATAGGTGTGTATGATAGATACCTATTATTTTTTTATTGTTTAATCATCATCATCATCATCAGCCCTTTACAACCCACTGCTGAGCATGGCCTCTCTTATTTTCTGCCAGTGGATACGTTTCTGATCAATACCGTCGGTCGACCCATCTTTTTGTAAATTGTAAAATTGTTTCGCTATAACTTATAACTAAGTATTATTTCATTATTAGTTGCTATTACGTTACTCTAGACAATATTTAGGCGTTGTATTTGTCTATTTACAACTGTCCGTCATGCTCTACATGACTTACTTATGCAATGGATATATTTCAGTTTGCAGGCAAGTTAAACATAAATCAGATAAATTAAAATAGAAACTGTTCTACGAAGAAATACTGAAACGACACATGAAATAGTACAAGATGACTAAATTGAACACAATATTGACAGGATAGAAGAATGCAAAGCAGGGTAGTTTTTAACGATTTTTTCAATAGGTAACTTTTCTTGGGTCGAAAGACTATTGGCATACCTAAATAGCCGCATTTTGAAAGTATGCTGGCGGCATCGAGTTTACATCAATGGCTGGCGGTATCAAGTCGTAAAGGAACATGGACATCAAACATTGATCTTTGAAATGCCATAACACAACTAAACATAACATACAATTTTGGCCCAACGGACTCGCTGTCACACCGTTTTGTCACACTGGTGTGACTACGGAGAATTTTTTTCTTCGTAGTCACACTCTTTGGTGTGGATATTAGTAAGCTACCAAAACATTAGACTCGTTGTCACACTACTAGTGCGGGGGAAATTAAATACCCTGTATGTGCATATTTTATCTAAAAATATTGCAAACTTTGCATTCATCAGATTTTATAAATATTGTAAATGTGAAAGTTTAGATGTTTGGATGTTTAGATGTTTGGATGTTCGTATGTTTGTTACTCAATCACGCCAAAACGGCTGAACGGATTTGGCTGAAATTAGGGACACAGATACTTTGTAGCCTGGAGAGAAACATAGGCTTTTTATCCCGGAAAAATATCTCATTCCCGCGGGATAACTTCGTGTAGTATACGCGGGCAAAGCCGCGGGCGGAAAGCTAGTTTTAAAATAAAACAAAACATGTACCAAGCAACCAGGAGTTATTACGAGTATACCTACTTAAAATGCTGCTGCCTATAAAACTGAAAACATCTAAAATAACTCCTGGTTAGCTATGCAACCCTGGTACTTTCAGCTAATAAATATAATTTTAATATAAGTAATAATTACTTTAGTATCATATTACGTATATTGTATCAAAGTGGTATCAAATTATCAAGTGATTTACGACAAGTATGATTTTTTGAAAATAGTGTGACTGTTAAGAAAAAAATTCTTCGTAGTCACACCAGTGTGAAAAATAAGAAAAAAATTCTTCGTAGTCACACCAGTGTGACAAAACGGTGTGACAGCGAGTCCGTTGGGAATTTTGGGTAGCCAACTACCCAGTGGGCGCGTGGGGTGCTAACTATAAGTACTTATGAGCTTTGAGGAGCCTGTAGTACAGCAGTGGTTACCGCGCTCGGCCTGCGATCGTTGAGGTACAGCAACTTTAGCAATGGTCGGTCACGGGATTGGTGACCAGAAACTTTCCATCCCGAGCTCCTCCGTGCTTCAGAAGGCATGTTAAGCCGTTGGTTCTGGCTGTAATTGCAGTCGCTCGTTAATACCCACAAACCCGCATTGGCCCCGCGTGATGGGTCTTGGCCCATTCTCCTTATCCACCGAGAAGGAAAGCCAGTGCCCCAACACATCACATGGGGACATTAAATGGCTGATAAAGATGATGATGACTTGATATAAATTGTTCTTATATTTAATCTGATAAGTTGGTGGTAGGACTTGTTCTTAGTCCGCCTGGCTAGCTACCACCATCTTATCTGAGTCTGACGCCATAACAATGATGTTTTCAGCATTATTGTGTTCCGGCAGTTAGAGATAGCCAGTTCCTCAGTGATTGAGGATTCCGGAAGTAGTGCGCTACCACCTTCAGCCATGCACTTAACATCAGGTGTGATGAAAGCTAAGTGCTACCCCGTTGTGGATAAAAAAAAGATCTTTAATATTATTAATGCGAAAGCTTGTATGTTTAGTTGTTTGATACTCAATCACGGCGAGACGCCTAAATACCTGGATGAAGTTTGGCACAGAAAGATTATAGTCTAGAATAGCAAATAGGCAAATTTTTCTCGAGAAAACATGTTATTTCCACTGAAAAACATCATGTATTTTACGCAAGAAAAGCCGTGAGCGGAAAGTTAGCTTGAAACAACGCTAAGAGGAAAATAACTATAATACTAATTCTCTCTTCTACAGACAGATATAGGAAGCCACAATACCGTCTCATTGGTCACGATTTGATAATGGTGAATAAACAACACGATGAGGTATCGATGCCCCGGGTCGTCGGCCGCGGTACCGTTCCGGCTCCGAACGCGACCAAATTAATCTTGGAGGTGCGATGCGTATGCGCAGCGAAGTGGAGGAGGCAATTCGGTGGAAGTGAGAATGCGGAACAAGCGAGAGAGGCACGATCGGTCTAAGCGTTCGGATTACACTCCATCGGCCGATGCGTCCGAGTGGAAGAGAGACAGCGGCTTGCTATCACGTGAAATTATCGTTCGAAAACCGACTTCACAGACAACCAATTTTTTTAAATTTATATTCATGTTAAAAATGCAAAAGTTATTATGTCTCTAGATCTCTAAACCACTAAAACAATTTAACTTCCATTGTAAATAATCCACAATAATAAACAGGATTCGATTTAGATTCTTCAATTCTTCGATTAAGTACCTACACGCAAAATCTTAAGAATCATTCATTATTATCAACTTGTTCTATCATTATTATTTTTGATTCTTTACCTTAGCTGTTATTGTTTGTAATAATTTCTTCACCAATTCTAGTTCACAGACAATCTCTTTCTTACAATCTAATGCCGTATTCACCACTTTGTAGCTCAATGTAATCTTCATAGACGAATTCCGACGTGACCATTCCGCTAATCAAATTTTGTAACTGTGGTATTGTAACCATTACATTTTTTCAGTCTTCGCCATCAATTATATATTACCGTTAAGTAGGTAGATATATTGTCGAGGTTGTTTCTTTGCTACTACAAATTGTAACAATAAGATATTTTTCCGCGATACTATTGAGATTTCACGTATCTTTAATATTTACAATAGATTTAAAGGCGTATCATTGGTTATAATGAGATAGGTTTTTATACAATGAATATACCTTGTTAGCAATATAATCAAATTATTCACTTATTTGATTTCTTTGTATTGTACTTATATGTCTAATTACGCATTAAGTTCAAAATTGTTCACCATTCAAATAACAAACCATTTTTGGGATTTATTTCTTAAAACTGTTAAAATTATGTAAATAATAAACTGTTTTGAATACTTAATTATTCTTAATTTGAATAATCAATTCAAATATTAAGGGTAAAGGGCAACACCGGTCAGCCATCTTGACGGACACCATTTTTCCCACGGTCTGCAGATTTTGACATCCACGCTCCGCAAAAATTATTATCAATGGATATACCTAGCTGGATTGCTCAATAAATAAAGGGATATGTAAGTAATATCTGGTGATTTTTCTTCGGACATTTCATTTGACTTCATTTTACTTCTGAAAATAATACAATTAGCCGTCTTAGTGCTTGTACAAATAATTCGACGTCCAAGAGTCATAATCGCCGATTAGAAGAACACAGACATAAAAAACTTAATAAATACGTAGTTTAAAAAACTATAAAAACCCATTTTTATAGGAGCAGACTAAAAGTACAAAATAACCGACTATTCAGTAACTGAAATTAAAAAGCGTGGTGCGCGTTGTCAATATTAAGTACTTACTTGAATGCATGCTTTGCAAAGGGCGCACCACGCTTTTTAATTTCAGTTACTGAATAGTCGGTTATTTTGTACTTTTAGTCTGCTCCTATAAAAGTGTGTTTTTATAGTTTTTTAAACTACGTATTTATTTTTTACTTTTTAGTTTAATAAATGGCAAGCTATGGATGGGGATGGTAATCGATTTCACAGTCCATTCATGTGTCTGCCCACCCCGTAAACATTATAACTCAAAGGCGTGATTGTATGTATTTGTTTTACAAATTCAAGTGGAGTCTATTAGTTACCAGATGCGCTAGCCGAACCCTTACTTCATCCTTACTCCATCATCAGACCCTCACCACCAAGTGTAGCGGATAGGTTTCATCAGAACGAAACAAATGAGCCTAAACTCGAGGGGTTTCCTAGTGGTCATTAAGGAGTGCCACTGACCTCCTCCCTGCTCCATCATCAGGCCCTCTCCAACTAGTGTAGCAAATAGGTCTCATCAGAACGAAACAAATGAGCCCAAACTCGAGGGGTTTCCTAGTGGTCATCATTAAGGAATGCCACTGACTTCCTCCCTGCTCCATCATCAGACTCTCACCACCAAGTGTAGCGAATAGGTCTCATCAGAACGAAACAAATGTGCCCATCTCAAGGGGTTTCTTAGTGGTTATTAAGGAGTGGCAATGACTTCCTCCCCGCTCCATCATCAGACCCTCAAAACAAAGTGTAGCGAATAGGTCACATCAGAACGAAACAAATGAGCCAGAACTCGAAGGGCTTCCTATTGGCCATTAAGGAGTGCCACTGGCTTTCTCCCTGCTCCATCATCAGACCCTCGCCACCAAGTGTAGCGAATAGGTCTCATCAGAACGAAACAAATGAGCCCAAACTCAAAAGGTTTCGTAGTGGTCATTAAGGAGTGCTACTGGCTTCCTCCCAACTCCATCATCACATCATCAGACCCTCGCCACCAACTGTATCAAATAGGTCTCGTCTGAACGAAACAAATGAGCCCAAACTCGAGGGGTTTCCTATTGGTCATTAAGGAGTGTCACTGGCTTCCTTCCTGCTCCATCATCAGACCCTCGCCACCAAGTGTAGCGAATAGATCTCATCAGAACGAAACAAATGAGCCAGAATTCGAGGTGTTTCCTATTGGTCATTAAGGAGTGCCACTGGCTTCCTCCCTGCTCCATCATCAGACCCTCACCACCAAGTGCGACTCATAAGTCTCATCAAAACGAAACAACGGAGGCCAAACTCGAGGGGTTTCCTAGTGGTCATTAAGAAGTGCCACTGGCTTCCTCCCTGCTCCATCATCAGACCCTCACCATCAAGTGTAGCGAATAGGTCTCATCAGAACTAAATAAATGAGCCTAAACTCGAGGGGTTGCCTAGCAGCCATTGAAGAGTTCTATTGCGTACCTCTTGACTCCATCATCAGATCAGCTCGATGGTAGCAAATTATTGTATTGTCATCGGATTCATATAGACTTGCAAAGTTTCAAATCAATACGACACTTAGAAGTAGGTTAAAATTGAATTCCAAGATTTTCTTACATTGTGACTTAGTTACATGTGAAGCTAATAAAAGTGTGGTAAAAAGGCCGGCAGCAGTATCTTCTAAAGACTTAAAGAGTGTGTTCACCAACTTGCTTACCAAGAATGATGATTATGGTAACCCCTCTCATTGAGGAAGCTCTATTTCCTTCAGTAGGTGTAATTAGATGGCTGAAAATGATCCATGCCACCGACATGGTAGGATCAGAAAAATTGTTAGTAAGATGGTTAATTTTTTAAGTTGACTCACAAGTCTTTATTTTGGATGAAGTTTGGGCCATAAGTACCTACAATACAATATCAATTGTTTCATCATCATCATCATGTCAGCCGAACGACGCCCACTGCTGGGCATAGGCCTCCCC
The DNA here is from genome assembly GCA_949710035.1 of Crambus lathoniellus. Classification (NCBI taxonomy): domain Eukaryota; kingdom Metazoa; phylum Arthropoda; class Insecta; order Lepidoptera; family Crambidae; genus Crambus; species Crambus lathoniellus. Next base: position 10,058,882 of record OX453305.1, on the reverse strand, counting down.
CAATGATCTCAACAACGATGGAGGCAGACCCCCTACAAGGTGGACCGACGATCTGGGTCAATTGTTTGGAAGCTTTAAAATGATAAATGTCTATTAAAAAAGTCCTAATAATTATACTGTTTCATATCTGGGTCGAGAGCTATGCGGATATTGACAGAGTGCAAAGTTTATGCGTGCCCCGGGCAGAACTCGGTCGCACTTTGCCCTGCACACTTTGTATTTTACTGCAAGCTGTGATGTATTCCACTTCCGTATAATAGCGTAATAAGTAGCTTATAAAACTTGCCGATAATCCAATGAGAAGATATTATGAGCTATTATTCTATTTAATAGGTCTTTAATACGAGGACATTGTCAATGCCATTTTGGAGTGTTACTTTATGTACTTCAGTTTTATAGTTGTTCTTGTTATTTTCTGTGAAAAAGCTAGGAATGTGTTGACACATTTAATTTTAATGGAAAATCTTTTAGTGACCGAGAAATTATCTAATTTTCTTCTTTGAATTAATCATTCATCGTCATTCAGTGATACCGATCATTACACGTCCAGGGAGAAAGAAAAGATTAAGTACTTACATACAAAAAAGAAAAATATCACTTAAGTATTAAAACCTCATAAATAGTTTAAATTGCAAAAAACAGCTTGATAAAAAAAGTAATACTTAATTAATAAAGACTACCTGCGCCGCGCGGTTTTATGCGTAGTTTCCATGCTGTTTGACTTATGAATAATCTGTCATACTTATACTTTAAATCGTTAACAGAAACACATTTCTGCTTCTACCTACGGCTACACAGGCTGCCGGGGCAAAAATAGCGCTTCTACAAATCAAAAGAAGAGAGATTTTGACTTAATACTTAACTTATTAAAATAACACTAACCATCTGGCAATGTCCAGCGTCTAAACACAATGTTAGTAGTGTTAAAAAGTCCATTTTGCAAAAAATCCTGGATCAAGGATTGAAGTGGAAAAAAGAGTGCGAAAAGATCCATCAATGGATCTTTGCAATGGACAATGTTAGTGCTAAAAATCCACTTTGCAAAAAATTCTGAATCATGGATTAAAGTGGACAAAAGAGTGTCAAAAGATCCATCAATGGATCTTTGGAATGGATTTAAGTGGATCGATTGTCATTTACGAAGAGTTAAAGAAACTCGAGAAAAACCTTCCTAGCTTCAATTCAACATAGTTCATCAAACCAAATCCGAAACTTCTGTAGTCATTCGATTCAGTCATGGCTGGAGAGCGAGAGGGACAGGTATACCGAAGGTTCGGATCTTGTGTATCAGAGTAGGTCCTCTAAGTCGTAAAGCTAATCGTCAGTAAGACGGCGCGGGCGCAACGCGGAAATCAATTGGAGCCCATTATCTGACGGATCGAGCCTGGAGCGAAGCCACGGTGAAATACTAGCTTCGTGGTCAACTGTACTTTTGCTATCCTGTTAATCCATCCTAAAATTTTACTTAACTACTACTTGTATTGTGCCTCTTGCCTTTTAACCGCCTCTGTGGTCTAGTGGTTTACACTACCGATTTCAGACCAAGAGGTCCCGGGTTCGATTCCCAGTGGGGGTACATATTGTATTCGGTTTGGTTGGTGGTAGGACTTGTTCTTAGTCCGCCTGGCTAGCTACCACCGTCTTATCTAAGTCTGACGCCATAACAATAAATGTTTTCAGCATTATTGTGTTCCGGCAATTAGCTATAAGATAGCCAGTTCCTCAGTGATTGAGAATTCCGGGAGTAGTGCGCTTCCACGTTGAGTCTTATCACTACTTAGCATCAGGTGTGATGAAGGCTAAGTGTTGTCCCGTTGTGGATAAAAAATAATAATATATATCTAACCCTCCCGTATCTTATACTCATAGTAAAGAAATGAGATCTAAAAAAAAATTATTAACGCGATGACGTTAGCACATTGATCAGCTTACACAAGGGGTTAGTACAAATCACTAGACGGCACAATACCCTGACATTTTGCGATAGTTTTGTCTCTTATAAGAAACATCATGTTTCAGATGTTACTATTGGTAGTTGGGAAATACTAATTAGTTACCTACACTATGAGACAAACGATGGTTATGGAAATAACTACTACTGTCACAATCCACAAAAATCGGTTCAACAGAACAAGAAAATCCAGTAGTTCCTTTACTAATTAAAATACCTCCAGCTAGAACAGTGACATGGCGTTTATGCTGTAACTTTACGGCTTTCTCTAGCCATATCTCACCTTACTACGGAACAAGTTCAATATAAATTAATGGGCAATTATTGCCGGTCGGCGTTCACAGGCCACAATGGAAGACGTAAACGTCACGATGTTTGGCGTCCCATGGCGCAGGGTGGATCTGTTAACGAGATATAAACGCGTCCTATGATGGTGGCAAAGAGCATGGAAGGTGTAGAAGGCTGGGCTGGTTTAAAGAAACTTTGGTCTTTGGGCGAACATTTTTAGGTTTATATTTAACTAGCGGATCCTCGCGGTTTCCGTGGTATCCGTTCCCGTGGGAATATCGGGATAAAATATAGCCTATGTCACTCGGGAAGAATGTAGCTTTCTAATGGTGAAAGAATTTTCCAAATCGGTCCAGTAGTTTCGGAGCCTATTCGATGCAAACAAACAAACAAACAATCAAATCTTTCGTCTTTATAATATTAGTATAGATGAGGTAGATATAGATTTAAACTTTTTAGACAGTGGTGTCCAATAGTGACCAAAATGTTGCAGGTCGGCATTCACAGGCCACAATGTCACGATGTTTGACGATGGCGCAGGGTGGACCCGTTACCGAGATAAAAACGCGCCCTATGATTGTTGCAAAGAGCATGGAAGGTGTCTTTAGTTTTGAGGCTAACAATTGTGCATGAGGTATAAGATTTACATAAATTGGTGTAAATTTAGACTTTTTAGATAGGGGTGCCCAATTTTGACAAAATATTATAAGTTGGTGTTCAATATTGTCAGAATGGAAGTTATTGGAAATTTTGGTTTTTGAGCGAACACCTGCATTAGCTACATTTATAAATAGGTAGGTGTAGATTTCAAATTTTTAGATAGTTATGTCCAGTGATGATCAAAATCTTTCTGGTCGGCGTTTGCAGTCCACCATGAATGACTTAAACGTCACGATGTTTGGCGTTCCATGGCGCAAGGTGCCGAAAAGTAAGGATATGTAGAAATGTTGGGTAATCGAAAAAGCTTTGACATTTAGGGGAAATATGCATTGTAGATTTAAACTTTGTGAGATATGGCTGTAAAGAAATGTGAAAAGTGAAAACTTCTGTTAGTTGTCCAGTTGTTTACCTTCACTAGCTACCAATGTTACATTATGTAAATATTTCTCGTTTTTTTATGTATATATGCGAAAAAAGCGAACCTCGTTTCACCTCTTTTCATACTACGGTTCACAACGTGGTTCAACTCGGGTCTCCTGCCATATTACCTCGCATCGCCCGTTTCGTTTGTTCGCTCGCTCGCTGGTGGTGTGGCCTGCGCATAAATTTAATTTAATTTGCAACAGTGAATTAAATACTCGTAAGTGTCGAATTATAACATAATATATCAATATTAACAGATGAACACACACAACCTGCCATAAATGCCTAACGCCCCCTCTGCACAGTCACGCGCACGACAGGCGCGCGCGCAGGGTCAACGACCGGCCCGTTACGCGCTTACGTAACTAAACGTAGCTTACGGGCGTAGTCGCATAGTGCGGACCCGTAGCGGACTTTAGCGGTGTGACGTAAAGCTGGCCAGCTAGCTTGTAAGTAAACCCATTTTGGCGGGAAGCTGAGAATTGAGTGGTTTGAAGTTGATGCGGTGGAAGTCGCATAGCGTGAACCCGTAGCGGATTAGAGTTCGGTTGTTGTGACGTAAAGCTCGCGCTATCCATTTTGGCGGGAAGCTGAGAATTGAGTTTTTTAAAGTGAGGTTTGGCGCAATGATGTAGAGGTTTTTGAGTTTGAGGTTAACTTTTGATTTTTATATCACTTTTATAAACGTGGTATAAATTACTAAAACTAAGATAATTAAATGTACTGTTACAAAAAAACTCAAGGAAATTTCTACTTTACCAAGAGAGTAAAATAAATAGGGTACTTACATAACAGTTTAATTTTCCATTTTGAGGAAATCAATGTCTTACTTTTCCCAACGTATAAGACTAGTAAATAAATACCTATACTTACGTAACTACAAACAAACTTTGTGAACTTACTGAATAACTTAGTCTAATAGTCTAGCCACAGTGAAAGGTCGTGGGTTTGAGTCCCACCGGAGCTAGTTGTAAGACGGGTTGATTTTATCTAATACTTCATTTTCAATTATGAAAATAGCATTGTGAATGCAAAACGTAAAAAAAATACAAAAATTTTGTTATTATTTCCGCGAAAAAAAATTATTTGCCTCAAAAAAAAAATTTTTCCCGATATCAAATTGCGTTTATCGTTGCGCAACTCAAACCTGTGACCGCTGAGTTCACTAACCGCTAAAAATCAAGTTACCCGAACGAAGTATAATAACAAATTATCAAATTATTTCAGATCTAACGAATTCTCATAGATGGCAAACACTTTTTTCAACATACCTAACTATTAATAATACGCATTTATAATGATAAGCATTAATTAGATACCTACGTGTTTATTCGCGGTAATTCTTTCATCTTTACAGTTAGTTTAATCCGCTTACTTAATTTATACTGTTCGCGATACTTATCGCCTATTTTAATAATATTTAACTTTAATTTGTACCGAAACAAGCTTCTTTCAACAAGTATTCTAACGCATAATCTGATTTAGTTGATCTAATTATTCAAATAACATGTTATTAATGTTATGACAAATGTTAAACAAACATGTGTTAATTAATAACTTTATTAGGCATAACCTGTTTTCTGTTCATTGAAGTTGTTTCAAATTTGTTAGATGTTCGTTCGTACTTTTTTTATGAATGAAACTTATTTCTAGGGGGCTAAAAGTTCGGAAAGACTTAAGTTTTGACTAAGATTTGAAATTATTTATATGCATTCACAATGCAGTCTCACCTGAAAGCTAATACTTGCAGTTGCAGGACTGGTGGCTTTTTCTCAATCAAACTTTTTCGGTATGACTTAATATTTGAAATTATTTTCATGCATTCACAATGCAATCTCACCTGAAAGTTAATTGCAGTTGCAGGACTGGTGTTTTTTTTCAATCACACTTTTTTCTCATAATTATTGAAAAGATTTTTTACCCGCCTCTGTGGTCTAGTAATTCACACCACCGATTTCAGACCCAGAGGTCCCGGGTTCGATTCCCAGTGGGGGTACATATTGTATTCGGTTTGGTTGGTGGTAGGACTTGTTTTTAATCCGCCTGGCTAGCTACCACCATCTTGTCCAAGTCGGACGCCATAACAATGATGTTTTCAGCATTATTGTGTTCCGGCAGTTAGAGATAAGATAGGTAGGCAGTTTCTCAATGATTGAGGATTCCGGGAGTAGTGCGCTTCCACCTTTCAGCCTTATCCCCACTTAACATCAAGTGTGATGAAGGCTAAGTGCTACCCCGTTGTGGATAAAATAAAAGAAAAAAGATATTTTAACATTTTTTGCAGACATTTTCACACTGAATCCGTTCATTGTTGAAATATTACTACCTACTATAAGTACTTACTGAGATTTCAAGCTATACACTAGAGCAAATAAAGTTAACCTAAACTATAACCATTCATCATACCTTCCCTTTTATTAAGATATTCTAAGGACCAGCGACTCGAAACTATTATGAGGATCAATATCGGATACAATAGGATTGTAAAAGGGGGCTCATATTTTGATATTCACAAAAAACTAACTCTTCCATGCGGTCCCTCTTTCAAAACCTTTCCATTCTAAACTCTATTGCTATTCAATAGAAGTGATATTCCGTTAACCCTTTATTGTTATTCTCCTGGACTGGCGAAAAAAATCCCATGTTTGCTACATGAGAAATCCACTTACCCTTGTAGAGTATAGGGTTTAATTTTGTTTGAAGTGTCGGGAAGAAAGCTTTTACATCATCCAGTAACGTGTATTGATTGAAGTGACTCCCGTTATGTTTTTACATAATAGCTGTCTTTTATCCGGGGTGGGTGTACTGTGGATGTGTGTTTACCTTATGCGGTGCTTTTATTTTGATTACAAACGATAAAGCAGTTCCTTTTATATGCAATATTCTGTCATTGATTCGTTTAATACCTTTTAACAAAAGTTTGTAGTGTCGGAACTCCATTCATTGGCATTGAATTGAATAACAACCAGAAATTAGCATAACAATAACCTTCACCAAATACTAAAATTCTCAAAGAAGTAGATGGAACTTGTATCTGAAGTATCAACTGAAAATATGCAACTAATAACTGGCCGATGAGAGATGACTTAGTTACATGATATTTTAAGAAATATGCAACGTGTTAATGAATTAGCGCAAAACCTCTTACTTAGGTGGTGATTGTGCTCATGATGAACAACTTTTACTAATGGGCCAACTCTGTAACTCAACAAACAAAATCAGCTGTTCCATACATTATGGTTGAGTAGGTATTGACAATTTGTATGGAACAGCTGATTGTTTTGTTCAGTTACAGAGTTGGCCCTATAATAAAAGTTGTTTATATTCATCAGCACAATCAGCAACTACTTAAGAGGTTTTGAGCTTATTCATTAACACGTTGTATACAGTATCAAAATTCCAATCTAAAACAGTTAGTTTCAATTTATTGTAACTATGAGAGGAGCAGCATCGGGCAGCGCAGGACCGATCGTTGTGGAGATCCTTGGGGGAGGCCAATGCCCAGCAGTGGGCGTCGTTCGACTGACATGAAGATGATGGTGATGGTGAGAGGAGCCCGTGTAGCAGTGGCTAGTTTGCTCGCTATGGTCAGTCACGGAATGGGTGACCAGCTCTTCATCTCGAGCTCTTCCGTGCTTCAAAATGCACGTTAATACCCACCAATCCGCACTGGGCCCGCGTGATGGAGCTTGGCCTATTCTCCTTATGCATCTATAAGGAAAGCCAGTACCTCAGCAGTGGGGGCTTTAAATGGCTGATGATGATTGTAGCTGTAAAACAAATGATATTGTTTAAATTAAATTATTTTTAACGATAAAAAAGGGCATTATTTTGTGTACGAAGAAAGTAATTACCTACTTACCCTCAAGATTGTTTTCCTTACCGCAATCCGGTAAATGTATCCTGATAAATCTACCTGACAACGTATAAACAGCGCCGCAACGCCGCGAGGGCGCCACCGTCGCTCCTCCTCGTATTTTTTATTGCCCCTTTATTTATTACAGCGAAGATTGAAAGGGGACCCATTGTGGACCTACTATGATTGTGACGAACCCTATGGACATGTCTACTCACTGTAGCTGTAGAATACATGTGTTGATGCATGATCGATACTTGTGGCGCATCTAAGATTATTACGTTCAAACAGTGTACCGTTTTAGGGTTAGGTTAGGTTTAGGTTAGGCCTTGCCTTGCCTCTTTAGGGTTAGTGCCCTGTAAGGGTAAAATTATCTAGTATATGTACTTATTGCTTTAGATTAATATGCTTCACTAGAAACATAAAAGTTTGAGAAATCTTTAGTAGTTTCGAAACTTTCAGCAGAGATTTTAATCAAATCGTAGTAGTATAATAATATCTAGTTAAGCGGCATTTTTAACACGAACTTATTACCTATACAATGCTGACTTCTGTCACAAGCTCTACTGAGAGCAAAGCTAAGCTAGAAGAAGTTCGATTTAAAACCATGTAGAACTCGTCCATGAAGGATTCCGATTAATTACTTATACCAGCCAAAAAAAATAACACTATAATTTTTGCCGGAAAAAAATTACTTTGATTTTCATAGTGTTTGTTTGTATCAACAACAAAGTTACATTTGCGGTTTTTGAAAATGTTACCTACATTTGCGGTTTTGAAAATGTGTTATATCTCGAAAACTGCTGACTGTGTCTAGTTCAAACCAATTTTGGTTGAAAATGTTCAAGATTTCAAGCATACCTATATTTTTTCTAGATTTTTCACTCTCTTATTTAAAAAGTTTAAAAACATTATACCACTTTGGAAGTTTATGTCAGAGACAAGACAACGTTGACTTTGAGAAAAAAATTAATGGTCTTTTTTCATTTTTTTATTATTGTGTAAAAACCATAAAGTTAATATACCTATCGGAATAGAGCAACAAAGGGCTGAGCGAGCGGGATGTCACTAGCAACAACACTGTGAGATAAAAGGAGATGCGTGATACGACGTAACAGAACCGTTTTTGGCTACTGTTTGACAGTTCGTCAGCACTTATCATCACGCTGAGAATTTAGGTATTGTAAATTTTTCGGATTTTACGTGCAATCTTAGATATTTTTAGCTAATATTGGTATGGAAACATGGTGACTTGCTCAGTTATTGATTGTTGTACAACACAATGAAATAATCCCGCAAAATGTTCATTTCTCAGGTAAATTATTCTAAACCGACACCTCCCTTCCTAAGGTTTATTTTTGCTAATGCGCTTCGAATTTAAAGCACGAAGTGTGATAATGCTCTTCAATAAACATTTATTTATGTAACAAGCAAATATTGATTACACATAATGCAGAATTTACGAATATTTTGTGTAAAGAAAAAATTTTCGTTTTACACTAGGGCTGCATCAAGTTATCGATATTTCGTGTCCACTGTCTATCACGCGGTAAACGAATATGTATTAGGTACTGTTATTAAAGTACCTATATTACGTTTAGATATGAATTACCTGGGAATGTAATCCCATTTAAGATACTTAACTGATCCATAGGTACCTATCAGTTTTTGACTGTTAGAATAGGTACCTATACTATCATTAGTAATATCAATCTTTCAGATTTTATACTACCTTGGATACCAGAAACACATGGACTAATTGGACAATTGGACATTTTGATGAAAAATATTTCCAGGCGCGAGAAGTGAAACGTACTATCACTGTGGAAGCACCAACAAATTGTTCAAAGGATTGTGCGAAGCATGGCCGGGTCGCTAGTGTATAATAAATGACTTAAAATCTCTTCGGAGTTTTTCTTAAATTAATAATTATGCATACTTCACCGCAGAATCGTAGTTTTGCCATGCAAAATCCCTTCCCATCCTATTTTAGTTATATTTATAATATTACTAGGTATATATTAATATATTATTATTAGACGACCTCCGTGGCCGAATGGTGTACGCGCCGGTTTCAAGGTGCCGCTATCTCTAGAGGTGCCGGGTTCGATCCCTGGAGGGCTACCGCGTAACTTTATGTATATGAATTTCATACGTTTTTTTAATTTCTATATATATAATTTAGGAACTTTAAATCAATTTTATAAAACAAATAGCCGCTTTCAGTTCCCTGTTTAATGACCTCGGGTATAACGATAGCTAGCTAGCAACGTTCAACAGAACAAAGCCGCAAAAATCTATCAAAATAAGAAATTCAAATGACAGTTGAAACCCATGTCCATATCCATATTTTTTAGCCGGTAGCCCCCCAGGGGGGCTACCGCGTAACTTTATGGATATGAACTTCATACGTTTTTGGGAACTTTAAGTCAATTTTATAAAGAAAATAGCCGCTATCAGTTCCTTGTTTTCTGACGTCGGGTATAACGATAACTAGTTAGCAACGTTCAACAGAACAAAGCAGCAAAAATCTATCAGAATAAGGAATTCAAATGACAGTTGAAGCCCATACCCACATCCAGATTTCTTAGCCGGTAGCCCCCCAGGGGGGCTACCGCGTAACTTTATGGATATGAACTTCATACGTTTTTGGGAACTTTAAGTCAATTTTATAAAGAAAATAGCCGCTATCAGTTCCTTGTTTTGTGACGTCTGGTATAACGATAACTAGCTAGCAACGTTCAACAGAACAAAGCAGCAAAAATCTATCAGAATAAGGAATTCAAATGACAGTTGAAGCCCATACCCATATCCAGATTTCTTAGCCGGTAGCCCCCCTGGTCGGGTAAATGTTGAAAACGAATTTTTCAATATTTCCTCGGGTCTGGGTGTATGTGGTTATTTCCAATTTCCATAATACTAGTGCTTAAGCTACTATACCTTGGTATTGGAACAATTAATGTGATCGTGTCCAATATTATATTTATTTATTACTTCTATTTAATATTATCGATATCGATATTAATCTGAAAAGCGACATGACGTACATCACTGACACGCATACATAAACAATTTTACACACACAAATGCGATCAAATTTTGGTTTCGTTTGGCAGCTCGTGGTTGTTCCTCTATTCCGATAGGTATATTAACTTTATGGTAAAAACCGTAGATACAGATATGACGAATCTGGGGGGTAATGAGCGGTTTTCCTTTGACAGATAATACGTCAAAATTAGTTCCAAATCTTTTAATAGATGTCACTATTTCGAGTCAGCTGTCAAACTATTATATATTTTATAGTCGTTGGTAGCCATAGATATAGTTTGGTAGCACAGTTTATATTAGCATATATATTTACTGTGTTGGTAGTATATAAGTAGTCTGTGGTTCTATCAATAAGACAAATAAATTTTATTATTTAATAAATAAAGATTGAGATTGCAGTTTAACATAAAAAACCATACAAACAACATAGATAACTAAATAAAAACTATGAACCTTTGCACAAGAATAGCTTTTTTCCCCGTAAGCTTCGCATTTCTTTTCTTCAGCTCTGCTTTCAAAGCAGCGAGTGACCACGATCCGTAGTCCTTGTCCATGATGCACGGCACGGCCAATCCCGTTCAAACGTCTTGTCCAAATCGCAAAGGCAAACTCAAAGTTCGTAGAATACGCCAAGGGTTTTTGTCTCCGCAACTATTTTGTCACTCGCATCAAGTCTACAGGTTAGTATAAAAGTAGTATGTCGCGTCGCTACGTGCGTAGCGACGCGACACCCGGGCACAGAATAATGACCCAGGAGACTTTCTTGTCCGCGGGTTCGAAGACAAGCCCGCGACGCAACTGTCTCCTTCTCTATTGGTTTCAATGCAAGTGCGCGCACGGCGACAAATAAGTTGCCGGTAGGCCAGTACTTAGCTACTCAACCGTCGCCCGGGGTGATAGCGGTGATAGTGTGTAGTAACGGAAAATCTACTTACGCTTCCTACTATCGATCTAAAATATAGTTAACTAGTTTTCCGCCCGCGGCTTCGCCCGCTAGGACTACACGACGTTATCCCGCGGGAATGTGATATTTTTTCGGGATAAAAAGTAGCCTATGTTCCTTTCTAGGCTACAAAGTATCTGTATCCCAAACTTCAGCCAAATCCATTCAGCCGTTTTGGCGTGATTGAGTAACAAACATCCAAACATCTAAACTTTCCCATTTATAATATTACTAGCGGCCGCCCGCGGTTTCACCCGCGTGGTTCCCGTTCCCGTGGGAATATCGGGATAAAAAGTACATATAAACCTTCCTCTTGAATCACTCTATCTATAAAAAAAAACGCATCAAAATCCGTTGCGTAGTTTCAAAGATTTAAGCATACAAAGGGACATAGGGAAAGAGAAAGCGACTTTGTTTTATACTATGTAGTGAAGTAGGAAGTAAGATATCCTTAATATTATTAAAATACTTTTTAAAATGCCAGTAGTAGAAGAAGATATTGATAACTGTTATACAATAAAAATTTAAAAGAATATTCAGATGTTCAAAGAAGTTTGCCAGCAGCTATTCCAGGTTTCCAGGTTCTTCGGCTTTTTTAGACAAGTGCACAGACCATAACCGCCTCTTCGGAATTCATGTTGATGAATGCGAGCAAAAATTACAAAAAAGTTGTGTTGCTGTCGCTCTCGTGTGCGCATCTTTTCGCGGCGAAGAGACGGCCGGCGACAGTGACAATTAAATTGCCGCGTATCTAAGTCACCCGTGCGCGCTAGCCCTTATCTTATCATGCATAGAAGAGTCGTCAGGACAGGCACCAGTAGGAAAAGCCAAAGTCGTCGGTTATAATAATCCACGGAAAATACAAACGAAAACAACGAACCACAAACAGAAGCGAACAAAACACACTGACTATACTTTTTTTACCCTGTGACACTGACGAGACAAACAAAGACAAAATGACACAGAAAGCATAGATTATTTTTGTTTGAGCGAGTGAGCAATCTTTATGGTCTTTAACATGCCTTTATCATTACCTTGTACAGTGCCACAACCTTTTCTGTTCCGGTGACAGCGGCGCTACGTACGGTTTTCTTTTTTTTGTAACAATTTAACCGGCCCTGACTTCTAAGAACTTCAGCCGCTAGCAGCGCTATGGTTGGACATCAACTTGACAGCAAAAGGACATTAAAAAAAACACGCTAGTTTCACATTTTGGCCACCGGCACAGCAAAGTTTGTGGCACTGTATACAATTTTTGACAGCTGAGGTTAAAATGCGACATCTATTGATGAAAAAACGTACTAAAATCTCTACCTGTCAGAAAAACGCTAATTGTGTAACTAAACGTCAATCGCGATTGCTTTCAGTTTGAAAGATGTTGTACGACCATTGCTGCAGTAATACTAATAGTTTATAGCCAACATTCTTCAACAACAAGTGATGGATGTGAAACGGAAAGCGATTGCGATTGATGTTGTGTTAGACAATTTAGCCCCCTGTTTCGTTTTTATTTGCCATTCGGCTACGGGACCCTAAAAAGGAGCGACACGTACTACTGACGTTCCGTTTAGAAAATGAAATAGGTACGTTTTGTTCAGGTACCTATATTATTTTATAGTTACGTCATTAAGACACGTTATTCGTAACAAATAAAGTACCTAGCCACAGACGATAATTGATAAATTAATTTATCGCAAAAATAAACCTGTTTATCGAAACTATCAACAATACCCCTTAACCGCAAAACGTAATGCATGTTAATCCACGGGCAATGTGCAAAATCAATAGCTTACAACGGAACACATTTTACCTTTCCATAAAAGCAGTGCACTTCTCCAAATTTATGTACAGGGGGAGTCTCCCTATGAAGTCCACATGTGCAGTTACGCAGGCCAGTTTAAACCGATATTGCCCGCGCGATGAAATATTGATGTCCTGTACACTGTAAATACTAAGCACATTTCGCACCTCCAATAATGTATGGGCACAAGTCAAAATTTTAGGTTTTTCACTTTTTGTGATAAAATGGCTCTTTATGGCCAGTCTTACTAGATGACTCTCGCAGAAAGAGAAAACAAACGTTAAATAAGGTAGTACTGTATTTTGTGTCCCTTTTACACTTTCTTCAACTGCCCCCACTTCTTCCCGCTAGACGGATCGAATCAGTGTTGCGCCAATATTAGACAGAGCCGGACCACGCGTACGTCGCCCGAGTTGGAGTTGTGCCTTTGTATTACAAATTTTGAGGTAAGTACTGGATTGCGTTTTACTATAATAAAAGCCGATTAAGGTTTGGGTCACTCTAATACTAATTATCGTTACTCTGTCGTACGCTAAGTCTAATTAATTCCTTACATTTCAATTACATTTCATATTTATAGAAATTATGTTGACTTAGTCCTATAAATCTTAAAAAAATATTATTTTGATAACGCTTAGTAAAGTCAGGCCTTTCTCACATGAATATTTGTAAATAAAATAGTAACTATCGTTTAATAGTTGCTAATATCCGGTCTCAACTAACTGAACTTTTTACCTATAATTCATATTAATCTGGTTACCATGATTTATGACCTTCTTTTTTTAAGTAATATTTCAGTTATTAAAACTAAAGCAATAAACTAAATTAACACAGCGCTTCTACAAAGTTTGTTTTCTTCCATTATTTTTTGTTAGTGTGTAATCAAATCTAATTAAATATAAAGAGTGACTATTTTTAAGCGTGCATAAACCCCTTATTTATAGTTATAGTAGTTATTATTGTAAAATAAAGTAGGTAGGTACCTTATTAATTTCCATAAAAACCCTATCGATTAGTTGTGACGAGCTAGTTATTATTTTTAATTTTACTGAAGTTATTCATAGGAAAGTTAAAAATTTATCATTATTTTAATTTTATTCACAGACAATGACATCACGCTCACATAAAATAATGGCGCTAGTTAATCGCACTGATGATGAGAATGCATCAAAAATAAATAATTCTAAATGGTGTAAAAATAATAAGGTTAACCGCTAGTAAGTTAGGAATAATCGACCCGTCTCACAACTAGCTCCGATGGGGCTCAAATCCACGACCATTCACTTATTTGTTCTTTTTTATTAACTTAATTTTCAATATTTGCACGGTAAACTGTTTTTACATTATTTTAATTTAATTTAATTTAATTATTATCAGCAAGAAACTGAAACTGTAATAAAAGTACTTTTATTAGTACTAATATGATGAATTCTTGTTTTAGGATAGTGAAAAGGAAAACATCCATGAGGGAAATGTCGAAATCGGCAATGTTGTTTTACCAATGGCCACGGTTTCCATAGCTGATACTATTACTGCAACAGCATCCAAACGATTATCGAGGTCTTCATCAAGTAGTTCCAGTTCATCATCAAGCAGTTCCAGTTCATCTTCAAGTAGCGAAAGCTCATCTAGTTCATCTTTACGTAGTAGCTGCCATCAGTCCCGTAGATGCTCTTCAACCAACTTAGCACTACCTAATGTTTCACAACAGCTTGAACAGACCGTTGAGCTAGCGCAATCTATTTCACCTTCCTTATTAACAACCCTTCAAAACGTGGAACCAATAATTATGCAACGAGGTCCTATCGTAAATTATCAAATGTCACCCATTAATTCAGGTGTGATGCTGACTTAAGGACCTCAAAGAATTAATTTCCAAGAAATTAATTGACCTATATAATGCTTCTTATTTTACTGGTATGTTGAACTAATTATTATTACTTTTTTGCATTCGATCGAAAATAAAGTACCTACATGAAAATATCGACCCGTCGCACAACTAACTCCGATGGGACTCGAACCCAACCTGGGGCTAGTTGTGAGACAGGTAAAAAATTTTCTTTTACTTTATTTTCGGTAAATTTTAAACTAAATTTCATGTTAATTTAAAAAAAAAGTATATTAGGTATTTCCTAAATTGGTTCGATGTTATAAGATTGAAATGATACTCTAATACTGGTAATTAAAAATAAGTACTTTGAGACTGAAATCAAGTATAAGTCGATACTCTAGAAAAGTGATGTACATCACTTTTCTAGAGTATCGACTTTACCTATAACAAGTAAAAATCGTAAAGTAAGGTTTTTTTGTTATACAACATTTAGTTTTACGAAAGAAAGTGTATAATTTTGTTACCATTGTTATTTTAAGAGAATTTATGTTTGTGATTAAGTTTCAGAATTACGGTTGTGTTTTATGAAAGATTTTGTTTTGTTTTTAAAGTTGACTCTCATCAGTTGGTGCATTGTTTGTTAATAATAACCATAATAAAGGAAACTCTAGAAATGTGATGTAAGTACCCTATAACAAGTAAAAATCGTAAAGTAAGGATTCTTTTTGCTAAACAGCATTTAGTTTTACGAAAGAAAGTGTATAATTTTGTTACCATTGTTATTTTAAGAGAATTTAAGTTTGTGATTAAGGGCGACTTTTATCACTGATATTTAAACGTGATTAACGCTAAACGTGTTTAATACATAGTTCTGTCTCTGTCATCTGTTTGAATGTGACTGGAACAGAAATACGTTTTAAACACGTTTAGCGTTAATCGCGTTTAAATATCATTGGTGAAATCGGGCCTAAGTTTCATAAGAATTACGGCTGTGTTTTATGAAAGATTTTGTTTTGTTTTTTAAAGTCGATTCGCATCAGTTAGTGTATTGTTTGTTTTTTTATTGTTTGTCATGAGAAAGGAAATTAAGTAATTATATTTTCTAACAAATCACTAATTAGGTCACAATTAATTACTTACTTAGTTAAAAAATCCTTTTAAAAATCTCCATGTATTATTTAAAACAAGGATTTAATGATACTTAAAAATCCTTTGTTATGGTTAGAGAGATAATTTTGTTTTATTTTAATTTACACGACAATAAACACTGTTTATTGAAAAAAGCTTTTTCATTTAATTTAATCCATTCAGTCATGCATTACAATTCATCACAACGTTCAATGACGTTACAATCCGACACCTAAAATAATTTTATCATAAATGTTACATGGGCACAAATCAATATGTAAATTGAAGAAAGTAATAATTTTAATATAAAATAGCCATATTTGTAGATGTATACAATAAAATAATGAAGTGTAAATATTAGAGGGTCTCAAATCAAATAATGCCTAGAGTATCAAATAAAACAACTGTGTAAGAAGGGCCTAACTTTTTATTAAATTATTTGATCTTATTTTTTGCATAGTTAAAATCCATATTTTTTAAGTATTGCCTAGTGATATTATAGGTCAATTAGCTAAGACATATTATTTCAAATTTCATTGCCATAGTGCACAAAATCAAGAATTTAGAAGCAATTATGTAAAAAACAATATTCTCACTCCTTTGTTTTACGGGCTTTCCCAAAAAATAGCTTTTTTTGTTTGTGCCCATACATTATTGGAGGTGCGATTTATTAAGAGTTTTATTCGAATCTAAATGGTGTTAAAATAAGTGGTGTTTTGTTAACTGATTGTCAATTATTTTACTTCCTGAAAATTTTCATTTCTTTAAAAGTTAAAGCATTGTTTAAACCACGTTATGAATAGGTAGGTAAGAAAAGATTGCGTATTATTTTAAAAATTATGTAAAGATTTTGATTCCACTTTCTGCTCGCCGAAATTTCGGTTGCTAAGCCAGGGTCGAGTATTTTCATTGAGGTTTTTTTTTATTTTTGATTCATTTAACATATCTATTATTTAAACCGGAACAACTTAATAACAGATTTAATATAAGATTCGTAGTTTAAAAGGTGGTAATTGTCAAAGCATATCACTTCTGCCCCCTGATTCAAAAATCGTCGGAAACGCACCCAACAGCGGAATGTATGCATTGTCTCTGTCACTCACTATACAGGGTCTTAGGGGCACCGCTGCAAAAACTTTAACCATAGCTTCAGACCATCATGCTGAACAACGTACAGCAAGAATTTTTTGTCGGAAATGAAAAAAAAAACCGACTTTTCATACAAATTTAGCAACTAATCGGGACATTTTGTATGGAGATTCGAAATATTTTTTCATTTCCGACAAAAATCTTGCTGTGCGTTGTTTAGCATGATGGCCTGAAGCCATGGTTAAAGTTTTTGCAACGGTGCCCCTAACACCCTGTAGAATAGACAAAGACAAAGCACAGAATTTGAATCCGGGAGGCTACGGGCAAAAAATATGGACATGGACATGGGCTTCATTTGACGCCCATATTTTCTCCATGTATGGGCATAATATGGGCTTGAGCTTCAAGTGTCAAATGAAGTCCATGTCCATATCTATAATATTTTGCCGGTAGCCCCCCGGATTCCCTTTCCGATGGTTCGTGATGAATGAGGGGTCTGTTAGACGTTTGTTTAAAGTTAATTTGAAAGTTAACTCCGATGAATTTGTGAGTTTAAATTAATTCCTAATGATCGGGTTCCCTATGTATTTGCTCACGTGTAGCTGATCACTTGAACTGCATCCACATTGAAGACTTGATTGTTACCTATATGACGCATGACTCTTTTCTAAGGATTATTACTAATTCAAAAAAACCTATGCAATTTGAAAGATTGTATCCTTATTACGCACCGGTATTTCCGTATCCTTCTAGATATAATAATTCGTCTTGACATTTTACTTCAAACTACATTTAGTACCAAATATCTTGAACCGATTTAAATTGTTGTCAAAAGGCAATAAGCAATACTTAGTTACAACAATGAAATGCGATCAAACCTAAATTGTTTTCAATCGAAAGCTAATATAAAATTTTATCTGTATTGAAACTTACAGGTCTAAACTCATTAAATCTTTTTCCATATTATTAAATTATAGTATGGTACAGAGGCAAGTGATTAAACCGGTAGTTCGTCAATGTATTTGATTTGTAAACTAGCGAATGTTCCAACTGTATCGATACACGTTGCGGGGACGGGTGGCACAGAATGCCAATACCGCTCCCACTGTATGAAATATAGAAGTGGCGTACGCAATTAATAGTTAGGTACAGAAGTGGCAAGTGTTTCATATTATGAATGTGTACGAGTTCGCTCGTACAGTTTTGTCTACTAAGCGTTTTACGCCACATTGATTAATTTAGGTCAATTTTCATTTAGTTCGTCATCGGTAATCATTCACGCCGCGCCCACTCATTTCATATCATTTTAGTTCTATCGTTTTATCAATACCTATATCAATTTTATATCAAATATCAAATCTTTTACTTCTCTCGGCATTATCATACAAAAGGTGTACCAACCGCCCCGTGGCGTTTTCATTCATGTCCGGCATAACTATGAGTAACCAAAAACAACAAAAAGACAAAATTATGTATGTGTATTTCTAATTACATTTATTAGAAATACATAGTACTAAACAAAGCTCAAGAAATTTCTGTTTAAAATGAGTCTTCCCCATCTGCCAGTGGCAGAAGCCGCCTTACTATAGAATTAGGTAAACGAACGTCATCATCATTATCTAGTGCCATCTCCATACTGAACTACACTTATAAAAAATATTAGTATAATGAATATAACCACATTATTAAGTCTTAACAAAATCTACTTTTATTTTAATATTAATTTATACCTATCCTGTAATTATTGATTTGTTTTTATTTGATATACTAATGAAAGAGAAACAGTTGACGATGCAAACTACTCAAAGCTGTTGCCTATAAATTGTCACTTCTGTAACTCAAGTGTTTTGATCACCAATTCGCATGTAAATTGTAAATTCGACGTTCTTTTTCACTAGATTATTTGTTTGTAATGAGTTTGACTTAAAATTCGTGTTCGAATGCAGAGAGGAGGTGAAATGACAACAAAATTTCCTTATAGAATCCCAGAATCCTGTTGTCTATAAGTAATTGTCACTTCTGCACAATACTCTTTGGAATCCATAACTGGATTAGCGTCCGCCGCGGCGCGTATCGGCGCAATATATGATTTCGAGTGAGCTTTTGGTGTATCATCCGTGGAGAGATTCCCTCGTACGAAATGCGAGGGCTGTACTTTGATCATTTGCCTATGATTGCGGTGCGATGTTTATTTTCTTTCCTGTTTTATTTAATGTTGGCGTAAATAAAAAGGAGTAAAGGGTGAGAAAAATTACTCAATATGAATAATGAAATGATTTGATTTGTACTTACTGTAAGGGTAAAATTTTTGCTGCCATTTTTTGGGCCAATGCTGACTTTTTGATCTTTCAAAGATAATTACGATAAATATTAACTTTTTATTTGACACTTTGATTCGTGTTCGAGTGCGAAGGGAGCTTCGAAGTGATGGGGGAATTACCTTACAGAATGCCATTTCTTATGTCATCTCATACTTTATCAGTCAAAATCTCACGGTCAATTTAGTTCAACTCGCTACCACGCTCGCAAGTGTAGCGCTAGTGCATCATGCGAGTTTTTAGAATGCCAATCAAAAAAGTCACGGCGGATTCAGATGTGAAGTGTAAAATGAAGTCTTAGAGAATCGCACTGCAGGTAGTAATGGTGGTGTTTTAGGTTCATTGATAATAAGAAGTAATTTTAAAGCTGAAAATGCTTTAAAATAAATATTGTGACGAAATATTTTGACGATTTGAAGCTCCCAAAAATGGTAGAGTGAATATCGCTTATGTCATGAAGAATGTCATTGCATCTAGTTAATCTATATGTAGGCACCCCAGAATTTACACCTTAAAATACCAAATATTAGTCATAAATCAAGGACCCAAATCTGCCATTCACTTTTAAGTAACACAGTTGTTTAGGCCACTATCGGGCCCGATTATTATTTTGTTAGAGATCACAGTATAGATCAGCTATGAGCAATGTGTGACTCATGCGCATGTGCGCTATTCTTAAGGAATGTAGGCTGTGGTCTGATTGATTGGTGTAAATGATGTCACCAAAACTCCGTAGCATGATGATACTGGGTCCTTTACAGTAAAGAATAAATAAAAAGATTTGGATGATAAAACCCTCCGTTTCCAGAGAAGTGTAAACGGATTCGGACACGGTCAAACGTCTTAGTAAGTGACGGTGAATTCTTCTAAGACAAAAAATCTATCTCTCCACATTGACTTCAGAAGTGATAGCAGGATCTTTACAAACAACTATTAACTAGATAATAAAAGTTTAAAACATAAATAAGATTGATTGTTTAATCGCACAAACCGACGCCAGGAAATTAAAAAATCTGATATACATAAAGAAGAATCTGAGAAAGACTAAAAAAGTTATTTGAGAGAAAGTGAGAGTACCTATCTAAAATACAGAATAAAAAGTCAATTAATCGGCGATAATGTATTTAAGCACAGCCGTCTCTATCGTCTTCTACAAGCCATGCTATGGATACGGAACGGCAACATTGCTGTGAACCGGTTTACTCCTCTGAGTACTAAATCCTATGGAGGTGGCTTACCTACGAAAAAGTGAGGTGTAACTAAGTCACAATGTAAGAAAATCTTGGAATTCAATTTTATACTACTTCTAATTGTCGTATTAATCGGTCCGTCAAAATCGGTCCAGCCGTTTCAGAGATTAACCGGAACAAACAGACGGACAGACAAAAATTGTAAAACATGTCATTTTGGTATATGTACCGTATATTTAATCATATGCACGTAGTAAAAAGCGGTTATTTAATGTTACAAACAGACACTCCAATTTTATTTATTTGTATTGATGTATAGAAGATATGCCATCTCCATAGGATTCAGTACTCGAGGTTTACTCGCTGTTTACCTGTCAAACGGTGCAAACGGTGTCAAATCGGTTCACTTAAAACTACGTTGCCAACTTTATGCGCATGGCTTGTAGAAGACGATAGAGATGGCTGTGATTTAAGTAATGAACAATTTGCCACATTTAAAAACAATTATTAGGAGGAGCCCGTGGCGCAGTGGATAGCGCGCTCGGCCTGCGATCGTTGAGGTTAAGCAACGTTCGCAATGGTCGGTCACGGGATGGGTGACCAAAAACTTTTCATCTCGAGCTCCTCCGTGCTTCGGAAGGCACGTTAAGCCGTTGGTCCCGGCTGCACTTGCAGTCGTTAATACCCACCAATCCGCACTGAGCCCGCGTGGTGGGTCATGGCTCATTCTCCTTATTCATCCATAAGGAAGGCCAGTGCCCCAGCAGTGGGGACATTAAATGGCTGATGATGATGATGATGATGATGATGAGAAACAATTAGAACCGGCGGGGGGCCAGCCTACAAATCTGTGAGAGATTCAGATGAATCTGAAAAATGTAACAATCTGAGATAGTTACAAATTGAGAGAGAGATAGAGAGCTAGAAGCTTATCATAGAGAATAACAAGCTAAGAGAGAGAGAGAGTGTCTGAGATAGGGGGACAAAACTAGCCACTAACAACTCAACAAACTCAAAGACAGTCAGAAAAATCTGAAAAAGGGTTAAAATAAAATTAAGAAGTGTACCTAAAAAACAATTAACTAAAAACTCGATCAATTTTGAGCAAACAAGCTTTTGGCCGTCTCACCTGACAAATCTGAGATAGAGTGACAAATTTAGAGAGCCGTAGAAGCCGAGATAGAGTAACAAACTGAGAGAGAGTCAGAAGAATCTAAAATAGATTAGCAAACTAAGAGAGAGTCAGAAGAATCTGAAAGCAGGTTAAAAGAATATGAAAAAGTGTACAGACTCAATCAATGTTGAGCAAACAAGCTTTTGGCCGTCTCACTCGAAAGTAGACAGTCTAAAAGCACTAACTGACCATGCAATTGGGCTTCGCAAAGCGCCGAAACAAATAGAAGTGTTAATATTCCAGGCCAATACGGCGGCGTAATTTAATGCGGCTCGGCAGGGGGCAAGAAATTTATACATTTGTGAGAGATCCTGACGAATCTGAGATAGAGTAACAAACTGAGAGAGAGAGTCAGACAATCTGTGATAGTGTGACGAACTTAGAGAGCCGTAGGATCCGAGATAGAGTAAGAAACTGAGACAGAGTCAGACAATATGACATAGAGTGGACAACCTTAGAGAGCCGTATAATCCGAGATAGAGTGACAAACTGAAAGAAAGTCAGAAGAATCTAAAATAGATTAGCAAACTAAGAGAAAGTCAGAAGAATCTGAAAGAGGGTTAAAAGAATATGAAAAAGTTTACTCAAAATCTAGCAACTAAAACTCGATCAATGTTGAGCAAACAAGCTTTTGGCCGTCTCACTCGAAAGTAGACAGTCTAAAAGCACTAACTGACCATTCAAATGGGCTTCACCAAGCGCGGAAACAAATAGAAGTGCTAATATTCCGGGCCAATACGGCGGCGTAATTTAATCCGGCGCGGCGGGGGGCCGGGAAATCTATAAATCTGCCGCCATTAGAGGAGACTCCCCGGTACTCTTATTTACTTCGGGCACGAATTCAGATGACAATGTTTTAGGGGAAGGAGCGAAGTAACTGCCCGTTGCTAGGGCTGTCACAAGCGAAGTCTTGGGTTTTTATTGCTTTATTATAATTTTGGTAGGTAATGATGAATCGGATAAGTTTTATAAAAATAAAATTGTACAAAACTACAACCTGGTTTTGGTTGTGTGATGTTATTGTTTCAATCGCTCAGGCTGCACTCGAGTGCAGTGGGGTTCCAACCCCAACCTTCGGATGACACAGCAATTATGTCTTATATTCTAATCATTGATAAATAAGTAAAATTAATTTAACCACATTTAGAATATGATATCAATGGCGTTACTTCTGCGTTACTTCAAATCACTATTACTTTGACATTATTCGATCGAATCATTTTTATCGAAGATCTAGTAGACATTCTTTCTTTTGTTTTTGTAACTGACTTTGCTATCTTATATAAAAACTGTATCCTTAAATGATCAAAAGATTATTTAAATTTTTACTTTTTTGCATTCGCAATTCAATTTTTATTGTTGAAAAACTTAAAATGAAGTACTTAGAAAAAATCAGAGAGTCAGAGAGCAGTCGCCCGGCAGTCGTCGCAGCGAAAGGTCGTGGGTTTGAGTTCCATCGGAACTGGTTGTGAGATGGGTCGACTTTTTCTAAAAACTTAATTTTCTATTTTTCAATAATCCGTCAAAAGATTTCTGTCTATATGTTTTTGCTAAGAACCCTTTGATAAAACCACTTTAAGCAAGCATCTCACAACAAGTGTGTCTCTCAACCGCAAGAGTTGACAACCCTACCGCGGGTTTTCCCTCTCCCGTCAATTACCAACCCTGACCGATCCGAGGCGAAACTTATTGACGGACCGTTCCCGAAGTATCTGTGCTCGCTCTTTGTCTCCGCATCCAACTGAGCAATCATTGTTTCGACTAACATGTTAACTTGGTTATTATATTATTTGATAGCCACTGATTAACAATAAATGCAAAAACAACCACTTAACGATATAATCAATCGTTATATCAAGAACTTGGAGTTAAATACGTAACAGTTCTCTTTGCTGTGTCCGTCTCAAGCGAGCCCTAGCTTTGATTTAAAAAATCGCAGACGGGTTAATTTCGAGCTAACTATATATATTTAACACTTTAATTAATATTAAGTAACCCAGAACTATGATTTTGCCTAACACCAAACACGCTAGGTTAATACCAGTCTAATCTAGAATATTTTTTCAAAAATAGAATTACTAACTAACCCAATAATGATATAGTCAAATCGTTACATTAAAAACTTGCAACATTGCTCAGAGTTTCAACCCCGCCATCTGTAATGGTCGGTCCGCTGCGTGTGGACCGTTCCCGTTCTAGCGTTTTAATAAGAGGGCCTAGACGAGAGGCTTTCTATTATCGGTATGGGTATGTATCATAATAACTACGGTCATTACGTCTATGGTCATAATAACTACGATCGATTCACATATTTTCATAATGACTATTGAACGACAACTACTGTTCATATTTTCACCTACGGTTGATTGAACTACAGTTGATTCAACTAACGGACGATTGTCCTAATGTTCATTTCATCTACTGGTTGTTTCGACTATGAACGATTCGCCTACAACAAGCTTATTAATTGGAAAGTTTATTAAATGGATTTGGCCGCGTTGGATTGTTTTTCTGGTTAGGGTATCGCAAAGGGGGTGCAGGACTTAAAAAATTTCAACTGATTTTGTATGGAGATAGGACTTATAAAGTTTTTGACTGTTTTAGTATGGAGCGGGGACTTTATAAAAATGAAAATATCTCGAAAACGGTGCGTCATAGCTGAAATCTATCAAAATTTTCGATCCCCAATGGTACCCCAGAGATACCTAGGAGGCATCCGATGGACATATAAAAAAAAATATAATTTTTTTTTGCTTACAAAATTTTTTGTTATTTCAAATTTTTTATATATTTTGGGAAAAACAGAAGAGGGACGGGGGGCGAAGCCCCCCGCCAAGGGGGCTCGGGGGGACGAAGCCCTCCGCCACCCAACAAAATGTAACAGTCGTTTCAGGTTAGGTTAGGTTAGAACAGTGACCAAAACGCCGCGCGAGCCGAGCGAGCGAAGCGAGCGTACCGCGGCAGCGGCCGGCGAAGCGCCAGAATCGACATTATACACCCCTCCTACCCCCTACTTCAGTTTAATAGGAAATGGGAATATGTATAATGTCGTTTCTGGCGCTTCGCTCTAATGTCAATCCCATACATTTGTCTTCCTATTCTACTAGCGATATCGATAATAGAAAGCCACTTGCCTACAGGGGCAGTTTCTTCGTCGAGTCCTTCCCAGGCGGGGTAGCCGCCCGCCCTACGCTTGATTAAAAAATCGCAGACAGGTTATTTCCGTTCTATCAATTTTTAACAATATTATTAATATTAGCTAACTTAGAACTACAATTTTGACACTACAATTACGAGTTTTTAAAAAAGACTCGAAAAAAACCAATCAAGCCATACATTTATACATACATTTTAAACCATTACATCTAAAACTTGTAGCATTACTTACAGTTTCAATTTGTAATACTTCAAATCTTCTTAAATCTTACTTATCTTTAGAATAAGATCTCTCGCGATTTGATAACAGATTTTTTCTGTGTATTGCTCCTGGGTATGGTTGCCGCCCGCCCTACCCTTGATTTAAAAAATTGCAGTCCGATTAACTCCAAGCTACTTATAAATTTTTTGTAATATTGTTAACATTATCTAAGTGAGAACCACAATTTTGTTAAACTGCAATCACACACGGTAAATCCGAGAAAGTACTAACCATACTGCGCTTTTTTGTAGCGCTGTCGACGCGTGTTTAAAGAAACGCGGTGTACATGTTCTCTAATTTACAAGAATATCACAAAAATATTGAAACTAAGCACGTAACCATACACTGAAATTGAAGGTTACATTTAAAACTTGCAGCATTACTTAGAGTTTCAATCTTCGCCGCGTCTCTCCCGGGTGGGGTTGCCGCCCTACCCTTGATTTGAAAAATCGCAGACCGGTTAACTTCGAGCTATTTATTTTTTATATTATCATTAACACTAACTCAGAACTACAATTTGATTTTATAGCGGGTAGGTAAATACGAGTAATTGACAAAAAATCCCAAAAAGATAGAAACAAACCCATTTAACGATATAATTAGATCATTACATTTAGAACTTGCAGCAATTCTTAGTTTTAGTCTCTAATACAATCTCCCGTGTTTTAATAACAGCTTTCTTCGGTGTGTACCTCCCGGGCGGGGCTGCCACCCGCCCTACCCTTGATTTTAAAAATCGCAGACGGGTTAACTTCGTCATATTAATGCTATTCGCCCGTTCGCCCTCAGTCGCCATTATACCAGACTTTTTATCATCACAATTACCTCTAGAAATGAAACAACGAATTCAATGTTATTTCGTTGATATTAATTGACGCTTGTAGTTGATAAGACAACTTGAATATTAAATCTTTTAGATGGCTTTTTAAAGTGGTTCAATAACTTAACTAATTTTATATTTAATTTGCGTTTCAAATATTATATTTTGGTTGAAATTATATGATGGGTGGTGGGTCATGGCTCATTCTCCTTATTCATCCATAAGGAAGGCCAGTGCCCCAGCAGTGGGGACATTAAATGGCTGATGATGATGATGATGATGATATGATGATTTCAAATTATTTTTACTTTTCTGCATTGCACAATGCAATTTTTGAAGTGAAAACTTCTAGCGGCGTTGTGCGCTTTTTGTGATGGGTAAAAAATGTTAAACTCGCGACAGGACACGTGACCGTCAGATCGAAAATTCGTTAGACGGACACGTGACCTGATCGAAAAACTGTTACAATATTAGAATACGAAGGCAAATTTCACCACTGTTTCCATAGTTGTAATAGCTCAGTTAGGAAACGGGCAGCATTTCAATGCTGCCCGTTCCTATATATATATTATATATTATATAGCGTTCGGTTTCGTGCTGCCGAGCTTCAGCTCGGTTCAAATCCAGTCCGTATTTTTTTCTTTTTTTTTGTCAAAATCCTTTTTTTTTTCGTGAAATAGTCTAGACAGCCATTTTCACTTCTGCCGGCAGTCCCGTTGTTTTTTTATTTAAAAAAATCGATCCGTCTCACAACTTTTGGTCTCATCAAAACTACCTAGTTGTGAGACGGGTCGATTTCTCCTATTAAGTACTTCATTTTCAATACATATTTTCAATACTATGATGACACAAAAGAAAGTACCTAAGTGTACCTTTGCTGCGTTACGGCATAGTTATATGGGGTAACAGCGTAGACTTCGAAAGAGCTATTAGAGCCCAAAAGAAGTGTATTCGCGCCTTATGCGGGATAAGACAAAGGGAATCTTGTAAACCCCTGTTTGAAAAACACAAAATACTCCCTCTGCCATGTATCTACATATTAGAATTATGTATGTTAGTAAAAAAGCACCCAGAGTTCTTTACAAAATGTAACCTATTAAAAACGAACTTAAGAAATTCTAGGAAAAATAAATTAGCTATACCTAAATGTAATTTAAGCCTATTTCAAAGAAATTGTTATTATATGGCTATCAAAATATTTAATAAGCTACCGCTGGATCAGCCACTTGATAAAAATATATTTAAAAAGAAATTGGTACAATGGCTCCTACAGCATAACTTCTACTTCATTAATGAGTACTTGGAGAGAAAATGACATTCTATAATAATTAATGTAGGTATTGACCATATTTTGACATTTTGTAATTTTTATTAGCCACTGACATTAGTACTCATAATAGTTTATCAGACATTTTTTATCATTTTTAATTTTTGTTAATCTTATATTGAGATATTATAATTACATTCCCATAATATATAACTGACATTTGCATGCCCACATAATTAGGGTAGAACATTGTTGTTCGTTGACCACCCCAATGTACTACACGATGTTAAGCAAATAAACGTTTTGAGTTGAGTTGAGTTGAGTTGAGTAATAAAATTTTGCTATGTGTGTTGATAGAAACAGTTAATGATTACGACTATAGCGCAGCTTTGGGCGCACTATGGGGCTTACAATTGCAGCTTTAGTTTTTAATTTTCGCTATTTACTGTGATGGGATGGGTGACCAAAGTGTCATTTTCTCGAGTTTTACAATACATATTTGCAATTGCATTAATTCGCAAACATTAGTCATATTTGAGGAAGACCTGTGATCCACGTTAATAAAGCTGATGAAGAAGACATCTATTCATATCGAACATCATCACTGCTGAGGCACAGGTCGTCCTTATGGACGGATAAGGAGATTGGGCTATGAACACGCGGGCTCAATGCGGATTGGTGGGTATTAACGAATGCAAACGCAGCCGGGACCAACGGCTTATACGGCTTAGCTTTTGACATAGCTTAGCTCTTGGTCAGCATGACAAAGAGCTAAGCTATGTCAAAAGCTAAGCCAGCTAAGCTAAACTAAGCTAAGCTGAACAGGAAGACGTCCCGTGCACACCAAGAACTAAGCTAAAGCTAAGTCAGTATTAGTCTCAGTCACTGGAAAGGCGGGAGGGGCCTAGCTTAGCTCGCATAGCTGACGCAGTTTTCCATACTTGTGTGCAGACCGCATATTATGCAAACTTGTGAGCTAACTAAAATATGCGAAGCTAAGTTAGTTGTGTATGCCAATGCGCGTGCGAATATTTGGTACTATATCTCGTTCAAACCAATTTTTGTTGAAAGTTTTTATTAAGATCTACAGCATATTTTTTTTCTAGATTTTTCGCTTTTTTATTTCAAAAGTTAGAGGGGGGGGGGGGGGTGACACACATATTTCTTAGACTCTATTTAATCTGTAATCGAGAAACCTTAATTTAATCTGTAAGGGTTTAGTTTTTCGCCATTCGGCTACGGCACCCTAAAAATGGTAACCAGAACCACATTCTACTCCTACCCACGGCGTCACAGGCTGCTGGGCAAAAATCGAGCTTCTACAAGTGGTACAAGAGAAGGATACTTAAAAAGTATATTGTGAACAATAACGTAAACACAGATTACACAGAGTACATTCAACTTATTCGAACCCTTCCATTGTTTTTCAGACAACACACCATATTACTTCCCTTTATGCACGCACTTCTAATTTGCATTTTCAGGGGGCTGAGGCTAAAGTTATGTGTCTTTCTAAAAATGGGGAAGAAATGTTTTGTTCAGATACCGATTTTATGTTTACATACAATCTTCTCATTTTTCTAATGCTATAGTTATTTTAGATTTCAATGATTGGTGATAAAACTTTTCTTATAAGCACGTGTCTAGTCTAGACGACCTGGGGCCTCACTGCGAACTGTCGAAGTCGAACTATGTTATAGTAATAGTGTAAGCGAGATGGCGCTATACGCAGTGTATAGCTCCGTCCTGCAATCAACATTACTTTAACATTGTTTGACAGTTCGCAGTAAGACCCTGTTTGGCGCAGGGTTACATAACTGCCTTCTCTGTGAAAAGGTCGCAAATTCGATCGCCTCACAAGACAACTAACTATATTGTTTGCGTTAACTTGTCTGTTTGTCATGGCCTGGGAGTTTTCAATGTATATTATTTGTGTATGTAATAACAAAAAAAGTTATATTAGTATGTTTAACCGTTGTCTATTATCCATATCATATTAGAAATCATTAAAAAACTAATTGGTGTAACAGGAAATTTGTTGAAGGACCACACAATTAGCGCCCCTCACCCACCAATAGAAATCAAACATACCTGTCTCAGCTTATGCGTCTCGGCACGCTGATTTTTAGGGTTCCGTAGCCAAATGGCAAAAACGGAATCCTTAAAGATTCGTCATGTCTGTCTGTCCGTATGTCACAGCCACTTTATTCCAAAACTATTAAGATTACATACTTAAAACGTGGTAAGTACCTAGATATATTCTGTAAACCGCTTTAGGATTTTGTAACAAAAATAAAAATAAATAAATAAGAGAGCGAAATATCAAGAAAATAAATGTATGCTGTAGATCTTAATAAAAGCTTTCAACGAAAATTGGTTTAAACTAGAATAGTAAGCATTTTTTGAGATAATTAAAACACATTTTCAAAAACCGCAAATTTAACTTTATCATTCGTACAAATATCATGAAAAACAAAGTTATGTTTGATGGCGAAAAAAATTATAGCTGAATTTTGACTAGGTACAGATAATCGGTACGGAGGGTACGGAACCCTTCATGGGCGAGTCCAAGTCGCACTTGGCCGATTTTTGTATGGCGACCGACATTTACGAGTATCGCAGGATTGGGGATTTCACACAAATCTAATTTGAAAAGTGTTGGTAATTGTTGGTGGTAGTTGTGGAGATAATTTGACTTTTGTATTTGTTGTAAATTTTTATTGTATTATTATACCAGGGTGTAAAAAGCGTTAGCTAGTTCGATAGTAGATGCCAGAATAAAATACAAGAAGAAAAAAATGAATTTGCAATATAATTATATTTTTGTTTATGCAATCTTTTTTATTGATATCTACTCTAGCAGGTTCCAATTGCTTTTTTTTCATCCTATTTTATTGATACCTACTCATACCTACTCTAGCAGGTTCCAATTGTTTTTTTATCCTATTATATTTCATACCTAATAAGCATTTTAAAATACCAAAGTGTAAAATTAACTCCTAACTACCGGTTTCTAATTCGATTCCCAGTAAAATTCCCAATACTGCGGTGGATGCGCCATACCATATAGTGATCAGCTAGACTTTGAAGTCTGTTGGTGGGTGGAGACACTCCCCATAGTGTAGGTAGTAGGATTTGCATGGTCTTTTACATTATTAGCTATAGATATGATATACTAGTTAATTAATCAATTGTTCAAAATGGTAACCAATTTCTTGAATGCACAAGTTTATGCGTTTTCTCATACATTTCACGGCGTTCCTTATCACGATGTGATTTATTCTTGACAATATTTCATCTAAAAACCATTTTAAACTTTCAACAGTGTCGTAGTAAGTAATTAGGTACCTAACTGATATGTTTGAAAATTAAAGAAAGTCTTTTAAAAAAGCTATTTCCTTTTATTTTCCATATGACATTCCTTTGCAAGACATGAGCCTTATTAGCAACAATATCGATTAGTGCAATAATAAAGGATGTTATTTTTTTTAACAAAATCAAAGGAAACCCCTTAAACCCTTTCCCGGTAAAAGTAAGAGATTATTCAAAAATGTGAAGATGCAGTTTTAGTTTTCTCAAAAATCGAGCTCATGACTGCTTTGAACAGTTTTCGTTATTTCTTATTAGTTTATGATTTGGCCATATAGAAAAATCATCTCAAAAAACTTATCCTGTATATGATGAACGGCCTAACATCGTAATAAAATTGTTGACATTTAGGTGTATTATTCCAGCTACATAAAAATAACTTAAATTAGACCTTTCACCTTAACACATTCTACATATAACTTTGAATGACACGAAAGCATTAAGAAGCCAGACAAAATGGAATGAGTTTTTCTTATTATTGGCGTAGGCACAGAACACGGAAAGATTTTTTTCTCTTGTGGCGTAGGTATATACGGAAAACTCTCATACACGTCTACGTCTTCAATGGAACTTTCTATTTATAATATAACCAGCTTTTGCCCGCGGCTTCGCTTGCGTTAAATTTGGAATAAATTTCACTGTATAGAACTTATTTATAAACAAAATTCTTAACTATTTTTTCCATACAAACCTTAGACCCACGTTTCTTTTCTTTCTCCCTTTTATCTGCGTATCAAATATAAGCGCCAGTCGTTCAGTGGCTCTATATGGGTATCCAGAAGTAAAAAAAATTCATACCCTGAAAAGTTTAAACCAAGCACTTTCATATTAGGTGATTTAACGTTATTAGATAGCGCTGCGTTTTCATTGCTTTGTCGCGCGACTGAAAGCAATTTAAGCAGAAGCAGCTCAATAGTAGCACAAGATCACGACACTTTCCGGGCGGCTAATTTAATTATATTGGGTTAACTTCTTAACATTTCCTTTTTTTTAAGTAACCAGAACGTCAGAGCGGAACCTATAATGAGTGAGATAGAAGATGGCTTTGCCTCTAGCATTCATATTTTAATTGACAGTTTTGTACAAAATGTAATATGCGCGACATAGCCGTGCGACATTGCAACGCGTATGATCTGTGCAGTCACTTTGCTAGTTAGGGCTCATGCTCATTCAGACGTCACTTTGGCGGCCATGTGTTGACGACACGTGTTGACGGCTGCCACTGGCAGGTGGAGGCATGGTGAAGGCGGCTGCAGTGGTAAGTATCTGCTGTCAACAAAGTGCCGCTCGTCTGCATGAGCCCTTAGAGGCGTTTTACTACACGCGGGCCTAATATCGAAGCTATTTTATAAATTACTAGCGGCCGCCCGCGGTTTCACCCGCGTGGTTCCCGTTCCCGTGGGAATATCGGGATAAAAAGTACATATAAACCTTCCTCTTGAATCACTCTATCTATTAAAAAAAAACGCATCAAAATCCGTTGCGTAGTTTCAAAGATTTAAGCATACAAGGGGACATAGGGAAAGAGAAAGCGACTTTGTTTTATACTATGTAGTGATATGACAAATATATTATTTATTATTTCGCATATTGGCCATGGTTCACAAACACCAACCCGTATCACTAAGCTATACAAATCCATAAAAATGGCTCATAAAATTAACACTCGTTTTATGAGCGCAAGAAAAATGATTCGCCCAACTTACTCTTACTTGCGAGACACTGAATAATATTTTTTCTCTTGTCACCAGTTACTAAACATTTTAATGCTCATAATAATTACGTTTATGAGTTTTGCCACACGCCATCGCATTAAATTTGTTAAAGCTTGAGTTTTATTGTTTACAGTCACAGCTTCATTCGTTTTTATGAACACAAATTGTTTTATTGTTGCCATAATTTCTCGATGATCAAATCTTTTAGTCAACACTTTTTCTTGAACTTTTCTTTTAAGACTTTTTTACGTTATAGACTGCGTGCAATTTTGTAAGTAGGTATATTCCGCCTTCAGTTCAAATTCACATCACATTAAATTTGAATCTTGATGTCTAATTCATTACAAACAAGTTAAAGTCAAACGAAAAAAAACCGAAGTCATATTATTATGCGAGTTGTTGATCGAATCTTAGAGAATCGACCTACAGTATAACTATCATATTCATATTTCGTCATTGGCATTTTGCTAAGCATACGATCTATACCGTTTTCTTTAGATTTAACAGTATTTAAGTACATAAATATTTTTAGGTAATACACCTAACAAAGCGTCTTTGTTATTATAAGCTTTACCCTTTTACATCAGCAGTAATAGATACATTATATACATCAATGACGTCAACAAAGTCTAGATCGTAGTAATACGGCTAAAACTAGAATATTGAGTCAACGCCATGACCTCTTGAAGTTTAGTAATTACACGATGAATTACTGATAGAGCTGACACCGACACCCAGGGCTATTATCGATTTACAATGCTCTGATTCATTGGAGTACTACGTAATTATTGATACGGCTGATTAAATGAGGTAACTTATATGATCTAACGTTGTATATTGACTAGTTGACACATCATAGTATAAATCAAAGTAGCTTCTCACCGTCTCTGTACGCTCGGAGCTTTCAAACAAAGCAACTGACTTTAAATACGGCTAACATCATCAATATCAATAGAAAGAGTGATTCTAAAGGAAGGTTTATAACGTAAGTTGTAAAGTCTCTGTTTTCCTTTTCAAAATTGACGAACTTTTTATTTATTTTAAAGCAAATAAATTAATTTTGCTATATTTGAAAACATACAGCGACAATTTAACAAAAAAATTATACCTAAACAAACGGACACTATACACTATTTACCCGCCTGGTCCTGACGCGAAGCCTAACTATGTGTAAATACGGTATATGCCCTCACTATAAACCAAAACAAAAAATGTTCTCGCGTATGAACAAAGTTCTTATTCTTTAACGGATGCAATTTAAATTTATGCATATTATGCATGTACTCGTATTATAAATTTACTCTAAAAGAAATTAAGAAGTTCTTCAATTGAGTAGAAAAACAGTAACTTCACAACTTACGTTTCCATACAAAAAGAAGTGGAAGATATGCGTTTCGTCAGCATATAAAAAAAAGTCGATAACTGTTGTTGTTAGTTACCGTATAAGTACTTAACTTAAGTAACGTATTGTTTTCGATCGTTACGAACAAAGATTTTTCTTCATTGACTTCGCGAGTTCAGCTTTTGAAATGATTGTTTACTTCAACCAACTTTACCGAAACCCTACAGGTAAAACTTTACAGATTGTTACATAAAGTAACCATTTAAAAAGTTTAAGGGCAGCTTATTACGATGGAAAAGGCTTCTACCAACAATCAAATGAGTCGATAGCTCGGAACTTTAACAAACATTCTTTTGAACAAGTTTGATTACGCAATCCAGGGTCATAAATCAACAGGAAAGCATCGGTTCCCAATCTCTTGTCCCTATTACTCGGGGCACAGACGCATTAATCATTTACAATTACGTTAAACGGCCAGGATCCACTGGAGCAGACTCCGGCCGCATTGTGAAAAGGTACTCAACTGACAGTGGACAAATAACAAAACTGGGTTAATCTTTTACCTCCCGCATCGGCTGGAGGTGGAGGATCACCCCCTCTCACCTCCCTCTCCTCCTGCAACGAACGAAAAAGGACAGAAAATCACCTCTCGCCTCTAAAAGGTTTTATAACAAAATCGAAACCGCCCCGAATCATCTCTATCAAACAGAACATTGGGTCTCGATTCCATTGTTCTATAAATTTTTTACCTTAGGAATTCAAAAAAGTTTGAAACGAACAAAATGTTTTAGACCTTACCGGCTTCAAATTGAGTTGGGATTTGTAGGAGCGCCTGAAAATTCTAGATTTTAGTATTATATTCATGTATTTGTTCCATCACGTCTGTGCCGAGAGATGAAAACGCCATGAAAACTTCGTCCTTGTTTTGCTTATGGGCTTGGAAAGAGAGGGGGCGATGTAACATTAAGTCACTGAGGAGAGTACGTATTGCTACCATTTACTTTGTTTGCCCGTGGAAGGTCTTACAGCCGAATTTTCGTATGAATCTTACTGAATTTTTTGTTCACCTTGAAGAGTCCAGACGATCGTTGCTTCATCGTATGACTTTCAAAAGTTTCGATGCATAGCTCGATTGTTTTATGTTGTATGTATTATGTTAACTACTTTATCATATTAAGAACATTTCATTGTTTTGACATTCCAGTTAATTCATTTTAAAAAGGTTTATGAACGGTATTGTTTTCAAATAGGGGGAATAGTGTTAACCTTTATGCTGGTTTTCATAAAAGGCATAAAGTCAATTGTCTTGCTCATTGTTTTAAAGCACATAACATTTTACTTAACTTTCTCATATATCTATAAGTACAGGCTTTTATTTCCATATAAGAAAGTAGTAATTTAAATCTTTGCTG
Organism: Crambus lathoniellus; assembly: GCA_949710035.1. Classification (NCBI taxonomy): domain Eukaryota; kingdom Metazoa; phylum Arthropoda; class Insecta; order Lepidoptera; family Crambidae; genus Crambus; species Crambus lathoniellus. The sequence goes on along the minus strand of OX453305.1, from coordinate 10,023,839 downwards.
GAAGAAATTTCTGATTGTACAAATCGTGTTTCAATGTTGGTGAAACAAAACCACTAACAGTTTAAAAGAAAGAGAAGAAACAATGACGATGATTAATTTCTTTTAGTAAAAAAAAGAATCAAGTCAACTTTTTAACCCGTCTAGACCCTCCAAATTACACCGAGCGGAGAACGAATCGAATAATAAAAAGTTAAAATTCCACAAACGGTATCGGGCGAGATGTATTGAAATATTATAATACGCTTCAACCTATAATTTGATTAAATTCGAGGCGAAAAAGAAAAGGATCGGATTGGTAATGGATCTTTAGAATTCGGGTTTGGTAATGATCGCGCGCGCATCGCAGTTTTTGTTTGTTATATTATTAGTTTTAAAACGTTCGAGCAGGTATATTAAGTGTCTGCGGTTGGCTGTCCCCTTTGGAGTAGCCAAAACCGTGATTGTATTTGTAGTGCCACTGTATCTTTGAAATGTCTTATAATGTAATCGTTAGTTAATAACGGTTACTATGCTTGCCTATTGAAGTAGTCCCTGGCCTAGTGATGGGCGCGCTCGGATTGCGATCATTGACGTTAAACAACTTTCGCAATGGTCGGCCACAGGATGGTGACCAAAAGCTTTTCATCTCTAGCTCCTCCGTGCTTCGGAAGGCACGTTAAGCCGTTGATCCCGGATGCATCCCGCGTGGTAGGTCATGGCTCATTCTCCTTATCCATCCATAAGGAAGGCCAGTATCCCAACAGTTGGGACCTTGAATGGCTAATGATGATAATGATGATGTTTGCCTAGAAATAGTAACCGCATCTCGTCTCGCCAGTGTTGTAAAGCCAGCTAGAAAAAGCAGCTGATTTTTCTGTATCTTCGCGACTTATGGCGCCAACGCTACCTATTACGTAAGAAAAGAACCTAGCTAGGGTAACAAAAAGCAGAAACTTAACTTGCTCTGGAGGACCTTTCAGTGTTTAAAAATAGGTTATTACAAAAATATAAAATATTCCACATTATATCCAAATAAAGCAACAGTTTAAAAATTAATTGCATACCTTGTTGTTATGACCACAAAACGGACATTATTTGCTAAAAGTTTGATAAGGGTTAAAGTCCATCAAACTTTGATCATTATTTCTATAATACCAGTCGTCAAAAAAGTCAAAATTACATTTTTTTTATTTTTTTTTATTTATTGAACCATAATAACATAACAATGAAAAGCTTGAATATCGGCAATATATATTGTAAATACCATGAGCTCGCTCTATGTGGGCCAACCATTGAACTCTAACCAATTCAATTTAATACTTCTTACATATTGCACTTGTTTAAATATATATCTATATATTTTTTTCAATATTAAATTAAAAAGGCTTCAGTAAGTAGGTACTCCAGTTTAAGTCACACGAAAACGTATGAAAATTATAAACTATTTTCATACGTTTTCGTGACAAAAGTTTTTACAATAAGAATTAGTTTTATTAAAACTCAATTTTCAGATAAATTTTACAACTATTTGTACGGTGGCTGGCTACTTACAACATTCACCTTACGGGTATAAAAATAAACAAAATAAAAAATTATAAGTCACTCTCGAATCGACGGCAAAAAAATCCTTATTCCAAAACTTGAACTAAAATAGTCCTGGTTTAAAACTGGTACTAAACTGGTGCTGTCACTTTCATTTTCCAAATGAAAGACAGAATTAGCATCAGTTATAAACCAAGTCTAACTTTTAGTCCACGTTATGGAAAAAGGGGGTAAATGTTTTCAAAGAGTCCCCCTTCCGAGTCAAAAAGTGAGAAGTCTTACATACACAAAACATTTTACTAGCATCTATCAAGAAGTTGTATACATTTCCCATCTAAATATATGGTGTGGGGAAACCACAATACTCACAAGTTGGATCAAACACATGGCACTGTATGTATACACATATCACGCTAGGCTATGCGGAGGTTCGGTATCATTGGAGGGCACGGCAAAAGCAATTTCGACCGGGCTGCTTGGCATCCGGCCAGTAGAAATAAGCTTCCCACGACACTCTGAGAGCACCAATACATAGTACTGTAAATACAGTTAATTTGTTTTAAATGTTTATTATATTTCTTATTAAAAATCACAATCCCTAATAATGCATGAGCAAAATTCACCACTATACAAAATAGTACTGCATTAACCAAACCAATGTAGAATATTTCTCTAGAATTCCTAGAAGCTGTATAGGAAGTGAGGAAACCAGAATGCTCGCTAGTTAGGTCAAACATGTGGCGCTGTGAGCACATATTGGGCTGGGCTATACGGAGGTTCAGTATCATTGGAGGGTAAGGCAAAAGCAATTTCGACCGGGCTACTTGGCATCTGGCCAGTAAAAATAAGCTTCCCACGACACCCTGAGAGCACTCTACCCAGTCTACTGTGAGTATGTTTAATTTGCAATTTTATTTTAAACATGATTGCGTGTCTTTAGGAGGTAATAACAATCATTAATGAATAATGCATTAAGAGCATTCGCCTTAAAATAAAGAAAGAACAACAGCATTAACCCAACCTATGTAGAACCACCAAGAAGTTGCTTACATTTCTCCATCTAAATATAGGGGAGTGAGGAAACCAGAATACTCGCAAGTTGGGTCAAACATGTGGCGCTGTGAGCACATATCAGGCGGGGGGAATGGTTGGTTCGGTATCGTTGGAGGTTACGGCAAAAGCAATTTTGACCGGGCTGCTTGGCATCCGGCCAGTTGAAATAAGCTTCCTACGACACCCTGAGAGCACCACTACACAGTCTACTGTACATAAGTACGTTCAATTTGCAATTTATGATTGCGTGTCTTTAGTTGCTAATAACGATTTTTAATAAATAATGCATGAAATACACTCGCTTTAAGAAAGTAACAACGTAACGCATTTACCCAACCAATGTAGAACATTTCCCTAGCTAGACTACCGTGAAGTTGCATTCATTTCTCCATCTACATAAAGGGAGCGAGGCAACCAGAAATACTCGCAAGTTGGGTCAAACATATGGCGCTGTGAGCACATATCAGGCTGTACCAAGCGGAGGTTCGGTATCATCGGTGATTACAGCAAAAGAAAGGACGATCCAGGCTGCTTGACATCCGACCAGTAGAAATAAACTCAACACGACAGTTTTTTTTAATTTTCGTCAACTTTGACCCCTAGCATAGCCCCTAGTAGTGGGTTTATGGCCAAAGTTATTGTTAGTTATTACAGTTCATTAAATCCCAACAAAATGAGACTAATTACGTCAATTTACCCCTGATAGTTCGTAGATAGATAGTAGACAGCAGACACAGCTGCTGTTCAAAGTTATAGAGGTAGGTAAGTAAACAATTATGTAATAGTAGGGTTTGCAAAAGGAAGTACGCTCTAAAGGAAGAAAGATCTGGGAGGTGTCTGATGAACTTATACTGAAAGTGATTTTTGTTTTTATTCTGATGTGTAACACTAGCTGACCCGGCGAACTTCGTACCGCCCTTGAATGGAGTTCGTTCCGTACCGTTCAGTCCCGTTCCATCCCGTTCAGTTCCGTTCTACCCCGTTAATGACACGCAAACCTTAATCACCTTGAAGGCATACCAAAGACGTAACTTCAAAAAAGGTTGTACCAGCAGTTGTGGTTGCAGGAAAGCAGGACTCAAATGTTCGGCTGTTTGCAGCTACTGCATTAGCCAATCATGCGAGAGCATACCAGACCTGGGTGCCTACCATCAACTTTAAGACAGCGATTCAAAAATAGCGCGATGCAGAATAGGTTCCTAAAATGAATTGCTTTCTTTCGTACTCTGACCTTCTAAAAACTGGATCGCAAATGAATTGCTAAATGTTAATGACCGAACGATTTGTGTCCTTTTTCTTCTACCCGTCTCTTTCACTCGATTCTGTCATGCCCGGAGAGTGAGAGGGACGGGTATAAACTGCAGGTGACATGTTAAATCGACCGGGTTATAAGTTAAATAAGAGTTCCTGACAGCTTAGCGGCTGTGAAATGTCATTGATCGATCACTGAATCGCTGTCATTGATATTAAGCTGTCTTGGTACGAATAAGCGAAGCAGATCAGTTTAGGTCCTAAACAAAACCGCAATAAGAGTTCATGGTAAGCACCCTGATGTGTGATAACATTGATAAACCAGTCATTGATATCGCACTATCAAAGAACGATTTTGACCTTCCTGAGCAGTTCGATGAAGAAATTAGAGCGTAGAAAAATTTAGAGCGTACTTCATTTTGGAAACCCTTCTATTACCTACATAATTGTTTACTTACCTCAATAACTTCGAACAGCTATGTCTCAGGAATTATTAAGTGTAAGTTGACATAAGTAATTGGTCTCAATTTAATGGATTTTAATAGCTAACTAGGTTAATTTATAGGTTTTTTATCCACCACGGGGTAGCACTTAGCCTTTATGACATTTGATGTTAAGTGGTGATAAGACTAAATGTGGAAGCGCACTACTCCCGGAATCCTCAATCACCGAAGAACTGGCTATCTTATCTCTAACTGCCGGAACACAAAAATGCTGAAAACATCATTGTTATGGCGTCAGTCTTAGATAAGACGGTGGTGGCTTAGCCAGGCGGACTAGAAACAAGTCCTACCACCAACCAAACCGAGTACAATATGTACCCCCACTGGGAATCGAACCCGGGACCTATTGGTCTGAAATCGGTGGTGTGAACCACTAGCCCAAAGAGGCGATCAAAAAGCTCATTTTTGTGCAAAGCAAAATGTTGCTTCTGCACAAGAAAAAGGGGCTAATTTTCTAGCATAAGCGGCATTAATAAATCTCTTATATTTTTTTTCTTGAGTTTTATTCCAATAGCATAAAGAACTGATGAACCGAATGACTGATTTGGCGCAGGGGTACGGATACCTGCCTTCTACGCCAAAGGTCTCGGGTTCGAATCCCGAACAAGACCAATATTCCTGTGCATGAACATGTCTATTTGTCTTGGTCTGGGTGTTTTCTATGTAAGTAATAGTAAGTATGTATTTACAAACAAAAAGTATTTAAGTATATTATTATATTTATCCATTATTGGATAATATGGTGTGATTGTAAAAAAATATTTATTTATTATTTATTAAACTTTTTGCTTTGCACGAATGAGCTGTCAAATGACCCATGGATACTATGCTATATTGTACAAATTCTCTTTAGTAATGTCGTCTAGCGTCTACATTGTAGATACCGCTTATGGCTCGTTAACACGGGATCTATCAATGACGATTCGTCAAAATACACGAAAATTTAAAGTATTTTTTTTTCAAGATTCGTAAATTCGTGATGCGTATGAACAGGGGGTTTTAAAAATCATTACCGCCGTAAAAAAACGAATCGTATAAAAACGTCGTTGTGTAAACGAGCCGTTAGACATCCAAACATTTCCTATAACTTATCATATAAATACAGTTTAAGCAAAAGAGGGTGATTGAATACTGGCAAATGCCATGTAACAGTCTGCAGTTTGAGTTCTGACTGTGAAATGTACGACTTACCAATGAAGCTGTTCCGATAAAAGAAGAAAATATGCAAAGTTTCTTTATTAAAATAATCTCTGGTCAAAATGAAGCGGTAACGCTTAGAAGGCTATTTGGAGCAAAGAAGCCTGGCGTCGGGCCAGACCTTCGGGTCTCGGGCACAATAATGTTGGGTATTGTAGATATGGTCCAGATTGTGTCATCACATCACACTTTAGAGACCATTGTAGAACTTCCTACCAGTTCCTCTATGCTTATTGTACTAATTAACAGTCAGAGATTTTGTTAGAACCATGTTTTAGTTGTTTCTTTGGGTTTTGCATATTAAAAGAAAAACGGACCTCTAACAGGCTAACTCGATGATCATTTATCTGTTGACGTAGAAATAGCAAACAATGGTGCAAATTTTGATTTTTCAAAAACTCGCACATTACTATTTCGTGTTTATATCGCATAAAAGATGTTTACATGTTATACTCGTAGAATACTGTATTTTTTTTGGTACAAAATTAAAATTTATTTTTTCAACCAACCACTTATCGTAACTAATTGTGATTGTCCAACATTATTGCTTCACAATTGGCGATATAATTTTCAGCAACTTTTAGTTTTACTACTAATATCTTTAACATGTTAAAATTTTGTTAATCCATACAAATAGTTAACAAACATCAAACTTCACCACTCTTCAAAATACCTCAACACACCTTATTACCTGACACAAAATAGTTTCAATAACAACACGTTGACACACTTTTCATCGGCGGAAATTTAATTAGCATTTCTAATACATTCAACGGGAGCAGAGAGTTTTACTGTAGCAACAGCAAAATCAATTTGAGGTCGAGCCATTGGCAGAAAGCCAACAGTCCTCTGTCCGAGCGAAACAGTATTATATGAAGCATCTACGTACATAATAACGTCAATCAGGAGTCATTGGGTATTGAAATAATCCACATTATTACTTCAACTACCTACCGGCTTTGATAAATTGTGTAGAATAAGAACACAACACAATGCAGAAGGACATAGAGAAAGGTAAATGTTTTGCGGACCTGAGAACGTTGGGACCGTAATGGGGACATCCAACGCAGTTGAAGTCACAAACCATAGTAAAAACGGTGTAAATTTACACTCGTAAATAGAAATCTAACACTATTCAGCACCTTTTCCCATTTAATTTTGAACTACATACAAGTTTTGATAAAATAAACCTTAAACTTAAAATCGGACCTAAAGATAATCTCTAGACTTTTCTTTTCGCGAAAGTTCATCTTGTCGTTACTGAAATAACCTACCTTTAGTCTACCTTTAGTCTAAAAAGCGAACAGTGTAGAACTAATCCATTATCTTTTGAATATTGCTATTATTTATTTGTGTAAATATAGCTTTAAAAATATCTTGCATTAAGTGGGAAAAACCTATGAAATGAATCTATCTAATTAAAGAAATTAGATGATTTTTGGGAACTGTTGTTACAAGAACGTAGGTGTAATTTTACAAGAACTTAGCATCCTGTGAGGCATGAATGCTATTCCCATCGAATAACATTTGCGTTCGCATGACGTGCGTGTGCGCAAGCTTCTACAGAAGCCGAAGGCTGTGTCTGATACTATTTAATGCTGTTTTGATATTTATGGTAATACTAATTGTGATAAATTTCATATGCAGGTAGATAAAAAAACCTAATTTAGATCCTGTTAGTATAAGCTTGAAAAGCGAACGTTGCATGCAGCGCTTTGGAGTTTTCTTACATAAACAAGGAAATAATGAAATGGTCCAAAAATGTTTAGAGTAAAACTGAGCGTGTTATTATAGCGACCAACTACAATAATTATAAAATCTATCGAATTTTGATGAGATTAGGTGAATCTTTTGCAATTTTACAAGAATTCAGTGTCTCGTGAGGCATGTAGCCTATTCTCTCATCGATTAACATTCGCATGACGTGCGTGTGAGCAAGCTCCTACAGAAGCCGAAGGCATTGTCTGATGCCGATATAACGTTGCTTATTATGCTAATACTAATAAAATTTATGTGATGCATTTTAACAGTTCATAAAAGTAGATTGTTCTTGAATATACTTACGTTACAATTTAACTTATAGTTAATTTATGCCCAACTATCAAATTCGTGTAGAGGTTTTAAGCTTTTTATCATAATAAATTTGACTTTCATTGATCAGTGCTCTCAACAAGTTTAAAGGCATTTTTTTGCAATATTATCAGAATTAAGTATTCCCAATTAATAATATTTGTGATTGCATCAGATACGTTTGCGCAAGCTCCTACAAAAGGTAGTGTTACTGTTTAGAATCTAAACAGTATGACATACACAGATTTAAAAAATTACAGATATTTATAGTAATACTAATTAGAGATTAAACGAACTTACCGGAAGTGAAGTTCTATCTTAATTATACGAAGGCTTCGTCCGAGGAGATTAGCTTGATTAACACTTGTAGTACGCCCTAGTAATCGCCAATTTCACACTATATTGAGAATATACCTATTTATTAATTAAAAAGTATTAAAAGACAATTATTATTTTTTAAATTTCAAATGCGGGTAGTCAAGAGCGACCTGGCTCAAGCGCCCGTCATAGCTGTCATTTAGTTTGGAGTATTATATTTTTCGAATAATATAGGGGAGTAGGTAATAACTTTTGGGAGGGAGGGATGCTAATCTCCTCGGACGAAGCCTTCGTATAATTAAGATAGAACTTCACTTCCGGTAAGTTCGTTTAATCTCTAATTATACTTCATGCTTCGTCCTCAAGATTAGCTTGATTAACACTTGTAGACGTTTAGAGACTAAGTGTTCGAAAAATATGCAAAAATTGTAATAGGTTACTGAATAATATAGATTGAAATTATAACATAGCTTGCTTCTTTATTTTCTCAACATAGAAACAAAAAGCAATAAAAAAGTATTATTTGTTACATAAAAAATCAACTTCGCTTATGAAATAAACGAAATAAATTTTGATTAAGCACTCAAAACAGTGGTGCCTTTTCTGTTATAAAATTTGACAAACGTATGTAATTCTGAAAACCAACCTGTAGTTTTATAATCTGGTCTATGCTAAAACCTAAGTGCGCAGTGAACGTAGAAATATCAATTCCATTTAAATGTAACGTATTTTTATCCATTTGAATAAGGTTTGTGATGTACAGGCTTATATGGCTTTCGGTAACTAATAAATAAATTGTTGGAATCAGGACAGAGACACATTGTCATTTCAAGGTAAGTAATCAAAACTCTTGCAGGACAAATACTTGGCTTTTCGTTATAGAATGGTATAACGAGCAATGGTTGAGCTGCGCTACCACTAGATGTCTTTATGAGAATGGGAAATTTTGATTTTAATTGCTAAAGAAGACTTTTTAATATTACAAATATTATTTTTTGAAAGGGTTCGTCATACCCTATGGGCTGTGACAATGGCTAATAAAGTTTTTTTTTTTTAATACATATTTTTTCCAGATTCACCACTTTTTAAGACAATTTAAAACCTGTGCTATATTCCAGACTTCATTAAATTTAGGGGGTTGAGGTCTGGTACGAAAACTCCTTTAATAATCTTTTTTTTTTTGATTTTGTGAGATATTAATTTAAGTTATTAAAGCCAAAGCAGAATGATAACAGTTAATTGTGCCATACTGAGCGCCACTGTTAAAATCAGATGCAAAAAAATGTTGTATATCGGGAATTGATACTTTCGTATAAGTTTAGTTTATTTAGTTGACAATAAATAAACCACTTTTAATAGCAAACTTCGTATTGTTTATACGAGTTATCTAAAAGGGAGTTAAGCATGATGCCCAGAGAAAATTGTTTGACGCCTCTTCGTATCATCACCATCACCAGGGTAATGAAGTTGCGCATTTGTTTGCGGCTGGAATTTGTAGATAAAATTAGGTTTGAATCTGCTTTGAAAACGAATTGTTTAGTTATTAAAAGACTCTTAAATAGTGGATACCACTGTTAGTGAACCAAAATGCAACAACTATTAAGTATATCTGTGGCATTGTCAGAGATAATCTTTCTTAAACATTTAATAATCATTGTGAAAGGAACAAAAACATAAAAATTGAACTTCGACCACGACCTGAAAAAAACATTTACGGCGTATGCATCCGGATCCTTATGCCATGATATATCTTGGACATTTACTATTTCAACGACTAGCGTGTCAATGTCAGGCCTATGAAAGTTTTCAACAATTTGTTGAAAGGCATAATCAGCTAGCTGCCATTCTTGGTCTGCATGCATAGTATTATCTGAAGATCGAATATGAGATGCAAAAACGTAAAGATTTTTACGTTTACGCCATTGCCAGAGGTCTTTTGCGATCTCTGTCAGGTGTGGGGAGTGTATATCACCCATACGGTTTACGTAGGAAATTACCGTGGTATTGTCAGTTCGTAGAAGTACTTGACAGTTAATATCTTAAACCAATAAACGCAGCAAGAATTCCTAAATAATTTATTGTCTGCTACTTCTTCTTCTTCTTCTTCTTAACAATACGGGCGGTTTCCGCAACTCGACGTCTATTGCGCCTATTTTGCGTCCGGAGGGTGCGCGGCCAGATCACTCCAGCCAGCCCAGCTCAGCCAGGAACGCTCCAAGAGCAGCACATTAGTGATCGCTTCCTGGACGCTGCCCGGCGAGCCGAGGTACCTCGCCCGGTAGGGGGCCACCCCCCTGCATTCCAGCAGTACGTGGGCAGCTGTTTCTTTTTCCTCCATGCATCCTCTGCATAGGGGACTGTCGGTGACACCTAAATTAAAAAGATGTCTGTTAAATTGTCCATGACCAGTAATGGCACCTGTTACCAGGCGAAGTTGCGGTCTGCACAGTTCTATCAGGGCCCTGGATAAACGCGCGTCCACGCGCGGCAGTGCGAGCTTCGCCTGTCTGCACAAATCCAGCGAGCTCCAGTTCTGTTGGTGTAGTTCTGTAGTGCGTTCTTGTCTGCTACTTTCTTTTACACTCCATAAACCACTAGCTCTGTCGTCTCCACATGCAATTCCCCACCCCGTAATTGAGGCACTCCAAGTCATACTTGTCCATTTTTATTTTAGTGCGGCTCCACCAATAGAAATCCTGTTCCAAATAACAAGGTATATCCATGTACTTATTATACATATTTCAAATAATTTAGTATACAACCAGCTGCATTTCACGGCGGGACAGGCGGATATTAACAGTACACCTTTTTAAGTTAGAAAACTTTTGTATTGCAAATTCAATTTTGGCAAAGTGACCTAGAATTTCTTTTAGTCTAAACTACATCCTAAGAACTTACAAGACTGAGAAGATATAAAATTACTTTTATCGGTATTTATAATGAAACCTAAGCTTGTAAGCAACTTTACGGTATCTTGTAAGTTTTAAGACCCTTATATTAGACAGAGGTGATCCAAATATATTGTTAACAAGTAACCACATAATCTTAAGAATTTCATGACCGGTTTCATGATGACTTTAGTGAATACCAAAGGAGCTGTGTTTAAGCCAAATAATAAGACATTAAATTCATATGTTTTTTGATCAAATTGGTATCTTAGATATTTTCGGTCTCCCTTGTGAATTTTTAACAAAAAGTATGCGTCTTTCAGTTCTACTGTGCACGGTTACAATCTCTCGATATCAATTTTATAACTGTTCTTAAATCCTCCAGTTTAAAATGACTTCTGTCAAAAAATTTATTTAGTGATAAGTTTAAGATGAAGCGCATCTTCCCATTTGGCTTGGGTACAAAAAAATATTTGATAGATTGATCAGATCTGTTATCTCTGAAATTGCAGAGACAGCACATTTTTAATTTCGTGTATGAAAAGAGCCTTTTCCTTTTCACTACATTTTTGGGTTGACGGTGATACATGTTGCATCGGTTTTCGATTGAAGGGAATCTTGTATCCTTTTATATGAAAAAAGAACCAGTGGGTCCTTGGTAATCATTAAAAATTCTTTATAGAATAATGATAAACGACCTGCATGCGTTAACGTATTTAATGTCGGCTGTTGTTCTGTCTCTGCCACGGATACTGCGACTGCTTCGATAAGTTGATGAGCCGTCTACGCGTCGAAGTCGTTGCAGGCTCCTTCGTCCTGGGAGGGCCCGTCGGCCTGCGACTAGGACCCGGACCCTTCCAGTTTAAATTTCGCGAAGAACTGTATGGATTAGAGCTTGGCTTCTTATTAGGAAACTTTTGTGTCGTTGATTGCTTTGGGTCTGTGCCAGACTTGTTAATCTGATTTTATGGTTTCCCTTAAGTTTTCGCCGAATAATTGTTTATCAATTTTAATATTTTGAAGAGAATCCCTTAGATCCATCTTCACGGCATTCAGAAAAAAAATTGTAAATTGAATTAGAATGTTGACAATCACACATGTTTTTGCCAAATCAATAAGTGTTTTTAGCAAGGCTGTATTTTTCTCATTTGCAGACAATATAATAGTATATATTTTACCAGACAAGTGTTTCCAGCAGTCGATTCCTTCTGTTTCAGTTGAATGGCCTTATTGCGTATAGCAATAATATCTGAAACAGCTGCTTTAATCTTAGGATCAAGCTCAGGTGAGTCAATCAATTTGCAATTTTCTGGGATACATGATCCTTATGAGTTTTTAACGCAATTCTTTGTTAATACCTGTTGTGACCCAGTGCTGGAAAACTCCAGCACTCCTGACTGAAGTAGGGTCAGTACCTAATATTTCTAATACTTCAATATCTAACTGTATGTTTTCTATTTCAAGAGCAGACGTTTGATCTGAAGGTAGATCACGCTTCGGAGCCTCAGTCGACGAATGACCATCCTGTATATTTGTAATGTTTCAATGTTTGGGTTGGTTCCAAAAGTGGCTCCAGCACTTGTTCTAATTGTCCTTCAGGTTAACCCTTAGAGCATGGTCAACTATGACCTCTTGGTCGTATGTAAGGGACAGAGCAAGCCTCATGTTCATACAATTTTAGCATGTCAGTATAATATTGTAAGAGACAGTCCCCAGTTATAACAACACGTACTGTTCGCAAACAACACTTAAAAGTACCTTATAACAGTCCCGTTGTACTGTTTGTAGGACCCAGTAACTGCAGTGTATATAATGATGATTATGTTATCATTATTTGAGATTATGTGTTGCTTAACCTTAGGTATGCAATTAAATTTCGTAAGAGACAGTCCCAGTTCGAAAAACAAAGTACTGTCCGCAAACTATTGAAAATCGACACATCATATAAGCATAATACTTTAGAGTACATAGCTGTTTTTTAGCTTAGTCACTTATGTAAATTATTTTCAGTAAGAAGCAGTCCCAGTTCAAAGAAAGTACTGCCCGCAAACTGTTTAACAGTACCAGTTCAAAAGAAAAGTACTGTCCGCAAACTATTGAAAATCGACACATCATAATAAGCATAATACTTTAGAGTACAAAGCTCTTTTTTAGCTTAGTCACTTATGTGAATTATTTTCAGTAAGAAGCAGTCCCAGTTCATAGAAAGTATTGCCCGCAAACTGTTTGAAATCTACTTATACGAGAAGTTGTAAAAGTCTGTGCCGAACTAATGCATTTATGTTCAATTATAACTTTAAAATTATATAATAATTTTGTTATACTTTATCAAAAAGTATTTATTTTACAAACTTAGTAATAAGTAGTTAAATAGTCAAAACGTTTTATCGTTGAACGTAATTATCGTTTGCATTCTTTTTGCAAAACGTTAGAAAACCAGGTTACTGAACTTCAATTTGCAATATAATATGTCAAGGCCAGTGACTTATGAATGTATAAAAATACATAACGTACCTTTAGATAAGGATGACGAGCGATAGGATTGTTCCGATAACTCAGAACAAGATGAATCTTACCGGTGTGGTGGTGCTTCTTTTTTCGCTCCAACTTCCTCCCCAATCTTATAATTTTTCGTTTAATGTGTTCACAATTATCTTTTTTGCGTTTGGGCATCCTAAATAATCACTTTTAACAACAACTAACAACTTTTTTAACACAATTTAAAAACTAGATGTGAAACGGCGACGCACTAGAAAGCGAATGGCAGCTATGACGGGCGCTTGAGCCAGGTCGCTCTTGACTACCCGCATTTTAAATTTAAAAAATAATAATTGACTTTTATTACTTTATTAATTTATAAATAGGTATATTCTCAATATAGTGTGAAATTGGCGATTACTAGGGCGTACTACAAGTGTTAATCAAGCTAATCTTGAGGACGAAGCATGAAGTATAATTGTGTTATGATGTAGGTACTTTAGCATTTTCCTTCCACTCTGCACTACCAATCTGCACTACCGGTAGTGCAGATTGGAATATTTTGTCCTATCTGCACTACTGTACTACCAGCTGTCAGACCGGTAGTGTCGTTAGGAATTATTTCTTCCCTTTTGCACTACTGTGTAGTAGTGCACAATGGAATTATAAAGAGCATTACTTTTTCATTCCCAACCGCACTACCAAACAATTGTGAATGCGAACTCTTAGCTTCTACGGTTTTACATTATTTATTAAATGTCATGAAGAATTTATGAATTAAAATTGTATTAAGTTATCATTAATTAATATGTGTATTAATTTATTTTACTTTAAAAACTATCATTTCAATTTGTCGACGATTATTATTCCTCGTTGTTCTATGTCGAATAATGTGCAGGATGCTTTGGGCGGAGAGTCGAATAATGTAATAATATTAATAATGTTACAGTACAAGTTATTAATACATTAGGTATGTAACTTGCTAATATCAAAAACAAATAAACGACTCAATGTGTTTAGAGAATATAATTTGTTTTTTATTATAATAATATTCATCAGTACTTAGTGCAGAAGGGATAAAAAATTCAAATAACGTAAAACAAATTGGGAGTCACTGAGGGTATTCTTGAATTTTAATGTTAATATAGGTACTTAGTAATAAATAGTTTTGAAATTGAATTTTAATAAGACAAAAAATTAATCTCGAAAAGTGAAAAACTTTCGAGCTTTCTTCAATGACGTTGGAAGTAACTATAATTTTAGAGGGAGCAAAACACAGCCTGCTATTGGCAATAGTAAAGTTTCGAATTTTGATATGATTTTGTGAATTTTTTGCAATTTTGAAAGAATTTCCTTCCCCAAATCCCTTGAGGCATGTCTGCTATTCTCTCATCAAAAAACACAGATAGCATGACATGGTGTGCGCGCCAGGTTCTACAGAACTTACTGTTATGCTTGACTTGTACAAGTATTTTGCCATAAAGATTCATGTTCAAATGGCAGAGTAATGGCAGAATATCTTTACGGAACCCCATCTCTATGTATTTTAATTTGTGTAGTTTACTACATTTTAACATTTTTAATTTATTTATTCATAGAGATACAAGATAAGGTATCTTAATGCTTTTCGTGGCATACGGGAAACACCTTTTTTCGTTGTAACATATTTTTTGATTATCCGTGACCTAATTTGTTTCCCTTGACATATGGGAAAAACAAGTGAAATTAAATTACATTGTGTGCAGTAAATATAACATTTTTCCCCTTATTTTTATAGCTGTAGGTCACCTCGGTGCTTGTTATTATTTTCGTGATCCACAACAGCAAATTCCTCTGTCGGTACATTTTCCTTAATATTAGGTACTTCAAGTAATGGCCTTCTAATTTTATTTACCTTATAATGGAAAATATTTCTTCCTCGTGACATTCCTGATTTTATAGCAATATACATTGTTTTTGGTAACCCTGAATTTTATGGTTGATTGTTCGATAGCAGCTTTTTGTTTAATGACAAGTTTTAATAAATCATAGTGTGTGACTGACGTGGAGCTACAATATTAAACAATTGATACTCCTTAAATTTGAGCAGTTAAGAAAATATTATTCTATAAATTAAAATTCAATTTATAAATAATTAATAGTACATTTTGCATTATCTATATTAATATTATAAAGAGGAAAGATTTGATTGTTTGTTTATTTGTTTGTATGCATCGAATAGACTCCAAAACTACTGGACCGATTTAGAAAATTATTTGACCATTAGAACGCTACATTCTTCCCGAGTGACATAGGCTATATTTTATCCCGATATTCCCACGGATACGGGTACCACGCGGGTGAAACCGCGAGGATCCGCTATTTATTTATTTGTTAATTAATTATTTACTAGTATTTAATATACCTAGTGTTTTTCAATGATTATGAATATTAAAAGTAATTGACAAAATATGTTTGCCATTAAATTTTGATTTCCCACTACTTTCAATGTCTTTCAGTTAAATAACCGTTACATTTGGCTAATAACAAATTATTGAAAACCCACAACTATTTGTTTAAAAGCATTAAACGTTACAAAATTTTCCGTCGACATCGTATAAGAAATCGATTCGTCAGCCAAGCCAAGACAAATATAGGTAGACTAATGTGGTGACGGTAGGGGTGATATTTTCAAAGGGCTTCCTTGTTAGATTTACTATTTCATAGGAAAATGTATCATATGCTAGCAACATGTTCTTTATTATTTAAATTATAATATGTTTGTGCAGACACAACACACTTGCAGTGCAGTGTGACTACCGATCTAATAACAGTATAAAAGCTATCGTTATGGTAATCAAATGGTAAACTATACTCCTTCAAAAGCTGTCAAAGTGCTACTGTCAAAAACATGTATTGAATTTCAGTTCCATACGACCGAAAGACTGCTCTGGTTTTCATACAAAATAATATAATAGGGGTTAAAGTATCAAAATGAAAAGGATATTTTTCAGTTTTGTATGGAGCCTCGGCTAGGACTTTGAACACTATAGATAGGTACCGTACCACAGGCAAGCAAAAGATATATATAATAACTATAAACTAATTTAATCGCAATGTTTATTAATATTATGCAACCCCGATTCAATATGGCGGACAGATTATCATCGGATTTTTATCTTTTTCTCGTTCAGAAACATGTTAAGGCCACTGGTAAAAAAATATACATGCGAAACGAAACACATCTAAAACCACACACAGTCCGAAACACAGACTAAGGTGAGATAGACCGAAACATTTCTAACAATTTTTTTGTTATCAATGCTTCCGAATATAAATATCCGAATGTTGCCTTGCCAGTATTACCGTGGTGTGACCGTGGCAAAGTATTATCCAGAAAGGTAATGAGAATAATAATATTTTAAATGACTTTACTATATTTCTAATTATTAGTACGAATAGTGTAGAAAGTCTAAGCTGGAAAAACAAAAATTTCCTTTTGGTAATTTTCTTTTCCATACTCTCGTTTTTCTAATTTATATAACGACTCATATTATCTAACTTCACAAAATTTTATACACGTATATGACATTTGAATTAATAGAAACTTAAATGACACATTCGTCAAAAGAAAAGAAATATTGCCAACATGGGTCAAAGACTAGCGCTTGTACCTGGGAAGCATGCCCTTTCAGATACTGGCGTTGGGTCTCTCACTACGGTGGCAATGATCTACGACTGCCTGGTTTACCGGACTTTGCGTAGTCTTCGCCTCTTCCATTGACTTGTCTTTAGAGCGCATTCATTTAACCGCCTCTGTGATCTAGTGGTTCATACCACCGATTTCAGACCCAGAGGTCCCGGGTTCGATTCCCAGTGGGGGTACATATTGTATTCGGTTTGGTTGGTGGTAGGACATGTTCTTAGTCCGCCTGGCTAGCTACCACCATCTTATCTAAGTCTGACGCCATAACAATGATGTTTTCAGCATTATTGTGTTCCGGCAGTTAGAGATAAGATAGCCAGTTCTTCAGTTATTGAGGATTCCTGGAGTAGTGCGCTTCCACCTTCAACCTTATCACCACTTATCATCAGGTGTGATGAAGGTTAAGTGCTACCCCGTTGTGAATAAATAAAAAAAAAATATTTTGAGCAGTCTGAAATCTGTTTTTTCTACAAAAATGTAGCGGTAGTGAAAGCAATCATTTATCTGACATGAATGGATCCCAAGCGCTTCAATTGACGCTGGTTGTGCAAGAGATGTGTCGCCGGCCGGGGAGCCTTGTTGCAATGATAAACTCGCACTATCTTCTTTGCCATCTCCTCCTTTTGAGGTCCCAGAGCAGTCTTCAAGTATCAGTCTTGCATGGAGGGCCATTGCTGTGATATGACTTACTCAAGTTGGTAAGAAGCTAGAAAAATTCGTTCTCGCTATCAAGAGGAAGAAGGATCAAGGCTTCTTTTTAACCGACTTCTAAATCAAAAAAGAGGAGGTTCTCTATTCGTCTGTATGTATGTTTTTTCTCTTTTTTTTTTTTTGTGTATGTCCACCGATTACTCGAAGACGGCTGAACCGATTGAAATGGTTCAAACGTTATTACATCAGGTTGGTTTCCAAGTTGGTCCCATTTTTTTTTAATTTTGAAATCCGTTCAGTAGTTTTCAGGAAATCTTGAAAATACTGTCGTTTTCGTTACCACTTAATGTGAATTTAATACGTATCTTTAGGCATAACTCCTTTGTTTATAAACCGATTTAGATGATTCTTGTTTTGTTAAAAAGGGGATACCTCAAGGTATTTTAACCGACTTCGAAAAAGGAGGTTTTCAGTTTGATCACATACCTATTTACCAGAAAACACGTAAATTGCCTGCACGATGCACTAAAAAGAGTGAAATAAAAATTATTTTTATAAAAAAATTAAACCGCCTTCAAAAAAACCACATCAAAAAAGTAAGAAATAATTCCTCACCAAATAAATAACGTAAGTACTTTGAAGTCGGGCGGGTTTTAACAAAAACAACAAAAAAATTGTACATGTTTCACGCCCGACTTCAAAGTACTTACGTTATTTATTTGGTGAGGAATTATTTCTTACTTTTTTGATGTGGTTTTTTTGAAGGCGGTTTAATTTTTTTATAAAAATAATTTTGTCGTGCTTTAATTGAATATGGTTTCCAATTTTTGTTGCATATACAAATGGTAATGTTCTTGATACCTTCCATGGGTTTTTAGCAACGGACATAGTACAACAAACTGGCAAATCCAGTTGGCGTTTGGGAGTTTTCTTTGGTTTGATGATGACTTAGCTTCTTGTATTTCAGCTATGGTTTTCCTTGTAGGGAGGACGTTAGGTTTTCGGAGAAGGGAAACGGTACTGAAGGTACCCGTGTTTATTATTGTCGTGATTGGGTCCTAGTTGGTGCGTTGGAACATGGTTGGAACGTATTTCTTGTGGCATTTGCGACAACTGAATTTCTTGGGACCTGATAAACAGAATTTATCAGATAAAAGATTGTTTTCATTGTTGCTACAATGAGAGAAATCAGGTTCTGGACTACTAGAGGTGTAGGCACATGCGCTCTGGGGAAAAGTCAGTAGATGGTGGTGGCAAGAAAGACCAAGGCTCTGTCATCTAGGCATTGGGCAGTTCATTCCCAATTTTATTATCACACTTGTCGCTTTTGATGCTCTTTTGTTACGAATGCTGGTGTTTTATCTATACGTCCGTGTAGCCAGCAAAACAAAATATTTGTAAACAGGTAATATTTTGGTTCTCATAAACACAAAAAAAATTGGAATAATCATCGCCGTGTATCTGCTCTTGTTCACTGTGGTGAACATACCTAACTATTGGTACTTTGTAGCGTATTTGGCAATGTTTACCAGGATGAACATGCAAGTTGCACCAGATGTAAATCGTACAAAACTGCATAAAAACATTATGTTTGCACAGAAAACTATTGAACAGCGTTTTGACTAGTAAATGAATCATACCTATTTTACTGATATTTTTTTTATTTAGTTAAGTTATAGAAAATCAAGCTTTCTAATTAGACAAGGAAAGAACGACTATCTTTGCGACGTCACCGAGCCAGCAGCGTGATAGGCGCCCATTAGACGATAGGTTTTGCTGTCAGTTTGCTATCAGTCACGATTCTTTTAGCCAATCAAAATGAACCATTCATAACGATGCCCGAAGTTCCTCTATACCGATTGGTTAGCTTGTCATTAGTGATAGAATTGACTGATGGTTACAGGACCGTCTTATGTACGCTATAGTCTCGCCATGGAAGATTTCATTTTAGAAAGAGACAGCGAAATAGTCAAAATTAAACAGCTTATAATTTTAGCTTGATAAGAAAGAGATTCAGATGATATTTTCAAATTACTACAGTAGTTACTCTGCAATGTAATATTTTTTTAATTCATCATTTAATATCTACATTTCAACAACAGTGAAATTATATAAGTAATATTATATACTTAAGTAATAATCTAATGTAGTTAAGTACCTAATTATGATTACAATAAATTATGGTGTAGACATATTAATACTTAACTGTAAACATGAATCGGAAATAGTCATTTAAGGTGACGTCAGAACCATAAACCTTACTCCACAAATAACTTATTACATAAATAATTAGGATTTTAGTATTTTTTATATAATATCCAACTGTATAGGTATACAAATGAAATACATTTTAACGCACCATAGTCGTAAAGTTATTACAAATGAGCGTGTATGGCAAAACGTATTGTTTCTCTATACTTACTACCTAGTTATTTCCATTTGTCATGAAGCCATACTCCACGTGCCGCGGCCATAAAAAAAATCGAAGTGGTTATCGCCTCCGACCGATAAACGCGAACGCTTTCCTCAATCGGTTCTATATCGATACTTTTACTTGCATTTAATAACTCCGGGGGAGACCGTGGCGCAGTGGTTAGTGCGTGGCTTGAGATCGCGATCGTTAAGGTTAAGCAACTTTCGCAATGGTCGGTCTCGGGATGGGTGACCAAAACTGTATTGTCTCGAGTTTCGGTAGGCACGTTATGCCGTTGGAACCGACTGCGTTTGCAGTCGTTAAGGCAAGGATTCCCGACCGAAATAGGCACGCTAACGCTTGCTCGGCCAGCGGCAGCCGGCAGCGGACTGTGAACTCGCGAGCGCCCCGCGAATCGAAAATCACTTAAAATTCAATTACAAATGAAATAATAAAAAAAAATTACGGCCGGTATCCCTCGGCTATTCAAAGACAGTTATTTTCATGATTATGTTTTTCACTAACTAAAACCAAGTATACTGCAAGTAATATGATTGGGTAGACACCAAAGAGTACGCGGTACCAAAGAGTACGCAGTATGGTATGTTTAGTCAGATTGACAAGGATCATTTGGCACTTTTGGATGACATTTGACAGGAGCGTTAGTTGCCTTATTAAATAGCTAGATGAGGATTAGTTTCGATTTCGACGATGTTTGGAATTTTATTTGATACAGTGAAGTATCACTAATGGAGAATACAACGGCCGGAAGCACTAGATAAAAGACTGTAAAATAACATATATTTTTTCCAAATTTTGAGTTCTTGTGGTTTGCGAGTAATGCATAATTTAAAATACCCTATTTTCGGGAATCCTCGCCTTAATACCCAGCAATGCACATTGGGCTCTGGCTGAGTCATTGCCCATTCCTTACCCATCCATAAGGAAGTTATATAGTCCAGCAGTGGGGACTTCAAATGTCTGATGATGTTATAACTCCGATACACAGATCGAACATCGATCGAAAACGTTTGGAGTGGTTTACGACTTTATTTCTGGACGTGTTTTCTTTGACTGCGTCAGTTAGCTTGGACGCCGTTCGTGTATCGGATAAATATTAATAAAGCTCGCCGGCCTCGTTTCTGGGAAGTTGGGAGGATCTTATTATAACCGCAATAGCACCTATAATTAGTAACATCCAAATTACTCGCGGCGTACGTGTTGTGCCAGATCGATGTTACGTGCGGCTACTCGATTGTTAAATCGATCCGATTCCCGAGATCCGTTAAACACTCCATTATGTGTTTGCTGATTGTCAGATCAAACAATAGCCTTATCGAGAGATTCCACGTGTGCCGTTATAAACCTTTTTTTTTATTTTATTAGCAAACGGATGTTAAAAATTTCATCGTTTTAGTTTTGTTCAGTCAGACATGGAATACCTATTTGTGTGCATTCATAATAATAATATGTTTATACCTTTATTTGGTGTAGACAGACCTTTAGATAACGCCTCACGAACTGAAGCTTCAAATATGGCACCAACTGACTTCTTTTAAAACAGAGAAAAAGGCTTCGAATGTTTCGATCTTATGTCATAAATGACGATTCAATATTTTACAGGCTGTACTTCGGAGAGTGTGCTTCTGAGCTGCATGAGCTCATTCCGCCATCCCCGTTCTACCACCGAGAATCTAGACGCACAGCAGGCTTTTCCTTACTTACTTTTTAGTTAACATCCCGCAGATGCGTACCAAGCGCTTTTCTTCTCCCTTTGTGATGCTCACCGCCAAGGAATGGAATACCCTGCCTGCGTTTGTTTCCCTGAATTACTACAACCCTATAATTTTTAAAGCTAAGAGTCAATAGGCTGCTTCTTGTTAAGCTCGCTCCATCTTAGGCTTCTTCTCAACCGGTTCAGTGTGAAGCCAACAGCAATCCCATAAAGAAAACAATAAGAAATAAGAGTTTGTTTTTGATACTCCAACCGGTTACCTAGGTAGATGATCAAAGTAATGAAACTAAACAAAACACTATCGCCAGAGATTTGCTACTAAAACCCTCCGAAGCTAACACAAGCCAGTAGGAGGCAGATATTCCTTAGCCGACGTGACAACAGGTTCGTTACTATCGACCAGGAATCGTGACGCCGATTATCGTTATATGGAATGAACATTTATCCTCAAACGAAGTTGTGTGTAAAAACAAAAGAATGAGTCACATTGATGCCAACGACCGCTCCTGCAGGGTGATCTTTCGAAATTCCCAAATAATTGTCGACGAGTAAGGTGGCGACCGAAATAAAACTCGACGTGTCGTGTCGTTCCCCCACGGCGAAACAAATAAATTTTATTTATATATTGATGAATCGCCTTATTTATTTCACGTCTCCGGTATCTAAGGTTTCGAGTGACTGTTTATCGAGTTGGATCTAGGCCAAATAAGTGACAGATTGTTATAGGATAAAATGGTGAGGTCGTCAGTGCCTCTGAATTTCGAGAGATCCGTTTATTGGTATCGTTATCTATGTAATTTAATATGAAAAGTGTGGTGTTTTGCTTTCGATACTCAGTTTCAGGGAAATCCAAATCAAAGTTAAGCTAGATGATTAGATACCTACTTTTGTTTTATGATAGTAGATTTTGGCTATATAAAGCTGAATAGAAGCAGCATCAACATAACTTATACCTACCACTACATCTGCATTCATGTTAGCATAGTAGTATATTTAGTTCGGTGGTTAGTACATGTTATTTCACAAAAGGCCGTACAATCTACATACATCGGTATTATGTGGAACGAGGCGTTTTAGCAATAAATATGAAAGTATAATATCGGGGGAGCATGATACCGCTTTGAATGCTAAACCCGTACTGAACTGCAAACAAGTGTGCGTGGGACTGGAAGGGGTCGGAGAGGGGGTGCACACACTCAGCTTACCGTGGGAAAAGCCTGCGTATATGGTGTGAACAGTAAAACATGAAGCATTCATTTGTTATTTTGATGCGAATTCTTTCGCGCAACTCCGAAGGGCACATATTTACGATATTTAAACGTCCTCTTAAATCTTTTATGGCGTTATCAACGTCTGGCTCTTGATGATCAATTATTTAAATGTCCAAAATATTATACACGCCACAAACATTAACGTTTTAAAATAATAAAATCAGTTGATGTCGAATTACGAGTCAATCAAAAGGCGGCCGGTTGACCGGTGCTCTTGAGGTAGATATTCATTTGGATAATGATATTCTGCGAATTACTCCGTGTTTATAACCATAATGGCACACTTCGTAGTAGTGTGTCCGAATCGAGGTTACACACGAGCGCAAATACACGACGGTGCGCCTTCACGTGGCAACAACGTACACATAGTTACATTATAGCGTGACCGGTTGGCGTTGATCTTTGTGCTACCATCTTTTTGCCTCGAACGCTTCGTGTTACTGCCTTGCTTCGGGAAGGGAGCAGGTTCAAGTTAGGCTGGTCGTCGGAACGTGCGGCAGACGTCACCCGCACACATTACCAGTACACGCACACACTGGCAAGTGACCGTGGCATTCCATAGGTATCCACACATACACTAACAAAGCGTACCTTATTAAAACGAGACGCGAATCGACGACTTATCGGGCAATTAGTCGTGGCTGACGTCAAATGTTGCGGCGTTTGTACGGTGAATTCGGCATACATTGATTCTTGATTGACCAATTAAAATTCATTGATTTCGTCACAAACTGCAATACATACCTTTTTACGTATACTGTTTTATAATTTAAGCCTCTATAAATGGTACATATTTTTGTTAAATTAACACAAGTGTTATTATTTATCTAGTCTTAAGAAAGATATAAAGAGTCTCAAATTAATCAATAAAAATATTTCACTATATAATAACAAAGTTATAGAGCTACAAAAATCAAAAGCGGCAATGTAATCTGCTTGAATCGAAATCGTTACTACCAACACTCGTCTACTGGTTGTCGTGGTAAAGCTGATTTCGAGTCGGCACGCGCGAATAAGGTGAGTACTGCGTATTAGAGGGGCGTAACATACAGAAGCACGTTATTTGAAATTGACCTGTGTTTTGACGTGTGAAGGTATATTCTCGTTTGATTGATTGTGGTTTTTGTAGTGTTGTAATAAAAATAGTGGGACAAAGAGGACGATCGCGCTGCGCAAGTGCGGCTGATAACAACTCGCTTTGCAAATTATTCACGTGCTGTCAACTTATGAATTATTATTCTGTTAACAAAACCGTTTAATACAAAACGCTGTATCTGCCGTGTTAATAAGACACCTAAATACGAGTATAGATAAGGTTATTGTAAAATTTGGTCTGTAAAATTATTGACTTAATTTGGCATTTCACGTGTTTGCACAGTTGTTGTAACTTAGTACTTTAATACATACGTAATCGATACTATACAAATATTATAAAGAGGAAAGATTTGTATGTTTACTATATGAATAAACTCAAAAACTACTGGATCGATTTCAAAAATTCTTTCACTTTTAGAATGCTACATTATCCGTGATTAACATTAGATATATTTTATGCCGATATTCCCACGGGAACGGGTATCACGCGGGTAAAACCGCTAGTATAATATAACATAATGATTCTGTCATTGTATGTATATACGTCGTTATTAATATGTCGTCGTTATAAAATGTACATAATACATGGACAATATTTAAGAAAAAGCCGCCGTCATCGCCATACAAAAAAAAGAAAAACTTGACGTGACGTTGTATATTCGGTGTCATAATAATTATTATATTGAAGCCGTTGATTTATACTTGAAGCAAGCAATATCAAATACCTAATGAAAATTTAAGATTATTAAAAAGTTATAAAATAGTATAAGTATCAATTTTATAAGTCACATAATATTTACGCTGAAAAATTAAATATCATCAAAATTACATTAAGAATATCGTGTAAGTTATGTATACAAGTTAAATTTAATGTTATTTACCTCTACATTACTATACAACGTTAAATTCAAAGTATTAGAGCCTAAGCAGACAGAGAGCAGTCTCGAGTTCAGAGTTCCGTGTTCAGGGTTCTGCGTTTTTTGACCTTTTTGTCTTTGTACCTCCAACACGTCCCTAGAAAGTTCATCTTCCGAACAAGAAGCATTGCTTCTGTGGACTCTAGTAGCAATCGCACCCATTAGCCGTAACTTTATTCTAGAAACACAACTAGTCTGAGCTGTTTTTAGAAGACTGGTTTTGTTTATGATTAAGATACAAAATTTAATTGTGATTTTTTACATTATTTATTTATTTATTAATCAAACTGGCAGCAACAGTTTAAATTATAATAAAACAGCAGCAGATTCGTCGGTTTTTTCTATAAGAACCATAAAAATTAAATAAATAACATTATTTAAATGCACGTTCCAAACGCATATGATTATATCATTGATTTTTAACACCAAAACCTGGTGTAATAACGTTAAATATTCTAATAAAATGTTAAAATTATGCATAGTCGTGAGAACTAGATATAAACCGTTTATCGGCAACTGATTATAGTGACATTCAATTTAATGTCGGAATAATAAATAAAAACTCAATAAATCACGGATCTGACTAAACATATAAAAGTCAACATAAATTTTATTAATTTGAAAATATAACTTCATTAAAATAATTTGTGATTATTGTCATAGCTTCAAATTTCATCGGTTCGTCATTGTTTGGTTAGTGGTAGCACTTGTTCTAAGTCCGTCTGGCAGGCTGGCTAGCTACCACCATCTTATCTGAGTTTGACATTTTCAGCATGGTTGAGTTCTGTTGTGAAATGAAACGCAAATTTCTGTTTAGTTCCCTTTTTCACTCACTGGCGCTGTTGTCATCTGTCATTGTCACTGGTTTGACATTGACATTCTCTTCTTGCGTAGATTGCCTTTGCCGCGTATTTTCTCATCAGTATTGTAAAACCGAATATTATTAGAAATAAAACTATTTCTATACTACAAATTACGTTCTCATTTTCCTTCAAGTTCCAAAAGTTAGAGATAATCGCCATGTCCTCAGTAGTTGAGGATTCCGGGAGTAGTGCGCTTCTACCACAGCTTCCACTTCAGCCTATCTTCACTTAACATCAGGTGTGATATAATTCATTAATATAAGTAACTTAATTCTAAGTGAAGTGTCTAAAAACAGTATTTAAGAACTAATAGGGGAGTCTTCTTCTGCCAACAAACTGTAATACAGTTTGGCGGAACTGTATGTATAAATAAAATGTACTCTTTCTTGTGAATAAATGGTTTATTTATTTATTTTTATTTATTTTTTATTTTATGAAGGCTATGCAACCTCGCAGTGATATATTTTTTTTAAATGGTTATACTTAGACCACAAAACAGTAAATGGCAATCCTATTTTTATAAAGGAAAACTATTAATTTTTTTTAGCTAGGAAGGTTGTTAAGAAGCAAACTGCGACGTGTCAACTAGTACAACTACGTGTATATCGGTGCTTTCAGCATTGTTCAGAAATAAGCAAAATAACGTGTGATATTTATACGTGGATGAGATAGCGTTAATTTATAACTACGGAACTCACGGCGCGCATGTTATGAAGTGGCCGGTTGCTAGGGTCACCACCCTCGAAGAAAGGGAACATGGTGTGATATCCTTACTTAATATTATAAATATGAAAGTGTGTTTGTTTGTTTGTTTGACCGTCTTTCACGTTAAAACGGAGGAACGGATCGATGTTCTGTATGAGGTTAGTTTGGGAACTGGAGAGTGGCAAAGGCTACTTTTTATCCCGGAAAAATATCAAAATCCCACGAGATAACACTCTCTAGTTTCCTAACTATTCCATTGCCAAAAATCACGTCAATCCGTTGCTCTGTTTTGACGTGAGAGACGGACAAACACACAAACAAACTCACTTCCACATTTAAAGGGCTGACATGAGCCAACTAACGCCGCCAATCGGTTTTATTTTAAGCCCAATTTCTAAAAAAGGAATCAGTTAAGATCTCTGAGTACTGAATCCTATGGAGATGGCATATTGTTCTATATGAACTATCGGTTATACAAATATGAGCTAAATCGACATTGTACTCATAAACCTGTAGCCATCTTGTTCTATCTTACCTCCAATACTTCATGTAAAAAGAGACAGCAATATTTTTATTCGACCTATTTTTTGGCAACATTGAAACGTGACGTCATCGTAATGCATGATTGAAGCCGGTCGCCATTTAGGTTTCTCGGTATGTGAGCTGTCAACGCGAGTTGTATTTGCAGTGTTTTATGATAAAAGTCTTTTAATTTGAGACTTTCATGTGAATAAAAGGTATTAATAAGTGAGAGAAAGCAACAAGGAACATGTCTAATTGCAGTGTGGTAGTTTGTGTCATGAAAATCGTCCAAACATTACATTTCACCGGTACGTACTATTTATTTTGCAAAAACACCAAAACAATACAATAAATGCCTTGTGTTTTGGTTTTCCTGTGAATAGTTTACTTAGAATTCATACCAAATGTAGCTTACTTCTTATTTTGGTGAGTTTTGTTGGTGTATTTCAAGAAAATATAAATCTGTTTGTTTTGCGCTAGAGTTGCCCTTATAGCATTTTTCTTATCGAATTATCGATGTTTTCAAATTTCAAGTGTAAATTGAGTGTATTAATTTTAAACTGTTTTTATTGTTTTAGGTTGCCTAAAAATAACAAAAAAAGACAAATATGGCTGGATACAATGCGAAAGGAAAATTTAAAGACTCGTACGAAAACTATTTTTATATGCTCTTTTCATTTTGAAGAACAGTTTCAAACATCAACGACAGTTTAAGTTTTGAAAAAAGACGTTAATTAGGCCACTGGCAAAATCTAAATTATAGTGCGACAACGTTTTCTGTTCCGGTTGCCAGAAACTGGATACTTATATATAACGTGTTTTTTTAATGTCATTTTGCTGTAAAGTTGTTGTCTAACTTACATTCATTCTAGCACATTAAAAGTAAGTATATTTTTTTACCACTAGATGTCGCTTTGCTATATTCTAAATATATAAAAAAAATATGCTTGCTAGTAAAGATCTCGATTCAAACTGTTTATTATTTTATTACTTAATAATGCTTGTCTTTTTTTTGAGACATTTCTTTTTTCTATGGTTGGTAGCTAGGTACCTAGTAGGCATTCTCCTTTGTGATTTATATTGTAATGTGTGTTATGTAAAAAAAAACAATCCTTGTTGTATAAACATAATAGGTTTTTACAATATGGAGCTTTTTGTTTTATTTCATTACCTTTTTTTACTTAAACTGGTTCTCGCGACCTTTGATCTGGAATTCTATGGAGGTCTCGCATGTGTATAGACGCGTGACTCGGAAAACATAAAAAATTTGATCATAAAATTGCAGTTTCTAAGTAAAGGCGAGTAGAGCCGACAAGTGGGGCGCCCTCAATCAAATTTATTGCTCGCTAAGTATTAATGTATCTACAATCGTACAGATTGAAGCTAAGGTCGTGTAGTTTATTTACAAACTATAACCTCAGTAAAATATAGTAGGTTGGTCTTTTATCTACTACTACTGCAACATGAACTATATTTTACTAAGGTTAGTTTGTAATTAAACTACAGGACCTTATTTTTAATCTGTATCTGCGTTTGAATTTTTGATACATTATGTACTTAACAAGCAATAAATTTAATAATAACATGTGGATCCTCGCGGTTTTACACGCATGGTACTCGTTCCCAAGGGAATATCACGATAAAATATAGTTTATGTCACTCGGAAAGAATGTAGCTTTCTAATGGTCAAAGAAATTTCAAAATTAGTCCAGTAGTTTTGGAACCTATTAAATTCAAACAACAACCAATCAAATCTTTCCTGTTTACGATATTACTATAGATGAGGAAGCACTTGGCGTCTCTTCTCGTCTTGAAGCCCCCAGTACAGGATGGCCACTCATGTTCGTCGACCATGATGGGCCATCATGTACAGGGGCGGCTTGCGTTGCTCGCAGGAGGCAATCACATGCAAACTCGTATGATTGCCGTCTGCGAGCAATGCAAACCGGCTCTGTACACGATGGCCAACATGGTCGGCCAACTTGATCGGCCATCCTGTACTGGAAGCTTAAAGCCCCCGGTGTGGGAGTTTGCGTGTGATTGCCGCCTGCGAGCAACGCAAACCGCCCCTGTACATGATGACCCATCATGGTCGACGAACATGAGTGGCCATCCTGTGGCCCCAGTACAGGATGGCCGATCATGTTGGCCGACCATAATAGGCCATCGTGTACAGGGTCAGTTTGCGTTACTCGCAGACGGCAATCACACGCAAACCGCCCCTGTACACGATGGCCCATCATGGTCCGCCAACATGATCGGCCATCCTGTACTGGGGGCTTTACAGTTGTTGCGTCTCACGCGCGCGGTCGGGCCAATGATTGTGTGCGTACATGCACAAACACATACACATAGTGTCATTGTCATAAAGAACTTAATTATGTGCAAATGTAGGTATAATTTAAGGACATTATTAAGTTTTATTATTCTTAAAAACTAGGTATATAATTATACACTATAATTCCGTTTTAAATTATCGAGGTGATTACGAAACTGCTTTTATAAAATATAGGGTGATATAGGTAGGTAGTCACAAAAATACTTGTATCTATAACTTCATCAATAAATATATCGATGTACAAATAGGGCAGCACTACGGAAAGGCGCCATTATGGTTTCTCGGTATGTGTGCTTGTGTGTGTGTGTATGCTTCAATTTTTCGTAGGTATGCCATCTCCATAGGATTCAGTACTCAGAGGTTAAGATCTTGCGAATAACGTCTTATATTTATTGAATAACTTTTCACAATTGATTGAAAAGCATTTAAAACGGGATTTAGTTTAAACCGGTTTTTATTAAACTATTGAACGCATTTTGTAATGTTGTTTATTCAATAAATGTTAGACGTCATTCACAAGAGCTTGATTGTTTTTTTTTTAGATATTGGGCTTATTGATGTTATTATAATAAGATCGATTGGCGGCGCTAGTTGGCTCATGTTAGCCTCTTTATAGTAGTATGGATACTAGGTGTTATTGTTGATCGTAGTATGGATAGCAGAAAAGATCATCATCATCATCATGTCAGCCGAACGACGCACACTCTTCCCGTGGGTGTCGTAAGAGGCGACAAAGGGAAAACTGCCATCAAGAGATGGGCAGCAGCCTCTCCAGCTCCCCTAAACAAGTGACTTTCTATATTATCGAATTCGCCAGAAGAATAGATAGAGAATGTACGGGATTGACATTAGCGGTCACGTGACATTTCGATCGCTAATGTCAATCGCATACATTTCTTTCTATTCTACTGGCGAATTCGATAATAATTCGATAATAAAAAGCCACTTATCTAGGGGGACAGGTTACAAAAGGAGATTATGGCAAACCAACCCCTAATGGCTTCACAACCAACACATCGGCCCATCAAACCCAGTCTCCGGGCGGCCCCGCTATTCCTAGAGAAGATCGGTCAAAGTCAAATCCTGTTAGTGCTAACCCTAGCATCTAAGGTGGTGCATTGGTAGGAAACATTCACTGTTTTGAATCTAGAATCCTCGCTGGCTGCGAAGTGCACGATAGGACATCGCTCGTAAACTCAAACTAAAGACGCACACAAAAGAGCGGTGACTTTGAACTCTACAAGAACAGACGGTGTGTATTATAATAATGTAGAATATTTTAATAACAACGTGAACTCGCGTAGAACATTATGTTGATTCTAGTACAAAAATGTATACTAGCATTTCGCCCGCAGATTCGCCCGCGAAAGACGGACAAACAAAAAAAAAAACACACTTTCACGTTTATAATATCAGTATGGATGGATTATGTCATGACCTTTTGACTACCTTGTTCTTAATACACGTCTGATATACAGCCCAAATTCGAAGATTGTAGCAATTCACTGTAATATGATTTACAAAGTCATTTGGAAGGACATACATAAAATACACATGACAAAAAGTTCAATAAGAGACCGCTCTCTGAGTAAGCAAATAACTTTAGTTACCCGTTTCTGCCCTCTGATTCACAAACAGTCGGAAACGTTCCCCACAGCGGAATTTAGGTATATGTATATGCGACATTACTCTATAACTCACTTCAGAATAGACAATTACAAAGCATATAATTCGAATCCAAATCCGTTTCCGACGGCGAAGGTTTGTGAATCAGGCTGAGACTAATGTATTTTTTTATTCGTCGTCTATAATAAATTTTAAACAGTTACTATATAATTATTTTCTTATTAAATAATTCGTCTACTTGTTCATAGGTCTATAGAAGCAAGCTCGCCCGGTGAGCAGGTTTGCCACAATATCTATTCTATGTTGAGCGACCGTGCGTATGCGCAGCACACACCTTGTCCCAAAGTAACTCAATGAATTTCGAAAAATAGCCCTAAAGATCATAATCTAGTAATTATACTTTAATGACCATAGTTAAAGGTCAGGCATTAAGTAATTAATGGGTCTTCGGATCTGGAAGCCGTTTTATTGGAGCTAATTTACAGCTGATATATCACTGAAAGTTATAGTAAAAGAATGTCAATTAAAGCATAGGTTCTATTCGAAAGTATGTGATATGCCATAGGAGATACTTAACAATCGTGTACATACTTATCGCAACTATACCTAAACATTTTCAAGATTTTCAGCTGCTTCATCTATACCAGAGATTCCCAAACTTATTTTGTCTACTGCCTACTTTGAATATAAATTATTTTTAGTTCCCCCCATTTTTTCACCTAACTTAAAAATCACTATTACTTACTTTAAATGATTTTTTTTCTGGGTCTCTTGCCGCCCCAAGACATGCAGCTCCCACAAGGGTGCGTTATCGCCCACTTTGGGAAAGACTGATCATTCCTCTTTATAATACTCGTAGGTATTAAGTAAACATATTACTTAATACCTACGAGTGTTATAAAGAGGAATGATTTGAATTTTGTTTGTTTGTTTCTAATGGATAAATTCAAAAACAACCGAACCCATTTTAAAAATTCTTTGACCATTAGAAAGGAACAAACTTCCTGAGTCCCATAGGCTATATTTTATTCCTACATATCCACGGGAACGGGTACCACGCGGGTAAAACCGCGAGGATTATCTAGTACTAGTACGAGATAGTTTATCTCTACTCTCTCTCTCTCTTTCTCTACCTTTGCCCTCGCACTCACTCACTAACGCAGCAGCCAGAATTTATTAAATTATTAAATATTCACATGCATACATACGTTTACCTTAACTAAAATTTAATCCCACCAAGACCCGAATGCCGCAGCATCAACGCGAGATAAAGCATCCGGTCATTGTGAGATGTCGCGTAAGCCGTACGAGATAATTTCACCTGACCTCTGCCAGTTCATTGACTGCGCTCTGCATAGACTTACGCACGTCTAGCGGGCCGCGTCACAAGCGGCGAGCGATTTCAAAACATAATATGTTTTTTATACATCTACTAGCTTTCCGCCCGCGGCTTCGCCCGCGTGGACTACACGACGTTATCCCGCGGGAATGTGATACTTTTCCGGGATAAAAAGTAGCTTATGTTCCTCTCCAGGCTACAAAGTATCTATGTCCCAAATTTCAGCCAAATCCGTTCAGCCGTTTTGGCGTGATTGAGTAACAAACATCCAAACATCTAAACTTTCACATTTATAATATACTAGCTTTCCGCCCGCGGCTTCGCCCGCGTGTTCTACACGACATTATCCTGATGGAATGTAAGTAATATTTTCCGGGATAAACTATGTCATTTTCCAGCTCCCAATCTACTCCCGTACCAAAAATCACATTGATCCGTTACTCCCTTTTTGACGTGAAAGACGGACAAACAAATAATACCTACTTATTGATTTTCCCATGGGAATATGATACTATCCTGTGGTAAAAAGTATAAGTAGCTTATTATAACCCTTGCCAGGGTCTCAAATTATTTACTTAAATACCAATTTGTGCCCCCAAATTAGCCTGCGCTTAAAGTGATTTTTCCATACAATGAGATTTCCCGCGGTAAAAAGTAAAATATATCCTTTCCAGGGCCTTTAAACTGTCTCTATTCTAAATATCATCCTTCCCATGAACTCAAACTATCGCCTTAAATACCAATTCCATTCTACAGCTTTGCCCGAGCTAAAACTTATTTTACCATGGGAATGAGCCTTATTCCCGCGGTTACAATTTGCCTATGTCCTTCCTAGCATCAGGACATGGATGTACCAGTGCTCCTATCAGTAGAAGTAATTAGTAGGAGCACCAGGAAGCACTGTCTCAAACTGTCTCCATTCCAAATTTCATCAAAATTGGTTCAAAACAAACTCCGTATCTTTAATACCTCCCCACCCACCCTTTATAAACATTAGCCCCCCCTTTCTACCCTATTAGGGGTTTTTTTATTTTGCCTACGCAGATCATTTTTAACCGACTTCTAAATCAAAAAGGAGGAGGTTCTCTATTCGTCTGTATGTATGTTTTTTTTTTTTTTTTTTATGTATGTCCACCGATTACTCGAAGACGGCGAACCGATAGAAATGGTTCAAACGTTATTACATCAGGTTGGTTTCCAAGTTGGTCCCATTTTTTGAAATTTTGAAATCGGTTCAGTAGTTTTCAGGAAATCTTGAAAATACTGTCGTTTTCGTTACCACTTTATGTGAATTTAATACGTATCTTTAGGCATAACTCCTTTGTTTATTAACCGATTTAGGTGATTCTTGTTTTGTTGGAAAGGGGATACCTCAAGGTATTTTAACCGACTTCGAAAAAGGAGGTTTTGAGTTTGATCACATACCTATTTACCAGAAAACACGTAAATTGCCTGCACGATGCACTAAAAAGAGTGAAATAAAAATTATTTTTATAAAAAAATAAAACCGCCTTCTAAAAAACCACATCAAAAAAGTAAGAAATAATTCCTCACCAAATAAATAACGTAAGTACTTTGAAGTCGGGCGGGTTTTAACAAAAACAACAAAACATTGTAGATGTTTCACGCCCGACTTCAAAGTACTTACGTTGTTTATTTGGTGAGGAATTATTTCTTACTTTTTTGATGTGGTTTTTTAGAAGGCGGTTTTATTTTTTTATAAAAATAATTTTTTAATCATAACCTAGTATCCTTCATACCAATTTCCATACTCCTAAGTCCAGAAATGAGAAAGTTTTCATATAAGCCTTAATCCCCCCCTTTCTACCCTATTAAGGGATTTTATATAACTTCGCATACGCAGATCATTTTCAATCGTGACCAGTATCCAACATATCAATTTTCATACTTCTAAGTTCAGAAATGAAGAAGTTCCATATAAACTTTATCTCCCCATTTTACCCTATTAAGGAGTTTTTTTACTTTGCTTACTCAGATCATTTTCGGGCGTAACCAATATCCAACGTACCAATTTTCATGCTTCTAAATCCATAAATGAGGAAGTTCCATATAACTTTAACCCCCCCATTTTACCCCTTTAGGGGGGGAGTTTCCTAAAATCCGTTCTTAGCGGACGTCTCCTAGGCAGAATCTACCTTACTACCAAATTACATCTTCGTTGGTCCAGTAGTTTTCGAGATTTCGTGATGAGTGAGTTATGTCCCCTCGATTTTATATATATAGATTATAAAGTAGGATAATATAAAAACCAAATGTATGAAAGCGTATAACTTTAGAACGACTGCACCAAATTAGATAATTTTTTGTAGTGTTTGGTATTATCAGGACAAGATTTGTATAAAAGAAAATTTATAGATAGCGCCACCCATCCGAAGCCAGGGCACAGAATAATATGGCCAGGGGCGGGCAGCTTCTACATAGTATAAAAAATCACTTTCAGCCCCGTTTGTAAGTTTAGATCTTTCAAACTACGCAACGCATTTAAGGCGAGGAATCCCGACCGAGAAAGGCACGCTAACGCTTGCTCGGCCGCGCTCTATACACTTCGCGCGGACCCAGCGGCAGCCGGCAGTGAACTGTGAACTCGCGAGCGCCCCGCGAATCGAAAATCACTTTAAATTCAATTAAAAATTTAATAATAAAAAAATTCAATTTATGACGGCCGGAATCCCTCGGCTATTCAAAGACAATTATTTTTATATGTTTTTCATTAACTAAAACCAAGTATACTGCAAGTAATATGATATTTGAATTATTATTAGACGGATGTTTGGGATTTTATTTGACACAGTTAAATATGACCAATCGAAAAAAAACGGCCGGAAGCACTAGATAAATAACTGTTAAATAACATATATTTTTTCCAAGTTTTAAGTACTTGTGATTTGCGAGTAATCCATAATCTAAAATACCCTATTTTGGGGAATCGGCGCCTTAATGCGGTTTTCACCAATAGACTAAATGATTCAAGAGGATGGTTTATGTGTATATTGTGTACTTATAGGTAATAAGTACATCTAATTGCACCCATGCGAAGTTGCTCTTTCGTTACTGTCTGACTGACAGACAACACACAGCCGAAACTACTGGGCACAAGAAGCTGAAAGCATGTATGTTCCTGTGGGAGTGTAGGGGAGCACTAAGAGAGGATTTTTAGAAAGTCCCTCTCTAAGGGGGTAAAAAAGTGGGTTCACGCAGACAAAGTCGCGAGCAGAGAGCTAGTCTATACTAATATTATAAAGAGGAAAGATTTGATTGTTTATTTGTTTGCATCGAATAGGCTCCGAAACTACTAGATCGATTTAGAAAATTCTTTGACCATTAGAAAGCTACATTCTTCCTGAGTGACATAGGCTATACAGGGTAAATTTTTTATCAGTGCACAAATTTTTAAGATTGACTCAGAATCGGTAAGTGAACAACTTTCTCCTAGAAACATAGGTCGAAATATGACAAAAATTTTTTGACTCTTCATACAAATGGGACTGATCACGTGATCGATTTAGTATGGGAAGGCCAAAAATTTTTGTTATATTTCGACCCATGTTTCTAGGAGAATGTTGTTCACTTACCGATTCTGAGTTGATCCTAAAAAATTGTGCACTGGTCAAAAATTTTTCCTGTATTTTATCCCGATATTCCCACGGGAATGGGTATTACGCGGGTGAAACCGCGAGGATCTGCTAGTAAATAATAAATGAATTTATTACAATTACAGCAATAATCTAACCTTTTTTTTTTTTTTTATTATAGTGAGGGCAAATACTGTCTTTACGTATACCACACGGCATGTTGGACTCGGTCAGACTCGGGGCCTGTCCCTCGAACCTAAAGTAAGTTCTTTAAATACTAGTGTTATGGATAATAGACAACAGATAAACATACGTGCTTGTACATACCCATTATGTTTTTTTTGTAAATGCATACTTTCACAAAAAGCTTATCATATGCCATTTATCATGTTAAAATGTTTAACATAACTTTTAGTTTTCTCAATAATTTGTAACTAGGCTTACTATTAATTCTCTTGGAACTAAAACTTTGTTGTTTGATAACTGTTTACTTTTACTGTTTGTAAAATGCGACATATATATATATATTTTAGTGGTCTAAAGCAAAATGTTTTTAAAATATTTACAGAACTATTTGTTTACAAAATACCGAAAAATATATATTAAGGTACTTAGGTACTATTAAAAATATTTAAAATCCGCGCTAATCCACAACGTGTGAGTTTTTCGCTTAACCCACAGCACAGACTGGCTCGACGTAAAGAGGAGCTGTAGAAACAACTAGGATATTTATCTCGAGCAATGTGGGCGTCGAGTCTCGCCCTGGGAGCCGCCGTTGTTTCCACACCATCATTATAATGTAGGTACGAACCTTACGCACAGTGTTTAAGATATTATACCTAATAGAAAAAGTTTTTGAATATCTATCACATATTGTCACTTGTCTGTAGATCGAGTGAATAATAGCAATACCAGCAAGAATTGAAGTCCAAATTTATATTTGACAAAAATCTAATTTGGGTTGAAGGACCATCATTTTGTATAATATTAATTTGGATTTCAATAACATGTGGTTTTTTTACTTGTGTAACAGACAGTCACAGTATTAATTAAGATATTCCATTCTTAACACTGTGCCACAGTATTTAATGATTTGCCTAATTGTGTTTAATAACAAAAAGTAAACAATAATTTTAACTCAATTTAAATTTCAGTTTTATGATTCTTTCTCACTTCGATTTGATTGTTTTACTTATTTCTATTCTTCAATATAAAAAAAAACAAATCGAAGTGTATATTCTACGGGAGGAATGTTTAGTTATTACGTTTATTAATGTAATACATTAATTAATCACGTAAAATAAAAAAAAATAAAAGAAAAAGAAGAGTTCATTGTTTTGCATTGTGATTATTAACAGTGGGCACTCAAGACGTTCAACGACTCGGGGGGAGGGGGCGACAATGCAGTCGACATCTCGCCGGCTATCGGGGAAATCTGTCAGTTTATATAAAAGGAGCTGTTGATCAGCGACAGCAGTGAATTTGGTGTGACAAACGTGATTTGACTTAGTTGTAAATTGCATACACCTCTAAATTTTAATTAGTACAAACATTTTAGGGGATGATACTGTCCTTCAATACTGGTACTGCGACTACAGTGATTTTGATGTGATAAATTTTAATGCAATTATTTGCCAGTCGCATATATAAAACGTAAACCATTTTGAAGGTGAACGTTAAAATGTTTGAATTCTAGCGGTAAATAAGTCTTTATTATATATTATATCAGCTTAGGCTAATCTGTCCCTTGATTCACGAACCGTCGGAAACGCTCCCGACAGCGGAATGTATGCCCTGTCTCTGTCTCTCACTATATAATAGACAAAGTCAAAGCACAGAATTCGAATCCGATTCCGTTTCCGACGGTTCGTCAATCAGGGAGCTGATCATTATGTAAGAATCATAACTATGAGCATGTAGATTATTAATTGTTTGAAATATGAATAGTTGAATGAACTATACAAACACTCAAACCACAGCACATTTCCGGTGAGCTGCGTCGATTGGTACTACTTGCCTTTTATTACTAAACGTAGGTATGTAAAAAGAGTGTTTCAAAATACGCGATTTTAAGCTAGATAGAATTCCGCTTGGAAGTTACTTGCAACGCAGG
The DNA here is from genome assembly GCA_949710035.1 of Crambus lathoniellus. Lineage (NCBI taxonomy): Eukaryota > Metazoa > Arthropoda > Insecta > Lepidoptera > Crambidae > Crambus > Crambus lathoniellus. The sequence continues at coordinate 9,985,694 of OX453305.1, read as the reverse complement.
TGGTTTTTTACTGTCACAATTTTTCTCTTAGATAGAATAAATAAAGAAATGATAGAGTTTCTAACAAAATGCAGCTTGTGTGCAACTTAGTGGCAACTCTATACAGATGCCAGTTAATCAGTGCACATACCGGCCAACCGCTTCGATATCGACGCTGCCCGCTCGTACGTTCCTTTGTCACAGTGTACAACCTCAAGAGGAATGACTTCTCCTTAGTATTTATAATAGGTATAAGTAATGTCAACTCTATACAGATGCCGGTTAATCGGTGCACATACCGGCCAGCCGCATCGATACCGACGATGATGCTGCCCGCTCGCCTTCTCCCACAGTGTACGTTCCATTGTCACAGTGTACATCAACAGGAGTGTATGCTATTCAGAATTTATAATATAGTATGTATCTCTAGTGTCAACTCTATGTAGATATAACTCTATGTTGATTGGTGCACACACTATGGGCAGCCGCATTGATAGCTCGGCTGCCCTCTTGTTTCACCTGTAGTGTATGCCATTGCCACAGTGTACCTCAAGGTAAATACTATCTATTCTAAAGGAAACCAAATTTAAAAAAGTTTGAACTTAATAACATGAGCTATTATAGTACTAGTATTAGTATAATTAAGTTACATAGATATACTCACACAGGGCAGGAGGCATTGTGGGCAATTGCACGCTCGAACGCAAAACTGCGGGCAGATTGCCGTAATTCTATGCAGCGCGTCTTGATCACGTTTGCGTCTTGACGTTTGACTTCGTATTGCCGTAATGACATAACGACACACACGTCACGCAAGCCTATAGTCCTACAATCTTGTCTGATCCGGTGACATCGGTAACAGAGGAACCACTTACAATACGAAATTAGCTGTCAAAATAGACTGTATGTCGTATTAAAACTGTTTTAGTTCCAAAGATTATCACCGGAACAGAAAACGTCGCACTGTCAAAGCCGCGCGTTATCAAAAACAGTTTTGCACGTCAGCTGCACGTCAACTGCACGTACACTTGACTAATGCGTCATAGGGTTACCGCGATCGGGGCCCTGACCGTTTGAACGCTTGACCGCGTGACCGCACTCTGTCTGATAGCACCCAGTTATCTAGCCTAAGTTTTTAAGAAGTTATACTGCTTCCAGATTATACTATGCTCAAACATTTACCTTTGGGATCCGTAATTTGTGAGAATAGACTGCTATAACTTTATTTGTTTTGTCTTATTTGTAAATTGTTCAATAAAGAGGAAAATAACTCGAGAGTTCTTTGACACCCGTTTGTTGTGTACTGTTCAAATAAGCACTACATTTTTGATAATGGCAACAACATTTCGATTGATGTAATAGGCATCATGCTTTGTTTGTTTCATCATCATCATCAGTATTTTTATATTCTCACTGCTCTGGGGCAAAGGCCTTCCTTATGAATGGATAAGGAGAATGGGCCACTAATGACCCTCCATGCGGGCCCAATGCGGATTGTTGAGTATTCGTACGGTGCGGCTGCCGCAGCCGGGACCAACGGCTTAAGGCGCTACTCGGAAAAATACGGACTTTTTGATTTAAAACTATAGGACGGTTACAGTTGTTACAAATCTGGTAATAAGATATCTATTTCTTCATACCTTTATCTAGAATCGTATAGTTTCAAAAACACGATTTTATGATTTTGCCTCGACACTTTTTCTTTTCGAAAAGACCTCTAAAAAATACGAAAAGTGAAGATTAATCTTAAATGGGGTTACTTACACTATTGGAAATTGGTTTAATTATTGGACACTAATAATATTGAGGATCGTATAGAAGCATTTTTTTAAAATCGCTGTAGTTTTTTAATACGAAGTGATATTGTGTTTTTTTTGTCTAATCTGCAAAATCGGTCTCGCTCCCGCGCGCGTCGTTTTCTCATTGCTATCTCGCTTCAGCACATTTTTTCCGAGTATCGCCTTAACGTGCCTGCCTTCCGAAGCACGAAGGAGCTCAAGGCATAAGAATAAATCTCGAGGTAATCAATTTTTGGTCATCCATTCCGGAAACGACCTTACGAAAGTTGCTTAGTAGGCTAAGCGTGCAAAAAGCAATAAAAGAAGATTAGATAAGATAAAAAGATCAAACATATTTAGCACCTTATTTAATATCACTCTAAACGATGTTTCGACTTAATAATACATGAAGAGTAAACACAAATTGAAACGCAAGCTTTCTCTTTACATAATAACAGCGGCATACTGTTGACGAAATCAGTGCAGGCAGCAGTCATCTCTTACACAACTAGTTGAGTAAGCGCAGGAAAGTATGGACGTATGGACGCAATTGCATTTTGCTAGATGAAATTGATGGGAATTATAAATAGGTAGGTCGAGAAATTACGGGAGAAAGGGTTTGACCGGTCACATGAAGTAGTAAAAGTTTGTTTTGAAGTTGCAAAAATAAGACGATGTTGTAGGTAAAGCGATGGTGTTGTTTACCGAATGATGCTGTTTAAGGTGAACTCACATTAATCCGAGGCGGAACGAATTTTAAGAATTCTTTATAATATATGAAATTCAATGAAACCTCGCACCGCTTTCGTCCGTCCGATGATTCATTCATAGGATCTCTAAAGTTCGTTTTGTTTGGTGCGTTGTCCTCGCACAAGTGGGCGTTTACCTTTAAAGCTTTTGAATTTGGTTAGGCGCCCTAAATTTTGACATACTGATGAAAAAATCAGTACAGCAGTCATGTCTTACACAACTAGTGGAGCAAGCGCAGGAAAGTATGGACGTATGGATGCAATTGCATTTGCTTAGATGAATTGATGGGAGTTATAAATGGTAACTATGTCGAGAAATTACGGGAGAGAAGGTTTGACCGTTCATATGTAGAAGTAAGAATCAATAAACTAGCTACGCCTGGCAGATTTCGCTCCAATTCTTGTAGAATTATTGTGATTATCTACGGGTCATTGTAGTCACTAAATTTTAATTAAGTAGTAAGTACAAAGATTTTAGAAAATGATTGAGTCCATCAATATGAACAACTTTTACTATGGGGCCAACCATAAAATCGTGAATAAAAATCAGCTGTACCTAGACATAGAAAAGTACAACATCGACTCGACTAAAATGTATTAAGCAACTTTCGCAATGCTCGGTCACGGGATGGGTAACCAAAAATGTCTCGAACTCCTCCGTGCTTCAGAAAGCACTTTAAGCCGTTGGCCCCGGCTGCATTTGCATTGCACCCCTTTGTGGATAAAAAAACCTTAAAGAAAATGAAAAAAATATCTAAATACTAAGCTGATAAACTATAAATGGGCGCCTGCGGACTACGACGCCCGACCCGACGTGCGCCGACTGCAAGTTAATTTATAAATTGCTTATGGCTAATCAGTTAATTACACAGTATTTTATTTATAACAAGAAAACATCTTGTTCTTTTGAATGATCCTTAAATCTCATGGTTGCAGCTTGCAGCCGCGGTAATAGTATTTTACTACCTACTACACTTACGAACCGGACGACGTTCCGTGGGCAGGCCCCCTACAAGGTGGATCGATCTGGTAAAGGTCGCGGGAAGCCGCTGGATGCGGGCAGCGCAGGACCGATCGTTGGTGAGATCCTTGGGGGAGGCCTATGCCCAGCAGTGGGCGTCGTACGGCTGAAATGATGACTACACTTACTACTGTACTGCACCACCATCAACGCTTTAATGTCTGTTCAGTACACCCCTGCCTATACCGCGGAGTCAGCTAGCGCAGTGGAAGCTGGTATTACTAATATAGACTCCGGACAAAAAACTAGGTTTCAGCCGGGATGTAACTGAACAATTGGACTGCGATACACAGCGGATAGAATTTGTGATGTAAGGTGATTTTACATACGGGTCCGTGTGTCGAATGTCTCCAAGGCAGAAGTGGTGTAAGGGAGCGCGCGCGCCCCTGGGGTCCTTTCTTCGTCTTCTGCAGACCTTACCAACTCGTCACCTTACGCACAACACAAATAACACACAGGGTCCCAAGACACTGGGCAACAATACACCACGACACACGCGGGGGAGCTTTTTTTATTACGATATATTGTCCCGACAACAAGCGCGTGTGGTAGAAAAGGTTATCTTTCAAAGCATCCGCGACCGGCCACTCCAGAGATGGCATCAAAACCTTGGTCGTACAAAACGGGATCACATAGATAATTTAAGATTTTATTCAAACTCGATATGCCAGGCACATTCAACGCGAGCGATTTTTAACAAATTCAGCAAAATTATTCCGACATTTTTCCAAGAAGAATTCCAATCAAGTGTCACTGTCAACTTCAAGTGACAGCTAATGTCAATTTGACGTGACATTAGAGTTGCGTTCAGAAACGTCGATCTTTTCCGAACATCCCCCCGCCCCGGACCGTTAAGAACGGTACGTCAACCTACGGGTAATCGGGAGAGCCCACTAACTGCTCTCTTCAAAACCGAATCTCGAACCAAAACCTCAGAAAAACGAGGAACTCCGTCAGTTCCGGGGTAGAGTTTAACAATGCGCCCCCTTCGCCAACATAGGGGCGGCAGGTTAGCATCCTTAATCAACACGAGGTCGCCAGTCTGGGGTGGGGTGGTTTTATCTGTCCACTTCACGCGCTGTTGTAGGATATGCAAATACTCCATCGACCAACGTGCCCAGAAGTTTTGGGACATCTGTCTCAAAAGTTGGTATCGCGACAAACGATGGGATCCTACATCCTGAATCGGATATTCAGGCAACGCCAAAAGGGGCTGTCCGATCAAGAAATGACCTGGGGTCAACGCTTCCAGGTCATTCGGGTCCGAAGACAACGGGCACAAGGGTCGCGAGTTGAGGACGGCCTCAATTTTACAAAATACCGTATCAAGTTCCTCAAACGTGAGAATAGTTTCTCCAATCACGCGACGCAAGTGTGTCTTGGCAGCCTTTACACAAGCTTCAAAAATTCCTCCCCAGGTCGGACAAGCTGGTGGGCTAAACTTCCAGATTATCCCACGCCGGGAGAGGGTGGTTCCAATGTCTATTTTATTATCAACAAAAAACTTAACTACTTCCTTAAGATAATTACACGTTCCCTTATAATTAGTACCACAATCGGAACGTATCAATGACGGCAGTCCTCTACGGGAAACAAATCTGCTCAAGGCGGCGACAAAGGCTTCGGTAGACAATTCCGAGACAATTTCCAAATGGACAGCCTTGGTGGACAAACACACAAACACGCACAAGTACGCCTTATAGGTTTTAGCATTACGCAGTCTCGAAGCCTTTACAGTAAAGGGACCGGCGAAGTCGGTGGCGACTCCGGCAAAAGCTCTACATTCCGTGACGCGATCAGCAGGCAAATCACCCATCTGGGGCTGCATGGTCGCGGCCTTCAATCGATAACAAGGCAGGCAACGGAAAACCACAGTGCGAATGGCTCGACGAGCAGACAAAATCCAAAATTCACGCTGCAAAATGGCCAACAAAGCATTACAGCCAGCATGTTGTGCATTCACATGGCGATCTGTTATTATCAGTTGAGTCAAATGTCCGGCTTTAGGTAACAAAAGGGGGTGACGAGCTCCATACGGCAGGTTCGCATTTCGAAGTCTTCCGCCGACTCGCAAAAGCCCACTCTCGTCCAGGAAGGGATTCAATCGCGATACCGCGCCCTTCAACTTGCGACGGCCTAAACGCAAAATTTCAATCTCGGACTCAAAACTATCAGCTTGTACTCTCCGGACCCAAAACAAGAGCGCGTCCCTACGCTCGTCCGGAGTGAGAACCGACGAATCACGCCTCGCGCGTGGGTTTCTGCAATTGTACACAAAACGTCTGATCCAAGCGGTAACACCAAGCAGCTTCTGTAAGGAGCTGTACCGATCCAACAACAAATCCTTTTCCCCGGCGGGGTTAGTCTCCAGGACGCATGCCCGCATATCAGGAACGGCTACGTTCGACAACGCTGGAGAGGGCGGCCACTCCGACTCAGGCTGCATCAACCACTGTGGGCCCCACCAGAGGGGGTGGTTAATTAGGGTTGGGGCTACACAACCCCGAGACGCACAATCCGCGGGATTCATGGTTCCCGGCACGTGTCTCCAAATCAACTCGATGTCGGAATTACAAATCTGCGACACTCGATTGGCCACAAACACGTCCAAGGTGTGCGCCGGAGCCTTCAACCAACAAAGGACGACCTGACTGTCCGTCCAAGCATAAACCTCTTGTATCTTAATAGATCGACCTAATGTGAGCCATACGTGGTTCAACAAACGCATTAGGAGGGCAGCTCCGCACAATTCCAACCTCGGGATCGTATGGCGAGTCCGAAGGGGAGCGACTTTGCTTTTCGCTATCACCAGATGCACAGCAACAACTCCGTCAACAGTAACGGTGCGGAGGTACACGGCCGCAGCAAATCCACGTTCGGAGGCATCGGAAAAGCCGTGAAGAGTAACTTTACAATTTTCAGAAGGGAGGAATAGCCTCGGCAAATGCACTTCATTAATCTCGGGGAGGGATGAAACGAAGCTCGACCAATCTCGGAGTAACTCGTCCGAGAGGGGTTCATCCCACGACACACCCGAAGCCCATAACCGTTGCAAGAAACACTTGGCCATAAACAGCACGGGGCAAATCCACCCATTGGGGTCAAAGGTACGTGCGACAGTAGACAATACTGAACGCTTGGTCCAGACTTTCGGTGGTCGTAAATCCACACAATACGTGAAAGTGTCAGAGACCGGTTTGTACTGTACGCCAAGGACGGTCACCACATGGGGATTATCAACATTTTCGAATAGGTGGGGGTCCTGCTGGTGCTCTTCGGGCAAACCTACCAGTACATCAGGCGAGTTGGATATCCATTTCCTCAACTCGTAACCTCCCGACTTCAAAAGGGCGGTGAGTTCGTCTCTCAGGACAATCGCCTCTGAGACAGATGAGGCGCCCGTGCAAATGTCATCCACATAGACGTCACTGGCCAAAATGGCGGAGGCGCGAGGGTATCTCAAGCGCTCCTTCTCGGCCAACTCCAACAAAGAACGAATCGCAACAAACGGGCTCGAAGCCAAACCGTACGTATTCGTATTCAATTCATAAATCAACAAGGGGTCCCTAGGACTCTCTCTCCACAAAATCAATTGGTACCTCCTATCCTCTGGATGGATGACCGTTTGTCTGAACATCATCCGGATGTCAGTCATAAATACAATTTGGTGCCGCCGGAAGTTGGTCAAAATGTCTGAGATCTCCGTGTGCAGCTTGGGACCTACATGCAGACACTGGTTCAAGGACGCTCCAGTAGAGGTGGGAGCCGAACCGTCAAAGACCACCCGAATCTTTCCGGATTTCAAAACGGCGTGGTGCGGCAAAAAGAAGTGCTCAACGGAGCGCCAATCCAAATCGCTCACGGACATGTGCCCTAACTCCTCATACTCCCGCATGAATTCAACATACTTCTGGCGGAAGACCGGATCCTTGCTCATGCGACGCTCCATCGCCACTAGCCTACGTTCCGCTAGCGGTCGGGATTCGCCCAGAGGAGGTCGGCCGGCACGAAAGGGGAGACGGGTGATCAAACGACCAGAGCGGAGGCGACCAGTGTTATTCTGGTAATACAACTCGCATTCATCCGCTACTGGGTCTACCCGCGGGGCTGGTGGAGGTTCCTCAACCTCCCAAAACTTCTGCACCACTTCGGAGAGAGACACATTAAAAACAAGACCGCGATCCTCATCAAGGGAATCCAAAACGCGGCGAGCAGGGCCCATCACAACTGTACCGAGTGTCGTCTGCAGAGCTACCAAGCCATCTGGCTGCAAAACTCGCTTCCCCGTCAACAAAACTCGCCCCAGGACATCGGCTCCAAGGAGAGCATCAATCGGGCCTGGGCGGAAGAAATTTGGATCGGCGAGTGGGGAATCAGACACCAAAGACAACATACTCGGTCCCAAGTCAACTGAAGGTTGACGGCCAACAACTGTGTCCAACACAATCGCCGAGGTCTTAATGCCTGGCGTGGACTTATTACGTGATGTAAATGTGAAGTCAACATGCCCTAACAACCCGGGGACTTTCACATCGCCAACACCTCTCACGCCTTCCGTGTGGGGGTGCACCTTGAGGCCCAACCGCCTAACTAACCAAGATGACACAACACACCCCTGAGCACCGGAATCCAACAAGGCGCGAACTTCCACAAGGTCGCCATTCAATCCCCTGACAAGCACAGAGGCCGTGGGCAACAAAACGGTCTCTGGAGGGGTGGCTACAATCGACCGTAAACACGTTGATTGCTAGTATGTGGGGTCCCCAGACGTCCCCCCATGGTAAGGGGGTCGCTCATAGCGATCCAGTGGGTCCCAATCTCCCACATACTGCCTACGTCCAATTCGCCCGGCATCAGGCGGGTTATATCTCCCGGCCCCTTGAAGACGGGGCGGGCGCCGCTCCAAACGCGGGTATTCGGCGAGCGGCGGCGAGAATCGGTGCCTATCATCCACCGTGTACGTCGCCCCATAGTCGCGGGGGCACGGTGACCGATTTTCAGAGGGGGGGTCCCGGGGACCCCCGGCTGTGCGAGGCTCAACACGTTGCGGGGGGCTTCTACGACCTCCCGCAACGCTCGCAAAATCGAACCCCCTAGTTGGGGACCGATTTCCCATGGGGGGGTCCGTGGGACCCCCGCCCGTGCGAGGCTCAAAACGTCGCGGGGGGCCTCTACGACCTCCGGCAACGCCCGCATAACTCATCCCCATCCTTGGGGATCGGTTTCCCATGGGGGGGTCCGTGGGACCCCCGCCCGTGCGAGGCTCAAAACGTCGCGGGGGGCCTCTACGACCTCCGGCAACGCTCGCGTAACTCATCCCCATCCTTGGGGATCGGTTTCCCATGGGGGGGTCCCTGGGACCCCCGCCCGTTTGAGGGTCCAAACGTGGCGGAGAGCGTCTGGGGCCACTCTGGTGGCCACTAGAACTGCTGCGGGATGCAAACACCGCGGGGGGTCCGAGCCCCCCACCCATACGAGGTGATCCTGCAGCAACGCGCTGCGGCGCTCCGCCGCCCTCTGGGCTGTTCATGCAGAGGAGGGGATGGTGGTTGCCCTTACAAAAGCGGCATGGGTGCGCTTGGGTACATTCGCGCTGCATGTGCAGGCCCAAGCACGAGTAGCACCATGTCCGTTGTCGCGCGATCGCTCGACGGCCTTGGACGCGCTGGTCGAGGAACTTATCACAACGGGTCGTGCTGTGACCCGGTTCCCGACAGTACAAGCAGCGGGCGGTCTCCTGGACGGCGGCATAGCGGCCGGGCGCGCGAGGGGCCATACGCCCCCTACGGGGGGGTCCGGTGGGGGATCCACTCTGTGGCACAGGTCGTTCGGGTCCCATAGGACCGGCCAGAGAGGAATTATCTGCCAGTCTACTTTCTCCTTCCAGGAACGTCAAGAGGTCCGAGAAGGGTGGCAGATAAGTCGCACTATCCCCACCATACTGCTGCTCAAAACGGACCTTAACAGAGTCCGGCAACTTTCCCAGGACAATGTGCAGTAACAAAAACGACCACTGCTCCACTGGGAGTTTTAAATTTTTCAATGCGTTGTAGGCAACCAACAGCGGATTCAACAAAGCCACTCTCAAGTGCATCACGCTGGCAACGCGGGGTAAATTCAAAATGGCGGCAACATGGTTGTCCGCCAGACGTCGTACGTTCTGGTACCGACGGGCAATCAAATCCCTAGCAATAGGGTAGTTTTCATCCGAGGGGGCCAAATGTTGAACTGATTCAAGGGCCTCCCCTTCCAACACGGATAACAAATAAGCTAACTTCTGGCCCTGGGTCAAATCGTCCCGGGCATGTACAAGACTATCAAAAATATTAATAAAGCCCTCCCAGTCCTCTAGACGACCAGCAAAGCGCCTTAAGTCTAAGGGGGCCAATCTAGCAAAGAGAGGGGGCATACTCTTAGATGTGACCGGGGACGGGCTCGGTTCATTCTCTCTTGCCACTTGCAAAGGTCGAGCCACCTGGGTAATTCTGTCCGCAAAATCATAACACTGGTCCACATCCAAACCGACTTCTTGTCGCATTTCCACCTCGGCCTCAACAGTCCTTTCCAAAAATAAGGCATACTGCTCATCAACAACAGCCAAACGTATGGGCAGATCTACGTATCTGTTCAACAAGGCCTCCGTTCTATCCGGTCGATCCAACAACGCAACCGCAGAGGCTAACCATCGTAACTCAGAACGTATTTTGGCTTTAGCAGAGGAGGCCGTCATTGTAACGTCACAAATTTGTCAACAAAAACAACAAATTCAAAATATTCACTATAACACAAAATCTCCAATATTTGGAGGTTATTACTAACCACAAAATTCCAATATTACAACAACAAAGTATTTATAATGACACAAACTCTTAAATATCTGGAGGTTATCAGAAAACAACAAAACTCACTGACTATTGAAATTCACTCAAAATCACTGACTATTGAAATTCACTTGGATATCAACACAACATACTGTTACACAACAACAAGTTAATTTTAATTATTTCAAAGCACAAGTTTCAATGAGTTTCAATGTGTAAACAATGTCCCAAATCATTTAAGTTTCACTAAGTATTGAGTGCAAACTTATTAGCTAACCTTTTATTAGCTATTATTTTAGCAACAAACTTGTCAATATTCACAACTCAAATTTGCTAACAAAACTGAATAATAATTATTATGAGCAAAGAAAGGCATCTGTTTACAATTTGGAACTTCAATACATGACTTCAATACATTAATTACAAGACATGGAACCAATAACAAAGGAATGCCCTTTACTTTTCAAATGCAAGTTAATTACCATTTACAAGTACAAATTAATCTAGTCCGGACCAGACTGGGTCATCAACACGGCACTGATTAATACAAAGTTTTGGCGTGGGCCTCTCAGGCCTTCAAACTACGCTCTGCTACCAAGAAATGTTCAGTACACCCCTGCCTATACCGCGGAGTCAGCTAGCGCAGTGGAAGCTGGTATTACTAATATAGACTCCGGACAAAAAACTAGGTTTCAGCCGGGATGTAACTGAACAATTGGACTGCGATACACAGCGGATAGAATTTGTGAAGTAAGGTGATTTTACATACGGGTCCGTGTGTCGAATGTCTCCAAGGCAGAAGTGGTGTAAGGGAGCGCGCGCGCCCCTGGGGTCCTTTCTTCGTCTTCTGCAGACCTTACCAACTCGTCACCTTACGCACAACACAAATAACACACAGGGTCCCAAGACACTGGGCAACAATACACCACGACACACGCGGGGGAGCTTTTTTTATTACGATATATTGTCCCGACAACAAGCGCGTGTGGTAGAAAAGGTTATCTTTCAAAGCATCCGCGACCGGCCACTCCAGAGATGGCATCAAAACCTTGGTCGTACAAAACGGGATCACATAGATAATTTAAGATTTTATTCAAACTCGATATGCCAGGCACATTCAACGCGAGCGATTTTTAACAAATTCAGCAAAATTATTCCGACATTTTTCCAAGAAGAATTCCAATCAAGTGTCACTGTCAACTTCAAGTGACAGCTAATGTCAATTTGACGTGACATTAGAGTTGCGTTCAGAAACGTCGATCTTTTCCGAACAATGTCCCTACAGGCTATCCTTGAATGGTTAAGGAGAATGGGCCCATGACCTACCCCGGGGGCTCAATTCAGACTGTTGTGTATTAACGACTGCAAAAGCAACTGAGACCGAAGGCTTAACGTGTCTTAAACACAGAGGAGCTTGAGATAACCAAATTCTGGACACCCTTCCAGTGACCGACCATTGCGAATGTTGCCTAACTTCAACGATCGCATGCCGAGCGCGCTAACCATTGTGCCACGGGCTCGTCTGCATTAAATAAACAATACAAATGTTTTTATTTGCGACTCGGGCAGACGTCGAAAACGGAACTCTACATGCGCTATGAAAATGAATGCGACATGCAATGTTACATTTAAACACTACGGCTAGTCTAACGTTGTCAAAAACTGGAATAGAATAATATGTAAGTAATAGAAAATCGAATGCTCTTGCTAGAGTGAATCGAATCCCGTCCGAAAATGTACTTATAGTCCAGTGAATAGTGTTTTTAGCTTACAAGTGGTCCGGTAGTTCTGAATTTTTGGTATGTTGTCTAGGATGGTTAGCACAATTCCTCGCCCACCGCCCCGCCGCCGCCATATTGAAAAAATCGGCAATTTCTTCAGGTTTTTGCTTAAATCTTCGTTTAGTTAAGTGCATTTGAGTCAGAAAAGAGTTTCCACAGTGTTATAATAGTGAAAAATTAAGAAGTATTTTTAGTTGTGAAAAATTAAAAAGTACAGTAGTTCAAAAAGTCTTGAAATAAGCTAAAAATGTTCGCTTATTATCTTCGTTTAGGTGCATTATAGCCAGAAAACAATCATCTCAATGTTGTAGAGAATTAGATTTCCTATTATTAATGATTTAAATTTTGTTTCTTGGACAGATAGTTTCCAAGAAATGCACTTTTTAAAACTGCGTAGGCACCATAGGACTTTGACAATTTTGGCGGAAAATTTAATTTTTTCATTTTTTTTAAGTGCTTATCTCCGAAATTGTCTGTCCTAGAAACAAAATTTAAAACATCAATAATAGAAATTTTAATTCTCTACAACATTGTTTCTGGCTAAAATGCACGTAAACGAATATACCTATAATTATACTGTGAAAATTTTTAGCTTATATCAAGACTTATATTTATTTTTCACAATTTAACTTCGTCGCCATATAATAAAATGTTGTAATTATTAACTTGTATATATTAAATAATGTTTCAAAGTGACTACGTCTCTGGACCCATTCTGCACCTTGTTCTTTAGAAGTTTGACAAATTTCTGGAAAATCATTTTTTTAAAACTGAATATCTCTGTAACTATGTGTTCTAGAAAAAAAATTTTAACCGTTGATTATAGGAAATTCAATTCTCTACAACATTGTTTGCAATCGTTTCTGACTCAAATGCACCTAAACGAAAATAGAAGCGAAAACCTGAAAAAACTGCAGATTTTTCAATATGGCGGCGGGGGCGGAGAGCGAGGAATTGTGCATTTTGCATTTTGAATACTCACCAATCATCCTTGACAACATATCAAAAATTCAGAATTCAGGGGGATAACCCCCCTTTATTAGTCTCTATGGACTATTACTAGGCTGATGGTTTGTTTTCCATTTTATCAGAATTTCATTGTGAATGCACAAAATTAATTAATAATCATAATTTATTAAGATACTTTTACAAAACAACACCAACCTAACAACTGTCAATAAAAAAGATAAAGAGTTCGTGATATGTGCACATTAGTAAATTGTAAATATAATATTTTGCTTATAACAGTATTTTATCTTTTAATATTGCTATTCATAGTAAAGGGTGGGTAAGGGTGCATTGTTTACAAAAGCGCGCCGCCAAGGGCAACGACTGATACTGTCGCAACTGTGAGACTCGCGTAGGTAGAGCTATTTTAAAATGTGAATTAATATAGAGTTAGACTAAGTAGGTAGGTCTAAAACAGCTAATATTCGCGATAACTTATAACTCGTAGCAAAACAGTTCTGTTGTTATTTTTTCTGTTTGGCCGGCCATTTGGGAATACATAATTAAGACTCCACCTCCACCTGGGCAGTGCTGCAGTCTCTCCAGAGGTGCCAAATAGACAACAGGTACATCGAGGTGCTGAGGTCTTCTTGTCAGTTTAAAAAGTCTTGAATGGGTGGTAGGAAAATATTGACGATTCAAAAGTACATATTTATTATGTCTAAGTGAATAAAGAATATTTTTATCTTATCTTATCTTATCTTTAGGTACTTATACCAAAACGCCACCATGTCGGTTCGATTACAGAAGCAGAGCTCTAATCCTATCCAACTACAGCGAGGTGTGAGACAGGGAGACGTCATTTCTCCGAAACTGTTCACAGCTGCGTTGGAGGATATTTTTAAGCTACTGGACTGGAAAGGATTCGGCATTAACATCAATGGCGAGTACCTAACACACCTGAGGTTTGCCGATGATGTAGTTCTCATGGCTGAGACCTTGGAGGACCTGAACACAATGCTCGAAGATCTCAGCAATGCTTCCCAAAGAGTGGGTCTGAAGATGAACATGGATAAGACGAAAATCATGTCCAATGCCCATGTTACATCCGCTCCAGTTAATGTTGGGAACATTACACTCGAAGTTGTTGACCACTATGTCTACCTAGGACAGACAATCCAATTAGGTAAGTCCAACTTTGAGAAAGAGATCTCTCGTCGAATCCAGCTCGGATGGGCAGCATTTGGGAAGCTCCGGCATATATTTGCGTCCAAAATTCCTCAATGTCTCAAGACTAAGGTCTTTGACCAGTGTGTGTTGCCAGTTATGACTTATGGAAGCGAGACGTGGTCTTTTACTATGGGTCTCATAAGAAGGCTCAAGGTCACCCAGCGAGCAATGGAGAGAGCGATGCTTGGTATTTCTCTGCTCGATCGAATCAGAAATGATGAGATCCGCAGGAGAACTAAAACGACCGACATCGCTCGAAGGATTGCTCAGTTGAAGTGGCAGTGGGCGGGACACATAGCGCGGAGAACCGATGGCCGTTGGGGCGGAAAGGTTCTCGAATGGCGACCGCGTACCGGACGACGTTCCGTGGGCAGACCCCCTACAAGGTGGACCGACGATCTGGTCAAGGTCGCGGGAAGCCGCTGGATGCGGGCAGCGCAGGACCGATTGTTGTGGAGATCCTTGGGGGAGGCCTATGCCCAGCAGTGGGCGTCATACGGCTGAAATGATGAAAAAATGATGAATTAAGACTCGACTTTATGTTGTTTGTAAACCGACAATTTATTTATTTTTATTATATTGGTAACATTTATTACGTAAACTTTTTTTATTTTTCATGTATGAATTTTAATTTTCATTTATTGTACGAATATTTATGTAATCAGATTTATAAGACTACGATCTTTATGATTCGGAAATTGATGATTCACTTTATTATAATTTTCAGGCCAACGAAAAGTATTTTTCATTATCCTTATTCCTTTCATTGAGACTTCAAAACAGTATCAAAAGTACTTGTAAATAAAGTCAAAAAAAGATGTGCTGACCGAAAATGTATACCAAAATAAACGCAAAGGTTTTACGGAGTGAAATCTACGTGGAAATATCAACGGCTCGTACCCTGATGACGAGAGCTAGTGATGTGACGATATCGACTCTTACTTAAAGTACTATAGATATCTGTATTTTGGGATTTGACGTTCTCAAAAATGCAAGTGAGGTAGATGTTATGAGAATAGTAAATACTACCTATGTTGATTTTCACATAAAATCATACATTTTCATATTTTCTTTTCTTAAGTGGGGTTTTTTAGTTTGTTTTTTACATTTCAGAAGATAATATACTATACTATAATACTTACTTATTGTATTAAACATCAAAATCCAATTGCACAAATGATTGGAAAATCCATAATCAACCTTACTAGCAAAATCAATAAATTCTGAAGAGCGTTTTACTAACATTCATAATCTTTTATTAGTTCATTTCATACATATCATTTGCGTACCTTTATGATACAATTATCAATTGTATCATAAAGGTACGCAATTTAAACCTTTATGACTTGTTTACTCAATAGTAAACAAGTCATAAAGGTGACTGCGAATACAATTGAAATCGCTATTCGTACTTGAGGTGCCCGCAATGTCAAGCGTCATGACAGATATAAATTCTTACCTCACCATGTGATGTGACCGTTTGGTGACCGTTTAAGCAGAATACAGACTAAATGGTGAGACAGTAGACTATCTACAAAGGTTGTGCTCTTTGACGAAATCTCTTATTGTATGTAATTTTTACATAAACACCATATCTTCATCTTAATAACAATAGAATCTTGACATTACGCTTATTTTTTCTTTCTTTTATAAACTAATATTTTCACCTATTATTTACATACAAAATTATCTTTTATGTCAGTATTCTGTATCTGTAAAATTTATGAATTCTGTGAAACATTCGTTTATTAAAGTCAAGTTGTCCTACTGCTTTCATATGAAATTTGTCGTGGTAAAACGTGAGGTGATTTTTAATACATCGCTATGATTCAACATGTAACGACCACAAATCATTTGCTCATGTCTGTTTTAATTATAAGACTTTTCTTCAATCGAGAATAACACTTTTTGTATTTAATTAAAATTAGTTTAATTTTAGCATTGTCTCGGTCGGAATAATAAATTTTTTTCATATTAAACTTGTACCATCGAAGCAATTTAGAGACGATATATTTTGGTATGTACTATATTCATATTTACATCGTTACTGAGATTAGAGTGGTATTCTAGTAACAACGAAATGATCATAATATAATCATTTGCATATTTGGATGCTGCTTAAACAGTAGATAAACTCTTGAAATATTGAAATTAGCAATTACTCTTATTACTAAACATTATTTATAAAACTATAAATTAAAAAATTTATATGTTTATAAAATTATAAATTAATTATAATAATTTCCGCACATCGAAAGTCAGGTTCTGGACTTGCGCTGAAGCCCCTTATATACCTATGTTAAAAATCACGTTGGGTTTGCCGATCCAAACCATACTTAGACACCATTTCCCCTCACTAGAAGCGGTTGAGTTCTCCGTTGTTGCTTTTTTCCCATTTACGAGTTTCACGGCGACCGTTGCCTGAAACTTACACGTACCCAGAATACAAATGCCAGCTATTGCTGTCTTTATCTAGCTCTACCGCCACGGCACTATCTAACTCACTCACCCCACAAATAAAAATGTGTAGCCACCTCAATGTTCAAATAGAAGCTGCAATATCCATTTTCGCACTGCATTTAAAAATAACCTTTAACCGCAGACGCTTGGCTTCATTTTTGATGGTTCTCCCCAAGTTTTAAGACCGTTCCACGATTTTTGAGTAAAGTGTTGTCTTTTTCGAACCAGTTGCATTTAAAATCCTCCGTCTCTGTTGTCTGGCCGTTGTGTGGAGTATCTAAAATCATCTGGACCAAGTAAAGCGATTACTTCAGCGGTAAGTTTATGAAAATGTGCAAACTTATTAATTTCCTCGTTTAGATGGCAAAATTTGTCCCAGATAAATTGCCTTGGATTAAATAATTACTTTGATATTCTGAAATATTATGCACTTGGGAACTTCGTAGCTCACTTCACCGTGTACATACAAACTTATGCGTAGCGACATTTTAAGTGTATACCTAAAACAATTCAATTTTCTTTGTTTGTTTCTCTAAGATTTCTTTGTTGAAGCTATTTTCACATCTCTACCTACTTATCCCGCTTAGCTACAAAATGTGAAAATTCATTAAATTGATTCATATGCCTCAGATTCATTTTCTAAGCAAGCTGAATTCCGTTGAATATCCTTACTTTAGTCAGGAATACTGGGATAGAGATACGTAATAACCGGTCTACTTTTAAATGTACAGTCACTTGCAGTAATTCTCGTACATTTTACACGTCAGTGATAAAAGTCATTCACTGGCTACATATTATTATGCATCATGAATTAAAGCTCGTACCGTTTGGCGTATTAAAAACGGCCGAGCGAATAAGAGCACACGTTAAAGATGCTCTCTTATATCATAAATTTTTGACATTATGATCGTAACATTCGTTACTTTTCTCTACGTTCAAAAAAAGTCATTTAGTGCCATATTTACGTTGTATTTCAGGCGTCATCTAGTGATACCGTTGATCGAAGGGCTGTACACAAGTTCTAAGTAGGTACTTACCTGCCATCATCCATGTTCGTACACCCCCCGATTCCCAGAAAATCTTTGAGCTTTGAAATGAAATCAGAACTCTGTTAACATCGGCAAAATGTTGCTATGCAAAGAAGTTAGTACCTTTAGAGAAAATTCAAGGAAAAATCAATGAAGTCAATGCTTCTTCGAAGTGTTCTGGAGGGTTCAATCTTAAAATTTTCTTCAATATAAAAACACTGAAGAGCTTCGCTATGTTGCCTCCATATTCTATGTTTGAAAGTTGCACATTATTACTGCCTTCCAGTTTCCTCCTCCCTAGAATATAACAACTTCTTCATACTCGTACATGTAGGTATATCAAACGCGTTTTACTCAGAAAAGGCTTAATAAAAATGAAAAATATACCTAGCCCGTAACTGGCTATCCCATATTTCCATTCCCATGTATTGTTTCACAGAATCAATCTATGTAATACATGCATGACACACACGTCGAACTCGCAGTATTGATTCGAACGAACAGTCTCCGCTGTTTAGGTAAATTATATGCAGACCGCTACCAATACCTATTAATCAAATTAGTCAAGCCTGTACCAATAGAATCAGAGAAATTTCTATTAATAGCAATGTCCAATTAGCCAACGGTGTCCTTAATCGGATTATTATACATACTAAGATTTCTATTTTAGAACAGGTAATGGTATCCGATCTTGTAAAAATGGGCTAACCTTTAAGAGAAAGTAATGCCGAAAATAGCACCACCTACCTACCTACTTCGATTTTCTTGTAAATGGGTTACATTTTCTCAGGGCGCCATTTAAAGGTTGTACGCAAAATTTTTATATATTATGTTAGCATGTCATAAAACTACGAGAATAGCAATAAGAACAGATTCATAACTGTAACGCGATTTACAGTTCAGTGCCGAGAAATCCAGTTTTCAAATTATATGTGCAGGAATTCTTCAGCAGAAATTGGCGATATCCTAGGGGTGCGACAAGACGCGCGTCGCACTTCGCAAATTTATTATTAGCGGTGAATACAGAGAGAAAAATGCTTAATTTTCGATTATACAAAAAAAAAACAAAACGAATCCACGTTACAGATCAATTCGAATGCGTTCGTATTTTCATTTGAAAGTGTCTTATAATATCTTACAGTTTCAATAAGTACTAGTATTAAAGAATGTGAGTAAAAATATAAGTAAAATTCGTCTTCAAATTGACTAATAAGGAAAGAAAACAAGTTAGCCGGAAGACTTTAAAGTATTGGACTGAAGCCAACTAGCAAAAGATGTATGTCCTGCAATGCGTTTCTACAAGATTCCGAGATGAGAATTCTTTCAAATAAGTTTATGCAAATAATTAGACTATTAAATTATAGTTTACTCATAGTAAGAGCTTCGTATCTAGGTACATAACACACTGCATTGGTGGAGCTGTATGTTTATTAAATATTATTTTCAAAATGCTAGCATATTCAGGTAGAAATTTGACTGAGCTGCTCACGTACTGGAGACTTGATCTTATTTGTCATTCATGCTTCATACGGTATTAATGTGTTTAGTTACGAACCGCTGCAGAAATCGCGATGAGGTTATTTGTTCATTATGACAGTCACAGAATACAAGAAAGTGGTAAGAGGTAGTCAGTTAACCGTCGCAACCGTTTTGCGCAAAATATAGTAGACTGAAGCTATCTATACATTTCCCTTTGACCGATTTGGAATTTCTTCACTTTCTTCAAGGCGGGCGGCGTGTCTGTTTTAAAGGTACGTGATACTTCTTCTTAAGGCCGTTACTGTCCCCCCTAGAGAAAAAAAACCTAAAGTTCAGAGTTCTTATATGCGTTGTCTTCCATGGTAAACATAACTAAAGATTTGATACCTTGTATGTATAGTTTTCCTTTCCCAAAGGAATGCACGCCCTGTTGACTCATACTCGATATGAACACGACTATCCTTTCTACCACATGCTGAGTTGCTGATCCAAGCTTTTTAATGTCCTTTAGCCTTTACGTAGAAATAAACGATATTTGAAGGGAATTTAGCTTCCTCTTTATTACTTACTGAACAATAAGATGACGTGAAGCCGTCTAGTCTAGTCAATTGGTCATCGTTGAGTTTTTGCAACGTATAATGAACATCTTCATCAAGATTTTAAAAGTATTTTATGAAAACATATTTTAAGCTTAATAATATTTAGCTTTTAGGCGAATAATGTAGATAAATCAAAGGGAAATATAAATCGTATAATCAGAATCTTTGATTTTTGGTCTTCATTAGATTTATCACTGTAGCGGCGGTGCTCTAGTTTTCATACAAAACAATATAATTACGATAACGAGAATGAGTTTTTTGTGCTTAGGTACGGTAGATAAGCAACAAAATGATAAAGATATACCTATCATCATATCACCAATGACCCAAAAATCTCAAACCCCCATAAATAACGATGTCTCTACACACAAATCAACAGTGAAGACATACTTACCTTATAGCCGCTATATACACGAGGAATCCAGTTTATGGCTGCATCAATTATGCCCAAGCATATCCTAATTACAGTAATGGTATTAGCTGGGGAGAGGTCAAGGGGGGACTCCACGTGCTTTGAAATGCTTGTGTCGCTCCATTATATGGGCTAGGAAACACGTACACTGTCAGACAAAGACATGTGTTGTTTTAAGGAAATTGTGTTTTATGCATCAGAGCTGGAATTTTAGTACTTCGATGAGAAAACGAGTTGTACGTCTGTTTTCCTTTTTTTTAGGTACCTATAGGTATGGATTTTCTTGTCTATTGGTAGAGATAATAATATAAATATTGTTCTAGTACCAAAGTATATTAGCTTAAGCGCAGTATATGGAAATTGGAAACAACGACGGGTATTACCACCTACATCCAGACCCGAGGAAATATTGAAAAGTTCGTTTTCAATATTTACCCGACTGGGGATCGAACCCGGGACCTCTGGAGATAGCGGCACCTTGAAAACTGGTGCGTACACCACTCGGCCACGCAGGTCGTCAAAATGCTTATGTTATGGCAAGAATTCACGACAAAAGCCAGACACAAGAAATTCAGTGTATACTATACTATCAATGTAACTGTAATCTAAGTATGTATGTACCTACACTGCCGTGACACTAGTGTCGACATTTGTGTCGGTGTCAATGTCGTCGTATAACGTAAGAAGCTAATTATTTGTATTTGAAACCTTTTAATTTGTAATAAAAACGCTTATTTCTTGTTATTGCAATTTATTTCTTAAGAAGTAGGTTAAATTCTCCAGATCACTTCTCATCGGAGTTATTGTTACATAGTATTACGTGTCGTCGTTTGTAATTAAGCAAAGAAGGCGTTGGAAAGCTGAGGGTTGCGACGTCGAGAATGTTTACGGATCTCATTTCCATGCAAATGAGGGTAGGAGGCGCTATGCGTCTGATGTCGGTAGGCAGCTTCCTTGGTACGAAGCTAGTACATGAAGCTTTAACCGAAACAGGCCGGGTTATATACGCTCGATTAGTAATATATTATGCTAATAGCTTGAACAGGTTTTCGCGCTATTCAGATTTGTTAAAGGCTATGTAAAATGAGTCATATCTTCACACATTATTATCGTAGGATTAAAATTATAGTTAAGGTTTTAAGTTTAATTTTGTGACATTTTATTTACTACCATCTCTTTCACTGTCTATTGTATCTATTAACTGGAGCACACCCATTTTCAGTCGCCGTTTTTCTTTAGAGGTGAATTTACTTATATCAGGTAGTATACTTTTGAAAAATGTTAAATCTTCATTGTCTGCTTCCACGGCACTGGTACTAGAATGTCTTCTTTTTCTTTTATTTTCATTAGTTGCGATAGGTTCTTCATCATCTTCTTCAGATGGTTGTTCTTCTGTTTTTATGGTATTTATTTCAACGGGATACCACGTTGGAGGCTCCTGATCATCGCCATTATCGTTTGAATTTGAAACCTCATCACTGCTTTCGTAATTAACTGGGTCCCCTTCAGCATCTTTCGGCATTCTGAAACATTTTGTTTGAATTGTTACACTATTATTATACCGACTTGGTGACTAGTTGCATAGGTAAGTCAATTTCTACCAACCACTTGTTACCTACTTAAACTAACAATATTATAATCTGTGAAGTATAAGATTAAATGGTTTAAGAGTATTGAATTTAAATTATCCATCTTACTTGTTTGACTTTGTATAGGGAATCAGAAATCTCAGAGCATCGTAAAGATAATATTTCTTTGGTGGATGCTTCCCAGTTCCATCTTTCCTTATTCGATTCAGTCTATATCTGGTGAACGATGACCTTATTCCTTTCCATCTTGTTTTCAAATCAATTGCTGAAAAAAATATATAAATTACATCACCTATACAGTCCGATATATTCTTTTAAATATGTAAGTTCTGTCCTACTAATCGAAGTAAAAAATACAGTAACTTAAATCCGAAAGTTTGGATATTTCCTTCTTAATCCGAGCGAAACGGCTAAACAGATCAGGATGAAATTTTCGAAAGAAGTGACATAATAGCTTCTTTTTTCTCCGAAAAAATATCAAATTCCCACGGGAAACCATCGTCGTGCTCACGCTGTCAAAGCCGTGAACGAAAAGCTAGTATTATAAATGTGAAAGTTTGGATGGATGTGTGGATATTTCTTCCTCAATCACGGCGAAATAGCTGAACTGATCGGAACGAAATTTTGAACTTAGATTTATTTTTTATGGTCCGGAATCCCATATAGGCATTTTATCCCAATATTCCCACGGGAACGGGAACTACGCAGGTGCAACCGCTGGGCTCAGCTATTAAAAATTTAAAGTTTCATTTATATTACCGGCGCAGTCAATATTCATTTCTTCTTTCACGCATTTAGCTACTTTTTGCCATGATTTGTGTGCGTTATATCTTACTGCGTGATTATCTTTATTTTTGTATATGTCAGGAAATCTTTCCACGATCTTCACAAACTCAAAGGTTCTTTCGTCGTCAATCATTGCGTTCCAACTGAACCTAAAAAAAATATCTAGACTATAACATAAAAAGTTATTTACCTTATGCTTATCTATCTTAAGGACCTTCAATCAACAAAACCACTAGATAACCGGTTGGAGTGGGGTTGCCACCAGTACTATAATATACAGGGTGTTCCATCGGGACGGGTCAATATGGGAAAGTTTGAAACTATAAGAGATAGAGATATTTGTTATAAGGAATCATGTCGTCGATTTTAGAGTTAAAAAAATTTGCATTCAAAGATTTTCAAAAAAACTCATGCACAACCCGGAAACCGAACCTTGTCAGTTTTCAAAACAAAAATGTTATGTCATATTATTACGAAAGTTGATTGTGTAGGTTGTTAGGAATATATCATTTTACTATGGAACCCTATGTCTACATTTAAAAGAAAATGCTGCTACTTTTGATGATGATGATTAGATTTGACTCCCCATGTTTGCTCTCTCAAATTAATTTTAACACTTATCATCGTTCTCGTAAGCCAAAATTATTTTCCCTTAATGTTTATCTGAATAATACATCTTACTTTAATCCCCTAACCCGAATGTGTCGCCTTTATAATGAACTCGTCAGTTGCTGCCCGGATGTGGATGTATTTGAATGTAGTTTACGGAGATTCAAAAATAAAATAAAAAATTGTATTAAATAAAAATTATACTTTAGCTCTGTAAAAAATTGTATAAGTTTATTGTTTTTCTAATTTTAATTAGTATTAGTTTAGTATTTATTTGCATGTTTATCTAATTATAATATTAAATAGGTACTTACTTTCTTACCTATTAGTTAAATTATCCAATACTTTTTTCTAATTCCTGATTATTAAAATTGTGTTTGTATGTTGACTTGTTTGTAATGTATAATTTATGTTTTCAATAACTTATAATAATAATGATAATTTAAATGATTGTACAATTACAAGGTCGCTGCTCAGTATTTTCTATTAGTATGTACATAATTTAGGGTTTCAACCTAGTCCGTAAGTTATTTTGTATTTTAATTTTCAAAATTTGGTTTGTAACCTGTTTTGTACGTCTTTGCAAATAAAAATAAAATAAAATAAAATTTGACGGTATTGTTTGACGTTTGACCGGTAACAATTTTGTTGTGTTTTGTATTTTCAAGTGTTTAATCTGCGATAAAATGGTCTCTATAGCTGCTGTTAGTTCTTTAAGTTGATTCTTTAAGTTAGTTTTGTAAACTTCATCTTTCACGTAGCCCCATAAGAAATAATCTAGTGGGGTTAGATTAGATCTGACGACCTCGCAGGGCATTTGATAGAGCCATATGTCAGCTAACAAAACTCATACTTTCTTTTAATTGTAGAATTAGGGTTCCAAAGTAATCCTTACAACCTACACAATCAATTTTTGCAATAAATAACATAATATTTTTGTTTTGAAATCTGACAAGGTCGTGCATGAGATTTTTTAAATCTTTGAATGCAGTTTTTCTTATATCTAAAATCGACGACATAGTTCCGTAGAAAATATTATATCTCTATCTATACTATTAATATAAAGAGGAAAGATTTGATTCTTTGATTGTTTGTTTGTTTGCATCGAATAGGCTCCGAAACTACCTGACCGGTTTAGAAAATTCTTTGACCATTAGAAAGCTACATTCTTCCCGAGTGAAATAGGCTATATTTTATCCCGATATTTCTACGGGAACGGGTACCACGCTAGTAAAACCGAGAGGATCCGCTAGTCTCTTATAGTTTCAAACTTTTCCATACTGACTGACCCGTCCTGATGGATCATCCTGTAATATTACAACGTGTTAATGAATAAGCGCAAAACCTCATAAGTGGGTGGTGATTGTGCTCATGAATATGAACAACTTTTACTATGGGGCCAACTCTGCAACTTAACAAACAAATCAATACAAATTGTCAATACCTACTCGACCAGAATGTATGGAACAGTTGATTTTTTTTGTTGAGTTTCAGAGTTGGCCCGTTAGTAAAAGTTGTTCATATATATATTCATATATATGTTCATATATATATTCATGAGCACAATCACCACCTAATATGTTTTCTCCGTTTAAAAAAGTATCTGTTGGTGAGATATTTCAGTTTTGTTTTAGTTCCTTAGGTATTGCTTATTAAGTTAAGGACCTTAGAAATAGCGGCACCTTGAAAACCGGTGCGTGCAGTCACGAGCAATAATATGCGAACAGCATAGGACTATGTCATTTTACAATATTGAATGAGTTCTGTGGCACAGATAATTTTGTTATGGAACGCTTCAATTTGACAAAATTCTAAGGTGTTTACATATTCTAGCTCATACAGTAGTAGCTCATGACTTGACATGACTACTCGATACAGTAGTAGCTCATGACTTGACATGACTACTCGAAAACGGACTGTCCCACGCGAAGGTCGGCAATTTTTTTTTAACAAACAGTTAAACCAACACAAACATTTAATACTCATATAAAATATTTGTGTCTAAACATTTTAAACGTTAATGTTCATTATTATTATCACTATAACTAAGTACCTATTAAAAAAACCAAATATTAAAATAATCATTTTTTGAAAAATTATATTTGTGTCTTATGGGAATCAAACCCACCACGACACGATCGTGAATCCAACACGTGAACGGTTGCATCATTGAGCGTAAAACGTCAAGGAGCGTAATGTTTGAATCGTTCGCCTCGAGTCGAACGAACGATTCCTACTGTGTTTTGAACGGATCAAAATCTCGTATTCCTTGAATGGGTCAATATTACGAGCGTTTTTAATCACTAGTCATTAACGTTATCAGATATTTTTTTTATTTCCAAGAAATCAAAATTATCATATTTTTATCATCATCATCTCTACTAAGTAAATCCCCGTTCAAATTAATTGTGCATCAGCGCAACATTTCCATCTAATTATGTATGTTGTAGAGATCCTTGGGGGAGGCCTATGCCCAGTATTGGGCGTCGTTTCGTTCGGATAACATGATGATGATGATGTACATAATAAAACAATAACACAATATTAAACTAGGTATACCCTAGCTTAAAAGCCGCTCGTAGGAGTATTGGTAATTTGGTATGCACCTTTAAAACTTTTTGTTTTGTACTCCTCGGTCGACAATACCACTAGAGTGCACGCCAGATAAGTCTGCGCGCAGTCGAAATCGAATACTAAGCATTTACTTTAAACTTATACCAAAAAATATACTGTTACTACCGCCAAAAACGCCCTAGTCGCGCGCAAAGTTATCTGACACGCACGGACTCTAGATAACCGGTTGGAGTTTCAAAAACGGCCGAGTGAACAAGAGCGCACACCAAAGGTGCACTCTTATTTCTTTGCGCTTCCTGTCATTTATGACATTCATTACAAATCATTCTTAACCTTTTTCGCTGTTTGAAAGAAGTCAGTCTGTGCCGTATAGTTTTGTTTTAGTTTATGAGGCGTTATCTCTAGGGTAGGTAAGTATTGTTGATCGAAGTTTATACTAGACCAAAAGTACGGGAAACAGCTGCGCCCGCCGTACAACTTTAAAGTCGACTACAACATAAGTCACTCGAAAAAATTCTCTAACGAGCGAGCGGTTCAAGTATAGGATCCTGTGTGGTTTGAGAAAACCGCAAACTGCGCTACAAGTACAACTGCTATTTTGATACCTACCGTTTTACAAATTATATAATTTTCCGATTCACCAAATTACGTGTACCTTTTTTTAATTATGTAACTTCAATATGGATTAACACAAAAAACGTACCTACGTGAACCCCACCCGCTGGTAGATCGTTTCATGTGCGCAACACCGACAACACCGACCCGCCACTCGGCTCGGCGACTACTAAGTATTTTAGCCGCACCACACCCACACCACACCACAGGACCGCAACGTGCAAGCGGGACGGGTATCGACCGTTGCGCCACACAGCGACGCAAACGCCAACGCGCCACCGCGACGTTGCCAAACCGCTACTGTTTGTTTATTTTATGAAGGCCCACTTTTGCCGTGAACCTTAGGGTGCGTTTTCAATGCAGTGAAGCGGCGTAGTGCGGTGCTGTGGTTTTCACAAATTCAGAGACTCAGATTGTATCTATGCCGCTGAGCTCATAGCTAACATCGAACAGAAGCAAAGTAGACATCCAAACAATTTTTATGGTTCCACTGTACTCCTTGGAACCCTTACAAATTAGTCATGTTTGTCTGTCTGTCCGTCCATCTGTATGTCACAGCCACTTTATTCCGAAACTCTAAGGACTACACAGCTGAAACCTAGTTGGTATATGTATTCTGTAAACCGCTTTACGATGTAGGTATGTACACAACACAATAGTAAAAAAATAAACATAGATGGAAGTAAAGCTAAAAAAACTCTTTTTTTCATTGCGTTTTAATACCTATTTTTGTGGGGCGTCTATAGATACTTAGGTCTTTAAAAATGTTACAAAGGTTTCTTATACTCCTTTTTCTCATAGTAAATATTTTGAAAGATGGACACTTCCAAAGTGATAAAATGTGTGTCCCCCTCTCTAACTGTTAAAATGACAGTGAAAAATTAAAAAAGAATTTATGCTGTAGATCTCAAGAAACACTTTTAACGAATTTTTTTTTGAATGAGATACAGTCAGCAGTTTTTGATATTTAAGGTCCTTCTTAAATAGTGCATATAATTTTAAGGGGTCAATGTACTCATGCATACAAACAACTTTTACTAAATAATGCTAAAGTTTGTGAGGATGTTTGTATTATTGTTTGTTATGCTGGAGCTTCACCTGCGTCTAATGCCATTAATATCCTATAATATGTTATTCTAATCCTACTAATATTATAAATGTGAAAGTTTAGATGTTTGGATGTTTAGATGTTTGGATGTTTGGATGTTTGTTACTCAATCACGCCAAAACAGCTGAACGGATTTGGCTGAAATTTGGGACACAGATACTATGTAGCCTGGAGAGGAACATAGGCTACTTTTTATCCCGGAAATATATCACATTCCTGCGGGATAACGTCGTGTAGTCCACGCGGGCGAAGCCGCGGGCGGAAAGCTAGTAAGCTATAATAAAATAATGTAAGGTTTCGTCTAAATCCATTCTTTAGTTTTTGCGTGAAAGAGTTATGCTGGGGCTTCACCTGCGTGACGCCTAACGGCGTTAATAACGGCATGCGCGTCTTAGCGCGCTAATTGTATTAAATTAGTACGCTATGACCCGGCTTCACCTGCGTACTATATCAAATAGCGCGCTAATTAATGGCATTAGACGCAGGTGAAGCTCGGGCATTACTAAACAATACAGATAGGTACACGATAGGTACAACATACCTAATTTTTCTTTTCTCTTTCTGACACCCTTTCCGGCAGTAAGAGAATCCTTTAAAGCATTAAATCCGCCATTTGTTATTATAGCAATAAAGGTAAAATAAATAAATAAACATAAAAAGATATTAAAATCTTAAGTAAATACTTAACTAGGTAAGTAAACTTGTAATGTGTTACTAAGGCAACTGCTGCTAATTTCAATTATAATTTGTGCTAAAACAACAAACAAATGCTACAGGATACATCGATACACCCATTTTGTTAATCGGTTATTGGCTTTATGATTATGAGGATAAGGTCGTTAATATTATAAACACCTCTTAGTCGCCATCTGCGACATCTGGTGCTCGGGAGCACGTGGGCAACACACCTTTTGTCTTCAACCACCTTTTTACCAATAAACCTATTTATATCTGACACTATTCTAAATTTAACTTCACTCTTTTTATAGCAAATGAAGGCAGTATCTACGCAATAGTGCTGCTGAAAGGTGGAAAGTTTTGCTATCGATGGGTTTCACCTATAAGTGATAATATTATTACTTATTTGCTGATTTTCTTTCCTAGTTTTCTTCCTTTCCTTTTCGTCCATGGGTCGTGTTTTCTAATACATATTTCATTTCAATGATGTCCTCAACGGGTGGTAAGAAAAAAATTATGAACGTTTCATAAGTAGGTATTAACCTGCTAAAATCTTCATGAATAAAGAATAATTAAAGTCCGCAATTTCGTCTACCCATATTTCGTCAAATAAATCATAAAAATGTAAAACTATAAATAATATCGATACTATCAATGTTATTTTTTTATCATAGCTCAAACTATTTTTATTGACGCAGTGGTAAGCGCACTCGGCCTGCAATAGTGGTTGTTGAAACTTATTTTTTATCCGCGACGGGGAAATACTTATCCTTCATCACAACTGATGTTTAGTGGTGATAAGCCTGAAGATGGAAGCTCACTACTCCCGGAATCCTCAATCACTAAGGAACTGGCTACCTTATCTCTTACTGCCGGAACGGAACAGAATAATACTGAAAACATTATTGCTGTGTCGTCAGACTTAGATAAGTTGTAATAAGACTAGCCAGGCGGACTAAGAACAAGTCGTACAACCAACCAAACCAAATGCAATAGGTAATCAAACCTGGGACCTCTGATTGACCCCGAGACCTCTAAGTCTGAAACCAGTGGTGTGGACCACTAGACCACAGGGGTGGTTAAATTTTCGTGATAATCGGTCACGGGATAGGCGACAAAAATTTTCTTATATCTTGAGGTTCGGAAGGCAATTGGCTTCATTTTTAAGTTTTTTATACATCTATCCACATATTTGGGTGCCTCCTTAGTCCTTACCCATCCAATTAGACGTTCAGTACTCCAGCCATGGAAACTTTAAAATTAGTAATGATAATAATAAACTATCGATAGTACACCGACAGTAGTCGATATTAGACCAAGGAGCAACACTATTACGCAAATAAAGCGAAGGTCGCACAGAAAAGGCACTTACAGCCTAATACGGTTTCACGATTCCAAATGAAAAAACTGAATAAATACTTTTATTACCTTTAACAGCCCATACCATACCCCTAGCACAAAAGACTATCTATCCACTATATTATTTTGAATGAAAACCAGAGCAGCGCCTCTTTCGATCGTATAAGAAACTAAAATTCAATAAATATTTGACAGCTTTTAACTGATAGAGTTTACTACTCGATTACCATAGCGAGATTGAGATTTAGAATTATTTTTATGCATGTCCCGCCTGAAAGGGCTCGTGGTTTTACTATCACATTTTTCCTATACCTACCATAACCAGATTTTTTGCTGGCGCTACTTATACTGATGTGAATTGATGGAGGCTAAAGGTGTAAGCGCGCTACTTCCGGAATCCTCGACCACGGAGAAGCTTCTTTAACCCCTGACTGCAAAAAGAGGGGTGTGTGTGTATCAGTCTGTCTCTGTCTGTGGCATCGTAGCTCTTGATTCAGGATTCGTTCAGGAGTCTTGGAACGAATGGACCGATTATGATGCGGGAAAAGTTATTTCCCCATCCGAATGAGCCTTAATTCCCGCGGTAAAAAGTAGCCTATGTCCTTCCTAGGCTATATATTAAAATATTTATTTCCTATACGAAATACAAATTTCACTTACTGAGAAACATAAACTACTTATATAAAGAAAAATGGAAAATGAAGTATTTAGAAAAAATCGACCCGTCTCACAACTAGCTCCGATGGTAATAAAAATTGCATTGTGAATGCAAAAAACTAAAAATTAAAATACTTATATAAACTTAAATAGGTACTTGCACAAACGCACAAAATTAAATATGAAAAAAAAACAAACACATAAATTGACAATAATATTGCGGGTTGACTAAAATAATATTCAAACAAATGCTGTTTGACGCGTACTATCGCTTTGTAATATTAATAGGGATCTTTCTCCCGCAACACAACAATCTGAATTGTAATCGCGGCAGACTTAGATTAGATAAGTTGGTAGTAGCTAGCCAGCCAAACCGAATACGAGTAAATACATTAAGTAACCCCACTGAGAATCGAACCCGGGACCTCTGGGTTTGATACCGGTGGTGTGTGCCACTAGACCACAGAGGCTACCATTTATGTAGCGATCATACGGTCATAGCGGTTAGCGAACTGAAATGTAATTCACAAATTATTCCATAACCTTGACTCTTCGTTGTCTGATAATGTGACGATTCCAATGCGAACGGAACGCACCAAGAGAGGATGATTGCGTTAATAAAATATTAAAATCAACTTTAGTCTCGTGCATTTTCATTGTCAGATGATAACTTTGGATATTATAAAATGTTATGAAATGTTAGGCGCATTTTTTCCTATTTTTTTAATGAACACGCGGCGGCACATCAGTATACATGTTGACCTTGAGACCGCCTGTATGCCCTACGTAATAAAAGCTGTTATCGCAGTTCAACTGTTTAACTTGATGTGCTGTCGAGTGTACCTACCTATTAAAATATAACTAAGGCGAAATTTTCTTTAAAATAAATTTGGTATTTTTTATAGCAAATTTTAGCAACTTGTCTATGGCAATAATAAAAGATTTAAAAAAAGAAACCTAGTTAGTTTAAATTTTCAAGTTCTTCTTACTTGTCTTCAAGGACCTAACTTTTTTTCCTAAGAAACAAAACATTTATTTTTTTATATTTTCTCTTTTAATGAGTCTTGTACCAACAGGGTTTCATCAGTTCAGCTGGACGCCGCGCACTGCTGGGCAAAGGCCTCCCCCAAGGATCTCCAAAGCAATCGGTTCTACGCTTCCCGCATCCAGTGGCCTCCCGCGACCTTCACCACCCCCCTGATTCACGAACCGTCGGAAACGCTCCCGACAGCGGAATGTATGCACTGTCTCTGTCATTCACTATAGAATAGAAAAAGATAAAGCACAGAATCCGATTCCGTTTCCAAAGGTTCGTGAATCAGGGGGCAGATCGTCGGTCCACCAGCGCGGGGTGGAGGAAAATACGCGGTACATTTTGTGCATTAGTTTATTACTTTGCGAATGGTGCATTTTGCGAATGGTGTATTTTGCGAAAAGTACATTTTGCGAATGGTTCATTTTGCGAATGGTGCATTATGAGAAAGGTACGTTTTGCGAAAGGTGCAATATGAGAAAGGGACGTTTTGCGCACGCGGTACATTTTGCGAAAGGTACATTCTGCGACTGAAGGCACAAAATGTCGTATCTAAAGACCAATGGAAACATCCGAAACGCACGCGTTGCTGCGTACATGCGCAGGCGCTTCGTGTTAGCGATTCGTCGGCAGGTGAGCACCAGACAGGTGGGCTAAACGAAATTATAACGTTCGCCGCAACGCGGTGCAGTGCCAAGCGTTTTTGTTTTTATCATTTCCTTCCTTTAATTCGTCTGGTAAAATTAGAATACTTTTTAAAATGTCTTTTTAAGGCAAATTAAGTTGTTACTGGCATTTATTCTTTAAACATCGCAGTATGTACTTATTGAGGTTTAGTGACGGTATATCATTGTGTAATTAAAATTGAGATTTAACTTTCGATCAGGTAATACCAATATTTGAATTCTGTGATGAGTTCTAGTATTATGGAAATTAGAAACAACGACGGGTATTACCACATACACCCAGACCCGAGGAAATGTTGAAAAGTTCTATTTCATTATTCACCCGACCGGAAATCGAACCCGAGAGCTCTAGAAAAAGCGGCACCTTGAAAACCGGTGCGTACACCACTAGGCCACGAAGGTCGTCAGTAAAATTTTCTAACGATTCCTTGTTTGTGAATCAAAACCTCATTGGTCCATTTGCTTTTATAAACAACACAAAATCATTAAACATAGTCATTGCTAATCCAATACGGTTGAACTACTCTAATTGCCTAATATTTATTAACGTAACATTTAAAACGTTACCTGAACTAGAGCCAATAACAACTCAACACTCATTAGGCAGTCTATTAGTAGCCAGGTAGCAAGGGAAGCAAATTGTAAATTACAAAATCAAGAGGGTATAATCACACATCGGAATAATGCAGACATATGTTCGACACCTTTCATAAACCAGTCGAATGAAGGACATCCGCTTTTTGACTTAAAAAAATCGGGTTCGACATTCTCACAGGAACAGAACCGTATCCGGTGCGCGGGCGCCGAATAAAAACGATCATTTGTTGAACGTGCCACTAGTGCAGAGTTTCCCAAACTTTGCATCGCTACGTTATCTACGTTATCGTTTATTACGAAAAAGATTTTTAGTAATAAACAAGTACCTATACAGGTACATTGGATACAGTATGTTTAAAATTTCGTAATCCATTTTCATATATTTATCATTAAGTTTTTTTTTAATAAGTATAACATTTTATTTGTTTATAAAAGTTTTGGGGACGTCTTGCAAACAAATAGCGAATTCCCAAAGGCAGTTATGAAAGTTTGGAAAGCCCTGCACTAGTGAATATCGGCTGTCTCAGGTAACGTTCACCTAGTTTACTTTCGTTTTGTGAGCGATGGCTCAAGATGTTATCGAGGTTTGAGCATTTGAACTATCGCT
This sequence comes from Crambus lathoniellus, assembly GCA_949710035.1. NCBI lineage: Eukaryota > Metazoa > Arthropoda > Insecta > Lepidoptera > Crambidae > Crambus > Crambus lathoniellus. The sequence goes on along the minus strand of OX453305.1, from coordinate 9,952,511 downwards.
GCTTGTTGTACCTACTAATTACGTACAAACAACCTCAGTATTTATAGCTACTGTTTCGCAAATTATAAAATACTAGTGCGTTTTATAACTTCATCAAGTTTTAATAGTTTATACCTCGGCTTTTGTTTTTCCAAAGGCAGCTGTAATGGTAAAGTAGGTCTTTAAAAAAGTTCATACGAGTTTTACTAGAAGTCCATCCTCTCAACGTCTATGATTATAATCTAATGGTAACATGGATGGGCCGTGAACAAATTGTGCAGTGCAACAGTAAAAATAAAATATTTAACCAGATCGATCATCTGGCAGACGGCAAAATATGGCATTGTTAGAATAGGCGTCGGTTTTCTCACGTATCCAGCCTTTCACTCGCCTATTACCAAACAACTAACTCACATTAACTTCAACATCGATTTAAATAAAAAATACAAATTTGAATCTTATTCCGTTGAAATAGGTGGCTTATTATTCTCACAAACTGCACAGTTAACCTGGTGAGACATTCGAGTTATTGTAGTTGTCCATGCATGCAAGTCATTTGTATGTATGTAGATTAGAGGTCATCATACCGTACCATTGAGAATTCGAGAGTTCTAATTCGGTTGACACAAGAATTTCGTTCTGTCCCACAAAGAGTAATCGCTTTAATAATGATTTAAAGAAACTATTTTTACTAACATCGCCCGTTAGCTAGTCATCTATATTTAGAACGTCTTTGTTGTGTTGTGACTAACTAAATTAATTATGTAACTGTGATTTCTGCTTCTCTAATAAAAAAACGTTTGTGATAGTAATGAACAGTCTATAAGCAAAACAATAAATGACAGACTTTAAAAAAAATCCTATTTCAAATAATATTTTTACTTTTACTTGCAATTTTGTATTATTGAAAATGAAGTATTAGAAAAAGTGGGTTGGAGTCCCATCGGAGCTGGTTGTGACTTGTGAGACGGGTCGACTTTTTCTAATACCTACTTCATTTAAAAAAAAGCTATTTTTGTTAAAGGTCTGTATTAATCGGTTTTTCTGCCAAATAACTTCACCTTGTTCAAATATCAGTCGTTATCTTTCACGTTTATATATAAAAACATTATATAAAGCCTGCAATAAGTTGGTAATTTTTGTAGAAATTACTTATTAACAAATTATCATCTTTTTATAGTATGCTGGACGTCACTGTTACGTTATTTATAGCCGCGGCTAGTCAAAGATGTTTTATTTTAAACTTATTTGGTACTATAAAAAATAATCTATAGCGTTTTCCTTTCAAACGTCTCTCGCTGAAAACAAGCAATTAAAAACCTAATTTGTTTTCACAAATTCATAGTGCAGGTAAACAAACATGGCGCCTGTGACGTCATTCCGTGGTCATGCAATCCTATATTTAACGTTTTCATCGCTGAACCTAAGCCTGACCTTTAGGCCACCCCAAGGCCTGACAACTTCAGTTTTCAAGGATGCTTTCTACTGAAGTTTTCGTACAAAGTGTTATACAATAATGGAAAGACGCAATTAGACGTCACGCGACAATTGTTGCGGAAAAATTTCATACTTAGGTCACTACATTACGTAGGTTAAGACTTCATATTTTTTGTAAAGGTTGTAGTATTTACCTGTCATAATTTATCTGGTTCAATAGTACAAGGAATGTGATACTACTTACTAAGACAGAGCGTTCATCAATATCAATGTCAGTATCAGTCAGTATGTATGTATGATGATGACTGGAGATTTCTAATCGTTTTTAATGATTAAATCATTTAATCTTGTGTTACCTAAGGCCAACATGTTTTTTTTTTATCCACAACGGGGTACCTGTACCTACTTAGATAATCTTCGTCACACCTGACGTTAATGTAATTAAGGCTGAAGATGGAAGCACACTACACTCGGAATCCTCAACCACTGAGGATCTGGCTATCTTATCTCTATCTGCCGGAACACAACAATCAGATGTTATAGAATTTTCTTGAAATTAAAAAGCTAGATTATTTTGTAGGTAATAAATTTATTATTAATAAAACTATTTGTTAAATATTGGTTCACACGTTTGTTGGATAAGAATCATTCCGGAAGTGGTGTTTAACCGTAACTCGGCGCGGTGTTCTCCGAGCAGTATTTCACTCCCCGAAACAAAAAGATATGCCTGCTACCTCATTCATCCCCTCAAAGAGCAAGTAGCCTATTCTCAGAATGATAAGCCCACTGCTTCGTCGACACAGTACTAAACAAAAATATGTTTGAAAAATGGAAAATGAAGTATTTGGAAAAAATCGACCCATCTCACAACCAGCTCCGTTGTGAGACGGGTCGATTTTTTCTAAATACTTCATTTTCCATTTTTCAGTAATAAAAATTGCATTGTGAATGCAAAAAACTAAAAACTAAAATAAAAATATGTTTTTCGTAAAAGCAATTTTAATATTGTGACAAATAAGGAATTGATTTGCAATATAAATAAATTTATAAATATCCAACATTATCAGCATGAAAGTGCGCATTGATCTGATTCCGATAAAAGTTTTGGTTTTAAGCAAATTATAGTGTTATGGATATGAAATTAATAAGATAACAGTGAGACTCGAACTATCACAAAATTAACTACACAATTTGAGAATTGAACTCTCTAGGTTTAGAAAGTAGGGCTCAGCCAATGCGTCATCGAGCAAGTATTGAATGAAGCGATCAAAATTTCAGTAGGTACCTACGTAATACCACGTGACATCAGTCGCTTACAATAGAATCAAACTCACGAATGAGCAAACTCACTGTGCCATGTCTCGAAAGAACGCTCAAACTGTCACTAGTATGTACTTAAAACCACGTGACTTTGAATGTACCAGCCCAATCCAACACAGCGCTTCTGTATCTATTCACCATTTACTCTTTGCCCCACTATCCAATGCCACCTCTACGGTACGTATGTCCACAGGCGGGCGGGGTGAGACAGAAGATCGAAAATAAAAACACCCACAGGGGGAGGGGGAGGCTACCACGGGACCAGGTTTGTACTGGAATCCTTGATTTTTGCGATAATAAACACGGATGAGCCTCTTTTGTGGCCATGTGAACGTACGATTTTTTTACTAGCACCTCCCCGTTTATTCTGAACGATGATAGTATGGGGTTTCCTTTCGTTGATGGATAATGGTTTTATCAAACCTTTTACTATAACTTTCAAAGTAGGGCAAAGGTACCCTTTGTGGCCACTTTAAGGATTTTTTGACCTTTAAGCACTAAGTACTAAATGATCTTAGGTATTTAAGACACAAATTATATCTTAAACTATAGATAATTTATCTACCTTTAAAGGTACATTTTTCAAATTTATAAAAAAAATACTTTTTTATATTACACACAACGTGTGCGAGGTGCCAAATGTACCGGTTTTGGCCACTTACTGATACTTAAACTTTTGTAAGTATTGCGAAAAATCAAAACCAAACTCAGGTAAAATCAATATATTCTAATGCGCTAGAAACCAGTCAATTGCAAAACAACAATTTAATTGTAAATAAATATGTAAGTAGTTTAAAAAACTATAAAAACACACTTTTATAGGAACAGACTAAAAAGTACAAAATAACCGACTATTCAGTAACTGAAATTAAAGAGCGTGGTGCGCGTTGTCAATAGTAAGTACTTGAATGCATGCTTTGCAAAGGGCGCACCACGCTTTTTAATTTCAGTTACTGAATAGTCGGTTATTTTGTACTTTTTAGTCTGTTCCTATAAAAGTGTGTTTTTATAGTTTTTTAAACTACATATTTATTTTTTACTTTTTAGTTTAACAAATGGCAAGTCATGGATGGGGATGGTAATCGATTTCACAGCCCATTCATGTGTCTGCCCACCCCGTAAACATTATAACTCGAAAGCGTGATTGTATGTATTTAGTTTTACAAATTCAAGTGGAGTCTATAGTTAGAGTTACCAGATGCGCGAGCCCAACCCTTACTTCCTCCCTGCTACATCATCAGACCCTCACCACCAAATGTAGCGAATAGGTCTCATCAGAACGAAACAAATGAGCCCAAACTCGAGGGGTTTCTTAGTGGTCATTAAGGAGTGCCACTGACTTCCTCCCTGCTCCATCATCAGACCCTCACCACCAAGTGTAGTGAATAGGTCTCATCAGAACGAAACAAATTAGCCCAAACTCGAGTGGTTTCCTAGTGGTCTTAAGGAGTGCCACTGACTTCCTCTTTGCTCCATCATCAGACTCTCACCACCAAGTGTAGCGAATAGGTCTCATCAGAACGAAACAAATGAGCCAGAACTCGAAGGGTTTCCTATTGGCCATTAAGGAGTGCCACTGGCTTCCTCCCAGCTTCATCATCAGACCCTCGCCACCAAGTGTAGCGAATAGGTCTCGTCTGAACGAAACAAATGAGCCCAAACTCGAGGAGTTTTCTTGAGGTCATTAAGGATTTCACTGGGTCCTCCCAGCTCCATCATCAGACCCTCACCACCAAGTGTAACGAATAGGTCTTATCAAAACGAAACAAATGAGCCCAAACTCGAGGGGTTTCCTATTGGTTTTTAAGGAGTGCCACTGGCTTCCTCCCTGCTCCATCATCAGACCCTCACCACCAAGTGAAGCGAATAGGTCTCATCAGAACAAAACAAATGAGCCAGAACTCGAGGTGTTTCCTATTGGTCATTAAGGAGTGCCACTGGCTTCTTCCCTGCTCCATCATCAGACACTCACCACCAAGTGCAGATAATAAGTCTCGTCAGACAGAACGAAACAACGGAGCCCAAACTCGAGGGGTTTCCTGGTGGTCATTAAGAAGTGCCACTGGCTTCCTCCCTGCTCCATCATCAGACCCGCACCATTAAGTGTAGCGAATAGGTCACATCAGAACAAAACAAATGAGCCTAAACTCGAAGGGTTTCCTAGCAGCCATTGAAGAGTTCTATTGCCCACCTCTTGACTCCATCATCAGATCAGCTTGATGGTAGCAAATTATTGTATTGTCATCGGATTCATATAGACTTGCAAAGTTTTAAATCAATACGACAATTAGAAGTAGATTAAAATTGAATTCCAAGATTTTCTTACATTGTGACTTAGTTACAAGTGAAGCTAATAAAAGTGTGGTAAAAACAAAGGTTATAAAGTATTTCATCCAAAACAAATTTCTTAAAATTTTCATACAAAACATTTTTTCAAACAGAAAATGGAATTTATTGAAAAAAAAATCATATAACATAAGGAATTCTAACGGTTATTATTACCTTAAAATACCTTATTTTAATTGCCTTTATCAAAAATGGCTAAAAGTTGTTTAGAAAACTTTTAGAGCAAAAAGTGGCCAAAACCGGTACAGTGGCCAAAACCGGTACGCCTGCCCTACTTTGTTTGCTTACTAACGGTCTTGCTATCGTTTCAAATTTTCTTTTAAAACACTGCATTAATATAAATATTCAAGGCATATAAATATACATAGGTGTATTATGTTTTTTTTATTTACAGAAAAGGATATACAGCCACAAATCTTTTTTTTATTTGTATATCCCTAACTGAATCAAACCTTCAATAAGTCGAAGATAACGTATTAACTATATCCATTCAGGTAAATAGAATGAAGATAGCCGTGAACACAAACGGGCGGCAGATTCGTTCGCGGCCTCCGAAACGAAATGGCTTTTCTATTCAATTTTCGATAGAGATTTTTTACCAACCCGCAGTTTTGCGTACGGCGGAACCAATAAATCTCTTCTCAGAGGTATAAGGGTCGAATTAATCAGTCGACTGGTTTGTCGACGCGTCTGTCGGCTGAGTACTCTTTGATAGAGGAATGTCGCTCTTAAAAAGTTTGCAGTAGACTGAGTTTTGGTTGAAGTGCTACCAGTATTTACAGGTCGGCAGGTGAAAATAAGAAATGGGAATAAATAGTAGGGCTTTCTCCGCCGATACACTCGCGAGAGATTAAAGTGTTCGGAGTCGGTGGTGCAACATAAATTAGAGAAATGGCTTCGGTCTGATTACATACCGATGCGGCATTGTTTATTTATCCGCCTTCCTTCAATTAATGCGTATTTCGGCCCGAAAGCTTCTCACGTAGTTAATGTTGGGCGCTGATGAGATAGCATTCCCTTTTTTTATTCTTATTCTTTGGAGCTTTTATGTGAAAAACACTAAGCGAATATTTTTTCAAATACTGGTATCGAAAACGTTAAAAAATTATAGATTACACGTTTTCCAGAATACATATTATTGGTACTGAAAGTCTCAACAGAATATAACCACTGGAATGTGCAAGCGAATTTCATTTTGACCGGCCATAAACAAAAAAAACACTAAACTGAATTTCGGGAATGAGCAGTTTAAAAGGCCCGTTGTTTCCCGCCCATTAGGGCTAGGGCGGGCGGATGGGTGGCACGAATTAATAAACAACCCGGCCAAGGACGCCCCGTGCGACCTTTGGATCCATCCTTGTCCGCTTTACCGGTTATTCCAACCATCAGGTAATATTGAGCACGATTAATATACCTAAACTAATCTATAAACTAACTGAGAAACAATTGAGTAACGACCAATGACTAGAGACTAATGAAAGACAAATGACTGAAGAATAAAGAAAGAAACAAAAAAGAAACGCCCCAATCAAAAGGAACTCTCAAAACCCAAGTTTAAAAACAAAAGACGACGGCAAAGTTGATCGTTGGAAATCCTCAAATCGCCATAAAACGTCGCCGGGTCCCTTACCAAGGAAACGTTGTCATTCAAAATCAGACCACGTGTACAATATTTCATCATCAGGATGGGTGTACCCCCACCCTTGGCTCCATGCCCCCTCCCCAACCCCCGGAGCCGACCCAAAAAGTCTATCTGCACTTGACACGGGAGGAAACGGGACAGATTAACCGTAGTGAAGGGAACAAAGCTAAATATGTTTCAAGCTGATACTTACTCCTGTATAGTATTATGAGAATTGGCAGATCTTTACGGATTATTGTTGTCACTCTTTGGGAGTTCGAACACTTTCATTTAGTAATTGATTTATTTTTGACTGAGTTTTATCATATGGAAAATTGTTACTAAATTCATTATGTTTACGTAGAAATGAAAACGGTTTTACGTTAACATAATATTGATATACAAACAGGTAAGAGTTAATTTTAAAATGAGTAATCTTCTTTTTATTTTACTACATATTTCATACAACATGTGTAAGCCTAATTCATCTGCATCTTTGTATATACTGCATCATGCTGATACATTGTTACATACCGAAAAAATATGGATAAACTGAATAAGTAGTAGAACTATTTTCATGTCCACATATCAGCGTTAAGTAGATGTTCAGTAGTGTATTCATAAAACTAGTTGAGTCTACGCCAATTTTATCTGCCTCTTCGCATATGTTGTATCACTCTAATAAAAGTTACACGCTGAAAAAGGACGGCGGAATGAAATGATGGAACAATTTTGTGCGTTTGTTTGGGTTAGCGCGTACGCAGGGGGGACGGGCGTAAAATATAATTTATATGGCGGTTTAAATCATTACCCCGCGTTGCTTATTTTATAAGCAAAACATTTTGATTAATTTCCCTTTATTGTGTCTTCATACAACTTGTTGACTGTACACCAATAATTATCTGCCCTTTTGCATATACTGTATCCTGCTGATAGAAGTAACACGCTGAAAAAGGACGATGGTATGAAATTATGGAACCATTTTCGTGCGTTTGGGTACCTAAGCGCGTACGCAGAGGGCAGGCGTGAAAAGTTTGAGCAGTAATTTTAATTTATATGGCGGTTTAAATCGGTAGCCCGCATTGCTTACTTTTATAAGTAATAAATTTGATCTATTTCTCTTTACTGTGTCTTCATACAACTTGTTGACTATACCCCAAAATTTATCTGCCTCTTCGCATATACTGTATCCTGCTGATACAAGTAACACGCTGAAAAAGGACGATGGAATGAAATGATGGAACCATTTTCGTGCATTTGTGTGGGTAAGCGCGTACGCAGGGGGGCGGGCGTGAAAAGTTTGAGCAGTAATTTATATGGCGGTTTAAATAATTACCCCGCGTTTTCGGCTCAATTTGTAGATGAGCCCGCTGAATCGGCGGTCTGCGGCGCGTTCGTATCACTTTTACGTTGCGGTGCCGGCATGATGAAATTGTTAATTGTACGGCGAGGTTTCGCACGTGTTTTGTTACCTTTTACGGGCGCGTTCGGTTGGGTTTACTTTTTGAAATTATTGTTTTGGAAATGTGTTTGAATTTGATAAAAGCATCTAAGAATACTTGCTTTTTTGGAAACCGTTAAAGTATTTTCTTATTAAACTCTGATATTTACTTATTTAGATATTTGAAACCTGTACAACGACATCTGCTTGTTTAAATGTTTTGAAAATTCTGCTTGTTTTATTACTAAGAAAAATAATAAGTTTAACCTACCTTATGTTTAAATTCGTCATTCCAATAACCCTACGCTTTTCGTAACAAGGAAAATCTTTAGTACTTCAATTGCCATCTGCACGGAAAATAGATTGCTTGTCAATAAAAATGTAAATTCGCTGCTTCAGCTCTCAGCTAATTCATTTCCCAATGGAAAATCCGGGAGCGCGTCACCGGAGATCGATCGACCGTTCATTTCGACCTTTTTGCCTTTTTTTCACATTTCATATTGACCAGGAGCAGTTAGTTTGCATACAGACTAATGTTGGCCCCCGCCACTTCGCAATAACGCCGCCTGTCCACACCCTTTTCCACAATACACGCTCTTTTTGTGCCGAGTTCAGATATTAACGTCTTTTACGATGATTTATAGAGGTCCTTTCCCATGAAAGACGAAGGGCTTTCGCACGACTCGGTATGAATTCTAATATGCGATAACAACTAAAGTACGGGAGCGAAATGAAACTGTAATGTCACTGAAACAATTTCGCGTCAATTTGTTGTACAGACACCGGGAGTGCGAGGAAGAGAAAAAAAATCGAAATACGCAAATTTGATCCAAAACCTCGGGGCTTGGCTCACACTCTCGCGGTGATACGCCTGACACCCTAATCAAATAAGTACCTTTTACGGGGATTCTGCCGTCGCGGCAAAGTTGGCCATAATCTGTGGTTGTTAGAGTACATTTTGCGTTGGAGCGGTGGAGTCTGACTAGCTTCCGCATAAAACGTATTTGTAGGAAGGACGACCCAGAAAATGGGTATAATATACTCACACTACGGCCGCCGCTTCCTCGCCTTATTCTCCCGTCCCCTAGGAGCCGCAGAAATTTATATAACAAGCTATCTCGTCGGGCCTCGGTTATTGTCGAGGAAACACTGGCTCAGACATTATTTTTAATTAAACAAAAGTACTGGCTAACACCCCTATTCGAACTGGCCATATTCTGCCGACAGACTTACCATTTTTTTCATAAAATTAAAACCTTAATTACTAGTGCAATAATGTGATTTAATTATCCTATTTATTTAAAGTAATCTGACATGTGAATAATATTTTTTTATTTAAGTATTAATGTTTCCAAGCCTTTATCTTTCATTAGGCACAATAACATAATAAAAATATATTTCGTAGCTCATAAATCATTTAATTCTGATTTAACAAAAAATCCAGGTCAAAACCTATTTTTTTACGAAAATCTAAATTTGTGAAATATATTCAAATAAATATGAGACCCTTTAATTGCACCATCTACCTCCAATATTAATCGCTGCGCCGTTTCAAAAATCCGTTGGTATAAACAATTTCCATTGAATCACGTAACTGAGTGGGGGGGCGCCCCCCTCCCCCATTCTCATGCCTACGTAAACGCGCCCCTACTACGAAAGCGAGGTTTTCCAGGAATCCAGTAATATTCCCCTGTTAAATAACTGTATTATAAGTAAATAAAAATGCTATCACATCGTGTAGTCATTTTATAAGTTTTCATTGTGATTTATTTATAGATAAGTGTTTATTTATAATCATCAGAATAGGTATATTCCTTTAATTTATGTGGTCGTCGAAATCAAAAGGGACCTTATTGCGGCCGGCACATACGTCTTTATTGTCGTTGTTTTGTATACGAACAACAGCAATAAAGGCGTAAGTTCCCTTTTGATTTGGACGACCACATATGGCTACGTAGTTGTAGCCTCCTTTGAAAAAGCTCTCTATTAAACTTGCCACGCTCTGGTTGGAGTAATTGATATCTTTCAATTCAAAATATTAAAGAAACTATTGCCAGTGAAGAACCAAAAATTTAGTAACCAAAAGAAAGATAAAGAAAAATAATTTATTTGGGACATCAGAGAGATACCTAAAAAAACAAAAAGCCACCTATATGTCCAAGGACGTACCCAGGGGGGGGGTCCAGGGGGTCTGGACCCCCCCCCCCCCGGAATCCATTAATCCGCGGGATGGGCGTGAACTTCGCGACGTTATCCCGCGGGAATGTGATATTTTTCCGGAATAAAAAGAAGCCTATGTTCCACTCCAGGCTAAAAAGTATCTGTGTCCCAAATTTCAGTCCAATCCGTTCAGCCGTTTTGGCATGATTCAGCAACAAACATCTGAACTACCCCCCCCCGACAAAAAATCCTGGGTACGTGCTTGTATATGTCCCAAAACGGTCCCGACTCAGCCCAATGCTTCACTTGTGATCAGCGCTGATTTTCTGTCGGAACCGTCTTGGTGGAGCAGGAAGCTAAATTAACGCAAGAGGGTTAAAAAAATAGGTAACTCATCGAGAAACAAAAATAAAACTATATAAAAAAGAAAAAGAAAATAAAAAAGAGTAATAATTTAGAGGTATTCCAGTTACGGCACCAATTTTAACAGCACCATTTGAACCGCACCAAAAGCATTCCTGTTATCTAAATCAGTTCAGTTCTTTATTATATTTAAAGTAGGTATTCTAGTAACAACAGAATAATACATTAATATCACAGAATATATAATAGTACTAATGTAATTAATATGCATTAATATAATGTAGCTGTCCGATTTTTTTTTCGATTCTGAAGTACCAGGATAACATAGCTATGGAGGCGGTAGTATACATAGTTAAAGATTTTTTTCTAACCAGTCGCAACTATAGCTACCTCCTGCATAGCTATGTTATCCTGGTACTTTAGAATTAGAATGCAAACGACAATTCGCAAAGCTACATTGCCCTTGTACTTTTAATGTTTTACTAGAAATACCTACTTTAAATACTGTCTTCTAAAATAATAAAGAACTGAACTGTGTTATCGATGTTTTTTAGTTAGGTAACAGCTCTACTCCTCCTCAAACGATTGGTGCCGTAACGGGAATGCTTTTCGTGCGGTTCGAATGGTGCGGTTCAAAATTCAAATTGGTATAAGATTCAACGTCAGAAGTTCGTTAGTCCCGGTTGGGTTGCGATAGAACAAACCTAATACAAGCAACCTATTGTGTAGTGACTACTTTCATCAACACTACAACGTGTACACTATGTTGTCGATAAAACCGAGCGTTCCCACATTCAGCCCTCGAGAACAGCCAACTTCCTTTAGCCTCCGACGAAGGCCTATGTCCCAACAGGGCCTCTAAAAATTGCTGATAAATTATGATACTGAAAGCACTCAAAACTTGTAAATACGCAATCACTAATGCGTTAAAAAATAACTACAATAAGTTGTTGTTACTTTTGAGCGCATTACGTATAGGTATGTACTTAAAAAGAATCTATACTTAAAAAGCTATTCAAGAAAGTATTCAACTTAATTTGCAACAAATCTATCTGAGAGTACGTCAAGTCTGAAAAAATGGCTGCAGACAAAAGTGAGTTGTCCTTAGACGACCTGCAGACGCTCTTGCAGAATGTCATCCAGATTATCGACTCGAGCACTCGACGGGAATTTTGATCGATAACAAAGCGCATTCGCTTCAAATTGTATTGCATTACCAAAGTCCGAATGTGACTATGTTTTTTGAGTGACTAGGGGTTAGCATGATTCTTTGTGTGCAGTATTGGTGTATTTTTTTTATATAAAACGTAGGAAGACATTCAACATTTTAAATGAAATATAGTACAGACGGCCACGCCATAACTTGAGAATAACATTTAACCGATTCGTTAATATTTGACGACTTTATGTCCGGTTTTCTGTCCGTAAGAACCTTTATAAGTCCGACTTTCTTTCTTACATCTAAAGGTTTTTTACGGAAAAATCGGACATAAAGGGGTTCCTGCAGTGACGCGGACGACGCCGATAAAAAAAAGATTCCTGATTCAGGCGGTGTCCGCTTTCACCGTAAACTGGTACCTATTAGATACTTAATTAGGAACATTAATTAAATATGAGAAATATACACGGTAGGTAATTTTTTTATCATCCCGGATAATTTCAGGGTTTATTCTACTCATGAAAACAAACAACTTTTATTAACTTTATTAACTCATATTATCATAACTCATTATCAGCAGCAGCCGTTACAAGACCCCACTGCTGGAGCACAGGCCTCCCTTATGGATGGATAAGGGACATGGGCCATGACCCACCACGCAGGCCCAATGCGGATTGGGGTATTAATGACTGCTAACGTGCCTTCCGAAGCACGGAGGAGCTCGAGATGATAAATTTTTGATCCATCCCTTGACCGACCATTGCGAAGTTTACCTAACTTCAACGATCGCAGGACGAGCGCACTCACCACTGCACCACAGTTCCCGTATTGTAATAATTCAATATAATAATGAGTAGACCTACTATACAGGGTGTTTGTTTAAAGATGGGAAATACTTCTGGGGGTGAAAGTTCCCATTATTACAAACAACTTTTACTATAGGACCAAGTGCCACATTGCGAAAAAAACATCTGCTGTTCCATACATTTCGCCTATTCGGTATTGCACTTTTGTATGAAACAGTCGATTTTTTTCGCGATATTGCACGTGGTCCCAAAGTTGTTTGTATAATGGGTACTTTCACCCCCTGAAGTATGTCCCATCTTTAAACAAACACACTGTATATTAGTACTTACAAAACAAAACAAACATAAAGTTTTTACGCTTCTTTTAATGTGGCCTCTGAAAGAAACATAAAGTTTGACCTGTATGCAGATTAGTTTAGTTTTTGTGCGTAGATAGTAAATATTAAAAGCTTTCAAATAAATTAAATAACGTTCGGGCCACGCCTGTGACGTTATACAGCTTTCCATACTACTGAGTGTGTAGTAGTATGAACGGATAGAATAAACAATTTGACATTTATTATTTTAACTCCTTACTTTGTTACTTTTCTTATTTATTTATTGTGATAGAAACGACATAATATCTATTGCTCACATTTACCACACTAATACAAGGCAATACTAAATTAATTATGAAGTCACGATGCTTTAGGTAAATGCTAAGAAAACCACGAGACCACTTGTTTTTATCAAATCAATATTATTATAGTCGATTTTAATATGACAATCAAAGTAATAGTACATTACAGCCGAGGACAGGTAAGTAAGATTACATTGTCGAGGATGGTTTGAAGCACGAGCCGCAGGCGAGGGCTTTAATCATTCGAGGCAAGGTAATTTGCTTACCGTACAAGGCTTGTATAGTGCTTTTCTCAAGAAATGTGAGGAAATAAAAAAAACTGTTTAACTAAATAATATTTATTAAAATTTATATCACACATGTTCGGGCAATTATTAAATTTAAATGGTATTGTTTTCCCGGGCTCACTTATGTATAAATCGCCCATAATAATATTATTTTAATGATGTATCATTAAAATACGCCAACAACACAGATTCCGAAAACGTATGCGCCTTTTTTTCACTTTTCCAAATCAGATCGTAGGTTTTCATATATATTTCTTTTGATTTTGCTGGCAGTAAGTTTTCTGTTATTAATTTCGCTTCTGCTCTCAAATTTGGCTCTCATAAATCAAAAAAATACAATGTCTGTATATGTTTCATTGGCAGAACTCATTCTGATAATTTATTACACAATATAAACTGTATTGACTAATCAACCGCTGAAAATCATTCCCGCCGTTTTTTTAATATTGGTTTGTGAGGCCATGTCGAACGGTCATACAGCCTAGTGATACTACTTGCTACTAAAATGCGCAACTTCAATACCCGCTTCTGGGCGGTAGATGGCGCTGTATATATTTCCCATACAAAATTACTTGTAAAGGATATTTTGTCTATGATAAATCTCATTTTGTTTGTTGTTTTTTTCGATTGATGTTCGTGCTAAGCATGAAGCTCGACTTAATACTGAGGTAACTGGAGTTCTCACCCTGAATAAAAAAGTGAACACCAGCAAATTTAACATTTAGTATGTAGTGACTGTCAGTTGTCTCATATGACCATACGTATTTTTTTAAAGTGTAGGTGAGACGGAAGACAGCCACTGTGTAATTTGTGGTCACAAAAAATTGTTCGTACTGCACTCTCCAGTTACCTCAGTATTAAGTCGAGCTTCATGGTGCTAAGGGTACATAGCGCTTGTGGTACAATACGAAGTAATATACTCTGTGCGCCGTATTTAAAAAAAAGTTAACCTAATTATGTTATAATAATAATGTGGCTGTATGGTGCAAATGTCCCTTTGCTTTTTCTGTTTTTATACACAGGAATAACTAAAGAAAAAATAAAGAAAGAAAGTTGGTAGTACCATAGAAAATCACTGCAGTAATGAATTTCAGTACTTACTTACTGCACTAAAATCAGTGCAGTAAGTAAGTACTGAAATTCATTACTGCAGTGATTTTCAAATTTAGAATGTTTACCTCGGAAAAGTGCCACGTACTGCATTCTTTTCTCAAATATAATATTAACATTTCAGAGCATAAGTGTGAAAAATATTATTATAATGCTGCAGTAACTTATTATAGCTGTTAATTTTCAACAAATAATTTTTCAGTTTCTTTTTTATTAAGGATTAAAAGTATACAAATTATCAAATATTATATTTCTATATTTACAAATTTATCTACAGTTATTGTCGTCTATTAAAAAAAAGTCATTTTTATTTCTAAATATATGTAGGTACTTTAATAGGTATACCTACAAAGCACATAATAAATACACTTAAATTAGCCTAAAAATGGGCCCAAGTAGGCGTGGCCAGTCTGTGACGTCAGCATGGCGCGATGGTGAGACGACGCGTGGAGGGGCGCGCACGCAGCCAGTTACCGGGCGGGCATCGCTCACTTTTGCTGCGGCCAGCGGATCGGACGGACGTTCACTCTTAATATTACTGCTCTTAATTTTAGTTGTCGATTCTAGTTTGTTATTTTGTTAATAATTAAATCTGTTGTTGTTAGAGTTATCTTTTTTTTATTAATAACGGTCTAGAACGCTAAATTCAGAAGTGGGATTCAAACCACGTCTGTTTTGGATTTTTAGACGGTTCGGTTTTAGTCACGTTTAGTGTGAATTTCTCGTAGTTTGTTTTAAATTACTGGTCGCAATGTCTGAAGAAACTAATAGTAAATCTCGAAAACGTGGACGTCCTTCCGCTCCAAACATCGAACAACAGCTACAAACGATTATTTCTCGTTTGTCGGCGTTGGAAGACACTAGGGATCGCAATATAGGTGAAGCGGGCGCGAGCGTTGAAGTGCAATCGCGCCCCACGTCGGCGCCTGAACGCGCCTTGCTGGCGCCAACACTGCCGGTGCCTTCGCATACGCCGCCGCCGCCCATGCTCGATTCAGTGAGTGAGTCTGCCGCCCTTGTGGGTGTGCGTGACGGAACTCGCACAAACGTGTTGGTGGTGCCGCCCGGTGCGACCTCGGGTACAGCGAGCGTGGCCGCGTCGCTGCCTCCGAGCCTGCCGCCATCGGCTGCCAATGTCATCATGAGTGAGGTAGCAGATAAGCTTGCGACCGCAATTAATGCCATAAACCCGGTAAGATCAAACCATAATATTTTTATTTCGAGTTTTGATCCATCTATAAATGATTTTATCGTGTGGTGTGAAGAAATAGATCATTTGCGTAGTATTCACCGTTGGGATGATCGTGAGTGTTTGGCGCGAATTGGTAATTGTTTAAAAGGTGACGCACGCGTGTGGCTCAATGAGTGGACGACTAATGATCGTACTTGGTCAAATTTTAAGCGTGATTTCCAATCGTTGTGCCCTCGTAGAATAGATACTGCTAATATTTTGTTCGATGTGATGAAAACAGATTCTGATCATTACCGTACATATGCAGAGTACGCTAGGTACGCTAAGTATCGCTTGTTGCGATTGCGTATTGTTGCCGGGCTAAGCGAAGAACTCATATCTGCAATTATTATTCGCGGAATAACCGATCCGCAGATCCGCGCGGCTGCTACGAATGCTAATTTGCTGCCTAGCGATTTAGTTAGGTTTTTATCAATTTATATCAAACCTACTCAGATGGTTCCCGTTCGTGCTAGGTCTCGCGTAGTAGCATCTCATGATTCTAATACGCGAAAACGAGAATACTTTTCTACAAAATCTAAATGTTTTAAATGTAACGATTTTGGTCATAAGCAGTATGAGTGTCCTAAGCGTGTGAAATTAAACAATACTACCGACAGAGATGAGTTATCAACTTCGGCACCATCCTCTTCGAATAATTCTCTGAGTAGGTCTGATCCGTGTAGTTTTTGCAAAAAGGTAGGACATAAAGTCGATGACTGTTTCGCGAAGCAGCGCTCTGAATCACGTGGCAAGTCTAATTGAGACCATCGACGAGGGCTTGGAGACGCTTCGCGAGGTGCTGCTGACTCTGACCACTGCTGGTTTTTCAATTAATAAAAAAAAAATACTTTTCTTGCTTAAGAGGTTGAGTACTTGGGGCGTACAATAAGCCATGGTCAGGTTAGGCCGAGCCAACATAAACTTGAAGCCCTGGTCAGGGCTCGAACACCTAGCAATGTCAAAGAGGTAAGACAGTTCCTTGGCCTCGCTGGGTAGTTTCGGCAATACATTCCCGGCTATTTTCTCAAAACAGCTTGCATTGCTAACTTACTTCGCAAAGGTGTGCATTTTTTTAGTGGACTGACGAGCACGAACAGGTTCGCAAAGACACTATTGACCGATTAAGTAAGGAACCGGTGTTGGCTATTTATGACCCTTCGCTGGCCACAGAGGTGCACACCGATGCGTCTTCGCGGGGTTAGGTGCTGTTTTGTTTTAGGCCGACGCTGAGGGACGTAAACCACCTGTTGCGTACTCCAGTAAGAGTATCGTAAGGGGACTGCGCTATCACACGCGGACTACTAACTTGAGTCGCAACGCAATTAATATGTGACAAATACAAAGGCCACATAACTGGGCCCAGATAGCGCAGGCCGCTGACGAAGAGACCCGATCGCTATTGCAGAAACTTAATGACGGTGAAGTCGATGCGCAACGTTATGTAAAACGCAATTATGTGTTATATTATAAGCTTACTGTGACTGGAGAACAGCCACGCTTTTTATGTTATGTTCCTAAAGGCCACCGTTTGAGCCTGCTGCGAGTTTTTCACGACGAACACCAACATATAGGCGCGGAGAAGACAACCGATTTGATTCTCCGGCACTTTTGGTTTCCTAGCTTAAGGCAATTTGTTAGAAAATACATTCAACATTGTATTGTTTGCGTAGCGCATAAAAAGGTACCGCGTCAACCCTTACAGCCGATTCAGTCGTGGGACAAGCCTGGCACTCCTTTTGATACGGTGCATGCAGATTTTTGGGACCTCTCCCCGACTCGAACGGCTACAAGTTTGTTATTTTACTAAAGATGCTTTTACAAAGTATTGCTTAATGTATCCGATTTTTAGGCAAGACGCTAACGAATTAAAACGTGTATTTGAGAATGCTATTTCCTTATTCGGTACTAGCGGACCGAGGACGAATGTATGAAAGCTCCTTATATTATAACGATTAGAGAGTTAGGTAGTGAAATTTACTTTATTACTGCAGAAATGCATCAAAGTAATGGGCAGGTTGAGCGGTATTGTAGGGCTGTTATGAATATGATTCGTGTGGAGACAAACTTTAGCCAAGAAAGTTGGTTTAAAATTATTTGGAAAATACAGCTCAGCCTAAACATTACGGTACAAAAATCTACTCAATGCTCACCCTTTAATTTATTAATCGGTAGGGATGGTGTGACGCCCGTTATACGATCCGTTGTCCGCGACATCACGATGGAAGCAGCCAGCCCTAACCGAGAGTCTCTGCGCGAACTGGCGCGTCAGCGCGCAAGCGAGCTGCTGGATGAAAACCAGGCACAACAAGCCCGTGTAAACGCGCGCCGCAAAGTGCCTCAGTCATTCAAACTAGATGTCCTGGTTTTCGTGCGCAAGACAAGTCAATCTACTGGGAAATTAGACTCTGGGATGCGAGGCCCCTACGCTGTCACCAAAATACTGCCTCACGGCTGATACGAGCTCCAGCTGGTCAGTGGGTCGTATGGCAAAACCACGCGAGCCGCAGCCCAATACATGACCTTGTGGCGAGCAGAGTGGACCCCCGACGTTTGTATGGCATTCTTCGAATGTGAGTATGAGTTAACTAAGCGGTTTGCCATGCATGGTGCGCATCCTGCGGGCCCTGCGCATATTTAATATAACCCTCTGATGGCCCAGTCGTTTACCGCTCGTCGCTACGATGTTATGTTGTACATCCTGCGGGCCCTGTACATGGAAAAACCTGGTACCCTGAGGGCTCTGCCAGTCATACAACCTGAGGGCTCTGTATGCGAATTATGTGGTAACCTGAGGGCTATGCCACTCGTACATCCTGCGGGCCCTGTACATGGAAAAACCTGGTACCCTGAGGGCTCTGCCAGTCATACAACCTGAGGGCTCTGTATGCGAATTATGTGGTAACCTGAGGGCTCTGCCACTCGTACATCCTGAGGGCTCTGTACAGTCTCTAGTAACCTGAGGGCTCTGCTGGTGGTGTGGTTATTTTTATGTCTGACATCCTAGGCCCCGTCTAACTTAAAAATATACCCAGACGACGTTGTTGATTGATTATGTGAAGCTTGTGTACAATGAGCTACTGTAAATTTTTCTAAGATATGTACTAATGTAAACAATATTGCATGTAGATACCGATGACGATGTGGAGGTTGACATCTCGACGGACGAAGAAGGTATCGAAGGAAACCTACAAGAGGTAGAAGCGGAGGTCCATGTTCAACCATCGCGATCACGCCAGATGCTGTCCGAAGATGCTGCGGTCGAGGACGAGCCGCCTTCAGGAACGGCCGAATTAGCCTAAAAATGGGCCCAAGTAGGCGTGGCCAGTCTGTGACGTCAGCATGGCGCGATGGTGAGACGACGCGTGGAGGGGCGCGCACGCAGCCAGTTACCGGGCGGGCATCGCTCACTTTTGCTGCGGCCAGCGGATCGGACGGACGTTCACTCTTAATATTACTGCTCTTAATTTTAGTTGTCGATTCTAGTTTGTTATTTTGTTAATAATTAAATCTGTTGTTGTTAGAGTTATCTTTTTTTTATTAATAACGGTCTAGAACGCTAAATCTTAATTAATTTGATATTATAGGTACTTCAACGTTCATGTCTATTCCGTTTTAGATCTACGTCGTTACATATAGGAAAATATTGGTCTACCGATATTATTGGTTAACAGATATGATAAGAAGCTCTGATAACGTTCCAGCAGTAATTACCAACCACCATGTGCTATTATCAAGCCATTTATTGATTAACACTTATGAAAGCTTCAAAACTGTAATGAATGACACATAAAGTTTCCGTGAAATATTGATTGAGTTAGAATGAAATTGATGACGAATATTGCAATCTCTTGATGATTAAGATAATGCCAAATTCAGTCAGGGAGGAACTACTTATATCATTTTTTTTATCCACAACGGGGTAGCACTTACTTACCCTTTATTACACCGGAAGTTAATTGGTGATACGGCTGAAGATGGAAGCGCACTACTCCCTTAATACTCAATCACTGAGGAACTGGCTAACTTAACTTATCTCTAAATGCCGGAGAGAAAAGTAAGATGGGGGTAAATAATTTATTTTCACTAGCTCCAGTCCAGAAGTCGCGTTGAACAGTTGGTTCCAACTGTATTTGCATACGTTATTAACTCATCATCCTCTGATCTGCATCATGGCCTCGATGTGGTGATGAGATGTGATACAACCTCCTCATCCACCCTTAGCGAAGGCCCCTGCGGAAGGGATATCATATAACACTTGACGCAATGTTATTAGCTCTATATTGATAAAAGAAAAGATCATATTATCTTCTTGTAAGGTCGTAAAACACCGAGAATAAATGAAACTTACTATCATCTATATTAGGGGTGGTATACGTATTGAGTGGGAAAGACTCGCAATAATAACGCGTTAATAGCAACTCGGAGCGAGCGAGACGTGATCGGCAACCCTAAGTCTGAGACACTTTACACTTCCCGACTTTTTACAGCGAAACAGCACCCATGGAAACGCGATGCAGAATCAATACAGCCACAAAAGTCTACACGCGTTACTAAAAGCAGTGTTACAATCGCGATCCAGTCTCGCGACTGTCAAACGCGAGTCTCTATCGCTAAGAAAAATCGCTGAGTGTAATAGTGTCTACACACGTTCCTATCCGACCTCCGATTCGGTCTGCTCCCAGACCAAATCGGAACGTGTGTAGCGCAGATTTGGTCTGGGAGCAGACCAAATCGGCTGTCGGATCGGAACGTGTGTAGACAGTATAAAGGGTCTAACCTCCGTTTCATAGCAACAACATGAAACACGTAGCTGCTTCCATCGAAGCAAACGGAAGAATTATAATCATTATTTTCTTTATTCGTCATGATTTTGGGTAAGGAGACTTATTTCATTCGAGCATATAGGTACGTCGTTATTAGCGCTATATAGAGTTTGTATCTAGAAAATTTCTGTTGAGCCCAGACAATTCTATCATCAGACCTCGCATATGAACATTCATTGTCTTTGAACACAATAGCTTGGATGGTTTGAAAGTTTGCGAAGATGTTATTTAACGCAGTAAAAGTAGATGCTAGTAATTATCATCATCATCAGCCATAATGTCCTCACTGCTGGGATACTGGCATTCCTTGTGGATGGATAAAGAGAATGATAGATGGATATGGATTGGAAGGATATTTAGATAAAAAAAATGTATGTATGTTTACGTAACGTATAGCGCCATCTATCTTACAATACATCTTTGATAATGCTTTATAACTCATCGTAAGAAAGCCTTCCTTTTTTTTGCCAGTAGAAACCGATTCGTTGTGGGGTATATTTTATAGGAAATTATATTTCAGTCGCTCAATACAGCATACAGGTTCAAATGTCAGTGCCCACCGCGACCGTGTGACCTATATAATCGACGAGAATCGTACCAATTCAATTCAATCCAATTACTATCCATATATGAAAGTACCACAGTAAAGTTATAGGTAGTAGATGACAGTCATCTTATATTCTGACGACCCTTAATCGAAAGAGATTCGAACTTTATGCTACCGCAGAATAATTAAACAAATATTAGACTACATCACTTACATGTTATTATAGAAAGGTTTGGGTTTTCTGCATTGACTTCAGGCATTAGATAGACCAACCACGAACTAACAGTTATTTTGAACATGAAGGTCGGCGCACAAAGGTTATTCTAATTTCAAAAGTTCAAAGGCCAAATTAACGTAATAGTTATACAGAAGTTTCATTCAATAAAGGGTTGTTATGATGAAGTAGTGACTTTATCATACTCCTGTCATATACACTGTGCCTTTTCGTTGTACAGCCGAGCCGTAGGCCATATTGCACATTTAAATTGATTCCACAGCAGAGAAATAATTAATCACTGATGAAAAGCTTAAATGGCGTCGGTGGGTGTGACTTAAATGATCCTGCAAAATCATATTGGATTGTTTATATAATATTGGTAGCAATATAATGGGTTTATATCAAATTTCGACGATTATATTTTGTATTGATATTTTAATACATTATTTTACGAAAAAAAAACTTGACACTTTAACAGTGTGCACTTCAGGGATACATTTAAACTGCTAAAATTCTTGCGCAAATTCTATGAAAAACTACCAACCCAAAAACTGCAATACTTGCGTAATTTCAATTTCATTCCCAATATCAATTGTTTTAATTAATTTTATCTCTATTCAATTACTAGAAATAATTTCTATACAAACAGTTTGTTACAAAACTAATCCAATCACGAGATCCAAAGAGTTTCCTCAGCGTCATTTTTCCGAGCACCCAGGAAATTAAGTGTAATCTATCATTTGAAATAACTTTCGTGGACTTCAATAACAAGTCTGGAGGTGAAATGTCCACGAAGGTCGGTAAACTGTGACCTAAATAAGCGCTCAATTCAATTAACAACAGTACGTATGGTTAGTTATAACTGGACTATGGACGAGACATGCACTCTATTTGCTTTATGGGTGAATGTAATAGATAGATAGAAACGTTCGTTTGTTTTTGCAGAATGCATACCTACGTTAAAGGAATATAGGATACCTAACCAACTTCTGCCAACAAAAACTCACTTCCCAAAAAATTTAAAAATAAAAAATAGATAGTTATATATTTTTTGAAACGTTAACGACTGCACAGTATTTTATAACATAGGTTTACAAACCTTCCTGTCGTTAAACCTGTTAACTGTTACTAGACAAATAGGCTATGCGCGGACAAATAGTATGAAAAACCGAGTTTTCCGTACTATTATGTATCCCTTATTATTATACACCCTAGGGTGAATTATTCAACTTCGCACTTGTCGACTGTTGTACCAGTATGGGTAAATGTTTCATGCTCATCAATAATTGATATAAAGTTGACCTTGACACAAAGCACTGCCCGGTCGTGCCGAATTCATTATGTATTACGCCATTGCACTAGAAATGTCAAAGTACACACTTAGCCCATCAATATCGGTTTGATATTGAATTGCAATTGATTATTCAATACCCATTCTTGCCCGCCGTGCCGTGCCAATTTGGGAACACCTATATCTATTATGAAAAACGGGATTTTAACCATGTTTAAATTTGTAAAAATCCCGTTTTCATAATAGTTATAGATGTTCCCAAATTGGCACGGCTGGCAAAAATGGGTTAAGTACCTTTTGGTTCACGTTATTGTTAAAATCGTTCTTTGTAAAATATTTTACCACAACAAAATAAATACTTTTACTTTTTATTCATTCCTTTTCTTGTAATAGACCATTAATGCAGTAAAACAAATATTTAAATAAATTATAAAAATTTAATAAGAATAAATATTATGAAACGGAACATATTGTGATATGATTGTGGATGTGATGGATATCACATAGTGTCGATTTGATAGCGATCATCATAGATGTTGAGTTACACAATTAACCCCCTGTATAATCTCACCCAGAATAAATTACGAGGGGTTACACAATTGGACCAAATTGTTAAAAAGTTGAGACGCCTCTACGAAGACCGTAAACAAGCGATGCAAGCCTTTGAATTTGCACCTATACACTATAGAATATCATTGAACAAATTGCGACAAATAACTTAACGCTATGGTGTTTGCATACAAATAACTGTTTGATTCTATTTAAATGAGACGGCCGTAATGTGTTAGCAATATAATTGAATATTCAATTGTGGTGTCATCGGATTATAACCTCCTTGGAGGAGGAAACTATTTATTTTATAATCGTTTATGATTTGATTTAACTTTAATACATTATTTTAACTTGTTCAATCAGTCAATAAACCGCGGTCAAGGTCGCGGATCCCTGAAAAGGTGCCAAAATCAAAACTTTAAAAACAAAATGCAGAAATATCTTTTAAAATCCGTAAGAGTTGTTTTATTTTAGTTATTTTAGCTTTTCTTTGCTTAGTACCTACGCTAACTAAGAAAAAAACCCTCATCCCAAAATGTCGATTACCCCACCGTATGTAAAATAAAAAAAATCATTCACTCAGACCTAATAATTATGTGCTCATGAATCATCAAAATTTTCCTACCGCCCGCCCATTCAAGACTTTTTTACCTGACAAGAAGAACAGGCGCAATAAACTTGCCAGCGTTTCTTAGGTAATGTAACGACATTTTCAAAAAAAACTAACTACAATATAACTAGCTATACATCCTCATATAGATCTATCTGTCTTACGTAGAAATCCACAGGGCGCGAAGTGCTTTTCTGAGCTAATTACACTTTCACCCGCTTGGTTCCCGTTTCCGTGGGAATCGGAATAAAAAGTAGTAAGTATATGTTTTAATCCAGGGTATCTATCTACTATCCGTTTGCCTTTCAACCAAATCCGTAAAGAAGTTTTTGCGTGAAAGAGTAACAAACATCCATACATTGTCATGCTCACAAACTTTTGAATTTATAATATTAAGTAGGAATACGCGATATTTCTTAATCGTTACATTATATTATTATTATAGTTTACAGTTAGCAGAGCTATCTATTCTAATAGACTTTAGACTTATCATTGCAAAGTTGTTCCATTAGTCTAAGCTCGAACGAATAACAATGTGATTTTCTTAACGAGTTTTAAACGAAACTCAAAGGGCATTAGTGTGTCAAAGCATATTTGAGGTCAAACAAAACTTAACCTTTCGATTCGTTCGCTGCTCTGTGACTGCAAGGACGGGCCAGCTTCAAATATTCATAGCAAGATCGATATGAGTGGCTACAACCAACTCTATGCGCTTGCTTATACGAGGTCGGGCTCAACTAATCAAAACGTAATTCCAAGCTAATATTGTATTCGGTTCAGTATTACGTACACCCACACCTAGTAAAGGTTAACTAATGAATTGATTTTGTTCGGAGCGTACACGATGACCTTTCGGTCTTTTGTACTGATGCAAATTTCAATGTACGATGTGTCCAGTCGGAAGAGTTGATGTGCAATTGTTTATCACGACCGACGAAAGAATTATCGTTTTGGCCTTCGATTATTTTTGGGTGGACACAGTAAATATACTATTGATTATAACAGTATCTCACCTCACACCGTGTAGTTTTTTAAGTGAAAACTTCTTTAGCGGCGTTGTGCACTTTTTGTGATGGGTAAAAACTGTTAAACTCGCGTCAGGATCACGTGACCGTAAGACGATCACCGTAAAACGTGCACGTGACCTGATGGAAAAACTGTTACAATGTCATTAGAATACGAAGGCAAATTTCGCCATCTTTCCCAATGTTGTGATAGCTCTGGCACCTCGGTTAGAAAACAGGCGGCGCGCAGCGGCAGAACAGAAGACTTCGGTTTAAACCCAGTCCGTATAATTTTTATCCAAATTCCTTTTTTTTTTGTGAAAAAGTCTAGGGAGCCCTTTAACAACGCATCTAATTCTTCTCTAAGTATATTTACTAAAAATCAACGGGTTAAAAAAAATTAAGAATATCAAAAATGCACTACGTTAATATTCAAGTTTTTACTTCTGCCGGCACTCCCGGAGTGCAACTCGCTGTTTTTTTTTAGGTTTTCTGACGCAATAACAACGATGTTTTCAGCGTTTTAGTGTTTCCGCAGTCAACGTTAAGATAGCCAGTTCCTTAGTGGATGAGGATTCCGGGAGTAGTGCGCTTCCACCTTCAGCCTTATCTGCTCAGCATCAGGTATGATGGAGGCTAAATCCTACCCCGTTGTAAATAAAAAAGTGGTTTATATTATAGGCTATATTGGTTTTAGTGTTTACAGGCCTTGTTACTGAGTGACAAGTGACAGTACACGTTATAAAAGCATAGTTTTTTTTGTTCACAACAGGGTAGCACTTAGCCTTCATCACACCTATAGTGGTCCGAAATTAATGTTTGTGTGAGAAGGCCGGATAGTTACAAACGTATACGTAGACGACTTACTGTAAATAGCTTGTACATATTTATGTACTGTGGTAAGGATATATGGTCACCGCCTTCGTAAGTTAGGAAAACATTCTGCGTACGGTAGCTTACCGAATGAAAGCCTGTCAGGGTTTTCCCAAAAGACCGCACATGGGATTCTTTAAGAAAGTTTTATAGAGTTGACAACGGGCGTGTGACCATCGTACAGTAGGCGAAAGTGGTGTAAGTACCGACCAGTTTTGATTTAGTTTCCTTGTCATTGAAAATTTTAACAAGGGTCATACTAAATATCTATGAAAGAGATAATTATAATAAACGTGATCATTTTAATTTTTTAAGTTTTTAAATAAATTAAAAATATTGTAAATCACTCGATTTTTTTAAGCAGACAAAAGGGTATAATTTAAGTTTTAATAAAAAAGTTGTTTAGCATGGAATTGTTAGTATTTTTATTAATCTGTAGTTAAGAAACCATTTTTATCGAAACATAAATTTTCGTATTTTATCTGTTCGTGTTTATGCAAAATCTATTAATAATTTAAAAAATTTGTATGGATGGATGGATAAAGAGTATCGCCACGCGGGCCCAATGAGGATAGATAGGACTGAAAACGCATCGGGTAACTATTTAGTAATCTGTGGCATCGGCACTAACGTTCAAAGCCAGCACGGAGGAGCTCGAAATAATATTTTGGTCACCTATCTGTGACCAACCAATAGCGAAAATTGCTTAACCTCAACGATTGCAGGCCGAGCGCGCTAATCACTGCGACACGGGCTCCTCAATCGGTAGTTGAACGTATCATAAAAGAGTTTAAAGTAAGCGTCTACTCTGTTGCATTCCGACCGTAGGCTGTGGCGGCTTCCTACAGAATTAATAACTTCTCCGCCCTAATGCAGTCCTCAGCTCACATGGACAAAGTCGCAGGTTACCGTTGTTGTAAACGTATCAAATTTAATACGTTTTGAGTGGACTAATAAAGTAGTTAAAGCAGGCTCCTACTCTGTTGCATAACTCGTACATAAAACCCATTTTATGCACTTGTTGTACAATCTACTATTTCGGTCATCCCGTGACCAACCACAGCGAAAGTTGCCTAACCTCAACGATCGCAGGCCGAGCGCGCTAATCCCTGCACTATGGGCACCTCAATCGTTAGTTGAACGTATCATATAAAGGAGTTTAAAGTAAGCGTCTACTCTGTTGCATTCCGACCGTAGGCTGTGGCGGCTTCCTACAGAATTAATAACTTTTCCGCCCCCACCCCAACCCTCTGTCACCGCCTAACGTTACTACTATTGGTATGATGTCGATCACAATCTTACATACAATAACAAGTTTCGGAAGCAAGGGCTTCCGAAACTGGCCAATGCATACCGTTAAAGCTTCATAATTATTATTTTTGATAATTATGAAAAGGGGTCTCACTCACTTGCATTCTTATTATTTCATTACTAAAACTTCACAAAATTTTCACAATTCTTTTTAGATTCCTTGTGTAGGTACCTATCTACTTACCTATGTTATAAAAATTCAATCTCAAAAATAAAAAAGTATAGATATATACAGAATACTTACATTTTTAAATCTCAACCCGGACAGATATTATTATTATTAATCATTTATTTCAGATAACTTGATCCATTATAAATTATTTATACAGAGTCGTGTTAGTATAACTTAAAACTATGTAAGAATAAAAACAAAAAGCACGAAAAGTTTTTTTTTTTTGGTCCATTAATTTACAGACATCTTAAAAAGGGGGGCACCGGCCCGTGCAGTGACTGCCAATGCCCTAAAAAGGGACCATCATTCCGTTCTGCGACCACGGCCAGAAGGCTGTTTCGGCTGGCCCGCGTCCTCTGTGCCATCGAGACCGCTCTTTTGCGCATGATGGCAGGAAAACTATCGACACCGGCCTCTGCAAACATTGCGGATGCACTACAGAAGCGGGGCAGCCGCAACAGGATCCTGAACGCATCGTTATACTGAACACGAAGGGTGCCTACCGCTCGCTTAGTATGATTAACCCACAGGCTGCACGTGTAAAAAGAAGCACAGTAGGCTCTAAAGAGTGTTATTTTTACCGACTTTGAGCAGCGAGCAAACCTGCGGGCTATCATATTTGATCTCACTGACAGCGCTCTCCCTGCATCGTCCTTTAATTCGTCAGTTAAAAT
Organism: Crambus lathoniellus; assembly: GCA_949710035.1. Classification (NCBI taxonomy): domain Eukaryota; kingdom Metazoa; phylum Arthropoda; class Insecta; order Lepidoptera; family Crambidae; genus Crambus; species Crambus lathoniellus. The sequence continues at coordinate 9,924,555 of OX453305.1, read as the reverse complement.
ATGACCAAGGTACTTGCATTTTTGAACCTGCGTTATAACAACGTCATTTATCTTGACAGGAGGTACATCTGATGGAAACTTGGTCCCAGCCTTAAACACCATAAGCTCGCTTTTACTAGCATTGTATTTAAGACCGTGTTTCTGTGCGTACGTTTCGCAAATACTTAAAAGGTCCCTCAGACCTCCAATCGACGCGCTCAGCAAAACCATATCGTCAGCGTAGCTGATGTTATTGAAGTAAACACCATCCACATGACAACCGACGTGATGGCTGCTGAGCGCGATGATCGGCTCATTTATGTACAGATTAAAGAGCGTCGGTGAGCTCAACCCTCCCTGCCTCACCCCACACCTCAATCTATACGATTCCGACATAACGTTTGCCCAGCGCACATTATTGTCTTGATTTTTGTACCAGTACCTTAAAACGGTGATGATCTCAGAGTGAAAGTTTAATTCGTCAAGTTTATCCCACAGTAAATCGTAGGTTACCATGTCAAAAGCTTTCGACAAATCCAGGAAACAAGCGTACACTGGCATATTCCTGTCGGTATAATATCTGACAGCATGCTTCATGCACACAATCGCACTTTCTGTCGACACTTTTGGCCTAAACCCGAACTGATTGTCGTGCGGAGTGAAAAAGTCATTAATATGTGCATTCAGCAAGCCGTCAAAGACCTTAGCAACCACGGTAACCAATGAGATAGGTCTATAGTTAAATACTTAACAGGAATTAATGATCTAAACTTGTGTGCTTCATGCTGTAATCCTCATATTTAAAATCTCAATGAAAACGAATTTTAACAACGCTAAAAAATAGTCATGAATTAGTCATTAATACATGTAAATACATACATGTAAAAAAAATTGTCGCGTTATAGTTTCTGCCTTATAGCTATACCTAGGTTAGTGAGGATTATGGCTTGAACGTCAAGCTGTAATCCTCACTTCTGGTGCAAGCAAACGGTAAAGTCTTTCGAATTGGTTTCGGTTCCAAAAACTAGTCATGAAATATTCGTATGAAGCGAAAATAAATTTGATCTGATTTAATTTGAAAATCAAATTTTTTTTCCCTACATTTCTGTGGATGTAGGTACTGTCGTGTACAAAATTTGTAACTTTATTTGATATTATTGTGAAATATTCCGTTTAATACAAATATAATATTACCACAGTCTACTTACTACATACAGTCAGTCATCGCGTTTGATGTTGGCGAAAATGCCGCCGATATGTCCAAACTGTAAGGGTTGTCACGCGTATAGTTGTAAGACTCCGCCGAAAAAAGGAGTTACATTTTATACATGATGATGATGACTTGATGATCAAAACCTATTTCAAAGCTTGCCCACACAAAATCTACACTTGCAAAAAATATCGAAATATTTCTTTCTTTGTTTGAGTTTCCATAGTACCTAACCACTTACAAATATCTGTCCCTTTCCGGCGGAAAGCTTTCAGCGGTGTTTCGGCTTGCCTCTTTGACTCCGCTTGGGTGTGTAGGTAATGATTTGAAGTGAGCTTAATTCTTAAGATTATTTAGTCATGCATACGTTAAACTCAAAAAAAAATCAAATACAATTTCCGAAAGTCAGCAAATAAAGTAATTACAGCATTTCAGTATGCATCAAAAATTTTCGGTCCAAACTTAATGATCAATGAATTTATAGCATCGGTCCACGTATCTACACCTGCGATCTAACGACGACTTACGATCGAGTTTCCATAGTAACCACTTCCACATCTTCCATCTCTTTCCTGTGGAAAGCTTTCGGAAGTTTCAGGAGTGTTTCGGCTTGCCTCTTTGACTCTGTTTGGGTGTGTAATGATTTGGTGTGAGCGTAATTTGCTGGAAAAAAAATGTCGTACTTATTCCGTATACGCAGATATTTATGGAGCTTATAACAATATAAATAAGAATTTTAATCAAATACGTGTTTGAAATATTCGAAAAGATGTTTTTTCATTTTTGTTTTTGTTGATGATGAACCTGATGGTAGGTTAGGAAGTAAATTTTGTAGGTAGGTAGGTACCTATATAAGGAAAATGAAATATTTAAAAGCATTATGAAAAAACTTTAAGTTATTAATGAATAGGATTAGGCGTTCCCTGATTGTAGTTGACCCCTTAAAAATAACTTTTTGGGGGAAAACATGAAGGGGGAGAATAAGGAAAATTCTAATTATATTCATCAAATTAAATATTTTTGCGAGTATTAATAAAGCAAATCAATATTTCGTATGATGAAGATGGTAATTATAATAATAAATGTTTGGTAAGCAAAGCCAAACTATAAACGGTGACACTTTAAATGTTAAATTAGTAACCTTTTTATTAAAATTATTTTTATTACTGAAAAATGGAAAATGAAGTATTTAGAAAAAATCGTCCCGCCTCACAACTGTCCCATCGGAGCTAGTTGTGAGACGGGTCGATTTTTTCTAAATACTTCATTTTCCATTTTTCAGTAGTAACCTTTATAGTAAAAATAACTTAAGTATTTGATCGTCGATGATTTTTAGATTTAGTTATAAAAAATATTCAAACAAAAGATACACAAAATTTCACAAACAAAGCGAAACAATTCTAGGTACAGTTTGAAGACGGCTTTGGTTAAATACATACAATGTTCCTGTGCTTCTGCAAGTGCAACTTCGCCGATTTTGGCCGGGTATCAAATACCACACTATTTTAGCTATTCCACGTATCATATTATTTTGTACTCTTTATTTTTAAGGAACAGTTTTCGGTTCCTGTTCTGAAATACAATAAGTGGTTATTTACTGTATGTAATTTACTACATATTTCTCACTTTGTATTGCTGGTGAAACGCTTACTAAGAATGCTATTTTAGATACAAGTACTTATTGCACAATAGCGCAGTGGGTAATGCTGCGTTCTGCGTCCAGGGGTCATGGGTTCAATCCTTGCCGGAGATAATTATCAGAGTGACGATCATTAGGAAACTATTACTAATGATGAAAGGAAAAGAATTTATGTAGTAAAATATTTTAATTTTACTTCCTAATAAAATTTTCTACAATATAACTGACACTTTTAATACAAAACAACTGATCTGTTTTAGAAAGCTTTCAAAAACAAAAATCTCTCTTGTATCCTCACAATAAAAGCACAACAATAACTACGCACTTTAACTGAAAACCTCAGTTATTTAGCTTACGCAACCAACCTCCAGAATGAAATATCCCATCCCGGCCGCATTGATCCGAGCGAATACTGCCAGAGAAGCCTCCAGATTTATTAGGGCTGCCCTGCGAGACCCTATCTGTTACGGGGCTGCGCCACTTTTTCTTTGTATCCTAAAGCACCTTGTAAATAAGTAACGCAGTACGCTAGTGTGGGGAAACTATAAACATGGACGTATTTTCCGACCTCATATACAGGGTCACTTGTAAAACATCAACAACCTCGAAGGACTAGATAACTATCATCATAACCAACAACATTTGTTTTACAACTTTTTAAAAAACAAAAATAAATTTTCGTCATTTCATAAAAAAGTTGATCCGCTGTTTGGACATTTTATATGAAATGTCGAAAATTTAATATCGTTTTTTAGGAAAGTTGTAAAACAAATTATGTTGTAAATTATGTTATGATGATAGTTATCTAGTCCTGCGAAGTTGTTGACGTTTTACAAGTGACCCTGTATAAAAAAACAACACTTCACACAGAACATGCTAAACAACACTACTATTTAAGTCGCATTTTAAGTTCATTATACAGCATAAATATTAATTTGCCAACCCTTATTAAGAATTATAGGTAGGTATAATAATTCACTACGCGTAAATTCTAAAGCGACTTTAAAGTGCTACGATTCCGCAATGTGCTACGTCGTAGCGCTACGTCTGGCCATGCTTTTGCTACGGATTTTTCAATGCAATTCATTGGGTTCTGAATCTCTGAATAGAAAAAAACAATATAAGATCCGTTAAAACAGTATGAAAAAGTAACAACAGACTTGCTTTGAGTTTTTACTGCAGGAATTTTAAAAGCGGGAAGTAAGAAACAAAAGGTTCCTCACTGGTGACGTGTAATTAAGCTTCCTTTATAAAAGGTCTGCTTTTTAATTTTCAACCCCTAAGTTTTATTGTGCTTAGATACGTTTTAAAATGAGTAGGAATACATTTTAATGCTTATCTCAATAATAGAGTAATGAAGACTCGTAAATACTAGGTACTCCTAACATATATAGCTGCGATAAAAATAATCCTTCTGGCAAAGTATAGAAGTAGGTATCAACCAAATTTAATTAAAATAGAAAATTTTTATGTCAATCTATATACATCCTAATTTAAAGGATTTGTTCATATGACTCTAGTTTGCAATAGTTATTCGGTTTCGACACATAGCCACATTATGGAAAAGATAATTCCCCAACACTTCCAGAAACAGGAAAATCACCCTTACTTTATTTAAAACTGAACCATGTGATTCACAGTAATTCATTACATAATTATATCTTAAATAATTTGATTCTACCACGGAAACAACAAAGTATCATTATGATAAGTTTCTTAATTATGCTTTATACAGATGAGATGAAAAAATATCTAGGTATATTTAAAAGCTAAGAGTTCAGTTTTAAACGCCTCTGTGGTCTAGTGGTTCATACCACCAATTTCAGACCCAGAGGTCCCGGGTTCGATTCCCAGTGGGGGTACATATTATGTTCGGTTTGGTTGGTGGTAGGACTTGTTCTTAGTCCGCCTGGCTAGCTACCACCATCTTATCTAAATCTGACGCCATAACAGTGATGTTAGAAATTAGAAAGCCAGTTCCGCAGTGATTGAGGACTCCGGGAGTAGTGCGCTTCCACCTTCAGCCTTATAGACACTTATCATCAGGTTTCATGAAGGCTAAGTGCTGCCCCGTTGTGGATAAAAAAAAGCTAACTAATCTATGTTAATGTGTAAATGCTTAAGATTAAGGACTTAAGTATTAGACTTACCTTCGCGTATTCGCGCCTTAAATGAGTATTATAAATTAGTGCTATGTACATGTTTTTTATGTTAATTAATTTAATGGAATAAACGTCAGCGATACATGCACTCAGAATATTGTCGCAATTAATGACAATCGTGATATATGTTTAGATACACAACACAATTCAGTTCTTAATATCGTTAGCAGTTACAAAGGCCTAGACTTAGCCCAATCTGACTGTAAATTGACATGACTCTATGACCTATATTGCCAACTCGGCAACGACTCGTGATGTGACCAACTTGGTCACGGCCCAAGTCGTCGTCGAGGGACAAGAATTTAGAACCAAGCGAGGACGTCAGTCTAGTAAGTAAATAAACTATTTCGCATCGCTCTCGCTTCGCACACGTGTGGCCGCGTCTGTGATATTTCTATATCGCATGACTATGACGCGTTGAAGTCTTTCGCTCGATCCTTAAATTGATAACAAATGTTATATTATTATTTCATAGCTATAGATAAATTATTTATTTGCACCAAATATGCACACATTAGAAAAATAAACACACGAAGAAGGAAAGAACAATCAAATATAATTTATATGAAACACAATAAAATCTTATCTTAACATCATTAAGTGTGCCGTAGCGATGCAAAAAGGCGAAAACTCAATGGTACAATTACTCATAGAGTAAATCATTGATTTTCAGTTTTCACCAAAAAGTTTATTTTAGTACATAATTAGAATAGAGCTATGTCTTACAATAAAAGAGAACGAGAACCTTTCCGCCCCAACGGCCATCGGTTCTCCGCGCTCCCGCCCACTGCCACTTCAACTGAGCAATCCTTCGAGCGATGTCGGTTGTTTTAGTACTCCTGCGGATCTCATCATTTCTAGATAACGAATTTGAAACTATAAATAAATATCGGTTAAACTCTTTCATCATCACTAAGATGATTATTTGATAAGCCGTGACCACAAACAAAAATAAAAGTAAATAGACATTTCCCATAGTTTACAAATCCCATCAACTTTCACATTAAGACCCACCTCAATATCATCTGAATTAATGCAAAGTCACATCTTAAATCATTGAGCAATTTACGAAGCGTATAACAAGGTGTGAGGGTTGCTACCTTCGATCAAAAATAAACTAGGTAACGCCTCACGAACTAAAACACAACGACAATATGGCACTGAATGTAATTTTTTTAAAGAGAGAAGAAAGTTACAAATGTTACGAACTTACGTCAAAAATAACGGGAATCGCTATGAAATAAGAGCGCTCCTTTGAAGTGCGCTATTATTTAGTCAGCCGGTTTTTTACTCTTCAACTGGTCCTCTACTGACACGCGTATTCGGGACGGCATTAACCGCTGGCCGATTTGAGCATACATTGCGCGCTCGCAAGAGACGTCTAATCAAATAAGTTAATGTGACGCACCGACTGATGCACAATTTCACGCGCCGATTCATGTCGACCGAATATGTGTATAGCAACCCTAACAAACAGTTGTCTTTGTGTTGTCTGACCTTCTGACACAACATTTGTCTGACAACGGCGGCATCAAAGCAAAATAATCAGCCAATAACTTAAGGGCAGGATCTTCCAAAAACTCTGTCTTTGTATTTTTCTTTATGTGTGAAGAGTAATGAAAATTACCTCACTTTTTAATTTTTTCGCTGTTTTTGTTGTTATTTTGAGCATAAAGTCACTTTTTGAAAGAAGTGGCCTGAGAATAATCTTCTTTATGTCATTACCTATTTTTCTATAAGTAGGTACACGGTAATTTTTTTATCACCCTGGACAATGTTATGGATTATTCTACTCATGAAAACAACAACTTTTATTATGGGACCAAAACTGAAATCGTGAAAAAAGAAATCGGCTGTTCCATAAATTTTGATAAAATATTTTTGCACTTTTGTGTGGAACAGCTGATTTTTTTTAGCGATTTCAGTAACTTTGATAATTATGAAGATCCTGCCCATGAGGATCCATTGACGCAGTGTATGACGCGCTCGGCCTGTTGCTAAGCAACTTTTGCAATAGTAGATCACGGATCGACAGGCGGATGGGTGATCAAAAGTTTATTATTTTGAGCTCCTCAGTTCTTCGGAAGGCACGTTAAGCCGTTGGTCCCTTTTTTTTTTTTTTTTTTTTTTTTGCGTCGAACGACCGACCGTTTCCTATTGAAACAATCGCTCATCCGGCAACCTTCCGAACTACGGGGGAAGGAGGCAGTGAATCCTCATGGATACCATTACAGCCGGCTGTAATGGTTATGTCGGACTCTTACCGACTAAACACTGCCTGAAAACTGCTGTTACCTGGACGGGTATTTCAGCTTATCTGTGGCGACCACGTCCCTGGAGGGCCGTGGCGCAGGGCGTCACCCACCTAGGCGAAGTGCGCACTGGGGATGGCTAGCATCCAGAAGAGGTGTCTGGCCATATCTGAAATCAGAAAACAAAAGGCCGATGCCCAAAGCGGGCGGTTCGGCAATGAAATGAGTGAAATGAAGGAATTAAAATGAGATAAGATAGAAAAATGGGACTTTACTTAAAACTTTGAAGTGCTTTTAGGCACTGACTGTGTTGGGATATTATGATTACGCGTTCCCGGCCTGTCCGGGCATTGCGTAATTTATGGGCAATGACTGAGACCTCGTCGAGGTCAATGTTTTGGATTGAACTGAGGACGTAATCAAGGTCTTCCTCTTTAGAGTAAGACTGTGGTTGCGTCGGGGGGAGCGCTTCAGAGCGCCAATTTGGGGGGTGCGCTTGGGAGCGCCAATTTGGTGGGGCGGGTGCCTGACTGGGGGTGTAGGTGTTAGAGCCGCCCCAGGCCGACTTTGTGGCCTGTGCGGCTATCCTACCTCCCGATTTAGGAAGATCGGGGAAGTTCTGGGTATTGTTTGTTGGGGGGCCCGCCTGCGGCCACCTGGGAGGTTGCCGCTTTGGCCCTTGTTTTTGGGACTGGGACTTGGGATTAGGGCGGGGGGCGCGTATGCACCCTCTCCAGTTGGCTGGGTGGCCAATGAGGCCGCAGTTGACACACGCGGGCTGACCGGGAGTGTCGCGAGTGCGTTCACACTCACTGGTGGAATGGGAGCCAAGGCACTTGACGCACCTTGGTGGGGCCGTGCAATTGGCCGCCGCGTGCCCGTAAAGTTGGCACCGGTGGCATTGCGCTGGGACCCCGCGGCTGCGCGGGGGCTCGACGGTGATTTTGGAAAGGCCGCAGATGACAAGTTCTTTGGCCTTGTATAGTTCTTTGGCTTGGGCTGTGTTGGTCATAGCGACCAACGCCAGAGGGAAGCGGCGCCTGCCGTGGCCGTACATCGGATGCACGGCTTCGACAGGGAAGCCCTGGCTGATGAGATCGGCTTTGATCTCATCGGTGGGAAGCTCCACGGGTACCCCACGGAGTACCGCGCGGATCTTGCGCTCTTCCGGGAGCGCGAAAGTGTGGTAGGCTATCTTGAGAGTAGATAGCTTTGAGATTAGTTGGCGGTAGTCAGAGATGGTGGACACCTCAATTTTGATGGCTGAGCCCGTGTTGGACGCACGGGTGTAATTAATTTTCTCGGTTAGGCACATTTTGGACACTTCGGTCCACTTGCCTTTTTGGTGCACACGTCCCGCCCCGCGCCGCCCCGCCCCGCCCCGCTGCCTACCGTCTTTGTCTTTTGTCCATTACACTTATTATGCGCCTTGTAACCTGCTCAATGATTTAAGATGTGCCTTTGCATTCGTTTAGATGGGAATGGGATGAGTAATCTATAAACGGTACGGCGATGTTCTACGTGTCTTTATCAGCCATTTTAAGGGTGCTGCTGGGTCATTGGCCTGGCCATCTTTATGGAATGGATGGACAAGGAGTTAAAAGTTGGATGGTCAAATAAGTTCCTGGAAGATATTTCTTTTTAGTAATAAGGCCACCAGTTGTACCACTACTGTATTTTCCATTTATGTTATTTGTGTATTCAGTGTACAAAATAGAATATTCTATTCTATTCTATTCTATAAAGAAAGATATTGGGCAGGATAAGGATATAAGGATAGTTAGCCCTAACCCACCTGTTCGGTATAAAAGACTGCAAGCAGCAGGGACCAACGGTTCTCCTTGACTTCAATACAACTTGAATCAACTTTTAACTCCTTGTCCATCCATTCCATAAAGATGGCCAGGCCAATGACCCAGCAGCACCCTTAAAATGGCTGATAAAGACACGTAGAACATCGCCGTACCGTTTATAGATTACTCATCCCATTCCCATCTAAACGAATGCAAAGGCACATCTTAAATCATTGAGCAGGTTACAAGGCGCATAATAAGTGTAATGGACAAAAGACAAAGACGGTAGGCAGCGGGGCGGGGCGGGGCGGCGCGGGGCGGGACGTGTGCACCATACGTACAACGATATGCATCACTGCAGTCGCCGAGCTGCATTCCAGCTCCGAGCGAACGGGGCAGGATTGTGGATAAGACGGGTCACTTTAATCGGGAGTTGATTCGGTAATGTTAGCATAATCAATAACACTGGTCGTGTTGTTGTTTCTTGTTTTTGACTTGTTTCTTTGACGTTTTCAAAGACTCTCGCGCTGATTAAGACAAAGTTAAGAACTTAAATCATAAGTAGTCTTAGACAGCTGTACAGTCTACTGCTGCTGAATAATAACTCTCTTAAGTCTCTCCTTAACTGTGTGTGATTCTCACCGGCCGGCGCGGCAGCGCGTCGTCGGTCGGCATAATTTCTAAAAATGTTGCTGGAAGAAAAATATTCACAACAGTGAAATACAATATGATAATATATAGATGAATTCTTTCGAAAATGGATACAGAAAATGTTTAATACAGGGAAAACCAATAACCAGTGCACTAGCTGATTCAGAAGCCTTATCCCCCCTAAGCTGTCTTCGGAGCGTCAGTGCAACTCCTTTTAGTTTAGTTATAGTCCGGTCGGTCTCTAATTTACTTGGCCGCCGCCGACCCGCAGTAACGCAGCATACACCATAGCCGATTATAACACTTTTTGCATGACTTTAGATGCTTTTTGGTCTTATTAACTAGGCACTGATTTCTTGATTTCTTTATTGTACGTACTTTCGGACAGATGCTGTTAGTAAATGCTATAAGATCTTTAGTCGATTCAACAAGTCGTATCCACTCTAAGCTGTCTTCGGAGCGCAAGTGCAACTCCTCTTAGTTTAGTTAAAGTTCGGTCGGTCTCAACGCAGCCTCCACCATAGCCGACTATTACACTTTTGACTTTAGACGCAATTTGGTCCTTTTAACGAACTTCTTTCTTGTTTACTTAATTACAGCCACACGCACAGATGCTGTTAGTAAATATAAGTTCTTTAGGCAATTCGACAAGTCTTGTCCACCCTAAGCTGTCTTCGGAACGCCAGTGCAACTCCTCTTAGTTTAGTTATAGTCCGGTCGGTCGGTTGGTCTCTAATTTACTTGGCAGCCGCCGACCCGCAGTAACGCAGCATACATGCACCATAGCCGATTATTAACATTTTTGCATAAGTTTAGACGCTTTATTAGTTTTATTAAGCTACTGATTTCTTGTTTCGTTTATATACAGTCTTTCGGATAGATAAGTTAGTAAATATAGTCCTTTAGTTAGTTCGACAAGTCGTGTCCACTCTAAACTGTCTTCGGAGCGCCAGTGCAACTCCTTTTAGTTTAGTTATAGTCCGGTCGGTCTCTAATTTACTTGGCCGCCGCCGACCCGCAGTAACGCAGCATACACCATAGCCGATTATAACACTTTTTGCATGACTTTAGATGCTTTTTGGTCTTATTAACTAGGTACTGATTTGTTGTTTTCTTTATGTACAGCCTTTCGGACAGAGATGCTGTTAGTAAATATAAGTTCTTTAGTCGATTCAACAAGTCGTGTCCACTCTGAGCTATCTTCAGAGCGCCATTGCAAATCCTCTTAGTTCAGTTAAAGTCCGGTCGGTCTCAACGCAGCATCCACCATAGCCGATTATTACACTTTTGACTTTAGAGGCTATTTGGTCCTTTTAACATACTTATTTATTGTTAGTAAATATACCTAAGTCCTTAGGCAATTCCACAAGTCTTGTCCACTCTAAGCTGTCTTTGGAGCGCCAGTGCAACTCCTCTTAGTTTAGTTATAGTCCGGTCGGTCGGTTTGTCTCTAATTTACTTGGCAGCCGCCGACCCGCAGTAACGCAGCATACATGCACCATAGCCGATTATTAACATTTTTGCATAAGTTTAGACGCTTTATTAGTTTTATTAAGCTACTGATTTCTGGTTTTGTTTATATACCGCCTTTCGGATAGATAAGTAAGTAAATATAAAGTCCTGTAGTTAGTTCGACAAGTCGTGTCCACCCTAAGCTGTCTTCGGAGCGCCAGTGCAACTCCTCTTAGTTTAGTTATAGTCCGGTCGGTCTCTAATTTACTTGGCCGCCGCCGACCCGCAGTAACGCAGCCTCCACCATAGCCGATTATAACACTTTTTGCATGACTTTAGACGCTTTTTGGTTTTATAATCGAGTTGGTCATCTGGTATTGTAGAAGGTTATTCAATGTGTGGTTGGTTTTACCGCTATAAGGGCGCAAAGCATATTCGTATCATACTTTTTATGATATCGTAGTGTTTGAGGTTCTGGAGTACTATTATATATTCTGTGGTTCTGGGTTCGAACTCGAACAGCCCCCTGATTCACAAACTGTCGGAAACGGAAACGGATTCAACTTCTGTGCTTTGTCTTGGTCTATTCCATAGTGAGTGACAGAGACAGTGCATACATTCCGCTGTCGGGAGCGTTTCCGACGGTTCGTGAATCAGGGGCAGGTCAATTTAGTGAAGCGATCTTTTCTTTTACGGTACTGCGTGCTTGTGATACCGTCTCGTTGTTTCATGGTTTTTTCCCATTTCCATATCACGAGGTACCTGCTACTGCTACGGTTTTCTAATATTTATTTAATTACCAACAATATTACCAATAATCTACAAATACAAAACAAGCCAATGGGAATAGGTCTACTCCTGATTGCTTGCCTTAACGTGTTGTAAAATATTATATTCTTGTATTTTATATAATTACTATTTTATATTCGAATGTATGGCACAACTTGCAATTTTCTTATTTGATTGAAACCTCTTGTTTGAAAAATGTTTACTGTTAGGTATAACTAAGTATAATTATGATAATTTATAAGAGCAAATGTACAGCTAATTAAATTAAGTATTCTCTATTGTGTTGGAAAGTGTCCTTACTAATGTGTGGAGGTCATTTTTCAATTTGACGACTCTGTATGAAATATAACAGGGAGAAAAAGATTGCCCTTGACGAGTTTCTTGCCGTTTCTTCTCGCAAGGTCTCCCGCCGTAGGATTTGCGAACCGATGGCGTAGCTTCTTTGATGTTGTTACATCAACCGTAATTGAATTATAAAAATGATTTGATTTGATTTGATCTCTTTAGTTACCTAGGCATAATTCATGTTGGTTAAATAGTTGTACTTAACTTATATTGTATTAGATTTAATTTGCTTAATTAATAAAATAAACAGTCATTTTCAAGGGTTCTTCGAGGCTATAAGAGTTCTCTAAAGAACAGTTCAATTTGTATTGGTTGTTAATTCTTATTATATATATATTATTAATAAAAGCTTAGAATCAATATTCCATGGATTAAGTAAACATTGAAATAACGGTAATGTACTGTAAGTACCTACTTATAATAAGATTAAAATGTTGTTTTATTTAATGTTAGTAATGCTAATGATTAGATTCTTTAGTAATCAAAAATTAAAGCCGCCCAAGGTTGCCTGGAAGAGATTGCTATTTAGCAATAAGGCCGCCTGTTGTCTGTTTTCTCATAGCTATGTCTCTTTGTGTTATTGTTTCTTTCTTTGTGTGCAATAAAGCTTTTTTATTATTTATTTATTATAAAAAAAAAACACCATTTTAACAAAAAAAAACGCAACACATTTCTCTAGCACGCAAATCAATATTCAAGATCAATGTTTCAGCATCGATTGTTTAACGCATTCCAATGTCACAGTCATACCTCAGATGTATCGAATGAAATCCACCGTTAAATTAAATAATGCCTATTAAACACAAAAATTCAATTTGGCCGCGTTGCTAGGTCGTCAGTTCGAAAGTCGTATGGCAGTCCACTCGAAATTGTGATTAAAACAACCTAATACACACAATAACAGGTCACGCGCTAACCAACACGGATTAACCCGCCGTCAAAACAACACAAGTTTCATTAGACACCAACAATCAAAACGAGACTTTACCAATAAAGACAGAAAGCTGAAATTCCCGTGTACTATTTATGTTGTATCGTCTCCGTGCGCCTGTGTGCTTGTGAAAGCTACACATTTCATTTATAATAGTAGGTACAATACGAAAACGTCATATTGTACACAACATCGACTACTGTACACGTAAGACTCTCAATGTGTGCGGTTTACGTTAGGTGTAGAATGACTTATGAGCGTGAGCGGTCGGTCGCTTTTAGTAGCTCTTAGAAACTAAGCATTAAGGGTGATTTTAATGTTGATTAGAAAGATGTATTAAGGCAATGAGAATGTTTTGTAACTGTGTGAGAGCAAACGGCTTGAGCGGTGTATCGAAGAATGCGGCGCGTGAATTACCATGTTTAGGGAGTTGTCAGTTTGACAATTTGCTCTTATTTGGTTTCGCTTGCTTAGATTATTGAGGGTTGCGTTAAACAATAGATTTTTAATTGATTTTAAGTTTTTTTTGTTTTTAATTGGGACGAATTTCGAAAAAAATGGATTAAGTACCTACTTATGATGATAAGTAATATAATAATTGCTTACTATTTTCCGATTATAATACTTACTATAGATTTAGCCGTTAAGGATATTCGGATAAGTAGGCGTATAAGCAAATACAATAGGTACTTATCTATGTCTTAATAAATCAAAAATTTTACTTTTTGTTATAAGTACCTAAGTACTTAATCTTTTTTTAATTACCTACTTCCGGATCAATAAATGAATTACATAAGTACGTTGTAGGTAAGTACCTACTATTAATTTGCGTTAATATTTATCTACGTATGTTTTTTAATTTACAATAACTATGAGAAGATAATGTCCCATATAGGTACCTCCCAATATTTTTTTATGTAAGTAGCGTGAGAAAATCATAAGCAAATTAGTAATTATTCAATTAGATTAAATAATCCTAAAACCATAGAAGTCATAGTCGACTTCTAATCATATCTAACTCATAGTCCCAAAAGATGTTGACCGTAAAGGCGATAAAGTCAACCGACAAACGTATCAATTACTAAATTGAATTAAACGCTATAAACCGCGCGAGCGCTCCGCCACAATAAGCGATCACAGCGTCTCGCATTAGCTGCCTACTGACAAACCGCGTCCATGTGTGTACGCTCGTTACGTTTACGTGACGAGCGCTCAATCACAAACTAACCTGAACACCACCCAATTTAATTATAACCTCTATTGCGATCGAAATAAAGCGCAATATGGAAGCATCAACCACTTGGCGGCATACGAACCCCCGCCCGCCACCGCACCGGGTGGCGAAGACCGGCAACGTTGCGCCAAATTATTGTGACATTTACTCCATTTGCTCCCATAAAACGAGACTCGTAGTGACATCTATCGACGCGTAGCGGACTAAGCGCTCGGCTTCTAGAGAGAGATGGGCGCACTTGACAATATCACTTTCACGGTCTCGTACTTAAAGCTAAGCGGTTTGCTGTACTGTTTGTTTGTGTCTGTAAACAGTGCGCCAGCCACCGCCGAGGTGTACCGCGCATGAATGAAACGGATGACCGTAGGAGCGAGAGGGCTTATTACAGTCGTAATGTGTGGGAAAAGGAAGGCGGTGGAGCGCGAAGCGTGCAGAGTACATAGTTTATCAGATTACATGCGAGGTATCGCGAGCGTGGCGATGTTTTGACACGCGATAATCACGAGATAATGCGGGCGATCTCAACGACGTTTAGGTTTATATTGGCTTTTTATAGCGCCAAGTCGAGTGTTGGCAGCGCATATTATTACTGGCTATGTTAACTAGTCGCAGACTCGCGCCGCTTGCCAGGTGTCATCGCACACATGATGTTACAGTTGACCGTCATTTGTGGCGGCAGCTGATGTGTGCAGTCTAATAAAGTTAATACTTTTTTTTATACCAAACTTACCTGAGTGGGAGTCTTTTTAATTTTAAGTCATTCTCCCTTTTTTATTCCTGAAAATTAAGTGTACTACGCTTTTGTAGCGATAGTAGGTATCAATATTTAATACTTGGTAAAACCAACTTCTTAACTCAAGTAACCTTGTAAAATAAAAGAAAAAAAATCAACAAAGTTTTAGCATTTTTAAACTGTTCCTCTAATTTTAGTCTAACAATAAACTAAATGTTCAAATTAGCACAAACAATGCGCTGAAAAGTTAAATAGGACAAAACCAGTTGGCAAATCTCTTTAAAAGTAGCATTAATATACCTAAGTACGTAGTAATTAGCCAGCCAAAACCGCTCTACTCTCGGGGAAAATCTAAGCTTTCCAAACTAGTTGGACAGCAACAAAGCGGCTGCCAACCAACTACCGAACCGAATGTAATGCTAGCTAGTGCTACTACTACTTGCGAAATATTGCGCGTGAAAGACTGCTAGCGCCATCTAGCGAGCAGTAGCGGAACAACAATATTGTAAAAGGAAAATGACGATAAAATTAAATAAACTCTTCCTGAATTTTGTTTTGGTATTTACTACAAAAAGCATCATAATGCATTTTTAGTTTAATTTAAAAATGATTGAACGGGACTATATAAAGCCATAGTCTAATTTTCTGTCGTTTGAATCTCGTACCTATTTATATTTATGGTAAAATGTAGAGGTAAGTAACTAAAAATTTACAAACTTACTTAAATAAAAATAAAGTTCTAATGGATTGAGTTTATAACACTTGGTTTTGCAAATACAATTTAAAAATCTATTTCTGTTCATATTACATTAATTTAAATAAATAGGTACCTAGGTATTAGGTGGCTCAGAGTAATTGCTAATTTTGTTATCGTCATTTTTAAATGAAACCAAAACCGTGTATATGACAACTAAGTAGTTTTCGGAATTAGTACAAACTTCTCCTAGATTTTTGTCAAAATAAAAAAGTATTGAACAATTGGCAAATTTTACGTCATCTTAGAAAAACAAACAACAGCGAAAATGTTACGTCAGTATTACTTATTGAATAGCAAATAATATAATCATTGTGCGAAGTTTTAAAATAGATCACCGATAGATTCTCACATTCTTCGGCAGATATCTATCTTTATTCCTGGAGATTCAATGTTTACTTAATGTCTAACTGAACTGCGTAATCGTTTTAAATTTATCCTAGTAGGTAGGTACCTAGGTATGTTGTATTTGATTTTGCTTCGTTGCACAAGTTTTTAAGTATTTTTTATGTGTTGACTTAAGGATAAAGAAAAGTTATTTTATTTCATAGATAATACGACCAAAATCCAAGGTTCAATTGTATTTAAAATCTGAAATTATAGTTAGGGAAATTTGAATTTTCTCTCGAGCCAAAAGCTATTAAGCCAAAATTAATTTTGTAAGCAGATTTTAAATTATATGTATTACTTATTGATTGACTTGGGATATTCGACAATGAATTGGTGTAAGTACATATACAATAAGTAATAAATAGTGGGTACCTACCTAATGAACTGCATGTTGTATTTTAATTAGATAATGGTACATAATGTAGAAAATAAGTAAGTATAAAATAACAAGAAACGAAGTCGTTGCAATTTTTGTCAGCTGCCACTGCTTTAAATATACTGGAAAATAAGAGGTGGAGGTGAACTGAAATAATCCCTCTGTGTATCATCTAGGTACCTACGTAAAGTTATTTGTATTCGGCTATCTCGTTGATAAAGCGGTATCAATTGTTTATCTCAGAATTAGATAATCACGTTTTGAAACCTCATTCACGTAGGTAGTTTGAGAAGATAATATATTTAAGAACATCACGTATCTAGTACCTAAACAGAAAAACCTACACAGACCAAATAGGGGTTTTAATAAAAAAGGCTGGTATACGCAGTGACAAAAATCGCCGGGCATGTATGAAAAGATTGATGGATGTGAATAAACGGAAAGAAGTGTGCAAGGATCGTAGCAGATGGTGATCCATAGTCCATGGGAAACAGGCTTGAGTATATTATTATGTATGATAATTTGTATGATGTACGTACCTAAACCATGGACAAAATAATATATATTTATTTCGTCCATGCCTAAACGTACTTAATTTAAAATATTGGTAGGTACTGTAGGGTATATTTATAGACTGTGCGCAGTCGATAATATATGAAGGCTGTAACGCTATTTATGTGTAGGTCTATTTGCATTGTGTCATTTCAAGCCATTGATTAGAACGAATTTAATAAAAAAAAGTACTTACAGAGCTTCAGTAGTTGGACTTTCGTATATGAGCTCCCGAGAGAGCATGTGATCCCAAAAGATATTAGCTAGCTATGCTAAGCGACATGACTGTGTAAATAGAAAAATTAAATAAAACTGGAAGTACCGTGATTTAAGAGTTTTAATTACTTCAATCGTGAAGCAGCGGAGCATCACAGTACCTTTTTTTTAAATGGTTTGTAAGCTGTTTATTTTTTTATTTTATTTTTTTATTAAAAACCGGGCAAGCATTTGACCCCCATCTTGTTTGTCTAACAAGATGCAGTCTAAGGTGTAACATGCCTGCCCAGGAGAAGCCTATTCACTCTCGACTTAAAGAGACCTGGGTTGTAAGTATCAGGGAACACAGAGACAGGCAGCTCATTCCATTCGTTAGCGCTTCGTATGAGGAATGAATTGGCGAAGCGCTTAGTACAGACAGCTGGAGTGTCAACGATGTAAGGGTGGTAGGCTAGTCTGCGTCTGGTACCCCGATGGTGGAAAGGGGCTGGAGGCACAAGATCGTGCAGCTCGCTCGCACACTCACCAGTTTATTTACGATAGAGACGATTTTTTGGTTGGTGGTATCTACGGCTTGTTCAAAGTCCGCCTGGCTAGCTACCATCATCTTATCTAAATCTGACGCCATAACAACGATGTTTTCAGCATTGTTGTGTTTCGGCAGTTAGAGTTAAGATAGCCAGGGCCCCGACCGCGGTAATCCTATGACGCATTAGTCAAGTGTACGTGCAGTTGACGTGCAAAACCGTTTTCGATAACGCGCGGCTTTGACAGTGCGGCAAAGTTTTCTGTTCCGGTGATAATCTTTGAAACTAAAACAGTTTTCATACGACAGTCTGTTTTGACCATGGAAGTATTACATGTTTTGACTGGTTTTGACAGCTAATTTCGTATTGCAAGTGGTTCCTCTGTCACGGATGTCACCGGATCAGACATCATTGTGGGACTATAGGTTTGCGTGACGTGTGCGTCGTTCGTTATGTCATTACGGCAATACAAAGTCAAACGTCAAGACGCAAACGTGATCAAGCAAGACGCGCTGCATAGAATTACGGTGATCGGCCCGCAGTTCCTCAGTATTTTATGATTCTGTGAGTAGTGCGCTTCCACCTTCAGCCTTCATCATGTCAACCGAACGACGCCCCCTGCTGGGCATAGGCAGTAGTAGCAAAGTAGTTTAGCCTTATCATCACTTAATATCAGGTGTGCTGAAGGCTAAGTGCTACCCCGTTGTGGATAAAAAAGACGATCAAAATCTATAAGCTTTTTTGAGATAGCATAGATGGGCAGATATTTATCAGCATCAGAATTTTCTTTCGTATGACGCCCTCCGCTGGATATTGACCATGGCTTTGCCAGAAACAACGCGAGAGGCTAGGCAGGCAGGTTTGCTATTAATATTTTATTTTTCTATATCACATAACTAAACCATTATTAGTGTTAACTAGAAAAAAAACCACATCAAAAAAGTAAGAAATAATTCCTCACCAAATAAATAACGTAAGTACTTTGAAGTCGGGCGTGAAACATGTACAATTTTTTGTTGTTTTTGTTAAAACCCGCCCGACTTCAAAGTACTTACGTTATTTATTTGGTGAGGAATTATTTCTTACTTTTTTGATGTGGTTTTTTTGAAGACGGTTCTATTTTTTTATAAAAATAATTTTTATTTCACTCTTTTTAGTGCATCGTGCAGGCAATTTGCGTGTTTTCTGGTAAATAGGTATGTGATCAAACTGAAAACCTCCTTTTTCGAAGTCGGTTAAATTACCTTGAGGTATCCCCTTTTTAACAAAACAAGAATCATGTAAATCGGTTTATAAACAAAGGAGTTATGCCTAAAGATACGTATTGAATTCACATAAAGTGGTAACGAAAACGACAGTATTTTCAAGATTTCCTAAAAACTACTGAACCGATTTCAAAATTTCAAAAAATGGGACCAACTTGGATACCAACCTGATGTAATAACGTTTGAACCATTTCAATCGGTTCAGAGTAATCGGTGGACATACACAAAAAAAAAAAACATACATACAGACGAATAGAGAACCTCCTTGATCACGCACAATTGTGGTGACCATCTACTGTGTTCCACAGTTTATTGAAACGGATGTTTCTCATGCAAAATTAAGTAAATTAAGCTAGTCCTACCTTACTAGAAGATAGTGTTCGTAATCCAGGGGGGCTGATCGCTGTCTCGCCGGCGCGCGCGCGCCTGACAAGTAGGTCTTCACGCAACCCCCGATGGGAAACTCTTATAGCTAACACTCTTATAACTACACAATGCCCTAATAGACAGCTAAAACTTTCCCGGCGCTTTTCAAAGCGAACACACACGGGTCACAAGTCTGTAGGTTTCCTGGCGCGGCACGTCGCTACAGGAACACACAACCTTGCCTCACGGCGGCGTACAGCGAACTCGTAATGAATCCTACACGCGGCCCGGGCGCATTGTCCCGTGACCTTGACAATGACAACTGCCCGCTCGCAAGCGCGCGTGAACATCCCCCCGTCCCGGACAGTAGCAAACTGTCCGCCAACTTAATCTAAGGGCAGGCGAGAGAGGGTAGCGATCGCTCGCTTCAAAACAGAGTCCCCCACCAGGACCTCGGCAAACCTGGGCACACCATCCGACCCCGGATGAAGCTGAACAATGCGTCCTAAACGCCAGCGGAGGGGCGGCAGGTTTGGATCCTTTACCAACACGAGGTCCCCGGTCTTGGGTGGGGTCGTCCTATCCGACCACTTAACGCGTTGCTGCAAAATGTGCAAATACTCCAGATGCCAACGGCGCCAAAAACTCTGCGTAAGCTGCTGGAGCAATTCAAATCGCGAGAGATGTCCGGAGGGCACTTCGGAATAAGGATATTCCGGCAAGGCGTTAAGCGGTCTGCCAATCAAAAAATGGCCCGGCGTAAGGGCCTCTAAATCATTCGCGTCCGAAGACAACGGACACAACGGACGCGTGTTGAGGACCGCCTCAACCTTACAAAATACGGTCGCGAGTTCCTCAAACGTGAGGACCGTCTCCCCAATAACGCGACGAAGGTGAGTTTTAGCGGCCTTTACAGTTGCTTCAAAAATCCCTCCCCAGTGGGGGCAGGATGGCGGGGAGTACTGCCATCGTACCCCTCTGCGAGAGAGTGTGGATCCGATCTCAAAATTATTCCTATCCAAAAATTTCACAAACTTCCTTTAAATACCTATCGGTGCCCTTGAAATTGGTTCCACAATCGGACCTGATTAACGACGGCATTCCGCGGCGAGACACAAAACGATTCAACGTGGCTACAAAGGCTTCTGTGGTGAGGGCACTAACCACCTCCAGGTGGACCGCTTTAGTGGCCAAACAAACAAATACACACAAGTAAGCCTTTTCCGTTCTAGCATTACGAAGCCGCGATGTCTTAACGGTAAATGGCCCCGCAAAATCCGTTCCAACTCCTGAGAAGGGCATCGATTCGTTCACTCGATCGGCAGGCAAATCACCCATCTGGGGCTGCATCGTATCGGCGCGCAAACGATAACACGGGAGACAACGAAAAATAACGGATCGGATTATTCTCCGCGCTGACAAAATCCAGAACTCTCGTTGGAGGAGCGCGGTCAAAGCATTACAACCGGCATGAGCATTCTTTACATGTCGGTCTGTAATCAACAGTCTAACTAACGGTCCATCCTTGGGGAGCAACAAAGGGTGGCGTGATCCGTACGGCAGGTTGGCATGTCTGAGCCTACCTCCGACACGCAGCAATCCGGTACTGTCCAAGAAGGGATTCAACCGCACCAAGGGTCCCTTCAACTTGGGCTTACTTGAGCGCAGGGCTTTCAGCTCCGGTTCAAACTCTCGCTGTTGCGTCACTCGCAACCAATGCAACAGAGCGTCTTGCCGCTCTTGTGGGGCGAGGACCGGAGACAACGATTTCTCCTGAGGCTGGCGACAATTTCGCACAAAGCGCCTCATCCAAGCAGTCACGCCGAGCAACTTATCAAGAGAACTGTAGCGGTCTAACAAAAACTCCATCTGCGGAGCCGCCACCGTCTCCACGGCGTGAACACGCATGCCTAGGTCTGGGACTCTGGCCACAGCCGGGGTGGCAGGCCATGAGCGCTCAGGCCGTAACAACCATGATGGACTCCACCATAGGTGGTGGTCCACTAACTCAGGCGCCTCGCAGCCGCGGGAGGCACAATCTGCGGGGTTCAATTCGCCCGGTACGTGGCGCCAAATCAACGGGGCCTTTGAAGTCTGAATTTGTGAGACCCGGTTGGCCACAAAAACCTCAAGGGTGTGGACTGAACTCTTCAGCCAACAAAGGACGACCTGGCTGTCAGACCACGCAAATATCGACTCCAAGTCGACACCGTTTCCCAAGGTGTCGGCAACATGATTGAGTAGCCGTACTAAGAGAGTGGCGCCGGACAACTCCAACTTCGGAATGGTTAGCCTAGTCCGAAGTGGGGCGACCTTACTCTTGGCCGTAACTAAGTGTACGGCGACAACGCCTGCTGCATCCACCGTTCGGATGTAAACGGCTGCCGCGTATCCGCTTTCGGACGCGTCACAAAAGCCGTGCAGGGAGGCTTTAAACTTTCCCGAAGGCAGCATTTGCCTCGGTATACAAACCCGATTGACGTCGGGTAGGGATGACACGAACCTCACCCACTCTCGTAGGAGGCTACCAGAGAGGGGCTCATCCCATGACAATTCCGCAGCCCAGAGCTCCTGTAGGAAGCACTTCATCGAAAACACTACAGGGCTGAGCCAACCGTTCGGATCAAAGGTACGGGCTACAGTGGACAGCACCGTGCGTTTAGTCCAGACCTTTGGGTCTGGCAGTTCCAATCTATATGTGAACAAATCCGGGACTGGTCGATACTGGACTCCCAAAACAGACAGCATGTCTGGAGTCTCCGGATTTTCAAAGAGGAGCGGCTCTTGCTGGTGGTCCTTAGGCAAATCTGCCAATAGGTCCGGTGAGTTAGACAGCCACTTCCGCAACTCATAGCCACCAGCCCTCAAGAGCGCAATCAGCTCATCACGTAAGACGAGAGCCTCATCTAAGCTCGAGGCCCCCGTGCAGATATCGTCGACAAATAAGGCCCCCCCCTCAATAAGAGCAGATGCCCGGGGATAGCGTAGCCGTTCACGCTCTGCGAGCTCCAAAAGCGAACGGATCGCCACAAAGGGGCTCGACCGCAAACCATAAGTGTTGGTGTTCAGCTCGTAAGCCAACATCGGATCCTGGGAATCCTCACGCCAAAGGATGAGCTGGTATCGTCTATCCTCCGGGTGAATCACGGTCTGTCTGAACATCATGCGGATATCGGCCACAAAGACGACAGCGTGCCGGCGGAAGTTGGTCAAAACATCACAGACATCGTGATGCAACTTCGGCCCCGCATGCAGACACTGATTCAACGACACTCCGGTTGACGTGGGCGCTGAACCATCAAAGACCACGCGGATCTTCCCATTGGAAGTCTTCAAAACAGCGTGGTGTGGCAGGAAGTAATGTTCCACATTACGCCAGTCCAACTGCGAGATGGACATGTGCCCAAGGTCCAAATACTCCCGCATGAAGTCTATATACTTCTCCTTGAATGCGGGATCCCTGGCCATCCTACGCTCCATGGACAACAATCTCTTCTCGGCCATCGGTCGGGAGCTCCCTAAAGGAGGGCGAGCCGCCAAGAAGGGCAAGCGGGTAATCAAGCGACCCGAGAGGAGGCGCCCAGTGTTGTTCTGGTAGAACAATTTGCACTCCTCGGCTAACGGTTCCAACCGCTTGGCAGTGGGGGGTTCCTCCACCTCCCAAAACTTTTGGAGAACGTCGGACAAAGTAGAACCGACAATGGTCTGGCGGTCTACCGACGGGGTCTCTGGTGTCTGTGGTACCTTTCCCATCACCACATGACCCAGCGACGAGGACAAGGCGACAAGATCGGCTGTCTGCAAAACTCGCTTGCTTCCACACAGTACACGACCGAGGACATCCGCACCAATCAACAAGTGTATTGGGCCCGGTCGGTGGAAGGAAGGATCAGCCAAAGCCAGTCCAGACGTCAGCTCAATCGTGGATGGCGGCACTCGCACTTGCGGGAGTGGTCCAACCACCTTATCAAAAACTATCGCCGAAGCACCGATCTTCGGCCTTGGCGTGAAGTGGGGGGAGAAGGAGAACTCAACTCGACCAATCGGATCAGGGATCCGCGAGTCTCCCACCCCCCGTACCGCTTCGTGATGCGGCACAAGCAAAAGACCCAGCTGTCGGACAAGCCACCTGGACATTATGCACCCCTGGGCACCTGAGTCCAAAAGGGCACGCACCGTGACAACATTGCCCTTAGGTCCCCAAACATTCACGGAGGCTGTTGGCAACAGCACAAGCTCCGGAGGGGTGGTTGGGTCCGACAGGGGCGCCATTAAAAATTTTGGGGGGGTACTTGTCCCCCTCGCGCCTGAGTCGGCGCGCCAAATGTGGGACGCTCGTACCGGGCGAGCGGGTCCCAATCGGGTACATACTGGCCCCGACCAACAGCACTCCTAGGTGCAGGGTAATACCCGTGTGGGGCGTGCCTCGGTACATAGTACCCCAATCGAGGCCTCTCCATTAGGGGGGGGGAGTAGCAAATAGGGCCCGTGCCCATCGCCACCGTGGCGTACTCTTGTGGTACCCCCCTACCCCCGCCCGTGGCGGGGGCGTCTCTCCTATAGTTCCCCCTCTCCGGGGGGGACTGAACGGGGGGGCTAAGCCCCGCCGAATCTCTAGGGGACCGGTTCCGGGCTGCCGGGCCCCCGCCCGTGCGCGAGGAATTCGAACCCCGGTCGCTCCCGGCGTCCTTGCGGTCCAAACAAAGGAGGGGGTGATGCCTCCCTCCGCAAAGACGACAATCCTCTGTCTGGGGACACGCCGACTGCATGTGTCCCCCCAAACACCTATAGCACCATTGGCGCTGTCTAGCAACGGCCCTCCGTCCCTCTGGGCGGAGGCCTCTAAATTTGGCACATTCGTGCACCACGTGCCTATCTCCCCTGCAATACCTGCACCGCTCACTCGGTGCGGGGGGAGGGGACTGCTGGAAGGCAGCATACCGGTTGGTCGGGCGACGGGGCTGTTCCCTCGCCGCCACCATACGACCAACACCTGGAACCGGGGCGGGCTCCAGGTGGTCCGTCACCCTACATTCGTCCTCCAAAAAACGAAGGAGGTCCGCGAAGGGCGGGAGATACGAGGCGCTGTCGCCCCCGTACCTCTGCTCGAAACGCCCCTTCATTTCAGCGGGCAATTTGGCGAGGACTATGTGCAGCAGTACAAAGGACCACTGATCCACCGGCAGGTCCAATCGCCTTAGGGAGTTGACCGCTGACAGTAGCGGGTTCAGCAACTCCCTCCGTAACAGGTGTACCCGCGTGATTCGCGGGAGGGCCAAAATCGTGGCCACGTGGGTGTCCGCCAGTAACCGGACATTCTGGTACCTGCTAACCAGAAGCTGGCGAGCCACCTGGTAGTTGTCGTCGCTGATGAGCAGGTGCTGGATTACCGCGCTGGCCTCTCCTCGCAGGGAGGAGCGCAAATAGGCCAACTTCTCACTAGGGGATAAGTCCCGTCGTGAATCCACCAAACTGTCAAACAGGTTAATGAAGCCCATCCAGGCTGACAGATCCCCATTAAAAGTGGGAATCTCCAAAGTAGGCAATCGGCCTAGCAACGCCGTCGGGGTAGGTTTGACCTCCCCGCTCAAAACCGGCTCCCCCTTCCGAACAGCCAGGGCCCTCTCAGCCGCCTCCGTGAACTGGTCAGCCAGCTCATAGGCCTGGGCTACATCCTGCTCCAGCTGTTCCGACACGGCATCATCAGCTGGGGGGTTTTCCAAATAATACGCGCGACACTCCATGGCGTGGCGCTCCAGGTCTTGCAGCCGAGCTGCCAGCCCGCCATACCGAGCTAGCAACGCGCCTACCCGGTCGGCTCGGTCTATTAATGTGACCGCACAAGCAAGCCAACGCAAAACTCCTTGGATGCCAGCCCTGGATACGGCGAGCGGATTCGTAGGAGCCATTTATACTCCGTTTAATAAACAAAGCAAACAAAGAATTATAAAAGTGGTAAACATCAACAAAAAAAAACAATAGAAATAGGTCGCGTCACGATAATATAAAACACAATTAAAATTCGGACGACATACACGGACCCTACTATTTTCATAAATTATTAACAACTTACCAATTTCAAGGGCTAACAATATAACGGTATAAACAAAACGTATAGGATTAACGGTATGGCATACACGGCACGGCCAAGTCAACCTCGCAAATCAACTACTAAACCGTTATCAACAAACAAAAACAAAACTATTTTTAATAATAATACTCGTAATTTAATACTACTAATAATTAAAACTAGTTCCACTTTTTTAACTAGGCAAGCGGACTCGGAACAAACACTAGTATGTGGTACTAATAAACAACACTTTCGAACGAAACTATTCGTCAAATAAATCCGGACACACAAAAAAAAAAAAATATACACATCTAGGCGAGTAAACTCGTATCAAATCACTAGTATGTGGTACTAATAAACACACTTTCGAACGAAACTATTCGTCAAATAAATCCGGACACACAAAAAAAATATACACATCTAGGCGAGTAAACTCGTATCAAATCACTAGTATGTGACCACAATTATATAAGTGTCTATCTATTATCGGATCCACCAAGTGAGAAACATTCGCTTCGAGAATTTACTAGAACAATTTCTTAGTACTTCAAATCCTCTCGGAATACCCTCGAGATTTTAACAAAAAAAAATAATTTTTAGGTACGCTTTTTAGGTATTTCTAACTAGGTACGCTCTGCTACCAAAACATGATCACGCACAATTGTGGTGACCATCTACTGTGTTCCACAGTTTATTGAAACGGATGTTTCTCATGCAAAATTAAGTAAATTAAGCTAGTCCTACCTTACTTGAAGATAGTGTTCGTAATCCAGGGGGGCTGATCGCTGTCTCGCCGGCGCGCGCGCGCCTGACAAGTAGGTCTTCACGCAACCCCCGATGGGAAACTCTTATAGCTAACACTCTTATAACTACACAATGCCCTAATAGACAGCTAAAACTTTCCCGGCGCTTTTCAAAGCGAACACACACGGGTCACAAGTCTGTAGGTTTCCTGGCGCGGCACGTCGCTACAGGAACACACAACCTTGCCTCACGGCGGCGTACGGCGAACTCGTAATGAATCCTACACGCGGCCCGGGCGCATTGTCCCGTGACCTTGACAATGACAACTGCCCGCTCGCAAGCGCGCGTGAACACTCCTCCTTTTTGATTTAGAAGTCGGTTAAAAAGATACATACAGACGAATAGAGAACCTCCTCCTTTTTGATTTAGAAGTCGGTTAAAAAGACCATCATGAACGATACCAATTCTCAATTGCGTTATACCACAACACTATTTAGTATAGTGTAGCCTATCTATAAATGTCTATTTGAATCTAATAGATTGAGTCTGTAAAGGCATTATTACACTTATCCTAGTTAGGATCCTAATTTAGCATACATTGCTTGTTTTGATTACATCACTTGCTAAATATGAGCTCAAAGAAAGCAATGTATGCTGAATTAGGATCCTAACTAGGATAAGTGTAATAAGCCCTTAACCTCTTGGTTCCCCGGCCTCTTTGTAATTTGACACCCACTTGACACCGGATTTTTGTTTTTTTAAACTTATTCTATGCTCAAGTGATTGCTAAGCATTTGAGAGACTGAGGAATTAACAGGCTAACCGAGGAAAAAAATTATACGGATCTGAGCCTTACAAAAAAAATAAATTATTTGCGTTTTTTGAAAAAACTTTGAGCGCTTGAATTCAAGTGCCGGGACAGGAGAGAGAGAGTGTACCATGTACCTAGGTACTTAGTTGAGGAACCCCCTTTGAAGCCGCTAATTCGTTAATTGTTTTAACTTTGATTCCGATATAATTTTTAATATGTAAGAGTGACTTTCATTCTTAACAGTAAGTAGGCATTAGGCATTAGACTCTTTCTTTACACCAATTAATTAATTTTATTTCTAAACCTAATATAATTTGCAATGTAAGCAACATAATTTTTAGAATGCACACTATCTTGCTTCACCATAAATCGAGACATTTCGTAACGAATCGAAACGTTGATGATCTTTTACGTTCAAAATAGGTGTGAGGTGACCTATATCTCCAGTATATTCTTCCACACTTAGGCGAGAGTCGTGATTTACTGCTGGCATAAAATACACCAGATGCGGCATCTCGGATTGAGGATAATTGTAAAGCCTGGGTGGTCGGCCCATTGCTTTGTTTACCTTTTAACTGAAACGAGTTTCTCGTAAAGCTTTTACTGTAGAAATTTTAAATAGATGAAAGTGCGTGGAAAATTATGCCGTTAGAGACTAGCTGGATAATAGTTAATAAAATAGCACAGGTCTTATATCTACTCACTAGTTTGTTGAAAGAAAGAAAGAAAGAAAGAAAGAAAGAAAGAAAGAAAGAAATTTGTTGAAAAGAAAGAAACTAATTTGTTGGGTTATAGACCTTAAGTAGAATCTAAAACGGTATTTACTATTGTGCTTAAAAATATGTGATAATGAAATTGTGTACCTATTTTATTTAATTTTTCATGCTACAATAACTAAGACAAAAAAAACATTTTTTTTAACTCAAACCAGGACGGAATGATTGGATTTAGAGCAAAGCACAGAGATAAACCAATACTTAAATCGAGAAAATTTTACACTTACGTTTTACTAAACATAGATGAGTGTTGTATGTATAATAAAACCCTTACAACTTGTATGTAGCCTAGTTACGCATATAAAACTTATCGTGAGACATGTGTATATTTAAGTATTATAATAGCTATAGAAGCAAAAGGAATAAAAGTGAAAACTCCTCGTAAAAGGTTAGTTTTTACAAGTTACCGTTAACAATAAATTATGGAACCTTCCTTATTACCTATATCACTGCATTTTATGACCGCAACTTAGCTGAAAAATGTACATAAACCAGAAACAGGCCATACAATTAGGAATTTTAATCTCAAAAAGATATTTCCATAAAAGTCCACATTTCAACGTGACCTCGTATTTTGTTTTCGTGTACACACCCCGACATGGTAACACTGACATTCAGGGTTGACACACGGTAGGGGAATTGAAAAATTATAAAACATACCTCGGGCATTGTGATGTGAATAAATTATAACCGCTCACAACTTCGCGACCAGTGTTAGCAGATCCCTAGCACCTCTCTACAATGTTCGGAATTCTTTCCGAATCGCGTAAAATGGTAGATTAACGGCAGACCTCGTTACAGTAGCCTCAGACCGACCCACTTACGCCTGTATTCTCGATATTGTTGTACCAGATCTGTACTGGGTTAGCGGAACCTTCATTCTAGGATTATTAAGTTGCCTTAATGGAAATATTCCGGGAAATGGGTTAGTTGTACATACTGTATCAAATATTAATAACGTACATACGTGCTTCTATCGGTATGAGTTCAACTTTTTGTGGCAAGTCGATTATTAACTGCTACTTTATTTATTTACTTTGTTTGCTATAACTCTTACTTACTTATTTTAGATTTTTATACAACATACATTGGAATTTGAAGGAGTTGTTTTACGTTTACAGACTAACTCTAACGGTCAGGTCAGGTCTCTAACTCTTATCCATAATATAAAACCATAATCTTAAGTTATTATGAACCGACTTCCTTAATCCCTTGGGCATCTTAAGAGCTGGTAAGGAACACAGTTTTAAGAAGACACACAACAGCGTCTTCTAAAGTCTTGTCAACGAAAAGCAGTCACGCTTTTTAACCGCTTATAAGGTTTTAGGTTCGGGTTCTTTGCAGACAAATTATGTGGGAAACTGTGAAATATATAATGTGAACATTATGGTTCTTATGTTATTAGGACTTTAAGTGACACCTACTTACTTGTGAATTTATTTCCGTATTAGGCGGGTACCGTTTTACTAGCACAACGCATTAATATATTAAAATTAGTGATTCTCCCAACTTGGTACATACACCACTTAAAGTACTCACAAACGCATCCTCTTTAGCTATCACACTCTACCATGCCGCGTTTTAGTACGACAAAAAGAGACGTAGGAATCTAGAAATGTTCCGCTTGAGTATGTAAAGTTCTCAACTTAATATTTTGGCCCGTGGTAACTTCACACATATACCTAACAGCAAGTTACTTTATATTGGATTAAGTGTTATGAGTCCCTTGAAATTAATTTACTGACCTTTGTGTTGTCGCTTGCAATCTGCTCGTCGCTACTTCAAAGATTTAGACATTGCCTTATATTCATAGCGGCATGCAACTTTAATAATCTTCACTAACTAGCTCTGCATTATTTGATTACATTGCAATAATCCCTTGGTTCGTACGGTTAGCCTTTTGACTCCTGACTAAACGGAATAAATTATTTTGAGTTTGAGTTTTAAATTTATCTATTACGCAATCTATTAAATTTTAGCTCCTTCCTGATCCCCCTCTACCATGAGTTTCTTTTAGCCGTTTCATCATCATCATCATCATCAGCCATTTAATGTCCCCACTGCTGGGGCACTGGCCTTCCTTATGGATGAATAAGGAGAATGAGCCGTTTACTGTACAGTAAATGTAAATCAATTTGTATGAGAATTACAAGTTCTGCTGTACAGATTCGCATACAAATCGCTTTACGTTTACTGTACAGTAAACGGTAAAAAAACTCATATAAAAAAAGTTAAGAGAATGCCTAATGAATAAATTGGACAATATAGGTAAGTATCTTAATATTCGATTAAAACTCAAACTCAAAATAGTTTATTCAGTTTTTACTTTTACAAGCACTTGTAAAATTCAAAGAAGCTAGGTAGGTATATGCTATGCCATCGGTTCGCAAAGCCCTACAACAGAATCGCCCAAAATCTGGGGTCTTTTTTCTTCCTGTATTAATAAATACGGAGTCGTTAAATAAAAAAAAATAGGATCTTGCCGATATCAAAATCTGAGACGAATAAGTATTTTTCTTAAACGGATAGGTAGTAAAATAACTCTAGAACCTAGAGCATATAAAAAACTCATTAAAAAGAGTCTTTGCCTAGGGAAGAGACTGAAATTATAATCAGCCTTGTAATCAGCATCACTCACCTTATTAATGCCTCCATTCTGTAATCAAAAAGAAATAAAGTCCAAGGAACATAGGTCGAAATATGAGTCTTTGTCGGTCCCATATAAATATCTCTATTCACTAAGCAAGTTTGTATGGGGTAGCCGTGAGTTGTTGAAACAATAATTAGGTATCTTTTTTTTTGCCATGGTTTTTATCATATTCCATTTGTTTAACTTTACTAATGACATGTAATCATTTCCTTTATACCCTCTTACTTACAAACTAGTAAAATAATAAAAATGATTGAAATAAGAAAATTGTTATATTGTTATCGAACTCCATTTCAGAAAGCAAAACATGAATTAAGTAAAAGTGTTAACTCCAACATTGCTACCAGTTCAATTAAATATTAAAGTTTTACAAAGTTCTGGTATCTGTCAGTCGAAATTTTGTTGGACTCAAAACGGTAGAAATTATGGCGTTTGTTAGTAATGTACGATCCGGAAGTAACCTAGGTGCCCGAACTGTAAACTGGCAACATGCTTGTAAATTATCTGAGCGATAGCATCGACTGTTGTCGCCACTCGGCGCCAGATGGCGGGCTAGTACAGTATTTTAGGCAAACCTCTGACGCAATTTGTGGTTTAATTTATTTTTTTTTGTTTAATCGAGATAATTTCGCCGTGCCTGATAGTAAAATGTGCAGAGTTGTTATCAGTTTTTATTTTCGTGTTTCCTTGTTTTAGCTACTGATTTCGTATCTGATTCTTACTAAGTATATCATAAAGCTAAGTTATTTTAACAATTTACACAACTATAAACGTAAACAAACATGATGACAGCTATAGCACGCAGGGCAAATGCGTAAATTATAATGTACCTACCTACTTACCGTAAAAACAACCTTTACTTTTTCAACCATTACTCCTCCCTCCTAAAATATTGTGTTACCTATACCTACCTACATACCTAGGTAGGTACCTAAGTTTTAAACATATAGGTGTATACCGTACCTACCCCAATATTTAACACAAAAAACATAAATATTTAATTTAAGTACCTACCTACCTAAGTTAAGAGCAAAATCAAATGATTATTGTTTTTTTTATACCTACCCAGTAAGAAAATAAAATAAAAATCTGTCAGCAATTAAACCCGTAAATTCTCAACATCTCAGTCAGGAGCCGAAATTTTGGGTTGGGAAAATTTGGACGATTCTAGACCCTTGGATAAGATAGGTTCTGACTTTATTCACCATTAGAAAATGAGCTTTATTTCTAGACCATACAATCTTGTTTACATCTATGACTAAACTCGAGTACCTACTCGGGAGTTGTATGACGATTGCTCGGTCGCAATATGGCAATCTGTTTCTTGCATATAAAATAATACTGCCGATGCCGCCGTTGTTGGAAGAAATTGTGTTAGGTCCTACTGCAGCAATGGATCTAAACTTTTTGCCCAACTAAAAGTGATAGGCGCTACTCGGAAAAAGTATGGACTTTTTGATTTAAAACTATAGGACGGTTACAGTTGTTACAAATCTGGTAATAATATATATATTTCTTCATACCTTTATCTAGATTCGTATAGTTTCAAAAACACGATTTTATGGTTTTGCCTCGACCTTTTTCTTTTCGAAAAGACCTCTATAAAACACAAAAAAACTCATCAAAAAAGTAAGAAATAATTCCTCACCAAATAAATAACGTAAGTACTTTGAAGTCGGGCGTGAAACATGTACAATTTTTTTGTTGTTTTTGTTAAAACCCGCCCGACTTCAAAGTACTTACGTTATTTATTTGGTGAGGAATTATTTCTTACTTTTTTGATGAGGTTTTTTTGAAGGCGGTTTTATTTTTTTATAAAAACGATTTTTATTTCACTCTTTTTAGTGCATCGTGCAGGCAATTTACGTGTTTTCTGGTAAATATGTATGTGATCAAACTGAAAACCTCCTTTTTCGAAGTCGGTTAAAATACCTTGAGGTATCCCCTTTTTAACAAAACAAGAATCATCTAAATCGGTTTATAAACAAAGGAGTTATGCCTAAAGATACGTATTAAATTCACATTAAGTGGTAACGAAAACGACAGTATTTTCAAGATTTCCTGAAAACTACTGAACGGATTTCAAAATTTCAAAAAATGGGACCAACTTGGAAACCAACCGTAATAACGTTTGAACCATTTCAATCGGTTCAGCCGTCTTCGAGTAATCGGTGGACATACACAAAAAAAAAAAAAAAAAAAAACATACAGACGAATAGAGAACCTCCTCCTTTTTGATTTAGAAGTCGGTTAAAAATTGAAGATTACTTATTCTTAAATAGGGTTACTTACCTACACTATTGGAAATTGGTTTAATTAGTGGACACCAATAATATTTAGGATCGTATAGAAGCATTTTTTTTTAAATCGAAGTAGTTTTTTAATACGAAGTGATTTTGTGTTTTTTTTCCTAATCTGCAAAATCGTTCTCGCTCCTGCGCGCGTCGTTTTCTCATTGCTATCTCGCTTCAGCACAATTTTTCCGAGTATCGCCTTAAATACGCAACTAAATAATCTTTAGTGATCGCTTTTGATTCGATACGACGACCGACAGTCTCTGTGTGTGTCCATTAAGTATTGGCCATTACTTACATCATACATAAAATTTATTGTTTCAAGCACATGTACTTACAGTCGTTGGCCGAGATTTTTGCTAATTTTATAGTCGACAGCAGATCGACAAGCCTTTACAGTAATTGGTCTAAGAAAATTCTCTTTTTACGTAGGTATT
This sequence comes from Crambus lathoniellus, assembly GCA_949710035.1. Classification (NCBI taxonomy): domain Eukaryota; kingdom Metazoa; phylum Arthropoda; class Insecta; order Lepidoptera; family Crambidae; genus Crambus; species Crambus lathoniellus. The sequence goes on along the minus strand of OX453305.1, from coordinate 9,891,157 downwards.
CGACTAAATTTATAATGTGTTGATGCGGAAAACAGATTTTTAATTTCTGAGTAAAATAAATTACTTAAGTGACAAATTTGTGCTAAATAAGATAATATTTTAAATATTTAAATCTGTAATTAGACTTTTCGGTAATATCTAATATTAAATGTAAAAGGTATGTCTAGAGGTAATTCTTTTGATGTTGTTCTGCTGCATGTCGCAATCCACGTCCGCTTCCGTCATTCACGGAACGGAGACCGGTCTACCGCGCGCGCGGGGCGCGGCGGGGCGCCCCGCGCGAACGAAACACATTCTTTTGTTCAAACAGGCGACAGACGCCATTTTGATTGCGGATCGTCAGTCGCTCATCGTCTGGCGCGCGGACGATCCGCATTCACGTAACCTCCACATCAGTTCCGCGATCGCGAGAAGCTCCCCATTATACCGCGGAGCGCGTGTCTGCAACCAAAGCGTGTGACGGCGACGTTTGAAATGACAGTGTTGCCACATCTGATTAAATAAATAATACTAGGTACGCAAAGGAATAATAATAAAAAAAATGTTTGACATAGAAAAATTTATATTGGCCGTACAAACCAAACCGGATATATGGCTGACTGGCGAAAAGCCGCCAGGCCATCGTATGAATAAAAAAATTGCTTGGGAAGAAGTGGCGCAGGAAATGACAGTAGGTTGGAATACCTATAAGCAGGGGCAAAGAGATGCCGTCGGTGAGTAACAAATCATAACCAGAATTGTATGCTTAAAATTAAATATTGATTGAGTCTTATATTTTTACTGTAACTGACATACCACAGGTGTATTTTGTAACTGTTAATATCCTCTAATAAGTAGATAATTAAGAATAATAAAATTTGATAGGTACATATATTTTTACTCAATTATCTTTCATAAATCTTTTTTTCATTTTTCAGTTGATAAGCTGCAGAAGAAGTGGAGAAACCTGAGAGACTACCATTTGAAATGTAGCAAACAAGACAAAGCACTAAAGCGTAAAGCCGAGCATTTGAATATGCTTACCTTTCTAGATTTAAATATTGATACGACCGTGCAAACGACTTCTTTTCCTCAGAAAAGAAGGTGTTCTGATGCTGAGTACTTCAATTGCATGGACAGCGAAGACAGTGACAAAAATGCGTCTAACACGAGTCAAGGGCTAGAACCAACATATGAAGAGAGAGAACTAACATCTGAAATACCAATAGAAAATGTCCAGGATTCTGAGGATATTCAAACCTCCAGGTTGAAAGTTGTACGAAACATGAAAGAAGATCCAGATAGAAGCTTCCTTGTATCAATATTTCCAGATATAAAATCTATGAGTGAACGACAAAAGTTTAAATTCAAGTTGGAAGCCATGCAGCTAATTGATAAATTAAAATATTCAAAGCAAAGAGCAAATGCAGATGAAGAAGAAGATTGCCTTGAACTAGCGGATGTTTGTCCCGACGTTAAGATTGAAATTGAAGATGATTTTTCACGGTATCATTCCAATTAATAGTGCTAATTTTTATTATAGTATTAACTATTTTCGATATTAAACTATAAGAAAAATAATTAGCAACAATGATTTTAGGGAAAAATATTTGAACAATGTTGTTATAAAACTGTTTTTCTTCCTATAAAAGTTGGTTTAATTTTCCTATGCGCACTAATACATATAAATAGTTATAAGTTACATTTATAGAACAGTTAATTAAAATACTAGAATGAAAACAAAAAAGAAATACCTAATTCGTTCAACAAAATTCTCGTTCACCTGGCAACACTGGCAGACACGTCAAGGACGTGGACGGACGGACAGTTTGTCTGACCATGTCTGACTACCACACTTGTATAACGCTTTTTTTACCTCAACTACGTTTGGATAAATTTATATTTCATTAAAAATACTTCTGTGGGATTCTTAGTAGGATAGTTAGCACACTCTACCGTTTACTCTACCCGTGTACAGCTTATACAGCGCATGCTAAAACAAAGCATTTACGATATTATTTGAAAATTGAGCTATATCACTGCCGATTCGATTTGTTTGCCCGAAGCCAGACTGACATAGCACGGTTATCTACAAAACAATGCTGTACACGAGTAGAGTAGGTAAACGGTAGAGTAGAGCGGTAGAGTAGCTTGCCCGCGGTGCTAGCTACTCTACTGAATTTCAGTAACTAACTACCTACTCTACTCTACCAATGATGTCTACACTAGTATAGTTAGTAGGATAGTTAGTACTCTACCACTCTACTATACCTACCGTTTACTCTACCCGCGTACAGCAGCAGTAGGTTCATTCCCATATTTAGTTAGATAGATCAATCAAAAACCGTTTTTATCTATTTCTCAACAAGTACCTAGTCAGTCGTTCGATGGAAAACCTAGTAACGCGTTGTTGACGATTGTACACGTAGGTACCAAAATATTAGATGCCAAAAATAACACGTGTTCCTAGTGAGGGAAGCGTAGGCTATTTATGGAACTTATATCCTTTTTGTTTACAAAACGTTATTGTAGTAGGGAAATTTCTTATTATATCATCAAATGGTACTTATCATGTTGACTTACAAGATATTATGACGTTTAAGGGCTTATTACACCTTGGCTAAATTCAGCATCTAATTCAGCATACATTGCTTTCTTTGAGCTCATTTGTAGCAAGTGATGCAATCAAAACAAGCAATGTATGCTGAATTAGATGCTGAATTTAGCCAAGTGTAATAAGCACTTTATTGAGGAACGGTCGTCAAAAGGCGAGGGTTCCAGATTTAGAGATTCCAGATAGGCACACTAACGCTTGCTCAGCCGCGCTTGATACACTTCGCGCGGACCCAGCGGCAGTGAACTGTGAACTCGCGAGCGCCCCGCGAATCGAAAATCACTTAAAATTCAATTAAAAATGTAATAATAAAAAAATATGACGGCCGGAATCCTTAGGCTATTCAAAGACAATGATTTTTATGTTTTTCATTAGCTTAAACCAAATATATTGCAAGTAATATGATATTCGAATTATTATTAGACGAATGTTTGGAATTTTATTTGATACAGTAAAGTATCACTAATGGAAAATATAACGGCCGGAACACTAGACAAAAGACTGTAAAATAACATATATTTTTTCCAAATTTTGAGTAGGTACTTATGGTTTACGAGTAATCCATAATTTAAAATCCCTATTTTCGGGTATCGGCACCTTAAAATAGTTTCTTGATAAAGCTTGACAGAGCTTTCAATTCCGTCTAAATGCAATGAGTTTTTCAGATTTCATCGACAAGGTCCCATTCCCTACTTAGGTACCTAACTGGCAGAATTCGGAAAATCACCATCGAACTTAAACATAGCCAGCCAGGAGCAAGAAAAAGCCAGAAAATCGGCCAAGTGCGAGTTGGACTCGCCCATGAAGCGTTCCGTACCCACATTACGTACCGATTGCCTATACCTGTCCAAAATTCCACTATAATTTTCGTCAGCAAAATATAACTTTGTTTTTCATAATGTTTGTATAAATGACAAAGTTGCAGTTTTTGAAAATGTGTTATATCTCAAAAAGCGCTATTTATATCTCGTTCAAACCAATTTTCGTTGAAAGTTTTAATTAAGATCTACATGATATATCTTTTCTAGATTTTCTCTTTTTTAAAAATATTTTGCAGTTTCAGTTCCATGTATGGGGAGCCCCCCTTAATTTCTTATCGTTTTTTATTTTTATTTTAAAATCGTAAAGCGGTTCACAGAATACACCTACCTACCAAATTTCAACTGTGTAGTTTTTATAGTTTTGGAATAAAGTGGCTGTGACATACGGACGGACGTACGGACGGACGGACAGACAGACAGACAGACAGACATGACGAATCTATAAGGGTTCCGTTTTTTGCCATTCAGCTACGGAACCCTAAAAAACACCGACCTCAAAAAGGCAAGTAGGTACCTTCTGTAAAGATTTTATCTTTTCCTTTTCAGTTGAAAGGTAAGTAGGTACTTTTTGAAGTCGGTTTAGTTTTTTGAATTACTTTTTTATTGTGCAGTCATCTCGACAGTTTAGGTAAAAAGACCAATGTTGTTCTTAATAATTTTATGATCTTATTAGTACTTACTTGCTTAACTTATTGTGTAGTAGGCTGTCCCCACGTCCAATTCAAATGGCGTAGTCATAATATCACCATTAAACTCAATCTGTAATAAATATATTCCTATAAAAGTTGTTAATGAGTTATGCTCACTGTAAAATGAAAACTTTAAATAGAATAATTACTAATTTCTGGTAAGGTTGTCTGTCATTTACAAGTTTACAACTATCTTATTTAATTAAAATACCTACTTACTAGACTTTCGCTAGAAAAAACTTTCTTAATATGTTAGGCCTGGCTAAGAAAACGCTGTTCTATATTAATCTAATAGGTAGTTTTATATTTATAGTAAGTATTATATTTTTTGTTTGCTCCGCTCTGCATTCAGTTTTATCATAGACTAAGACTTAATTTGATATTTTTTTTTCCTTTTTATCCTATCAAGAAAGAGCAATAAAACTGTGTCAACTAATTTGATAATAGAAAGTCGCAGGGAAACATAAAATATTAATTTTATTCTAGACGTTATGAGTTGAAACTCTCTTCCATTAACCTTCCAAAGCTTATACTTGTAGATTCTGATATGACTGCGATTAGGCTCAAACAATTTTTTTTATTCGAATAGATTTACAAAATAAATGCTATTGAATTGTCCATCATTTCTAATTGCAGTAAAATAATTTGCCAATAAGAATTGCTGAAATAAATATTGATGATCTATAAAAAACGTCTTGTTTTTTAGTTCAATAAATTTATCTTTAAATAGTTTTCTTTTCTTGTCGACAACCCTTCTTCAGCAAGACGACGACTGACGTCACGGTACCGTACCAACGCGCGCGCCGCTCCGTCCTCACACCCTCGTCACCTCGTGCAATCAAAAATATCGTTACTTCGATACTTTATTTATATCCCGCCGATGCGATGTCTGGAAATGTTTAAAAGCGTAAATACCGTTTATTGCCGCACACGTAATCGATAAACTCAGACTTTTTTGTTTTACGACTCCTGAGTTTCGCTGATGCGATGCTAGTAGATCTTCTATTGTTTATACTGTTCGATTGTTAAATAGCGCTCGATTGAGCGTAACGCCATTTCTGCTATTTTTGTTACGAACCTTTGTAAATCACTTTGAACTGCTAATGTAACTAAAAAGATATCCTGAAAAAAAAATACCTACCTATTCGTACGCTTAAAGTTTTCCCACGTTTTCCATATGGAGTCGCATAGAAACCGGAATAAAGGAATATTCTCTACTCTTCAGCCATCACTACAAGAATTTTTTAAACGCATGGTTCATCATCATCATCATCATCAGCCATTTAATGTCCCCACTGCTGGGGCACTGGCCTTCCTTATGGATGAATAAGGAGAATGAGCCATGACCCCACCACGCGGGCTCAGTGCGGATTGGTGGGTATTAACGACTGCAAGTGCAGCCGGGACCAACGGCTTAACGTGCCTTCCGAAGCACGGAGGAGCTCGAGATGAAAAGTTTTTGGTCACCCATCCCGTGACCGACCATTGCGAACGTTGCTTAACCTCAACAATCGCAGGCCGAGCGCGCTATCCACTGCGCCACGGGCTCCTCTAAACGCATGGTTACTTGCGGTATAATCCTCCTCCGCCTGTTTGCAGGTTATTTGGTCTTCCGATTAGCCATGATTATAAAAGATGGTGAGGCTCGTTTGATGGTTTAGTCAACTCTTACAACACCGTCAGAATGTGATAAGGAATCCACTACCAGTCCTATCCACTACTAGTCCAGACTAGTGTTCTGTTTATTCTGATTTTTCTTAACACCATTAGTGTCACTTATACTATTTCCTCATCGCTCTAAGTCTTAATTGTTCATCTGTGATGGATAAACGTTTTCCACGCTTCGATTAACAATATGCCTCTAGATGTCTAGATGACCGGTTAAAGTCTCAAAACGCCCGAGAAAATAAGAGCGCAATTCGTTACATTTTTCTTCGTTAAAAAACTTAGTCTTTTTATATCCACAACGGGGCAGCACTTCCTCACACCGCCGCCTTCATCACACCTGATGTTAAGTAGTGATAAGGCTGAAGGTACGCAGGAAACGCACTACTCCCGGAATCCTCAATCACTGGCTATCTTATCTCTAACTGCCGGAACACAATAATGCTGAAAACATCATTGTTATGGCGTCAGACTTAGATAAGACGGTGGTAGCTAGCCAGGCGGACTAAGAACAAGTCCAACAAACCGGGACCTCTTGGTCTGAAATCAGTGGTGTAAACCACTATACCACAGAGGCGGTTAAAGTTAAGTCAGTGCCATATTTGAGTTTTGTTTTAGTTCGTGAGGCTAATCTAGTGTTATTGTTGATCGAAGTTTCCACGTCATAATCTGCGTTTTCACTGCTGCACTAGTTATTGCGAACCTGATTCCTTTCAATCACTTGCCAAAATATTCAAATGCAATTAGCAATGATTGGATGTTATTGAACACTTTTTTGCGCACTTTACATTTCAATTAGTTACTTCCCTCTATTTACAGATGGAGCAATTTGTAGGCGGTCCAAAACTGATGTGTATGCAAATCGCTTGCTTATACCACATTCGCACTGTAGGGGAGACTCTCGTATCACAATTAAAATATGCAAATCGGACATATTACCCACTACTTTTCATTCCACTTCGATGAACTTCGAACCGTCTCACCCTACAGTGACAGTGGGTGCAATTCTCTTTAACTTAATTTTAACTATAGTATGTGCTCCCCTTTCTATCTTAAATGATAGGAAGGGGATAACATTTATTTGGGTTGAAGATTGCATATAGTTCTCAACTATTGCGACATAGTGAAGGAACAAAATTAACCTATAACTAATTTTTGTATTTCTCTTCTTTATTTAAATTTTTACTTTTTTGCATTCACAATGCAAAAAAATCAAATGTCAGAAAAGTGGATTTCGTAGGTGAGTTCCGATACAAACTCGCTCATACCTGTCACCTGCAGCCGTGAGCTTACTGTTATTACCTCAGTCATTCTTCATTTCACTAGTTTTAAGGCGATACTCGGAAAAAATGTGCTGAAGCGAGATAGCAATGAGAAAACGACGCGCGCGGGAGCGAGACCGATTTTGCAGATTAGGCAAAAAAAACACAAAATCACTTCGTATTAAAAAACTACAGCGATTTAAAAAAAAATGCTTCTATACGATCCTAAATATTATTGGTGTCCACTAATTAAACCAATTTCCAATAGTGTAAGTAACCCCATTTACAAATAATCTTCACTTTTCGTATTTTTAAGAGGTCTTTTCGAAAATAAAAAGTGTCGAGGCAAAATCATAAAATCGTGTTTTTGAAACTATACGATTCTAGATAAAGGTATGAAGAAATATATATATCTTATTATCAGATTTTTAACAACTGTAACCGTCCTATAGTTTTAAATCAAAAAGTCCATATTTTTCCGAGTAGCGCCTTAATTTAGTGAAATGACATATCACTGAACTTGTTTAGGAAGAAGACGTAATAAATAAGACTATTCCACATCTTCTGTGATTTCGTGATATCCCTAGGGATTTCGTGAAATCTCTGATTTCCTCATATTCCTGCGACATATATACCGATTTGGTGTAGGCTATGCCGGAGGTCTTGGGTTCGACTCCCGAACAAGACAAACATTTGTGTGCATGAACAATTGAACATGTCTATTTGTCTTGGTCTGGGTGTTATGTATGTAGGTATATTAGGTATGTATTTACAAAAAAAAAGTATAAAAGTATATATTTATCCGTTATCTAGTTTCCAAAGCACAGTTTCTTAATGATACTGTCTTATGAACTAGGATAATTGGTGTGATCGTAAGAAATTTATTATTATTTTATTGAGATGCCAACTTTGTATATTAGTCAGTTAATTAAGTAAAATACTGCCAAAATCAATCACAGTGTCAAAAATATGGCTGTTTGTTTGCTATGTGCTAACGATGGCGGATAGTGCCCGTCGTTATTCCAAGCGACCTTTACCGTTAGCCAATCACGTTTTCACGGTGAACTGAACTCGTTTTTCAGTCTACTGTTTTTTGTTTTATTTGTGATCTAACATTTTGTTACAGGACAATCGCTTAAATATTAAAATAGCAATGAAAATTAATTTAGCTATTCGATTTGATGAACTTTTTTGTTTTTAAAGGCTACTGTTTTCACTCGTAAACGTAATACTTAGGTAAATAACTTAATTGATGGCACACAAACATTGATTTATATTTGGTGCAGCGGTTGTAAGTCAAGTGTAAATATTCAGCTATACTTATAGGTCTCAGGTTTGAATCCATTTCATCCATTCTAGTGTTTACTTCAAATTAAACTTGTACTTGTTGTTACTGCATCAATCTCTCGTCTGTATTCGGTGTTGCTAGTAGAGAAATTGAACGTAATAAGTGATATAATTGTTGGTCGACCACGGAAACACTACGCGTAAACACCGAAATTACACAGATTGAGAACTGTAAGGGCGTAGTAAATATTTTAGCTGAAGCAGTATCTCTACATCATTTCTTTATTTTATACCGCCTCTGGTAGTCTAGTTGTACAGGTTGTGAATTTTCGATACTGGAATTCACTCTGTCTGGACTTTTTAGTATAACTGATCGAAGTGATTGAAATAATGCATCGTAAAGGCTCTTTTACATTGCGACTTTTTGCATCGATTCAAACGCTACGCGACTGAGGGCCTACTCTGAAACGCAAAACCCGAAACTTCGGTATACCCGTCCCTCTCACTCTCTAGTCAGGACAGAATCGAGTGAAAGGGGCGGGGCTAACCGAAGTTTCGGATTAACGTTTCAGAGTACGGTCCCTGTATCGCGATTGCATCGATGCTTTCACTAAGGTGGGTGGACGTTTTTTGACTGTGTCGATGCTATATGGCGTTTGCATCTACGCTGTACCTACGCTGTAAAGGGCCCTCATAATAATGACCATAAACAGGTTCAGTCACCGGTGCGGTCTCAGTCTCAGGTAGATTCATAGGGTCAATTTGGCGACAGAGGCGGCATCGGGCCAGAGGCGGTGTGTTCGGAGCGGCACAGCGCTTGAAATTTTAAATTTTCTTAACGTGTTTTTGGTTTTTTCGTATGTTTGATTATATGCAGAAATATATTTGGCCTCCTCCCTTTAAGTGGCAGCAAACATGTCTTGAACTTGCTTCACAAAAAAAGAATTCAGCTCGAATTAAAAGAGTTCGGAGTGAAATCTATTATCGAATTTTTACATGTTCAGTCTTAGTCTATAATCTTTTGGTGAGCTGACGAACATCATGTAGTTTACACGCAGTGGGAAGCGGCTTAGAATGGACTATAGTTGCGTTACTGTAGCCTTTTTATGCGCTGTGATTGGGGTCTGAGTTGCCATGTAAATTAATAATATGTAAATTTCAACGCCCGCCTAGCTTAGTTACGGGTATTCGACATTTATTTCACTACACTTTGGAATAAAAATTAATTTTACAAGCCCTATTCCAATTTTCTTCTGATGGCTAAGTAATTCTTTAATTTAATTTTTCTTGGATATGATCAAATATTAATTCCGGGAGTCTGGGAAACGATAACCCTCCTCGAGACACAATTCTTAGTATTTTCATCAATTTTTTATACGCACCAAATAATTCAGTTATCATAAAAGGTACTTTTCTCGTTACTTTTTGCTATATATATTATATATTATATTTATACAAAATACTAACTTAATTTTAACAAAATTTAAGAATTAAACCTTTCCCATTCCAATCTGCTTATTCATTTCATTTACAAAAGCACAATAAAAGGTTGACAGCGGAAAGTTAATTGAACAAAGTCCGTTCCGTACGTCTGAATAGTAAGTAGTTAAATCGTTAAGTGGGGACTGTATTGTATCTGGGTAAGATGTTCTACGCAAAAATAGCTCGCTAATAAGAGCAGAAATATTAACTCATCCCAACCTGCTTATTCACTTACAAAAGCACAATAAAGGTTTGCAGCGGAAAGTTAATTGAACAAAGTCCGTTCCTTACGTTTGAATAGTAAGTAGTTAAATCGATAAGGGGGGTTTGTTTTGTATCTGGATAAGATATTGTTACGGACTCGGGAGTACAGGATCGGAAGGAAACATGTTCTGCCTGGACGCACTGTTTTTTAATATTCTTCGACCAACCAAACCCAACCAGGACCGATCGTTGTGGAGATCCTTGCAGTGGGCGTCCTTCGGCTGACATGATGATGATGATGAACCAATCTCTCGGAGCACGCAGTTTTCACCGTCGACGCGATCCCGCTCTGTAAGACGTGGTCTTCAAAACTGTAAGTAAATGTTGTAAATGTCGCGGTCCGCTCTTCCGAGTGAAGGTCTTGCGACTTCGCTCGGAGCTGAACCCCGATGACGACACCCCTCTGTACTAACGTCGCCTCTATAGTCCCTCTACCTCCATTTTCTCTTCAACGTCTCCTACACCGTACCGTACCTCACCTCCTGGAGATCTCTTGTATCTCGATAAAATTATAATATCAAGCGGTACGCATAAATTGCTTAACATCTTTTGTTTATCTAGACTCTGCCGGCCTAGCATGAGCGGCTTATAACGCGCGATATGATATGGTACGGCAAGTTGTCTTGCTCACCCCACTAAGGTGTAAGCAAGACGGAATGCCGTACCATATCATATCGCGTGCTATACGCCGCTCATGCTAGGCCGGCTGGGCTGTACCTATATCTGTATATATATCATATAATGTATCAAGAACCCACCGCATTATATCGAGTTCCTCTGTGCTTCGGAAGGCACGTTAAGCCGTTGGTCCTGGCAGCGTTCGTTGCAGTAATCCGCATTGGGCCCGCGTGGTGGGTCATGGCAAATTCTCCTTATCCATAAGAGAGGCCTGTGCCCCAGCAGTGGGGCATGAATGGCTGATGATATAACAAAATATACAGTTTTACAAAGCCATTTTTTTTTTTTTATATTAAAAAGGGGCAAACGAGCAGACGAGCCACGTGATGGGAAGTAGTCATCGTCGCCCATGGACATCTACAACACCAGAAGGGCTGTATATGCGTTGCCAGCCTTTGTGTTTAAGGGTCCTATTTACACGCTTTTTGAAGAACTCCATGTCATAGCACAAAGGGAACACCTCTGGAGGAAGCTCATTCCACATCTTACAAGTTCGAGGTAGGAACGAACGTGATGCCCGAACAGTTGTTGATTTCCAGGTGTCAAGAATGTGGGGGTGTTTAGGATGAGTTCTACTCACTTGGCGTGCGGTGCGGTGGCGGAAGTGTGACGTGGCACCAGTTCAAAAAGCTCCTCAGAACATTCCCCATTGTATAGACGGTAGAACACACACAGAGAGCTTATATCTCTGCGGTGACTTAGTGGTTCTAAACCGTCCGTCAGTCTCGGATCGTCGACAATACGAACCGCACGGCGCTGAATGGAGTCAAGTGGAAGGAGCTGGTATTCAGGAGCTCCCGCCCATAAGTGCGAGCAGTACCCAAGGTGGGGTCGAACCTGAGCTTTATATAATAAAAGCAGGTGACGTGGAGTAAAGAATTTCTTCGCCCTATTGAGCACTCCTAGCTTTTTCGAAGCCAACTTTGCTTTGTTTTCCAAATGACCCCGAAATTGCACTTCGTTCGTGATGTCAACGCCAAGTATTCCGATACTTTTAGAGGTGGTAAGGGGAATGTCCTGGAATGTAGGCGCTAAGACGAATGGAGTTTTCTTTGCAGAGAAAGCGCATACTTGCGTCTTTGTGGGGTTAAAGTGGACAAGATTTTGTCTACCCCACTCCGAGACTCGCTCCAAGGAAGCCTCTATTTCCGACACTAATTGTTCCCTGCACAGTTTAACCTGTTCGGAAGGTATATTTGCGCGACCTTAGTAACGTGCATCGCATGTGCTGTCATCTGCATAACAATGCATGTTACTAGTAAGTAACATATCATTGATATGCAGAATGAACAGGGTAGGCGATAACACGGACCCTTGAGGGACGCCAGCATTGATGGGCATGGTGTCTGAGCATTTTCCATCCACAACACTTTTTCGCTCCGCCCAGTCAGAAAGTTGGCGACCCACGTGCATAACCCTTCCGGAAGCCCGTATGTTGGTAACTTCGCCAAAAGTGCATTATACCAGACCCGATCAAAGGCCTTTGTGATGTCTAGGCTCACGGCAAGTGCTTCACCCTTACTCTCGATGGCGGCTGCCCATTGGTGTGTGAGATACACAAGAAGATCACCAGCATCGCGGGCACGGCGAAAACCATACTGGCGGTCACTAATGAGCTGGTTATCCTCAAGGTAATTAAGGAGCTGGGTGTTTACTACTCGCTCCATCAACTTGGAGAGCAAGGAGGTTATTGCAATTGGCCGATAGTTTGACGGGTCTGTGCGGTCACCCTTTTTGGGGACTGGGTGAACAAAGGCGACCTTCCACGAAGACGGGACTTTGCCTGAGCTATAGGAGAGTGCAAATAAGTGCGTGAGAACCGAAGTCAACTCAGGAGCTCAAGTCTCAAGCACAATAGCGGGGATACCGTCTGGACCACTGGACTTCTTGACGTCGAGGGAGGATAGGGCACGCCGCACCGCATTTTGTGTGAAGCGGATCTCGGGCATGGAGTGTTCACACCGCGGGATGACAGGTGGTGCGTTACCCCCGTCGTCAAGTGTCGAATTCGACGCAAAGCGAGAGCAAAGGAGATCGGCTTTTTCTTTTGCGGAATGTGCCACTGTGTCGTCAGGATTTCGCAATGATGGTAATGAGACTCGGCAGAAATTCCCCTGCGCAGCCTTGGCGAGGGACCAGAAAGCACGACTTCCAGAGGGATGGCTAACCAGTTTCTCGCCAATTCTGCGGGTATGTGCAAACTTTGCTGCAGCTACTACCTTCTTGCAGGACCTGGAGGCAGCATTATAGCTCTTCTTCAATTTGGTGGTTTTGGGATCCTTAACCTTTCTTGCGGCGTCCCAGGCCTGGTAGGCCTCACACTTAGCTCGAATGGCTTCAGTACAAGACCCACCAAACCAAGGCTGAGATCGTCCGCCGACACGCACTGTCGAACTCGGAATATAACATTCCATGCCCGACAGTATCGTCTCGGCTACAGATATCGCACATGCGTCAGGATCACCCAAAGAGAAGCAGAGCCGCTTCCATGGAAAAGACGCGTAGAACTCACGCAGCCCATCCCAGTCTGCCTATTCACTAATCTGCTTATTCACTATTTTATATATTCACATCCAAATCTGCTTATTCACTAACAAAAGCACAATAAAAGGTTGACAGCGGAAAGTTAATTGAACAAAGTCCGTTTCGTACGTTTGAATGGTAGTTAAATCGTTAAGTGGGGACCGGGCGACCGACGCGTTGCTCGGGGCGATCAATTATTGCGAATCAACGGTGAATCAATGCTCATCGAGAACGACAACCCTAGTGTCGAGGGTAGTTACCCACATGTGTCAATGTGTGGGTTGATCTATTTTGATTTATTTAAAGTTGTTTTATAAAGTTATTACTTTTACTAAGATACCTATAGGTATCTGGTACGAATATTCATAAATGACTGTTAACGTTAATTTTATATAATCATCAATGGTTACCTTGGTTTTCTGTCGAAATAAATCTAAAAAACGAAGAATTGTTTTAACCACCTCCACGGTCTAGCTGGTGGTACACGACACACCCGTTTCGGATAAAAAAAATTAAACAACAACAAAAAATCCATAGCAACAGAAAAAAAGAATAAGAAAACTTGGGATTACGAGTTGCTACCACCAGAGACAGTGCTACGAATTTGAATTAAGTAGTCAAAAAGCTCACGCCTACTTCTACGGTGTCAATGAAACTTAACTAAAAACACCCTTACATAGTTAAAGATTTCAATTGTTATTAATAACAAAACACACTTTGTATTCTATAACAATTTATAACCTCTACATTCGTATACGCTACGTCACGATGAGTCGCTACAACGAACTGTAAAGATTAATTATATTCAAGGGTATGACGTCAATGCACAATCTTTGCTCGGCGTAATTCAATTTGTGCTATCTAGAGCAAATTACTGCCTGCTTATGTACCCGTCCCGTAGCACTTAATAAACAACTTAAATATATATATTAAATGTTCAAAAGTAGTTAATTAGGGTGAGAGTATTGTACAGGAATGCGTAACAATTATCTCTCTAAACTCTTGAACAAATCTATGAAGCATTTTATACCAGTTCGATTCATTAATTCCTATTGAAGGTAATGTGGGAACATATTTTATGTGAGAACATCGACATCTTCCATTTCTTTCAGCACTTTTAAAAAAAGTGCTAAACGAATTATTGTTATTTTGATGCATGAAGAGAGTTGTAAACTTACAACAAAAAGTCTTGATGAAGTCTTGCAAGTATCAAAGCTATCTAATGATTGTAGCATAGCAACCTTTTGAGACATCGATACCACGATTAAATAAATTGCTTTTTCGAAAGCATTAAGTTAAGCAATAAAGAAACCTTTCTAAAGTCAACACTCTCCAACTTTTATTTACGCACGAAGCTAAATCTAATACATTATAATAAACATTATTTTTAACGCCAGACGGTAAAGGAGACTGTGCAGATACACCCTCACAGAAATTGAGTTCTTAAAATAGTGTTGGTAGTGGGATGATTCATAAATTGATCGGCTATTGCGGAGGTCAGTCCTCCGGAGGGTCGCAATATGTCTGGGGTGTTAGGGGACACCCGGGATATGCACCCGCTCATATGACCCGTTTGATTGAAAAAAAAAGTTTGTTTGAAACAAAATTACCAGTTCGTTTTATTGGGAAAAGTGTATGCGTTTTGCTCTTCTGTTACATTACAATTTACAACAAACAATGAATGGTCATCTAAACAGATTTTATGGCAAGAAAAACTTTGTGTCGGTACCTATAGGTACCTACCTATTTACAATATTCTTTTGATAAGCTGCTTTTTAGAAACTTTCCTTTATTCCGTTCTGTCTGATCTGACCTATGGGTCAGCTAAGATTGTGTTAATGCGGGAAAGAAAGAATGAAAAAGCATTTATCTTAAGTGAGTTGCGTGACATGCTCCTTCCATCATCTTTCCTATTGTGTTCTGTGGGCTCGTCATTCTACACCTGCTAAGGTTAATAAGTAACATCTTAATAATAAGCAAGCATAGCTGGTATATCTAAACTACTCCATTAGCATTACGATGTTCGATTTGCTAGCATTAATTACGTATATTACTGTCTGATGCGAATTGAATGGTTCCGTTTAATTAGGCATACGATATGTACATGCTGTGGCATAATTCCCAAACAATATTAAGGGAATCTGCATCGTAGTAGGCTATAGATTGCATACCAATGAATTACTTTGTGAGTGCAGGTTTGTGATTATGGAGTCCCACTTCATGTAAGGTGCATAATTTTTCATTTCTTCTTGTGTCACTACATGGGTATTGACGAATTCAATCATCATCAGCCATTTAATGTTCCCACTGCTGGGGCACTGGCTTTCCTTCGTCCGGTACGCGGTCGCCATTCGAGAACCTTTCCGCCCCAACGACCATCATCGGTTCTCCGCGCTATGTGTCCCGCCCGCCCACTGCCACTTCCACGATGCAATCCTTCGAACGATGTCGGTTGTTTTAGTTCTCCTGCGAATCTCATTATTTCTGATTCAATCGAGCAAGGAAATCCTTATGAATGGATATAAGGAGAATAGGAACTGACCCACCACGCGGGTCCAGTGCGGATTGGTAAGTATTAACGACTGCAAATGCAGCCGGAACCAACGGCTTAACGTGCCTTCCGAAGCACGGAGGAACTCGAGATGAAAAGTTTTTGGTCACCCATCTGACCCATCCTGTGGCCGACCACTGCGAAAGTTGATTAACCTCAACGAGCGCAGGCCGAGCACGAATGTTTCCACCATTTTTCATGACAAGTACAATCCCTTATTTAATTTTATATTGATCGATTTTAAACTTACAAGTATTTTTCTCTAAAGATTACGAAATAAGACACGAAAGCGCCAAAATAATATCATATTTTTTTATTGTTTTAATTCTTTTGCTTGGAAGAAGCATATTTTTTTATTGTTTTAATTCTTTTGCTTTTGACGACCGATTTGGCGCAGGGGTAGGCTACCCACCTTCTGCGCCAGAGGTCTCGGGTTCGATTCCCGAACAAGACAAATATTTGTGTGCATGAACATGTCTATTTGCCTTGGTCTGGGTGTTTACTATGTATATTAAGTATGTATTTACAAACAAAAAATATAATTATAAGTAAATATTTATCCGTTATCAAGTTTTCCATGATACAGTTTCTTAATGAAATTAACATGGGCTTAGATAATTTGTGTGATTGTAAGAAGTTATTTAATTATTTATTATTATTTTGCTAATTATAAGTCGTATCATTAATTAGATACAACCTACTTTTATTTTTTTTTCTGAAAGTGAATTTCGAAATATTTAAATCACAGAACACGGATAGATTTTTTGTGATTGGAATGTTTAAAAAAAAATGTCATTCATAAGATTTTTGTCGCAATTTTTATGAATCCCTGTTTACCTTTATCTCATTGCAACAAAGTATATCTATTTATCGATTACCAATTACATTTTCAATCATGGTGTTATCATACTTTCGGCCGTATACCTACTGATAATCAAATGGAAGTTTATTTACCATAAGTATCTAATCTGAATAACGCGGAATTAAAGATGCTAAATGTGGCATGCGACCGACAGCACTATACATAATATCGAAAACTTAAACACCTCTAAAATTTGTTCCTCTAAACATTGTTTACAGTACCTAACCCTCCCACCCCCCCGGTCTGATATTCTGTGGGGCCCTCAGAACACAGAAAGGGCCCTTGAATACTAGGGAAAATATAAAATTTTAGTTAGTTTTGATTGTTGCATGATTTTACAGCATGCACGGTGCGTCTAGCGCGTGCCAATGGACGCTTACATTTAGGCAGAGGAAAGTGATAATATTTCACGAAGTTTAAGTAATTGGTATTTATCACTTTTTATACACCACAAAATTTTAATTAGGACTAAGATTTTAGATGATTACGCATGCATGATGATTTTTCAAAAATCAGCTGTTCTATAAAACATCGTCTCGACTAAAATGTATGGAACAGTTGATTTTTTTCGCGTTTACGTGGTTGGCGTCATAGTAAAGAGTGTTCCTATTTGATGGACACTATTTAATGCTCCAAAATCTTTTTACTTGTACAAAATTGAGTAATTAATCCGTCTAAAATTTAATCCACTTTTACGGCTCGTTGACACAATGACGTTTGACGTATTATCGTCTTTTTCACGAATGGAGATTATTTTGATGGCGGTAATGCTTTTTAAAAGCGCGTGTTCACAAAATGACGAATCGCGAAAATGAAGACCTAATCTTTTCTATACTTTGACATTCGTGTTTTTTGACGAATCGTCAACGACACATCCCGTGTAAACGTGCCGTTAGATGTAGACAATCTTAAAAAACTACGAGTAAATGCAGCGTCATAAGCGAATTATCATTAACAAATCTTGTTTCTGAGAAACCGAAGAGTTGTACCGACATACAGATGGGGGCCAATCGAGTTAGGTCCCCGTTATCATTTGGGGGCGCTATGGTTCCAAAAGGGTGACATGTGTATCCAAATTCAGCAATTTACAATTCGATGTATGTAGAAATCTCTTTTTAGGGCCTAAATTTTGTTTTACTATGTTGCAAAATAAATTTCATATTTAATTAGTTTTCTTACTGAAAATGAAGTAGGTATTAGAAAAAATCAACCTATCTCACAACTAGCTCCAAAGGGACTCGAACCCACGACTAGCGGAGCTAGTTGTGAAACGGGTCGATATTTTCTAATAGTACCTACTTCATTTTCTATAATAAAATTTGCATTCTGAATGCAATAAATTTAAAATAATTAGTTTTCTTACAGCTAAGACATTGTCTTTTTAAAGTTCTTCCAGCAACTTTATATCGTACCCAATCGCAACGACAGACGGGGGGCCAATCGAGTTAGGTCCCCATTATCATTTGGGGGCGCTATGGTTCTACGGGGGTGACATGACATGTGTATCCAAATGTAGCAGTTTGCAAATTAATTACAATATCGATCAAGAAATCAGTTTTTGGGGATAAGACCCCACTCACTTTAGTTGTGTCACATTTTTAGTTGCATCAAGTTTCCATATTTATATTTAACGTAACGTAATATGGTTTGCGTCATGTCTATAATGTTACTAAAACGAAAAGTTTAATTTCATTGGATTATTCTGTTAGAAAATGTGAGTAAGCAAGCACGTATAGAATTATAAACTAATCATGACATATTTATACCCTATGATTTTTTTTTACCTAGCCCTATTAAACTCCTGGGATGAGATTCTGTAAGAATACTTCACGCCGTCACTTCTCATCCACTTCTCATTCGAAAAAACACGAATCTTTATGGAAAATTCGTAATAAATAAAGAACAGCAAATTCATGCATATTAAGAATTCGAATATTATGCGAATTGGTATTTAAACGAATTTTTAGAGAACTGACCTACTACCTCATCAAGACATAAAATTAATCAAAAGGTAAAGCGTCCAAATAATAGACAGAATATACAGGGTGGGAAAAAAATATGGGCCCAGAGGGAAACTGTCCCTTCCCGTCTGGCCGTGAGGCGCGCCGCAAAGCACACGGCCGTATGCGACAGCCACAAACGCGCCGCCGCGCCGCCACTTGTAGCTAAAGAAACAAGTGACGACTAGTATAGCGGCGGCGGCGCGGGCAGCGGCGCGGGCGGCGGGCGAGCGGCGAGTTTATATAAAATGCATGAAAACTACAAGAAACAGTATTTTTACTTTATTTATAAAAAATTAAAAAAATATCCATCCTGTATAACTAGCCCAATGAGAATTGTACGGGACCGGCCGTTTATGAGCGGTAGCAGCCCCGGTGTACATAAACTGTGCGGAGACGGAGAGGTTCCGGACGGTGAAGAAAACCACTGGTTGTTGATGCTCGTTCGGGCAGAGTGACTTTATTGTTCTTCTTACAATATCTGGATGCGAATGAATCTTAATGCGAGGGCACGCGATATTTATAACGACTCTAATTGTTTCCGCGTATTTTCTCACAAAAGAATTCAAGGAATTTACTTACACGCGCGACGCTAAATTAGTTCTCGGAACTGTGGCAGTCTGCGTGTAAGGGAGTTCCGAGATGTGCCGCTAGAGGCGCGGTTGTGCTAGAAGAGCATATCCCGCGAGTGAGCGAGATAGCGAATCGGACCTTAGGTACGTCGAGGCAATACCGTATCGAGAGCCCTTTGCATTTTACAAATTATTTCAATATTATAAACGATCTATATACAACACAAAAAACTTATCTAATTTATCTCAACCTAGCAGAGGGAGTAAAATACACACAAAAATATCATTTTATTGTACAACGGTCAACTCAAGGAATTTTATATACATCTTATTTCTAAACATAATAAATCGTAATAATCTGTCCCGCACATATCTCCCGCCGTACATAAGCCCGGCGGCTTATGTAGTTCAATCCGGTGCGGGCGCCGTCGGTAGCACGATGAGCTTCTTCACAGGCCGTCGTAGCACGCCGCTTCGGGTACGCACGTCGACCACGCGCGTCACGCCGTCGGGTCCCGGGTGCAGCTCGGTGACTAGGCCTCTGGGCCATACGTTGCGGGGCAGGTTGCCGTCGGCGACGTGGACCACGTTGTCCACACTGATGGCCGGCCCACGGCCGTGGGGCTCCCGCCGGTGTTGAAGCTCGGGCAGGTACTCGCGCACCCAGCGCGCCCAGAAGTGGTCGGCGAGGCGCTGTGCGCGGCGCCAGGTGGCGCGGCCGCTCAGGTCAGCGTCGGTGCAGGTGCCCGTCGGTGGTGTGCGCGCTGATCCCCCCAACGGGAAGTGGTTAGGGGTCAACGCCTCTTCGTCGGTAGCTTCGACGGACACGTGGGTGAGCGGGCGGCTGTTGACCACGTACTCGGTTTCGGCCAGTAGCGTGTGCAGGCATTCTTCAGTCGGTTGCTGCTCGGTTTCGTCTACGTAAACGGTGAGTTTCTTCAATCTGTCGGTCGGTAACACTTGTTTTCTTCGTAGCGCGGCGATCTCTTTTCCAAACGAATCGTGTTGCGATTGCGTCACCCACAGCTGTTCGGCGCGACGGATAAAATCAGCGCTCAATGTTTTGAACGCGCACTCGTTCGTCAGTGGGCGTGGCTTCTGCTGGGCGGAACTTATCCTGTTGTGACTCTTGTTAGCTCGCCATTGTGGATCGGCTTCCGCGCGCGGTTTTGTCCGTTTGTACTGGACACGTTGTTTTCTCGTTTTCAGTGCTTCGATAAATTGAAGTACTCGTGCGGTAGTGCGGATAAGTCGCTGCCATGACGAAAAGCGTGTTATGTCGGGTAACACTTTCGCGACGTCTGACGTTGCTGTGGCGTCGGTGACAGGCGTTGCTATTGTGAACGCGTCAGGCGTTATCTGTCGTCCGTTTGTTCTTTCTTCGCCCGTTGCTTCTGTTTTCATAAATGTTTCTCGCGGCCATTCTTCTTCGGGTGGGAACGGCGACCCGGTGAATAAACGGTGTGCTTCGTGCGGGTTCTCCCGCCGGTCGTTGCGCCACGGAAACTGTAAGGCGCTTCGGATGTCGATGCGGCGGCGGAAAGTTTCTTCATCGTCGGCGACCGCGGTGGCTTCGTGCTGGCTGAAGCGCACAGGTACCTCCGGTAGTGACTGACGGAGGTCGGGACCGCTGATCAGCTGGTCGTTGAGCGATGTATCGGAGTAACGGGCGGCGGCGTCGGACGCTGGGCGAAGCTCGGCGGGCGATAGGTACCGGGTGCGGCCGGGGTCATTGACCGGCGGGCCCGGTTCGGTTTCGTAGCCTTTTCTCAGGAGCGCTTCTCTCGGTCGTTTTAGTGCGAGTTCTTCGGGCTTCGATGTCGGTTTCTTCGGTTGTATACAGCGCGATTCGGGTGTGAAGACTTGTTTCGTTGCTTCGTCGGTGGCGCGGTCTGTATCTTCGTTTCGAACTTCGTTTCGAACTTCGTTTCGATCTTCGATTCGATTTTCGTTTACGGTGCGGACGTTCACGTGAGCGACGTAGTGTACACGTTGGTCGCGACTTCTGTTGGTGGCGCCGTGTAGAACCCAACCCAGCGGCGTAAGAGATGCCGCCGGTTGGTTTTCGCGCCCTCTTCTCACTTCTTCGGCTAACAATAAGTGCGAGTTGTCTTGGCCAATGAGTAGGGTCGGCGTGGCTCGCTCGTAGTATACGTGGGCTTCGATGTCACGTAGGTGCGGTGCGTTGACTACGTCGGTCTTCATTACGGCTTGTGGCGCCAGTCTCAACTTTTCGATCGTGCGGGCTTGAACGGTGAACACATTGTTATTCCCTTGCAGCTGTAGAGTGACGCGTCGAGAGTTTCTGTCTTCTTCCCTCCCTGAGACTGTTTCGATGGCGAGTGTGTCGGCGGGTCCGTCGGCTCCAATCTTCGCAGCGATGGTGGCGTCTATCAGTGTGACGGTAGACCCGTCGTCTAGGAGCGCATACGTGTCGATGTACCCGCTCTGCCCGGTGACTCGTACTGGTATGATCTTCAGGTAGGTACTTGTGGCTCGGCGTGACTTCGTGGTTGCAACTATCTCGGGTTCGAAGTCGTCGTCAGCTGGCGGCGGCGACGGCGGCGGTGATGGCGGTGGCGTCATCGCGCTCTCGGTACGCCTCTCGAAGTGCAGCAATCGGTGGTGTGACTTAGTGCAGCCGTTTTCTCCGCATCTTCGCAGTTTGCATCGGTGTGAATACGATCTCGATCCTAGGCAACGGAAACAGAGTCGCTTTTCCCTTGCCAGTCTCCACTTCTCGTCGTTGTTCGCCCTCTTGAATGTTGCGCACGCGTAGGCTGAGTGGTTAGGTTGTGCGCACACAGCGCAGGTTCGTTGTCTCTCCGGCGCGCGTGTTTCGGTTTCTGTTTCTGTTCGGTGCGCCGAGTACGTTCGCTGTGGCTGATGCGTGCGTTGCGGGCGAGTTCGGTGCGTTGGTTGCGGCGTTTGACGCGTAGACGGGCGTTCGTCGGACGTGATGTTTTCGGGCGGCGCAAACTCTCTGCAGTTCTCGGCTTCGGCGACGATAAACTTGCGGAACATGTCGAGACTTGCTTTCTTCGCTGTTTTTGTTTTGTAGTCGTACCATCTGTATCGCAGGCTCGGCGTAAGTTTCTCGACTAGCGTCTTGAGTACTTTCGGGTTCTGGCAGTACCCTTCTTCCCCCAACGTGTAGAGCACGGTCACGGCATTTTGTATCTTATTGGCGAAGGCGCAGACGTCTCTCGGTGCGTCGGTCACTCGTTGAATATTTTCGATTTTCTCGAGTTCTAGTTCTGCGATGACTTGCGGTCGGCCGAAACGGTTTTCAAGTGCCTTCATTATGACTTCCGGTTTCGATACGACGGCGAGTAGGTCTTCGACCTCTTCTTTGGCTCTTCCCCGTAGCGCTCGGCGTAGGCGGGCGGTATTTTCTCTCGCGGAGCCGTAGACTGTTAAATCTTCGTAAGCCATCTTGAAGTTCAGCCAGTCGGTGTGTGCGCCGTTGAAGATCGGTAACTCGACGCTCGAACTGTGTCTGATTACTTCAGTCTTCGGTTGAAAGGCTCTGGCCGCTTCCATAATCGCCGCAGTTAGCTCGCTCACTTCTATTGCCGTCTCTTTCTTCGGTGTCGCCCCGGCAGGCGTGGTATGTAGAGACGGTGCTGGCGCCTTCGTGACGTCTTCGGTGGTTGTGAGTGGCTTCGTGGCTTGTATCCATTCTTCTGTTCTGTTTCTGGAATTGGCTTCCGCTTCGTCGTCTTGGCTTAGTTCCGTGGTTTCGGATTCTGCGTCGCTGTCGGCTTCGATTCTTGCTAACCGGGCCTTGGCGAGGTTTAGCTCTTTTTCGGCTATCTCTTCTCTGGCTTCTGCGAGGAGGCGCGCTCGTTCGGACTTCGTGGTGATGGCGCGCGACTCCCTCGTACTCGTCGCTCGGCTGGGCGGTGCGGTGCGACGGTGTGACGGTGGTTTTCTTTGCTCCTGTTCCTTTTTCTGTGTGCTGGACGCGTGGCGTGGCGGTGATTCATAGTGGCGTGATGGCGACTCGTAGCGGCGTGGTGGCGACTCATGGCGACGCGGAGACGGCGAAGGTTGACGGAGCACCGGTTGGCGCAGCTCTCGGTGAAGCGATGAACTTCTTGAAACGTGGCGCCTCGGCGGCGGGCGTGACGTTGGGCTGTGCTGGCTTCGTCGTTGCGGAGGTTCGTCTGGGCGTGCTTGATGGTTCGGTGATGAGACGCGTCGGTGTGGCTGCGAGACGTCGGGGCGCTGAGGTGAGCCGCGTTGGTTCGGCGGTGAAGCGTGGCGACTTGGCGGCGAGGCTTCTTGACGCGGCTCCCTCACGCGTCCTCGTGACGGGGAAACAGGAGGTTCTTCGTGGGTGATTCGCTCGGCGATTCTTCTTTCTTTTTCACTTCTAGTGAGCACCATCTTGACTGTAGTTTTCTATGTCTTCAGTAGGTATCTTCTGATCCGGTTACGAAGGACCAATATGTACGGGACCGGCCGTTTATGAGCGGTAGCAGCCCCGGTGTACATAAACTGTGCGGAGACGGAGAGGTTCCGGACGGTGAAGAAAACCACTGGTTGTTGATGCTCGTTCGGGCAGAGTGACTTTATTGTTCTTCTTACAATATCTGGATGCGAATGAATCTTAATGCGAGGGCACGCGATATTTATAACGACTCTAATTGTTTCCGCGTATTTTCTCACAAAAGAATTCAAGGAATTTACTTACACGCGCGACGCTAAATTAGTTCTCGGAACTGTGGCAGTCTGCGTGTAAGGGAGTTCCGAGATGTGCCGCTAGAGGCGCGGTTGTGCTAGAAGAGCATATCCCGCGAGTGAGCGAGATAGCGAATCGGACCTTAGGTACGTCGAGGCAATACCGTATCGAGAGCCCTTTGCATTTTACAAATTATTTCAATATTATAAACGATCTATATACAACACAAAAAACTTATCTAATTTATCTCAACCTAGCAGAGGGAGTAAAATACACACAAAAATATCATTTTATTGTACAACGGTCAACTCAAGGAATTTTATATACATCTTATTTCTAAACATAATAAATCGTAATAATCTGTCCCGCACAAGAATATTAACATAACATCCATGCCGAAAACGCTTATGCTTATAATTTAGTAACCCACCAAGTTGGACCCTAAAATCTCTTGTGTCAGTACCTAACCAAAATCGATATACCTACCTACATACGGTCAGGAATTAGAGATAAGTAGGTATTATAAAAGTTCGTAAAATTATAACGCTTGCGATAAGCCAATAATACAATAATATGATATAGAATAGGTAGCGTTTTATTCCTGTACCCACCCATATTAAGAAGTTTTACCTGTGTGTCTAAAAACCTTACAACAAAACTAGCTAAGGGTCAAATCAGACACACGCGGAAGCCGCGAGGTTTAGACGATGATCGCGCGGTTTTTGTTTACATAAGGGCCAGTCCAGACACTGAGGAAACGCGAGGGTTAAATTTCAATTACGATCCGCGCGGTCAGGTGTGCACAATTGTAATACGGTAATGACAACCTCCGTGACCGAGTGGTGTGCGCACCGGCTTTTAAGATACCGCTATCTCTTGAGGTAACGGCTTCGATTCCCGGCCGGGTAAATATTGAAAACGTACCCACTTCAATTTTTCCTCGGGTCTGGGTGTACGTGGTTAAAACTGTCGTTGATTCCATAACAACAACAACAACAACTTCCATAACACTAGTGCTCAAGCTACTAAGATTTGGTATTGGAACAATGTACCTACCTTTGTGATAAGTTTCCAATATTATAAAAAAAATGGAAACTAGAACAGAGACAGGTTTCCACCTGTGTCTGAATTAGCCCTTACCGTCTAATATTCGTTCACACCTGACCAGGGGCTCTACCGGCAAAAAAACATAAATATGAGCAAGGGTTTCATTTGACATTGAAGACCATATTATGCCCATATATGGACATATTGTCAAATGTCAAATGAAGCCCATGCCCCCTGACCGCGCGGTTTGCAATGTAAATATAGACCGCTCGGTTTGCAATGTAAATTTATATAGACCGCGCGGTTAACGCAGTGTCTGTACTGGCCCTTAGTGTTTAAAATTTTCCACGCCTATCAGCTTTTGTAAACAACCTCCGTAGCCAACTTTTATACAACGGAAAAATTTGTATCTGCAAACTTTAAACAAACCCGCAGGAAGTTATTAACAATAGATTAAGTTTCAACATAGGAAAAAACAAAGAATTCCCGTAATATAGAGTAAGAAGCCACTTAAAAGAAAAAGAAACAATGTAATTCTTTCGTTCTTGTTAAAACGATTGAAATCCGTAACAATAAGTTGGGGTAAAAAGTTTTAAACGTGGGCTTAAATTACGTAGCTAGGGCTTTGAATTACATGGTCAAGTTTCAAGTACAATCGACGTAATAAAGAAGCTACCCGCATCGCGTGCCTGCCTGCTGCCCACACAACACGGACACCGTCAATAAAAACAAATATATCGCTAACAACCCCCCCTCCACCCCCCCACTTCACTTATCATATCGCCACTACACCATAAATAGGTTATATAATTACATATCACGCTTCATTGTCGTGATAATACTTTCTCACAGTTATCATTTACCAAATCTACGCCACTGTCCATTTTAGATAATGGTGCGAATGGGATAGCGCTTACGGCGTATCCGAGCGTCAGAGGAGTGAAGATATAAAATAACATATATTATTATAGTGTCCACAAGCCAAGCGGATATTGATTATCTGCCACAGTTGAGAGCCACCGACTCCCCGCCACCCCTCCGCATTTCGCTGCCAGTACAACCTAAATCGCTTGACGTACCAACAATTTTCCTCCTTATACCAAAGCATGGAGGGTGCAAATTTCCTTTTTCATTGAGAAAAGTGTTGCGCTTTTTCACCACGGTCGCGATATTCAATATTTGATCTCTGTCTAACCGACTGAGCGGCGAGTGACTGCAATCTGCTGTCCCGTTCGAACACATTCCGTAATCATTTTCGATGCATTCCCTTGTCATGATTTTCCCGCGGCACTTGGGTATTCCAGGATTTTATGTTTTATGTCATTCGAAACAAAAGGCACTACATTTTATCAGATATTGAACCGTGTTTTGTTTTTCTTTCAGAACTGTTGCAAGTTTTTAAAAAATTACTCATGAAAAGTATTTTTTAGCCTCTTTTGCCTTCACCTTGGCTATTTATTTTTCTATTTTCATTTTAGGTGAAACAACATTAACTTCGCCTAAAATTATTGAAAAAAAAATGTTTATGTGGTATTTTTTGTTTTCAAATTTAAAGTAGGTATATTATTCTGATAAAAGGTTTTGTTGCACCTTACCGTGTCGCCGCATACGCGCCACACGCAACAGCCACAAACGCCGCCACTTGAAGCTAGAAGAAGCAACAAGTGACGGACGACTAAGTGTACGGCCAGGGCACAGAATAAATAATACTGCTAAGCCACGGGTGGCCAGGGTGCCCGCTCTGGTTGAGCGTCGGGCGGGGCGGAGCGGGCAGCGTTCATGTTAAACAAAGTGGTGTCCTGAGTAGCGACCGGAGCGTCGGCAACCAAATGATGAACACTACCCGCCCCGCCCCGCCTGAAGCTCAACCCAGAGCGGGCACCCTGGCCGTACACTAAGGCGGATCCCACACTGCCTCCGGTTTCCGCACTACCGGACGGAGATGCGGCGTGATTTGTCATACACTGCAGGTTTTGTATGCACATCAAGATTCTACAGCCATAGTTAAGAAGCGCACTACCACAAACCGGAGCGGTGTGCGGTGCAGTGTGGGAACCGCCTAACAGCCGGCGGGCGCCCGGCAATGCGGCGAGTAAAATGTATGAAAACTGCAGGAAATAGGTCGCTAGTGGTGGCGTTTTGTGGTTGTGGTCGGTGGCCCGTGTGCGGACAGGCTTTCAACGCTTTCCAATAGCACAGCATTTAAGTTTGCAAACTTAATAAGCTTTCCGCTAGAAGCGTCATATCTAATTCATAAACAATAACGCCAGAAGCACCCATCCACACTTTTACAATAAAAATTTCCAGAAGTTATTCATAGCAAGTTCATGAAACAAATCTCCAAGGATTCACCTCCAACTTAAAAGCACGGCATGTCTAGACACAACTAGTGAACAAATTTTGTACTACAAAACTTTTCGTGGGGCAAGGCACTCACTACATTTGTCTTTTGACATCTGTGTGCGTAAGGTAACCTGTGAAAAATTGCTTTTGGCTCTGTAGTGGTGACGCACACAGGCAGAGGGGGGGTGACGCGCGAATGTGTGCGGGGGGAGACGGGCGTAAAGGGGTCGGAGTCGTGAACTAAATAGCTTAGTGTTAACACATATTGACATCAAATTCACCGCGATGTTATCATTTATTCAGGCTGCAATAATCATTGCGCTTTTTGTTGCGTTAAACAATTTTCGTTTTAGCACACAAAACGTTTTTACCCCTTACGTTTCGCAATGCGAGCGTGTCAACGATTAATTATTTTTCCCGCTTTGTTTAACTTACGTTGACTTTGCTTTCGAGTTATTACGAATTTTAATTGCCCTCCGGAGGCTCTGCCACTTTTCGGCATTTTCTGTCGTAAGCTGAAATGTATTACGCAAAGCGTCGCGTTGATTAAACGTTACTTTTTTTATTACATAAAGAAATTTAGATTTTTTTAATTTACCACTCGTCTTCTATTGTTCTAATTTGCCGATAGGATTATTCCTTCCTGTAATATTGATATTTTCCAAGATTTTTTTGGGTCTTGTTTGTAATTTGTGACTTAGTACTATTTCATAGAAGGCCCGTTACATTTATTTGTTTCAATATATATTCCATAAAAATATCATTCCACAAAATTGTTCGAGCTAATATAATTTATTTGAATATACTTAACAGTTTTAATTAATAGTCTTTAACACTTAAAATCTGTCGAGCAGAACTTTTGCATTACCAACGAACCTACTCGAATCATATCTCTCCTAGAACTGAGTTTTATGCCAAAACTTCAGAGAAAACATACTGTATTACCACTGGTTAAGGTTCTATATTGCTCAAAACTGAAGTCTGTTAGTCATTCCATGTTTCGAAGATGCAACTATTATACAAAGTGTAAAATACTCTTCAATGTTGCGAGCTATTCAAACAGCTTACAGACTGAATAGTCTAGCTGCCCTCTCCATTAATCTCGTATAGGTACTCTCTATCTTTAGAAGAAATAAAAGCTGTAACTAAAAATAACAAATGGTCACTTCACTGTCACTGGTGTTTAACATTCAAAACCCTATTCCGAAACCAAACGTCGATCGTCGACATACGATTCGTTTCGTTACTCCAGAATAAAAACAAAATTCAGTAAATCGAACAATAAGCATGGCTTTACTATCGCTTTTGCATGCAGGTATGTAGTAGGCTCTACTTTACAATAATTACCAAAGCTAAAGGTTAATATAACTGGAACCGTAAATATTCGAAAAATAAAAACAATATTGTGTTCGATTAATTAACGAAAACTCATTATTGTAAACCGATTGGTTGCTAGTGAGGTGGAGGTGCTATGGAAAATAAATCCCTTTTATTTTATTTTAATGGTTCCTAGGAGAACAATCAGTAAGTAAAATGTTAGCTCTCATATTCAACTTTATAGCTTGCATTTTGCATCCATTTCAGCATAGTTTTTTTAAAATATGAGTTAAGGCATTGCAATGGAAATACAACAGGATATTTGGATTATGAGGAAAAAAACATTGTTAAGAAATACGAGTTGAGAAAGAGCTGTGGAAGAAACGAATATTCGTAGTAACATAAATTTGATTCTGTGACCGTACCGTAGTGGGTATTATGAACTTCGATATTGAGTTCAGTAATAATATTATTATGCTACAAAAAACTACAATAATGGCAGTTTGAACTTTGATTTTGAAGTCCCATCCCATACCATTGTCAATTATTGACTACAGCTACAAAATTTTGCGTTTCGTATTTACGTTGCAATAACAATAGACCTATCTTGAGCTGACCTGACTTACTTAAATAGAACGTACGGTAAGGAGGCCTCATTCTATTTCGGTGTTACATTAAAGCCTTACATTGTCTCTGAGACGACGTTTAGATGAGCTTAATAAGGCAGGCAGAGTGAACGAGGAATGAGTCGACTGCCGAACGGCCTCATAATCAACTTGTAATAAAATTATTGGCCACACACTGTGTTCAGGCAACGCCCAGCGACGAGTTAACTTGGGTAAGGATGTGGAACAGGTCGATAATAATATGTCGATAAAAAATAAGTCCAGCAATATTTCAACGTCTTTGGATTGCTAGGGTGTTGGTAAAAAAGGCTGTATTTTTTGAAGTTGAAGTGCTGAAGAGCTTCGTTACGAACTTATAATAAGTTTATTGGCCACACACAGTGCTCAGGCAACGTCGAGCGACCGGATAACTGAACCTGAATTGACTTGACTTTAACCGAATGACAACAATTCGATAATAATAGGTATGTCGATAAAAAATATAAAAATGTTATTTTAGTCAAGAAAATTCAATATTGGTAGAGTGTTGATGGGAAAAGATGTATTTTTAAACTTCAACTACTAAACGGTTTTGTAATTAACTTGAAATAATATTATTAGCCACACAGTGCTCAGGCAAAACGCCCAGCGACCTTAACTTGAGTAAGGTTGAGAAACAAGTCTAATAAATATGTCGATAAAAAATATAGTTTTAGTCAAGAAAATTAATGTTTCATGTGTTAATCGAAAGGGTGTTGGTGAGAAAGTGAACTTGAAATCATTTGGCACATACAGTGCCTCAGGCAACGCCCAGCGACAAGTTAACTTGGGTAAGGATGTGTAACCGGTAGATAATGAGAATAAAAATACCTATTTGTGATAAAAATCTGTTAATTGGTCGATAAAAGGCAAGTGCAAATCTTACTTCTGAAAATGTCATAGTTCTTCATTTTTAAGCCTCAGTTCTATTTGTATCATTCTCTTTGTGTTGTAAAATGATGCCAAAAATAAAAATAAAAAAGTAGAGAAGGAAATAAAGATAAAGAATTTGTGACATTTCTTGTTATTGTTGATCGAAGCATTTCTAGACTATGTAATAAAACCTATATGGTTCCTTTTTTCATGTATGTTATAGCACCCCCGTCACAAGTTACGCGAAGAGACAGCTGCTCACGTCCTGGTTGAATGTGACGGAGTGGCCCCCTACCGGGCGAGGTACCTCGGCTCGCCGGGAAGCGTCCGCGAGGCGGTCTCCAACGTGAGAGCGCTGGGTGCTTTCCTAGCAGAGCTGGGCTAGCTGGAGTAATCCAGCTGCACACCCTCCTCACTCAAAATAAGCGCCATAAGACGTTGAGTTGCGGAAAAAGCCCGTATCGGATGATGAAGAAGAACGGTTTCTTTAAAAAGTGATACGAACTAACTCATATATTGCGAACAGTGGTCGCGTCGTACACGCACCAGTTTTCAAGATGCCGCTATCTAGAAAACAAACTTTTCAATATTTTCTCGGGTTTGGTGTATGTGGTATAGTACCCGTCCTTGTTTGTTTCCCTTTTCCGTAATACTAGTGCTCAAGCTAATAACTATAGTTTGGTATTGAAACAATGTATGTATTTGATGGTGTTCATTATTTATTTATCTATACTAATATTATAAAGAGGTGAGATTAGATTGTTTGTTTGTTTGTTTGCATCGAAAAGGCTCCGAAAGCACTGGACCGATTTCAAAAATTCTTTGATTATTAGAAAGCTACATTCTTCCCGAGTGACATAAGCTATATTTATTTCCGATATTCCCACGGGAACGGGTACCACGTGGGTAAAACCGCGAGGATCCGCTAGTTTATTATATTATTATTTGATTTTAGTACCTACTACACTCTTATACCAATTATATTATTTGGGGTCGGGGCGGTACGTCCTTATCATCCACGCCGCTCTGTCGCTGTGTGTGTTATCTCCTCTTTTACTACTATACTCAAGAAACTACTTTACAAAATCCTTACATATAATATTCTGTACGTGTATTTGTTACCTAACGTCTCCTAAACGGCTGCTAGACCGATTTGGTTGAAATGTACGTGTAATTTAATGGGTTCCTGGATGGTTTGAAAACACAATTGGACCCGGTAGGTGGCGCTGCTGTCGCTATGTCACCAAATTTGAGAATATTACAAGGCGGTACGAAGTGCTAGTGCGTTGCTAGTATTGTATAAATTCAATATTTCATACATTTTGTAAATTTAATTCTCAATTTCTGGGTGCCTAACTTTAAGACAGCGATTCAAAAATAGCGCGATGCAGAATAGGTTCCTAAAATGAATTGCTTTCTTTCGTACTCTGACATTCTAAAAACTGGATCGCAAATGAATTGCTAAATGTTAATGACCGAACGATTTGTGTCCTTTTTCTTCTACCCGTCTCTTTCACTCGATTCTGTCATGCCCGGAGAGTGAGAGAGACGGGTATAACCTGCAGGTGACATGTTAAATCGACCGGGTTATAAGTCAAATAAGAGTTCCTGACAGCTTAGCGGCTGTCAAATGTCATTGATCGTTCACTGAATCGCTGTCATTGATATTAAGCTGTCGTGGTACGAATAAGCGAAGCAGATCAGTTTAGGTCCTAAACAAAACCGCAATAAGAGTTGATGATAAGCACCCAGTTCAAGTAAATTTATGCAAACAAATGCCAATATTTATACTCATGCTTTTTTAATCCTATACAAAATGAAGTAAAATCCATATTAAATCCAAGTGTACACCACTTATTCAAATTAAAAACAATTCTGACCACAATGCCTCCGGTAAAATAACCAGAAGCGTAAACATAAAACATTAAAGTCGCACGATCCAATCCGGTACGCACGGTGAGAGAAATAACGTTTCGCTGGCAGGTTTATCGACATCGATAAAGTGGTAAAGCACCCCACTGGCAGTATCTAGAGGCTACAATAAAATGTACCGAGCTAGCTTCGAGGCTGAGCAGTTACTCGTACCCCCTCCCCCTACCCCTACCTAACATATGCGCAGCACACATGCACATCCACCTGCGATTCTGCAGTAACACATTCAAATGTCGATAATGAGTGACACGCTTATGCCAATGCCAATCTATTGCTAATGCCAATGGTTAGGTACGTAGGTGTACATGGCTATGGCGACCGATTGATTAAGTACTAATAATTAACTCCGACCTATCAATAACTGATGAGTTTGTAATGCAGTTATTGGGCCATTTTTGTGATTTATTACGGGCTTCTTTTCTCACGCCTGTAATGTGATTACTAATAATTAACTCCGACCTATCAATAACTGATGAGTTTGTAATGCAGTTATTGGGCCCTTTTTGAGATTTATTACGGGCCTCTAATGTCTTCACGCCTGTAATGTGATTGGTTTATATATAATTCGAACATAAGTATTTTGTTTTATTGATTTGGTCTGAGATCTCAAGATTTTTAGACTCTTATTAGGATTGCGGTCGGACTTTACGAATCTCAGGATTTATAAAATTTTCAATAAAATACAGTAACATTTTATTAGATGGCTGAAAATGAGTGCGATGTGCAACGCGTGAGCGAGACCACCGAGATCCGTAGTGAATAAAAACGATAATAATATGAGTTTTTAAAATTGTTAACATTGTATGCTATCAATTTGTAAAGAAAACACGCCCAGTCCAACACACCGAAACGGGCGACCAGAAAAATCTGTCAGTACGCGTGTAGACGCGGCGCGACCGCGGAGTATACAACACATTGAGCCACCCGCAGCAGTATCGTCACCAGGGTTGCAAGATGTTGATCATTTTTCTCGTACTTTCAGTACCTACATAATCTCATACTATTTACAATTATTTACGAGATGCGTTTAGTGATGTCAAATCATTTTCAGTTCATTCGACAGAATGAACCAATTGATTCAAATTCTAATAATTTTACTTAAATTGTTATACCTAGAGCTTAAAAATACAAATTATACACATAAAGAATTTAATGTACTAGGCGATCTAGTAGGCGTACAGACGGCTGTACGCACGCGTGATCTGCGGATCTACGCTCCAGTGTGAGAACCGCCTAACGCGATGGCCATTATAACAATAAAGTTATTTGTTCCATTAATTCCTACTTCATACTCCGACGTCACATCAGGTCAATCCCGAAAACGCTTCAACAACAATCAAATCAGACAAGATCCAAACAACGACCAAAGTAATTATCTAGAACAACTACTCTTAAAGCAAAACGAGAAAATTTAACAACTCCTTCAACAAATCAGTACCTTGATAGGATTACTGTCAACAGTCATAAGTAAGTTGTCCCATAACAGAGTTCTCATTGCGAATTGCAACTTGGAACATAAATGGTCTAGCACCAAATATACAGGAATTAGAACTTATCATTGAATCCAACAATCTGGAAGTAGTTTTAATATCAGAGGCACATGCTACCATAAGAAGTTCATTTCGAATTCGTGGCTTTGTAACATATTTCACTCCTCACCCAGACGGCGGGGCTCACGCTGGTACAGCTGTAGTTATTAAATCAAACCTCAAACACACGTCACTGGAGCCATATTCTACAGTGCATCTTCAGGCTACTACAGTACAACTCCAAACACGACGGGGCACTATCACACTGTCATCGGTTTACTGTCCTCCTAAACACAAAATATCGACAGAAATGTTTGGAGCTTACTTCCAAACCTTGGGTCCCAGGTTTATAGCAGGTGGCGAATGGAACGCAAAGCACCAATTTTGGGGTTCCCGGATAGCAACTACACGAGGACGTGAGCTGAAGCGCTGTACAGAGAACCTGCACCTTAAGACGCTCTCAACCGGTGAACCCACTTACTGGCCCAGTGATCCCCGGAAGCTACCGGATCTTTTAGACTTCTTCGTGACCAATGGAATATCCAACATGAATACTGCTGCGGAATCTTGCTTGGACGGATCCTCAGACCACACACCAGTTACTCTTACAGTGTCAACCAATGTGATCTATCGGGAAAATCCAGAGTTCTTGACTAATAATAAAACAGACTGGGAAGGTTTTACAAGCTACGTAGATGATAATATTGATTTGAAAACGTCTCTGAAAACCGATGATGAGGTAGAAAATGCTTGTAAATACTTGACCAATCTCATCCAGGTGGCTGCATGGCACAATACTCCACAGCAAAGTCATCCCATAAAAGCCTCAGAGTATCCATTGGCTATAAAGCAAATGATTTTGGAAAAGCGTCGACTCAGAAGGAATTGGCATTTATCTCGCCAACCCTCAGATAAATCAATATTTAATAAAGCTGCGAAGAAACTCAAAGAATCTCTAAGAAGCGCCGTAAATGAATCGATCTCAGATAATATCAGAAGGCTTTCGCCCACGGAACGTAATGAGTACTCTCTTTGGAAAGCTACTAAAAACGTAGAGCGACCTCAAGATACAAACCCTCCATTAAGATGACGAGAGAGACGATGAGAGAGCGAGGACATGGGCAAGAACAGACTCGGAAAAATCGGAAGTGTTCGCGCGACACTTATCTAAAGTTTTCATTCCAAACGAACAGTTATCCGACGAGTCAGATATAGACGAAATTTTAAATAGAGATTTGCAATTGTGTCTTCCTATTAAGCCATACTCACCCAGAGAAATTGCACGCGAAATCAGGACCCTCGACCCTAAAAAGGCGTCTGGGTTTGACCTGATCACTCCAACAATTTGAAAACATTTGCCCAGGAAGGCTATCACTTTTCTTACCTGTCTGTGCAATGCCATTCTCAGGTTGTCCTATTTTCCTACGCTCTGGAAAATATCACAAGTGGTTATGATACTTAAACCGGGAAAATCCAAACATGACGCCTCATCATACCGACCTATTAGTTTAACTCCAGTGCTATCAAAACTTTGGGAAAGAATATTCCTTACCAGGTTACTAGCAGCTATGAGCGAGTGCAGTATTACGCCAGATCACCAATTCGGTTTCCGAAAGGCACACTCGACTATTGAACAAGTTCACCGAGTTTATAACACAGTACGTCAGTGCTTCGAAAACAAGCAATATTGTTCTGCGGCTTTCCTTGATGTACAGCAAGCTTTTGATCGAGTCTGGCACAAAGGACTGTTAGCCAAAGTTAAAACTAATTTGCCACACTCCATGTTCCTCCTTATTAAGTCATATCTCACCGGTCGCTCCTTTCAGATTAGGCAAGGTGAAGCCCGATCTAGTTTTTACAATATAGAAGCTGGAGTTCCTCAAGGTTCTGTTCTGGGTCCAGTATTGTACTCTGTTTTCACCCACGACCTACCCGTAATGGACGACATCAATGTCGCCACTTATGCTGATGATACGGCCTTTTTAGCAACAGATTTAGCCCAAGATATAGCAAGCAGTAAACTACAGAAACAGCTCGATGAAACTCGTAAATGGCTCTGCAAATGGCGTATTCGTGCAAGTGCCTCAAAATCTCAACATATCACCTTCTCGCTGAAGAAAGGTAATTGCAACCCAGTCAAGCTTGGCAACGAGGTTCTTCCACACACTGACAATGACAAATATCTTGGATTTCACCTTGACCGACGTCTCACGTGGCAGACGCACATCAAGAAAAAACGAGACGAGATCAACATAAAATATCGGAATTTATACTGGCTTATAGGAAGAAACTCAGTTCTGTCTGTTGACAATAAACTTCTGATATACAAGTCAGTTCTGAAACCGATTTGGACATATGGCATCCAGTTATGGGGTATTGCAAGCAAATCAAATATTCTCTGCCTGCAACGTGTACAAAATAGCATTCTGAGAGCAATAATTAATGCTCCATGGTTTACACGGAATGATGAGATCCATGAATACCTAGAGGTACCAACTGTAGCTGCAGAAATCCAGCAGCATCAGAAGCGACACAAAGATCGCCTTCTGAATCATCCTAATCGGCTTGTTGCTGAACTGTTGGACACGACAAATGTGGTGAACAGACTAAAAAGAAACCACATACTTAATTAGGAGGGCCGGTAATGACCGTCCCACTATTTTCAACTCATTTCGCTCCACAAATTCGCTTATGGCACAGCGGTGACACTCTGTGTACGTGAGAGTTCGATCGCCGGTGACATTTAGCCGGCGCTAGGGTTGATACCGAAATGGAATATAGACTTAATGCCAAAGACGATTACACATAGGATATTATATAATGTAAACTTGTGTAAGAACATTTAGGTAATGAAAGACACGTTCAATTTTCAATCAACTTTTATTTAATTAAATATCTTTACAAATGGGAAAAAAAAAATTCGACAAAATAAAATATGAACGACAGATAATTAAATACCGAGAAAAGTATTAGTATAAGAAACCGAGCAGCGTTATATTTTGTTTGCGAAAAATTAACTAAACTAGCGACAATTTACGAATGACTAATATACCCATTCGAGTCGAAAATACTTTATTAGAATATGTTCAGGAATACGTATATCTCGGTAAACAAGATCATTTTCTTCATCTAGACATCAAGATGAACTAAAAAGACGAACTAACATCATATGGAACAAGTTTTGGAGCAACAAAGACATTTTATAATCAAAACTTCCGATGAGACCCAAAAATAAAATTCTAGATTCGTGTCTCCTACTACCCTGTCTCACATACGGCTGCCAAACCTGGATATATAATAACAACACTAAAAATAAAATACAGGTATGCCAGAGGTCTATGGAACGTAGTATACTGAACATAAAAATAAATAATAATAAATAAATATTTTCTTTATTGTGCATACAAACAGCATACTTAGTACTTACACAAATAGCCAAAAATTAACAGTTTAAC
The DNA here is from genome assembly GCA_949710035.1 of Crambus lathoniellus. NCBI lineage: Eukaryota > Metazoa > Arthropoda > Insecta > Lepidoptera > Crambidae > Crambus > Crambus lathoniellus. The sequence continues at coordinate 9,854,081 of OX453305.1, read as the reverse complement.
AACTATTATTTTATAAATGTAGGTACATAAAAAACAAAAAAACCTTTACCTCCCGTTGCAGTGTAACACTGTGTAACAGCAAGGTAATGATCCTCATCCTCTACAACTACATCACAAACAAAACTACACTTCACACTAAATGCACTTAAAAACATTTTCAAAACTATAAAAGATAAAGCACTTAACAAAATTTTGAATGTAGCAAATAGCATTACTGTATTACTTATCGTGATAGAAAGAAATATAATGAAATCTAAGTTAAATAACCAAGATTGATGCTAAAGGTAGGTACTATTTTATAATATTCTGTGGCTAAAGTAAATTGAGTAAAATAAAATATTGCCAATAAGAACGAATGACACAATGACGAGAACAAAAACATTTCGGATCGACTGCAGTAGTCGCACTCGCATGTCGTAAAACTTATAGTATACGCAAAATTTGTAGATGAAACTTAAACTATAAGACTAAAAACTAAAAGTAGCTATAACAAAAGAATATAAAATTAGTTTAATTGAGTCATTCACTTTGAGGAAGTATTAGATAGATATAATTATATTTATATTTTATTTTATAATATAAAATGTAATAATATAAATGTTATTTTATAATATAAGTATAGACATTTAAATAAATTATTGTTAATATTGTATACTAGTATATAATATAATGCGTAGAAATATATAAAATACATCGTTATTACGTGTGTATTGTTAACAAGCTCTCAGTTTTGTCGTAGTCACATTCCTTCAGGTATGCATGAAGTGCCTTTTTACACAAGGATCTAGTCATATTTTCTAGATCTATTTGCTTATTGATTCTGTTATACAAAAGTGGAGCCAAAAATCTTGAGAACCTTTGAGCAAAGGTAGTTTTGAAGGCTGGAACCTTGTAGACGACATGAGATCTCCGATTTGAGTTGTGGTTACGGGTATTTGCGTGTTGTTTTAAAATAACGGATTCAAAGTATAATTGTCTTACTGTAAGAGTTTGAGATTCCATATATAAATCTGTTGTAGGATACCGGAATGGCTTGAACAGCATAACTTTTAAAATCGTTCTTTGTACTCTTTCCAATTTTAAAATTGTGGATTTGCATACACCTCCCTAGAATATGTTCAGGAATACGTATATCTCGGTAAACAAGATCATTTTCTTCATCTAGACATCAAGATGAACTAAAAAGACGAACTAACATCATATGGAACAAGTTTTGGAGCAACAAAGACATTTTATAATCAAAACTTCCGATGAGACCCAAAAATAAAATTCTAGATTCGTGTCTCCTACTACCCTGTCTCACATACGGCTGCCAAACCTGGATATATAATAACAACACTAAAAATAAAATACAGGTATGCCAGAGGTCTATGGAACGTAGTATACTGAACATAAAAAGAAAATATAGACATAAGAAAATTTACAAATGTAATCGACACCTTAAATCATTGCAAAAAAACTGAAAAGGAGGTGGGCCGGCCACATAGCACGGATGGACAAAGAAAAATGGACACAAAGAGTAACTACTTGGAGTCTTGGACATGTCAACATATCATGACCAACTAATAAAAGGAAAAAAGGTAGACCAAAAGAAAAATGGATTGATGAGATAGTAAAAGTAATCGAAAGAGATTGGAATACAAAAGCTAAGAACAGAAAAACTATTAAAAATCTCTCTTTTATATAATATATTTAAATCAATTCATATAATCAAAATCTAATTATATCAATTTACAATTTTTATACAAATTTTGTAAATAAAATGACATGTAGTTTTTTTATTGAGGAATAATAAAGGCTATAATAATAATATAGGTACGTAAAATAAGCTACTAACAGTGGGACACAGTTAATCCAAGTGTCCGAATAAAATACTAAATCGTCCAAAGAAAATACTAAGTTAGCGACAAAAATACTGAGTGAGTGAATCAATAATCGCCCAAATAAAAATGTCCTCTCAATAATTATTTATTATCCACTGGATTTTAACAACTTTCGCATTTTTTGGCTTCCTAGTAGTTCCTATTTGAATGTATGAAGATTGCGCCAGCCCTCGGCCAAGGCATTCACCGACTGCCTTTTCCCCGCCCCGCGCGCCTCTCGCGGCCCCCGCTCACATCCTGACACCCACACATAGCCGCAAGCGATTTTACGTGCACACATGCTTAAGTGTCGTTTCTTTTCGCGTTAGTGTATATATTCTTTGCTTATGGTCTGGCGACCGATCGCAAATTAAAAAGTAAAAAAAAAAGAAAAAAAAATAATTCCTCTATTATTTTCGACCAGTTAAATTTTTCAATAGGTGTATAAAATGGGTAGCTTGTTCGTAATGTATGGTTGAAAGTTTCGCACAACACTGTTACAGTTATTTAAATTTTTACTTTTTTGCATTCACAATGCAATTTTTATGGTTGAAAATTTCTAAATGGGTCAGGCCGTAGATTTTGCCACAAATAGCGCAATGGTGACGCAAAATTTTCTACGAGTCGGTCGCACAAAGTGGCGCAAAATGGTAGCGCAAAATTATTAAGGAGCACGTACATTAATGTGATTTTATTTAACAAACCTGTACTAACAAGAGGTATTGCATCAAACTAGAAAAAGAAACAGGATGTTGGTATGTAAGTATGTTTAATTAATAATTAACAATAATGTACCTATGAGTAATTCTTTTTTATATATTGCGCATAATGAAAAGTTAAACAGGATGACAAAAACTAGTAAGTATGTATGATTTGTTCAATTTACAAAAAAAAATACATTTAATTTGTTAGATGGAGGTATTTGGTATTATTCATTATTAATTATATGTATAAATATAATACAACTTTAAATTTATTTCAACTCTTTTCAATGTTTGAGAGTCCATTACTTCGACTCTAGCAACAACCTGCTTGAAGTATCACTAGGTATTAAAAGGACTTGCCAACCATTTAGATGCCAAAAATAAAAAAAAAATAGATCTGTCAATAAAGAAAAAAGTTAGATGGGTTTAAAAGTTAGTATGAAAGTGACGAAATTCCAAAACTTATAAAATAGGTACAAAATAAAAAAAACTTTGGACCTAGGTAAAATCTTTGGGGCTGGTTAGGTAGCAGACCACCGCACCTACCCCTATTTTCGTATGTTTAACGTTCTGCCGAACACCCTGTACTTATAGAATATTAATAAAAGCTAACAAATCAATTAATAGTACCTAATGCTAGTCATGTTTTTAGCGGAATTACAGCTAAAAGTAATTTCAAAATAATAAAAACACTTGAAAACCTTGTGTGCATGCACTATTATTCAATAGCGTAAAATAAGTGGCGCAATTTCTACGCAACCGGTATCGCAAAGTGGCATAAAGGCAGTTTTGCGGAACCGAGGCGCAAATGAAATCGATTATAACTCTTAAAATATATTATTTTACAAGGCTAATTTAACATATACAGATCACACACATCTAATTACACCATGCGCAAAAACAATTATAAGTTTTAATCAAGAACTTACCTTGAAATCTCAAAAAATGCACTCTGCAAAGTAGGCGACACTTTTCACTTTGATCGGAGTTGACACCGAAATGTCAAAAAATATGGTCGTCAACGCTGCATTGACCATAGAATACGATTCTTTGGCGATGCCAGCACTCAAACAAAATATTAATAAATGTTTTAAAACCATAATATGGGTGAAAATGGTTGCGCAATATAAGTAGCGCAAAGAATTGGTTTTTCAAAAAAAATATCTTATTGCCGAAAATTTATCTTTTTTCTTAGGAAATACGCAAAAATATTAAAGGAATGGCAACCTTATTATTATTTTATAACGTCAAATCAAACAGCTCATCAATAAGTTAAAAAATGATAATTTTATCGATGTTTAAGCTGGACACCTACCCATGCGGATTCGCGGTTTTTATAAAAAATCCGTCACTTTTGGGAGGGAAATGTCAAATAGTTTTCCAAATCTATAAACTTATCCAAATATCTATATCTGCCTTGGTTTGCTATTTCTTAGGAAACACGATGATAAGATTGAGAAATTTCTAAGAGTACTATATTTAAAATTATATGAGGCGGAGACTTTTGTACCCTCGAATGTGGCAAAATCTACGGCCTGACCCAAATACTTCATTTTCTATTTTTCAACACTGTTACAGATTTGACTATCGAAACAAAGAGCACTGTATCAGCCATTGACTTAAAAATATCAATGGTATCAGCATTAACTTACTTACACACTGTGTTTGCGCAGAATAAAATCCGAACATCTTTTATCTTATGGCTGATTTGCATGGGTCCAGTGAGTGGCGCCGAAATGAATGACAGTCCAGCCTGCGCTAGCTCCAGCCCGCGCTGGCTCCAGCCCTGTATGGAGTGAAACAACTGATTATACTTACTGGATTCGAATTAAGATGCCTTGCTACGGATTTACTGGATCCGAATTACGGATTAGTTTTTTTAATTTGTAGAGAGATTTGTAGATTTATCATCTGTAGAGCTAAAAATGCAGCCGAGTGCAAATGCAAAAAAGTCTTGCGTACTATGATTTCATGAACCGGCAGGTAATAGCCTTGCGACCCTTTCCAGATTCGCACGATTCATTCAGATCCTACTAGATGTTTGGATGTGTGTATGTTTGTTACTCAATCACGCCAAAACGGCTGAACAGATTTGGCTGAAATTTGGGACACATATACTTTGTAGCCTGGAGAGAAACATAGGCTACTTTTTATCCCGGAAAAATAACACATTCCCGCGGGATAACGTCGTGTAGTCCACGCGGGCGAAGCCACGGGCGGAAAGTTAGTGTATTACTATAATATAAAACTTCCTGGCGCGAGGAGCCCGTAGCGCAGAGATTAGTGCGCTCAGCCTGCGATCGTTGAAGCTAAGTAACTTTTGCAATGGTCGCAACGGGATAGGTGACCAAAAACTTTTCATCTCGGGCTCCTCGGTGCTTCGGAAGGGACGTTAATAATCCGTTGGTCCCGGCTGCACTTGCAGTCGTTAATACCCATCAATCCCCATTGGGCCTGCGTGGTGGGTCATGGCCCATTCTCCATAGCCATCCATAAGAAAGGCCAGTGCCCCAGCAGTGGGGACATTAAAGGCTGATGATGATGATGAAACATTCCTGTTAAATTACTTTGTCTACTTCTGAATGAAAACCGCACTAAAATCCGTTGCGTAGCTTGAAAGATCTAGACGTAAAAACGGCGGGAAAAGATTTTGTTTTATACTTCGTAGAAAAGTTGTACAACAAGCATTATTATAATAACTAGTTAATACCTAAGTTATTTAAATTTTTACTTTTTTGCATTCACAATGCAATTTTTATGGTTGAAAAATGGAAAATGAAGTATTTAGAAAAAATCGACCCGTCTCACATCCAGCTCCGATGGGACTCGAACCCACGACCTTTCGCTTTCCGGGCGACTGCTCTAACCACTGAGCTACGGAGTCGTTACGAGAAGCGTCGAATTTATCAAATACTTCTTACACGCTGTATAGCCAGCGTTAGTTTCATCAATGTGAAGATAATACTACATAGAGCAGACGCCCGGAAAGCGAAAGGTCGTGGGTTCGAGTCCCATCGGAGCTGGATGTGAGACGGGTCGATTTTTTCTAAATACTTCATTTTCCATTTTTCAACCACAAAAATTGCATTGTGAATGCAAAAAAGTAAAAATTTAAATAACTTGCCATAGTAATTTCTTCTTTAGCGATTGTCAAATATCTGGAAAGGTATTTCTTTCGCGTGTGGGGGTAGTATTATCTTCACATTGATGAAACTAACGCTGGCTATACAGCGTGTAAGAAGTATTTGATAAATTCGACGCTTCTCGTAACGACTCCGTAGCTCAGTGGTTAGAGCAGTCGCCCGGAAAGCGAAAGGTCGTGGGTTCGAGTCCCAGGGCCGGATTTAAGCACAGGCTACATAGGCTGCAGCCTAGGGGCCCGCACCACAAGGGGGCCCGCGCCACATTTCCAAATATAAATAAAAATATCAATTTATACTTTTAAATATACGGCATTGGCACTGTCTTGGCAGTAAAGACCAGTCAACCAAAGACATGCTTCTTTCGCCTTTTAACCTAATCGATTAAGAATCACATTGCAATACAGTACAGCGTAATTTTGGGTAAACGTTTTGGGTTCCTCAATAAATTCGTCACAGAGCGTGTGTGACGAAGAAATGTTAGCAGCAAGACAGTAGAAAATTACTAGAGATGAATGAAGATGACAGTTTAGGCAACGAGGTTATACAATTAAAAAGTTTTCAATTTGAATCCGACTACGAAAAAAAAAGTTATGAGCAAAGAAAGATGGATGCACAAACTTTTGTTTTAATATCATGTTAAAGATTGCTTCCAAATGGAAGTTGTATTAAAAAGCGCGGTTTCGCCCGCGTGTACTACACGACGTTATCCTGAGAGAATGTGATATTTTTCCGGGATAAACAATAGCCTATGTCACTCTCCAGCTCCCAATCTACCCTCGTACTAAAAATCACATTGAATTGACGTAAAAGACGGACAAACAAATAATACCTACTGATTTTCCCGTGGGAATATGATATTTTCCTGTTGTAAAAAGTAAAAGTTGCATATTATAATCCTTCGCAGGGTCTCAAACTATTTACTTAAATACCTATTTCTGCCCGCGCTTTAAGTATGTTCCCATGGTAATGAGTTTTTTTCCCGCGGTGAAAGGTAAGTATGTCCTTCCCAGGGCCTCAAGCTGTTTCCATTCTAATTTATAATCCTTCCCAGGACCTCAAACTATCACCTTAAATACCAATCCCATTCCACAGCTTTGTCCGCGCTAAAAGTTATTCTCCCATGGCAATAAGCCTTATTCCCGCGGTAAAAAGTAGCCTTTGTCTTTTCTAGGGTCTCAAACTATCTACATTCCAAATTTCGGAAAAGCGATTCAGCCGTTTTGACGTGAAAACGGAACATACAGGCAGACAGACAGACAAACAAACAAACATTATATATACATTTGCGCATTTATAATATTAACTAGGAATGGTACCTATCTCTCATGATCACGAACAGTTCAGCAGAAAGATCATTCTCTATCAACCGAAATGGATAAAAAATTGCCTTCGGATTCGGACGTCCATGACGGAAGACCAGCGATTTCATTGAAATGAAATGTAGACGAAAATCGATTCATAGAAATTAGGTATTTACTAGTTATATGATAATCCCAATATCATTATAGTTTGTAATAAATAATCTACTAATCTCCTAAGTTTTTTTTACCGACTTCCAAAAAAAAAGAAAAAGAACTGTACTCGATTCGACTGTATATTTGTTTGTGTTTTTTTAATATGATATGATTTATTTCTCGCCCAATTGACAACATTTCAAAATTTAAGGTATTTGTTTTTATGGATAAAATGAAAGTTTATCGTTTTTGAGGGAACCCGTATTTTTTCTTTTCATTTGATTTTCATAAATTATTGAGATAATAATTAATTGAAAATAGTATATTCTAGAAGGACGTAAGTACAATATCAGGCATCATAATATAAGCGATTCCTTAGCCTCAATTCTGCCTATTTCTAACCTTCAATTTAAAAAAAAATGTCCATGACATGATGTTTTACGTAGAGATGTAGCACGTAAGCTAGTATTTTGTGTCGATCATAATAGCATTTTTGTTATAAGGGATTATTTATTTTAATTTAGTCAGATGCAATAAAACAACGCTACACTTGAATAATTTCATCTCAAATGTGATATACAACTGTAGTTTTAAAAATGCTATACTTTTCATTACTTGTAAGCTTGTGACTTGCTGAATACTTTAAACAAGGTGCTGTGTAAGTACTTTTTAAAATCTTCGTTTGTCCTACTAATATTATAAATGTGAAAGTTTAGATGTTTGGATGTTTGGATGTTTGGATGTTTGGATGTTTGTTACTCAATCACGCCAAAACGGCTGAACGGATTTAGCTGAAATTTGGGACACAGATACTTTGTAGCCTGGAGAGGAACATAGGCTACTTTTTATCCCGGAAAAACATCACATTCCCGCGGGATAATGTCGTGTAGTCCACGCGGGCGAAGCCGCGGGCGGAAAGCTAGTGTAATAATAAAACAAAGACATTTTAGTATTACTATTAATTTAAATAATACTAAGCTTCCTCATTTGTCATTGAAAAAATAATAAGTCGATAAATGAGTCAAGCATGCATCACTATTAAAATTACAGCAATTTTGACATATTTTGTTTGTTTACTTTCTTTTCTTTTCTTCTTATGGATTGATTCCAGGCAAATGCATACACGCTAGGTAGGCCTGAAATTGATAATTATACACATTCTTTTAAATATTTTAATGAATAGGCGACCAAAAAATCTAAAAAAATGTTTTTCATGTTTAATTAGTTCGAATCTCGAAATGGTTTTCGAATTTTACTGTCTTGCAAAAAATGAAATGTTGTCAATTGTATAGACGGGGGGCCCGCACCACAGACTGGGCCTAGGGGTCCAAAGTTCTTAAATCCGGCCCTGTCGAGTCCCATCGGAGCTGGATGTGAGACGGGTCGATTTTTTCTAAATACTTCATTTTCCATTAGTTAATACCTATTGCATGGTTAGTATAAAAGCGCTCACCATTCTATTTTACCTCTTTCCACTTGACTTTTTACCTCATCTGTTCTACCTTTAATTACTCTCAATGTTCTTCGACCTTTCCATCATTAGGTACACGTAGGTACAAACAAAAGGTTTATTTCAACGATATCGTGGGTGGCTGACGCAAAGAGTGACTGTCTACCCAACACCCCCTGTGTGGGTTTGAGTCGATCTCGTGTAATTGTCGTGGCCATATCCTTAAATTCATGAAATAGTCGTATTTCATGAAATGACCAGTTTAAATTGATAATATCTTTGAATAGTCAACTTTTGATGTTATTTTCAACAACGTTTGACCATATCATTAAATACGTCTATTCCATGAAATGTCTAACCATATCATGAAATTATCAATTTAATATGTGGACATTAATGTAAGGTTTCCATGATATCAAAGTTTTTATTTCTGAATTTCTATTCTGGCGCTGCGCCGGCCGCTGCCGCGCCACGCTCGCTTCGCTCGCTCGGCTTGCGCTGTTTTTTTTTCACAGTTCTAACCTAACCACACTGCGCGATAAACAAAGCACCTGTACCGATAATAAATATAACTATTTACTATGTGATCAAATAATCTTGACCATTTCATGAAGTAGCCGCGCTCATTCAGTTGCCCATGTCGAGAAACGATTTCTTATTATTGCTAAGCCACATCATGATGCGGCCAATAGACAGTAAAACATTTCATGAAATGCGACCATTTCATGGAATTCTCGAGCATTTCACGAAGTGAGCAAATCTACGATATGGCCACGACATAATCACTAAAGGACACAGCACATTACATCAACTCGGAAAGGGATCGATACCGTATCGCCTTTCGCCTCGCTGTCAACCAGGCGTCAACCTAACACAAGCACGTAACCAAACCGGATCAGCGTCGGTCGCTTACGGCTCGCCGCATATAAAAAAAAAGTGGTTCCATATATAAAAAAATGAAAGAAAAAATGTTAAAGAATTAAAAAAAAAAAAAAATTAACTTAAAAAAAATGAAAAAAAAAATTAAAACACAAATTTGATGTTCATTTTCATTTATTACATGTATGTGTACATGTATACATGTAAAATTATTATTTGTGGGTATATTTATACTTATATTTCATATTTTTATTGTATAATATATTAATATGTTAAGTGGGTCTTCTTTTCTTTTAGTAATTTGTTTTTTTTTAGATGTTTAAGTTAGGTTTAAGGTATTAAAACTCATTTTCTTTTTAAGAATAGCTAAAACTGTTTGATTTAAGTTCAATGTATACTGTCGATACTATGGGCCTTTATCTTATTTAATTCTTACATTTAAGACGTGGCCATAAGTGTAGGGTTTATTATAAGTCATTTCTATTTATATGTCTAATATATTATACTAGTTTCTGTATTGTAAACCTGTTTGTGGTCCTAAGAATAAATAAAAAAAAATAAAAATAAAAATTTACAGACCACTGTGCGTAGAGCCGTAAGCTCGGGTACGGAGAGACGTGAGCGCGTGGACGACTAGCGTTAAGCGCGGGGATAGCAAGTTGAGCGACTCGCAAAGCGGTTCGTGAGCTGATCCCGAGGCGAGGCGATTACGTTACGATTCCGATTAGTGTGCTTTGCAGTAGGGGGTTGATGTATGTGCTGTGACCTTAAGTCCTAAGAGTGAACTGACGTACTGCTATAATAAGAGCGATTTTTGTAGCGATGCTGCCACACTTTAGCAGCAATGCTGTCGCACGTTTACGAGACGCGCGAGAGCATCGCTACAAAAAGTCACCGTGGGCGAGGGCCCTAAGATTTGGATTTCTTTTGATTTTTTATCCTGCAAGTTTAGGCTGTGATGTGAGTCACATTCACAACCTGTGACCTTAAAGTGGGTAAATTTAAGTGGTGAAAAAATAAGATAAACGCAGTTACAGAATACATTTAAAACCAAAGTTTAACAAGTGACATGTTATAAAATAAATTATTGGTAAAAATTTCATTTTTATGACAAGCTTTTTTGCTGACTGTACTTTAATATTGTATTGTCATCTGAACCAAACTTGCATACAAAATTTCAGCTCAATCGGACACTGGGAAGTAGGTCAAATTAAGCTTGCAAGATTTGACCCGAACGGACATACCAACATATTATGCATCATACTCTGCAAGTTAAATAAAAGCTTGTAAAAATGAGATAGAATCCTCGTAAAATTTAATTTTGATGTAAGTAAACGTATCTAGGAAAAATGTGATAGTAAAAAATACGTAATATAAACGTATCTTCAAATCAACATATATTTATTACTTTCTAATGAGTAATATAGTAAATAATTTTACTCGCTTAGAAATGTCCTTGTTAGCTTGCATTGATAACATATTGTCGTGATTCGTGGTTACCATTTCTTAAGTAACTTCTCAATTAAACCCAAAAAGCAATTGTATCAAATAATCAGAATCACAATTTATTTTTATTTTCCTACAATCTCAAGTTAATTATTTACTCTATTATTTACCACAGGTCAAGCTTCTTGCCCAGCGGGTGGCACTCACACCCCCCCACAAGCGAGCGAGGTAACGTTGAGCTACGAAGGACTACGAGCTACTAATAATAATGTTGACTACAGTAATATTAAAATAAGACAACTTTATTTTCTTACTATCTTAAGTTTATTCTTTATTCTTATTTTTGTCCAGCGGGTGGCACTTACACCTCTCACAAGCGAGCGTGGGTAATGTTGGTTGAGCTACGAAGGACTACTAGCTATTAATAATAATGTTTACTACTGAAGAGGTATGACGCTTTACCGAGGCTAAGGTAATAAAAGAGATGTGACTTGTTCGGTGTCAAGATGTATATTGAGATAATAATATTGAGTACAATTAAAGATACATTATCTTAGTAAGCGATCTTATTCTAGATTGCTGAGAATGCTACGCGTGTGTTCCAATTTTCTGTAAATGCGCGATAATGCAAACATCTTGTTTGTGTAATATGTTGCAATCATACTTCATCTCCCCTGAAAAAGTGGAAGGATCATCCCCTCCCTGCAAAAAGGAACAGACTCGTAACATTGACTTTAACGAACTTAACCAAAATTTAATTACTTAAGTAAAATAAGTAAACAAAATTTAAACATTATCAACATAGCAAAGTTAAAACTATTTCATTTATTAAATCGTACTAATACAAAAACGTTTTACAATATAAACAATATACCTAATTAAAATTGTATCTAATTAAAATGGTATCGAATTGAAATGGTATTGAATTAAAACGGAAGCTTCACATTTTACACTTAATCATAACAATAACAAAGTGTTAAGTAACATGGTATGTAATTAAGTACCTATACTTATAATTACGTATCAAATAAAATAGTTATTTATTGAATGGTTTGGTATTATTCTTATGCACAATTATAGCTTTATTTTCTTTTAAAATTTCTACATTAGACGTCATATCTCTTAAAACTTTATAAGGGCCATTGTAAATACTATCTAATTTATTTCCTACTTGGTTCTTTAATAATAACAAATCGCCTAACTGATAGGTAACATTATTGCTAGTTTTATCATACAATAATTTTCTTTTCTCTTTAGATTGTATCAAGTTACGTCGTGCGTCGGATTGCGCTTGTTGTAAACGATACTTAAGTTCTCGGGGATAACTGTCATAGTTATATAAGGGGTCGATTTCTGATTGTAAATTATTTGGAAGGTTACAAATTTTTCCAAAAACTAATTCGAAAGGCGTATATTTAGTTTCACTATGCACTGTGGTATTAAAAGAAAAACACCAATATGGAATCCAGGTGCTCCAGTTATGTTTATAATTATTACACTGGATTCTCAGAAAAGCTCCTAGGGTTTTATGAGTATTTTCTAAAGCGCCTACAGTTTCGTGATGGTACGCCGTAGAATTTAATTTTTTAATATGTAATAGAGAACATGTTTCGGACATCACTGATGACATGAATTCGGTTCCCTGGTCAGTCAATATTTCTCTAGGAATACCATAACGTAAAATGAAATTATTGGTAAAAGATTGAGCAACTGTGACCGAGTCTTTACTAGGTAATGGATACGCTTCAACGAATTTGGTTAAATCGCATTGTAATGTCAATACATATTTATTATTATAGTCATCAACATCGAGTGGACCCATTATATCCAAACTAATTCTTTCGAATGATGAGTGGGCTGTTGATGTTATGGTTAAGGGCTGCTTAATATGTTTATTACTATGCTTATGATATTGACATTGATGGCAATTTTTAACAAAAAGTTTTACATCATTACTCAAACCTGGCCAAAAATAATATTGCTTAATGTTGTTCATCATTCTATTAACTCCTGCGTGTCCGCTGGTAGGTAATAGATGGAAATCATTTAGTATTACTCTTTTTTGTTCACTATCATATATTCTTAATATATTTTTTGTTATGAGAAAGCGCGGGGTAACAGAGTTAATTCTTTTTGTTGCTTGTACAAGACTTTTGATTTTACTCTCGTTACATTTTTCTTTAATAATAAGTACCTCATGTATGCCTATTTTTTGACATAATGACTCTAAGTCCCTCGCTAACACCTCTGGGGTAGATGACGATCGGGTACTCAGATATATCGCTGATTGCGAAGGTACGTAAACGTAACAACTTGCATTAGAAATAATGCTATCTTTAGACTTTGAATAATTGTCAAACTTTAATTGATTAAAACTTAATTCAGTTACGTCATCGGGTTTCTTGAGAAGTTCTACCGCAATAGGTTGATCAGGCCTAGTGCTGGTGGAGCTCTCTGAAGAAGAATCAGTGGGGGTTTTTAATTTTTTACTTTGTGCTCTAGTTAAAACTGATACTGTGTTTTGATGTAATGATTTTAAAGTAGAAGATGTAATAGGTATGCGACTCAATGCGTCTGCAGCTGCATTGTTTCGTCCTGGAACATACTCTATTTCAAAATCATACTCCTCTAGGAATAATCGGAATTTAGTAAGTCTGCTTGTTGGGTCTTTCAAGTTAAATAAATAAATTAACGGTTTGTGGTCTGTTATAATTTTAAATTTACGTCCATATAAATAAGGGCGAAAATGTCTCACAGACCAAACAATTGCTAAAAGTTCTAATTCTATGATGGGATATCTCGTCTCGGCGGGTTTCAGGTTTCTACTCGCATACGCGACTACTTGACCGTTCATGTTAGATAAAACAGATCCTAAACCTGTCTTACAAGCATCTGTTTGTAGCCGAAAGATGTTACTTTCTGAAAAATCTGGATAAGATAAAATAGGGGGTTGAATTAATGCTGATTTTAATTTTTCAAATGCCGTTTGACACTCTGATGACCATAGAAACTGTACATTCTTTTTTCTTAATTGATTTAAAGGATAAACAATGTTTGCAAAGTTCGGTATGAATCGTCTGTAGTAATTTGCAAACGCGACAAAACGATTGACATCGTCGCAGTTCATCGGCACTGGATAGTTTTGCATGGTTGCAATTTTACTTTCATCTGGTAAAATTCCATCAGAAGTTATTTTGTGTCCTAGATATATTATTTCGTTTCGCAAAAATTCACACTTCATAGGATTTAATTTTAAGTTAACTTTTCTAAATCTCTCTAGTATACTAATTAAGTTTTTATTGTGGTTTTCTATAGATTTCCCGAAAATTACGCAATCATCTAAATAAATAAAAGCCTTTTTATAATTTAAGCCTGACATTGCAATAGTCATAAGACGTGAAAATACACTCGCAGATGTCCGGAGACCCATGGGACAGCGTTTCATCTGAAAAATTTTATCACCAGCAGTGAAAGCTGTGTACTTTCGTGAATCTTCGCTTAAAGATAACTGATAATAGCTTTGCGAAAGGTCTAATTTTGAAAAATAAATGTTATTTGCAAGCGAATCTAAGATATCAGTTATATTAGGCAAAGGGAATTTGTCGTCCTCAATACGATTATTTAACTGCCTGTAATCTATAACTAATCGCCATTGTTTCTCGTTTGACCTATCTGTTTTTTTTGGTACAAGCAAGACGGGACTAGACCACTCTGACGTAGCCTCTTCTATAATATCATTTTCGAGCATAATATCTATCTGTTTCTGAACTTCCTTCCTTAGTGCGAACGGTAATCTATGTGGCTTGACATAAACTGGCGAGACATTAGGTTTTAAAGTTATATTATGGGTCATTAGGTTTGTACAAGAGAGTTTGTCGCCTGGCAGATGAAAAACATCTGCGTACTTAGCGCAAATACTCTCAATACTTCGTTTTTCTTCTAAATTCAGTTCAGGTAAATTTAATAATCCTAATAATGTTTTTACACGATCGACAGAAACCTCCTCTTTTTCAAAATTACAGACTTCAAAATCATTCAATGAAAAAGTCTCTAAATCGGTAAGATCTAGATCAACTTCTTTCTCAGTGGTGTTTAATATCCTTACTGGCATGCGACCATTACAAGGTTTCGCTATTATACTTCCTATAAAAACTCCTTTCTGTATCTCTTTAGATAAACAAACACAATCGTCGCCTAACGATGTAGGTATATATTTTATTACCTCACATCGTGGCGGTATCAAATGTCTATAGTGACTCAATATAGGTATAGACACATAATTACTATCTTTAGTTAAAAGCAAAGTATTTTCTTTATAGTTAATTATAGCTTGATAGCGTTTCAAAAAATTATCACCTAAAATACCATTTGCAGAACAAGACATATTTTTAAACACATACATTTTTTCTCTAAAAACTAACCCATTATAAGACAAATCTAAGTAAATATATCCTTCAGATACTAGTTTACCGCTAACACCTTTTATAACTAACTTCTCAAATGTAATTAAATTCAATAACTTCGGATAATCGCATAACCATTCGTATTTTAAAACACAAAGGCTTGCTCCGCTATCGACTAAAAGATCGATATTGCTATTACTTACGTTAAAAGTTACGGTACTACTATTATTGTAGTTTAAAACATAATTTTCAGTAGGAACGAAAAAAATCTAAATTATTATCGTTCTGGGGCTCAGAACGCGCTTGTGACTCACTATTGGTCGATTGCTCGTGGCTAGCGTACTGCACACGTTGAAAAGGCACAGCTGAGCGCGGCGGGCGTGGGCTCGGCCGACCGCGGTCACGTGAACGTGATTGTGTTCCTTGCGCGGCGCGGGAGTCTCGCGACATGTACTTACCTTGTTGTGGTCTCGTGTTTCCGGCAGCGTACCTATTGTTTGCGCTAAATCTATTATAGTAACTATATTTATTAGAATAACTACTTGGCTGACGCGGATAATTAGTAGGTGTGCGTGAGAAATTACGAGTATGAAACTTTTTAATGTTCATAACTTCCTCGTGTCTGGTAGACATTGACTGCTCGTCTAGGGCAGTTCTTATAGCCTCTGGTAAAGAATCAAAGTGACGTGATGCTATGATAGTACTAAGCTTTTGATTCACTAATCCATCTGAAAAGCGCTTGATTGCAACCTTTTCATTAATGGGACGCAATACTTCAAACTTAGTAGCGTCGTCATCCGCTTGTGCTATGGTTAAATTCACAAAAAGTTGTTCTAGTTCCGAGCCGAATGACTCGATCGACCTATGACCTTGACGACAGTTTTGTAATTTGTGTTGGATAGCAACAGCAGATTTTTTCTGAATCAAATGCGTATTCATATCTCTAATTAAATCTTTAATAGTTGGATAACTACTTTTTAAACGTAATTTTGCGCTAGGAGAGAGCCTAGTTTTAATCACAAAATCAATAAGTAACCCATGAGTAGCATCGCTGATCATTGAACTATATAATTGTATACCATCAATTAGAGATTTAGTGACGTGTTCTTGACCTGTCATCGTTGGTAAAAGTGCAATGGCTGTCTTCAAGTCAAATTTATCTTTTTCTGCCATTTTTGAAATACTACTAACACTTAAAGTCTCTAAAGAAATAATTTTGTCATAAATGATCTGAATGTCATTTGCTATTTTATTAATTAAAGTTATATCTTTAGTTGATACCTCCGATTTTTCAACTAAATTATGTACTTGAGCTAAAATATACTCTAATTTCGCGTATTCAAGTTTCGCTTCATTAAATTTCGTAAAACCTAACTCTTTTTGACGTCTATCTGGTCCTAGTTTTACTAAATTATCTTTAATATACAATAGTTTCTTATGCAATTCATTTAAATCGGAAATAATAAATGACATTATCTAATAAGAAAAAAAATGTAATCCTACATATTATTTAAAACGTTTAGGTATAAAATAACTTACGACTTACGGTGGCATTATAGCGCGCGAATAAAATAATTACGTCTCTGCACGATGAGTAGGTATGTGGTGACCGGCGTGGCGTGTGGGGGCTGGGGCTGCGGGCTGGGGGTTTTCTCATGCTCCTTGAGTGTGTAGGATCTTCAGACTTCTAAGATGGGTTCCTGGACCGCTTGAAACAGCTAACTGAAGATCGGGCTGGGATTTCCCTTGCCCCTCGTACAATGGGCCGGGTTTCTACCCTGGACACCTCCTGGTCTACGTTGATGGTTGAGTCGACGTCGTTGCCAGTTCCACGGAAGATATTGTGTTTCTTAGAACTGCGCTGTTGAATTCTCTACGGAGTCGGTTGACAATTCGGTCCCAAATTTTCCGGATGCAGGCGTAAATGATGAGTATAACGATGAGAAGCAGTATGACGGATAGTAAAATTTCTGTTGTAGTGAGCTGGCTTGAAGTTTTCTGCGTTGCTTGGGCGTCGCCGCTGGCGGTTTGTGCGATGATAACTTCTTCTTTACTTTGTGGTGCTCCCATATTATTGTTTTGTCTTCCCAAGTAATGCGATGAACAGAAGTGTAGAGCCAAATAGCACCGCAACGAAGACTGCTGCTAGTATGGTGTTGAAAATTTTGCTTTGCTGCTCCATGTAGTAATGATTTTCCCGCAAAAATTTATAAGTTCGGTTGGCAAAGGGTCGCCATGAAGAGGTATGACGCTTTACCGAGGCTAAGGTAATAAAAGAGATGTGACTTGTTCGGTGTCAAGATGTATATTGAGATAATAATATTGAGTACAATTAAAGATACATTATCTTAGTAAGCGATCTTATTCTAGATTGCTGAGAATGCTACGCGTGTGTTCCAATTTTCTGTAAATGCGCGATAATGCAAACATCTTGTTTGTGTAATATGTTGCAATCATACTTCACTACAGTAATATTATAATAAGACAATTAACTGTATTTTCTTACTATCTTATTACTTACTTATACTATATTATTTACTGTTATTTTTTGCCCAGTGGGTGGCACTAACACCCCCACAAGCGAGCGTGGGTAACATTGAGCTACGAAGGACAACGAGCTACTAATAATAATGTTGACTACAGTATTAATATAATAAGACAATTTACTTTATTTTCTTACCATCTAAAGTGTATTATTTGCTCTTGTTTTTAGCCCAGCGGGTGGCACTAACACCCCCCACAAACGAGCGTGGGTAACGTGGAGCTACACAGGACTACGAGCTACTAATAAAAATGTTGACTACAGCAATATTATCATAAGACAATTTACTTTATTTTCTTACTATCTTGTTACTTACTTATACTTTATTATTTACTCTTATTTTTTGCCCAGCGAGTGGCACTCACACCCCCCACAATCGAGCGTGGGTAACGTTGAGCTACGAAGGACTACGAGCAACTAATAATAATGTTGACTACAATAATATTAAAAAAGGACAATTTACTTTCTTTTCTTACTATCTTATTACTTACTTATACTTTATTATTTATTTACTCTTATTTTTTGCCCAGCGGGTGGCACTCACACCGCCCACAAGCGAGTGTGGGTAACGTTGAGCTACGAAGTACGAGCTACTTATAATAATGTTGACTACAGTAATAATTTAATAAGACAATTTACTTTATTATCTTGCTATCTTAAGTTTATTATTTAGGTAGGTATTTTTTGCCCAGCGGGTGGCACTCACGACACCCACAAGATTAGACTAGACTAGAGCTACTGATAAATGTTATTGTTATTGTAAAAATAAAGATAGAGACAAACTTTTTATAAAAATTACATAAAATACTTTGAAAAGAAAAATAAATTTAATTATTTTATTTATTTATTTATAGGATTAAAAAGTTCGCGACTTTTTCTTAACTTCTCTTGGAAATTACTGCTTAGTCTGAAGTCGGCCACCAGCTGCGACCTCTAACTTCATTTTTTACCTTTTTTACCTTCATTCGTCAGCTCACCTGAATAACCTTTTTGAATTTTGAAGTCCGTTAAAAAGCACAGAAAGATGCTAGAATTAGTAAGTGACCGATGGACGCGTAGAAAAGCCCACAAAAAAAACCAACCAAGCTTCGAAAATCTCTAATTATTAGGGCGAAAAAGAGCTAAAAATTAAAATGTGCTTTAATTAGACTATACTTTGTACGGGTCCTAAGCTGCATTAAAAAATGTCTAATGCTGTTTTTCTTGAGCTTTATTCCTATAGCATAAAGAAATTAGAGCTAATCTTGAATGAGCTGTCAAATGCAACACTATACAAAGTATATTTAGTTAATGAAATTGGACGCAAAACCTTCGCTATCTAATAAATAACCAAACTGCCACATCCAATATTATATCTTCCGAAGTACAAGTCTGCATGTGGAGGCAAGTGGTCATTGGAAGGTGACATTTTTGATACTTGCACTGAAAAGCTAAGACGTTAGACTTTATCGAAAATAGAATACAAAGATTGATGAATATTTCAATAGGATTGTAATACTTACAAAAATTATCATATAAGTAAATGTAGTGGAAGGTTTCTTTTTTACCGACTTCTAAATCAAAAAGGAGGTGGTTCTCTATTCGTCTGTATGTATGTTTTTTTTTTTTTTTTTTGTGTATGTCCACCGATTACTCGAAGACGGATGGACCGATTGAAATGATTGAAACTTTATTACATCAGGTTGGTTTCCAAGTTGGTCCCATTTTTTGAAATTTTAAAATCGGTTCAGTAGTTTTCAGGAAATCTTGAAAATACTGTCGTTTTCGTTACCACTTTATGTGAATTTAATACGTATCTTTAGGCATTACTCCTTTGTTTATAAACCGATTTAGATGATTCATGTTTTGTTAAAAAGGGGATACCTGAAGGTATTTTAACCGACTTCAAAAAAGGAGGTTTTCAATTTGATCACATACCTATTTACCAGAATACAATTAAATTGCCTGCACGATGCACTAAAAAGAGTAAAATAAAAATTATTTTTATAAAAAAATAAAACCGCCTTCAAAAAAATCATATCAAAAAAGTAAGAAATAATTCCTCACCAAATAAATAACGTAAGTACTTTGAAGTCGGGCGGGTTTTAACAAAAACAACAAAAAATCGTACATGTTTCACGCCCGACTTCAAAGTACTTACGTTATTTAATGTCTATTTTATTGGAAAGCTCATTCTGTGTTAAAATTCTTACGAATGTTTGGTCATTTATGATGCTATGCTCGCTACCACCGTCTTCTTTAAGTCAACCACCATAGAAATAATGTTTCAGTATTGTTGTCTTCCAGTAATAAGAGATAAGATGGCTAGCGTTCCTCAGTGGTTGAGTATTCCGGGAGTAGGGCTTCCTTCTTCAGCCTTATATAGCATCAGGTGTGATGAAGGTTTAGTGTTACCCCGATGTTCGCGCCGCGCTGCGAGCGGTGCGTTGTCATTGTCAAGGTCACGGGCGACACGCAATGCGCTCGGGCCGCGTGCAGGCAGTTGGCCGTAAGCAGCCGCGAGACAAGTTCGTGTGTTTCTGTAGCGACGTGCCGCGCAAGTTACCTACCCATTTTGGGACCGAGATTCGTTTTGCACCTACTAGGGCTCCGGTCGGGGTACGGACGTGTAACCCGTGTGTGTTCGCTTTGAAAAGCGCCGGGAAAGTTTTAGCGGCCTATTAGGGCATTGTGTAGTATAAGAGTGTTAGCTGTAAGAGTATCCCATCGGGGGTTGTGTGGAGATCGTTTTGCCAGGGCGCGCGCGCGCCGGCGAGACAACGTCAGCCCCCCTGGATTACGGACACTATTCTAGTAAGGTAGGATTAGTTTAATTTACTTAATTTTGCATGGGAAACCTTCGTTCCAATAAACTGTGGAACACAGTAGATGTGGTCATCACAATTGTGCGTGATCATATTTTTGGTAGCAGAGCTTAGTTGATATAATTAATTTTCATATTAAAATTAACTACATAAAATTTCATAGTAAAAATAAAAAGCGTACCTAAAAAGAGTACCTAAAAATTATTTTTTTTTGTTGAAATCTCGAGGGTATTTGAAGATCCCGAGACGATTTGAAGTACTAAGAAATTGTTCTAGTAAATTCTCGAAGCGAATGTTTCTCACTTGGTGGATCCGATAATAGATAGACACTTATATAATTGTTGTCACATACTAGTGTTTTGATACGAGTTTACTCGCCTAGATGTGTATATTTTTTTTTGTGTGTCCGGATTTATTTGACGAATAGTTCGTTCGAAAGTGTGTTTATTAGTATCACATACTAGTGATTTGATACGAGTTTACTCGCCTAGATGTGTATATTTTTTTTTGTTTGTCGGGATTTATTTGACGAATAGTTTCGTTCGAAAGTGTTGTTTATTAGTACCACATACTAGTGTTTGTTCCGAGTCCGCTTGCCTAGTTAAAAAAGTGGAACTAGTTTTAATTATTAGTAGTATTAAATTACGAGTATTATTATTAAAAATAGTTTTGTTTTCGTTTGTTGATAACGGTTTAGTAGTTGATTTGCGAGGTGCCATACCGTTAATCCTATACGTTTTGTTTATACCGTTATATTGTTAGCCCTTGAAATTGGTAAGTTGCTAATAATTTATGAAACTAGTAGGGTCCGTGTATGTCGTCCGAATTTTAACCCTTGAACCCCGTTGGGGCCAATTCTGACCACGCATATAGCTGTCAACGTTCACTCAAACCCGGGGCGGCCAATATTGACCAGGCGCCGGCCGGCACAGATTACTTGTGTTTTATATTATCGTGACGCGACCTATTTCTATTGTTTTTTTTGTTGATGTTTACCACTTTTATATTTCTTTGTTTGCTTTGTTTATAAAACGGATTATAAATGGCTCCTACGAATCCGCTCGCCGTATCCAGGGCCGGCATCCAAGGAGTTTTGCGTTGGCTTGCTTGTGCGGTCACATTAATAGACCGAGCCGACCGGGTAGGCGCGTTGCTAGCTCGGTACGGCGGGCTGGCAGCTCGGCTGCAAGACCTGGAGCGCCACGCCATGGAGTGTCGCGCGCATTATTTGGAGAACCCCCCAGCTGATGATGCCGTGTCGGAACAGCTGGAGCAGGATGTAGCCCAGGCCTATGAGCTGGCTGACCAGTTCACGGAGGCGGCTGAGAGGGCCCTGGCTGTTCGGAAGGGGGAGCCGGTTTTGAGCGGGGAGGTCAAACCTACCCCGACGGCGTTGCTAGGCCGATTGCCTACATTGGAGATTCCCACTTTTAATGGGGATCTGTCAGCCTGGATGGGCTTCATTAACCTGTTTGACAGCCTAGTGGATTCACGACGGGACTTATCCCCTAGTGAGAAGTTGGCCTATTTGCGCTCCTCCCTGCGAGGAGAGGCCAGCGCGGTGATCCAGCACCTGCTCATCAGTGACGACAACTACCAGGTGGCTCGCCAGCTTCTGGTTAGCAGGTACCAGAATGTCCGGTTACTGGCGGACACCCACGTGGCCACGATTTTGGCCCTCCCGCGAATCACGCGGGTACACCTGTTACGGAGGGAGTTGCTGAACCCGCTACTGTCAGCGGTCAACTCCCTAAGGCGATTGGACCTGCCGGTGGATCAGTGGTCCTTTATACTGCTGCACATAGTCCTCGCCAAATTGCCCGCTGAAATGAAGGGGCGTTTCGAGCAGAGGTACGGAGGCGACAGCGCCTCGTATCTCCCGCCCTTCGCGGACCTCCTTCGTTTTTTGGAGGACGAATGTAGGGTGACGGACCACCTGGAGCCCGCCCCGGTTCCAGGTGTTGGTCGTATGGTGGCGGCGAGGGAACAGCCCCGTCGCCCGACCAATCGCTATGCTGCCTTCCAGCAGTCCCCTCCCCCCGCACCGAGTGAGCGGTGCAGGTATTGCAGGGGAGATAGGCACATGGTGCACGAATGTGCCAAATTTAGAGGCCTCCGCCCAGAGGGACGGAGGGCCGTTGCAAGACAGCGCCAATGGTGCTATAGGTGTTTGGGGGGACACATGCAGTCGGCGTGTCCCCAGACCGAGGATTGTCGTCTTTGCGGAGGGAGGCATCACCCCCTCCTTTGTTTGGACCGCAAGGACGCCGGGAGCGACCGGGGTTCGAATTCCTCGCGCACGGGCGGGGGCCCGGCAGCCCGGAACCGGTCCCCTAGAGATTCGGCGGGGCTTAGCCCCCCCGTTCAGTCCCCCCCGGAGAGGGGGAACTATAGGAGAGACGCCCCCGCCACGGGCGGGGGTAGGGGGGTACCACAAGAGTACGCCACGGTGGCGATGGGCACGGGCCCTATTTGCTACTCCCCCCCCCTAATGGAGAGGCCTCGATTGGGGTACTATGTACCGAGGCACGCCCCACACGGGTATTACCCTGCACCTAGGAGTGCTGTTGGTCGGGGCCAGTATGTACCCGATTGGGACCCGCTCGCCCGGTACGAGCGTCCCACATTTGGCGCGCCGACTCAGGCGCGAGGGGGACAAGTACCCCCCCAAAATTTTTAATGGCGCCCCTGTCGGACCCAACCACCCCTCCGGAGCTTGTGCTGTTGCCAACAGCCTCCGTGAATGTTTGGGGACCTAAGGGCAATGTTGTCACGGTGCGTGCCCTTTTGGACTCAGGTGCCCAGGGGTGCATAATGTCCAGGTGGCTTGTCCGACAGCTGGGTCTTTTGCTTGTGCCGCATCACGAAGCGGTACGGGGGGTGGGAGACTCGCGGATCCCTGATCCGATTGGTCGAGTTGAGTTCTCCTTCTCCCCCCACTTCACGCCAAGGCCGAAGATCGGTGCTTCGGCGATAGTTTTTGATAAGGTGGTTGGACCACTCCCGCAAGTGCGAGTGCCGCCATCCACGATTGAGCTGACGTCTGGACTGGCTTTGGCTGATCCTTCCTTCCACCGACCGGGCCCAATACACTTGTTGATTGGTGCGGATGTCCTCGGTCGTGTACTGTGTGGAAGCAAGCGAGTTTTGCAGACAGCCGATCTTGTCGCCTTGTCCTCGTCGCTGGGTCATGTGGTGATGGGAAAGGTACCACAGACACCAGAGACCCCGTCGGTAGACCGCCAGACCATTGTCGGTTCTACTTTGTCCGACGTTCTCCAAAAGTTTTGGGAGGTGGAGGAACCCCCCACTGCCAAGCGGTTGGATCCGTTAGCCGAGGAGTGCGAATTGTTCTACCAGAACAACACTGGGCGCCTCCTCTCGGGTCGCTTGATTACCCGCTTGCCCTTCTTGGCGGTTCGCCCTCCTTTAGGGAGCTCCCGACCGATGGCCGAGAAGAGATTGTTGTCCATGGAGCGTAGGATGGCCAGGGATCCCGCATTCAAGGAGAAGTATATAGACTTCATGCGGGAGTATTTGGACCTTGGGCACATGTCCATCTCGCAGTTGGACTGGCGTAATGTGGAACATTACTTCCTGCCACACCACGCTGTTTTGAAGACTTCCAATGGGAAGATCCGCGTGGTCTTTGATGGTTCAGCGCCCACGTCAACCGGAGTGTCGTTGAATCAGTGTCTGCATGCGGGGCCGAAGTTGCATCACGATGTCTGTGATGTTTTGACCAACTTCCGCCGGCACGCTGTCGTCTTTGTGGCCGATATCCGCATGATGTTCAGACAGACCGTGATTCACCCGGAGGATAGACGATACCAGCTCATCCTTTGGCGTGAGGATCCCCAGGATCCGATGTTGGCTTACGAGCTGAACACCAACACTTATGGTTTGCGGTCGAGCCCCTTTGTGGCGATCCGTTCGCTTTTGGAGCTCGCAGAGCGTGAACGGCTACGCTATCCCCGGGCATCTGCTCTTATTGAGGGGGGGGCCTTATTTGTCGACGATATCTGCACGGGGGCCTCGAGCTTAGATGAGGCTCTCGTCTTACGTGATGAGCTGATTGCGCTCTTGAGGGCTGGTGGCTATGAGTTGCGGAAGTGGCTGTCTAACTCACCGGACCTATTGGCAGATTTGCCTAAGGACCACCAGCAAGAGCCGCTCCTCTTTGAAAATCCGGAGACTCCAGACATGCTGTCTGTTTTGGGAGTCCAGTATCGACCAGTCCCGGATTTGTTCACATATAGATTGGAACTGCCAGACCCAAAGGTCTGGACTAAACGCACGGTGCTGTCTACTGTAGCCCGTACCTTTGATCCGAACGGTTGGCTCAGCCCTGTAGTGTTTTCGATGAAGTGCTTCCTACAGGAGCTCTGGGCCGCGGAATTGTCATGGGATGAGCCCCTCTCTGGTAGCCTCCTACGAGAGTGGGTGAGGTTCGTGTCATCCCTACCCGACGTCAATCGGGTTTGTATACCGAGGCAAATGCTGCCTTCGGGAAAGTTTAAAGCCTCCCTGCACGGCTTTTGTGACGCGTCCGAAAGCGGATACGCGGCAGCCGTTTACATCCGAACGGTGGATGCAGCAGGCGTTGTCGCCGTACACTTAGTTACGGCCAAGAGTAAGGTCGCCCCCCTTCGGACTAGGCTAACCATTCCGAAGTTGGAGTTGTCCGGCGCCACTCTCTTAGTACGGCTACTCAATCATGTTGCCGACACCTTGGGAAACGGTGTCGACTTGGGGTCGATATTTGCGTGGTCTGACAGCCAGGTCGTCCTTTGTTGGCTGAAGAGTTCAGTCCACACCCTTGAGGTTTTTGTGGCCAACCGGGTCTCACAAATTCAGACTTCAAAGGCCCCGTTGATTTGGCGCCACGTACCGGGCGAATTGAACCCCGCAGATTGTGCCTCCCGCGGCTGCGAGGCGCCTGAGTTAGTGGACCACCACCTATGGTGGAGTCCATCATGGTTGTTACGGCCTGAGCGCTCATGGCCTGCCACCCCGGCTGTGGCCAGAGTCCCAGACCTAGGCATGCGTGTTCACGCCGTGGAGACGGTGGCGGCTCCGCAGATGGAGTTTTTGTTAGACCGCTACAGTTCTTTGGATAAGTTGCTCGGCGTGACTGCTTGGATGAGGCGCTTTGTGCGAAATTGTCGCCAGCCTCAGGAGAAATTGTTGTCTCCGGTCCTCGCCCCACAAGAGCGGCAAGACGCTCTGTTGCATTGGTTGCGAGTGACGCAACAGCGAGAGTTTGAACCGGAGCTGAAAGCCCTGCGCTCAAGTAAGCCCAAGTTGAAGGGACCCTTGGTGCGGTTGAATCCCTTCTTGGACAGTACCGGATTGCTGCGTGTCGGAGGTAGGCTCAGACATGCCAACCTGCCGTACGGATCACGCCACCCTTTGTTGCTCCCCAAGGATGGACCGTTAGTTAGACTGTTGATTACAGACCGACATGTAAAGAATGCTCATGCCGGTTGTAATGCTTTGACCGCGCTCCTCCAACGAGAGTTCTGGATTTTGTCAGCGCGGAGAATAATCCGATCCGTTATTTTTCGTTGTCTCCCGTGTTATCGTTTGCGCGCCGATACGATGCAGCCCCAGATGGGTGACTTGCCTGCCGATCGAGTGAACGAATCGATGCCCTTCTCAGGAGTTGGAACGGATTTTGCGGGGCCATTTACCGTTAAGACATCGCGGCTTCGTAATGCTAGAACGGAAAAGGCTTACTTGTGTGTATTTGTTTGTTTGGCCACTAAAGCGGTCCACCTGGAGGTGGTTAGTGCCCTCACCACAGAAGCCTTTGTAGCCACGTTGAATCGTTTTGTGTCTCGCCGCGGAATGCCGTCGTTAATCAGGTCCGATTGTGGAACCAATTTCAAGGGCACCGATAGGTATTTAAAGGAAGTTTGTGAATTTTTGGATAGGAATAATTTTGAGATCGGATCCACACTCTCTCGCAGAGGGGTACGATGGCAGTACTCCCCGCCATCCTGCCCCCACTGGGGAGGGATTTTTGAAGCAACTGTAAAGGCCGCTAAAACTCACCTTCGTCGCGTTATTGGGGAGACGGTCCTCACGTTTGAGGAACTCGCGACCGTATTTTGTAAGGTTGAGGCGGTCCTCAACTCGCGTCCGTTATGTCCGTTGTCTTCGGACGCGAATGATTTAGAGGCCCTTACGCCGGGCCATTTTTTGATTGGCAGACCGCTTAACGCCTTGCCGGAATATCCTTATTCCGAAGTGCCCTCCGGACGGCTCTCGCGATTTGAATTGCTCCAGCAGCTTACACAGAGTTTTTGGCGCCGTTGGCATCTGGAGTATTTGCACATTTTGCAGCAACGCGTTAAGTGGTCGGATAGGACGACCCCACCCAAGACAGGAGACCTCGTGTTGGTAAAGGATCCAAACCTGCCGCCCCTCCGCTGGCGTTTAGGACGCATTGTTCAGCTTCATCCGGGGTCGGATGGTGTGCCCAGGTTTGCCGAGGTCCTGGTGGGGGACTCTGTTTTGAAGCGAGCGATCGCTACCCTCTCTCGCCTGCCCTTAGATTGAGTTGGCGGACAGTTTGCTACTGTCCGGGACGGGGGGATGTTCGCGCCGCGCTGCGAGCGGTGCGTTGTCATTGTCAAGGTCACGGGCGACACGCAATGCGCTCGGGCCGCGTGCAGGCAGTTGGCCGTAAGCAGCCGCGAGACAAGTTCGTGTGTTTCTGTAGCGACGTGCCGCGCAAGTTACCTACCCATTTTGGGACCGAGATTCGTTTTGCACCTACTAGGGCTCCGGTCGGGGTACGGACGTGTAACCCGTGTGTGTTCGCTTTGAAAAGCGCCGGGAAAGTTTTAGCGGCCTATTAGGGCATTGTGTAGTATAAGAGTGTTAGCTGTAAGAGTATCCCATCGGGGGTTGTGTGGAGATCGTTTTGCCAGGGCGCGCGCGCGCCGGCGAGACAACGTCAGCCCCCCTGGATTACGGACACTATTCTAGTAAGGTAGGATTAGTTTAATTTACTTAATTTTGCATGGGAAACCTTCGTTCCAATAAACTGTGGAACACAGTAGATGTGGTCATCACAATTGTGCGTGATCACCCGATGTGGACAAAGAAAGCTATTGTAAAATATCTAGAAAAAAAGCTCTAACGAAACCTGTTCGCACTTGTCCGTCTGATTACATTAACAGCTTCGTCTATGAGTAGTGTGAGGGTGGATTTCTAATAAGCTCGCCAGTAAGATTAAGTGGTCTAATCGAGGGAGAGCACCACTCCCGTCTGTGGTTAGTGAAACTAATGAACGTGAGGTAAGAAGTGTAAATGCATTTGAATACGAGCATGATGTTGCGGCTTTGAAGATACAAATATTTAAGCAACCTTTGACAAGGTCAGGTAAAGGATGGGTGTTCAACCCTTTTTTTTTATAGTGAGGAGAATGCGTTTACGCATACCCCGCCCGCGTACGGTGTGTGCGGGCGGTGGTTATGTGGGACTCACCTATCCGCTTTCTGACCCCCCATCCAGCGACATGGACTCGATGGGGGGTCAGAAAGGGGGAATACCCACTAAACCCCTCACTACTTGCTCTCACCGCCGTCAGTAGGAGCTGCACTGTGGAGGGTCCGATGTGACAATCTCCTCCTGCGACCCGACGGCTGGCCCGGCATCCCGAGCCCCTACGCGGCGGGAGGAGGCCGACCAAGCGAGGCCATCCCCCCAGACTACACGGCTGGACTGGCTACAGGCCGTCACCCGCACTGCACGGTCCAACACCCACTAAAGTGGAATGAGGTGCGCAAAGCGCCGCATCCTCCGTCCCACCCGCCTTCGTCGGAGCCGATCCGCATGAGCTTCCTGCTCGCGGATCCGCTCCGATGCCTCCTTCTGCGAGACGACATCCTCGCAAAAGGAGACTG
Source organism: Crambus lathoniellus (assembly GCA_949710035.1). Classification (NCBI taxonomy): domain Eukaryota; kingdom Metazoa; phylum Arthropoda; class Insecta; order Lepidoptera; family Crambidae; genus Crambus; species Crambus lathoniellus. The sequence goes on along the minus strand of OX453305.1, from coordinate 9,825,478 downwards.
CCGCATCCCAGGACCTGTCGCTACCAAGCATGGCACGAGCCATGCTTGGCAGCGAGAGGTCTGTTCCTACCACAACGCACAGATTACTACGCTGCATGGGTGTTCAACCCTGGTCACTTGGCATTTTTTGGTAGTGTCTATTTTCTTGATTGTGATCTTCATTATCTAACTCAGAATTACAATTAATTGAATTCACGACCGTATGAACCTTGGCTTTTTAGTGGTAATGGTTTTTACAACAGCGCCATCGTGCATCCGTTCTTCTCCCGCATTATTTTTGTTGAAAATTTTATTTGGTTGTACACGTAAAACGTTTTAACGTTTAATACCTATAACCAACTTAACATTTTATATTTTGAATGAAAACCGGTGAAAGTACAGTCTTAATATAGATATAAAATACCTTTTCCTGTCATGCGGATTGCTGTCCGCTTTTTTTAACGGATAAAGTTAAGATTATTTTTTATTATTTAAGTAAGTAATTATTAGTTAGGAACACCTGCTTGAGTGTGTTATCTCTGTGTGTAAATTCTATTTATAAAAGATTTCCTCAAAGTCATGAAAATATCGAATCTATAAAATGTGTTCCACGCTGTATAAATAACCAATTCAGAACCAATCTTTAGGGCTCCCAATACTCCTGAGGAGACACAATTTGATTCCTTTAAATCATGACACACTCAAGCGTCCTTTTATCATTCGGTTTTGCATTGCCAAACCGAGATGAAAGGCTGGGTCGGGAAGGCCGCAGGGTAGGGCTGCCTCCACCGAAGTTGTTAAAACCGGAACAACACTTTATAAACCTTCACCAAAATTGACATGTTTTAATTTTTAACAAGGTACCTTAAATCGAAAACCATTTCGAGATTTTTCAATTTCTGACACTGTACATATTTTTTCGGATTTTTAAATCACTTATTTATTGAAATATTCGGAAAAAGCTCCTTTTATCTTGATGAAGGAACATTATACTGACATTCCTTTGCATAACATAAAAAACGCCTCTCATTAAAAAAAACTGTCGCTGCCAAGATGAGTAATGAGTACAAAAATTATACCTGCCTCTTTCACTCAATTCTGTCATGCCCGCAGAGTGACAGAGATGGGTATAAACTGCAGATGTCAATTTCGAGTTGTAGTGATACTCTTCGCTAAACCTAACCAGTACCCCGAGTGTAAGTTTTTATGTCAAGCAAACGCAAACTATTTCGAGTACGTATTTATGTCAATTTGTATGAAAACTGCATAAGCGCGCTACTCGCCGCTAGAGGCGCTGATACAGTTTTCATACAAATTGACATAAATACGCACTCACGATAGTTTGCGTTTTTTGACATAAAAACTTACACTAGGGGTACAGGAGCCGTACTCTGAGGGCCTACTCTAAAACGCAAAACTCGATACTTCGTTATACCCGTCCCTCTCACTCTCGACTCGTGACAGAATCGAGTGAAAAGGGCGGGGCTAACCGATGTGTTCACGCCGCGCTGCGAGCGGTGCGTTGTCATTGTCAAGGTCACGAGACAATGCGCTCGGCCGGCCGGTGTAGGATCGCCAGTTGGCCGTAAGCAGCCGTGAGACAAGTTCGTGTGTTTCTGTAGCGACGTGCCGCGCAAGTTACCTACCCATATTGGGACCGAGATTTCGTTTTGCACCTACTAGGGCTCCGGTCGGGGTACGGACTTGTAACCCGTGTGTGTTCGCTTTGAAAAGCGCCGGGAAAGTTTTAGCGGCCTATTAGGGCATTGTGTAGTATAAGAGTGTTAGCTGTAAGAGTATCCCATCGGGGGTTGTGTGGAGATCGTTTTGTCAGGCGCGCGCGCGCCGGCGAGACAACGTTCAGCCCCCCTGGATTACGGACACTATTTTCTAGCAAGGTAGGATTAGCTTAATTTACTTAATTTTGCATGAGAAACCTTCGTTTCAATAAACTGTGGAACACAGTAGATGTGGTCATCACAATTGTGCGTGATCATATTTTTGGTAGCAGAGCGTACCTAGTTGATATAATTAGTTAATTTTCATATTAAAATTAACTAGGTACATAAAATTTCATAGTAAAAATAAAATTATTTTTTTTTGTTAAAAAGGGTATTTCCGATCCGATTCCCGATCCGATCCGATTCCCGATCCGATCCGATCCGAGACGAGAAGTACTAAGAAATTGTTCTAGTAAATTCTCGAAGCGAATGTTTCTCACTTGGTGGATCCGATAATAGATAGACACTTATATAATTGTTGTCACATACTAGTGATTTGATACGAGTTTACTCGCCTAGATGTGTATATTTTTTTTTGTGTGTCCGGATTTATTTGACGAATAGTTTCGTTCGAAAGTGTTGTTTATTAGTACCACATACTAGTGTTTGTTCCGAGTCCGCTTGCCTAGTTAAAAAAGTGGAACTAGTTTTAATTATTAGTAGTATTAAATTACGAGTATTATTATTAAAAATAGTTTTGTTTTCGTTTGTTGATAACGGTTTAGTAGTTGATTTGCGAGGTATGCCATACCGTTAATCCTATACGTTTTGTTTATACCGTTATATTGTTAGCCCTTGAAATTGGTAAGTTGCTAATAATTTATGAAACTAGTAGGGTCCGTGTATGTCGTCCGAATTTTAATTGTGTTTTATATTATCGTGACGCGACCTATTTCTATTGTTTTTTTTGTTGATGTTTACCACTTTTATATTTCTTTGTTTGCTTTGTTTATAAAACGGATTATAAATGGCTCCTACGAATCCGCTCGCCGTATCCAGGGCCGGCATCCAAGGAGTTTTGCGTTGGCTTGCTTGTGCGGTCACATTAATAGACCGAGCCGACCGGGTAGGCGCGTTGCTAGCTCGGTATGGCGGGCTGGCAGCTCGGCTGCAAGACCTGGAGCGCCACGCCATGGAGTGTCGCGCGTATTATATGGAGAACCCCCCAGCTGATGATGCCGTGTCGGAACAGCTGGAGCAGGATGTAGCCCAGGCCTATGAGCTGGCTGACCAGTTCACGGAGGCGGCTGAGAGGGCCCTGGCTGTTCGGAAGGGGGAGCCGGTTTTGAGCGGGGAGGTCAAACCTACCCCGACGGCGTTGCTAGGCCGATTGCCTACATTGGAGATTCCCACTTTTAATGGGGATCTGTCAGCCTGGATGGGCTTCATTAACCTGTTTGACAGTTTGGTGGATTCACGACGGGACTTATCCCCTAGTGAGAAGTTGGCCTATTTGCGCTCCTCCCTGCGAGGAGAGGCCAGCGCGGTAATCCACCACCTGCTCATCAGCGACGACAACTACCAGGTGGCTCGCCAGCTTCTGGTTAGCAGGTACCAGAATGTCCGGTTACTGGCGGACACCCACGTGGCCACGATTTTGGCCCTCCCGCGAATCACGCGGGTACACCTGTTACGGAGGGAGTTGCTGAACCCGCTACTGTCAGCGGTCAACTCCCTAAGGCGATTGGACCTGCCGGTGGATCAGTGGTCCTTTGTACTGCTGCACATAGTCCTCGCCAAATTGCCCGCTGAAATGAAGGGGCGTTTCGAGCAGAGGTACGGAGGCGACAGCGCCTCGTATCTCCCGCCCTTCGCGGACCTCCTTCGTTTTTTGGAGGACGAATGTAGGGTGACGGACCACCTGGAGCCCGCCCCGGTTCCAGGTGTTGGTCGTATGGTGGCGGCGAGGGAACAGCCCCGTCGCCCGACCAATCGATATGCTGCCTTCCAGCAGTCCCCTCCCCCCGCACCGAGTGAGCGGTGCAGGTATTGCAGGGGAGATAGGCATGTGGTGCACGAATGTGCCAAATTTAGAGGCCTCCGCCCAGAGGGACGGAGGGCCGTTGCGAAACAGCGCCAATGGTGCTATAGGTGTTTGGGGGGACACATGCAGTCGGCGTGTCCCCAGACCGAGGATTGTCGTCTTTGCGGAGGGAGGCATCACCCCCTCCTTTGTTTGGACCGCAAGGACGCCGGGAGCGACCGGGGTTCGAATTCCTCGCGCACGGGCGGGGGCCCGGCAGCCCGGAACCGGTCCCCTAGAGATTCGGCGGGGCTTAGCCCCCCCGTTCAGTCCCCCCCGGAGAGGGGGAACTATATGAGAGACGCCCCCGCCACGGGCGGGGGTAGGGGGGTACCACAAGAGTACGCCACGGTGGCGATGGGCACGGGCCCTATTTGCTACTCCCCCCCCCTAATGGAGAGGCCTCGATTGGGGTACTATGTACCGAGGCACGCCCCACACGGGTATTACCCTGCACCTAGGAGTGCTGTTGGTCGGGGCCAGTATGTACCCGATTGGGACCCGCTCGCCCGGTACGAGCGTCCCACATTTGGCGCGCCGACTCAGGCGCGAGGGGGACAAGTACCCCCCCAAAATTTTTAATGGCGCCCCTGTCGGACCCAACCACCCCTCCGGAGCTTGTGCTGTTGCCAACAGCCTCCGTGAATGTTTGGGGACCTAAGGGCAATGTTGTCACGGTGCGTGCCCTTTTGGACTCAGGTGCCCAGGGGTGCATAATGTCCAGGTGGCTTGTCCGACAGCTGGGTCTTTTGCTTGTGCCGCATCACGAAGCGGTAAGGGGGGTGGGAGACTCGCGGATCCCTGATCCGATTGGTCGAGTTGAGTTCTCCTTCTCCCCCCACTTCGCGCCAAGGCCGAAGATCGGTGCTTCGGCGATAGTTTTTGATAAGGTGGTTGGACCACTCCCGCAAGTGCGAGTGCCGCCATCCACGATTGAGCTGACGTCTGGACTGGCTTTGGCTGATCCTTCCTTCCACCGACCGGGCCCAATACACTTGTTGATTGGTGCGGATGTCCTCGGTCGTGTACTGTGTGGAAGCAAGCGAGTTTTGCAGACAGCCGATCTTGTCGCCTTGTCCTCGTCGCTGGGTCATGTGGTGATGGGAAAGGTACCACAGACACCAGAGACCCCGTCGGTAGACCGCCAGACCATTGTCGGTTCTACTTTGTCCGACGTTCTCCAAAAGTTTTGGGAGGTGGAGGAACCTCCCACTGCCAAGCGGTTGGATCCGTTAGCGGAGGAGTGCGAATTGTTCTACCAGAACAACACTGGGCGCCTCCTCTCGGGTCGCTTGATTACCCGCTTGCCCTTCTTGGCGGTTCGCCCTCCTTTAGGGAGCTCCCGACCGATGGCCGAGAAGAGATTGTTGTCCATGGAGCGTAGGATGGCCAGGGATCCCGCATTCAAGGAGAAGTATATAGACTTCATGCGGGAGTATTTGGACCTTGGGCACATGTCCATCTCGCAGTTGGACTGGCGTAATGTGGAACATTACTTCCTGCCACACCACGCTGTTTTGAAGACTTCCAATGGGAAGATCCGCGTGGTCTTTGATGGTTCAGCGCCCACGTCAACCGGAGTGTCGTTGAATCAGTGTCTGCATGCGGGGCCGAAGTTGCATCACGATGTCTGTGATGTTCTGACCAACTTCCGCCGGCACGCTGTCGTCTTTGTGGCCGATATCCGCATGATGTTCAGACAGACCGTGATTCACCCGGAGGATAGACGATACCAGCTCATCCTTTGGCGTGAGGATCCCCAGGATCCGATGTTGGCTTACGAGCTGAACACCAACACTTATGGTTTGCGGTCGAGCCCCTTTGTGGCGATCCGTTCGCTTTTGGAGCTCGCAGAGCGCGAACGGCTACGCTATCCCCGGGCATCTGCTCTTATTGAGGGGGGGGCCTTATTTGTCGACGATATCTGCACGGGGGCCTCGAGCTTAGATGAGGCTCTCGTCTTACGTGATGAGCTGATTGCGCTCTTGAGGGCTGGTGGCTATGAGTTGCGGAAGTGGCTGTCTAACTCACCGGACCTCTTGGCAGATTTGCCTAAGGACCACCAGCAAGAGCCGCTCCTCTTTGAAAATCCGGAGACTCCAGACATGCTGTCTGTTTTGGGAGTCCAGTATCGACCAGTCCCGGATTTGTTCACATATAGATTGGAACTGCCAGACCCAAAGGTCTGGACTAAACGCACGGTGCTGTCTACTGTAGCCCGTACCTTTGATCCGAACGGTTGGCTCAGCCCTGTAGTGTTTTCGATGAAGTGCTTCCTACAGGAGCTCTGGGCTGCGGAATTGTCATGGGATGAGCCCCTCTCTGGTAGCCTCCTACGAGAGTGGGTGAGGTTCGTGTCATCCCTACCCGACGTCAATCGGGTTTGTATACCGAGGCAAATGCTGCCTTCGGGAAAGTTTAAAGCCTCCCTGCACGGCTTTTGTGACGCGTCCGAAAGCGGATACGCGGCAGCCGTTTACATCCGAACGGTGGATGCAGCAGGCGTTGTCGCCGTACACTTAGTTACGGCCAAGAGTAAGGTCGCCCCCCTTCGGACTAGGCTAACCATTCCGAAGTTGGAGTTGTCCGGCGCCACTCTCTTAGTACGGCTACTCAATCATGTTGCCGACACCTTGGGAAACGGTGTCGACTTGGGGTCGATATTTGCGTGGTCTGACAGCCAGGTCGTCCTTTGTTGGCTGAAGAGTTCAGTCCACACCCTTGAGGTTTTTGTGGCCAACCGGGTCTCACAAATTCAGGCTTCAAAGGCCCCGTTGATTTGGCGCCACGTACCGGGCGAACTGAACCCCGCAGATTGTGCCTCCCGCGGCTGCGAGGCGCCTGAGTTAGTGGACCACCACCTATGGTGGAGTCCATCATGGTTGTTACGGCCTGAGCGCTCATGGCCTGCCACCCGGGCTGTGGCCAGAGTCCCAGACCTAGGCATGCGTGTTCACGCCGTGGAGACGGTGGCGGCTCCGCAGATGGAGTTTTTGTTAGACCGCTACAGTTCTCTTGATAAGTTGCTCGGCGTGACTGCTTGGATGAGGCGCTTTGTGCGAAATTGTCGCCAGCCTCAGGAGAAATTGTTGTCTCCGGTCCTCGCCCCACAAGAGCGGCAAGACGCTCTTTTGCATTGGTTGCGAGTGACGCAACAGCGAGAGTTTGAACCGGAGCTGAAAGCCCTGCGCTCAAGTAAGCCCAAGTTGAAGGGACCCTTGGTGCGGTTGAATCCTTTCTTGGACAGTACCGGATTGCTGCGTGTCGGAGGTAGGCTCAGACATGCCAACCTGCCGTACGGATCACGCCACCCTTTGTTGCTCCCCAAGGATGGACCGTTAGTTAGACTGTTGATTACAGACCGACATGTAAAGAATGCTCATGCCGGTTGTAATGCTTTGACCGCGCTCCTCCAACGAGAGTTCTGGATTTTGTCAGCGCGGAGAATAATCCGATCCGTTATTTTTCGTTGTCTCCCGTGTTATCGTTTGCGCGCCGATACGATGCAGCCCCAGATGGGTGATTTGCCTGCCGATCGAGTGAACGAATCGATGCCCTTCTCAGGAGTTGGAACGGATTTTGCGGGGCCATTTACCGTTAAGACATCGCGGCTTCGTAATGCTAGAACGGAAAAGGCTTACTTGTGTGTATTTGTTTGTTTGGCCACTAAAGCGGTCCACCTGGAGGTGGTTAGTGCCCTCACCACAGAAGCCTTTGTAGCCACGTTGAATCGTTTTGTGTCTCGCCGCGGAATGCCGTCGTTAATCAGGTCCGATTGTGGAACCAATTTCAAGGGCACCGATAGGTATTTAAAGGAAGTTTGTGAATTTTTGGATAGGAATAATTTTGAGATCGGATCCACACTCTCTCGCAGAGGGGTACGATGGCAGTACTCCCCGCCATCCTGCCCCCACTGGGGAGGGATTTTTGAAGCAACTGTAAAGGCCGCTAAAACTCACCTTCGTCGCGTTATTGGGGAGACGGTCCTCACGTTTGAGGAACTCGCGACCGTATTTTGTAAGGTTGAGGCGGTCCTCAACTCGCGTCCGTTGTGTCCGTTGTCTTCGGACGCGAATGATTTAGAGGCCCTTACGCCGGGCCATTTTTTGATTGGCAGACCGCTTAACGCCTTGCCGGAATATCCTTATTCCGAAGTGCCCTCCGGACGGCTCTCGCGATTTGAATTGCTCCAGCAGCTTACGCAGAGTTTTTGGCGCCGTTGGCATCTGGAGTATTTGCACATTTTACAGCAACGCGTTAAGTGGTCGGATAGGACGACCCCACCCAAGACCGGGGACCTCGTGTTGGTAAAGGATCCAAACCTGCCGCCCCTCCGCTGGCGTTTAGGACGCATTGTTCAGCTTCATCCGGGGTCGGATGGTGTGCCCAGGTTTGCCGAGGTCCTGGTGGGGGACTCTGTTTTGAAGCGAGCGATCGCTACCCTCTCTCGCCTGCCCTTAGATTGAGTTGGCGGACAGTTTGCTACTGTCCGGGACGGGGGGATGTTCACGCCGCGCTGCGAGCGGTGCGTTGTCATTGTCAAGGTCACGAGACAATGCGCTCGGCCGGCCGGTGTAGGATCGCCAGTTGGCCGTAAGCAGCCGTGAGACAAGTTCGTGTGTTTCTGTAGCGACGTGCCGCGCAAGTTACCTACCCATATTGGGACCGAGATTTCGTTTTGCACCTACTAGGGCTCCGGTCGGGGTACGGACTTGTAACCCGTGTGTGTTCGCTTTGAAAAGCGCCGGGAAAGTTTTAGCGGCCTATTAGGGCATTGTGTAGTATAAGAGTGTTAGCTGTAAGAGTATCCCATCGGGGGTTGTGTGGAGATCGTTTTGTCAGGCGCGCGCGCGCCGGCGAGACAACGTTCAGCCCCCCTGGATTACGGACACTATTTTCTAGCAAGGTAGGATTAGCTTAATTTACTTAATTTTGCATGAGAAACCTTCGTTTCAATAAACTGTGGAACACAGTAGATGTGGTCATCACAATTGTGCGTGATCACGATGTTTCGGATTAGCGTTTCAGAGTACGGTCCCTGAAACGCAAATCCGAAACTTCGGTTAGCCCCGTCCCTTTTACTCGATTCTGTCATGACTGGGGAGTGAGAGGGACGGGTATAACGAAGTTTCGGGTTTTGCGTTTCAGAGAAGGCCCTCTGTTTTGTTTATTGACATATTTTGACATAGATAGAACTATGGACTTGCGATATCAGTAAAAATAATATGTGCCTCATACTCCTACAGAAGGAAGATTAATAAAGCTAACTTATATAACTTTACTAAACTAACAATTGAAAATTATGAAGGTGGCTGAAGGACATGTCAATTGTTATGGCAGACATTCGCAACCTTCCCAAAGTTGACATGATGATGTTATTGGAATATGCGTGAACACGACTCATTAACGTTGCGGAAATAAGGGGAGCTGAAGATTTATTTTCATCGAGAGATGCCTACGTAGAAACTTCAAACTTCTGTAGGCTATGTGGAAGTAAAACGAGAGCAAGCCATGTGTACCATCAAGGGCAGAGTAATTCCTGAACACAAAGTTCGATCAAAAATGTATATAGTTAAAGCAGTTATCGATGAGAGTAAAGACACTTTAGTATACACACATACACAAGTATGCTTTATAAACCACATAGCCAAACAAATACTATGTTTGTGAAATTCTCCAGTGTTGGTATTTCGTTTAGTAGTTACTCTGCCCGCCATTACATGTGTGGTGTGAAATATCAAGTCAGGCTAAAGTTTAGTATTTAAGTACCTACTTATTTTTGTTATATAAAATAGAAATCTGTGTTTGATAATATTTAAAAAGTAGTCGTGTTTGTCTGTTTAATAAAATACAATTTCATTTTGATATGCCTTTATTTCAATCTTTATCTACTTCCTGATCTAAGAATCTACCTTTCTAAACTACTAAAAACTAGAAAAATGTCTGTACATTGAATATATTCCAGAAAAAAACAGTTGGATTAGAGACAACTGGGACATAACCAATGCAAAAAAAACACACAACACCTTTTTCTTGTGTATTTGGGAAGGGATTTAAATGTCCTGATGTTGAAGGAAATGCTGGATCTTTATTAACATTTTGAAGCCTTCTTGGTACTTGGGGTTTTAGTCGAGGTCTTGTGACTTTATTCTCCATCCAATCCCTGTAATTTAGTACCTTAGAATAATAACGCCTAGAAACCGAGTAGGCCTAAGAAAATGAAGCAATTCAAACTGAGCCAATTTGGCTCAGTCGGCCCCCGACTTTACACGAACGTCCCGTTTTGTTAACATCAAAGTTTTGTTTGTGTGCGTGTCGGGGCTGGTCGGCGCACGTAGGCACGTAATGCTCGCACACACATAAATCTGATTTTTTGCTTCACTTTTGACAAAGCTTTAGTATGAAGACTATCGATCTAGCGTAAGCGAAGCGAAGAGTTATTAATCTATGTTTAGTACACACAACCACATGGTACTTTATTTTATATAAAGCAGCACACCACTGTGAACGTGTGGACATGGGCACGTAAAAAAATGTTTTTTGGGCATTTCAGAACTGTATTTTTGCAGCCAGGAACTACACAAAATTAAGGGATCTAATTCACGAACAGTTTTTTCTATTTTGAATTAAATTTACGAGTTATGAAGAGAAATAACATCAAATAAAACAACTTAAACCAAACGAGAAACCGTAACAACAACAAACAACAAATGTCATTAGTGTCACGTTGACTTGACGACGTCAGAATGTATTTTTTTAAATAATTTGCAAAGGTATGTCCGCCAACCTGCCTTCTTCCTGGACGTACGCTCTTTTTGAATGAGTAAGTTTTCAAATTAATTTTATGATGACTAAAAATAAAAAATTTGGAAAAGGAAAAAATACGAGTCTCCTCTTTTTAAATGTTATTTCTAAATAGCAAATAAAAACACATGATAAATTTTATGAAATGTTGTCAATTGCCGGAATCAACCAACGAATTTTAAACCCGGACTTTTGTGTGACGTAAAGATGTTTCTCAAACTTCCAATAAGTACTAACAATGTAAAAAAATGGTACCTTAGCACTCATTGGCACAAGCAAAAGCACAAGGTGTGTAGGTACACTCAGGGACAAATTCGGTTAAACACCTCTTATTTCTATTCGAATGGCTGCCTCGCCATTCTCGTGCATTTACTATTTGTTTATGTTTAAGCTAGGGTAGTACAATGCATAAGTAATTACGGATAGGGACTGCAAGTGAATGGTGAGAAGATCTTACGTGATGGATGCCAGCCTCTCGTGTGGCTGGCACACGAGAGGCTGGCATCCATCACGTAAGAGGTGATTCACCGAATTTGTCCCTGGTTGTACATGTAGCTGCTAGCAAGGTTAATTACAATCTTTTTATAAACTTGCCATGTTCGTTAGTTAGTAAGTACCTAGTTAGTTAGTGGGGGACAAATCTTGCAAGCTTAATTTGACCCACTTCCCAGTGTCCGATGGAGCTGAAATTTTGTATACAGGTTTGGTTTAGATGACAATACAACATTTAATACAGTCACCAAAAAACCTTGTCATGAAAATGAAATTTCTCTCGGAATCATCTACCACGAAAGAACTGGCTATCTCATCTCTGCTGAAACACAATAATGCTGAAAACATCATTGTTATGGCGTCACACTTCGATAAGATGGTGGTAGCTAGCCAGGCCGACTTCAAACAATTCCTACCACCAACCAAACCGAATACAATATGTACCCCCACTGGGAATCGAACCCGGGACCTCTGGGTCTGAAACCGATGGTGTGAACCACTAGAACTGTTGAGAGGTGTTCTAGAGCCTAGTGGCTTGCATAGCTAGCTGCGTGGTAGGTCGCTAGATGCCGTGGTAATTTGCGTATGACCGGATAAAAATGTGATCAGTTAAACACACACAGTAATTTAACATACATATAAGTACTTAACATACAAAAACTTGCTTGTTTACTTCGATACACGCTAAGCGACGCTATTGCGGCCGGATGTCTTCTCAAACGTTTGGCTACACGCCCGTTTGAATAAGGGCCCAGACAGATTGTATGTCGCCTGGAGGCAACGGCGGCCCGTCAGTTGGTTGCAATCGGCTACACGTAGCCGATTTTGACACATTTTTTTGCTGTCTACTTCTATGTTGTCTGTGACTTCTCATGATGAATATGAGGGAATGTAGCGATACCTTCTAAAATACTAGACTATGGGCTCTAAAAATCCATGTAAAATTTTATTAAAATCTTTTTCTATTAGCGACTTATTGAATAAAAACCTCTGAGGGCGCCACTTTCGGCTATGGTATCGCCTTAAGTAGGACAAATGTGGTAAAACCATGGAGCTCGACTTAATACTGAGGTAACTGGAGTTCTCACCCTGAATAAAAAAGTGTACCCAGCAAATTTGACATTTATGTATGTAGTGGCTGTCAGTTGTCTCATATGACCATACGTATTTTTTTAAAGTGTAGGTGAAACGGAAGACATCCACTGTGTAATTTTTGGTCACAAAAAAGTGTTAGTACTGCACTCTCCAATTAAGTCGAGCTCCATGGGTAAAACAGTCGTTTGACAGCCCTATCACAGGGTGAAAAGGGAAAGGGAGTTGGATTCCTAGTTTCCGTAAAAATTCCGGCAGCAAGGGGGGGATGGTTAATGATCAAAACGCCTTCAATATTGCGGAGGCATGAGTCTTATCATTATAATTTATTCACGGCGCAGTCGCGAAGTTGCGTCCTGTAGCAAAAATCTGGGGATATCTCCGAAGTTGTATTATTAAAATGGATTTAATGCTTCCGACTTAAGGCGTTGGGTAAATGGAGTTGTGATTTAATTGCACTTTGAATACAATTTTAGATACTTTTGTTACAGTTCTGCTATTTCACTAAGGTAATCCTACTAATATTATAAATGCGAAAGTTTAGATGTTTGGATGTTTGGATGTTTGTTACTCAATCACGCCATAACGGCTGAACGGATTTGGCTGAAATTTGGAACACAGATACTTTGTAGCCTGGAGAGGAACATAGGCTACTTTTTATCCCGGAAAAAAATCACAGTCCCGCGGGATACCGTCATGTAGTTCACGCGGGCGAAGCCGCGGGCGGAAAGCTAGTACATGAATAAAATTACCTAAGTGGTTTTTAATACCTTATTGCGTCTGTTTAATACGGGGCGGATAATTCGTACGGGGAAATGGCAGAGCTGCTGAAAAGTTGCGGGTTCGCGTCCTGGATAAAAAGCTGTTATATAGAAAGTTACTAAGTATCCGCCCGCGACTTCGTCTGCGTTTCTGAGGCCGTACTCTGAAACGCACATCCGAAACTTCGGTTAGCCTCGTCCCTTTCACACTATTCTGTCATGACTTACCGTGCGAGGGACGGGTATAACGAAGTTTCGGGTTTTGCGTTTCAGAGTAGGCCCTCTGGTTATATTCACTTCACTTCACATCACTTCCAATTTTCGCATCTTCCAACGCATTTTCAATAAAAACATGGACTGAAATTAATACAAATACTTACTTAGAAGTTATTGAAGGTACTACATAATTTACCTATATGGTAGGTAGGTACTATCGAAGTACCACCGAGAGGAACATAATGCCCCAATAGGGATCCAGTATAGGTGGCGCTTTGTCTATAGCCGCTCGAAGAAACTTTCCTCTTCGTAGTCAAACTTAGATCACGCCGGGCGTCTGGGGGCATCTCATGCGAGCTGAGTCGGGTGTGACAACGGTAGACATTGGTGTGACAACGGTAGATATTTGGTGGGCCAACCGGAACAAAGAAAATGGTGAAGATTAAGCTTCTTTCTTTCTTCTTTTCTTCTTTAATTTGGATTCAATATTGTTACTTTAAATAGGTGCTAGCAATAAAGGAAAAAATGCAATTCAATAGGGAACTTTTCTTCTCCGTATTCAAACTTAGATCAGGCCGGGCGTTTGGCAGTAACTCTTTGAAGAGTTCGGTGTGATAATCGTAGCTTTGGTGTGCCAAGAGCACAGACGTTATAAAAAATATTATTTTACAATAAAACTTATTAACTATTTAAACCTTTTACATGTGCTCTTGAAAATAAATAAACGATTTTCAATTTGATCAATTATTAGAAAAAAACTAATGTTTTGCTTGATGATATAGGAACAAGTAATGAGCCAAAAGGATCACTTATCACTTTTACATTTTACCCAAAATTTATACATGTTCATACCTTTAAGACGATATTATTTGATTACTTTAAATATAACTGAAGTGAACGGGCACAAATTACTAATCTTGGACATTAGTGTGAGTAGGGCATCGATTTTCGCATAGCTTTAGCTCGAAATAATGAAAACCTGGTCACCCACTTACAGGACAACATAAAACCAACCGAGTCATCTTTACGACTTCCACGTCAAAAACAAATGACGTGCTCCATTTCCTTTTCTGGATTAGAACGAAGGAATGACTAAGAGAACGAAAACAACCGACATCGCTCGAAGGATTGCATCGTAGAAGTGGCAGTGGGCGGGACACATAGCGCGGAGAACCAATGGCCGTTGGGGCGGAAAGGTTCTCGAATAGCGACCGCGTACCCTACGACGTTCCGTGGGCAGGCCCCCTACAAGGTGGACGGATGATCTGGTCAAAGTCGCTCGCGGGAAGCCGCTGGATGCGGGCAGCGCAGGACCGATCGTTGTGGAGATCCTTGGGGTAGGTCTATGCCCAGCAGTGGGCGGCGTATGACTGATATCATGATGACTATGACAAAAAATAGTATGTCTCACATAACACAAGCATTGCATGCTGTGCTTACATCTAGTAGGGTAAATCTTTATTATATAATTTATTAATATCTTTTTAGAAGCTTTCTTGATTGTAGGGCCCCAGTTTAGAATCAAAATAATTAAAACAAGCAGGTAAAATTGCAAGTGGGCGCGGCGTTGCCACCCTTTTGCTCCAAACCCGAAAAAGTCTTAATTTTTTTTTACTTTTTCACGTTGTCATAGTAACGTGCCATTTCTCGATGCCACACTTCATTTAGTCAGTATAGTCACCAGATAACTCTGCGCGCGAGACGGGGGCGTTTTTGGCGATACTTACATTACATTTTTTTGTTCTAAGGTTATGGAAAAGATTAGTATTCGATTTTGGCCGCGCCCAGACTTATCTGGAAGGCGGAACATGGTCCTTTCAACCTCTTTTTTGAGTACAAGCCATGCAATGTTACGTCTTAACATCTGGCCACTCATGCTGAATCCTTACTTTACGACCTTATTTATCCTGATCTTCAAAAGAAAGCTAAGTGCTCTAGGTAAGCGTCTAAAACTCCATCAGCTCTCACTTTCTTAATACTAAGTATCACGAGCGTGTCCCAAAATCGCTAGCTTAATCCCGTCGCTACACCTACTAATTTGCAGCGAATAATTCCTCTCTCATAAACAATGCAAGCTAACAAAACAGGCAGGCTTCTTAATTAAAGTTGCTCTATATACTTACCTACTCGATCTCCGCTGGAAGTTAAGGAAAGGTTAAGACACCCCCCAACACCCTCCCTCCTACGGTATTCCTGAATTTTCCCGAAAGTATCGTTTAATGCAACTTTATTATCTACCGGTGTAGAGTAGTAATTAATTCTTTCTTTTTTGGACAAACATTTTTGTAAATAATACTTTCGTTAAATAGACATTCTTATTTTTACTTTATTATTTAATTAAACAGGGTTTTATGACCCCTCCTCCACAATTCACTTTAAATCTTACGCAACTGAAAATTTGTTTTCAAGATTGTGTACACATCTAAATAAGGTAAATCATTGTATTAGATTCGTCTTATATATGTCGTCTTATATATATGATATGTCGTTCGCTGGAAAGACGAAGTCGCCAAAGATCTGGAAGAGCTTGACGTGCCCAACTGGTCCAACCTGGCACAAAACAGGAAAGAATGGCGCACTTTGTTGTCGGAGGCCAAGATCCACTTCGGGACGCTGAGCCAGCGAAGTAAGTAAGTATTGTATTAGATTAATATTTTGTTGATCCCAATTGGGTATTTGACTGTTGTTGAAATGTAGATATTTAATAATGACATTCAAAAAAATAACATTATTGAATAACAAATGTGAAAAAAGAAATTAAATCTGTATCTGTACAAGCGAATTATGAGCTACTTAATTGTGACTCTAGCTATCTCTTTCTAAAATGAAATTTTCTGTGGCGAGAGTATGGCGCTTTAGAAATGTGACGTCACGTTTCTATAGCGCTCTCCTTGTCTAATTAGAAAGTTTGATGCTCTATATCGCTGAAAACATGCAAGATATTTGAAAATAAATACATATGTTGTGTTGCTACTAATTAAATTAACATTTTAAGCCAATAAAAAAATTTCAGTCATATACCCAATTCGGATTTATTATCATTAAGTAGCTCTTTAATCAAGCTATCATCGAGTACAACAATAATCGGCTATCCTGCTGATAAACAAAGCACAAAGCAGGGTCATGACTCATGAGTCCATGACCCAGTTTATGGCATTGGATACACTTTACCCTTTGCTCTTCAGACAAAGAATATATACTCAGATGTGTAACGAAACTACGGCATATTTTGGTTTCTGTTAACCATGGAGACCTTAAAACAAGTGAAAAAGACGAGGAAATAAAGGGCAAGCTCAGGAAATGGCAAAAATAATAAAAAAATAAAAGTATGACAGTCTCAGAAACAAGATGACAGAAGAAACAAAAAGTACTTACCTCCTGAAAACTACTAATAAAAAGCCATGAAAAGCTGTTTAATGCCTGATGGCCAATTCGTTTTAACAATATTTACAGGGCACATAGTATTTTAACTGATTTCCAAATTAGCTAAGCTAAAACGCTATAATTAACTATTTATTGCGGCGTATCCATGGTAACAGGACCTATGTATACTGATTTAAGCCACCGAGTTAAGTACCGCACACTGTACATAATTTCAGTGTCCCAAATGATTCCACCTCAGCTAAAATTCGTGGCCCAAGTGACAAGCTTGGAGCACGAGCTAAAAATCGTATAAATCTCAAATAGTGTATTAGTCTGAATTTTTATTACGAAAAATATTACTTATATTACATAAAGCAAACTATTTCTATTTAAGTTTATTTCTTTCAGCATACCAATGGAAAATACAGCGAAACAGCGCGGACTGCGACGACGCGACGACGGCGATGGCGCGCGCGAATTGTACGTGTTGTATTGTGCTCGAGAATAACAGATTTACTAGCCGTGTTAGTGTAAGTCAAATCTTAAGCAGGGCACTCACCTAGCAGTGTAGCACGTTATAGCGGAAATACATGGTTCACTTATGTCTTTCAATTTGGATGAAGCAACCAAATTGAACAATGTAAACGTAAAAGTGAATCATTCACTGTCAATGTGCGTCTGTATTTCAGCGCTTTTCAACCAAAGTTAATCAATTTGGTTGAACCGTCTAATATTCCGCGTATCCAGCTACTAGCTCCCGGATCCGCAGTACTAGCCGCCTTTGTGTTAGCAGTGATACCGCCACTCGGCGGGTCAATGCGAGCTTACTGCGCTCCACGCGCGAGCGGCTCGTAGCGGGGTCGTGCCTACGTACTCACTGATACCACAGCTGATACTGTAGCAGTTACGTTACGTGCTACACAGCTACGTGAGTACCCTGCTTTACAAACGTAATTTGAGCCACGTAACAGTGTTTGATTGAGCTGAAATTTTGCATGCAGTTTGAGTTTTTGGCTTGGATTGGATTACAAATACAATATAAAAAATATGTAGTTTAAAAAACTATAGAAACACACTTTTATAGGAACATACGAAAAAGTACAAAATAACCGTCTATTCAGCAACTGAAATTAAAAAGCGTGGTGCGCGTTGTCAATATTAAGTAAGTACTTGAATGCATGCTTTGCAAAGGGCGCACCACGCTTTTTAATTTCAGTTGCTGAATAGACGGTTATTTTGTACTTTTTCGTCTGTTCCTATAAAAGTGTGTTTCTATAGTTTTTTAAACTACATATTTATTTTTTACTTTTTAGTTAACAAATGGCAAGCCCAGGATGGGGATGGTAATCGATTTCACAGTCCATTCATGTGTCTGCCCACCCCGTAAACATTATAACTCAAATACAAATACAAATTCAAGTGGAGTCTATTAGTTACCAGATGTGCGAGCCGAACCCTTACTTCCTCCCTGCTCCATCATCAGACCCTCACCACCAAGTGTAGCGAATAGGTCTTATCAAAACGAAACGAATGAGCCAGAACTCGAGGTGTTTCCTATTGGTCATTAAGGAGTGCCACTGGCTTCCTCTCTGCTCCATCATTAGACCCTCACCACAAGGTGCAGCTAATAAGTCTCGTCAGAACGAAACAACGGAGCCCAAACTCGACTGGTTTCCTAGTGGTCATTAAGAAGTGCCACTGGCTTTCTCCCTGCTCCATCATCGGACCCTCACCATTAAGTGTAGCGAATAGGTCTCATCAGAACAAAACAAATAAGCCTAAACTCGAGGTGTTTCCTAGCAGCCATCGAAGAGTTCTATTGCCCACCTCTTGACTCCATCATCAGATCAGCTCGATGGTAGCGAATTATTGTATTGTCATCGGATTCATATAGACTTGCAAAGTTTCAAATCAATACGACAATTAGAAGTAGGTTAAAATTGAATTCCAAGATTTTCTTACATTGTGACTTAGTTACAAGTGAAGCTAATAAAAGTGTGGTAAAAATGGCCAGTGTAAACCCTTGGCCATGTAAGTGTTTTTTCTTAAATATATATTTAAATATTTTCTGAATATTAAGTATGCATATATTTCTAATTTCTCATAATTCATTCATCATTCCTTGTATGTTTATATGAGAAATAAAACAATTCTTTAAACCTTAACAGAATCTCCAAATTTCCCCAAATTTATTTTCTAGTTTTTCATAAACAACAACTCAATAAAATATCTTCACTATTACAAAGACAATGCAATGTTTTATTTCAAGTAATTATATCTTCGACTTATAATAATTTTGGTTTCAAAAGTGATCGCTAGATTAGAGTTTGGAGCTTCAGACTCGCCCTTGGCTCAAGTCCATGATCTGCTACTATATTTAGGATATTCAGGAAGAGAGTGTAGAGTCACAGTATTAAGATACTGTGGTAGAGTCCTACATGATGAGAAGGCGTCCCACATGACCATCCCTCGCTTACGGGGTATGCGTATGCATTGCCCACATTAATAAAAAAGGTGTTCACACAAAGATTTAAAATATCATAGTTGTGACCTTGCAGCTCCTCAATTAGCTTTGCGAATAAGAAAAAGTTGTTTTTATTTCTAATAAATATATAATATTTGTATTTTACCTCTGCGTACAGAACATAGAAAGATTTTTCTCTTTTATGTTCTGTGATCCTCGGTATACAGGAGGATATGCCACATGGAGAAAAAGTAATTATAAAGGCGTACTATTACGAATACCATAACCGCGTTTCACCATACGCGCGCCTTTACAGTACCTTAAATACTGCTGAGCAAAAAAGCGGATACAATTCCAATTTCTCACAGGCGATTATTTAAATTAAAGTTCTTTGAATGTAGTTCGTTTTGTTAACGTCTAAAATAAAAAAATAAAGTAGGTATACTAACAAGGTACTTACCATCCATTTGGCAAAGTCGTGGGACGCCCTGTAAAGCTAACAATATAAGAGTTATTTCTCAACCATACCTGTGCCGCTCAGCTCATAGTTTACACCACACATCCTCACCGACCCCTATTAATAACGGACGTCGATCTTAATTATTTAACGACATGTATCGGCGTCTGCGATATACCAATTGTATACTAAGCCGAGTGGCCCGTGCATGAATTACCAGTATTCAGGCAGCAAATTGACCTTTGGAGAGAGCTAGAGATTTATCTTTGAAGGAACATTATCCTAAGTCAATGAAGCTTTATTAAACTGAATTAATAAGTTCCGTTTAATAATAGCTAAGAGCAATAGCTAAGAGGGCTATGTATCGTCCAATTTACCTACCCATTCAAGATATACCTAATTTTTACTGACATGAAGAAACTCATTCGCCGGTAATTTGTTCCAGTTACTCATTTCGTCAGCTTGAGCTGCAAATAAGCTTTCGTCAGGTAAGTAAGTTAAGTTTGTCTATAGCTAAATTCAATAATGCGGGTTCTGTATTCACAGACAGACTTTTGGATTAATATACAAAATTGACCAAGAGATTAAAGCTTAGGCATCAGGTTTGTTATATCTACATAGGTAGATAAATTATATTCAATGCCTCTCCAAGTACTAATAGCTTTAAGAAACAAATACTTACCTGGTAGAATTGTTTAATTAACTTTAAGTTCACTGCACTTCGATTTTATTTTTTTGTTTAAAACTTGTACTTTTGTTGTTTATGTTATTTATCTGCTTTTTAGTTGTTTATATTTACCTATAAGTGTAAACTTCACTGATTTATGTAAGTACTATCGTATTTTTATCTTTATATCTGTTCTGTGTCTGGAACATTGTAGGTATGTTTTCCAAATAAAATAAATAAGTACCTTTATTTATCTAAAACCACCTGATAGATTTTGATGTGATCAGAATCATTATGAATCTAAATTAGTCTAACCTACAAAATACCGTAAAACCGGGTTACTTTGACCCTAGGGGGTAATTTTGACCCAAAATTGTTTTTTTTTTGACTTTTATGTACTGCAATATAATAATCAACTGAGCATAACAATATTTCTCTGAATCCTTTGACAATGGCTTGCAGCTGATAGATAAAAGTTCATACCACAGGACGATATGGTTCTACGGCACCTACTATTAAACTAATCTCTGCACATCTACAAACCCGATGATCTTAAACAGAAGTTAACTAATCAAATTAATCGGAAGGAAGGCCGATACCAACATTATTAATGCAAGACCACCACACCCCTCCCGCCGCCTCCACCCCCTAACCCAACCCTTCAGCTTCCATCTTCCGCGAAAAGGAACAAAAAAGTCACATAAAAATATCATCAACTCAACCGACGAAAGGAAATATATTATGACATATCGAATAAGGATAATTTATTACCTACGCGTGATTCTTTGGGAAATAATATATTTATTATAATAAAAAGTCCCCCCCTCAATAATTCCTGAGCAAGGACAGTAGGTACACTGAGTAGAGACTTAAAAAGTTTTTAGTAAAAATTTCATTTTTATGACAAGCTTTTTTGCTGACTGTACTTAAATATTGTGTTGTCATCTAAACCAAACCTGTACCTATACAAAATTTCAGCTCAATCGGACACTGGGAAGTGGGTCAAATTAAGCTTGCAAGATTTGACCCGAACGGACATACATGCATACATACAATGCAAGTTAAGAAATAAATAAATAAAAAGCTTGTAAAATTGACGATGTATTAAAAAGCTACGTACAAGCCAATCAAACATCAATTTGACTACAAGAAAGTCGTTATAGGAGGAGCCCGTGGCGCAAATTGTTAGCGCGTTTGGCCTGTGATCGTTGAGGTTAAGCCACTTTCG
Organism: Crambus lathoniellus; assembly: GCA_949710035.1. Lineage (NCBI taxonomy): Eukaryota > Metazoa > Arthropoda > Insecta > Lepidoptera > Crambidae > Crambus > Crambus lathoniellus. Next base: position 9,804,151 of record OX453305.1, on the reverse strand, counting down.
CTATGGTCGGTCACGGGATGGGTGCCCAAAAACTTTTCATCCCGACCAATCCGCACTGGGCCCTCTTGGTGGGTTATGGCTCTAAGGGAGGCCAGTGCCCCAGCAGTGGGGACATTAAAATGGCTGATGATGATGAAGTCATTATAGAGCTAGAAATGAACTAAAACTATAAAACATCAGATTAACAAACTGTGACCAAAGTTTACTCCTGTTGCGTGTTCGACGAAATCCATTCTTATGCGTTGTCTAGTTTTCCGCTTAAGAAACGGCAAAACTTCCTTATTACCTTACATTAAGTGTCTAAGTTGCGCGGAAAAACTGTTTTGGTACCGAGAATCAACTATTGCGTATTTGCTTTGTTACGACCACTTCAGTATTACGTCCACATTAGATTCTCCTAGTTCTTGTACATATAAATTTAGAGCTCCAATTCCTGTGAATTCGGGTTACTTGTCGGTCGCCGAATGTTGTTTCGCAGAATGGGGTTTGGGTGCACCCCACCCCGTCCTCTGAACTCTACATGTTATTTACGTGTGAACACAACGCTGCGAAGGGTTCAATTTATCTGACCTACTGGGCCTCCACTAATATAACCAACGGAATTGCTTGTACCTCTTTTAGCCCGGTCATTTTTTCTGTTTCTCGACGTACTAGTTACGAGAAGATTCTGCTACGTTTTCCGGTGCTTATTTATAATTCAGTTAAAATGTTCGCCATTTGTGAATATTTCATTTAACGTTTTATGGTTTGTTGGACGTTAAGAATATGCTTAAATATTAATACGATTTTAGCTGTAGGTATACAGATTGTAAAACACTCAAAACTGGTGGATGTAGAAAATTTATGTAATACAATGACTCCTTTTTATTAATATTTTTTTAATTTTAGTTAATACTAGCTTTCCGCTCGCGGCTTCGCCCGCGTGAACTACACGACGTTATCCCGCGGGAGTGTGATATTTTTCCGGGATAAAAAGTAGCCTATGTTTCTCTCCAGACTCTAAAGTATCTATGTCTCAAATTTCAGCCAAATCCGTTCAGCCGTTTTGGCGTGATTGAGTAACAAACACCCAAACATCTAAACATCCAAACATCCAAACTTTCACATTTATAATATTAGTAGGATAATAATGTACCTCTTTATCATCAGTTGCTTAATTTATTTTAGTAACATTCTGTGATGCAAGTGTGTCGTCACTTTCTGATAGTAAACAATCTACAAATCATTTATCCTGCACATCAGGTTTTCACAGTTTCACTATTCAAAATGTCATACACAACGCGTTGTCTAAATAAAAACGAAAAACTGTATTTACAACTGAAGTGTTTGTTTGAAGAGAAGTAAAACTAAAAAAGTAAAAGTAGGTAAAGAGTTAAATGTTTCACACGGTGCCAACCATCAACTCTTATTGCGGTTTTGCTTAGGACCTAAACTGATCTGCTTCGCTTATTCGTACCAAGACCTCTTAATATCAATGACAACGATTCAGTGATCATTCAATGACATTTCACAGCCGCTAAGCTGTCATGAACTCTTATTTAACTTATAACTCGGCCAAGCTAACATGACACCTGCAGGTTATACCCGTCCCTCTCACTCTCCGGGCATGACAGAATCGAGTGAAAGAGACGGGTAGAAGAAATAAGGACACAAATCGTTCGGTCATTCATATTTAGCAATTCATTTGCGATCCAGTGTTTAGAAGGTCATAGTATGAAAGAAAGCAATTCATTTTAGGAACCTATTCTGCATCGCGCTATTTTTGAATCGCTCTATTAAAGTTGATGGTAGGCAGGCACCCTGAAAAATGGAAAATGAAGTATTTAGAAAAATGTCATAAAAGCATTTTTCCAACGCAGAACAAGGCTGTTTATACATATACTTACTTACTGGGACTTATGTATCAAGAAATAAACGAAAGATTTTCTTTCCTGACCTACCTCAAACATATAAGCAACTTACTTCTTGAATTCATTAAAACATAGGTAGTATGTAATTGAGGTTTTGACGACTAAAATACGAACAAAACAATATTCCTAACTGGCAGAAAAGTGGCCTTGTAATCGAAAGATCTGATTTGATATTAAAAGTGACAAGAGAAACTTCTATCGGAGCAAGCGGCGAGGCGATTCCCAATTACAGCCATTTTAGGGGGCGCACCCCGATCTATGATGGACTGGAAATATTCCATAATATCAAGAGCGTCGTTACAATGCCTTAGCAGAATATTTTTCTTGGGCAGAAAGCCGATATTCCCCCAAGAGTTACGACATTTCAATTTGCCAAGGCGGGCGGAAAATGGAATTACGATTGAAGCGAGAACGCCCGAACGTCGACGAGCCGCGCTCGGAGCCGAGCTCGCCCGAGCACACCCGAAGTCTGCCGACGGTGGCCGAGCGCGCAACGCGCCTGCCGCGCCAAGCCAGTGTATTGATTAGATGCGGGCGCCCGATGCCATATAAATTAGGCCGCACAGAAAAACAGGTTTCAAGTAAGTATTTACAATGGCGAAAAATATTTAAAATATTTCTGATAAATCCTTTCTTTCAAAGACGCAAAAGAAACCAACTGCTCGCCATGTCAGCGCGTTGTCGCCGCCTCGAAGTTTGGAATCCGAACACCAACGCCATTGCTGTTTTCAGTTGCGTTTGAAAAGCGCGGTAAAATACGAGATGGGCAGTGGCTGAATTTCAACCACTGCCTGAAATAATGTCCCATTTTTAAAGCCTTTTCTTTATTTATCTCTCTCATTAATAATTAAGATTTCGATAAATTAATCTGCCCAATCATTTAAAAATAAACATTTCCCATTGGCCGTACCCACACATACCAACATCGTCGTGAAATAATGTAGAGGAATAAATAAACATTACATTATTAACGAATGTTGGCCTCGTTTCTCGCTCTCTTTGTTCGTTTCACGATTTTCCATGAGGATTAATTGAAAATAAGTTTTCCTCATTGTGGTTGCAAGGTTCAAAATAATTTGTTTGCAGAAACATTTTGTTTCCAGCGATTGCCGTAACGGTGTTCTTACTGATAATGGTTCTTAATGTGTGAAGAGTAGAGTTTGGAATCGAATGGGTGTGTGACGGTACGTTTCATGATTTGTGAGTTTATAGCAACGGTGAAGTGTCGGTGGTTAATGGTGGCAGCGTGTGGCTCTCGCCGGTCGCCATATTGAAAAAGTTGGCGCGAAAAAGGGCGGCAAACGTGGAATAACGGATAATGTAGAGTTTGCTAGAAATCTATGAATTAGTTACGCGCTAATATGAAAACTTTCTACGTGTCTGTAGATGGTATTTAATAAACCGAATGAAGTACCGATGATAGTCGAATTGCGACTTAAAATTGCTTATTTGAACAATATCTTTTGATTGTATTAACGTTTTTAATAAATACAGATTTTGACTAGAAACTTTGTGTGGAGAAAACTTACTGCCCAGCAGGTCATCTTTTGGGGTGTACCAACCCCTTACTTTGTGTTTCGGTAAAATCCTGCATTCCCATGGAAAATTTCTAAATGTCTTGCTTGTCTGACGTACCGCACAATAACGAAAACATGCCACGCACGACCCTTCCACGCGTCTGCGCAGTCAAAGTAGCGGGAGCTTCTTAGTTCTTCATAAAACTGGATTTTTCTTGGATTCTGGATTATTATAACCGCCTCTGTGGTCTAGTGGTTCACACCACCGGTTACAGACCCAGAGGTCCCGCTCCCGCGTTCAATTCCCAGTGGAGGTAGGACATATTGTATTCGGTTTAGTTGGTGGCAGGACTTGTTCGTAGTCCGCCTGGCTAGCTACCACCATTTTATCTAAGTCTGATGCCATGACAATAATATTTTCAGCATTACTGTGTTCCGGGGAGTTAGAGATAAGATAGCCAGTTCCTCAGTGTTTGAGAATTCCGGGAGTAGAGCGCTTCCACCTTACATCAGGTGTGATGAAGGCTAAGTGCTACCCCGTTGTAGATAAAAATAAAGATTTCCCGCCCAAATCCTATATATGGGGGCGCCGCGCGCCGGCATCAGCAGGCGGCGTATTTCGCAAAACTTGCGGGCGGAACGGAGCTAAGCTAAAAAAGATGAGACCTTGTGCACACCGCGTTTGTTGAACGCGCTTTGGTTTTGGTACAGATGCGACAATACGCATGAGATTCAGAGTCAGACGCAGCTTGGAGAACTCGTCTCTATCGCAACAAACGCGCGTCGATGGCGCGCTCAAAAAACGCGGTGTCCTAATAGGGTTGCCTGCCAGACGTCTTTTACCTCTTTGTTGGCCGAATCGGCGACCGGCGAGCTCGTCGAATAAAGTAGAGCGAGTGCGAGTCACAAGTCGATAATAAGTCGCGCAATGCACACCGCGTTTTTTGAGCACGCACTTTATTCCATATAATGGTGAACTACCGATTTATTGTTCATAGTGTCTAGCGAAGTTTTTTTTTAATAATGGCTTCTTCCCAATTATTTTCAGTGCAGGCGACTGTCGCGTCGCGACGTCTTGTGTCGCGGTGCGTCGGCTTCGTCTTCCCCTAGTGAGGTAAGCCCTTAATGTTCTCGACTGGTCAAGTGGAACAAAGTAAAGGTATATTCCATAATAAAAAAGTGACAATACAAAACTAAATCTGTTTGTAGTAGTTTTATTTTCTTTTATAGCCTGAAAAAGTTTTGTGAAATAGGTACTGTAATGTCATCATCATCACATCGCCATTAGCTCAATAAATGCTTCGCACCATCATATTTGGCATGATATCTATGACCATACAGGGTTATTTTTTTAACACCATCTAAAGGAGATGGTATCAAAATTGACCCAGAAATCGATACGAACAAACTGTATGCCAATCGATTGCTTAGAAAGAGTGAAATAACCCTACCCAAGTTGCAGACCCCAAATCCATGGGGTATCGGAGCTATGGGCTGACAAAATCTGCACGGAAAATCATTATCTCTTAGGATTTTCTTATTACTAGTACCAAAATCAGTTATGCTGGCGACTGTACTGACACAATGACACTATAGAAGCTATCGATATTAAAGCCACTAAAACATAATATTTGTGTGCAGTCGGCAGCAAGTTTCAGCTACCAGGTCACCCCTATTATTTTGAGTGAGATGTGATTTTCGAACTCACCGCGCTATACACGTGTGTCTAATATCGGTAGTTTCTATAGTGTCATCATCATCATGTCAGCCGAACGACGCCCACTGCTGGGCATAGGCCTCCCCCAGGGATCTCCACAACGATCGGTCGTGCGCTGCCCGCATCCAGCGGCTTCCCGCGACCTTGACCAGATCGTCGGTCCACTTTGAAGGGGGCCTGCCCACGGAACGTCGTCCGGCACGCGGTCGCCATTCGAGAACCTTTCCGCCCCAATGAACATCGGTTCTCCGCGCTATGTGTCCCGCCCACTGCCACTTCAATGATGCAATCCTTCGAGCGATGTCGGTTGTTTTAGTTCTCCTGAGGATCTCATCATTTCTGATTCGATCGAGCAGGGAAATACTAAGCATCGCTCTCTCCATTGCTCGCTGGGTGACTTTGAGCCTTCTTATGAGACCCATAGTTAAAGACCACGTCTCACTTCCATAGATCATTACTGGCAACACACACTGGTCAAAGATTTTCTTCTTGAGACATTGAGGTATTTCGGACGCAAATATATGCCGGAGCTTCCCAAACGCTGCCCATCCGAGCTGGATTCGACAAGAGATCTCTTTCTCAAAGTTGGACTTACCTAACTGGACCTTCGGTCCTAGGTAAACATAGTGGTCAACAACTTCGAGTGTAATGTTCCCAACATTAACTGGAGCGGGTGCAACATGGGCATTGAACATGATTTTCGTCTTGTCCATGTTCATCTTAAGACCCACTCTTTGAGAAGCATTACCGAGATCTTCAAGCATTGTGTTCAGGTATTCCAAGGTCTCAGCCATAAGAACTACATCATCGGCAAACCGTAGATGTGTTAGGTACTCGCCATTGATGTTGATGCCGCATCCTTTCCAGTCCAGCAGCTTAAAAATATCCTCCAACGCAGCTATGAACAGTTTGGGAGAGATGACATCTCCCTGTCTCACACCTCGCTCTAGGATTAGAGCTCTGGTTCTGTAATCGGACCGACATGGTGGCGTTTTGGTATAAGTACCTCAGCACCTCAATGTACCTGTAGTCTATTTGGCACCTCTGGAGAGACTGCAGCACCGCCCAAGTCTCAATCGAATCAAAGACTTTCTCATAGTCCACGAACGCCAAGCAAAGTGACAAGTTGTACTCCTCGGTCTTCTGTATAACTTGCCGCAGCGTATGAATGTGGTCTATGGTACTGTAGCCTTTCCGGAACCCGGCTTGTTCGGGAGTCGTCGAACCTGCGAGCGAGACGATTCGTAATGACTCTCGAAAACAACTTATAGATATGGCTCAGAAGCGAGATGGGTCTATAGTTCTTCAAGAGAGTTTTATCGCCCTTCTTGAAAAACAGCATCACATCGCTTCTGCCCCATGCCTTTGGCGTCCTGCCCTCAAGGATGACTGAATTGAAAAGCTTCTGGAGGACTTTAAGTGTCGGCTTACCGCCTGCTCTCAGAAGCTCTGTTGTGATTCCGTCATCGCCCGCCGCTTTGTTGTTTTTAAGCTGCTTGCGAGCCATTCTAATCTCGTACAGGCTGACGTCCGGGATATCTTCTGTATAGTATCGGGTAAGCTTGGCTCTAGGGTCTTTAGCCTTGCTTTGAACAGGTGTTTGCGTGGAATATAGCTGTCCATAGAAACTCTCAATCTCCCTCAGGATTTCAGGTGTTGACGAAACGATGCTACCTTCCTCAGTTTTGAGCCTCGTCATTTGACTTTGCCCGATAGACAGATCTCTCGCGAAAACTTTGGAGCCTTTGTTCCGCTCAATGGCTTCTTTAATACGCTCGGTATTAAATTGGCGAAGGTCGCGCGTCAAAGACTTAGATATCTGTCTATTGAGTTGTCGATAACGATGGGCATCCGCTGAGTTCTGCAGCTTCATTTCGTGTCTCTGATCCATGAGTAGGAGAGTCTGACTGGAGAGTTTCTTCAATTTGGGACGGCGGGTTTTATAGTACTAAGACCCTACCGTGCGGACAGTATCCACCACCATGTTGTATGTTCGGAAAAGATCGACGTTTCTGAACGCAACTCTAATGTCACGTCAAATTGACATTAGCTGTCACTTGAAGTTGAAAGTGACACTGGATTGAAATTCTCGTGGCAAAAATGTCGGAATAATTTTGCTGAATTTGTTAAAAATCGCTCGCGTTGAATGTGCCTGGCATATCGAGTTTGAATACATCTTAAATTATCTATGTGATCCCGTTTTGTACGACCAAGGTTTTGATGCCATCTCTGGAGTGGCCGGTCGCGGATGCTTTGAAAGATAACCTTTTCTACCACACGCGCTTGTTGTCGAGACACTATATCGTAATAAAAAAAAGCTCCCACGTGTGTGTCTTTGTGTATCTATTGTTGAAACGCCCGGTGTCTTGTGAACGCTGTTATTTGTGTTATGAGTGAGGTGACTAATTGGTAAGGTCTGCAGAAGAAGACGGAGCCACAGGGGGGGCCCCCCTTACACCACTTCTGCCTTGGAGACGGTCGACCCACAGACCCGTATGTAACCTTACCTTACTTAAAAGTCTCTCCGCTGTGTATCGCAGTCCTATTGTTCAGTTACATCCCGGCTGAAACCAAGATTTGTCCGGAGTCTATACTCATGATAGCCTTCCACTGCGCCAATGCTGACTCCGCGGTCTAGGCAGGGGTGTACTGAACATTTTTTGGTAGCCAAGAGCGTAGCTTGAAGGCCTGAGAGGCCCACGCCAAAACTTTGTATTAATCAGTGCCGTTTGATGACCCAGTCTGGTCCGGACTAGATTAATTTGTACTTGTAAATGGTAATTAACTTGCATTTGAAAAGTAAAGGGCATTCCTCTGTTATTGGTTCCATGTCTTGTAATTAATTGTCATGTATTGAAGTTCCAAATTGTAAACAGACACCTTTCTTTGTTCATAATAATTATTATTTAGTTTTGTCAGCAAATTTGAGTTGTGAATATTGACAAGTTTGTTGCTAAAATAATAGCTAATAAAAGGTTAGCTAATAAGTTTGCACTCAATACTTAGTGAAACTTAAATGATTTGGGACATTGTTTACACATTGAAACTCATTGAAACTTGTGCTTTGAAATAATTAAAATTAACTTGTTGTTGTGTAACAGTATGTTGTGTTGATATCCAAGTGAATTTCAATAGTCAGTGATTTTGAGTGAATTTCAATAGTCAGTGAGTTTTGTTGTTTTCTGATAACCTCCAGATATTTAAGAGTTTGTGTCATTATAAATACTTTGTTGTTGTAATATTGGAATTTTGTGGTTATTAGTAACCTCCAAATATTGGAGATTTTTGTGTTATAGTGAATATTTTGAATTTGTTGTTTTTATTGATAAATTTGTGACGTTACAATGACGGCCTCCTCTGCTAAAGCCAAAATACGTTCTGAGTTACGGTGGTTAGCTTCTGCGGTCGCGTTGTTGGATCGACCGGATAGAACGGAGGCCTTGTTGAACAGATACGTAGATCTGCCCATACGTTTGGCTGTTGTTGATGAGCAGTATGCCTTATTTTTGGAAAGGACTGTTGAGGCCGAGGTGGAAATGCGACAAGAAGTCGATTTGGATGTGGACCAGTGTTATGATTTTGCGGACAGAATTACCCAGGTAGCTCGACCTTTGCAAGTGGCAAGAGAGAATGAACCGAGCCCGTCCCCGGTCACATCTAAAAGTATGCCCCCTCTCTTTGCTAGATTGGCCCCCTTAGACTTAAGGCGCTTTGCTGGTCGTCTAGAGGACTGGGAGGGCTTTATTAATATTTTTGATAGTCTTGTACATGCCCGGGACGATTTGACCCAGGGCCAGAAGTTAGCTTATTTGTTATCCGTGTTGGAAGGGGAGGCCCTTGAATCGGTTCAACATTTGGCCCCCTCGGATGAAAACTACCCTATTGCCAGGGATTTGATTGCCCGTCGGTACCAGAACGTACGACGTCTGGCGGACAACCATGTTGCCGCCATTTTGAATTTACCCCGCGTTGCCAGCGTGATGCACTTGAGAGTGGCTTTGTTGAATCCGCTGTTGGTTGCCTACAACGCATTGAAAAACTTAAAACTCCCAGTGGAGCAGTGGTCGTTTTTGTTACTGCACATTGTCCTGGGAAAGTTGCCGGACTCTGTTAAGGTCCGTTTTGAGCAGCAGTATGGTGGGGATAGTGCGACTTATCTGCCACCCTTCTCGGACCTCTTGACGTTCCTGGAAGGAGAAAGTAGACTGGCAGATAATTCCTCTCTGGCCGGTCCTATGGGACCCGAACGACCTGTGCCACAGAGTAGATCCCCCACCGGACCCCCCCGTAGGGGGCGTATGGCCCCTCGCGCGCCCCGCCGCTATGCCGCCGTCCAGGAGACCGCCCGCTGCTTGTACTGTCGGGAACCGGGTCACAGCACGACCCGTTGTGATAAGTTCCTCGACCAGCGCGTCCAAGGCCGTCGAGCGATCGCGCGACAACGGACATGGTGCTACTCGTGCTTGGGCCTGCACATGCAGCGCGAATGTACCCAAGCGCACCCATGCCGCTTTTGCAAGGGCAACCACCATCCCCTCCTCTGCATGAACAGCCCAGAGGGCGGCGGAGCGCCGCAGCGCGTCGCTGCAGGATCACCTCGTATGGGTGGGGGTCTCGGACCCCCCGCGGTGTTTGAATCCCGCAGCAGTTCTAGTGGCCACCAGAGTGGCCCCAGACGCTCTCCGCCACGTTTGGAGCCTCGCACGGGCGGGGGTCCCAGGGACCCCCCAATGGGAAACCGATCCCCAAGGATGGGGATGAGTTATGCGGGCGTTGCCGGAGGTCGTAGAGGCCCCCCGCGACGTTTTGAGCCTCGCACGGGCGGGGGTCCCACGGACCCCCCAATGGGAAATCGGTCCCCAACTAGGGGGTTCGATTTTGCGAGCGTTGCGGGAGGTCGTAGAAGCCCCCCGCAACGTGTTGAGCCTCGCACAGCCGGGGGTCCCCGGGACCCCCCCTCTGAAAATCGGTCACCGTGCCCCCGCGACTATGGGGCGACGTACACGGTGGATGATAGGCACCGATTCTCGCCGCCGCTCGCCGAATACCCGCGTTTGGAGCGGCGCCCGCCCCGTCTTCAAGGGGCCGGGAGATATAACCCGCCTGATACCGGGCGATTTGGACGTAGGCAGTATGTGGGAGACTGGGACCCACTGGATCGCTATGAGCGACCCCCTTACCATGGGGGGACGTCTGGGGACCCCACATACTAGCAATCAACGTGTTTACGGTCGATTGTAGCCACCCCTCCAGAGACCGTTTTGTTGCCCACGGCCTCTGTGCTTGTCAGGGGATTGAATGGCGACCTTGTGGAAGTTCGCGCCTTGTTGGATTCCGGTGCTCAGGGGTGTGTTGTGTCATCTTGGTTAGTTAGGCGGTTGGGCCTCAAGGTGCACCCCCACACGGAAGGCGTGAGAGGTGTTGGCGATGTGAAAGTCCCCGGGTTGTTAGGGCATGTTGACTTCACATTTACCTCACGTAATAAGTCCACGCCAGGCATTAAGACCTCGGCGATTGTGTTGGACACAGTTGTTGGCCGTCAACCTTCAGTTGACTTGGGACCGAGTATGTTGTCTTTGGTGTCTGATTCCCCACTCGCCGATCCAAATTTCTTCCGCCCAGGCCCGATTGATGCTCTCCTTGGAGCCGATGTCCTGGGGCGAGTTTTGTTGACGGGGAAGCGAGTTTTGCAGCCAGATGGCTTGGTAGCTCTGCAGACGACACTCGGTACAGTTGTGATGGGCCCTGCTCGCCGCGTTTTGGATTCCCTTGATGAGGATCGCGGTCTTGTTTTTAATGTGTCTCTCTCCGAAGTGGTGCAGAAGTTTTGGGAGGTTGAGGAACCTCCACCAGCCCCGCGGGTAGACCCAGTAGCGGATGAATGCGAGTTGTATTACCAGAATAACACTGGTCGCCTCCGCTCTGGTCGTTTGATCACCCGTCTCCCCTTTCGTGCCGGCCGACCTCCTCTGGGCGAATCCCGACCGCTAGCGGAACGTAGGCTAGTGGCGATGGAGCGTCGCATGAGCAAGGATCCGGTCTTCCGCCAGAAGTATGTTGAATTCATGCGGGAGTATGAGGAGTTAGGGCACATGTCCGTGAGCGATTTGGATTGGCGCTCCGTTGAGCACTTCTTTTTGCCGCACCACGCCGTTTTGAAATCCGGAAAGATTCGGGTGGTCTTTGACGGTTCGGCTCCCACCTCCACTGGAGCGTCCTTGAACCAGTGTCTGCATGTAGGTCCCAAGCTGCACACGGAGATCTCAGACATTTTGACCAACTTCCGGCGGCACCAAATTGTATTTATGACTGACATCCGGATGATGTTCAGACAAACGGTCATCCATCCAGAGGATAGGAGGTACCAATTGATTTTGTGGAGAGAGAGTCCTAGGGACCCCTTGTTGATTTATGAATTGAATACGAATACGTACGGTTTGGCTTCGAGCCCGTTTGTTGCGATTCGTTCTTTGTTGGAGTTGGCCGAGAAGGAGCGCTTGAGATACCCTCGCGCCTCCGCCATTTTGGCCAGTGACGTCTATGTGGATGACATTTGCACGGGCGCCTCATCTGTCTCAGAGGCGATTGTCCTGAGAGACGAACTCACCGCCCTTTTGAAGTCGGGAGGTTACGAGTTGAGGAAATGGATATCCAACTCGCCTGATGTACTGGTAGGTTTGCCCGAAGAGCACCAGCAGGACCCCCACCTATTCGAAAATGTTGATAATCCCCATGTGGTGACCGTCCTTGGCGTACAGTACAAACCGGTCTCTGACACGTTCACTTATTGTGTGGATTTACGACCACCGAAAGTCTGGACCAAGCGTTTAGTATTGTCTACTGTCGCACGTACCTTTGACCCCAATGGGTGGATTTGCCCCGTGCTGTTTATGGCCAAGTGTTTCTTGCAACGGTTATGGGCTTCGGGTGTGTCGTGGGATGAACCCCTCTCGGACGAGTTACTCCGAGATTGGTCGAGCTTCGTTTCATCCCTCCCCGAGATTAATGAAGTGCATTTGCCGAGGCTATTCCTCCCTTCTGAAAATTGTAAAGTTACTCTTCACGGCTTTTCCGATGCCTCCGAACGTGGATTTGCTGCGGCCGTGTACCTCCGCACCGTTACTGTTGACGGAGTTGTTGCTGTGCATCTGGTGATAGCGAAAAGCAAAGTCGCTCCCCTTCGGACTCGTCATACGATCCCGAGGTTGGAATTGTGTGGAGCTGCCCTCCTAATGCGTTTGTTGAACCACGTATGGCTCACTTTAGGTCGATCTATTGCAATACAAGAGGTTTATGCTTGGACGGACAGTCAGGTCGTCCTTTGTTGGTTGAAGGCTCCGGCGCACACCTTGGACGTGTTTGTGGCCAATCGAGTGTCGCAGATTTGTAATTCCGACATCGAGTTGATTTGGAGACACGTGCCGGGAACCATGAATCCCGCGGATTGTGCGTCTCGGGGTTGTGTAGCCCCAACCCTAATTAACCACCCCCTCTGGTGGGGCCCACAGTGGTTGATGCGGCCTGAGTCGGAGTGGCCGCCCTCTCCAGCGTTGTCGAACGTAGCCGTTCCTGATATGCGGGCATGCGTCTTGGAGACTAACCCCGCCGGGGAAAAGGATTTGTTGTTGGATCGGTACAGCTCCTTACAGAAGCTGCTTGGTGTTACCGCTTGGATCAGACGTTTTGTGTACAATTGCAGAAACCCACGCGCGAGGCGTGATTCGTCGGTTCTCACTCCGGACGAGCGTAGGGACGCGCTCTTGTTTTGGGTCCGGAGAGTACAAGCTGATAGTTTTGAGTCCGAGATTGAAATTTTGCGTTTAGGCCGTCGCAAGTTGAAGGGCGCGGTATCGCGATTGAATCCCTTCCTGGACGAGAGTGGGCTTTTGCGAGTCGGCGGAAGACTTCGAAATGCGAACCTGCCGTATGGAGCTCGTCACCCCCTTTTGTTACCTAAAGCCGGACATTTGACTCAACTGATAATAACAGATCGCCATGTGAATGCACAACATGCTGGCTGTAATGCTTTGTTGGCCATTTTGCAGCGTGAATTTTGGATTTTGTCTGCTCGTCGAGCCATTCGCACTGTGGTTTTCCGTTGCCTGCCTTGTTATCGATTGAAGGCCGCGACCATGCAGCCCCAGATGGGTGATTTGCCTGCTGATCGCGTCACGGAATGTAGAGCTTTTGCCGGAGTCGCCACCGACTTCGCCGGTCCCTTTACTGTAAAGGCTTCGAGACTGCGTAATGCTAAAACCTATAAGGCGTACTTGTGCGTGTTTGTGTGTTTGTCCACCAAGGCTGTCCACTTGGAAATTGTCTCGGAATTGTCTACCGAAGCCTTTGTCGCCGCCTTGAGCAGATTTGTTTCCCGTAGAGGACTGCCGTCATTGATACGTTCCGATTGTGGTACTAATTATAAGGGAACGTGTAATTATCTTAAGGAAGTAGTTAAGTTTTTTGTTGATAATAAAATAGACATTGGAACCACCCTCTCCCGGCGTGGGATAATCTGGAAGTTTAGCCCACCAGCTTGTCCGACCTGGGGAGGAATTTTTGAAGCTTGTGTAAAGGCTGCCAAGACACACTTGCGTCGCGTGATTGGAGAAACTATTCTCACGTTTGAGGAACTTGATACGGTATTTTGTAAAATTGAGGCCGTCCTCAACTCGCGACCCTTGTGCCCGTTGTCTTCGGACCCGAATGACCTGGAAGCGTTGACCCCAGGTCATTTCTTGATCGGACAGCCCCTTTTGGCGTTGCCTGAATATCCGATTCAGGATGTAGGATCCCATCGTTTGTCGCGATACCAACTTTTGAAACAGATGTCCCAAAACTTCTGGGCACGTTGGTCGATGGAGTATTTGCATATCCTGCAACAGCGCGTGAAGTGGACAGATAAAACCACCCCACCCCAGACTGGCGACCTCGTGTTGATTAAGGATGCTAACCTGCCGCCCCTATGTTGGCGAAGGGGGCGCATTGTTAAACTCTACCCCGGAACTGACGGAGTTCCTCGTTTTGCTGAGGTTTTGGTTCGAGATTCGGTTTTGAAGAGAGCAGTTAGTGGGCTCTCCCGATTACCCGTAGATTGACGTACCGTTCTTAACGGTCCGGGGCGGGGGGATGTTCGGAAAAGATCGACGTTTCTGAACGCAACTCTAATGTCACGTCAAATTGACATTAGCTGTCACTTGAAGTTGAAAGTGACACTGGATTGAAATTCTCGTGGCAAAAATGTCGGAATAATTTTGCTGAATTTGTTAAAAATCGCTCGCGTTGAATGTGCCTGGCATATCGAGTTTGAATACATCTTAAATTATCTATGTGATCCCGTTTTGTACGACCAAGGTTTTGATGCCATCTCTGGAGTGGCCGGTCGCGGATGCTTTGAAAGATAACCTTTTCTACCACACGCGCTTGTTGTCGAGACACTATATCGTAATAAAAAAAAGCTCCCACGTGTGTGTCTTTGTGTATCTATTGTTGAAACGCCCGGTGTCTTGTGAACGCTGTTATTTGTGTTATGAGTGAGGTGACTAATTGGTAAGGTCTGCAGAAGAAGACGGAGCCACAGGGGGGGCCCCCCTTACACCACTTCTGCCTTGGAGACGGTCGACCCACAGACCCGTATGTAACCTTACCTTACTTAAAAGTCTCTCCGCTGTGTATCGCAGTCCTATTGTTCAGTTACATCCCGGCTGAAACCAAGATTTGTCCGGAGTCTATACTCATGATAGCCTTCCACTGCGCCAATGCTGACTCCGCGGTCTAGGCAGGGGTGTACTGAACATTGTATAAATCGTCCAAGTCTATGCTGTTCTGAAGGGCTTCGAAGCGGTTTTAAAGCTCGAGCTGAAAGCACTCGGGGTTTTGAATTTGAGCTGGTATTGGTCGTAGCGTGGATTTTATCAGTCGCGATCTTTCGAGCTTGACATCGATATTTCAATGTCCCTCTCACCATACGGTGATCGCTTCCTGCCTTAACAGCGTTGATCACACTGACATCATTGAATAATGTGCTTCTTCGTCGACATGATAAAATCGATCTCGTTTTTTACTTTACCGTCCGGATCCGGACTGATCCAGGTACATTTGTGGCTTTCGGGCTTCCTAAAGAAGGAGTTCATCATATAGAGATTCTCCCTCTCCATGAAGTCTGCCAGCATCTGGCCTCTATCGTTCCGTTGCCCAAATCCAAATTGCCCCACTCTCAGCTCATCACCGCAACGTTGCCCCAACTTTGCAATGAAATCCCCCATCACAACCGTGTAGTGGGTTTTATAGCTATGCATGGCTTTAGAGAGTGTCATCAAGTATATTAATATTAAGAAAATTGAAGGATTAATTCATCACAAAAAATCATTATCTACTAAGGTAGATAATGGATTTTCGTGCATATTTTGTCAGCCCATAGCTTCAATACCACATGGATTTGGGGTCTACAACTTGGGCAGAGTTATTTCACTCGTTCTTAGCAATCGATTGGCATAGAGATTGTTCGTATCGATTTCTGGGTCTTTGATTCATACATTTTGGACCTTGTCCTTTATAGGTAAGTATATTACAATCAATTAGGAAGGCCAGTGCCCCAGCAGTGGGGACATTAAATGGCTGATGATGATGATGATGATGATATTACAATCTTTGAAGAAAATGTTATAATAAAATAAAAAACACATGTTTTTTATTTTATTATTACCCAGTAGTAAGATATTAATTTAAAGCAATTCAAAGTTATCCTAAATAAAACTGCGCTCGCTAACTAATATGTAGAAGATGATTACGTACGCCCCTCCTTCCTCCCGCGCCTTTTCCCTTTCCAGACTTCATTTTGGACGTAGTATCCATTCTGTTAGTTTTTGCAAAAATGTAACCTTAATATTTTTTTATAAATTGGATCTTTGAATGATACTTTATGCCTGAAAAAAAATTAGATGGTGTTAAAAAATAACCCTGTATAATTCTCTACGGGATAACTTTTCATATCAGAACCTCTTCCGTGCTGCCTTGGTCGCTATCGCTACGCTCGCTCGCTTGGCTACCGCCACCAGACGGTCATGATAATATCAACGAGCTGCGTCGATGCTCTAACAGTTTGTTTCCCTGTACTTTTACCGTAACAAATTTTCTACTCACATTTCTTTTCTTTACATAAATTATTTACCAAATATGAACTAACTATTTAACAACACTAGTATAAATATGTTTGTGGGATACTTACTTCAAATTAAAAAACCGACCGAAAATTGTTTCGAATTACGATTACGAGCACATAATAATATCCGGGGAAATATCAAGAAGTTTGAACCGAAACATCTTTTCGGTAATTCGCTTCAGAATCCCTCGTTCGGGAGATTTAGATGGGATCCCCCCTTCCCGTCCCTGGGCGACCCATAGAGGAAAACCCGTTGTTTCTTGAAGAACTTCTACGCAACGTTATTTTGATATCGTATTATCAACTTTAAAGTATGTTAAATTAACCTTTATGCGTTGCTAATAGGGTTGAAGTTGCTTTAGTTGTTATTGGTGGTTACGGCGTATTGTAATCGTTTGTTTATTGGCACCTTTTCAGGTACTTAGGGTCGGATCGCCGAGCAGGATACGCCGAGGAGTCGGGATCGCATATTCGTCAACCGACCCGCAACCTCTACTATTTGCTTGGGTAAGTATTTTGAGCAAAATGTATCAAATTTTAAAAATTTATATACGACTGATTTATAAAATTTACATACAAAATATACAACAATATTTGCACATCAAATTAACCGCTTGTAATCCGCTTGGCTCGCCTACACATATATATGTCTCCTCGATCTTCTTCTATGCATCACTGTTTTTTGCGACTCTTGTCCAATAAGCTCCAACTATCCACCTGATTTCGTTAGAAAATATTTTAAGTTACCCTCTTCCTCTTTGTGTTACATCTAGTGGTCCATTCGACGTTCTTTCATTTACATTTCCTACAAAGGATTATATGAAATATAAATATTATAAATATAATGTTTTCTATGTATATTAAGTACCTATGTATTTACAAACAAAAAGTATGTAAGTATATATTTATCCGTTATCAAGTTCACGTAGACACAGTTTCTTAAGAAATTAACTACGGGCTTAGATAATTGGTGTGATTTTAAGAAAATATTTATATTTATTTATTTATGTAAAAATAGTGTCTTAATAATGTAGATTAAGTACTTAATTAAATTTTTTCTTCTTCATGTCAGCCGAACGATGCTCACTGCTGAGCATAGGATCAAGCATCTTGCAAGATCTAGCATCCCCCAAGGATCTCCACAACGATCGGTCCTGCGCTGCCCACATCTAGCGGCTTCCCGCGACCTTGACTAGATCGTCGGTTCACATTGTAGGGGGCCTACCCACATGGAACGTCGTCCGGTACGCGGTCGCCATTCGGGAACCTTTCCGCCCCAACGGCCATCGGTTCTCCGCGCTATGTGCCCCGCCCACTGCCACTTCAACAATGCAATCCTTCGAACAATGTCAGTTGTTTTAGTTTTCCTGCGGATCTCATCATTTCTGATTCGATTGATTCAATTTTCCTTAAAAAGGGTGAAAAATGTATTGTAACCAAACAAACACAAAATTTTCATTTTCATCTTAGTGTAATTTTATAATAGGATACTTCAGGGTATGTGTACCAAAAGGTAGTTTTATCCGAATCCTGCTAAAAATTGAGCGACAAGCTGGATAAACCCGTAGTAGGGGTAAACCAAATATGTTACCATGTCCTTTGTTTGAAAGTCCACAACAATTACCGGGCCACGTATCAAATCACGTTTAATGGGCGATAAAGATAATTACCTAATATTTTTTAATATCTTGCATCTAGATATATTTGAAAAAAGAAGGATTTAAAATGTAACATTGATGAAGGTCAAGAAAAATACACTAACAGGTAGGTACTTTTTTCCTGAAGAATTGGCAACAAACCTACACTGATATTAATTATTTAATTAATAACTTCTTACATTCACACCAACTATCTAAGCCCATGTTAATTTCATTAAGAAACTGTATCATGGAAAACTTGATAACGGATAAATATATACTTAAATACTTTTTGTTTGTAAATACATACATAGACATGTTCATGCACACAAATATTTGTCTTGTTCGGGAATCGAACCCGAGACCACTGGCGCAGAAGGTGGGTAGCCTACCCCTGCGCCGAATCGGTCGTCAAATATATATATATATATATATTATGTAAAAATATTTCACGTTATGTGGTATTTAAAAGGAAAGTTTTATCATTCTGATACTTTGATAGGTATAAAGAGAAAAAGACTAGGTACTTACTTTAATTAGTTTTAAGTGATTTGCCAATTATCTGGACAAAAAAGGTCAACACTAAAAAAAACTAAAAAAAAATATTAGCAAAAAAAATATTTATCAACCTGATTGTGAAATACTTCATGTACTTAAATGCTAAAGTAAAGTTTATAATATCTGATAATCAAAGAGATTCGATTGAGTAACGCCATGTCTTTGGTATGTCGGTCCGATTACAGAACCAGAGCTCTAATCCTATCCAACTACAGCGAGGTGTGAGACAGGGAGATGTCATCTCTCCCAAACTGTTCACAGCTGCGTTGGAGGATATTTTTAAGCTACTGGACTGGAAAGGATGCGGCATCAACATCAATGGCGAGTACCTAACACACCTACGGTTTGCCGATGATGTAGTTCTTATGGCTGAGACCTTGGAAGACCTGAACACAATGCTCGAAGATCTCGGTAATGCTTCACAAAGAGTGGGTCTTAAGATGAACATGGACAAGACGAAAATCATGTTCAATGTCCATGTTGCACCCGCTCCAGTTAATGTTGGGAACATTACACTCGAAGTTGTTGACCACTATGTTTACCTAGGACAGACGGTCCAGTTAGGTAAGTCCAACTTTGAGAAAGAGATCTCTCGTCGAATTCAACTCAGATGGGCAGCGTTTGGGAAGCTCCGGCGTATATTCGCGTCCGAAATACTTCAATGTCTCAAGACGAAAGTCTTTGACCAGTGTGTGTTGCCAGTAATGACCTATGGAAGTGAGACGTGGTCTTTTACTATGGGTCTCATAAGATGGCTCAAAGTCACCCAGCGAGCAATGGAGAGAGCGATGCTTGGTATTTCCCTGCTCGATCGAATTAGAAATGATGAGATCCGCAGGAGAACTAAAACGACCGACATCGCTCGAAGGATTGCATCATTGAAGTGGCAGTGGGCGGGACACATAGCACGAAGAACTGATGGCCGTTGGGGCGGAAAGGTTCTCGAATGGCGACCGCGTACCGGACGACGTTGCGTAGGCAGGCCCCCTACAAGGTGGACCGACGATCTGGTCAAGGTCGCGGGAAGCCGCTGGATGCGGGCAGTGCAGGACCGATCGTTGTGGAGATCCTTGGGGGAGGCCTATGCCCAGCAGTGAGCGTCGTTCGGCTGACATGATGATGATGATGATGATGTCTTTGGTTGGTGGTAGGACTTGTTCTTTAGTTCATCTGGCTAGCTACAACCATCTTATCTCAGTCTGACGCCTATGATGTTTTGAGCATTATTGTGTTCCGGCAGTTAGAGATAAGATAGCCATTTCCTCAGTGAATGAGGATTCCAGGAGTAATGCGCTTCCACCTTCAGCCCTATCACCACTTCACATCAGGTGTGATGAAGGTTAAGTACTACCCCTTTATGTATAAAAAAAATAACTACTTACGTTTTAAAGTAATGTTACTCCGAAGGTTATATGATTATACAAGTCGATGTAAAACTAATAAGTACCTAGCAAATAAACTTTAAAATTTGTAACCTTTTAAGACCCCAGTTTACCAAGTAAAGTTTAACCGTTCACTACGTAATGACTTGATAAGGTTCGCACGTGATTGGTGTTCGTATGTTGTCGCATCATACGAGTACCAATCACGTTCAAAGTCGAACCTTAAATTTTAATCAAGTCATTACGTAGTGAACGGTTAAACTTTACTTTGTAAACTGGGGTCTAAATCCCAAAACAACATAAGATTATCTTCCCTTGAAGCATATAATAAAATAACGACTATCCATCTTGCTTACTTACATCAAAACAAAACAACCATAATAATAATACGAACGCGACGTCAAGGCGTTACCGTATAATTTTTCGGGTTGCTTAAAACACATATCACACACCGGGATTATTACACGGGGAAAAAACAGCCATGTTGAATGTTGCCCGTTATAAAAATGTTGGATCTAGGGAAAGATCATCGCGGGTGGCTCCCTCTACCCCTCTCTGATTTATGGTTGGTGTCGAGCGCGAGGCGCTGCCGCGCGTACTTTTTTGTCATTAACTGATTTTTATTCGCCGTTTTCTCGCTTTCCCATTTCCGTGTGCAAGCTTCTTGGTGGAATATTGGAATTGTTAATGTTGGGTAACATGTCTAAATATTTAGCGAAATAAGTCTATCTAATTTTAAATAACCAAATAAAAAAATACAATAAGCAAAACCACATTTTCCTTAGTAGTTTCCGTAGTAATAAAGTCACGAAAAATCATCGTTTCATACTTTGATAGATTTGATAGATACCATGATGATAAATGTGCTTAAACTCCAATTCATACCTACTAATTAAAAAACAACTCAAGTGTTACCTACATTTTAAAGTACGCGCCATATAACTTGGCGCGTGAACTAAAATTATAACGTGGGATTATGGCTTATTTTTCCGACCGACCACGACGATCAGCGCCCTCTGACAAATGCCAAGTTATGTGGCGCGGACACATCACAAATTTTCCCAATCACATTTTTTTTATATCTATTAATGCTGTGAATTTATGACATAACATTAACCCTTTGTCTTTAATAAAAACATACTTATATTGTAAATGATGAAAGTTCATTATAGCTTGCCTGAATTTTAATAGTACTAGTGACATCTACCGGCGAGTAGATATCCACAGTTTTATTATTTCCTTAGGTAAGTGCCCATATAAAAAATCTAAATACTAATGAAGTTGCAAGAATATTCAAAGAAATATTTGTTTGTGTTTAAACAAGTATTATTTAATTAAACAAAAGAGTAGGAGACTTTTAATAAAAAAGGTCCTCAAGTTGTGCCCTCTAGCCGCATCGTTGGGCATAAACTCTCATTGATGCCCAACGATACGGCTAGAGAGCACCTCATTTACACAACGGCAAACTAGATGGCGTTATTAAGCAGAAATGTTTTGGTTATGTCGGAATCAGAAGCATGGGCTTGTCATACGAATGGCGCTAACATCGTCACATCGTGTTCTTCAACAAGGTACTGTTCAATATATTTTTTTCATACCACTTGCACCCAATTATATATCATACAAACCTCACCTAAAGCAAGTCATTATTAACCAGCGGGTTATACCTACCTAATGAAATTCAGTACCTTCAACATTAGGACCCGCTGGTTATTAATGAGATTTGAATTTACAGCAAATAGTAGGTAGTTTATACACCGAGGGGATAAAGCACAGTTTTATGCCACGGGCGCGATATTGAATTATGAGTAAATGGGGGGGACTCCAGATTTAACTCCCGAGCGTAGCGAGGGTGTTACAAGTTAAAAACGGAGTCCTGAGTGCAGCGAGGAATTTAAGCTCGCCCAAGACGAAAACGGCTTTATCCCAATTTCCAAAGGAGAATATTCTAATTTTCTCACCTATTGCGAGAATATTAAAAGCAAGGCTACTTACTAGAAACAACGTTTTATTAAAACTTAAAGTACCTTATTTAAAAAAAACGTATAAGTTCACACTCGCTTTCGTCACTCGCCATTTTTATTCAAATTACCTATAATCTTTCAACTTCAACCTCCAGCTAATAGGTACCCTTTGCAACACTCGCGGCTTTTATTTTCTTTGTTTTGCGTATATGACACAGAACACGGAAAGATTTTGTTCTGTCACAGCCGTCTCTATCGTCTTCTACCGATAGAGAAGGCTGTGGTTCTGTGGTATACGACTTGTGGTGGCCAGTTCGATTTTCAAATAAGTTCTTTCTCGATTCGAACCCCGGGAATCCGGCCCAATGTTCTAACCAACGAAAGGTCGTAACCCACTTCAAACGACACCGCTCCCCCCCAACCAAAGTATGAGTAGCCAAATACGGACTTAATATCGTGCACTGTAGATGCACTTTACAGTTACAATATAAAATAGCAGCGCGCGGTAAGCGAGCTTTTCACCGCCCAAGCACGGCTGGTACGGCGCCGCCGCCCCGGGACGGGCGTCTGCTCGCTTGAAGCGTGCTTAGCGAATTAACCTGCTAGATGTAAGCGCGGGGACAGACAGCGAGTTGTCTGTTAGCTGTAGGTGCGAGGACAGCGAGTTGTTTGCTAGCTGTAGGACAGAGAGCAGTGGGCAGTAGGGGGAGCTCTAAGAGAGGATTTTTGGCAATTCCCCCCCTAAGGGGAGAGAGCGCAGAAGTAGTCGCAAGCGGAGCGCTAGTTGAAAATAAATTAGAATCCTGTTATTCGACAACTAATAGTATATTGCTCCATTAAATAAGATAAGATAAGATAAGATAAAAATATTCTTTATTCACTTAGACATAATAAATATGTACTTATGAATCGTCAATATTTTCCTACCACCCATTCAAGACTTTTTTAACTGACAAGAAGAATGGGCGCAAGAAACTGCCTCCTCTACTGCTAATGACTTTGAAAGTGTGGTGCTACGGTGAAAGTCGGTTACGTTCAAACAATACAGCGAGAAAACTTTTTCTTTTCTTTAAGGCGTATATTAAACGGTAGGTTTGCCATCAATTTGCTGTCAGTCATGATTATTTTAGCCAATCAGAATGAACCGTTCATAACGCTGCCCGATATTCCTCTATAACTATTGGTTAGATCATGCAGCTAGACTTAATACTGAGGTAACTGGAGTTTTCACCCCGAATAAAAAAGTGTGGCCAGCAAATTTGACATTTAGTATGTATGTAGTGGCTGTCAGTTGTCTCATATGACCATACGTATTTTTTTAAAGTGTAGGTGAGACGGAGACAGCCACAGTGTAATTTGTGGTCACAAAAAAGTGTTAGTACTGCACTCTCCAGTTACTTCAGTATTAAGTCTAGCTCCATGGGTTAGATAGTCATGCATGACAGCATGACTGATGGAATTGACTGATGGTTACATGACCGACTATACGCCTAATGGCAGCTCTACACGATGGCCTACATTGTGGACAAAAACCCGCCAATTCATCGTACTGTACTGATTTTGTAGCAAATATTGTTTTAAAAGTTCTTACCAAGGAGGTAATGTACGTTGCATTGGCTACAATGTTGGCCATCATGTATAGCCGGCATAACATGGTAAAAGACCTAGTATTCTTTTTTTATGAGAAATTACTGGCAGTGTTTGTACGGAATTAACTCATCATCATTTTCTCCGTTTCCCAATTCTATTTGGGGTTGGGACAGGTAGGTACCTTATTTTCCTACACTCCACTCTATCACCCGCCCAACAAACATTTTAGTCGTATTAAGTAAAAGTTACGTGACTGGAAGTGCTAAAAACATCGTATTGAAGTCATTTTAAAATTAATACAACTTAGTACAAATTAGAGCCCATTACTTTTAAACAACCTCTAGACGACACTAAAATGGTCTATACGACCGCTACATATGACTTTATTACGACACTGACTGAGTCGCATAAAGTGGGCCTTTTTGCCGTGATATAACGTAAGGTAACAGAGGTATTATGCTGAGACAGGGAGTTTATTGGCCCCACATTACAAAATAAGATATGTTAAGTTTCTTTTTTTTTCACTTTAATTTTTTATTTTCCTTTTACTTTGTTTATTACCAGTTAATTTAAATCTTATGTTCTCATTGTTTTATTATTTTTTGTTACTAATCATGTGTGTGTCAATAAATGTAATTTCTTTCTTTCTTTCTAATGGCGACGACGTCGCGGCGACCTACAATAATGTTTGTTCTTCATCTCCTCATTCAATCCTTTCTCATTTATATTTCTCATTCGTTGTAGGTACAGAATAAACTATGTCTGCTAATCTATGAGTATTCAGAAGTCCTCCACTCCTCACTCGACAAACCACGAGACTTTTAATAAAAAGTGGGCTTCAAAAATTCAAGCTATGATATTCTGTTATTAGTTTTTTTGTATCTAAGTACCTACTTTTGAAATCATATCGAATGAGTTTTATTTGTACTGTGAATTCACCAAAACTAAAGCGTTGCAAATAGTTAGAGATAGAGATACCTAGGAGGAGAATTCTAATAAACGATGGTAAGTTAATTGAAAATTTAGTAAATTCAAAATACTTACTTACTTACTTAAATGTCTTTAATAAAATTAAAAACTTTTAAAGTAACAGAACTTAAAAAAAAACTAAAAGAACCTTTGTGTTTTTATTCAAGTCCCTAAGTAAATAACTTACATAAATATTTACCAATTACATAGTTACATGAGATACAATGAAATATATCAAAACATTTCAAACGTTTTACCAATAATGTTTTAACAATTCTGAGTACATTGTGGTCAAGAACTACAACCACAATGAATTGGATCAATTTGTGTATAAGGCTCTCTACACATTGAACTAAAGAAATGTTCTTAAGAAATGAATGCTTACAGTCTTATTTATTTCTTTGTCGAAAAATTTAGTGCATAAAAGTAAATTAAAGTAAAATCTGAACTTGAAATATTATAAGTTGAAAGGGCCTGTGCTACTGCTGCGTATTTAGGCAATTTAGGTATGTCGATGACAATTTAGGAACCAAGACATGAGTGAGAGATAATACTTAAGATTTTTTAACCGTTTGTCTGTAAAATAAACTGTGCAGAACTAAAACGCAATAACAACACCTGCTAGGCCGACCAATGCACTTGCACTTACGTGCTTACGGACGGAAGTATAACCCACACATTGTGTGTTATACGGATAACCGTAAACGCAGGGAACCCAGGTGGCGAAAGATGAGTATTATCATGATATATACTTACAAAATAACAATTCTAGAATTCATTTTGTATTGTACGTGTACGTACTACGTACGTATACATTATATTATTATTCTTAGAAACGTTATAACTAAGTATTGTATATTCGTAGGTATAGTCGAGTTCAATAATATCTAATTTGTACCTACAGAAGTCAGAGACGATGTCAAAAAACTTAATGCGACAAAGTCCAAAAATGCACAGTTATTACTGAACTCGACTGTAAGTACCAGAGTACCTATGTATTGTTGTTCGACCCGAAATCATAATCATCATCCTCTAGGTATCCCAATTCTATTTCGGTAGTAGGTAGGTTAGTAGTCATCTCCTCATTCACTCGTCTCTTATTCATATTTTTGTGCGACCCAAAGTATTTTAATAAAGTTTCGTGTAACTTATTTCAAGAGAAATTCTTCAAACACTGAAATGATTGGTACCGTTATGAGCAACGCTTTGCGGGAACTGTATCAAGATATTCTACTTTCTGTTACAATCGCTAGCGCTCTACCTACCACAAGTTGCTTGCGCTCGCCGCACTGTGCGCACGCGTAAATCTGACATTCCAAAGTGGCGGGAAAAGTTCACGTTCGATATTCATAGTGTTTCTTGTCGAAAGTCCCACCGAAAAGTAAGTGAAAGAACTTTTTGGTATCGTCTCTTTTGTTTTTAGTGCAGTGAATAGGATAAGCGAGAGTGTGTTCGAATTTTAAATTTGAAAAGTGAAAACAGTTTCACTTTCATGATTTTGAATGTCTACTTGTGATTAATTTTTGTTACTTTTTAACTAAGCATCGCTCAGCAAGCTTTTATTGCACTCAGAAAAACTGTTACAAAACGTACTACTTATTAGATACTCTGGTAAGAGCTAGACACATTCTAAGCTAGGGAAAATAGGCTTTTGATGTGGAAAAAAGCCTGATTGTGGCACTCGGCATAAATTCGATCTGTTTCAATATAGCAATCTGTATACACCAGTAGGTATAGCTTAGATAAAGTTATCCACAGCTACAGATATAAGCGATGGATATTCAGATCAGGTTATGTTAATTTATTGAGGCTTTAAATAGTAAAAGCCGGTTTCAAACAAACTAATATAGGTATCTAGTTGTTAACGCACTATTTTTTGGTGCAAGATCGCACACAAATTAATTAAAAAAACACGAAATCTCAGTTTTTTTGGTTTACTTTTATGCCATTACTTAATCTCCTTGCACTTTTTGACAATTACCAAAAAAGGAGGAATTCAATGAAATTATCTTTAGAGAAGTTTATTGGAACTTGATCGGCATAACAATATATGGATGGATGTATGTGATTTCGACCTTTACCTAAGTAGGTATTATAGATTTTAAAACTTTGCAGCTGTACCTACCTATGTATTGAATATTAAGGTAATCACATTTTATCTCTTTAAATAGAAAATAATAAAAGGGATCGTTGTGGAGATCCTTGGGGGAGGCCTGTGCCCAGCAGTGGACGTCGTTCGGCTGACATGATGATGATGATGATGATGAATAATAAAATTTAGCTGTTCTAATGTAAGGATAATCACTTGTAATACTTATATGGACATAACGTTAAAAAACATTTTATTATTTATTTATTAGGTAAGTAGGTAAGTAGGTATATATACCTACCTATTTCTTATATATAAGAAATTCCACAAACATGCAAGCAGCAAGCAAATAAGTAGGTATGCAAGCATGCAGATTTTAGGGGATGATAGTGTCCATGTCCATGTCCATCAATACGAACAAATGATATGAGATAAAAGGGGATTTGTATAAAATAAATAATTGTGGAATCTTGTCTCAGTAGAGACTTACTAAGCTATAATAACCTTTGAGTCAATGTAAAAGTCATTAGTATTCAACTCAAGTTTTATGAGCTCATTAAAGACCTGATGTACATACATTATGTATACTAAGTATGTGTACACTGATACACAAAGGTACGACAAGTAAATACAAATTATGCCTACATACAAATTATGATATAGGTACCTACTTAATACTTTATATAAAAATCGAATCAATATCTATGTGCAGGATTGAAAAACATCCGTTTTTTATTTTATAATAAGACAGTTCAACGTATTTGATTTAATCAGGCGTCACTTGGCGGAAGTCCCTAACCATTGTAAAAAACGAAATATTATGTAGGTAGCTCACTTCCGCAAAAAACACAACATGCAAGCTGCACTGCCCGCCCGTCCGCCCGCAAAACATTGCACATGCACACCACGAAAATACTAGTGCACAATTACTAACCTGCATTTAACAAGACACCAATACACCTTGCACCTGTACCGATTGGACTACTCTACTCTACACGTGTTTCGCCCTAACCAGGGGCATACTCACTCAAGAGATAGTTCGTGCGAAAACCAACACCAAGATCAACACCAAATTCAAATTATTTAAGGACATTATTTCAAATGAATACAACCTATAATGTTTCATTTCTAGACTAGATCTTTTCAGATTGGCCATAGTAAATAAAAAAATGCAAAAAAACTATCAATGGATAAACATTTATTTTATGTTGCGAACTTCGATCAACAATAACACCTTGTTGATCGAAGGTTGCGTGCCGCTAAAAAATACAACGCTTTACATTTCTTCCCCTATATGTTCTAATGTTGATTTTTAAAATGGGCGACATAGCGACGTACCTTTCGGGACTATACATTCATACATCACATAGTAGTCCCTGTACATAAAAAAGGCTTAAAAAGTGAAATTTGCAACTACAAAGGGATATCTATATTGAACACGTTGAGCAAATTGCTAGAAAAACTAATTTATGATATCATTTACCCTGTCATCACTAAAAGCATATCTCATCATCAACATCCTTAAACGTAGATCGACCACTTCAAACCTTGCTCAGTTCACAAATTATGTTTTGTGTGGCATGGACGAAACGGGTCAGGTTGACGTGATCTACATGGACTTTGAGAAAGCCTTTGACCGGGTGAACCACACAGCACCCTCC
The DNA here is from genome assembly GCA_949710035.1 of Crambus lathoniellus. NCBI lineage: Eukaryota > Metazoa > Arthropoda > Insecta > Lepidoptera > Crambidae > Crambus > Crambus lathoniellus. The sequence goes on along the minus strand of OX453305.1, from coordinate 9,775,999 downwards.
TCAGCAAGCTTTACAATCTCGGCATCAGGGGTGACTTGCTTAGATGGGTTGATTCTTACCTCAATAATCAGTCACAGGCCGTTGTCATGGGGGGGTTTCAGGTCCAATATCATTGACATACCATCAGGTGTACCTCAGGGGTCCCATCTGGGGCCCATATTTTACTGTGCATTCATTCATGACATTTATCGTTGTTTTGAGCACTTGGAGCATATACTATATGCTGACGACAAGAAAGTATACATGAGGATAGGCACACCTAGTGACTGTGAGTTGATTCAAGGCGACCTCAATAATCATTACGAATATTATAAGCGCAATAATATCTCCGTAAACATCAGCAAGAGTCAATGTATCTCTTTTAGCCGCAAGCAGCAAGTCATCATTTTTTCATATAATTTTGGTGGAACGCTTATTGAAAGGCATAACAATGTGAGAGATCTTGGTGTTTTATAAGACTTAAAAATGTTACTCACGGACCATGTCACGTATATATCGAATAAAGTTTACCGTAACTTGGGTTGGTTAATGAGGACGTGCAAGCCGTTCAAAAATAACCAAAGTCTTAAGGGAGTCTTTTGCGCTTTCTGTAGAAGTATTCTTGAATATGCAAGCCCTATTTGGAATCCCCAGTATAAGATATACTTACAGGATATTTTTTCTATCAGTGCACAAATTTTTAAGATCGTCACAGAATCGATAAGTGATAAACATTCTCCTAGAAACATGGGTTGAAATACGACAAAAAAATTTGGACTACCCATACTAAATCGATCACGCGATCAGTCTATTTGTATGAAGAGTCAAAAAAATTTTTGCCTATGTTTCTAGGAGAAAGTTGTTCACTTACCGATTCTGAGTTGATCCTAACAATTTGTGCACTGAAAAAAAACTTACCCTGTATATCTTATACTGGGGATTCCAAATAGGGCTTGCATATTCAAGAATAATTCTACATTAATCGCAAGAGACTGCCTTAAGACTTTGGTTATTTTTGAACGGCTTGCACTTTCTCATTAACCAACCCAAGCTGCGGTAAGCTTTATTCGATATATACGTGACATGGTCCGTGAGTAACATTTTTGAGTCTAATAAAACATCAAGATCTCTCACATTGTTATTCCTTTCAATAAGCGTTCCACCAAAATTATATAGAAAAATGATGACTTGCTGCTTGCGGCTAAAAGAGATACATTGACTCTTGCTGATGTTTACGGAGATATAATTGCGCTTATGATATTCGTAAAGATTATTGAGGTCGCCTTGAATCAACTCACAGTCACTAGGTGTGCTTATGAACTATGAATTCTATTCTATGAATAGGGGAAGCCCCAAAATTTGGGGTACTAAACGTATGGTAAAAAATACCGTTTAAATTCAAACTGTTTTAAACATGACGTGTTTTAAAACCACTTCTTTTAATCATGCCAACCCTGCCTACCTATGTGTAACAAACAATAAAGACAGTTACTTTCGCACATTTATACCTAATCTTAAAGGTTCAAACTATTAGAAAGTACAATTTGGTGAAGAAATGCAATTGACACAAAATTAAATGTCTTTTAACTCTACAAAATTTCACCGGATTTCTGTACAGTAGGTAAAGCGGCACTAATGCTAAATAGATGCTATTGTCACTGCGTCCGGATTGGGTAATAAAGACTCGAAAATAATAAAGACCATTCGACTCGAATTCCTCATGAGAAAGCCCTTTTTCGTTGTAATATAATATACCTAGGTCCTAGGTATTTATGGTGAATAATTGTAGGTAAAAAAGGGGATAGGAGTTAGCATGAAACTTTTTATTTCTTTCAGTTGAAACTTTGTGTAAAGTTTCCTCAGATGACGTTAATGATCACTTTACGAAGTATTTTTGGAAATTACCCCTCTAAGGGGGTAAAAAAAGGGTCCGATTTTGAATAAAAGTTTCTTCAATTGATTCACTTGAATGTACATAGGTTCTTCAATGAAGTACCTTTTTTTTGTTTTCCCCGGGAGACGAAGGGGATATGTGGGGCTCGAACCCACTAAAACCCCCGGGGTGTTCCCTGCCCACACGGGCAGAGGCTAACATTAAAATAAAGAATTTTTGGAATTTAAACAACCACTCCATAAGGGGATAATGAATAAACTCAAAAATTACTGGAAGATTTTGAAAATCATTTCACATAAATAAAGCTGCATTATTCCTGAGTTACATAGGCTACATTATATCCCAATATTCCTACGGGAACGGGTATTATGCGAGTAAAACGACGAATAAACTCAAAATCAACTAGACCTATTTTGAAAATTCTCACCCAATTAATAAATAAATAAATAAATAACTTCTTACATTCACACCAATTATCTAAGCCCATGTTAATTTCATTAAGAAACTGTATCATGGAAAACTTGATAACGGATAAATATATACTTAAATACTTTTTGTTTGTAAATACATACTTAATATACATAGTTAACACCCAGACCAAGACAAATAGACATGTTTATGCACACAAATATTTATCTTGTTCGGGAATCGAACCCGAGACCACTGGCGCAGAAGGTGGGTAGCCTACCCCTGCGCCAAATCGGTCGTAATTCGTAAAAATAATTAATATTTATACAAAATATTTTATTCGAAGTCGCGGGCGAAGCACTTGTAAACCTATATTAAAAGTAAACAAGCGTTCATAATTATCGTAAAGTACAATCGAAGTATGCCATCCGAATCCGAGTCTCAGCTGAACACGGTTAGTTGCATTCTCCGTTCACAGTTACAGAGCTGTTGCAATCATACGCTTAAATTAATAAAACAGATTTTTATAATTTTTCTAACCCTCATAACTGGGAAAAGCTTGTACCCTTCCTCTTGAGCTAAGTACCTACTTTTGAGTTGAGAAATTTCCGAAATAAGCCTACCTAAATAATGCAAGCATAGTGCAATGTGTGTCATCTTAAAATCAATTCGAGAAGAAAAATAAGCATTAAGAAAACCAGCATAAGATTTTATTTAAATGACCATGAAGTGAGCATGTTTGTATGAAATTAAAGCAAGTGCTCCTTTTTTCTGAAAAGGGTTTATGAGTATAACTAATAATAAAAAAGAGAAAATGATGAAAAAAGGTTAATTAACCAGTAGGTAACGCATACATTTCATCACACCGGCTTTTGAGTTAATTTATACAAATAGCCGAAATAGGAGACTAATGCCCGTTTGCACTAAACTCGGGTTGAGCTTGTCATAGATAAGATACATCTTAGCTTAGAAACAGCCTAAAACAGCCGAGCTAAAATTTTTGTTTGCACTGACAGACTACGTCGTAAATTAGTCATCACCTTGCTAAAAGAATGAATGAATGAATTCAAATATTAATTGTTTATGGATTTTAAACCTGGCGAGGTAAAGTAGGTCACTGGATATTTTTTTGGTTGAAACTTCTCATTGATTCCTTCGTAAGTTAAAAGGAGACAAAAGCTAAGGCGTTGTCTATTTTATTTGGTAGGAGTAATTCACCGAGAAAAGAAAAAGTCAACTGAGCTCAACTGTCAGGAAAAACATAAATACAGTGCGCAACCTTTTCTGTTCCGGTGGCCAAAACTAGAACTAACGAGTTTTGTTTTTAATGTCATTTTGCTAATACTTTCATGTTTTGCTGCTAAACATAAGCGCCGCTGTCATGGGAACAGAAAAGATTGTCGATCTGTAACGTTTTTTTTTAAATAAATGATGAATGACGTATGTCACATGTGTTGTGTCTCTATCTAGCAAACAAGAATACAAAAGCCACAAGCTTTTCTGTTCCGGTGACAGCCGTGACAGAGGAGTCACTTGCAATACGAAATTAGCTGTCAAAATGGACTGTCGTATGAAAACTGTTTTAGTTCCAAAGATAATCACCGGAACAGAAAAGCTTGTCGCACTACTCTTTGCTCACAATGCCACAGACAATAATCACTGATATAGGTATTTCTTAAGCCTTAGGCGCTCGATATTGGGCCCGTAAGTTAAGAATAGCCAAAAGTGCATTTAAGAATGTCCTAAGGTTAGTGCAAAGCAATTTTTTGTTAAGAATGTCTTAAGTTAGCTAGGAAAAGACTTAGGCGATTTTTAAGTTTAGTGCAAACGGGTGCTACTGTTTTATGCACTACGAGTTTTCGCGCGTACCTATCTACTAATCATTGAAATAAATCATTTTGATGGGTTTAAACGCGCATTAAGTAATACATACTTACACCTCGAATTTTTTTTTTGTATTTTTTTTCGCCACCTTTTCAGGTGCCGTGGTCAGTACAGCCGCGTCCACGGCCCCTGAAATGGTGCCGAGGAGTGCATTGTTTGGAGTATTCAGTTAGCATTTTCCGAAATAAGTAAACAAGCGTAGTTACTTATTGCATAGCGCAATCAAAGTATGCCATCTGAGTCTCAGCTGGACACGGTTAGTTGCATTCCCCGTTAACGGATACCGGTGCATACGTGTTGCAATAAGTAAGTATCAGGTTTGAAAGATCATTGCTACTTGGTTTACTTAGTTTAACCAATATTATAGCTGTGCAAAATGACAAAAACAACATGTTTTAACGACGACGTACGTTAAAAAATAAGTATTACTTATGTTGTAAGTTGAAACATATATCCATGTAGGTATGTTTTTATTTGAAAGATAGAACGAAAGAAAAAATCATTTATTAGCGAAACACACCACATACAAACAAAATAGCAGAATACAACAAACAACATAAAGAATATACCTAACTAAGAGAGAGAAAAAAACATAAAAAGGAACAGACAAGCAAATGGTGTGACTTTAAAGGGCCCTGACAGGCCTTGCTCGGCACAAAACTCCTGGGCCATTCATAGGTGCTTAGGATGACCCAAAAGCATGGAGCTAGACTTAATACTGAGGTAACTGGAGTTTCCACGCTGAATAAAAAAGTGTGCCCAGCAAATTTGACATTTAGTATGTAGTGGCTTTCAGTTGTCTCATATGACCATACGTATTTTTTCAAAGTGTAGGTGAGACGGAAGACAGCCACTGTGTAATTTGCATTAATTTGTGGTCACAAAAAATGTGAGTACTGCACTCTCCAGTTACCTCAGTATGTAGTCTAAACTTTTTGCCCAAAAGCGCTGGTATTCTGTCAGGGCGAAGTAGTGGTGAGCTTGGTCCACACTATTTAATTTAGATACTTATTATAAGTAAGGAATATAATAAACCGATCGACTAAAGCTTACTAAATTTACCGACTAAAATACTAGGTTTGGTTGCGGAAAAATAGGTTTAGGTTAGTGATAACTACTGGGCGTGGACTGAATGGAAAACACCTTAAAAACTTGATAACAATATGTAATAATACGAATAATATAATAAATCGGTTACAGATACCGTTTTTTACCAAATGCTCAAGTCAAACACACACTGACGTACGCGACGTCTCTTTTCTAAAGGGCTTATTACACTTGGCTAAATTCAGCATCTAATTAAGCATACATTGCTTTCTTTGAGCTTATTTGTAGCAAGTGATGCAATCAAAACAAGCAATGTATGCTGAATTAGATGCTGAATTTAGCCAAGTGTAATAAGCTCTTTAGCCATAATCTAATCTCTATTCACCAACCAGCCAGTTTCCAACAGTTAGGTTAGATTGGCGACAGTCGCTTACCTAATATTTTTGTCGGTAAAAAAGTATTCTACGCGATCGATTAATTACTACCCCTATTATAATCGTGTAGTACCTAGTTGTGAAAGATCAATTATTGCTTCTGTTGTCGTTTTAATTCATTTAAATAAATAAATATTTGTTAAGTGAGAAAAATAACATGTTTTTGGTTCTTTTATTTATTCAACAAAATGTGTGCTAGTTATTGTTCCTAACAAAATATGTACCTATGCCTTTGTTAAAATTTATGCATATAGCGCTTCGATCAACAATAACACCTAGATCATATAGCGTCGTAAATTATGTGATCGAATAGCAGGTTTGAAAAATCTTTTTGGAATCTTAGTCAGTTTGCCTAGTTTATGTAAATAAGTATAAGTACTTAATACTTAATTAAAGGAGTAAAATTATAAGAACGACATAGTTTTTTTTTGTTTTGTTGTCGCAATTTGCCATCGAGTGTAGTTTTATTATGATCGGCATCATCGTCAACAATTTTGTTTGGTAGTAAGTACCTATCTACATTTTCTGGTCAGACATTCCATGACTGACCATAAAGAAAACTGCTGCTGCTGCTGCTGTTTTTTTCTCTCCATAAAAACATTCTGTGGGCCCTATGGAACATATGAAAAAAAACTCGAGTTTTGCGCTTAGCAACAGTTTTTTTTATTCATATCGATTGCCAATTTACTTGAAATCGTATTTTCGGCTGTTCCTTCCACTGCGTCTGCACAATTACCCAGATATTCTCAAACCGCGACAATTTCAATGTTGCAATGTAAGGTTGACCAACGTGTTGTAAAATTTTTGTTGCTTACGTAAATAAGAGGTAGAATCGCACTAAGTATATTGGATTGATCGATATACTAATCCACTTTTATTGTTATAGTTTCCTTAGCTTACATAAGTACGAGAAAAACAACTTGTTTTTTTTTTGTAATGTCATCCTGAAATATTAATAGGTACCGCCAAAGTTCCATGATATTCTTAGGTAGCTGCTGGGTAGTGTTTGTACAACACATCCAAAATTCGATATCTGAAAAAAAACAAAGGATTTTTTTCAGAATAATTTGATGATTTTCTTGTTAAGGCAATCGAAGAAGAATTCAGAGCAAACATTACATTAAATAAAAAAAATACAATGTAGTGACAGAATAATAACTCTCACAATATTGACATTCTTTTCCGGTTTGCAGTGGTTTCACTGATAACTTCGATCAGTTATTAACCGACTTCTAAATCAAAAAGGAGGAGGTTCTCTATTCGTCTGTATGTGTTTTTTTTTTTTTTTTTTTTGTGTATGTCCACCGATTACTCGAAGACGGCTGAACCGATTGAAATGGTTCAAACGTTATTACATCAGGTTGGTTTCCAAGTTGGTCCCATTTTTTGAAATTCTGAAACCGGTTCAATAGTTTTCAGGAAATCTTGAAAGTACTGTCGTTTTCGTTACCACTTTATGTGAATTTAATACGTATCTTTAGGTATAACTCCTTTGTTTATAAACCGATTTAGATGATTCTTGTTTTGTTGGAAAGGGGATACCTCAAGGTATTTTAACCGACTTCGAAAAAGGAGGTTTTGAGTTTGATCACATACCTATTTACCAGAAAACACGTAAATTGCCTGCACGATGCACTAAAAAGAGTGAAATAAAAATTATTTTTATAAAAAAATAAAACCGCCTTCTAAAAAACCACATCAAAAAAGTAAGAAATAATTCCTCACCAAATAAATAACGTAAGTACTTTGAAGTCGGGCGGGTTTTAACAAAAACAACAAAACATTGTACATGTTTCACGCCCGACTTCAAAGTACTTACGTTATTTATTTGGTGAGGAATTATTTCTTACTTTTTTGATGTGGTTTTTTAGAAGGCGGTTTTCAATTTAACTGTCAGTGACTTCACATTACATTTTGTTTCAACACATTAATTATCTCCTATTTGTAGGATCGACAAGTCGCAAAAAGAGGGGTTAGGTGGAAAAAGGTCGGAATTTAATTAAACTTGGTGATGTTGTTTTGGGATAGTTGAAGTAACATTTTGTCAAGTTTTGGACCTCGAGGACCCTGTGCGAAAAGATGAGGGGGGTAAAAAGTACCCCAAGAGGGGTATTTTAGGTTATTTCTCCTAAAGGATTTATAATATCGAAAACTGTTCTTTATAAAAGTTGTAGGGCATTTAATTTTGCATAGAATAAGACCAGATTCAAATTTTTTGGACTACCCGTTCTCATGCTAATGTCGATGAGCATTAGCATGAGAACGTTTGATGCCTGGGAAAAGTCGCAAAATACTCTTGGAATATTTTGCGACTTATCCAAGGCTTTTGATTGTGTTGATCACCGGACGCTGCTGTTGAAGCTAAATCATTACGGTGTAAAAAATAATGCCCAGAAACTAATACTGTCGTATCTCAGTTCCAGAACTCAGACAGTTGACATTAATGGAGTGAAATCAAACGGCTCTCAGATTAAACTAGGCGTACCTCAAGGCTCTATTTTAGGCCCTTTTCTATTTTTGGTTTATATTAATGATTTGCCTTTCTTTGCCAAAAACTTCTGTGATATTGTGTTGTTTGCAGATGATACTTCTTTAATATTTAACATAGACAGAAACAAAACCAATTTTGACGATGTAAACAAAGCACTGTCACAAGTACTCGGTTGGTTTAATTCTAACAATTTGCAGCTTAATGCAAAGAAAACAAAGTGCGTACTTTTTTCTCTGCCAAATGTACAGACGGTACCTGTAGAAATTGTAATCAACAACGAAAAACTGGATTTAGTACAATCAACGATCTTTCTGGGTGTAACTTTAGACTCGAAACTTCAATGGCATGCGCATATCGCAACATTAGCTGGTAAGCTTAGTTCTGCTTCCTACGCTATTAGAAAAGTACGACAGCTAACAGATGTTGATACTGCTAGAACTGTATACTTTAGTTATTTCCATAGCATCATGTCATATGGCATTCTTTTGTGGGGATTAGCGGCTGGCATTAATGCTATATTCATCTTGCAAAAACGAGCAATCAGGGCCATCTATAAACTAGGCTCCAAAACTTCGCTTAGAGACAAGTTCAAGGAAATAGGTATACTGACAGCTGCATCTCAATTTATATTAAATTGCATTCTTTTTGTACGTCGCAATATTAACTTGTATACCAAACATGGTGATTTACACAATCGTAATACTAGAAATAGAAACAAGCTCGTAATGCCTCGGTACCGTTTAGAAAAGGTGCACGGATCTTTCGTTGGTCAAGGTATACACATATATAACAAAATCCCAAGTGATATCTTGGATTTACCATATCTAGAGTTTAAGAATCATATAAAGAGTGGCCTCCTCAAAAAAGGCTATTACACTGTAAATGATTATTTGAACGATAAAACACCTTGGTCGTAACACTCGTAACAAATGTTCCTAGTATGATATTGTGAGTCGTGTCCTATATTTTATATTATTAGCGTTTATATTAGTTAAGCTTTTAATTCGGTCATTTAAGGTAGGCAGTTTGAGTATGTCATGCTCACTAAAACATTTCTACGGTGGTGGCGTGTGAGGCGGGTCGTTACGTTCCCTAAAATATGGTTGAGCGAAGCGATGGCTGGTTCATGCGTCATGCTCGTGAACGGGTGCTGCCAGTGGGAATGGGTCTGCTCTTATCTGCTTGCCTTAAAATGTGTTTTCTTTTGTTTTTATTCATTTTATTAAGAATTACATTTGAAACATGTATGGCGCAACTTGCAGTATATAGTAGAACTAGCGGCCGCCCGCGGTTTCACCCGCGTGGTTCCCGTTCCCGTGGGAATATCGGGATAAAAAGTACATATAAACCTTCCTCTTGAATCACTCTATCTATTAAAAAAAAATCGCATCAAAATCCGTTGCGTAGTTTCAAAGATTTAAGCATACAAAGGGACATAGGGAAAGAGAAAGCGACTTTGTTTTATACTATGTAGTGATTGTCTTTTGTTTTTAACTAATGTTAAAGCTTTAAGTAGAGTTCCTAAGTACTTAATTGAAAATTGTTCACCGCTATGATCATTAGTTCGCCTATACTTAACTGTATTTATCATAACCCATTGTGTAATTGTGATGGAAACTGACCTTAGTCATATCATGTTAAGGTCATTTTTCAATTTGACGACTCTGTACGAAATAAAACAGGGAGAAAAAAACAACCCTTGGAGTTTCTTGCCGGTTCTTCTCCAAGGCCTCCCGCTGTAGGGTTTGCGAACCGATGGCGTAGCTTCTATGACGTTCACAAGTATTGTAAATAACAATCTAAATTGAATAAACAAATTTGAATCTTGAATCTTGAATCTTGAACGGGAACGCAAGTTGGACAAAATCTTTCAAAATATTGACTTTGAGTAAAAATGATTAAGAAAACCTTTCCTTAATTTTTAAAGAACTATCTACAGACACCCCTCACGAATAGGTCTGAGGTTTTGTTTTTGTTTTAGTTCCATGTATGGGCAGCCCCCCCTTAATTTTTATTATTTTTATTTATGTATGCAAATTGTAAGGCGGTTTACAGAGTACGTGGACTGGAAAGGACGTGGCGTAAACATCAATGGCGAATACATCTCACACTTGCGATTTGCGGACGACATCGTCATTGTGGCCGAATTTGCTTTATTTGAAAGAAAACGAAGCATATTTTAATGAAAATCAGAAAAAGGACTTGACAAAGTTCTAATATCAACATAGCATATAGCAACCGATTAGTATTAACGTGCACTATCTACGTATCATTCTCTTTGTTTGTAGATCACACTGATAAGGTAGTTTAATAAATCATTATTTGCAGTTTGACCCACATCTATCTCATTTAGTACATTCCCAGGACTCGGGGTGCGCGGACGTTAAAACGTCGATAAAAAAAAATGATCCATCTATTAAATAATTATTTTCTAACTTGCTTCAATGTGACTGTCAATGTTATAACTCGAGCAGTACTATTAGTGATCTGTGCAGCAATTTACCATGGATTTGTTATAGTGGAAATGCTTTTGAATAAGTTTCATTTAGTTTACCCGCCTTATTTGGAAAAACCTCTCATGAAAATGGGGACCAAAGTTTCGGGTGCCAATGGTTTTGTTGTGAAAGTTGCGGCTATGAAGGTAACTAAACTTGTAAGAAGAGAAATTCAGATATTTCATGAAATTACTAGCGTAATTCAAATTATCTAACGCATATAATGCATGTATGTACCTAGCTTAGGTAGGTACTGTACTTTTGTAAAATCATTTGGATAGCACATTAACTTTGTTTTAGGTATGAATCTGGTTAGTACATAATGTTAATGCCATATGTTTATGGCATATGATAATGTATATAAATAATGTGTATTTGTATAGGTATAATATAATACATAATGAATTTGGTAAGAATATGGTTCAGTAGATTAAAAAAAACCCAATTTGAAAGTTTTCTGTTATTTTCAATGAATTTTAAGTATAAATTAATAATTTATTTTGATAAAGTTTTACTTCTGCCTGTCTCTTAATAATCTATATGTATGCATTGGAAAATTTAATAAAACACATATTAGTAATTGTTCGATAAATTAGTCTATATTTGATTGTAACTAAGAATCTCTATTGTTGATAAAAACAACCGGTACTAAGTCCAATTAGAGGTCAAAGATAATAGCTATAAAGTTAATAACATTGATGTTAATGTGATACTTAATTATTAAACGAACATATTTAATTTAGGTAAATTCATAATTATAATAAAACACTTTACTACACGAAAGACAACACATAACAAAAGGAAGACAATAAACAATGCGGTTTTATTACTAACGTAGCAACGAAAGTAACTTTGATCCGCTCTTTAGAAAATTTACGAGAGATCATAATAATACTTAGGATGTAAGTACCTCATAATTTTTATGTTTCAGGATAATCGCATATATACTTATATACCTACTCGTATACTAGTACTAATGAATATCCGGTAAAAAAAAATACGAGGTGTTTTGAACAGTATTTTTTACTGTAAGATTAGACAATTTAGGATCACTGTATAAACTTTCATTCATTGTTTTTTTACTCATTGAAAGCTACTTATCTTAGTCGAACGAAAGTAACTGTAAAACAACACATTAGGAGTGGAACTCAAGCGTACTGCTGCTGCTGACCTAACTATTCCTCAAAAATTTAAGTCATTAATGTCATCATGTCTAGTTATTATAGTAAATCTTCTTAATTCCTTACCTTACCATGTTCACGGGAGTAACAACTGATCTGTTCATGAAAATCCCATATGATAAACTATCTGTTTATCTAGGTTATGGGTCCAGGAACCTAGAACTACTTGTTGTATGTTATCGCTAATGACCGCTTCTAAACTATCCGTTCCCATTCTAACGGTTTAAATCTAACCTCAGGCGAGATAATCATCGTAATCGTTACTTTGCCACGAATAACGCTTAGCCGTCTCGTTACCTGTCGGTAGTTTGTTAAGCTATTGCAAAATAGTAATTTTTTGACTCTCCTTAGTCACTATTTATACATCAGTAGCTTTCTGCCCGCGGCTTCGTACGCGTGGACTACACAACGTTATCCCGCCGGAATGTGATATTTGTTCGGGATAAAAAGGAGCTTAAGTTACTCTCCAGGCTACAAAGTATCTGTGTCCTAAATTTCAGCCAAATCTGATCAGCCGTTTTGGCGTGATTGAGAAACATGATTATCATTTTCATGCTCTTATTTCATTTATTTGGGATCGGCGCAGCATGCGTCCTTTTCTTCCATTCATCTCCTCCTCGCCATCCATCCACCTTTAATTTGGCCTTCATCTCTCCACATACCTTCTACATTCATATTCAGAACCTTCTTCACCACGTGACATTCATCCCTCCTCATAACGTGTCCATACCATGCAAGTTGATATACTCGTAATTCCTCTCATCTTCTCTCTCACTTTCAAACCTCCTCTTAATCTTACTCATTCCGTATCTTGTCCATACTAGTCACCCCACACATCCATCTCAACATTCACATCTCAGTTGCATGCAATCTTCTTTCGTTCATCCCTTTAGTGGTCCAACATTCCGATCCTACAAGACGACAGGTTGAATGACGGTCTTGTTTATTTTGCCTTTTAATTTAAAAGGCATTCGGGGGTCACAAATCGTTTCTGTGACCTATCGCCATTTCATCCACCATTAGTTGATTCGGTTTTAAATGTCGCGGTCTATCCCTTCATCCGTCATCTCTCTGTATTAGTGAACCTGGGTACTTAAAGTCGTAACAGATTGGTGACGGCAACAGAATTCGTAATAACTGGCACAGGCCTTCCATAACATGGATAAGGAGTATGGGTCATGACATGACCCCACCACGCGGGCCCAATGCGCATTGGTGGGTACTGCAAACGATTACAGATCATGGAAAGTTCTGTTCCTTTTTCTATTTTTATTGAAGTTTAGCCTTACTTTAGCAATGCGCCTGAAATAAATTATTTTTTTATTTTATTTTTAGACGTTTCGAAAGACTCTGTGTTAGAAATAACGGTGTGCCGAAAAAGTGAGAGATAAACTTATTTTTGCAATAGGTAGATATTGGCGCACCGAAGTTTTGTAACAGTTTCGGCACTGTAATCTTACCAATTTAAAATCGATAAAATAGGTACTCGTATTAGACCCCAATTAAAAGTAAATTATATTTATTCACAAAATTAATTATTTCAAATTGTAATTTAACAAGGTACCTACCGCAAATGCACGTTTAAAGAGTTAATATACTATTTAAAACCGGCTATAAATATTTTTCCCAGATGTTTTCCTTGTATAATTCTTTTAGCAGCTTGTTATTATAATCTACCTCTTGTTTACTGTATTTATTGACACTTTCATGTTGTAAAGGTCAGGGACAAATTCGTCGAACCTCTTCTTACTTCTTTTCGTGTGGCTGGTGGGTGCTTGGCCATTCATGCATTTCTTGTAGTTAACTAAGGAGAGTGAACCATAACATGCCATGAGTCCTACCCCTGAATCACGATCAGTCGGAAACGCTCCCGGCCGGCGACAGCGGAATGTATGCACTGTCTCTGTCACTCACTATACAGGGTGTTAGTCTGGTCAGTTTCAAGCCCAAAACCACAACTTTCCCCATACTTTTTGGAAGTTATCTATGCCTGCTATCTAACCTCCTCCTTTTTGAGAGTCGGTTAAAATGGGGGGCGGTACAAAATTATTGATTTTCAAAGTGGGCGTTAGACGAAATAAGTTTGAGAACCTCTGGTATAGGGGTAGGAAAAGGTATTACCCTTTTTTTAAGTTTTAAGTTTGAAAATAAAGGAAACATTTTTTATTTGTTTTACATAGGTATGTTCCTATGTACCAACTTCTTAGAATGATGATGTGATTACCTACATAGTGATGTGATAACAATGATTGTAAGGTATTGTTTTTTAAATTAAACATCTATCTTGATACTCAAACTCCTCTTTATTTAATTCCCATAGTAATGCTACTGAACATACAAAATTACTCTACTGGCAACAACTGCGATTTTTTTCGTACTGACTGTTACCAGTGGCAACCATTGGGATTTTAATGGCCCATATCTGACCACTGGCAACAAATGGTATTTTTTTTCTCGTTTGTCCCCAGTGGCAACGAAGGCAGTGATGATGACTGGGAACAAGGGGTCGTCGTATCTACACCATCGACTACCAATACCCATTTTATTGATATTTAAACATATAATTTTCTGTTTTTCCAGACAAGCATGTTGAACGGCTTCGTCCGGCGGCTGCTGCGGTTTCTAGTATCTCTTATAGCTATATTAGTATATCCATTAACATATATACTAACTGTCAAAAGGACGAGAAAATGTCCACCACCCACCAACCCTATTCTATTCAAGTCAGCTACAACTTTGACCCAAATGATCAGGAACAAAGAGGTAAGTTTTTCTGTATCAAAAACTTGATTGAACAGTGCTTACAGTCTGTTCGCGGAGAGTTGATAAATATTATCTATGATACGTACGATTGAGGTAAGCGCGCTCGGCCTGCAAGCGTTGAGGTTAAGCAACTTTCGCAATGGTCAGTCACGGGATGGGGGGCCGAAAACTTTTCATCTCGAGCTCCTCCGTGCTTCGGAAGGCACGTTAAGCCGTTAGTCCTGGCTGCATTTATGCGTCGTTAATATGGACCAATCTACACTCAGACCGCGTGGTCGTGGGTCATGTCATGGCCCATTCTCCGTATCCACCCACTAGTGGATCCTCGCGGTTTTACCCGCGTGGTACCAGTTCCCGTGGAAATATCGAGATAAAATATAGCCTATATCACTCGGGAAGGATGTAGCTTTCTAATGGTGAAAGAATTTTCTAAATCGGTCTAGTAGTTTCGGAGCCTATTCGATGCAAACAAACAAACAAACAATCAATTCTTTCCTCTTTATAATATTAGTATACAGGGTGTTAGGGGCACTGTTGCTATAACTTTAACCATGGCTTCAGACCATCATGCTGAACAACGTACAGCAAGAATTTTTGTCGGAAATGAAAAAAAAAATCGACTTTTCATACGCAACTAATCGAGACATTTTGTATGGAGAGTCGAAATATTTTTTTCATTTCCGACAAAAAATCTTGCTGTGCGTTGTTCAGCATGATGGCCTGAAGCCATGGTTAAAGTTTTTGCTAAGGTGCCCCTAACACCCTGTAGATAAGGAAGGTCTGTGCCGCAGCAGTGGGGACTTAGAATCAACAGACGGACTTTTTATTCATTTTTATATCCATGATTTTGTATGTATCTACTTAAACCATCTGTGTTTTGAAATATGAATGATGAAATGGCAGTAACCTTACTGAAATTAATACATCCATTGCAGATCACATCAGAGGAAGTGGTAACAGCTTACATAGAGCGATGTAAAGAAGTTAACCCTTACGTTAACGCTATTGTGGAACCCCGATATGAGGCAGCAATAAGAGAAGCCAGGGCTATAGACAAGATGATAGCTTCCACCACCAGAACACCTGAGGAGCTGGTCAAGGAGTACCCTTTGCTAGGGGTGCCTTTCACTGTGAAAGAAAGTATAGCAGTTGAAGGTAAGATTAAAACATGTTTTATTAATATACTAGCTTTACGCCCGTGGCTTTACCCGCGTGAACTAACATGATATGTTTTCCCAAGAAAAGGAGCCCTATATTATATGCCTATTATTCTACATAAAACAACTTTTCCATGGTTATTTTCACGCTTTATTTACTTAACACATTATTTTGGTATTGCTAGCCACTGTGGGTAGTTTTCCGTGACCAACGGTCCCTGGAAAGGTGCCGAAACGTCGGAAAAAACTGAAAATCCTTTAAAATAACTAATATAAAATAATTTTGGTATGGCTAGCAATACCAAAATAATGTGTTAGGTAAATAAAGCGTGGAAATATCCGTGGAAAATTTGTTTTATTTAAATTAACAGTTCGCGCAGGAATCTAAGATGTGCTTATGCTATAATTCTAGTCTATACAATGAGTACCTTACGGAAATACGATCGAAATACTCGAAAATAGACTACAATAAGTAAACTCTTTCGAACAAGTAGGTACTTGTACTAGGTAGGTGAAAATCAATCACTTTGTGATTGGTCTAAAAATTTGTCCTTGTTTTTAAATATTAATTGTTGTGCTTAACCTACATACCATACTATTCAGATAAGTATCTCGTCACATCTCTCGTCTCAAGTCATCAAGACAATGCTTTACCTCATATGAGAAAATAATGAATGCACATCACATGCCTGACCAGCATAAAGTTTTGCAACCACGTATTTAACAATTTCCTCAGCAAACAGAAACACGCTAAAGCATATTACAAAATTGCAATTATCTATTAAAGCTGTGTGCGTGTATCTCTTAAATTGTTTACGAAACGTAAGTACTTATATACTTACTTAGTAATGTTCATTATAATAACTTAATTTATTAGTGTCCATAAACTCTTTGGGAAATCCTTGGCGGCTCCATTATGCATACTGACAATTGCGTTACAGTACCTACAAATCTGCTGTACGCCTGAACTTGTATGAATATTCATTAAAATCTGAGATTTATTGTTTCACAATGTCAAAGTCAACGTCAAATTTGTTTATTCAATTTCAATTGTTATTTACAATACTTGTGAATGCCATAGAAGCTACGTCATCGGTTCGCAAACCTTACAGCGGTAGACCTTGGAAAAGAACCGGCAAGAAACTCTTTAAGGGTTGTTTTTTCCTCCCTGTTTTATTTCATTCACTGTGAAGCAAACCTGTGACCACTGCCCCCTGCTTCATAAACCGGCGGAAACGCTCCCGACAGCGGAATGTTTGCTCTGTCTCTATCACTCACTATATAATAGAGAAAGACAAAGCACATAATTCGAAGCCGATTCCGTTTCTGACAGTTCGTGAATCAGGGGACTGGTCTGATTCCGGTGGTGTGTACTTCTAGACTACAGAGGCGATTAAATTTACCTATACTTTACCTTTACCAATACTTTACCTTGATCATTTACCAAATCCTTGTTATTCAAAATTACAGGAATGAGCAATGACTGCGGGACAGTCCACCCTTACAGGAACCCTGCAAAAGCCGATGCCACAATCGTGCGGCACGCCAGAGCAGCTGGTGGTATTCCCATCGCTGTCACCAACACGCCCCAGCTCTGCATGAACTGGGAGACCTATAACAATGTTTTGGGGGTCACCACCAATCCGTATGATCAGAAACGGACGACTGGTGGTTCTTCTGGTGGTGAGGTAAATAAGATTTGGAATTACTGCAGTAGATGCTTTTATTCAACCACAGAATAATATTTGTAGCAGAAGGCTCACTTCCGAAACAGTTACAATGAATTATCAATCTTTTCCACGCGACAATTAGGTCTAAAATAATTTGCACCCGCACGCCTGACTAACTAATTTACCGTTCATTACAAGCGAAATCGAACCGTAGCTGTACGTAATACGGTTCTATTACTCGGAAACGCTTAAGCCAAATTGGTTTTGGGTGGTCTTGGTTGCCGCACTAGGGTCGACTCGACTGCAATGTAACGACATAGTAAAACAATATAAGTAAGCGGACTGGAGCCCTGAGCGAGCGATAATAGGCTAAACACGTAGGGCTGTCGCTTAGAGTTTATTCAATCGTCAAAAATGCATAGTCAATCTCTATACAAAACAGTTTTCCCCTGTAGGGTGGGCGTCAGGAATCTATACTACAAAGTTTTTTAATTATTTTTGTACATAGACCAGGGGCTGACTAAAATTTTTCATTACCTACGTCATGTTATGTTATCTGTTTAGTGGTTTGAAAAATTACGGTCGAAATAGGATAAATTGAAATGTGGCTTTACAACAACACCAAGACCAAGACAAATAGACATGTTCATGCACACAAATATTTGTCTTGTTCGGGAATCGAACCCGAGACCACTGGCGCAGAAGATGGGAAGCCTACCCCTGCGCCAAATCGGTTGTCAAAAACCGAATACAATATGTACCTACGCCCACTGCGAATCGAACCCGGGGCCTCTGGGTCTGAAATCGGTGGTGTGAATCACTAGACCGCAGAGGCGGTTAAAAATTTATATTATGCTCCCAGTTTATTAATCTAATCACATACCTACCTACACATAGGATTACAAGTTACAATAATTAATTGTTATTATAAATGTTTTTCTTTCTTCTTTCTTTCTATTTGAAAATTAAACTACAAATTGGTATCTGGTCAACGAAATCGGAAGCATAACTATTTAGGTAGGTAAGCAGCTATACAAAATATTATGAACGTATCTACGTATGATAATTATAGTAGGTAGATTGTACTCACCGTTCTTGTTCGCTAGGTAATGCGAAGAAAGATAGTTCTGGATTAGACAACCCGCTAGTGAGACATCCGTATACACTACAATATTTTTTACTTCTACTCGAATTTTTAGCCATCGTAGGTACACGCACGAATTATTACAAATACAAATACAAAATTATTAGAGGGAGGCAGCGCGGCACGGACAGTTTTACCTTAATAATATTATGCGCGGCGCCGCCCTGGCGGCGGGCGGCGGGCGCTGCCACGCATGACTGTCGCCCCGTTATCACCGATAAATTTTGTCAGTGTGTGCGTGCGACGACGCATGACGACGCATACGTACGGGCGCGCTCACATACAAACCGTTTGGGGTGCCTGTCCAGGCAGTCAACGTACTTATATTGTTTTACTATGGTAACGACGAAGTAAGTAAAAGGAATAACAAATAACGCAAATGATTTTTAAATACAGAAAGCCTAGAATTTTTATTTTTACTTCTTTGCATTCACAGTTCAATTTTTGTTACTTACTTACTGAAAAAAATGAAAATGAAGTAGGTAGGTATTAGAAAAAGTAGACCGTCTCACAACTAGCTCCGTTGGGATTCGAACCCACGACCTTTCACTGTTCGGGCAAATGCTCTAACCACTGAGCTACGGAGTCGCTAAAAAGTCGACCCGTCTCACAACTAGCCCCAATGGGACTCGAACCCACGACCTTTCACTGTCCGGGCGAACACTCTAACGGCCTGGCAACGAACATGCGCGGCGGCGATATTAAAGCATTCATAATTCAAAATGATTATATTATTCTAAGACAGAAAGTAGCTATATTTTGTAATTTGGTAGGTACCTATTTTAAAAGTGCTACAGCTACTCGTACGAAATACTTACGTATATTAAGTAGGTAGGTACCTACCTTAGTTTAGTGTAGGTACATATTGTTGATGTTAGCGTAGTTATTCGATAACGTCTATCGTGAAGTGAGAACAAGCTAAGGTAAGTAAGTAGGTAGTAACAGCGCGGGCGCAGCGCGCATCCGCGTAGTTCCTATGTGCGCCACGGCACGGTTGCCACAGGGCGATGAGCGCTAGCGTCACGCTGCAAAGCGAGAATCACTTTGTCGATTTTTATTTTCGTCTTAATTACCTACGCTAAGGTGGGGCGGGGTCCTTAAATCAAATATTCGGGTCATTAAGTGTTATAGATACTTATAGAGTAAGACAGTATAGTCACACAAAAAAACTTCTTTCAGGTTTTCTAAAAAGATTATAAAATTTTAAATCCGGTCTCTTTCTGTCGTTGTTAAGACAACCGAAGGCCGCACAATAATAATGTTTAATATTACGCATTTTGCTATGGGTAAAACCATAAGGTAACACACTTGTGTTTTGGCGCGAAAGTGTGGCGAAAGTAAACTACTTAGGTAACTTCTTTCTCGCGTGGCGTCGCATGCACAACTGAGCGCGCGTGACACCCGTGATTTCTCTACCTCGCGGTAGACAGCGCGTATTCGATTGAATTGCGGAGTGAGCCCCCCCTGATTCAACTAACTGATTTCCTTCTTATGCCATCATCGTGCGTCATACCAAAGCAGCTGGTGGTATTCCCACTGTCACCAACACGCCCCAGCTCTGCATGAACTGGGAAACCTATAAGAATGTTTTGGAGGTCACCACCAATCCGTATGATCAGAAACGGATGACTGATGGTTCTTCTGGTGGAGAGGTAATAATTATTGAAGTAGATGCTTTCAACCAACTGATTTAGGTACTTCTCATGCTCCCATCGTGCTTCATGCCTAAGCAGCTGGTGATATTCCCAACGCTGTCACCAACACGCCCCAGCTCTGCATGAACTGAGAAACCTATAACAATGTTTTGGAGGTCACCACCAATCCGTATGATCAGAAACGGATGACTGGTGGTTCTTCTGGTGGAGAGGTAATAATTATTGAAGTAGATGCTTTCAACCAACTGATTTAGGTACTTCTCATGCTCCCATCGTGCGTCATGCCTAAGCAGCTGGTGATATTCCCAACGCTGTCACCAACACGCCCCAGCTCTGCATGAACTGAGAAACCTATAACAATGTTTTGGAGGTCACCACCAATCCGTATGATCAGAAACGGATGACTGGTGGTTCTTCTGGTGGAGAGGTAATAATTATTGAAGTAGATGCTTTCAACCAACTGATTTAGGTACTTCTCATGCTCCCATCGTGCGTCATGCCTAAGCAGCTGGTGGTATTCCCATCGCTGTCACCAACACTAGGGTGGAGTGAAACAGGCAAAAATATTTTTTTTGTGTCTTTTCTTATGTCCTGTATTGTTAATCCTTGACCCTAAGGGAAAGCTTCATTTATACAAAAAATCAAAAGTCACCGACTTTATCTTCAGGTGGCGCATCGTTTAGATAGTTTTTAAAAAACTTACATTTCTACTTATAAGTTCTACCCGCAAATTTGAGTTATTTTGGAACACTTTATTATTAAACGTTATATTTTTACTTTCTTTCAAGTGAAATGTTGCATGTAAATGTAAAATTGCATATAAGTTGAACTTTAAGTAAATTACCTTAAAAACTACCGGCGAAGAAGTGAGGACTGTGTTCAAAAATGCCTAAAACACGGAAAGATTTACATTGTCCTATGTTTGGTGTCCACTAAAACTGAGTGACAATAATGTTACCAACTTATTGTGATGTGATTAAACACTACTTATGGTTAAGAAACAAAATGCTTCAGTTGAATAATGGAAACGAAGGGTCGTTTCAGTTAAAGATTTATGCGAAATCTTTATATATAAGCAACTACGATCAAGAACAATCTTGTTGATTTTCTTGCTAGCAACTTTGAATTTCATTCTTCTTTAGTGGCAATTGGATGCGATGGTACCGCTGTGAACACCGGACGCAAAAATGGAGTAATTGCTTTACTAGAAAAATATCTGAACCGACCCCTGCAATGGTTTGTGTTTCTGTTACATGCAAATGAATTACCACTTCGCCATTAATTATCCAATCTCGACGGAAGTACAGGCCCTAATAGTTTGTCTGGCAGCATAGAAAAATAGCTCAATAGGTGTCTCGACTTAAAAGTAGAAGAATTTAAACCCATTCCCACTTAATTGCCAGATCTGAATACTGATTTACTAAGCAATGACCAAAAATACTTATTTCAGGTGTGTTTTGCCATTTCTGCTGGTATACTCTCACCAAACTTAGCTTAACAAAGATCCAGGAAAGTTCGCCCATTCTCGATGGTTGACTTGCGCTAATAGGATCCTTCGTTTGTATATTGGAACCGCTAAACCGACAAATTAGTTAAAGGAGCTAGCCGAATTTATCATGAAAGTTTACGCTTTAACCAGGTTTGATATCAAGTCAAAATCCTCTTGTAAATATGATCCGATTCATGTCTAAGACATGGTTAAAAATGCTTGTATTTGACAGACGATTTAAAAAGTATTGTCTTAAATACTATCCAAAGAAATGCTTTCTTCCTACACACAGAAAATCTGCTTCTGACTATGCTACAGGATGATGCATCACATATAAGAGAGCTGGCTCTTCGGAGAGTTTATAGGCAAGAAATGAGTTGAAAGGCAAGACTGATGCGTCAAATTAGTATGATATAATAGATTGGGAGAAAGAGAGGGTAACAGGACCTCCTTTAGTAATGAAATATACTGACACAGAAATTACTACAAAGATTTCATCTGGAACTAACTTACTGGAAATTGAAAAGTATCCTTGCCACACTCAGGCAGTATAAAGGTGCGTCAAACTTGTCACAGAGGCTTCGTTATCTGTTTATGGACCCGAAGCTAGAGCTGGTTTCATTCGGACTCGGATAAAAGCTAGACAAGAGATACCATTCTTTGACACCAAATTTCAGTATTTTCG
The DNA here is from genome assembly GCA_949710035.1 of Crambus lathoniellus. NCBI lineage: Eukaryota > Metazoa > Arthropoda > Insecta > Lepidoptera > Crambidae > Crambus > Crambus lathoniellus. The sequence continues at coordinate 9,753,623 of OX453305.1, read as the reverse complement.
CCGAAAAGAAGGTGAAGACTTCCGATTTGAAACATTAAAACAATATTTTTATGTGAAATTCTCATGTCTTCATTAGAGTAAATCATTGTTTCAATAAAACTAAGTGTAAATATTATAAAATGTGTAGTAATGTAGTCCTAAATAAAGCTGTATTTGTAGCGTAAAAATTTATTTTATTTTTCAATTTCAAACCCAATGCGCCACCTGAAGATGTTGAGTTAGAAAGCTGAAATTTTGCATGAACACTTCTACAACTATGGGTCACTAATTAACAACCCAGGAAAACTAAAAAAGAAAAAAAAATTTTTTCGCTCCACCCTAACCAACACGCTCCGAGTCTGCATGAACTGGGAGACATATGACATAACAATGTCTTGGGGGTCATCAGAATCGGATGACTGGTTGTTCTTCTGGTGGAGAGGTATTAATTGTTGCAGTACTTGCAGTAGATGTTTCTTTCTAACACAGTGATGACCTTCTCAAGCATAATATAAGTATCTTTAGAGTTTAGAGTGATATGCATTTCGGCAGCAATAAAATTTTCACCACCTTTTCACACCCTTTTGATACGGAAAATGGTTTTTAGGCTTTACGTTGGATTCAATTAAAGCTGATTGGATAAGGATAGTGAGATCCAAAATTAATATTTATGTTAATATGAGTTGTCTTGTCCAACACCTATATATTTTTCTACTGTCTGTGCCCAAATATATATTTTTTATTCTGGTTTCAGGCAGCACTTATTTCAGCAGCTGCATCTGTGATAGGAGTGGGATCTGACATTGCTGGGTCGCTGAGACTACCGCCCATGTTCACAGGAATATTTGGCCATAAGCCCACGCCTAGGCTGTTATCAGTGCAAGGTACGAAATTCATATGTTTTTGGTTCCCGAAAGTTTTTATCACAAATCACAGACTATCAATTTCAGGTTTAGAGTTCAAACTAATAAATACAGTTATAACATAATGATCAATATCAATAGCTAACGGTTTAACAATTCCCCGCTTCATGCGTAACGTAGGTATTCATAACCGCTCGTGAATGCTCTGCCCTCGATTTCTAGCCAATTGCCCAAGTGAATTCCGTCGGTTGCTGCACATGCACACGGAAATGCATCGAGTTACTACGCTTAACACATGTTACAAAATCACTAACTTCCTTGAGATGTTTTTGTAACTCGTTTATCGTATCACTATCACGTAAAACTCTCATAATGTTTATCGTATTATTTTGTATGAAAAGTAGAGCAGCGTTACTATGCGGTTGTTTACGTAAAAAGCTAGTCGGCATTGGTAGCATTTTGATCGTATCTTTTACGATTGGTAATGGTAATTGACTATTACCATTACCAACATTTTACGTGCTTGGGGCACTGTGATTGACTTGAATGACCAACACGTTATTGACAGTAAAAATATTTTCGGTGTTTACGTTCACACGTTCCTTTGATTAATTAAAGAAGATATTTGCGTTATAAAAACAAGCATTTGATGACACCTAACCTTCGATCAACAATAACACCTAATTTACACAAACAACACAGACCTTAAAGTCAATAATTGATTTGAATTGAATTTTGTGTTTTGGCAAGATTGACTCGATATAGTTTCAGATTGTTAACTAGTTACTAGTACTTAGGTATTTGAAAACGTTTTGGAAAAATATGCAAACATTTTATTTTTATTTCTGATTTTGTCCATGTTCTGACGTTCAACACATAAAAACACACGTAGGTAATTCTGATTGTAACAACAAAAACTAAAGATTTGGTATTTTATTAATTTTCATTCACAATGCAATTCTAAAATATTATTGTTTAAGTTGGTGGTTTTTTAAATATATTTTTTCTATAAAAACAATGTTGTTAACAAACATAACTGTTCACGCGGATTTTGCCCGCGTGGTACCCGTTCCATTCGTTCATTAGTTTTTGCGTGACAGAGTAACAAACATACATTTTTTTATAAATAAAACACTTTCACGGATTTTTTTCACGCAATTTATTCAACAACTTGGTTAAATTTTAGTTGTTTTTTGAGTTTTCCGTGACCACGGCCCCTAAAAAGGTGCCGAAACGTCGGATAATCCAAAAAATCTCAAAAAACAACTAAAATTTAACCAAGTTGTTGAATAAATTGCGTGAAAAAATCCGTGAAAGTGTTTTATTTATATGGACAGTTCGCGCAGAAATCTAAGATGTGTTTTTACATTTTTTAATATATTTAATATATTTTTTAAATTCACATACAATAATGGTAGGTTAAGGCAATGATTATAAAAACTCTTTCTTAAAATGTTCTGTATACATAATTTCAGGCCACGTACCAGACAGCGGTGATGACACTTTTGAAGAATACTTTGCTTTGGGACCTATAACGCGATACGCCGAAGATCTGATACTAATGCTGAAAATACTCAAAGAACCAGATGGCCCTTATGTGCCATTAGACAGACCGGTAAGAATTTAATCGTAAAATATTGTAAGCTCTTTTATGACATCCGTTTTGGAAACCTAAACATACCTAATTAAATATTTAATTAAGTAACACAAAATTATAAAAATTAATCATCAACGTATCATTCCTATTAAATGACATTGGTCAATCTAGAAAAGTGCGAATCGCCAAATGGTCGACACGCAACGAATTCCTCTAAAGGCGCGGGTCCAATTTTGCGGGTCCACATATTGTATTTGGTTGTTAGTGTTAGGACTTTTTCTAAGTCCACCTGGCTAGCTACCACTATCCTATCTATGTCTGCCGCCACAACAACATTGCTTTCACCATTGTTGTTTTCCGGTAGAGATAAGATAGCTAGATCCTCCCTCAGTGGTAGAGAATTCAGCGAATACCGCGCTTCCGCCTATTTTTATATGTAACAACACAAAATATTTGAATCTTATCTTAACCCTCGGCCACATACAATTATCATATAGGTGGTGCACAAACGTAGACACTTTTGGAAGTAATGTCAGATACAATACTAGTTTATACTAGGAAAATGAAATCAGTGGCAGTAATAATAATTACTGGACACAAAATTTGTCTACGTCTACTCAGGGAAGGCTGATTACCTACATATTCACTAATAGCCTGCTGTATCCCGCACGAGACACAAAAGTTTCTACGTTTGCGCAGCGCCTTACTCAGGAAACGAAATTTATACCTAACTGCTTTACTTTTATCTAATTTTACAGGTGGACGTATCAAAACTAAAATATTATTACATGGAAGGTGATGGTAGCGGCGTAACTAATACTATAGGCTCTGACGTCAGAAATGCTCTACAAAAAGCCAAAGACTACATGAAAAACACTCACGACATAGAAGTTGAACATGTGAGTATATTTTATATTATAATTATGAAAAAATGTAATGCAGAAAGTTTGGTTCTTTTAATCCCAAAGAATGAAAAAAAAAAATGCTGTTAAGAAACAAAAACCTCAATTTATGGAAGAGAATTGGAACGGATTTGGTTCAAATTACGTCCAAAACTCTAATTATTAGGCTAGTGGATTTTTCTATTATTATTTTTCCTATAAAAACCTGCAACATATAGTTAGGTATTTGGTAGAATCACAATGTTGCTCTCACTCATCACAACGGAATTCGATCATCCGTGATGTTCTTCGATAGTGTGATATCTAGGAAAATCTCAAATAATAAGTGACTAACCATATTTTATCATATCATTCCAGCTCAAGATCAAAAACATGAAACATATGTGGGAAATCAGTATCAGAGTGTTACTGAATATAAAGAAAATACGCAACATTTACACTGACCCGGAAAATCCTGAGAAACTTCTATCAGTGTGGCCCGAAATTATAAAAAGGATGCTGGGATTGACAGATAACAACTTTACTTGTGTAGCGTATGGTCCACTATACAAGTTCTTCAATGCACTGCCTAAGAGTGATTATGCTAAACTGCTCAAGATGTTTGAGGAGATTAAGACTGAATTTCATGTAAGTTGATATCCCTTGCCTAACGTCACGGTTCACGGTAGATTAGCTGTAGATTATGACACTATTGGACACTAAGCTGTCCTAATGACCAAATATTGTCATAATCTACAGTTTTTTTTATTCACAACGGGGTAGCACTTAGCCTTCATCACACCTGATGTTAAGTGGTGATAAGGCTGAAGGTAGAAACGCACTACTCCCGAAATCCTCAATCACTGAGGAACTGGCTATCTTATCTCTAACTGCCGGAATACAATAATGCCGAAAACATCATTGTTATGATGGTCATTGATCCCACAGAATCTACAGATCTACCAGATTCTTTTACATTAAGTACCTACTCCATCCCATACGTCTGTATGTGGGTTTCAGTAATGTAAAAGAATCTGGTTAAAAACCACGAATCCACGCCCCACTCAAATATACCTAGTCTTTCCTATTTATGCTACGCCTTGTTTCCATTCCTAGAAGCTAAGAATTTTACTTCTAGGCTTTTAGTTAGCAAATAATTGGTTGTCAAAGTTATTAAGATATTCTCACCAAATTATGACCCTTTCGCCCGCATAACGCATTCTTTATAATTTGCATTTTTTTTTTCATTGCATCTAAGCGAAGAGTTAGTAATCTAAAATTGCACCCCTTTATGAGGCAACACGACTATAACTCTATTAAATGTAGTACCTAACCTATGCTTAAAAAACAAGAAAGACATAGGAAGGAAAAATTGTAAAAGAAAATACCACCAGCCATGTTAGTAGTTTTCAGGCGGGATACTTATAGGGCTGTTGGTTTGTGACATGCTCTTTCTCCCACTTTCTTGTGTTTTCGTCATTTTTATTCAACCTTTCCGTTTTATGTTGCAGAATGCGCTGTCTGATAATGGTGTGTTGTTCTACCCGACATTCCCATATCCTGCAGACCTCCACTACAGAATCTACTACAAGTTCTTAAATTGCAGCTACTTAACAATATTCAACGCCTTAGGATTACCAGTGACAGCTTGCCCAATAGACTTTACCAGTAAAGGTATGCCAGTCGGCATACAAATCGTAGCGAACAAATGCAATGATCATTTATCTATAGCTGTTGCTAAGGAGTTTGAGAAAGCCTTCGGGGGATGGGTGCCGCCTAATAAAGATCTCCTCGTTAATGTTAAGACTGCTTAAAGAGTTTTAATAGCATTCTAAGTGACTGTTATGGAACTCGTGATCTTATAAGAGTGGCTATCTGGATTCCCTTGATAGCGTTGTTTAAGATGATGATTATGAGGTGATGGTTACGCCTGTGTTCAGATGAAACCTACCTTTAACATTAGGTAGGTGGCCTAAAGCTTTAAGAGGATTGTTGAAATGACCAAAACTTGAACGACGTTTGCAATTTTTATTATTAGACTAAATCATAACTAAATTATTTTTTTTATATTTGGTTGTAAGTAGATAATTACATGTCAAGTCTTATAACAACATTCCCGTCAGCAAGTACCGCTGCGTAAAACTTTTACATTATAAATAATTCATCTGATATCCTGTATACCTACGTACCTAATTGAAGTGTGTATCTAATATTTTTTATTTTTATATTACTCTGTGTAATGTTATTAAAATGCACATACATATAAAAGTTGTCATGTATTATTTAGAATAAGCCTCTTTAAAATTGTAAACAAGAAGTGATTAGATATTTATATTTTTATAAATGTAAAATTTTCACTAAATTGTCCTTTGAGTTGGATCTTCTTCTTATTTATGTGTCCACAACTGGAGGTTAGCTTAGCCGTCAGTTCAGCAAATTTCCTCCTGTCTTGTGCCAATCGAAAAAAAGTTCAACGCTGGCTTATCACTTAAGGGCTTATTACACTTAGCCTAGTTAGGATCCTAATTAAGCATACATTGCTTGTTTTGATTGCATCTCTTACTAAAAATGAGCTCAAAGAAAGTAATGTATTCTTAATTAGGATCTTAACTAGGATACGTGTAATAGCTCTTTTAGTCCACTCCCGGATTTTCCGCGACTAGGATTTATTTCTTCTGCCAACGCGTCGCTTTCCCATTACTTTTCCATCATTATAAGCTGAAGCAGCTGGTACCGCGGAAGTCTGAGCACGTGACCGACCAACCTTTTTGCGTTTAATGGTTCGCAACAGTTCGCGGGTCCTTCTGACGCGCTGTAGAACTTTCTCATTTGAAACCTGCGCGTAGTATAGCATTCTGCGGTAGCGTCTCGGAGCCTTGGTAGTTTGTTTAAAAAAAATAGTTGGGGTGTATGAGCTTTTTGATTATTGCATTACCACGTTGTATAAACCTTCCGGATCATTGGTACCGCCTCCTGGGTGCTTACCATCAACTCTTATTGCGGTTTTGTTTAGGATCTAAACTGATCTGCTTCGCTTATTCGTACCACGACAGCTTAATATAAATGACAGCGATTCAGTGATCATTCAATGACATTTCACAGCCGCTAAGCTGTCAGCTCTCTTATTTGACTTATAACTCGGCCAAGCTGACATGACACCTGCAGGTTATACCCGTCCCTCTCACTCTCCGGGCATGACAGAATCGAGTGAAAGAGACGGGTAGAAGAAAAAGGACACAAATCGTTCGGTCATTAACATTTAGCAATTCATTTGCGATCCAATTTTTAGGAGGTCATAGTACGAAAGAAAGCAATTCATTTTAGGAACCTATTCTGCATCGCGCTATTTTTGAATCGCTGTCTTAAAGTTGATGGTAGGCACCCTGGACATGCTAATGATAAATCAGTCTATAGCTGTACTTTAATTATAATTAAGAAGTAATTAAGTCTTCGTTAAAGACGACAAAATTATCTCGAGGTGCACGCATGCTAGGCCTATTTGGTGTCGTAGAGACTACGCCACATAACCACCCCGGTGTTCAGAGAGAAAAAGACTTCTTCTGGCAGAGAGGTATTCCAAGGAAAGTTTATAATATATTTCGATTGTGTGACTGTTGCATTATACACTTAGCAAGGACAACCAGTTAACCGTATGGTGATTATTGATCGTGTTCAAGGTAAATCCTCATGTCTAGGACAAACACGCGACATTGCTCTGTAGCATTAAACTCGTACCTATGGCTTCACCAATCGTTCTAACCTTCATTTTAAACCCATTATGTAGCCATCGTGCCTATAATTTTTAAATTACATCGACTGGCACTAAAATAGTAGGTATGTGAAGTCCGACCCCCCCGACTCCCCCAAATCGTTATAATCCCCCATTTATGACACTTGTGGTGTATATCCAGGGATACACTGGCCTGGGGCAAAAGGCTATATACTATAGTATACACTGGGTGTGTATACTTTATTATACACTGGCGCTAAGCGTGTTAAGCAGTCTAGACACCTGCCGACATAGAATCATGTAAGCGACTCATTTGCACTGCACGCCAACACTCGACCTGTCACTAACTACTATCCGATTTCGTGCCGCCCGACAAAGTTGAACGAGATGTGAAGTCGCCGACTAACCTGCTGACCAAAAAAATTACATAATTTATTAGTTTATGCACAACAGAACTGATAAATTATTACTTATTTACGTAAAGATAGTCGCAGGCCACTAGAGAATGCCATAATATTGGCATCGGTACTCGGCTTTGATTTTTTTAAATCAGCGATGAAAACATCTCTGGATATAATCTGTGGCTGACCTCCGACTCGGAGGTCGGCCGACGAACTTTCTCAATGACTCACTTGATTGTATCCAATTATACAAATTGGATGAAGAAAAATGTATGCCCTGCCTCTGTAACATTCTCAGTAACAGATTATCTCCAGAGATGTTATGTCTTCATCGTTGGTTTAAAAAATAATCAGGCGTGTCGTCCGTTCGGTCGCCGCCCGCCCGGCCCTTTCAATAGCTACGACACTGGTAGGTAGCCATTGCAGATTTCCATACAAGTCATCAGCATCATCAACCATTTAATGTCCCCACTGCCGCGGCACAGGCATTCCTGATGGATAGATGAGGGAGGAGAATGGACAACGTTACCACAGCCTACGTTACTCCACGCTAGGGTTGCCATCTCCAAACTTTGAAAACCAGGATTTGAAGGTAAAAATACCAGGGTGCCTACCATCAACTTTAAGACAGCGATTCAAAAATAGCGCGATGCAGAATAGGTTCCTAAAATGAATTGCTTTCTTTCGTACTACGACCTTCTGAAAACTGGATCGCAAATGAATTGCTAAATGTGAATGACCGAACGATTTGTGTCCTTATTTCTTCTACCCGTCTCTTTCACTCGATTCTGTTATGCCCGGAGAGTGAGAGGGACGGGTATAACCTGCAGGTGTCATGTCAGCTTGGCCGAGTTATAAGTCAAATAAGAGAGCTGACAGCTTAGCGGCTGTGAAATGTCATTGAATGATCACTGAATCGCTGTCATTTATATTAAGCTGTCGTGGTACGAATAAGCGAAGCAGATCAGTTTAGGTCCTAAACAAAACCGCAATAAGAGTTGATGGTAGGCACCCAGGGACATTTCGATTTAAAGCCAGGACTATATGGGTCGGACTGGGATTTACTAATATTACAAAGAATCAGCTGTTCCATACTAATGTTCAAATCAACTCGATTGAAATGTATGGAACAGCTGATTTTTTTTTCACGTTCACGGTGTAAGTAAGTATATGAGCATCTGGATTGAGATATCCTACTTTATTTTTGGTTAAAAAGTAGGTACATGAGTATTTAGTAAAAAATTGACAAAACCCCTGATTGAAAACCAAAAATTTGTCACTCGTATTGACGTCGTATAGTCAGCCTACTGCACTTTTACATAACAATCATATAAATATCGTGAACTTACCCATTGCTAGAATGAATCGTCTATTATATTTTAGTCACAAAGTTGTAAGTGCCTTCCAAAGCACGGGATGGGAGAAAAAAAGTTATTCTTTTTGTCACCGATCCGGTGACCGACCATTGGGAAAGTTGCGTGACCTCAACGATCGCAGCCCGAGCGCGCTAACTACTGCGCCACGGGCTCCTCCATTTTAAGTGCTTTGGAAACATTTATTATACTAGAAATTTTTTTAAACTAAACTAAACCACCATTTAGCCCCACTGGTGGGTCTACGGTTATTTTCTTTTCTTCGTAGACCCACTGCAATAGAGTTTTATATTATGCATTTCAATGTGTCAGTTTCCGTGGGTACACGGGGTAATTGCCTCAGGTAATTTCTTTCCCCGTACACCCACTGCATTAGGCATATGCCAAATATGATTATTTATGCTTTTATGACTGTAGTTCCACCGCAATGCCCCACTTAACATAAAATTAAATAAAAACAAAAATATAAATACTTATTTTATTAAACAAAATATAGGTTCTCCTTTATACCCCAAAGAAAAGAAAAATCAAATAAATTAATTAGTGTAAGTTCGTAAGTAAAATATTTTAAAATACAAATTAAAATATACCTACTTATATAAAAATTATTATTATTATTCATACTTTTCCAAACATGACAACAGTGGGACCACGGTAAAAGTCAGTCTTGTTTCAATTACCTATGGACCCACCAGTGGGTCATAGTGGTGGGGCCACGGGTGAAACCCGAAAAAAGCAAACTCCTAGGAGAGAACTCTAATCCGGAACATAAAGAAAAAGTTAATTAGAAAACTACTTATACCTAACTATTATAATATTTTAACCGCCTTGTGGTCTAGTGGTACACACACACCACCAGTATTAGACCCAGAGGTCCCGGGTTCGATTCCCAGTGGGGGTACATATTGTATTGAATTTGGTTAGTGCTAGGACTTGTTCTAAGTCCACCTGGCTAGCTACCACCATCTTACCTATCTAAGTTTGATGCCATAACAACGATGTTTTACTATTATTGTGTTCTGGCAGTTAGAGAGAAGCTTTCGTAAAGCACTTGCTGACAACTACCTATTGCGGTTCTCACACTGGCGAGGAGCGCCGCCGATCTCCATACAAGGAGTGTTCCTATACTAATTTATTTGTGTAAGTAAGAGTAAGTAAGGGCATCTACCTACCTATATACCTACTATTTGATTGAAACTTCTTTTGTTTAGTTAAAAATTGTTTACTATTACCACAGGATAAGCAACTTTTCATACAGTAGGCCGACGGAGACGTCTAGACAGGTCAATCGTGCGGGGCTTGCGGGGTGAGACGGGGGAGTGGTTGTCCCGAGTTACATACAACGCCGTTCATAGTAACTCGGGACAAGTCTTCCAGGGCTATCACGTCTTTATCGTTATAATTTATTTTTAAATTAATATTATGGTGCATACGACATGTAGTGTAAGTGCGTGCAAATCTTCATCTCGCTTATTAAAAAAAAGGCAATTTCCAAAATCCAAGATGGCGGCCAACTTTTTTGTTTGCGGGCCGGCTTTGATGAAACTTGGTTTTTGGTACAATTTTGACAAGAAAACAACAACACAATGTCAAAAATAAAAAAAAAACAAGATGGCAGCCAACTTTTTTTTGTAAGCCGATTTTGATGAAATTTAGTTTCTGGTACTATTTTGACACAAAAACAACAACGCAATGTTAAAAGTCTAAAAAAATCCAAGATGGCGGCCAACTTTTTTGTTAGCAGGCCGATTTCGATGAAACTCAGTTTCTGGTACTATTTTGACAAGAAAACAGCAACGCAATGTTAAAAATATAAAAAATCCAAGATGGCGGCCAAAGTTTTTGTTTGGGAGCCGATTTTGATGAAACTTGGTTTTTAGTAAAATTTTGACAAGAAAACAACAACGCAATGTCAAAAATAAAAATAAACCAAGATGGCGGCCAACTTTTTTTTTGTAAGCCGATTTTGATGAAAATTAGTTTCTGGTACTATTTTGACAAGAAAACAACAACACAATGTTAAAAGTATTAAAATTCCAAGATGGCGGCCAACTTTTTTGTTAGCAGGCCGATTTCGATGAAACTCAGTTTCTGGTACCATTTTGACAAGAAAACAGCAACGCAATGTAAAAAATATTAAAAATCCAAGATGGCGGCCAACTTTTTTGTTAGCAGGCCGATTTCGATGAAACTCAGTTTCTGGTACTATTTTGACAAGAAAACAGCAACGCAATGTTAAAAATATTAAAAACCCAAGATGGCGGCCAACTTTTTTGTTTGTGAGCCGATTTTGATGAAACTTGGTTTTTAGTACAATTTTGACAAGAATACAACAACGCAATGTCAAAAATAAAAATAAACCAAGATGGCGGCCAACTTTTTTTTTGTAAGCCGATTTTGATGGAACTTAGTTTCTGGTACTGTTTTGACAAGAAAACAACAACTCATTGTAAAAGTATAAAAAAATCCAAGATGGCGGCCAACTTTTTTGTTAGCAGGCCGATTTCGATGAAACTCAGTTTCTGGTACTATTTTGACAAGAAAACAGCAACGCAATGTTAAAAATATTAAAAATCCAAGATGGCGGCCAACTTTTTTGTTTGTGAGCCGATTTTGATGAAACTTGGTTTTTAGTACAATTTTGACAAGAAAACAACAACACAATGTCAAAAATAAAAATAAACCAAGATGGCGGCCAGCTTTTTTTTTGTAAGTCGATTTTGATGAAACTTAGTTTCTGGTACTATTTTGACAAGAAAACAACAACACAATGTTAAAAGTATTAAAAAATCCACTATGGCGGCCAACTTTTTGTTTGCAGGCTGATTTCGATGAAACTCAGTTTCTGGTACTATTTTAACAAGAAAACAGCAACGAAATTTTAAATATATTAAAAATCCAAGATGGCGGCCGACTTTTTTGTTTGCAGGCCGATTTCAATGAAACTCAGTTTGTGGTTCTATTTTGACCAGAAAACAGCAACGCGATGTTAAAAATATAAAAAATCAAGATGGCGGCCGACTTTTTTGTTTGCAGGCCGATTTCAATGAAACTCAGTTTGTGGTTCTATTTTGACAAGAAAACAGCAACGCAATGTTAAAAATATAAAAAATCCAAGATGGCGGCTAACTTTTTTGTTTGTGGGCATACAATAGTACAAAAACCCGAGTTTTATCAAAATCGGCCTACAAACAAAAAAGTCGAGCGCCATCTTGGATTTTTAATATGTTTAACATTTCGTTGCTGTTTTCTTGTCAAAATAGTACCAGAAACTGAATTTTATCGAAATCGGCCAGCAAACAAAAAATTTGGCTGCCATCTTGAATTTTTATATTTTTAACATTGCGTTGCTGTTTTCTTGTCAAAATAGAACCAGAAACTGAGTTTCATTGAAATCGGCCTGCAAACAAAAAAGTTGGCCGCCATCTTGGATTTTTTAATACTTTTAACATTGTGTTGCTGTTTTCTTGTCAAAATAGTACAAGAAACTAAGTTTCATCAACATCGGCTAAAAAAAAAAGTTGGCCGCCATCTTGGATTTTTTTATACTTTTAACATTGCGTTGCTGTTTTCTTGTCAAAATAGTACCAGAAACTGAGTTTGATTAAAATCGGCCTGCAAACAAAAAAAGTTGGCCGCCATCTTGGATTTTTTTATACTTTTAACATTGTGTTGCTGTTTTCTTGTCAAAATAGTACAAGAAACTAAGTTTCATGATAATCGGCTTACAAAAAAAAAGTTGGACGCCAACTTGGTTTTTTTTTATTTTTTGGCATTGTGTTGTTGTTTTCTTGTCAAAATTGTACTAAAAACAAGTTTCATCAAAATCGGCTCACAAACAAAAAAGTTGGCCGCCATCTTGGATTTTTAATATTTTTAACATTGTGTTGCTGTTTTCTTGTCAAAATAGTACCAGAAACTGAGTTTCATCGAAATCAGCCTGCAAACAAAAAAGTTGGCCGCCATCTTGAATTTTTTAATAATTTTGATATTGCATTTGCATTATTAAATTATTTTATTAATTTAATATCGCAATACCAATGAACCCACCCGGGGTCGTAAAAGGTCCACCGTCACATTTTAAAGTGACAACCCTTACGTACTTACGTAAATACCTATACAGGCGTCGGCATCGCCCAACTTCAAGGGCGTCGTCCAACTGTATAGAAAGATTGCTTAAACTGTGCTATTACTGTAACTGTAACTGTAGTACTTACTGACCTATTTTCTATCGTGATGGAAAGTGACATTATATAGGTACTAATGGGTGAACGTCATTTTTCAATTTGACGACTCTGTATGAAATATAACAGGGAGAAAAAGATCGCCCTTGACGAGTTTCTTGCCGGTTCTCCTCGTAAGGTCACCCGCCGCTGCCGTAGGATTTGCGAACCGATGGCGTAGCTTCTTTGGCGTTCATTACTGCTTGTCCAGAAAGGGCGAATTCGCCGCGATTTTAATAAAGATTTTCATTGTCATTGTGGCAGTTAAGACGCGGAACGCCAATACTTAGCTAGCGGGCAATGTATGTTAAAACGCGTCTAACTCGCGCGTAGTTCTGGACAGGGACTTTGTGTTATCTCAAGCTCAAACTAAATTGAATAAAACAATTTTTATTTTTATTTTTTCCTCTGCAGTCCCGCTGCATACTTTTTGTAGGGTTGTGTTGTGAAGGTATGTAGCCCCATAAAAAATAACACACTTTCTGTTTCTGCATTTTTTTTGTGATTATCAAGATGATTCTACTGTAAGTGGCTCCATCCATCCATTCAAATTCCTAAGAAGCTATTAATGAATCGATACCGGTATTACGACAAGACGCGACGTGTCGCCTGACGACTTGACGATCGTTAAGTTACCTAACCGTTTTCATTCATGATTTTATTTCACTAAGATTCTTGACCTTCATCACAATAAACCTTTGAATCAAGTCGTTCAACCTGACTAACGCAACACTGTACAAGTTTTTAGATGTTTGTTTTGTTTGAAAACATTGAAAAAACGGCTTTTAACATTGAAAATGTTTTTTCGTTCGCTCCAGTAGGCCCCCATTTTCGCTGAAAGTGCGACTCGCCCGTGATACCCTGAGGTTAAGGGCCACGAGGACGTATGAGGGCTCAAAAACTAAATGCCTGCTTGCATGCTGCATGAATTGCATGACACATGCCTGATTGCATAATGCATGCCTGCCTGCATGGGTGTTTGCATGCAATTCTAGTACTTACTTATCTCAAATAATATAAATAAATAAAACAATAAACCTAAATCGTAATAATCATGTTTGTATATTAATCATACATAACAATCAATAAAATCAAAGTAATCATAAGTAGGTAGGTAGGGTACTTACCTAATAATTAGGATACCTATACATGTTTAGCCATTTATTATTATTTTTAGTAGGTACCTATAGGCAATCAGTTTTATTGTAAACTAGCTGAACCAGCGCGACTTCGTTCCCGTGGCCCTACCCCCTACTCCACCCTACCCTACCCGTACTCTACCCCTACCCTACTTACCCCTCCTTCCCCTTTTTTCTCACCGTTAAAACCTTCCTTCGACTTCCACGAACATTTCAAGACCAAAGTTAGCCAAATCGGTCCAGCCGTTCACGCGTGATGGAGTGACCAAGGGAAATAGGGATTCATTTTTATATGTATAGATAATTGATATGGATATCTTTATTGAAAACTAGCTGTTGCCCACGACTTCGTACGCACGGTAAAGTGACTTTTGTATTTGATCTACACTTCCTTCCAGTGACCGCAAGGTATTTTGTGTGTGTACCTATATGGGTATAGGTTTCGGAAGCGCGGGATTCAGTGCATGTTGCGCTCGCGATTGCTTGTTGAAAATGAGAAGTAGGTATGGCAAATAATTTTATGAATATAATGAAAGTTATGACGTTTGATTGATTATGTGATATGAGTAATAATTTATCATTAAACTCAAAGAAAACTAAGTGTTTAAAATTTTCGTTACCTAATGTAAGACAAGTTGATTTTCATATTAGACTAGACGGCGATACGGTCGAATTCATTAACAATACAAAATTTCTAGGTATTATATTAGACTCGCGACTACAATGGGATCCTCATATCGAAGCCTTGGCGAGTAGACTCAGTTCGGCTGCATTCGCAGTTAAGAAAATAAGGCTCTTAACCGATATTGAAACGGCTAGAATAGTCTATTTTAGTTATTTTCATAGTGTTATGTCCTACGGCCTTTTGTTGTGGGGCTCAGCCGCTAACATCCAAAGTATATTCGTGCTCCAAAAAAGGGCTATTCGCGCCATTTACAACCTCCGATCGAGAGATTCTTTAAGAGATCTATTTAAAGAAATAAACATTTTAACTGTTGCAGGACATTACATCTATGAAAATATAATTTATGTGAAAAAGTATTATAATACTTACATTTGTAAAGCAGAGCGATATTCATCGCTTTAACACAAGAAATAAAGATAAACTTGTCGTTCCTAAGTTTAGGCTAGAAAAATCCAGAGCCTCATTTCTGGGGAAAAGCATAGCCTTTTTTAATAAAGTTCCACAGCATATAATTGAACTACCATTGCATAAATTTAAATGTTACATTAAAGAGTCGCTGATGAGCAAAGGATACTATAAAGTAGACGATTATTTGAATGACCGCAATGCATGGTCATGATGTAACACATAACATAATCACTGTTTAATATGATGTATTTTTATACTAAGCAATTGTTGTATTAGTAACGATATGTTTTTTTTTTGTAAATGTCGTTACCTAACTAAGAAACGCTGGCAAGTTTCTTGCGCCCATTCTTCTTGTCAGTTAAAAAAGTCTTGAATGGGTGGTAGGAAAATATTGACGATTCATAAGTACATATTTATTATGTCTAAGTGAATAAAGAATATTTTTATCTTATCTTATCTTATCTTATGAAAAATTAAATTATTGCAAACAATTTTATGTAGGTACCTAATTTGATAGTTATGGCAAATGAAACGTTATTTCTAATGAAATTATGGCAAATGAAATTATGGAAGGCGAAATTATTGCTTTTAAAATTTGGGCAAACATTAGTAAACAATGTTTGCCCAAATTTCAAAAGTTTGCCATATTTCTCTGTCAGTTCTGGTGCTTCGCTGCCGCTCCCCCAGGCCGCTAGCTTTGTTCACTCGATTCGCACCGTTGTCGTTGGTTCATAATAATAATAATATGCTCGATGCTTTGCTCCCTCACACCTATCAACAACGGGTGAGGCATCCGTTAGCTCAATCAAACATATGTTCAGTAATTGTAGTTAAATAAACCGTAGATACTACAAAACTATGATTGCACGAAAGCCCCATGGCAATATTAATAATGTCTGAGCTTTCTGATAACAAATGGTTCTTTAAACAGCTTAAAAATTTGAAGGTTATTGAAGGTCCTCCAGAAGCTTATAAGTCATTCTCGAGGGCAAAACACCAAAGGCATGGGGCAGAAGCGATCTGATGCTGTTCTTCAAGAAGGGTGATAAGACTCTCTTGAAGAGAGCTACAGATCCATCACGCTTCATGAGCCGTACCTACTCTGAAACGCAAATCCGAAACTTCGTTTAGCCCCGTCCCTTTCACTCGACTCTGTCACAAGTTCACAACTGGGGAGTGAGAGGGACGGGTATAAAGATGTTTCGGGTTGTGCATTTCAGAGTATGCCCTCATAGCCATATCTACAAGTTGTTTTCGAGAATCATTACGAATCTTAGCTCGCATGTTCGATGACTTCCAGCCTCGCGAACAAGCCGTTTCCGAAAAGATTATAGTACCTACCATTACCACAGTCTACATACATTCGCTGCGGCGAGTTATACAGAAGACCGAAAAGTATATCTTGTCATTTTGCTTGGCGTTCGAAGACTGTGAGAAAGTTTTTGATACAATCGAGACCGGGGCAGTGCTGCAGTCTCTCCAGAGGTGCCAAAAAGACTACAGGTACATCGAGGTGCTGAGGTACTTATACCAAAACGCCACCATGTCAGTCATCCTATCCAACTACAGCGAGGTGTTAGACAGGGAGACGTGTTGGAGGATATTTTTAAGCTTCTGGAATGGAAAGGATGCGACACCAACATCAATGGCGAGTACCTAACACACCTTGCCTATGGTTTACCGAAGATGTATTTCTCATGGCTGAGACCTTGGAAGACCTGAACACAATGCTCGAAGATCTTAGTAATGCTTCTTAAAGAGTGGGTTTTAAGATGAACATGGATACGACGAAAATCATGTCCAATGTCCATGTTGCACCCGCTCCAGTTAATGTTGGGAACATTACACTCGAAGTTGTTGACCACTATGTTTAGCTGGGACAGACGGTCTAGTTAGGTAAGTCCAAATTCGAGAAAGAGATCTCTCGTCTAACCCAGCTCGGATGGGCAGCGTTCGTTGAGCTCCGGCATATAGGTATTTGCGTCCGAAATACCTCAATGTCTCAAGAAGACGTCTCATAAAAAATAAAAATAAAAAACTAAAAAGACGAAAGTCTTTGACCAGTGTGTGTTGCCAGTAATGACCTATGGAACTGAGAAGCGGTCTTTTACTATAGGTCTCATAAGAAGGCTCAACCCAGCGAGCAATGGAGAGAGCGATGCTTGGTATTTCCATAAAGTTAATATAATATAATTAAAGATATATTAACTTTATGGGTATTTCCCTGCTTGATCGAATCAGAAATTATGAGATTTGCAGGAGAACTAAAGCAACCAACATCGCTCGAAGGATTGCATCGTTAAAGTGGCAGTGAGCGGGACACAGCTCGGTGAGATTCACCGCGCTATGTGTCCCGCCCACTCCCACTGCCCCAAATCGACGGCCGTTGGGGCGGAAAGGTTCTTGAATGGCGACCGCGTACCGGACGACATTCCGTGGGCAGGCCCCCTACAAGGTGGACCGACGATATAGTCAGGTCACGGGAAGCCGCTGGAATCTGGATGCAGGGCAGCGCAGGAGCGATCGTTGTAGAGATCCTTGGAGGAGGCCTATGCCCAGCAGTGGGCGTCGTTCGGCTGACATGATGATGATGATGATGAATAATAAAATTTAGCTGTTCTAATGTAAGGATAATCACTTGTAATACTTATATGGACATAACGGTAAAATACATTTTATTATTTGATTGAATCAGGCGTCACTTGGCGGAAGTCCCTAACCATTGTGAAAAATCAGCACCGAATGACCGATTGATGAGGATTGCATACGGACAAACATCTCCTGAGGATGCCCCGGGTTGGGGCGAAACACGTGTAGAGTAGTGTGATCGGTGAAGGTGCAAGTTTTGCGATTATTTGCGGAAGAAAGCTACATATATTTATTTTTCACAATTTTATTATTTATTTATTAGGTAAGTAGGTAAGTAGGTATACCTACCAATTTCTTATATTTATGAAATTCCACAAACATGCAGGCAGCAAGCAAATAAGTAGGTAGGTAGCTATGCAAGTATGCAGATTTTAGGGGATGATAGTGTCCATGTCCATGTCCATCAATACGAACAATTTTTATTATGGAACCATTTACGAAATCGCTAAAATTAACTTTTGTATGGAACAGCTGATTTTCTTTCGCGATTCCGAGGTTTGCCCCATAGTAAAAAAAATCGTATTGAATGAAAGACACTACTTACCATCCCCTAAAATCTTTGTCTTTCTAAATCTAAATCTTTTTAAATCTTTACTAATTAAAATTTTGTGGTGTATAATATTAAAGCTATTCTTCGATGCTATTTCTCAAATACTGCTGGCGCCATCTCATGAAAGTTTGCAAAAGCTTAGTCTATAAACTGCCCAAGCTTTTTATTATAGCATCTACACACGTTCCGATCCGACCGCCGATTTGGTCTGCTCAAGACCAAATCTGGACGTGTGTAGCGTAGTCGTCCGACCATAATTATTATTATTCGTGTTTGACGCGGTCGGCCGGATTTGGATCGCACGAACTTCACTTCCTACCAAATCGGAACGTGTGTAGGCTTCCGACCGGACCAACTTGGCAGTGTTGACAATTTTGGAGGTTTTCCCCTAAATTTAGGGAGAAAATATGTAAAAGCGGAAATATTTAAAGCAGGTAAATTACGTTTAAGAGATAATATGGCCATTTATGAAAAGATTCTATTTATCTATTTGTTTTTTTTAGAATATTTTGTTTAAAAACTAGCAATTTGTCGTAAAACTCAATAAATATAAAAAGGGCATAACATCTCATCAACAAGTACTGCTTTTAGTAAATATTTAGCATGTTTTAGTATTTTAATGAAAATAACAGAAAACTAAAAAATAATGAAATTGTTTTCTTTATAGTAATAAAACATAAAAAACCGAAAATATTTTTCTTTTTAACCGACTTCAAAAAAAGGAGGAGGTTATCAATTCGACTGTATATTTTTTTTTTATTTTTTATGTGTGTTACCTCAGAACTTTTTAGTTAATGAACCGATTTGGATAATTCTTTTTTTATTTAAAAGGTGACGCTTCTCGTGTGGTCCCATTCAAATTTTATTAAGAACTGGCAAGAAGTTCAGGAGTTATCCTGAATAATGTGTATTCAGACTTTATTTGGGTATATGGACGATTTCATAGTTTCATCAAATTGGGGATCATTTTCAAATATTTTTTTTCGAACGTTGGTACTTCTGACCTGATCTTACTTTCACCAAGTCAGGACCAGGGGATCAAATCCCAGGAAAATTGAGAGAAATTCTCAAATATAGGCAAGCCTTATGCGTTCCATTTATTTTTGAAGTTAGTCAAGTATTTTGCATCTGGTAGTCATCATCTCATAGTGATGAGCTGGTGATGGAAGTTACAACTCCTTAACGGTTACGAGCTGGAGAATATTTCTTTAAGTATTAATCGTACGTATGGGCCAATAGTTATATTCTTTCAGGTTATTAGGGTGAGCTGCTGATGAGAGGTGAAACTCCTCTACAGTTAGGAGTTATATTATGATGTTTTATAAATACCATATGCACGAATGGACCTTCAGTTGTATTCCTTCAAGTTATCTAAGTAGCTAAAGATGGAAAGCTGAATTCCGTAACGGATAGGATATTTACAACAATTTATCATAATCACCATGTAGTTTCTTAAGCTACTTCACTAAAAATCGAAAAATAAAACGTTTTTGAAAAAAAATTTTACCGCCTTCAAAACGGATCTTCAAACAAAAATTAACAAACACTAAAAAACGAAAAAAATAATAAGATTTTTTAATTTAAAGGACGATGATAAGTACGTGACTTTTTCTAATTTATCTTGGTACTTACTGAACTGTTTGAAGTCGGTGCCAAGCCAAAAAGAATAAGAACGAAATATACTGAGTCAAATAACTAACATACAAAAAAAACCCGGTCCCAAGCGTGAGGTGTAGGACGTAATTACCTCAATACGTATAAGACGGCACCGACTTCAAACAGTTCAGTAAGTACCAAGATAAATTAGAAAAAGTCACGTATCATCGTCCTTTAAATTAAAAAATCTTATTATTTTTTTCGTTATTTAGTGTTTGTTAATTTTCGTTTGAAGATCCGTTTTGAAGGCGGTTAAATTTTTTTTCAAAAACGTTTTTAATTTATTTATTGCAAGCAAGTTGATGTTTTCAGTATTTATAAATAACTAGCTTTCCGCCTGCGGCTTCGCCCGCGTGAACTACATGACGTTATCCCGCGGGAATGTGAGTTTTTCCGGGATAAAAAGTAGCCTATGTTCCTCTCCAGGCTTCAAAGTATCTATGTCCAAATTTCAGCCAAATCCGTTCAGCCGTTATGGCGTGATTGAGTAACAAACATCCAAACATCCAAACATCTAAACATCCAAACTTTCGCATTTATAATATTAGTAGGATAATAATATTGGGAGATTAGCAGTAGCTGGCAACACTGCAACAACGGCTAGAGGTCAGGCAGACCAAATCGGAACGTGTGTAGCGCCGACCGATTTGGTGCGGCAGATTTGGTTTTAACGTGTGTAGGCGCGGATCAGATCTGCAGTGAAGTTCGCCCGCACCAAATCGGCGGTCGGATAGGATCGTGTGTAGCGGCTATAATAGCCGCTACACACGCTCAATACTGGAAACATCAATTTGCTTGCAATAAATAAATTAAAAAGAAAAATATTTTCTGTTTTTATTGTTTTATTACTATAAAAAAAACAATTTCATTATTTTTTAATTTTCAGTTATTTTCAAAAAAATACTAAAAAATGCTTAATATTTACTAAAAGCAGCACTTATTGATGAGGTGTTATGTATATATATTTAGTTTTACGACAAATTGCGAGTTTTCAAATAAAATATTCTAAAAAAAAACAAATAGATAAAAAGAATCTTTTCATAAATGGCCATATTTAAACCTTTCGTTTGTTCAGTCCTACGTAAAACTCATAAACGAGCATTAAATTGAATCCTGTGAAAATCCCTTAAAGTAATTCTATCCGCCTTAAATATTTCCGCTTTTACATATTTTCTCCCTCTAGGGGAAAACCTCCAAAATTGTCAACACTGCCAAGTTGGTCCGGTCGGAAGCCTACACACGTTCCGATTTGGTAGGAAGTGAAGTTCGTGCGAACCAAATCCGGCTGACCGCGTCAAACACGAATAATAATAATTATGGTCGGACGACTACGCTACACACGTCCAGATTTGGTCTGGAGCAGACCAAATCGGCGGTCGGATCGGAACGTGTGTAGATGCTATAAAGCGCGACAGATGGCGCTACCAGAATTTGAAAAACAACAAAATCACACAGGTACTATAGCTGCTACACACGTTCCGATCCGACCCCCGCCCGATTTGGTCTGCTCCGAACCAAATCAGCCCTCTGATACACGAACCGTCGGAAACGCTCCCGACAGCGGAATGTATGCCTTGTCTCTGTCACTCACTATAGAATAAAGAAAGACAAAGAAAAGAATTCAAATCCGATTCCGTTTCCGACGATTCGTGAATCAGGGGGCTGGACGTGTGTGTCGTCCGACCATTTATCTGTGTTTGATGCGGTCTGATTGCTTATAGCACTTATAGCATCTACACACGTTCCGATCCGACCACCCCGATTTGGTCTGCTCCCAGACAATACCTGCGCTACACACGTTCCGGACCAAATCTGCGCTAAACACGTTCCGATTCGAAAGTCGGATAGGAACGTGTGCGTAAGAACGATGAGTAGCATGACCATCATTATAGTATCTACCTTTCCGATACGACCGCCCCGATTTGGTCTGCTCCAGACCAAATCTGGGGGTCTACCGGCTATAAAATATGGCTATGGACATGGGATTCATTTGACATTTGAAGTCCATATTTATTGCGTATATATGGGAATAATATGGGCTTCAAAAGAGGCTTCAAATGTCAAATGAAGCCCATGTCCATATCCATATTTTTAGCCGGTACAGGGGCTGGACGTGTAACGTAACGTAGTCGTCCGACCAATAATTATTGTCGTGTTTGACGCGGTCTGGCCGGATTTGGTTCGCACGAACTTCACTTCCTACCAAATCGGAACGTGTGTAGGCTTCCGCCCGTACCAACTAGGCAGTGTTGACAATTTTGGAGGTTTTCCCCGACATTTAGGGAGAAAAGAATGATCTCTCATTCTTTTCTCCTTTTGAGGGAGAGAAAAAAAATAAAAAAAATTGTTTTAATAATGAAACGAGATGGCGCTGACAAATAGCGAAGTCGGTGTGACCAGAAATATAGTCCTTACTCATTGTGTTGAGCAGGGGTCACCAAATGGCGGACCGCGGTCTGTATCCGGACCGCCGACCTATTTTGTGCGGACCTAGAAGAATTTGAGAAAATCAGTATCAAATAAAAAATATTCAGCAGCGTGTTCAAAGATAGATTTCATTAAAAATAAATTTCGATCTCGTCTTACCGATGACCAACTCCAGGATTTAATGGCAATAGCTTGCACCAACTTAAGACCAGACTTTCAGACAAATTGTTCAGAGTAAAAAATGTCGTTTTTCGCATTAATATTGTTCTGAATTTATTTTTAATTCGATAAATCATTACATTGATAATAAACAAAGGTTTTTGATTTCTGCCCGTGGTTTTACGTGCTTGGTTCCCATTCCCGTGGGAATATCGGGATAAAAAGTAGCCTATGTTTTCTGTGAGCCAAATTTCCATCCAAATCTCTTCAGTAGTTTTTGTGTGAAAAAATAAGGAACATCAAGATAAAACGGTAGCCTTAATGTTTTCTGTGAGCCAAATTTCATACAAATCGGTTCCGTAGTTCTTGTGTGAAAGAGTAACAAACAAATGAACACACTGACAAACTGTCCCATTTAGAAATATAGTAGGATTGACATTTTTAAGTCTTGGTTGCTAGTTATTATCATAAACCAAACGGACCGCGATGGAGTAAGGTATATTTGTTGAAACTAATTGGTGAAAATAGTAAAATAACAACGAAGTAACAAAAATATCAAAACGGAACACGACTAGAGTGCGCAACGCTTCCAGAGAAGCGTCGTGCAAAAGTACCGTTTTATTTCGCGCTTTTTATTTTTGTCTTTTATTCTGTTGCACTCTAGGCTGTATGCATGAAGTTTGACTTAATACTCTGAGGTAACTGGAGCTCTCACCCTGAATAAAAAAGTGTCGCCAGCAAATTTGACATTTATGTATGTAGTGGCAGGTAGTGGCTGTCAGTTGTCTCATATGACCATACGTATTTTTTTAAAGTGTAGGTGAGACGGAAGACGGCCACTGTGTTATTTGTGGTATTCAAAAAATTGTTCGTACTGCACTCTCCAGTTACCTCAGTATTAAGTCGAGCTTCATGGCTGTATGGCTTATTATATTGGTAGCTAGCAACATTACGGAGTGTACGGCATTTTAAAAAGTTCATTGGTAGTCTGTGATGTTTTTAAATCAATTTTTTTCTCAAGTGGTGTCAAGTTTCATCCGTGTGTGTGTGTAAAGCCCCCAGTACAGGATGGCTGATCATGGTCGGCGAACATGACCAATGACCAATACATCGTACATTGACACTTTTGAAAGAATCTTTTTAAACTTGTTCGTTCAAAAGTGTCAATGTACGATGTATTGGTCATGGTCGGCGACCATGACCGGCGATCATTTAGTGACAGTGTTCACACGATCGCCGGTTTCATTCTGCGTTGGACCAAATACTATAGAACAAAGTTAGAGTTTCTATAGTATTTGGTTGGACTGGCCGTGAGGATGGATGTGTATGCAATGACGGCTTATGCAATTTACATTTACAGCGCTTTTAATTTATTACGAGAAAGATTTTATTTAATAGAGTCTGGATCTTGTATAACATGTCTAGATAGATGTAATTATGCAATAAAGTAATATTAGACATATTTATCATAACACCCAGACACAGAAAAAACAAATACTTACATCATAACAATATTTCTTGGGCGGGGATTGAACCCAGTAAAAAAACAATAATGTATTTATAACGTTTTATTCATTTTATTTTTATTTACTTAATGTTAGAAAACAAAACAGAATACTCTTACATCTTGTGAATTTAAGGTGTATTTTATTATCATTTGAATAAAAAATATATTATATCAAAGATATACAACATCAAGGATATTTTTGACAATGTAATATGCTTCACAAAATGGCCTAATTGCGAAAAAAAAACAATAAATCTAAAATATCCTACACGTCAGTCAACGCAGAAATATTTAGATGAACTGAATGATCGGCCAACGTGTGAACGCTGTTTGTGGCCTGCGACAAACTCCCTTTGAATCGTGCACGAAAAACCGACACGGGACGGATCGCCGGCGGCGATCATTGCTCACAGTCGGCAATCACACGCAAACCGGCCCTGTACACGATGGCCCAACATGGTCGCCGACCATGATCGGCCATCCTGTACTGGGGGCTTTACAATCATTTGTTTTTATGGGTTTTGTTTCGGTTTGCGTGTGATTGCTGACTGTGAGCAATGATCGCCGACGATCCGTCCCGTGTCGGTTTTTCGTGCACGATTCAAAGGGAGTTTGTCGCAGGCCACAAAGAGCGTTCACAGGTTGGCCGATCATTCAGTTCATCTGAATATTTCTGCGTTGACTGACGTGTAGGATATTTTAGATTTATTGCTTTTTTTCGCAATCAGGCCATTTTGTGGTGCGTATTACATTGTCAAAAATATCCTTGATGTTGTATATCTTTGATAAAATATATTTTTTATTCAAATGATAATAAAATACACTTAAATTCACAAGATGTAGGTATAGGATTATTCTGTTTTGTTATCTAAAATTAAGTAAATAAAAATAAAATGAATAAAACGTTATTAATACATTATTATTATTATACTGGGTTCAATCCCCGCCCAAGAAATATTGATATGAGGTAAGTATTTGTTTTTTCTGTGTCTGGGTGTTATGATAAATATGTATATTATTACTTTAATGCATAATTACATTTATCTAGACATATTATACAAGATCCAGACTCTATTAATATAGAATAATTCTCGTAATAAATTAAAAGCGCTGTAAATGTAAATTGCATAAGCCGTCATTGCATACACATCCATCCTCACGGACAGTCCAACGCAGAATGAAACCGGCGATAGTGTGAACACTGTCACTAAATGATCGCCGGTCATGGTCGCCGACCATGGTCGGCCAACCTGTACTGGGGCCTTTAAAGGATTATAGCGTGTTTAGTCCATGATTAGACTTATTGGAACCAGAATTAAGTCTATTTATTTGTCAACGAAATAAAAAGGTAGGTCATAGATTTCGTTTTTTTGTTAAAAAAGTTTTTCGAAAATTTTACGACTTTTGTTTTTGTATGCGCAAATCGCATTTTTCAAAATTTTTACAAAAACTTTCTTACAATCGCAAATTTTTTTAAATGTTGCTACAGTTATCCAGCTATCTAAAACAGTTCTTCGTTTTTCGTAGAAGTACTTCAATAGAACGTAAAGAGTGTTTTTGTAAACGTTGCGTCTTGCACCCGCGGAGGGGCGCGGGGCGATAAAAAAACCCTGCTCTCCTTCGTTCGTGAAATCCGAGACGGGCCGCGCATTCAGGTCGGTAATACTAGTTACTGTTGAAACTTATGACTTATGCAATCAAAAAGTGTGTAAAGCCCCACGCTCGGGCTCGACTGACATGACATGACAAGCATAGCATAGCAGTCGTGCGTGCGTGTTTTTGGCCCAACTTCTTGTCTTTTAGATAGATTACTTTTGATCATTTCGTTATTTGCGAGCTCCATCTGTCGGAACTTTAAAAAATCTTTTTTTTTCTTTATAGCTGTAAAAAAATCCCTCATTATGTAAAAGCGGAAATATTTTAAGCAGATGGAATTAATAGGTACATTCAAATTGTTTTTAGAGGATTCAATTAAATGCTCGTTCATGACTTTTACGTAGGACTGAACGAACGAAAGGTTTAAATATGGCCATTTATGCAAAGATTATTTTATCTATTAGGTTTTTTTCGTTTATCTTATTTAAAAACCCCCATTTTATCGTATAACTAAATATATAAAAAAAAGCATTTAGCATGTTTAAGTATTTTAATGGAAAAAACAGAAAATTAAAAAAAATATGACATTGAATTTTTTATAAGTAATAATAATAATAAATTTTGTATTTTTAAATTTTATATTTTTTAGTGTTATACATTGTAAAAATTTAATGTTTAGAAATATAATTTTGTAAGTATTTAAAATGTAATAAAGGGAATAATAATAATATGTTATGTTTATGTTCGCCTCTCAAAATGGATGTAGGAATGGGGCCCGTGGTACTAAGGAGCTACTCCTCATTGACATGGCTATTAACCAACAGGTTCGTCGAAACCGAAAGAACCTGTCGACTTCCTGGATAGATTATAAGAAGGCCTATGATTCCGTACCGCATTCGTGGCTCATGAGGGTGCTGGAGTTGTATAAAATAAATACAACTCTACGCACTTTCTTGATATCGTGCATGCGAAAATGGAGAACGGTCCTTTTCTATCCAGGATCTCGACGGGTTCTAGGTCACCCTATAAAAATAGAGCGAGGTATCTTCCAGGGTGACGGTCTGAGTCCATTGTGGTTCTGTCTGGCCTTGAACCCTCTGAGTAATATCACACCTGCTATACATGGATGACCTGAAACTATTTGCCCATAGCAGTTCTCATTTGACAGCGTTACTGAAGGTTACTGAAGCTTTCAGTAATGCCATTAAAATGGAATTTGGTGTGGACAAATGTGCAGTCATGCATGTAAAGCGTGGTCAGATAATGGAATCCACGGGTATACAACTCTCGGATTCTATTAATCTTAGATCTCTCTCCGTTAACGAAACCTATAAATATTTAGGTATGTCACAGGCATTAGGCATCAACGATGCTGACATGAAACAGTCGTTGCGTGAGCGTTTCTTGGGGCGCCTCTCAAAAGTCCTTAAAAGTCTTTTGTCTGGCGGAAACAAGGTTCGCGCATACAATGGATGGGTCATGCCGCTACTGATGTATTCCTTTGGCATACTTAAATGGACTCAAACTGAACTGGATGCCCTGGATAGAAAAGTTCGTACATTGCTAACAGCACACCGCATGCATCACCCACGTTCATCGACCATGAGATTGTATATCCCGCGGAAGTGCGGTGGTCGTGGCTTCTTAAATGCTAAGACATTGCATAACCGCGAGATATGCAATCTTAGGGAGTATTTTCTCCAAGTCGATATTGGGTCTCATAGAGATGTAGTTGCTGTTGACAATGGACTGACTCCTCTATTTTTAGCAAAAGAAAACTGGCGCAAACCTGTAGTACTTAGTACTTCCGACCGCAACACTGTGTGGCAAAGCAAGGAGTTACATGGCAGATTCTACCGGGCTCTCCATGGGCCCGACGTAGATTTATTAGCCTCAGTATCCTGGCTCCGTTTCGGTGATCTTTTTGGCGAAACCGAAGGTTTTGTCTGTGCAATTATGGATGAGGTTGTGATGACGAATAACTACCGAAAGTATATCCTAAGGGATGGCACAGTGGATATTTGTCGAGCGTGCCATCGTCCGGGTGAATCCCTTAGGCATATAATCTCCGGTTGTTCTCGTCTCGCAAACGGCGAGTATTTGCATAGACATAACCAAGTGGCCAGGATAATACACCAACAACTTGCTCTGAAACATAGTCTTGTGGCATCCGAGGTGCCGTACTACAGGTATGCACCAGAACAGGTCCTTGAAAATAGCCATGCCACATTGTATTGGGATCGATCTATCATTACAGACAGGACTATTGTAGCTAATAAGCCTGATATTGTATTGATAGATCGACACGAACGCCGCGCAATAATTGTTGATGTCACTGTTCCCCATGACGACAACCTTGTGAAAGCTGAAAAAGATAAAGAAAACAAATATCTTGATTTAGCTCACGAGATTGTTGACATGTGGGACATTGATTCAGCAATTGTTGTTCCGATAGTCATATCTGCCCATGGTCTGATAGCCAAGAGCCTCGATAAACACCTTAAGAGGCTTGCGTTAGGTGGATGGATCGGGAGTCAGATGCAGAAGGCAGTACTTCTGGACACGGCCCGTATAGTGAGAAGGTTCCTGTCTCTGGATCCTTAACCATCGGTAGCCGGGACCCTGATCTTGCTACCGTTGGGGAACTGCATTTTTGTATTTTTAAATGTTATATTTTTTAGTGTTATACATTGTAAAAATTTTATGTTTAGAAATATAATTTTGTAAGTATTTAAAATGTAATAAAGGGAATAATAATAATAAAACACTTTATTGCACACAATAGATAAAACAAATTACAAAGAAACATTACAAAAGCACAGAAAGCATACAACAAGGCGGCCTTATTGCTAAATAGCAATTTCTTCCAGGCAAGTAATACTTAATAAGAAAAAATAAAAACCGAAAATATGTTTCTTTTTAATCTATCTATTGCAGGCATATCGATGTTTTCAGTATTTATTAATAATATTTATATTGAGAGATTAGCAGTGGCTGGCGACACTGCAACAACAGCTAGGTGCGGCCAGACAATCGGAACGTGTGTAGCGCCGACCGATTTGGTGCGGGGCGGCAGATTTGGTTTGAAAGTGTGTAGGCGCGGATCAGATCTGCAGTGAAGTTCGTCCGCACCAAATCGGCGCGGTTATCACGCGATATGATATAGCACGTCATGACTCATGCTGCCGGCCTGTAAGGTGTGAGCAAGACAGCATGACGTGCTATATCATATCGCGTGTTATAAGCCGCTCATGCTAGGCCGGCTGTCTTGCTTACACCTTTGTGGGGTAAGCAAGACAGCATGACGCGTTATATCATATCACGTGATAAAAGCCGCTCATGCTAGGCCGGCCTAGCATGAGCGGCTTTTATCTCCTTAATTTAACTCCACACAAGCTTTTTTGGGGGTATTTTCTTCAGATAAACTGCTTGCAAGATATTCAGCAATTTACGACAAAAATGGGAAGTAAAAATCACACGTTTGAAAATCGACCGTTTAATCGTTAAATATAATATAATATACTTAGGTAAAAAGTGTCGTCGTTTTCAGTCATGTAGTCGTTTTCAGCAAAAACCCAAAAAACGGAACCTCTTTTGTGCGGAGTTTGTTTTTTCTCGGAGGTATATTGTATACTCTTTGGGAGGTATCCCCATACCTCCCAAAGAGTATATAATATACCTCCGACTCCCACTGACCTCTATTATAAAGTCCCCACTTTATAATAGAGGTCAGTGGGACTTTTGGCCATCTTTTGGCAGAGTGAACGAGAGTGCGGCGGCTAATAGCTCTTACTAAGCGGTCTGTGCCCGTAGTGTAAGTTTTTATGTCAAAAAACGCAAACTATTTCGATTCCGTATTTATGTAAATTTGTATGACAACAGTACCCCTAGTGTAAGTTTTTATGTCAAGCAAACGCATACTATTTCGATTCCGTATTTATGTCAATTTGTATGAAAACTATATAAGCGCGCTACTCGCCGCTAGAGGCGCTAATACAGTTTTCATACAAATTGACATAAATACGGAATCGAAATAGTTTGCGTTTTTTGACATAAAAACTTACACTACGGGCACTGTACCCCTAGTGTAAGTTTTTATGTCAAGCAAACGCAAACTATTTCGATTCCGTATTTATGTCAATTTGTATGAAAACTATAATAAGCGCGCTACTCGCCGCTAGATGCGCTAATACAGTTTTCATACAAATTGACATAAATACGGAATCGAAATAGTTTGCGTTTGCTTGACATAAAAACTTACACTACGGGCACTGTATTAGCGCCTCTAGCGGCGAGTAGCGCGCTTATATAGTTTTCATACAAATTGACATAAATACGTTTGCGTTTGCTTGACATAAAAACTTACATTATGGGTACTGACCAAGGAATTTATAAGAACGTTGTACGTAGTACTTAAAAATCTAACTTAAATTTCTAACCAATCACGCACTAAAATAAAAAAGTAAAAAATCAAGAAATAATAATTTGCTCACCGTCAACTGCCGAACTATGTATCTAAATGCCCATTTCATCATTTTACTGGCCATTCATTTATTACACTGCTCGAACAATTGTTGAGTCTCCATTGTAGGATGAATTAACCGCGAAATTTTCTTTTTATTACTATTCATGTTTTACTGCTGTAGTAAATTTACAACCACCCGAAAATTAAGTAACTGCACAAATTTTTTTTTCAACTGATCATAATTACATACCAAATGTTTAGATAACAGTTGAAAAAATTATTTCCCAAATAAAAAAAGCCTTACTCAGCTCTGTATTAGGCCGGACATTTTGCCCTAAAAGCCGGACATGGTGTTTGTGGAAAGCCCAACACACTATTTAAAGCCAGCCCCCCTAGCATGACCAACCAAAACGCGATATGATATGATAAGTTATCCGGTTTAACTGTCAAAAGACTATGGGTTTTGACGTTTGAATGTCAATAAATCGCTTTATCATGCGATACATATCGAGTTTTGGGTGGTCATGCTAGGCTTACAGACTTACCTACGCTTTTCAAGCCGGACACCTGTTTTACAATAAAAAACTCAGATGAGGATTAAGGCTTTTACTAATAATATTATTTATGAATCACACATTTACAATCGCAATCACGCACGGTGGATAGGTACTGCACCACACCGCGCGCATTCGCTTTCCTTCGCCGCACGATGGGACAAAAAAAACCTTACAAAAGCCGGACCAGCCCGACACGTAAATATTTAACCGGACACGCACGACCGAAAGCCAAAATGTCCGGCTAAAGCCGGACACCTGGCAACCCTGCCTGGGTTGCCCAACCTTTCCTCCGCGAATACCAATTTTAGCTAATGCAATGCAAAACTAGATGACTAGAAAACATAATAATAACAAATTCAATTCAATTCAATTCAATATATTTATTGCTGTAAACTGTGTACATTTGTTTAGGCAGGTTACATTGCAGATTTGTAGGTAACAACAGTATACCCGTAACGGGCATGCAATATTTATCTTATAAACTAAAACTTAATTAAACCAAGTTAATGAAACTATTTCACTGCCTAGATTAGTCCGATCAAAATAATCACATTAGTTTAAATTTTGAAATATGTCCAAAATTTAAGTATAAAAAAATAAATTGGTGGGGCGGGCGAAATGAATGACAGATATGTGACAGTTCGCTGTCATTAAATTTGATGAACATGGGAATTTCACAAATTTTCTAATTGAAATAGTTATACTTATCATTAATTTATTAAAATTTTGGTAGTTTTTACAAAGCTTCATCCAACTCCAGTAAACATTTTTTTACTTGCTAAATACTCGTACAACGCACGCGCAGAACATCCATCGCCCGAAATTTCCCAGCGCCATATTGAGAATTGAGAGGCGGACGTTGTATGACTTGAGTGATTAATCGTGGTTAGTGCAATAATTTGAAGTGGAACAGTTGATCGTGCCCTATGGATATACATTCGGGTACGTAAAAAGCTGATAAATGTATCTACGGTGCGTCTATCCCCGTGTAGTAAGCCTTGGCGAGTCACATCGTAACCTAGACATAGGCCGTTCTAGTTATCAGTAGATTACCTAGGTATCATCAATCCGCTGTTTGCTTACAGTTTTAATCTTATTAATACACACGTGTGGTGAATAGCCATAGGTTTCTTGAATCTAGTTACATTAATGAGATTATACGGTCGCTTCGCAAGGTTCTACGGACGTATATAAACGGATTCCGAAGTGTTTATGTCGGCAGTTGACAGAAGCGTTTATGTATATGACCGATCATAAGTCACCACACCCAGTGACCGCCGGATTGTCGGTTTTAGTATAAAATAGTTCCTAGTTCGGATGATTGTTCGCGCGTCGTCGCGTTGGTACGTGATTTAGTGAAATAGTGTTATCGTGATGGACCCATTGTGAGATAAGAGTGTAATAATAATATAATTTCTAGGAGTGGTGTGCCTCGGTTGAAAGGCCTGCCGAAGGGACAGGGCTCCGCGCGCGAGGACGGATTGCGGCCCTCCGCTCTGAGGAATCATGGAGTGCTGCATGTCAGAAGAAGCCAAAGAACAGAAACGAATCAACCAAGAAATAGAGCGGCAACTCCGGAAGGACAAACGAGATGCCAGGAGAGAACTCAAACTGCTCCTGCTCGGTGAGTGTTTATTAACATTAATTGCATTGTTGATTCACTATGATAACTCATTTTTAATTTTACATGAGTAATCATTATTACAGAATATCCTTTTTTTTTATTATAACCTAAAATCCACTAAGTACTAGTTAGCAGCGGCTAAAATAAATCTGGGAAGTTAATATGAAACTACTTTTTAGATCCTGATACTAACAGTAACACCACAGATAATTATTTTCTTTATCTCTGATAGGCATATTGCTTTTGTGACTAAATCTAACCAGAGAAATCCTTTACTTAAAATATATTTAGTTTTTACTCTGATGGAACACTGAGTTTTAATAAAACATTTCAGTTAATAAATACTTGTAATGTTTTTAAATTGGTATCATTATTAGGTACCTACTCACTTATTTGATAAATTATTAGTTTATTTTCATTTTAAATCTCTCTGAAACTTTTAAGGTTATCTTGTGTCTTTTTATCATTTTTTTTATTGACAATTGCAATACCTATTGAAATTTTGATCTTTTAGGTTGAGTGACCACAGTTCCTATAGGAGAAAGAAAGCCCCTAAACAACTGCATAATATCAAATACAAAATCACTGTAAAATAAAATTTGAAAGATAGACTTACACTTAGCATATCAAAAGTGACTGTCTATTTTAATTCCATTATTTTATTTGGACAACATAATTTGAATATTAACAGTTTCACAGTAATGACCCTTTCTGTAATATATCAAATATGTTTCAAATTCTATTTTATGAACCTACAGGTGCATATCCATAGAAATAGAGCTAAGCTGTGTTTTTTGACACAGCAGGCGGTGTCAATTCATCTTTCAAATGTATAAATTCACTCCATGTAGCTTTGAGCTTTGCTTCCGTGGAAACACACCTTAATCAATGGAATGCTACTGGCAACTTTAGAACTTACTTATGTACACGTGACAGCACATCATGTTAAACAGTTGAACTGGGATAACATTGGGCATATGTATGTATTTATGTATGTATTTATTACATAGGGCATAAAGGTGGTCTCAAGGTCAACATGTACAGTCTGGTGTGCCGCCGTGTGTAGTCACAATATTTTATCACTTTGACAAGTTTTTTGTTATGATGAATACAAGCCTTTGTACCTGAACCATGGGTGTATGTTTATAAATTCTTCAAAAACATATAGATATCACTCACTATGTACCTACCATTATTCTGTTACCAGGGTAACAGGGTTTACCTTACCACAAGACTTTAGAATGCTTACTTTAGGGCTAGGCTAATTTATGTGGGTGCAAGGGCGCCTTCAACTTACTGCAGTGGTACCATTGTAGCATTCAACTGCCAGTTTTCATACAATTTCTAGAAACGCAGTCACATCGCCACTGTCTTATGTAAGCTTTCAATATCACATGCTAGAAATTGTCATACACTTATACAAAATAAAAGTATCAAGATAATTTGGTATAATATGAAAAAATGAAGAAGAAATATTTTGTATTTATACAGAATATGCCGAGAAACAGTTTTTTCTAAAGACATCTTTATTTAAATTTTTACTTTTTTGCATTCACAATGCAATTTTTATTATTGAAAAATTTAAAATGAAGTATTTTCGAAAAATCAACCCGTCTCACAAGTCACAACCAGCACGGGTAGCATGATGAACTCAAAAAAGGTTTTGTCTACATCGAAACGTCATAAGTGACATTTCATCATAGACAAACCTATTGTTCAGCTGTTAATTGTAGACTTTCATGGTAGACAAAACTCTTCTCGGGTTTGTCATGCTACACGTGCAGCTCTGATTTTTTGTTTTTTTTTTTTGTTTTGTTGGTTAATTCACAATCAGTCAGCCACTTTCAGTGAATGCGTTGTCAGTTTTTAGTGATTGAGACGAGTGTGCCTTCCATTGAGAGCACTACTCCATGTAATACGGAGCTATATTCGCTCCGGCAGTGACAAGATATTATGCCTTTTAAGCCTGTTACAGTAGGATTGCGTTGTCAGTGCGACCGCTAGCTCGTTAGGATGTTGAGCAAGACGTTTTTGGTGTCTTGTAGATGTAGCCCGGATTTCTTCCTTTATTGTACTCATTTGTAGGTTTTCGTGGATCTCGTTGTTTGATATGAACCAGGGCACATTGGATATGGTTCGCAAGATAACGTTCTGTAGTCATTGTATAATAGAAATGTTGGAGTTACTCCCGCTACCCCACAGTTGAATGCCATACATCCATATTGGCTTAAGCAAGGCTTTATATATTAATAATTTGTTATCTACAGAGAGTTTACTATTTCGTCCTAGCAACCAAAGCATGTTTCTGTATTTCAATTTGATTTCTTCCCGTTTCGCTTTTATGTGATTCTTCCATGTTAGCCTGCGATCGAGATGTAAGCCGAGATATTTCACATTCTCCTTGTGGGGTAATATGTTGTCTTCTAAATATACAGGTGGACAATCCCCTTTTCTAAGGGCGAAAGTTATGTGTACAGACTTAGTGACACTTGCTCTTATCTTCCATTTTTTCAGCCAGGTACTTATTTCGTTTAGCCCTTCTTGGAGCGTATTAGACGCCGCAATCGAGCATTTATTGCTGGCTAGTATAGCCGTGTCATCGGCAAATGTTGCTGTAGTTACACCTGCTATGGTTGGCAAGTCCGCAGTAAATATCGTGTATAACACTGGACCCAATACAGACCCCTGTGGTACACCTGCTTTAGTTTCGAAAAATTTGGAGTGTTCTCCCGATTCTTTCACCTGAGATATTCTGCCATCTAAGTACGATTGCATGAGAGGATGATAGCTATGAGGGAGGCAATTTTTTATTTTGCATAGTAGGCCTTTATGCCACACTTTATCAAATGCCTGTTGAACGTCCAAGAATGCTGACGAGCAATATTCCTTATTCTCAAGTGCTTTTCTGATCTCATCTGATACTCGCACTTGCACCTGTTCCACAGTTGAGTGGTTTTGTCTGAAACCAAATTGGTGGTCCGGTATTGTTCTGTTTTCCTTAAGAATGGGAAGTATTCTCCTTAGAATAATTCTCTCACATACTTTCGACAGTATTGGTAAGAGGCTGATGGATCTATAAGATGAGACATCATTTGGGGGCTTGCCGGGCTTCGGAATCATAATAATTTGGGATACCTTCCACATAGTAGGAAAATGTTGCGTTCTTCATATGCCATTATATAGAGTGGTAAGGAAAACTACAGCTCTCCTGGGCAACTTTGTTAATATTTCCTTTGTAATAAGGTCGAAACCGGAGCCTTCCGATCATTTAAGTCTTTAATTGTCGACCATACCTCTTTAACGGTTACTGGTCTGGGTGGTACCGACATCTGGTAAGGTTGGTCCAGAACATTTTTCACATATATGTTCGATTCCTGATCGTTTGTAGCGTTTGGTGAGAAAACATTGGCTAGATGTTTGGCAAACAAACTTGCTTTTTCTGTTGCACTTTTAGCCCAGCCATTATTCGGTTTTCTTATAGGAGGTTTACATTCCTGGGGTCCGTTTAAGGTCTTGGTAAACTTCCATAAGGAATGGCTAGTTGATCCATTAGGGGCAAGTGATTCCAACTTTGCTTCCAGTGTAGTGTCGTGCCAATCTTTAAGTAGTGTTCTCAGTTCGTCTATAGATCTCTCTGTTGAGTTTTCGCTTATCGTCACTGTGCCTGCTCTGTTGCCATACGCGCCGAGTCCTTCTCTTTTCTAATACTTTTTGTCTTATTTCTAGTGGTATGTTAGCGCTATAAGGTTTTTGTACTATGGTAGGAGTAGTCTTCCAACAAGCTTCCTGGATCAACATAGTAATATGTTTTGTTGCTTCCTCTATTTCTTCCGGGGATTTTAGGGACAATTTCATGTTTATGTTATCATTAACATATTCACGAAATGAATACCAGTCGGTCTTATTATTGGAGAGTTGAGGTGGTCTTTCGACTTCAATAACCATGGTGCTGGCTGTTAGCAACACAGGAGTGTGGTCCGATGAGGTTTCTAGGCATGACTCCGGTTTGAAATAGTGGTGAGACAATCCCTTGATGATGAAAAAATCAAGGAGGTCTGGTATTTTATTCAAATCTGTGGGCCAGTAGGTTGGTTCAAATGTAGATAATGTACGTAGGTTGTTTACCGTTACACTAGATAGTAGTTGTCTACCTCTTGTTGTAATAAGTCTCGAACCCCAAGAAGTATGTTTTGAGTTCCAGTCTCCACCAGCCACGAAGTGCAGCTCTGATGGGACATTTTTATTATTAATTTATAAATAATTACACTTCATAATAATTTCCCTTAAAGTTATCATACTGATACCTAACCTATTATGTGTTTATTTCCTCTAACTAAATAATTAAATTCCATTTTACCTAAATATCTCCACCATTATACAGGATTATTTTTTTATCAGTGCACAAATTTTTAAGATGGATTCAGAATCGGTAAGTGAACAACTCTCCTAGAAACATGGGTCGAAATACGACACAAATTTTTGGACTTCCCATACTAAATCGATCACGTGATCAGTCCAATTTGTATGAAGAGTCAAAAAATTTTTGTCATATTTCGACCTATGTTTCTAGGAGAAAATTGTTTGCTTATAGATGACCAACTGTCAAAGTTGCTTAACTTCGACGATCCTTTTCCTATCCACCAAAATTCATCTACATTATTTTAGTCATAAGGAACTTAATTACATGACAGTAAATAATAACACTTAATTTCCATTTACAATTGTAATTTTTAGTTTTTTGCATTCACAATGCAATTTTTATTACGGAAAAATGGAAAATGAAGTATTTAGAAAAAATCGATCCGTCTCACAATCAGCTCCGAAGGGACTCGAACCCACGACCTTTCGCTTTCCGGGCGACTGCTCTAACCACTGAGCTACGGAGTCGTTACGAGAAGCGTCGAATTTATCCAATACTTCTTACTCGCTGTATAGTCAGCGTTAATTTCATCAATGTGGAGATATTACTACCCTCACACGCGAAAGAAATACCTTTCCAGGTATTTGGCAATCGCTAAAGATGAAATTACTATGGCAAGATATTTTAATTTTTAGTTTTTTTTTGTTTTCCTAGGGTTTGGTAAATTTCGTCTTCCCATCTTCTAATCAGCCGCCCTCTCATCATGTTACTATCTCTGGAATACCAGCAGGTCACCTGTATGCTCCACTTGTACAATTTTGTTCTTAACAGATGCCCTGTCCATCTCCACTTTATTAGAGTAGGTCTGTTAATTTGGTTTTCGACCTTATGTCGTCATTTCGAACCCTGTCCCTTAACTTAACTCCCAGCATGCTACGCTCCATTGCTTTTTGACATTCAGCGAGCTTCTCTTTGTGTTGTTTGGTTAAAGACTAAGTCTCACAGCCGTATGTCAAGCGTGGAAGGATACATGTGTCGAAGGTTTTTTTCTTCAGACGTATGCTCAGTTCCTTACTCTTCATGACTTCCTTCAGATACCAGTATTTTTTCCATACATACATACTGGTTATTTTACTGTAAAAATCTATTGTTGTTACTATCTCAGAGATAATCATGATTTCATAGTCTCTTCTTAAAAATCAGTAGTTAACAATTTTACATTTTATACACAAGTTCTTTTAGTTTCTTATCCAATGACAAAATTTAGCTTGGCAGTTTTGGTTCAACAGATCTCAATAATACATTTGGATCTTCTTTATCATAAAATTGCAATTCTGATAATGTCTTAAGTTTATCCTTCCAAATACGAGATATTTTGTTGAGAAGAATCATTATATTGTTATACTTTGTAAAATTTAGCATGGGTCCTATGATAAAAGTTCTTTATGCCATTGAAATAAAGTCAAGAAAAACAGCATTAGTTATTTTTAATGCAGCTTATGCTAAAAAAAAATTGCCCCATATTTCTTGTGCAGAAGCAACATTTTGCTTTGAACGAACCAGCTGTCAAAGGAAGCCATGCAAATTTTTTCAAAGAATAAATATTTTAACGATTTTGGTACAGGCGGAAACTTTTTCTGCGTGACATAGTATTGCCTGCCACCCACACTACACCACACCTATAGTAACGGACACTAACACCACACCTAAAGATTTTTAAATTAATCACATGTATAAATATTATTTACATTGGATTGGAGTGTATTTTAGTATGTTTAGTGGAGAGACATGTATTGGAGTGGACTATTTCATTTTGAACTTTGATTATGACCGCGCGGTTAACTTCCCGTTACCATGCGAATATAATATGCCACTCGGGAAAATGTAGATTTCTACTGGTGAAAGAATTTTTGGAATCAGTTCAGTAGGAGTTTTTCAATTAAGTACAAACATACTAGCAAAAGATCAAATCAGTTCTCTAAATAATATTAGAATATAATATTGATTATTATTTGGCAAATGTTTCGGATTTGTTTGACAGATTTGAAAACCAAAACAGGTTATGGTAGGCTTCAGCCACCATATTTTTATTATCCTTAAAATAAAATAAAATAAGTGCCTATTTGAATGCCCTTTGGTATCCTCAGTTTTTACATATATTTTAGTAAAGGGCCCCAAAGACTATCAGTCCGCTTGCAGTCCTAGATCAGATAGGCCGTCTGCCGTTCGAAACTTCCATCGGCCACACACTAGACCGATCATTGCTTGTCGGCAATAGTCGAAAACCGGCTTTGAGGCCCCGCCACACACTAGCAGTTGATCATCATCATCATCATCATCATGTCAGCCGAACGACGCCCACTGCTGGGCATAGGCCTCCCCCAAGGATCTCCACAACGATCGGTCCTGCGCTGCCCGCATCCAGCGGCTTCCCGCGATCTTGACCAGATCGTCGGTCCACCTTGTAGGGGGCCTAGCAGTTGATAGTCGTCAGTTTTTGTTTTAGTCGGTAGTTTCTGTCCGGCCGATAACTGTCGACATTGGTCCGCGCCACTCAGCGGCCACACACTATGCTTGCGCATTAGCAAGGATAGTGTGTGGCCTGTTGCGGCTAAACGACAAGCTCTAGCCAATAGGCAGACTGATAGTCTGTGTCTGTCTGTCATACTTTCCCTCGGTATTAGAGAGAAAGGAAGGTGTCGCCAATGACCATTTTCAATATCTCCTCCACTAGCCTATCTAAAGGTGGAATGTACTTACATGACCGTTGTACTTAAAGTAGTTTTAGTAAATTCATGACACATGACACTAGTGCTGTTGCAACACAACAACGTGTAGATTGGCGTTTGATTATTTCACTAAAATCTATATGAAACATGTGACACGTGACTATGTGTGATGCATCTATAAAATTAGGCAAAATTTATGGAAAGTATTTTGCCGATAGCACACCTAAGCCGCGAAACTAGAATAGGGCGCCGCTGAGCGCCCTACTTTCGACAACTTGGGCGGACTCGAGCGAGCTACACACATTTTGCGGCGTATAGGTGTGCTACCGGAAAGACGTTTAGTACTAGCCGTAGGATCGTCATCTTCACTAGTTGTATTGTAATAGACGAAATTACGGTAAGTCCAACAATTCTGTGCAAGCCCACATTTCTCTTGGGGTTCTTAAGTTACTAATATCAGCAAGTATAGTCAATATTCATATTTACATTCACATCTAATATAACTTTTACATTATCCTTCTTAAATATAAGTAGGTCTGTGGCGTGTGTTTACATATTGCTGGTAACTAGTCCTATTCTTGTTTTATAGCGTAGGTACTGCCTATACGTTGTAAGACGAGTCTAGCTAGGGTATAAAGACCGATTTAAACATTTGTCAAGTACAGCGGGCGAGAGACAGATACAGTCAGCTTCAAAATGATCTGAGACCCACCAAAAATATCTAAATGTATTTTGCTAAGACTGATTTTTGTCAAATGTTAAAATGTTTGTTTTTGGTAGGTTTGAACGCTCAGATAATTTTGACGCTGTCTGTACAAGTGCAGTGGCGAGTGTATAGCGCCTTAAATCGGCCATAGATGTTCATCAATGTTTCGTCATTGTTGCCACCAGGTACGGGCGAGTCCGGCAAGTCAACATTTATCAAGCAGATGAGAATCATCCACGGCTCCGGCTACAGCGACGATGACAAGCGCGGTTTCATCAAACTCGTATACCAAAACATCTTCATGGCGATGCAGAGTATGATACGCGCTATGGAGCTACTCAAAATACAATACGGGATTCCGTCCAATGCAGTAAGTTTCACAAAAAAAGTAAGAACATGTCATGCATTTTATACTAATGAATCAAATGGAATCAAAAACAAGCTAGTTGCTAGTTGTAACCGCATCTGTGGTTTAGTGGTTCACACCACCGGTATAAGACCCAGAAGGCCCGAGTTCGATTCCCAATCGGGGGTACATATTGTATTCGATTTGGTTGGTGGTAGCACCTGTTGTAAATCCGCCTGGCTAGCCACCACCATCTTATATAAGTTTGACGCCATAACAACGATGCTTCCAGCATTATTTTGTTCTGGCAGTTAAGAGATAAGATAGCCAGTTCCTCAGTGATTGAAGATTCCGGGACTAGTGCGCTTCCACCTTGAGCCTTATCACCACTTAACATCAGTTGTGGTGTGATGAAGGCTAGTGCTAACACATTGTGGTTTAAAAATAGTCAAAGGTCAAAAAGGTAAAATGTATGGAGAGTTTGCTGTTTTGAGCAAAGGGTATTCCACGCGCGCCCCGCATTACTAGGTACTTACTTATTTTTCGTGTTCTGTCATAAATAGTCATAATCATAATACAATGAATGAAATTCATCATTACAGCATGCACAGCAATAACATTATGAATCATCACGATCTTATAATAAAATTTGAATACAAGTACTGTTTTGCTCAACATTTTTATCAAATACTTAGTTGTTTCAATAAAAAAGACAACTAAATACTTATGTTACCGACCAGCAGCGATACAGCCTTTTTGGATTTCTCTTTGGTCTACCTTCCAAATTCTAAATTTCAGTAATTGACAATAAACTTAACTAAGGGAAGATCGTTTTTTAGTGGTTCGCGCCCTATCCTCAACAACTTAGTTTCAACTCTCTGTACCACACAAGTAATTCGATATTCTAATATGACATAGTCTTATGTTGTTTACAATTAGATATTATTGCTCGTGACTGTACATATTTTGTCTTGTAAAAAGTTTGTGAAAGCAAACAATTGAATCTTAATATTTTTTATTCAAAAATGATTGTATGAAATTTTCAGGAACAGGCGGAGTTGATATCAGCGATAGACTTTGAGAGTGTGACAACGTTCGAGAGCCCTTACGTGGAGGCCATCAAGGCTCTATGGGCCGACGCCGGCATCCAGGAGTGCTACGACCGCAGGCGAGAGTACCAGCTCACCGATTCAGCCAAATAGTAAGTGATGAACCATTCACTTTAGTTTCATAAATTGTAACACCTCATTATTCTGATGTAACTTTTAGATTAAGATACTGACATGAGCCAATTAGCGCCGTCAATCGATTTTATTGTATTAATTCTAAATAGGCCGAATTTCTTAAAAAAGGAATCGGTCAAGGTCTTGTGTCAAATTGTATTCCAACATTCCTAGCCCTATCTAGGTTTGCCAGTCGCCGGATAAAGCAGGAAAGGGTCCGGCTTTTGGATGCTTAGTCCGGCCAAATTAGACGGTGTCCGGCTCGTCCGGTTTTTACCTCTTTGGCCAACTCGCGAACTCGCCGGTCGAACGAGGGCGAGTCGCGTCTGCCAGCTCGGGCGAGCGCTCGCGGCAGTTACGGCCTCAAGATCAACACCTACAAGAAACCTTGGT
Source organism: Crambus lathoniellus (assembly GCA_949710035.1). Taxonomy (NCBI): domain Eukaryota; kingdom Metazoa; phylum Arthropoda; class Insecta; order Lepidoptera; family Crambidae; genus Crambus; species Crambus lathoniellus. Next base: position 9,711,397 of record OX453305.1, on the reverse strand, counting down.
TTCTTAGGGTGTCCGGCCTTGATACCGAAAATTCCGGATAAACTGGCCAGTCTGGCTTTTCAGTTGTGGTGGCTTGGTTGCGCAGCCAGAAGTCAAGTAAAATCGTCAAAATCCTTAATTTCGACAATCTATAAGTACTAATATTATAAAGAGGAAAGATTTGTATGTATTTAATGAATAAACTCAAAACTACTGGACCGATTTTAAAAAATTCTTTCACTTTTTATGCTACATTATCCCTGCCTGATTAATATAGGCTATATTTTATCCCGATATTCTCACGGGAACGAGTATCACGTGGGTAAAACCGCGAGGATCCGCTAGTCATAAATATTATTTTTACTTTTTTGCATTCACAATGCATTTTTTGTTATTATTGAAAAAATAATACAAATAGGGGCATTCACCCGTACAGTGAAAGGTCGTGGGTTCGAGTATCACCATCAGAGCTGTTGTGAGACAGGTAGATTTTTTCTAAAACTTCTTTTTCAATATTTTCAGTCATAAATATGTAATAAGTTTATATTGCAAAAATAAAATAAGTATAAACTTAAATTTTACGTTCATAAAAATCAAATGACGTAAGTTTTACATAATATGTTAATATTTTTTTTAGTAAAACATTTTTAAGAAGTTGAAATGCAATGATGCCGGATGTACGACAGTCTTTTTGTCATTAAAAGGTTTAATAAAATTATCATAATGACCGATTTACCAGTTCAGTTTTAGCATTCCTTAGATTAAAATGCTTAAAACTCTATTTTTTTCCACGACCATGTTTATAAAACTATCCGGCATTCACAATCATATGACTGCTATTATTACATCATTTAATATTGCAAGCCATTCAATTATAATATGCGAATAATAGATAATGGCATTTGGCAATAGGTAATTATTTAATACCATTTTCTCCCCGCGGTTTTATCCGCGGCGTTCCAGTAGAAGAATCGAGATAAAATATAGCTTTCCGCCCGCGGCTTCGCCCGCGTGGACTACACGACGATATTCCGCGGGAATGTGATATTTTCCGGGATAAGAAGCAAAGGACATCGACGAAATTGGCCCCAAGCATGCACAAACAAATATCCCACATTATAATTTTTCTTTTAATTTTTTACATTACTAGCAATTATCCATATTTAACGGACAACCTGTGGTTGGAAACGAATTAATAAAAGTTCTGTAACTACAATACAATTTGTCTGCCCTCTACAATACTACATACTACCATGTCAAAGTCAAAAGCTATAGAGATGTTTCACTTGTTTTTAAAGAAATCGATTGATTCAATTGTATTTAATTTCGGTCGTTTTTCGAACCATGACATAAGTATTTATGTTAAAATGTATATAGTTGGCATCAGAATAATATAGATTTATCACAATTGATATATTAATAGCGGAATAATCGCGTTGATTGGTATTGAACAACTTTGATATTCGATTCGGTAGTTCAGTTAGCCGTCTCGATTTTACAATTTGATTTCTACGTAATCTGTTTGCCCGCCTCTATTATAAAAGTAGTTTGATTGGGTTGTGACAGATGGCGCTGCTTTGACTTGTATGAAAAAGTTCAAAATTAAATCAATGAGTACGTACGTAGTTATTATTTACTATTACTTGTAATTATTGCCTTTTTTGATTTTTGATACAATGTTATATGAATTAAATCATCCAAAAAGGTAATAATTTAATACTTACGTATAAGAAAACAAAATATATTATAACCTCAAAATGTGATACACTTTGCGTGATTCTACGATATTTATGCTTGTCCGTGTTTTAACAAATGTCAGCTGAAAATGAATGACTGAATTCATAATACAACGAGCATTTTTTCATACTGTGCATTCTTGGGGCTATCAATGTATGGAGGCTCGGCAATGTCCTTTCAGCCAAATCCGTTCAGCCGTTTTGGCGTGATTGAGCAACTAACATCCCAACATCTAAACTTTTACATTTATAATATTAATAAGATGTCACTCGGGAATAATGAACCTTTTTACAGATATCGGTTCAGTAGGTTTTGAGTTTATCCATTACAGACATACAAACAAGGAAATAAAATATGTACATATCTTTCCTCTTTATAATATTAGTAACTAGCGGCCGCCCGCGGTTTCACCCGCGTGGTTCCCGTTCCCGTGGGAATATCGGGATAAAAAGGACATATAAACCTTCCTCTTGAATCACTCTATCTATTAAAAAAAAACGCATCAGAGTCCGTTGCGTAGTTTCAAAGATTTAAGCATACAAAGGGACATAGGGACAGAGAAAGCGACTTTGTTTTATACTATGTAGTGAAGATGAATAATGGGATTGAAAGGAAATCGAGACACAAGTTTGGGTTTTGGTTTGAGTTATATTGTTGAAGTTGCAATGTAATTGAGGGCACAGAACATAAGAAAGACGTTAAAGTGAGCGGGTAAAGCCCTTTGCTTAAATCAGCAAACCCTCCATACATTTTACCTTTATAAAATTTATAATTTCTTCAAGTTGTCATGGCAACAAGCTAGTTTTAAGATCCCACGCTTTTTCAAGCTACTTACCTCTTTCTAGTGTTCTGTGATTGAGAGTATCGTTTTCTATAGCTAGATACTTGAAGGAGATTGATCGCGTGGCCGCTCCAAATTAGTTACGTCTTTGGGAAATACAAATGTATGTCGTCGAAAGTTGCAATGAAATTGTCAGCACAGAACATAATATTAGTAAAGATGATTAATGGGATTGAAAGGAAATCGAGACACAAGTTATGTCTTTGAGTTTTGGTTTGAGTTATATTGTTGAAGTTGCAATGTAATTGAGGGCACAGAACATAAGAAAGACGTTAAAGTGAGCGGGTAAAGCCCTTTGCTTAAATCAGCAAACCCTCCATACATTTTACCTTTATAAAATTTATAATTTCTTCAAGTTGTCATGGCAACAAGCTAGTTTTAAGATCCCACGCTTTTTCAAGCTATTTACCCTGTAGCTAGATACTTGAAGGAGATTGATTTAGTTACGTCTTTGGGAAATACAAATGTTTGTCGTCGAAAGTTGCAATGAAATTGTCAGCACAGAACATAAGAAAGACGTTTTAAGTAGTAGGTGAGCGGGGAAGACCCTTTAAAGTTAAAAATTTAAAATGGCAAACCCCTCCATACATTTTACGGTTGAAAAATTTTGAATTTTATCTAAAGAGGAACTAATACATAGTTCCTGTGCATCCGACCAGACGCGCAATCGCAAGGAAATAGTGGCACAAACGATTCCGAATTTCCATTAGTAGAAACAGATAATGGAAATAGTGGGATACACCCTCTAGTTCTAAGATCCCACGCTTTTTCATGCTACTTACCTCTTTCTAGTGTTCTGTGATTGAGAGTATCGTTTTCTATAGCTACTTGCAGGAGATTGATCGCGTGGCCGCTCCAAATTACTTACCAACCGAACAGGACATCCTACGCGTGAGAGTCCCCACAACGGGTATTATAGAATATCCATTTGACTTGGAGGAGATACGATTTAGGTAAACGAAGCATCTGTACAATGCATGCTTTGCCTCTGTGCATGTTGCAGTCATGGGGACTGTCTTTATGTTTTGTCTTTCTACTCTATATTCTTTACTTCTTTAGGAATTAACTGTTTTTACCACTCAAACCCCAACCGGCTCAATTGGGCTGCGGTTGGATTTATCCGACAAGCATTTTTTTAACAACTCCTGACACCTTTCGGCGAAGAAACTGTATTCATAGGATATAGGGTAAACTGCCCTTATTGTAGGCACCCCATCCCATCTTATTGGCACCCTAGAGTTAAACTTAAATGGTAAAACTAAGGGTCAATTTCGTACAATTTAATAATACTATTTCACATTTAAATGCATTCTGAACTTGAGTAATCTATTTTTTTCTTGTTTTTCAAGCTAAACTTTTAGAGTGCCAATAATAGGACGCATATGCCAACAATTAGGGCAGTTTACCATATAACCTTTTTCTACAGCCAAAAAAAACTTGTCGAATTAATCTGAATGAGGGGTCAACATGTTAAGTAAACAGTCGATTCTTAAAGCCGCATGGCAACGCTTTATTAGATGTGCATGACTTTTCAGCTACTTGAGCGATCTGGCAAGGATCGAAAAAGACGACTATCTGCCGACTGAGCAGGATATCTTGCGAGCTCGACAGCCCACTACCGGCATTCTTGAGTATCCTTTCGATCTTGATGGAATCATATTTAGGTATGTGCGGTTATGGGACATCGCCCCGAGTTTCCCGTAGAAATGCTAGTATGCTGGCACCTACCGCACTAAAGTTTGGGGTACTTACCCTTAATTTTTGGATTAATTAACTAGACCTGTTTAAGACCCTAATAATCTAAGACCTGAAGGATAATCTTACCTTTTCCTTCTAACTATTTTAATATTATGCTAGTCAACCAGTTTGGATACCCAAAGCTATTTAATTTACTAAGTGGTGGTCAAATCATGTCATGTCGGTTAGACATGTATTGCATATAAAATTTACGTGATTGAAACTTTATTTAATTAAACTAACACCGTAGTATAGTAAATCAGGTTCCCGTTTCAGTGTACTTACAAAACCGTGGTTAAATTTAAGACAGTATGAAAAAATGAGAATTTATTCAAACGAAATTCAAACCAAATCAAATCAGTTAATTATTCTCCAGTTTACTTTAGTTACAAAATTAAATTATTTATTATTAAAGAAAAGGAAATTATATTGCTAGTGTATGTTTCCAATTCTAAATATTATTTTAAAGACTCTAAATCTTAAAGATTCGATCTCTAAATGTTGATATTCCTACTTAGGTTCTTCTTAAACTTAAACCTACGAGCTTAAACGCTCTTGTCGTTGAGGCCTTCTCCATTCGTCTCTATGCCCAGCCAGTTCCTTAGCTTCCCGATAAGATGTTGGTCTAGATATATTTCATTAATTATTAGTTTTTTATACGTTTTTGTTCGGGACTGCACTCAAACGTTACACTAATTGAATAGGAGCTAATAACAATCTAACAGCTGGCCAGACTTTAATTGTCAAAGTTTCTGCTTGATTTATGCAAATGATTCCCTTGCAAAAGAGCATATTATAGCGACACGTGTAATTTACTTATTTATTTACATGTCATTTGTGTACATTTTGACAGCTCGCCAGAGGTCAATAATAATTGTCAAAGTTTCTGCTTGATTTATGATAATGATTCCCTTATAAAAGTGTTAAATTAAAGTTAAAATGTTTTATTTAAATGAACAGTTCGCGCAGAAATCGATGATGTGCTTAAATGATTCTCTTGCAAAAAAGCATGTAGTGAAGTGAGTGACACATGTAATTTACAGTTTTTGTCGTTATTGATTTCTGTATGTTTTTTTTTGTTGTAAATTGTCATTTAATCATCAGTATCGCTCTTTTTATATCTTAAAATGCATTCAAACACTCGTAAATTTCAAATGATATAAGACTAAAAAAAACGTCTTTATTTATTTAAATAATATGAGTGCACAATTAGTTTGAATAAACTATCATTTTTAAATTTATATTACATAATGCATGTCATGTATTGTTCAGTCAATTTTAAATGCTCTATTTCCGCATTTGTAGCTGTTGCTTTGCTAACTGTGAATCACTTGGTATTTCCCTCAACTTACTAATACAACATTGATAAGGTCATCCTTTAATTTAATTTAGCAAATCACTAATTCCTTTTTCCACATACTAAAACTATTATCGGATTAAAATGCCAAATGGTGGTGTGTGCTAGCTTTGCTCTATTTTTACGTTTTGTTAGTTGTTATTAAAATACTCGTGTTTTGGTACTTATGTGTTTTTATTTACGTATAATTTTCTAAATTGCCTGTAGAAAATTGTTGTGGCAGAATTGAGTTTTAGGACAAATACTTATTCCGATCTCGAATATATTTTTTTAGAGAATTAATTAATTTGCAGTTTAGAGAATTAATCGTTAAGTTTATTTAGATACTAGCTTTCTGCACCTTTCTGCCCGCGGCGTCGCCCGCGTGGACTAGATGTTATCCCGCGGGAATGAGATATTTTTCCGGGATAAAAAGTAGCCTACGTTTCTTTCCAGGCTACAAAGTATCTGTGTCTCAAATATTAGCCAAATCCGTACAGCCGTTTTGACGTGATTGAGTAAAAACATCCAAACATCTAAACTTTCACATATTTTATAATATTATCGTTTATATTTAGATATTTGTTGACACAAAAAAGTGTAAACGCATCCAAGACACGAGCTTCCTCTACATTTTAGTTAATAACAATACTTTTTATGTTTGTTTGTGTATTTCGTTTATGCTTGATGCTTTATTTTGGAGATACAAAAGTGTCATTTAAGCTATGAGAAGTATAGACTAAATTTCAATCTACATTACCTGTATAAAAATATTACCTACATAATATGACTAAGGAGTCATATTCAGTACCTATTGCTACAAGAACATTTTATACATTAGTTTGTTTTATGCTTCTCTTTCTTTTTGGTTACCCGTTATTGTGTTCTATTTCAATATAAATAAATAAATATTATTTTACTGTTTCTGCAGTTAATACAGTGCGATTCAATCTTATTGGCAGTCGCGAAGTAAGGTAGAGTACCCCGCAACCGCACCTCTCTCACCTTTATAGCCAGCGCGCACTTGTAATTATATCGGGCGATAGTTTGATCGTTCAGGCATTCAGTATGGATTTATATGGCAGTGCGCGCATTTGACGATTAAAAACCGACCGAACTCCATACTGAATCCCAGAACGATCAAACTATCGCTCGATTAAAAATCCCAAGTGCGCGCTGGTTCTTATATTGTGTATTACACATCGTCTCGCGCGTTGTTCTGACTCACCAAAAAGTTTGAATCGTGCTATACCCGTATCAATAAATTGATTTTGAATTAATACAAATGCTTTCCAAACAGAATGGTAGACGTCGGGGGCCAAAGATCCGAGCGAAGGAAGTGGATCCACTGTTTCGAGAACGTCACATCTATCATATTCTTAGTAGCTCTTAGTGAATATGATCAAATTTTATTTGAATCGGAAAACGAGGTAAGTGAATTTATCATTTCTATTATTTGTTTATAGGGTATATTAACTTTTATTCTTTCGCTTTTTAGTAATTAGTAATATAGTGCGACATGGATGTCTGTTCCGGTGATATCATTGGAAATAAAATATTTTTATACGACAGTCCATTTTGACAGCTAATTTTGTATTGCAAGTGTCTCCTCGGTCGCGGCTGTCACCGGGACAGATAAGATTGTGGGACTATATTTGCCTCATTTTAAAGTAGGTTGTCTTTTTATATCAAGTCGTTCTTCCACAAAAGAGGTTGTGTTATGATCCTGGATGACGATCACATTTGCCATCAATAGATATCATTGACCTTACTATGAGCTGTTATAGCAAAGTCAAAGAAAGATTGTGAAAAAGATGCGTAAGGTATATGCAGATCCGACTATTAATCAACATTTCTTTAATATTGCGATGAGGGGTGATGGTTTAGGGCGAGGAGATGCTTCTGCCAGTCTTCTGGTAGTTGTTTTACCAGTAAGAGTTAGGCTTACAAAATATTTGATGAATATAGTTTTGCCCGGTAACGAGTGATCCGAATTTGTTCCACCACTTACTAAGGAAATGTTACACAGTAAAATATATTTGAATGAAGCATATTTTTATTAAGTTTGTATTATTGAAAATGAAGTATTTTGTGAGATGGGTTTTTTTTTCAAATACTTCATTTCCATGAATTTGATTTTTTTTACTTAATTTTGGCGGGTATTAAAATCATGTCAAGCCAAATCAGGTCATGTTATCATATAACTTTGTTGCTTGTCGAGTTTACATACTATCATTTTAATGGCTAAATAGGTTAAGCAGCTTATTTAAATAGATAAGATGAACACCGTAATGTAAACCCTATTTATAGCAAAGAAATATATTTCTATAATCAATCATTTAATGTAAACCCTATTTATAGCAAAAAAAAATATTTCTATAATCAACCCTTTTATGTAAACCCTATTTAAAGCCAAAAATATTACAATAATGAACCCTTTCGTAACTTATATTCCAGAATCGAATGGAGGAGTCGAAGGCGTTGTTCAAGACGATCATCACGTACCCGTGGTTCCAGCACTCGTCTGTCATCCTCTTCCTCAACAAGAAGGACTTGCTCGAGGAGAAGATCATGTACTCCCATCTCGTCGACTACTTCCCTGAATACGATGGTAAATATGCATTTCGTTGTTATGATTTACTAGCGGCCGACCGCGGTTTCACCCGCGTAGTTCTCGTTCCCGAGGGAATATCGGGATAAAAAGTATCCTATGCGTTATTCCAGCCTATAGTTTATCTCGGTTGCAAATTTCATCCAGATCCGTTCAGTAGTTTTTGCGTGAATGAGTAACAAACTTACATCCATACATAACTCACAAACTTTAGAATTTATAATATTAGTACAATGGAACATGCAGACGCCTGTGTCTTTGTAGCCGGGACAGGACATTCAGATTACATACATAATATACATACGATACAAAAGTAATTTAGTAATACCCAATTTTCACCCTCTTTACATTCATTTCGTGACAAAATATAATCTTTGGACACATTTCGACATGCATACTTACGTACGAACTTCCATCCTTAATTTCCATCCTTTTTAGACGCCACAAAAAAAGCTTTTAAAAATAAAAAAAAGGTTAAAAGATTAAAAAATATTTTTGGCAAAGTAAGCAAATGCTTATCTATTATTTGTGGTAAACTATATTAAACCATTGTCACGTCACCTTAGCCTTGATTTGGCTTTTGTTTTCATAATGTTTGCTTTCATAACAAACATGGAATGTCAGTCACTCGGTAATGCGATAAACTGCATTTTCTGATTGACAGATTCGATAAAGAATCTCTTTTATCTGGCAAAGATTGTGTAACCTAAGTACATATTTTAGTGCATTGTCAGTGCATTCTTAGTATTGTATCTAGTTTATGAGGCTTTAGTCTTATCCTTCAATAGTTTTTTATAAATCCATGTGACATTGACAACTGTTAAAATAACAAGCTTGTCATGTGGTAATCCTCGCGGAAGGTTAAATAAAACCTTGCTACGCGAAGCAGTAATCCCATTTAAGTGTGGAACTAGTTCATGCGTTTTTTTACTGTAAACGAAGCCAATTGTTTACGACGAACGCTCGACATCATTGTCATCAACTTTTTGATGTTCCTACTATATTCCAATGTATTTATTATCTCACTCTATTTATAATGAAAACACTAAAAACAAGTTATAAACACCACTAAATTTTAATTGGAACAAAGATTTTAGGGGATTATAGTGTCCACAATATAAATAACTTTTACTACTAATTTTTGACTGATTCTATGGCTAGCCCCATAGTAAAAATTGTTTATATTGATGGGCACTATCATCCCCTAAAATCTTTGTAATAATTAAAATTTTGTGGTGTATAACACCACGCCCATCACCACGCGAGATAAATTGAATGACGGGTGTTAACGACTGCGAAATGCAATCTATGATATCTATAAATAACTATTCAAACACCGGCTGGCTAGCTACCACCATCGTAACTAAATATGCTATGGAATCGCGTAAAGTCAATCGTATTCATTTGACAGTTCATATTGCATCATAATACATGTCATTCCATACAAATTGCAGCCGATTGAATACGATATGAACTGTCAAATTAATACGATAACCTTACGCAATTGACAACATTTCATTTTTTGCAAGGCAGTAAAATTCGAAAACCATTTCGAGATTAGAAGTAATTAAACATGAAAAATATTTTTTAAAATTTTTTGGTCGCTTATTTATAAAGATATTTAAAAAAATGTGTAAAATGATCAATGTCAGGAAGTTCTAGCGTGTATGCATTTGCCTGAAACAATCCCCAAGAAGGAAAAAAAAAACGAAGTAATCAAACAAATGTCAAAGTTACTGTCATTTTAATAGTGATGCCTGCTTGACTCAGTGATCGAATTATTATCGATTATTTTCAAGTAAAAATGGGTAAGACACTGAAATATCTTTGTTTTATTATTACACAAACAAAGATTTTAAAAAGTAAGTACTTACACAGTTACACCTTGTTTTAAAGTATTGGGCAAGTTGGTTAAATAAGCTTACAAGTCATGAAAAGTATAGCATTTTTAAAACTACAAATGTCTATCACATGTGAGACGAAATAATCAAGTGTAGTGTTGTTTTATTGCATCTGACTAAATAAAAATAAATAATCCCTTTAAACAAAAATGTTATTATTATCGACACAATATACTAGCGTGCTAGGAACATCTCTACGTAAAACTTCTTGTCATGGACAGTTTTTTTTATTTGAAAGTTAGAGAGAGGAAGGTTGAGGCTAAGGAATCGCTTACTATATTATTCTTGATATTGTACTTACGTCCTTTTAGAATATACCATTTTCGTTTAATTATTATCTCCATAATTTATGAAAATAAAAAGAAAAGAAAAAATACGTGCTTCCTAAAAAACGATAACCTTTCGTTATATCCATAAAAACAAGTGCCTTAAAATTTTGAAATGTTGTCAATTGCCCCTCTGACGCCATAACAACGATGGTTTCAGCATTGTTGTGTTCCGGCAGTTAAAGATAAGATAGTCAGTTCCTCAGTGGTTGAGGATTCCGGGAGTAGTGCGCTTCCATCTTCAGCCTTATCTTCACTTAACATCACGTTTGATGAAGGCTTAGTGCTACCCCGTTGTAAATAAAAAATAACATTAATAATATTTGGTCTTCTGTCTAACTAGCAGCGGCGAAGGGCTCATACATACATGCCGATTCCCATCGGCTTACTTTAAAAATCCATAAAAGCCTCACCCAACCTATCCACTTTTTTTTACTACTTATATTATTTTACTATAAAGATCAATAAGTTTCTTGTCCGGCTGACCTTCACCATATATCTACCCCTCGCCACTAAGAGCTAGACTAAATGTTCTTCTACCGGCCTTACATGAGCGGCTTTTATCACGCGATATGATATAGCACCCCACTAAGGTGTAAGCAAGACAGCATGACGTGTTATATCATATCGCGTGATATAATAATGGTCATGCTAGGCATGCAGAGATTAGCTAGCCTCTGAAGAAAATATTCCTGTAATCATACTCTTTTCAACTTCTTTCTGATTTGGTCTCTTACTAATCAACACAAGTACTTACCCTATATAGTGCACTTCATCAGAATACTGATTATACTGACATATTTTGACATGAATCTAGGTCCGAAGCAAAATCCGGTTCCAGCGTTAGATTATATCCTTCAGAAATACTTGAAAGAGAACCCCGACCCCGATCGGTCGTGTTACTCTCATTTCACCACTGCGACAGGTTGGATTAAATTACTGGGTATAGGCTAGACGTTTTATAGATGCGCTAAGATTTTGTGAGTGCTAGGAGTTGTATGGAGCTAGAAATTTTGATCGGTATACGTATTTTAACTAGGTATACGAATATTGTATAGAGCACTCTTGAAGATCATGTAATTTACATATCAAATCGCGATAGTTTTAGAGTTACTAAAACCGAACAGTATTATTTTATTCGTGTCAGTTGATTACTTTCGGTTAAAGTTGATATATTATTTTATTATCATTTATTAATTTCGCTCCCATAATGAAACCATGAATTAAAGTTTTAAATATGATCATACCTTAAACCCTATTTATTTTCTGGAGAGCTAGTATTCAAGTTCGTATACCTATCAAGTCTGGTTCATTAGATTTGACTAAAGGAACAATCTTTTATCTTTAATACTTACCGATCTATTGTATATAAAAATCGTTACATATAAGAACACACATACATAAAAACATACTTTTAACTTCTATGCATTTTCGATTTAGTTATCATTCAAATACATACATTCTAAGATCTTTTTCATTTCTATTGAACCAGACAATACCGATGATGTGTACATTTAGTTTACTTTATAGACACCGCCTAAAAGTATTTTTTACTTGCATAGCCAAATTTGAGCGCAATCCGTCTAGTGGATTGACCAGTGTGTTGATAAGTCAGCCAATAACGGTTGCCTTTTATGCACGATGGATTTTTTATGCCATCTGCTGTTTTGTTCCTTTAAAAAAAATAGGAGAATATTTCCTTTGACTGAAATTTGCTATCTCCGTATATACCTACATACTGTTTTTATTGCGGTGTCTATAAGGCTGTGTTGTATAAAGTAGATGTGTAAGCTAGCGGTGTGAACAGGTCCGCAGCGCGACGCAATCACAGCGCGCGAGTTCATCCTGCGAATGTTCGTCGACCTCAACCCGGACGCTGAGAAAATCATCTACTCGCACTTCACTTGCGCGACAGGTGAGTTCTACGTCACACTTTAGGGTTTATTCAAACCGAAATGGCAGCGGCCGGCAGCGGAGCGCCGAGCACTTTCAGTGTAAAATCATTTTAAACTTTATCTGCATACTTAAAATACCATTATAGCTTGAAAGGCGGCTGCCCGAGACGCCTCGCGCTGCCGAGAGCTGTCGAGCGATATTGATCTTTTTAGTTTTAGTGTGCAGATAAAGTTCAAAATTTTTCCACACTGAAAGTACCCGCCGAGCCGCTTCCATTGTGGTTTGAATTAGGCCTAATGCTTGCTATACACCATCCTGCCTATCGTCCAATCGGTATGACGCTGCCAATTGGAGCAAGTAGAACTGACCGTGGGTGAGCGTGGATTGGCATGACAGTTATCAATTATCAGTTATCAGCGCCTAAAAATTCTGCCCTTGCCCTGTATTTATATCTATGAAATTTGTAAATTTGTCAAAAAAAATCTCAACCTTTTTACAATAAGACAAGACTTACCAACTAAATACTCTCCACGACATAAAAATCGATGAATGTTGCCGATCTCAAAACTTGAGTCACACTCTTGCAGCCCGTTTGTGATGTCGACAAAAATTTATAATATTCCACAAACACTGCAAAATACGCAGGACGAGAAAACATTTTTAAATTATTTAAAAACTATACTCCTATCAAAATGTTATTATTCGATAAAAGAATATTTTTTAATGATTCATTTTAGGGGTTTCCTCCTCTCTTCTATTTTGCTGTGTCCTTACAGGGTCCACAACGAATTTAAGATAATTAAGATCTTTTATACATTGTGGAATAGCAATAAATAAATGAAATGAAATTATGGTGTAATATGGACGAACTGCAGATTGGTTCAAGCCTGCCGTCATGCCGATTGGACGATAGACAGAATGGTGTATGGCCACCATTAGGAATCTTGCGGACAGCATGCCACGGCGAAATAAAGTGCGCTCAAGATAGTCTGCGCGTGACTGGGGTTGTAGTTACAGTATGATAGCCCCATTTTGTTTGTTCTAAGGTTATGTTAAGCGATTGGTTCTGATTTTGACCGCGCGCAGACTTATCTGGCACGCACTCTTCTCTTGGGAACGCTAAATAAGCGTACGAACGGAAGTCAAAGAATCCTCACCGACAGACTTGACGGACTCGATTGGACGGTTCAGGGACCGTACTCTTAAAACGCAAGTCCGAAACTTCTGTTAGCCCTGTCCCTTTTACTCGATTCTGTCATGACAGGAGCTCGGTATAACGAAGTTTCGGGTGTTGCGTTTCAGAATAGGCTCTCGGGGACTGGACTTCGAAACACAAAATCCGTAAATTCGTTAGCACCGCCCCTTTCACTCGATCATGACTGGAGAGTGAGAGGGACGGGTATAAATAACGAAGATTCGCGTTTTGCGTTGCAGAGTAGAACCTCGGGTACGCTCACATGATTACGGTGTAAAATCTCGTACTTACATAATCTTTTGTGTGCGATGTGGAACAATTCGCCTATGGATATTAACATTGAACTCTGTAATATTATACTTTTCTTATATTTTCTTGAAAAAGCCATTGGCAATGCCGAAGTGATGATTTCATTTACATATCATTGCTATAACATGGAAAGTAAACAGAAGATAATTCAGAGAATGTATTAACAAATACCAAGAAAAAACTCTTTCAAATAATTAGTTCAGCATGACTTATAGGTGGTGGTTATCATTAACTGTTTTCTTGGGTAAGCAAATTTAATGTGTTGCGTAACATTGCTCTCATATTTATTTTATAAGTTTCTCAATGGATTCCGGTGTTTCTGCACTGCATGGTGAGGTGCTTTTGCATGTTCTATTTCTTTGCTTGGTTTTGGTTTTAAAATATGAGCTTGAGTTGATAGCTAGTCAGAATTATTCTTTTTTTACCGTTGTATTTGTTAAGTGTAGAATTAAAACTTTGTATTGTTTGTCGGTACAATAAAAAGTGTTAATTTAGTATGACGCATATTTTACACAGCTTAGAATGCAAATGCTTTATTTAGTTGTAAGTTTTTAGGTTTAAAAACGTAAGTAATTAATGATCATGTCATTTTTTGTTATAATTTTTTCGACTTGTTTTGAACAATGGGTTTTAATGGGTAATCTTTGATTATTGTAGCTGAACTGGTAAAAATGTGTAAAAATTGACGTTAGACTCAGGTGGGTTACTCTTGAACGAAATAGAATTGGACAATTCTTGCGCTAATGACATGCACTTTTTTGACGACCTCTGTGGCCGAGTGGTGTACGCACCGGTTTCAAGGTGCCCCCATCTCTAGAGGTCCCGGGTTCGATCCCCGGCGGGCTAAATGTTAAGAATGAACTTTCCAATATTTCCTCGGGTCTGGGTGTATGTGGTAATACCCGTCGTTGTTTCCAATTTCCATAATACTAGTGCTTAAGCTACTACTTACTACTACTTTGGTATTGGAACAATGTATGTGATGGTGTCCAATATTTATTTATATTTATTTATTTAATGACAAACATTAAAGATCTTTATTGGAAGGCGATAAGGTTCACACATTTAATGTTTGACATTAGCCCAAGAAGTGTCTATTGCAAATTCATTCAAAAGTAACCCAGGTCTAATCGCTGTAGTAAAATATAGCTTGCCCGGCTATCATCACCTACAGTACAAAACCGATTTTATGATGTAAAGTCATAGACAAATTCGGTGAACCACCTCATACTTATTTTCGTATTGCTGGTGCCTCTATTCACGCGCAGACCATTTTACTATTGAGGGTGGTACAATATATCAACGATTAGGGATAGGGATTGCAAGTAAAGGGTGGGACGCCAGCCACAAGAAAAGTTAGAAGTGGTTCACCGAATTTGTCCCTGATTATACAGTCTGGTATTTGGCATCCCAAACTATGGGCCCCGAATCTATAGTTAATGTGGAAATGTGGTTTCAGTTAAAGGTCTTGGAATTTTGCATGTCATAGATATAAAAGTCTATGGGTGCTACCACTTTCCAAGTACGTTTTCCCAGTTTCGGGGTTCTTTCGTTAAAAATAGTAGATTTCATTACAAGTGCGGAAAGCCTGTCATTGCAAAGAGTTCCGACAAATGTCTACCCGAGCCGAGGCGCAGCCGAAGGTGAGGGTTGACAGTCGGAACAAGTTGCAATGACGGTTCCGCACGTGTACTGAACAACTATTTTTAATACAGTTGCGAAAACATTAAGCAATTTAATAAAATAATAAAATACAATAAACTCAACTAACTAATCGTAAAAGAATATAAGCAGAGACTTTTTTTTTGTTTTCATCACCCATTCTGGGTTGGCAAAGGAAACTATGATCATACAGCCAAGGCTTCAGTATAATTTTTTTATTGATATGAAATGAAAATTAAATTAAATGAGATGAAATGAAATGAAACCTAACAAAAGCAATCCGAATCCTACAGGAGCGCCTTTCCTTATTTCTCTCTTTTACCACATCGTTTTCCATTAAAGCCACATTATTGCACTAATTCCACCATACTAAGTACCTACCACAATAAAAACCAGAAAAAACTAATTTAGAAAATTAAGAAATAAGGTCCCTCATTTTCTTTTCACTTACTTGCGCAAACTCCTTTAAGCAGATACTATGGTAAATAGTGCACGTCATACCATATTTAGTAATCTGTGGTCATACAGCCAATTTTATGTATTTTTTATATTCATAAATTTAATTTGGCCGATACTAATATTAATTTAATGTATAATTAAAATTACTTTTAAATCTGATATTGAAACAAATTAGTAGCTTCTTTTTAGAAATATTTGCATGAATCATAAAAACTTCTATGTTTTTTTTTAGTAAAAACTTCGTGGTTGGTTTTTTCTTTTTAATAGACAATATTTTGACAGTTGGGAAAGAAAACGCACGAGTTCGGGAAAGGTAAAGAAAAAGTTCGAGTGTGTAATAGCCCACATCCCGAACGCTATACGTCCCTGCAATACGCCACTTTTTGAGCAACTGTATTAAAAAATTCTTTAGATCTTTAATAGAACATAGAATAGGCATAACTGTTATTTGATGACAAACCAACTAACCAGGGGGGCTACCGCGTAACTTTATGGATATGAACTTCATACGTTTTTGGGAACTTTAAGTCAATTTTATAAAGAAAATAGCCGCTATCAGTTCCTTGTTTTGTGACGTCGGGTATAACGATAACTAGCTAGCAACGTTCAACAGAACAAAGCAGCAAAACTTTTATCAGAATAAGGAATTCAAATGACAGTTGAAGCCCATACCCATATCCAGATTTCTTAGCCGGTAGCCACCCTGTCTATTTTCCGTTGTGCCTCTACAAAGTACTTGGTTAAATTAAAGTTCAACAATTCCAATTTAAATGCACGAATTGATACTAACATTTCTGTTCTTTTTATTTACTGTGAATGTTGTCTTTTTTGTTTTGCATTTACTATTATTTGTTTTTACTGTTGCATGCTGCGTTGGATATTTTTAAAGACACTGAAAACATAAAGCTTGTGTTCTGTGCGGTAAAGGATACCATAATGCAATCCGCCCTCAAGGAGTTCAATCTTGCGTAGTGATAACATTTATATTAGTACATATGTTTTATCTCACTAACGCGGATCACCTACAGTCCGGGTCAAACTTTGTGACTTCTGTGAACATAGCGCGAGACGCTGCGCAGTAGACTATTTCGAGGCGTGTGGTTGCGAGAGGTTGCGGTGTACTCTACGGCTAACTTCACGAAGGCCAAAAAGATTGACGCGAATACGGTATTGTACTGATTTTTTTTTTATTTCTTTAAAATGTTTTTCGAAATATTAGCTACACAAAACAAGTTTTCATTTTGAATTATCTTGAATATTTTCAAAGATATAGGACTTCAAACTTTATAATTAGACAAGGACAGGACGCTATCTTAGTGACGTCAGTGGGTTAGTAGCGTCATAGTCACGCCATAGAAGATTTCGTTTTAGAAAGAGACAGCTATAGTCAAAATCAAACAGACTATAATTATTTTATTATAAAACAGATTCAAATTATTTTTTCACATTTGGTATTCTTAATTGCAATATTATTTAACGTCATCATTAAATATCTACATTTCAACAACAGTAAAATACCCTATTGTACTTTTACTGGCTTAGGCCTCATTTCCACCTGCAAGTAAGTCTTCTGCGATAAATGTCCGACAGTCTGTCAGATAGCAACTTGCAAGTGTAAACACACTTGCAAGTTGTGGTTAGACACGGACGCTTGGGACCCACACTGTAGTTCACATTATAATATAGTGAGTATAGACTGGGTTTCCGCAAGGCGTTGATGTCTATTACATACTTATATAGCACTAAATAGGGACTAAAATTTATTATATATTGAAAATAATAAATATCAAACAACTAGGCTTCCGCCAGCGGCTTCGCACGCGTGGACTAGAATCCTAGTATCCCGCGGGAAAATGATGTTTTTCCGGGATACAAGTAGCCTATGTCACTCTCCAGCTCCCAAACTATCCCGATAGCAAAAATCATGTCGACCCCTTGCTCCCACTTTCATATTCTATTCATATTTAAAATATTAGGACTTATGGATTTATTGTGCGCAAATAGCGCACAATAAATTTATTTAGGCGTCTGTGGATTTACAGATCGTTTGCAGCGCGGTAGCGAGTTCGTATAAATAACAAAGATCTTAAACTCTGCCAATATAACGCTTTAATTTAATTATTTATTTAGATCTTAAAATTTTGTTTGTTAGCCAGGCTCTATTGAGCTATTCGGTTGTCCATTAGATTTAACTGTTGTGTGATACGTTTACAAGGTGATAATGGTATGACATGTATCGTATATGAGCTTTCTTTATGCTTCCACAAACACTACTTAAAACCGCTTTCGTGAGATGAAACGTCTGTAACACATTTATTTGCATGTTGTTAAAGCCATTAAACATTTATTTTTAATATTAAATGCATGTTTTTTATTTTATATCCTTTTACGGAACCACCTTATCAACTGTTGTGAATAAAGTTAACAACCACCTTATACTGTTTAAATTGTGTTATTAAAATGTGTGACTAAATCGCTTACCTGCCACTGTACCGCGTAGCTTCGCGAATATGAACCTCATACATTTTTTGAAACTTCAATTAATATAAGTACAGTCGTTTGTAGAAAAAACGGGCTCGCTTTATAGTGCATCCTTGCGGTTTTATCCGCGTGGTACCCGTTCCCGTGGGAATATCGGGATAAATTTAGTCTGTCGCTCGGGAAGAATGTAGCTTTCTAATGGTCAAAGAATTTTTAAATCTGTCCAGTAATTTCGGACCTTATTCGATGCAAACAAACAATCAAATGTTTCCTCTTTATAATATTAGTATAGACAAACATGCTCACTTCATAGTCATTTATATAAAACTATTAGTATAATTATTTCTACAATGATTTCTGGGTTAAATGTTTTTGATAAATGTTTGTATTTCCCTTCGATCATATAAACCCTAGATACAGCGTAAACGCACAGAAAGTGAAGCCGCCAACGAATGCTCCATTCGAAAGGGAGCATTTAGATCGCTCTCAGTAGTCATTTGACCGCCCGGGGAAACGATGCCTATATGTGCTGAGAAGATGCGCGAAAACAATTCAAAAAAAGGAAAAAAAGAGATGTAATATCATATTTTCAATCAGTTCTGAACGTAAGTATAATTGCACAATTAATTTAAAGGCCAATTATGTACTGAAACTATCATAATTTCATTATTTATACTAAAATATTGCAATATTCCTTGCCGCGCAACCGTTTCTTCTATTTGCGTTAGTAAGACAGAGATGCTGACATGACGAAATACGATTCGCTGTTCTAGCGTCGGCCGACCATCTGTGCTTTCCATGTAATAAGATCCTAAGTACTACCATGCCGACCGAATTTAAATCCAATTACTGTTGCTTAGTAGCCCGAGAGCCAAACTGATTCGCTCTATGGAGACTCAACAAAAATTCTATAACAGTAATTTCTTAACATAGAAAATTAGATTTTCTAGTTTAATAAATATTTCATTAGTAATCCACCAATATTTATGACAGCAACATTAAAAAAAACAAATACAAAGCTATAAAAAATCTATAAAAAATTGGCAAAAATGGTATAAGTATTATTCACTTTACATTTGAGTACATTTATTAATTATCTTTCGAAAAAGTATATAATCCCCCTATATTTGTAAATGAAAAAACAAGTAAACTTTAAAAAAAACTCTCTACGTAAACTCAAATTGGCATACACCTATGTTAAAAATGCTATCAGAAACAACCGACTTCTTCCTAAAGTATTAGCTTCCCGTTTTATATATTTATGGATTTTGACTTTCGTGCTTAGATATGGTGAACATAAACACATGTTCACAATAAAACTGGTGATAGCATATTTGCTGAAAAAATTGCACCATTTTCGGGGTATAACTTTTTTTTTATACCTTCCAATGCGATATTATGTTGGATTCCAAAATATAGTGTCTTAAAATTATATTTAAGGGCCATTTACAAAAATTTGGCCTGTTATTGAATTTTTTACAAAAATATCGGATAGTTCTTGGGCTATAGGGCCGAATATCAAGTGTGGTGACGGCAGTATTCGGAATCGAAATATCTATAAGTATAACTACTAATGACAGCGCTGTTGGAATCACTCTTTCAAGCGCATTTAGTATGGAATTGTGTATCTAGGGTTTATATGGTATTTCCAATAAAAACTCGAAACAACTAAATCTTTAGTTGTATTATCCAACCAGTTTTTATCCAACACATTTGGCACAGACATTGTTGTAGAAATAAACTGTCAGTTTTATTTAAATTACCACGACGTGAGCATGTTTGTATGAAAATAAAGCAAGTGCTCGTTTTTTTGCAAATGGGTGTAGAATAGAATGGAATAACAGTGCTAGTTTAGAAAAATAATGAGTTTATGAACTGCAATCTTCGATCAACAATTACTCTTAGACTGCAATAGAGATCGTGAAGTGAATGATACATTGTCACGTTTGTTTGAAAATAAAGCAAGTGCCATATTATATGCAAACGAGTTATTAAAAAAAATGCCGTTATTCACTCCTTCTTTTACTACCCTCGGTATAATAATAACTAGCTATAGAAGTTCATTAGAAAAAAAAACCAGCAAAACTCATTCAAATTATGAATTCCAAATTACGAATTTTGTATGAAGTTCATACCCATAAAGTTGCTTACACGGTAGATGTAAATTATAATGTGTATGAGCAATCCAATTCCGGAACTCACTATAATTATAAAGTCCCAGAATAAGCAGAGTTTGTACTACGGTTATAACAACATATTTAATGTTTTGTTTCGAATTGTAAGTACTTACCCACTATTATATTAATGCAATGTTTAAATTTTTGGCCACATTGACATAATCCTATAATGAAGGCTAAGTGCTACTCCGTTGTGGATAAAAAAAAAATTACAAGTCCCAAGTTCGAATGTCGTTCCCAAGTTAAAGAATAACTAACAAATTACATTTGCCTTTAAATTAGAAACAATTTTGATCTTCGGTCATTATAACTTTTTTATTAGTAGCAGTTATTGCCCTCCGTATGATGAATATAATTCAAAAACTGATAAAATTGTTGAGCTTGATACGACACACAAATTATCTGTAAAATAAAAAATAGCTAGAAGGAAAGTTATTATTACATCATTACCAAGGGCGGATCCAAGATTTCCAGGACACAAGGGGCGGACGGGCTAAAATATCAACAATAACAGTTAAAAATAAACTTGAAGTATCATACTTCAAGTCAAGTTTATTTCTACAAGGTCAAGTATGTATAGGAAGGTTTATGAAAGTGTCAAAACAATAGAAAAATTGTAAAATAAGTGTTCCCCTTCTCTAATCCATTATTATTGTTGTGCCCAAGAGGGTCCAAAGTGATTATTAAATCATGTAAGATCCTTACACTGGTATGCAATAAGTTATTGAGTATTCAGTATTGAAAGTCGTACGGCCGGCCGTGAGCCCGTGACCGCTTTGCGCGACCCAATTCGCAGACGTTACTGGGGCGGAGACCTAGGTCATGAGCGCTTATTAGCCTTGCACCTTCGATCAACAATAGTACTAGATGAAGGCTCACGAACTAAATAAAAACTTTATATGGCCAGACTGACTTTTTTAAACGGAGAAATTAGGTTACGAATGTTACGATCTTACATCATGGAAGTATTACATAAACAGGAATGCGCTGTTGTGAAAAAACTGTGCCGAGCGAGAGATTACTCAGTGTTCATTTTGTCTCTTTCAACGATGACTAACGATGAGTGACCATACTGTCGCCTACTTACAGATATTCCCATATACCTGAGAACATTACTGGTTGTAGTAAAGTTGAGCCGTAAACTAAAAATAGTGGTCAAAAGCTTATCAATGCTACAGATGCGATATGGTGTTGTTTGATAAACAGAAGAGATAAATGCACACCAGCGCCCTCCATTCCCACAACGGATTTCTTTTTCCATTGATAGGTAGGTAGGTACACAAAACAATAAAACGATAATAACGTACAAAACATTGTTTTATTTTATTAAACGTCAATCACAAATTTCAAAGGGCAAATATTATTCAGAAAAAGCTTCCTTTCTGTCTCGCTGGTCTGCAAAAGGAATTGGCCAGGGGCGGATTCCGTCCAGCCGAGCTATTGTTATTATTATTCTCATTTTTATTCATTAGGCGTCCATAATTTTATTAACGTCATAAACTATAGCAATTTGAAAGCAATTTGAGCTAGGCGATAGGCCGGAGGGCCACCTTGATTGTACCTATGCTATAATAATAATATCAGGAACAGACAAACCCATGTTTATGGTCACCCTAACCTACAATGTTCTAGGCATTTGAATTACACAAGGATAAACTGTACAGTTATAGCCCACTCGCTCGGCTCGTTTCGGGTTATGCGTATAGGATAGTTCTTATGTCATTGTAATAAAGACTAGTTTTGATAAATCTAACAGTAAATACTTTGAAGAGAACGCGTTCCTGTTTAGGTAATACTTCCATGTCTTACATTATATATAAATGACAAGAAGCGTTCCAAGTTTTAAATACCTTAGTATTATTGACACTGTCAAAATAATCTACTTACATATAATTATACTCTCAAGTGAGCGTTCGACGCATGGCCATGTCTGTCACTCCAATTATGTATCTAGAACCAGGTGTTATTGTTGATCGAAGCCTTGCACAGCTCCATTCCGCCAAGCCGCGGGTAAAAGCTAGTATATCTCAGCCTTAAGTAGGCGGTATTGAAAACATAAACATGCGTGCAACCTCTACTACGTACAAAATCTGCTTATTTGGACTTAATTTAGTGTAAGTTTTCCCGACAAGTACGTTATTTTATCTGTAATTTGTAACAAAAAAATAATAATATAAAATATTACTCCTTTCGGGCTGAATTTCAAAATACCAGCTTATAGCATTGATATGTGATAGTGTCTAACATAATTGTAATTTGGAAAAATTCAGACGAGAATCTAACTAGAATCGAATCGAGCGTCAAGACGTCTAATGGTCGGCATAGGCGTTCAAGTAATTTGATCAAACTGTTTGAACCGACCTCAAACAGTTTGGTCAAATTGGCATGAATTTTCGTTTTTTTTATTCGATCAAACTGTTTGAACAAGTAAGTATGTTTGATCAAATTACTTGAACGTCTATGGCGGCCATAAACCGAGTATGCTTTTTGGATACGATGTAAATGTGAGTCCAGATTCATTAACGATGGCCCGAGTACATTTTGCAACATTGTTTTGACACCTTATGCGTGTTCAAGTGTAGTAAGTGTAATACGTTCTTGATATTAGGAGCACACAGAATGGTCGCGTCTGAGGCTGTTGTTGTTGTTGCCGGTTGAATCAGTCGGTTTAAGTCGCTAGGCGTTGTGCTGTACATACCTTGCATCGTATCAAAAAAGTATCAGCTACCGCCTAAGAACCGTCGGCTTGATGCCGATTACGACGCATCTTGCCATCCTTGTCATGCCATTCCAAATGTGTTACGACATGAAAAGGATGGTACCATGCGTTGTAATAGTAATCAAGCCGACGGTGCTGTGACGGTAGCCCCCAGATTAGATTAATCTCTGTGAGACAGCTACTGCAGTATTTACTCTCACGTATACATTATGTGAAATTGTATGTATACTGCTACTGCTATAAAATGTCAATTGCCTCTAGATGTGCAGAAGTGGTTGTCAAACTAGTATCTACAACAACCCATGGCGTTGCATAATTATATATTCAGGCACAAGTTGATATTTTTTTGTTGTAAAATGTAATTAACATGTAGATTAAAAATATATCCTCCAATCTTCAACTCTACGTATCAGATATCTACTTTTTCATCAGGTAA
The DNA here is from genome assembly GCA_949710035.1 of Crambus lathoniellus. NCBI lineage: Eukaryota > Metazoa > Arthropoda > Insecta > Lepidoptera > Crambidae > Crambus > Crambus lathoniellus. The sequence continues at coordinate 9,687,595 of OX453305.1, read as the reverse complement.
TAATAAAAAAATTACATTGCTCTTTCTACAAGTAGGCCGACTGTAAATACAATATTCTTATTTCAGACACTGAAAACATCAGATTTGTGTTCGCTGCGGTCAAAGACACAATCCTACAGTCCAACCTAAAGGAGTACAACCTCGTCTAAGCGGAGGCATCGTGGTCACTCACACAAATCTGTGATTGTGTAAAACACATAATTCAACCATCATCACTTCACGACAGAATGTGTAAATTCACGAACTGAGATCGGACGGACGAACTTATTCACCTTAAAATGTTTAATGAGAAATTAAGGATAGATTGTAAGTCATTTAACCCAAAAACTAGGTTCGGGCCTCGGGCCGCGGACCCCGCTCGCTCGTCCGGACTGGGACGGTCCGCGAAACACGCGACTGGTTTTTTGACATGTTTTTTTATGATGAAGTTATTCACAATTTATGTATGTGTCTGTATCGGTGAATATTAAATTGTGCATTTTAAAGTTATGGTGAGTCTTGGCCTTACCATGAGCTGCTTTTAGTCATTGTTTTAGGATTTTTGTAAAGTTTGTTGCCATAATATCTTTCTACATTAGTATACATTTTATTATGTCCAGAGACGGATTTGAACAAACTAGTCCAATGAACTTGTGCTTGTATCGGCGAGCCCGCGTCTCGCCGACTGTCTAACTACAGATATATCAATATAAACCTAATATATATCATTACCGTTTGTTCTGTTAGCTTGGAAGATTTATATATTTATTAATTATTGTATTGTAAAGTTTACGTTACTTTTGTACATTGGAATTTTATTATTTAAGCTGTTTATATTTAAATATGGTGTTTTTCTACACGAATTGACTTCAAGCAAATGATTTATGTTTACTGTAAGCTTTATTTGTATGCGATGGTCTGGTGTATTTGGTTTATCCTAACGTTATCCGTGTACGAGAATTCCAATCAGCTAGCCGTATTCGAAATACGTATAGGGAGTTAACTACGTTAGTTGTTTAAGGACATTTTTGATGCATTTGATATAAACTTTTTTTACTAGAAACCCAAGGGATACCAATAAAGATGTGAATTGTAAAAACCGAAACCGATGTTTTTGCACGAAAGCTTTTACCACATGAATGTAATATATTGTACATTTGGGTCTAAATGTGCTGAGTGAATTGAGCCGACAGTTCAATGCCAAGTTTTGCTATTGGCACCCATTTTATTCGTAACGTCGTAAAAGCACAAACTATACATTAATTATATAAATATTTTCCATATTTTATAGTCACTTCCATATATTATGCTTAATTTAGTGTGTTGTGTTGTGTTACTTTAGTTATTTATGTATAGTAAGAAACAAAGTTTCTATTTTGATATGTAACAAATATTAACTTATTCGTTGTCTTTATTTTATTACATTGTAAGCATATCGATTTTATCAATGTGTAAGCGCACCGTGACATCTGACACTGTCAATAGCAAAACTGTACGCTTTAATATATACAGCTGTCTGAAATGCTCAAAATATTGTGAAGATGAAACTTAGCGCACAATATTGGAACTTTCTATTGATGTTACCCACTAAAGTGCAATCTCTGTGTATGCCCTGTACATAGATAATATATTTCTTTGTGCAATTTGTACAGCAATATTGTGAGTTGCGGGGCCCGGCGTGGCTCCCCGCGCGGCGGGCGGCGCCGGCGGCCGAATGCAAACGTGCGCTTTAACAAATAGGTACCAATTTCCCTTGTCGCCGACTGTAACTGTGTAACTGGTGGTAATCCTCTGTGTCAGACTGATTTTATGAGGTCAACGACTGCCTTGTCGCCCAGCCGCGGAATTGGATGAAATAGCTGTACACAAAAGTTAACAAAGCACAATGATACTTAAAGTATTGGTTAGTAGATTTAGAGTAGCCTGGACCATTTGGAAATGGGGCTAAGAACTCGGACGAAACTTCAGCTTGCATTTTAATTGGGGTTTAATAGGAAAATGTATGTTATTATGGTCGATTTACATTACTAGTGTAAAGCGAATTAGATACCTAAGTACAGTGTGTAAAGTGTTCGGCGAGTCGCGATGCACTTGGCAAACGCCATTGTACTTGTACTTGCCATTAAATGTCGATGAAAACAAAATGGCGGTAAACATGGCAAACAAAATGGCGGCTAATTTGCTCTTTGCCCGTCTAGCTGATTGTAGTGTTTTTGTGACCCGAACACACAGTCGAGACTTAGCTGCAAGTAATATACATACATTTTACTCTTTGGAACTCGGTAGTGCTGAAGTGACAAGTAGTTTTTGGTCCCATTTAAGTACGGAGACATGCGAGGACCCAGGAGGCCTACCATCAGCTGTCATCGAAATATTGAAGTAATGTTGATGAAAATACGGAGCTTTAACTTCTACAGCTCGTGTTAGGCCGCAGAGGCCTACCATCAGCTCGGTGGCGGATTTACCATTAGGCTGAATAGGCTTTAGCCTATAGCGGCAGATTTTGGGGGGGCGGCTTTCGCGCATTTCAAAGTGTTTCGCCCCCCGGTGACAAAATTCATACACTCACCCCCTTACTAATAATTGTGGTGTAAAGTTACGTGTAAATCTGTTGTTGTTACTTAGGTTGTCTAAAATGATGACAGAGACAACAGATTTATACCAGGTGTAATTTACACCACGTTTATTAGTAAGGGGGGCCTATAGGCGGCGAATGTATAAATACGCCACTGCATCAGCTGTCATTGCAATATCGAATTAATATTGATTTAAGGAAGGAGCTATATGCTGTATATATGGCCATCTCGCATACAGTATTACTTTAACATTGTTTAACAGCTTGTGGTAAAGCCGCAGCCCCCCTTTTCACGATCGTTCCCGCTAGCGGAATGTATCCAATGTCACTGTCACTCACTTCAGAATAGACAAAGATTACGCTTAGAATTGGAATCCGATTCCCTTTTCGAACAGTTGTGAATCAGGGGGCAGGGACTGTACTCCGAAATCCAAAGCCGAACTACGTTCGCCCCGCCCCTTTCAGTCGTCTCTGTCCAGGAGAGAGAGGGACGGGAATAACGAAGTTTCAGATTTTGCGTTTCGGGGTAGACCTTTAGGTCCTTTAGGCACGTTTGGTCTAATACGCGTTTGGTCCAATTAAAAAAAAGTTCGTGGTTGGTCCAATTCTCGGTAACAATATTTTAACTGTTTAAATACACTTATGACAGTGTTACATGTATGTGATTTTTTTATAAATAATTATATAATAAGTATACCATATTGCAAAGAAGTGTTACTATGTCGACTTATTTAATTTGTTATCAAATAGGATTTAAACCGCGAATTGGACCAAATGCGAATAGGACAAACCGGGAATTGGACTAACCGCGAATGAGGTGGATTGGAACGCGAATTGGACGGAACGCGCCAGGCTTTAGGTCCTCGCCACACGCACGCAACGCTCGCGCCGCCCGTCCGCGCCCGCACGACGCGGATTCGTATCTTCCATACGAATGGACTGACATTCATGTACTGGTGTTGTTCTTACCTGTTTATTTTTACGGTTGGGCGATGACTACAAAAATATTGCTAAAACTATATTATAGTCTAACGTTGCTTTACCTTTTGCGTGAGATTGTGAGAATTTTAGCTTAAGTTCCGACTGAAGATGGATGCCTGTATGAAATATTGTAAATTATAATTTCTCATAAAATATAATTTTTTTCAGCTAAGCGAGTTGTTTGATTTCATGGAAAATATCATTTATTATTTTATGCTCTTTGTGTGAAAATTCAATGGCTTCCATTATTAACTCATTAAATGTGAAAAAAATGATAGCAAGAGTGGAGGCAAACAGTTTTTTGCGTAAGTCCGTGTGTATATTATGCGTATGGAAGACGTGATAGCAATCATTCAGTATCCACACCGTAAGCATATTTCAGTCCCACATTCCTGTCTGTTTCGGTGACAACCGTGACGATGGAGCCACTTGCAATACAAAATTTGCTGTCAAAATGGACTGCCATAAGAAAAATGTTATAGTGTCAAAGATTTTCACCGGAACGGAACAGATATGCTTGTTGCACTATAATATTTAATCATTTTTTCCTATTCGCCTCAACTCTTGCTACGACTACAACTTACTGTTTTCAATGTAACAAAGTTTTTAACACTGGCTTACTAACATGACAGTCGAAGAATTTACTGTACAGTAGGTATTATCAAAAACACTAGCAGATGTAGGACTCGCTAAATTAGGATGCCATAGGTTGACATAACGCAAAAATGCGTTTTGATACATTTAATGTTATTAAATAGTCTTTATACTATATAACATTAAATGTATCAAAACGCATTTTTGCGTATACGTAAACTAAACTCCTGAGAATGCAAAAAGTAAAATTAATTTGTAATAGGGATTGTAAAATATTTGGAAAGGTACCGTCAACCGGGGCTACTATGACATGTTTTTGGAGGTTTTACTAGGTACATTACAAGAAAAAATATGTTCGCAAATCAAGCTTTTTGTACCTCATCAGAACAATTGAAGTCTTGGCTTTGAGATGTGTGCTGTACAGCAGTCTAAGACCCCCCATTTATTTTAAATATTTTTTTAAAAAAGGTGTCAAAGTAACCTGGAGTTACTTTAACACCTTATTAGATTTGCCTGAAAGTCAATGATAATCATAGTGCAGGTTTCTTTGACACCTTTAAAATAAAAAAATATTTAAATTTTACATATTTATTTATAGAATAAAACGAATATTAAGTTGAAAAGAATCAGACATTTATTTTTGTAAATAATTGTTTTATAACTTATATTGTTTTGAAATGTTATTCTTACAATATTAATAGGAAGTTGTACCGTGTGTTCTTAAAATCAGTCGGGACATTAATAATTTAACATTCTTACAAAACAAATCAAAATAAATATGATCAAACATCAAAAAAAAAACTCAAAGTTATCAATCTGTAGCTTCACATTCGTTGGCATTTAGGTATGTGACTATTTTTGTGCCTCCATTGCTTCAAAGAGGTCACGCAGCAGATCCATCCATCCATCTAGACATTTGCAAATAGTGCACACGAAACTCAAGAAAACTTTCGTCAAGAATTCGTGTCGCATTTTGTCCATTTTCCGATGGAAACCTTGCTTTGTATGGAACCTGCTCACTCGCAGATCCTTCCCCTGCACTGCCGCACCTGCTACGCGCCCCGGCCACGGCCGAAAAAGCGCAACAAACGACCAAGATCGCGTCGTGTCAAAATAACTCCAAAAACTGTCAAAGTAATACGCAAAGTCAAAGTAGCCCCGGTTTACGGTATTTATTTCGAGTGTTAATCTTCACATTGATGAAATAAACGCTGACTAACAGCGCCATAGACGTATTGGTAAAATTCCACGCTTCTAACAACTCCGTAGCTCAGTGGTTACAGCATTCGCCCAGTGAAAGGTCATGGGTTCGAGTCTCATCGGAGCTCTAATTGTGAGACGGGTCGATTTTTTTAAATACTTCACTTTCAATATGGTTCATGCCAAAAAGAATAACCATATTTCAACATTAGCAGGCATACAATTTCAGAGGTAAGTCAAAAGAGAAATCAATATTTTTCTAAATACCGTGGAGACCCATAACTTCGCCCTATAAAGATAAGCACCGGGGTAGCAATCATAGCCTTCATCACACTTGATGTTTAGTGGTGATAAGGCTGAAGGTGGAAGCGCACTACTCCCGGAGTTCTCAATCACTGAGTAACTGGCTATCTCATCTCTTAACTGCTGGAACACAATAATGACGAAAACAACGTTGTGATGGCGTCTTAGACAAGATGGTGGTGGCTAGCCAGGCGGACTTAGAACAAGTCCTGCGACCAAAATAACGCCACGCCTGTTTCAAAGAAATATCCTATTCACGAAATATTTGTATACTTGTCTTATCTACTAAAATATAAAGGTTTCCCTTTGGTAGCACCACAGCACACATGTTTATGTAGATAATAGGTACAAATATTTCGTGAGTTTTTCTGTAAAGTAGGCGAAGTTATTACAGGTCTCTACGGTACCTTTCGAGCTAAATAATTTACATTATTTGTTAAACCGTCAGTAGCATCTTGGATTTTCTGAACTTTGAAGTTTAAAATTGACGAAGGTAGTATTTAAATTCCACACAACGCAGACTTCAATAATCACTATAAATACTGTAGTTGTTAAATAATGATTATTTGAATACTAACACTTATTAACATTACTTTTGTTTGTTATTAACATGGAAAATAAGGTATGACTATTAAACTTAAATCAACGTTTGAAATTTTACTGTACCTTTGTACTTGTACCTACCTAATACCGAGCTGTGTTGCTTAAACTATCACTTCGACACATTTTTGAACTTTTTCTTTAAAATCCTGATAATAAAGTAGGTAATATTTATTCTTATTTCAGATACTAGAAACATCAAATTTGTGTTCGCCGCAGTGAAGGACACAATCCTACGAGAGTATATGAAACGCTACAACTTTGACTAACAGAATGCATCATGGGTACTATAGTTACAGAACATGAGTAGGTAATACACGTAAGCGAAGAGTTATTAATCTAAGGCACAGGTTATATATACTTACCTATTATACCAAACCAACTCATTCACGACAAGAACTGTAATCTCGGCGGACGAAATTATTTACCTCATTAACGAAAATACATTGTACGTCATCGTCATCATTACCTAAACTCAAAATATGTAACTTATAATTATCGTAAAATATATTTTTATAGCTTAGCAAGTCTATGATTTCATGCGTATGTAATATCATTTCAGCTCATTAGCATACGTTGAGATGCGTTACCTACCTATACCTAATTATGAAGAGGGTATAATTATACTAAAGTTATATAATAATACGAACCTATTATAAATGCATGTTGTGAGCGAGATTAAATGTGTAGATAATAATCACTGATATACCATAACGCTATTTTTCATGCTGTCGTGACTTGATAAAAATCATTACAGGATAGATTTCCACACCTAAAGGTCGTTTTACACGTCAATCATGCAAGTTGTCACATATGATTTACAGTCCTTAATACCAAATGAATCTAATATTGTAAAATTAGCAGACACTGCCGCAAGTTGCGCGTTGCGGAATTTCCAGTGGCGCTTTGTTACTTTGGTACTGTTTAATTCAACTATACTCAGTGGAGTTCAAAAGTTCCTTGGATCATACGCAAAAGGATGCGTTATCGGAAACGGTTTGTTTTTTCCCTACTCTTCTCAACTCACAAGGCAATATGTAATATTTGGCACAGATATTGAGAATATTTCACACATAATTGATTGGGCACAACGGCACATCTTAGGTAACACCGGCAAGTTTATAGTAATTTGTCAATCGGAAATACCAAGCGATTGCAATGAAACTAAAGCTGTTGAAATATTTTGGAGCTATAAGATATCAAATTTAGTATTTATCAAGTTGGAGGAAAGCGACGCCGCTTGTTACACGACTAACCATGCAGATGAATCGTGCGTCTACTCAAAACCTGTGAAGATGGTCTGTCAGAACTCTACTAAAAAGCCTTACGTTTCGGATTTCCCCCAAAAGTTCAGAAATCTGCATAAATGTCCTTTGATAATGTCTACATTTATACAAGCGCCGTATATGACACTACAAAATGGTTTACCTGTGGGTTCTGACGGTGATTTAGCGATATTGATAGCTGAATGTTTGAACGCAAGTTTGAAGATGATGCTGCCACGGCGCGGCAACGGTTGGGGCAGACTCGAGGACGACGGCCTGTGGTCGGGCTCTTTAGGCGATGTTGAAGACGATGTAGCCAATTTATCCATCACCTCGGCCGCGATAACTCTCTCCAGATTCACATATTTCCAAATGTCCATCGAATACCTTAACACACATGTTATCTGGGTCACACACATTGCACCTATGAAGCCTCCAACCCTGAAGCTGCTCCATCCATTCGAAGTTAAGTCACAAATTGTTATCGTAGTGGTTTTTGTACTTGTTGCATTCGGAGCGTGGTTGATTAATAGCAAATATTTTAAACAGAAAAGAGTGTCTCGGCGTCTTATGTTTGATGAAGGATTTTTACCATCGGACGCAATATTCTTTTCCTGGATGATATGTATGGGACTTCCAGCTACCAAATTTCCAAAAAAGCAATCTTTTCTAATGTGCATGGTGCTGTGGATATGGTATTGTTATTTAATAAGAACCTTGTATCAGGTTTATTTAATCAATTCTTTGCAAGGAAATTTCTTTTACGACGAAATTGATACAATCGAAGAAGCGTTAAATTCAAATTATTCAATTGGAGGCGGAGGAGCTCTACGAGACTACTACCTAGAAGAGCCCTTGGTTTATGAAAATTTTCAAGTTTTAGAGACGAATGCTTTGATTCCGACATTATTCGAAGTAGCACAAGGCAAGAAGTTTGTGCTCGCTACAAATATGGAAAATCTGAAAACTCTAACAAAAAATAATCATTTGGTGGTGCATGTTCTATCACAGAGAATAGTGGTTTGTCCGACAGTTTTGTTTTATAAAAAGTATTCACCATTGAAACGATCGCTGAATCTGGTACTGCGTCGATTGATAGAGTGTGGATTTGTTGTGAAAGCATACAAAGACCACGCAACCAACATACCGCCTGTCAAAGGTCATGAAAATGAGCCTATAAAATTAGAACACTACTCTGGGTGTTATGTTATTATACTTATAGGCTGGTTAACTTCCGCTCTAGTATTTTTGAGCGAAATATTTTACAAGAAGTTACAAATGTGTTACGGAAAAAACAGTTAATGTACCTACCTATTGTTGAGTTGAGTATCAGGCAGGGCATGGTTCTTGTAAAATAAATATATTAGTATCATATTTATGTCTTCATTAAGCCTTCGTCACTTGAGTGTTTCAGTTTATATCAACATACCTATGTACAAAAAACAATAAGATAATTTTGGAGAAGTGAAATTTTATAGGGTGCCCGTCGTCGAATCGAAATTATTTTGAACTTTCAAGTTAAGTTAAGAGTTCAATAAGATGAGAACGAAATAACTGAATGCCATTTTACATGGCTTTTTTTTACTCGGAGTCGCTCATGATTCCGTACCCACCCACTTAACGTACCGGTTACGTACACCTAGCAAAAATACCATTGTCATTTTTTGCCAGAATAAAAAAAACTTTGTTTTTCATAGTATTAGTATGAATGACAAAGTTATATTTGCGGTTTTTGAAAATGTGATATATATCTCAAAAACTTGTGAAGCCTACTTAGCTGTATAGCTTTTCTTTTAACTTGCACTTCAAAGCTTAATAATTCACAAACAGATGCCTCAATCAAAAAACTGTCTTTACGAACCCACAATGTTTTTGAAATTGCTATCCAACGACATCCCACACTATGGGGTAGACAAGAAAAAAAATTACATACCCACTTCACGTGTATGTAGGGGAGGTAACCTAAAAAAAAATATTTTTCAAAATTTTAGGTACTTTACCACTTTGTTGGCGTGATAAATATGTATATTCGTGTCAAATTACAGCTTTCTAGTACTAAGAGTCTATGAGCTAGACTGGGGACAGACAGACGGACAGACGATCATGGCGAAACTATAAGGGTTCCTTGTTGACTACGGAACCCTAAAAATGGCTGTTGATAATGGACAAATTAGGGGTACTAAGAAGCCCTACACTGGGATTCTATTAAATAATAAATGTATTAGCGATATAAATCTTTACTGCGGCACCATGGCCGATATATTCTATCTACTACAACCCGCGCCCGCGGAATCGTCTAGACTCAAACAAACTACTCGCGTAGGTAATGACAATCCATTCGATATTTTGAATACTGATTTAAACATAAATCAACCATAGACAATGCAAGGAGGTATCATATCCTAACAATATGATACCACATGCCGCCGCCGCAACAAAAAAAACCTTTCTTACTAAAGAAATGTTTTTTCCTACATGGATTACCCTAAAGCGAAGGCCCTGCCTACCTTGGAACGATATCACATCAATAAGACTGGTCCTCACTAACGGACAGCCAGGACAATGGTCGATATAATTATTAATTTCTTGAAATCAAAACAAACCAACCATTGCATTGGCTCGACATACCAAAACCAAGGGAAAAGGTCTGCCCAGCCTTAAACCTAACCTTAATACATCATATGTAGTTACAATCAAAGCTAACCCTAGCTCATTCAAGCATTAACTAAGTCGAAATTCCAAGATCAAACATGTCGGACAAGCACCAATAATATATTGACTACGAAATTACCCAAAAATAACCCTCATCTCAAAAGGTGCCCGACAACAAGCTTGGAACTTCATAAACCTGTGGTAACCTCAAGCAGACTGTCTACTAGGGGCCACCACAGTTTATGTAGCGTGGTGTCGACAACATTGCCAGTCAGGGTTAGAGGGATCCTGCAACAAACAGGATATGACCCTGGTCCTTATTGGACCATCAGGGTTTCCTCCCCCCTCACCAACAAATGTTGACGTCACCTCGTTCCTTAAGTGACATCGAAAAAACTTACAAACTAACTAAAACGGAAATAAAATGAAACACAGAAGTGTTACTTTTGTGGTCCAGATCATTAACGAAACGTGATGTCAATATCAACATAAGTTAAGGTCAGAGGATTCTCACACCTAATTAGATAATAGGTCATCCTCCTGCCCTATCCCATGAAGGTAAAGAGACACGACACGATGTCTACTAATTAGTAAAAATGCAAAAAAATTATTGTTTTATTAAATTAAACATTAAAAAAAAATTAAATAAGTACATCATAAATGGACCACAGGACACTTCGTGGGCTTCAGGTGCAGTATTTCCGTACATGAAAAAGAAACACATATTAATACAAATCACACAATTATACATTTCAACTATCTAACAATCACTATTATAAAACATCCTAAAATCCTATCCTATTTCTATCCCTATTATAATAATAATAATAATAAATAACTTCTTACATTCACACCAATTATCTAAGCCCATGTTAATTTCATTAAGAAACTGTATCATGGAAAACTTGATAACGGATAAATATATACTTAAATACTTTTAAAATGAATCTATAAAAGAAAATTTGTTTTTACATTTAATTTTATATGTAACAAATTTAATTCGTTTCTTATTTCGTAAAGAACTAATATTACATAACGAACTTATATTGGATTTCGAAATCCTATTCATATTCGACTTTTCAAACTTTTTCGCGCCTTTCTTCATTTTACTGTCATTCCTATTTTTATTCATAAAAAAACTTTTTAATCTAGGAATGACATGCGAACTTTTTTCTGACATATTACTTTTTCGAAAATTACTTTGACATCCGTCATTCGAGACATCTATCACTTGTGACTGTTGTGACTCATTGTCATCAATGTCAATCGATGTCAACATAAAATTCATGTCAACATTAAATTCAAAATTAAATTTTTTGTAAATTATACAAAAATTTTCAAAATTCAAAATTATGCTATTCCTGCTAAGAAAATCACAACCCAACACTATGTTTGGTACAATGTCCCTTACAACAACGAATCGCTGTGTAAACAACACGTTATCTATCAAGAAACATACATTAGTTTTCCCTACTATTGAAAGTTTTCCACCACTCACATTTCGTAGTTCAGCGTTCACCATGTCCACACTGAGACCTAGACTGTCTACTACCGTCTGTGATATTACCGACACACTCGCACCGGTGTCCACCAAGGCGTCTATTTTCTGACCACGACACTCAATAGATAAAAACGGCGTACGCTTACTTGTGTTGTGATTGTCCTGCACCAACGTCAGCTGCATACAATCCTCTTCTTTACTTACAACAATATTATTAATAGATTGTGGGGACGTCTCAGTCGTCCTCCAAGATGATGTCGTGATGGGCATCATCGGGGCTTGAGCTCTAAAATCATTCAATTCACTTGCATCATACAAATCATGGGGTTTTTCGTTTGGCGTGCGAGAGGCACAATGATTGGGAGTTGGCACATTTTCTAACTCCGGCACAAAATAAACACATTGATTAGATTTATCACCACTGCTAGAATCACACATATTAGGGGCATATTCCTCGAAGCACTCAAGTGGGTCCGATACAAAACCAAACTCCCTGATAAACTCCTTCTTCATTTCGTCGTAGTCTTTCGCCATATCGACGATCTTATCGTAGAAATATCGGGCTGCGCCCGTGCAGAAAGCTCCGACGACGATTTTCTTGGCCTCGCCTTCGTAGCCTTGCAGAGCCGTCATTATTTCGTAGCTCCGAAAAAAAACTTCGATATCTCCGTGGATGCCGTCGAACAATAAGACCTCCATGGTCTTCCTAGTTTATCTTGGGAATCTGCAACACATAAACACCGTATAATTGCGTTCTACGTAATTCGTTCGCGCCTAACACCATAAGAAGCCCTACACTGGGATTCTATTAAATAATAAATGTATTAGCGATATAAATCTTTACTGCGGCACCATGGCCGATATATTCTATCTACTACAACCCGCGCCCGCGGAATCGTCTAGACTCAAACAAACTACTCGCGTAGGTAATGACAATCCATTCGATATTTTGAATACTGATTTAAACATAAATCAACCATAGACAATGCAAGGAGGTATCATATCCTAACAATATGATACCACAGTACCTACCTACTGATCATCCTAGCCAATTTCATGGGTTCGATCCCCGTAAAAATAATATTTTTGTGATGATTTGTACCGACACTTTTCAGTTAAAACATTATTGGTCCTGCCTGATGACACTATACAGGGTTGCCAGGTCGTTAAACCGGAAAGGTGGACTGGCCAGCTAGTTTATCCGGCTTTTTAGATATCAAGGCCAGTCACCCTTAAAACTAAGGAATTCTAGCCTTAATTCTAAAATAAAAGCCATATTTTGACTCACGACTCGCACTCGCCGCAACCGGCGAGTTGCTAGTTGGCCATAAAAGTAAAAACCAGCCCTGTCTGGCTTTATCCGGACGCCTGGCAAACCTACAGCAATTAAGGCGATACTCGGAAAAAATGTGCTGAAGCGAGATAGCAATGAGAAAACGACGCGCGAAGGAGCGAGACCGATTTTGCAGATTAGGCAAAAAAAACCAAAATCACTTCGTATTAAAAAACTACAGCGATTTAAAAAAAAATGCTTCTATACGATCCTCAATATTATTGGTGTCCACTAATTAAACCAATTTCCAATAGTGTAAGTAACCCCATTTAAGAATAATCTTCACTTTTCGTATTTTTTAGAGGTCTTTTCGAAAAGAAAAAGTGTCGAGGCAAAATCATAAAATCGTGTTTTTTAAGCTATACGATTCTAGATAAAGGTATAAAGAAATATATATCTTATTACCTACCAGATTTGTAACAACTGTAACCGTCCTATAGTTTTAAATCAAAAAGTCCATATTTTTCCGAGTAGCGCCTTAACATAAGTGCCTGAGCTACTTATCTGGGAATCTGGTGTCAATCAATGCATTTTTCTTATTGTTTTATATTTATTTTTAAGGTTCACCCTTGTTTGGTAGAACAACGTTTGGTCGAAAATCGGTTCGAATAATTTTAGTTACTATAAAGTCATTTCACAGAATTATTCATTTGATCGAATGTTTATGTGTCATAATTTTGTTTCGTATAATTATTTATTTGGACGAATGTCATTTAGCGAATTTTCAATTGCGCTAATTTTATTTGGACGAATGTCATTTTACCGAATTTTCAATTGCGCTAATTTTATTTAAACGAATGTTTAACTAGACTAATAATGATTTAGTCGAAAGATCGTTAATATTTGAGTGGCTCGGAAGTCCTGTAGAACACGTGGATAGGTTAGAAATTTAAGGCGATCGCTTCGCTGCGCTTCGCGATCGCCTTAAATTTCGTGGTTATTTTTTTTTGTGAAACAATCCATAAGTTGTGTTGATACAAAAAAAAAATAACCACGAAAGGAGATCAGTCAAATTGGACCAAAAAAGTAAAAGTGCCGGCCAACGAAAATAAATTGCAAATTACTATTGTAAACAGTGTAACGATCATTTTTTGTTATGACGTCAACAGTGTACGATTAGCGGCCAAGCAGTTATTCAAGTTTGAAAATGACATTTTTTTCTTCATTTTCAAACTTGAATACAGCTTGGCCAAAGAGCGGCCAACGAAAAAAAATTGCATATTACTATTGTAAACAGTGTAACGATCATTTTTTGTTATGACGTCAACAGTGTACGATTAGCGGCCAAGCAGTTATTCAAGTTCGAAAATTACATTTTTTTCTCTTTATTTTCAAACTTGAATACCGCACGGCCAAAGTGCGGCCAACGAAAAAAAATTGCACATTACTATTGTAAACAGTGTAACGATCATTTTTTGTTATGGCGTCAACAGTGTACGATTAGCGGCCAAGCAGTTATTCAAGTTTGAAAATGTCATTTTTTTCTCTTTATTTTCAAACTTGAATACCGCACGGCCAAAGTGCGGCCAACGAAAAAAAAATGCACATTACTATTGTAAACAGTGTGACAATCGTTTTTTGTTAAGGCGACAACAGTGTACGATTAGCGGCCAAGCAGTTATTCAAGATTAAAAATTACATTTTTTTCTCTTTATTTTCAAACTTGAATACAGCTTGGCCAAAGTCACTTTGTGTTGTAGTCAATATCTATTTTAGGGAGAAATATTTCCTTATTCTGGCTCTGTAGTGTACTAGACCTTTGTTAAAGTTACTATTTAGCGAAAAGTATTGCATTATTGTTTAGTCGATTCACGTACCCAGCAGGTGGGACGTTCGTAGGTCAGTTTAAATGCTGAAGAGGAACTGATCTCAATGTAATAACTGATATTCTTATAATCGATTACATTTTACGTGGTGAGTGAATCCGTTTTGCGATCTTATTTATACAAAAAATAATGTCATTTTCAAACTTGAATAACTGCTTGGCCGCTAATCGTACACTGTTGACGCCATAACAAAAAATTATCGTTACACTGTTTACAATAGTAATGTGCAATTTTTATTCGTTGGCCGCACTTTGGCCAAGCTGTATTCAAGTTTGAAAATAAAGAGAAAAAAAAATGTCATTTTCAAACTTGAATAACTGCTTGGCCGCGAATCATACACTGTTGACGCCTTAACAAAAAATGATCGTTACCCTGTTTAAAATAGTAATGTGCAATTTTTTTTCGTTGGCCGCACTTTGGCCAAGCAGTATTCATTTGAAAATAAAGAGAAAAAAAATGTCATTTTCAAACTTGAATAACTGCTTGGCCGCTAATCGTACACTGTTGACGCCTTAACAAAAAATGATCGTTACACTGTTTACAATAGTATTGTGCAATTTTTTTTCGTTGGCCGCACTTTGGCCGTGCTGTATTCAAGTTTGAAAATAAAGAGAAAAAAATGACATTTTCAAACTTGAATAACTGCTTGGCCGCTAATCGTACACTGTTGACGCCATAACAAAAAATTATCGTTACACTGTTTACAATAGTAATGTGCAATTTTTATTCGTTGGCCGCACTTTGGCCAAGCTGTATTCAAGTTTGAAAATAAAGAGAAAAAAATATGTCATTTTCAAACTTGAATAACTGCTTGGCCGCGAATCATACACTGTTGACGCCTTAACAAAAAATGATCGTTACCCTGTTTAAAATAGTAATGTGCAATTTTTTTTCGTTGGCCGCACTTTGGCCAAGCAGTATTCATTTGAAAATAAAGAGAAAAAAAATGTCATTTTCAAACTTGAATAACTGCTTGGCCGCTAATCGTACACTGTTGACGCCTTAACAAAAAATGATCGTTACACTGTTTACAATAGTAATGTGCAATTTTTTTTCGTTGGCCGCACTTTGGCCGTGCTGTATTCAAGTTTGAAAATAAAGAGAAAAAAATGACATTTTCAAACTTGAATAACTGCTTGGCCGCTAATCGTACACTGTTGACGCCATAACAAAAAATGATCGCTACACTGTTTACAATAGTAATGTGCAATATTTTTTCGTTGGCCGCACTTTGGCCGTGCTGTATTCAAGTTTGAAAATAAAGAGAAAAAAATGACATTTTCAAACTTGAATAACTGCTTGGCCGCTAATCGTACACTGTTGACGCCATAACAAAAAATGATCGCTACACTGTTTACAATAGTAATATGCAATTTTTTTTCGTTGGCCGCACTTTGGCCAAGCAGTATTCATTTGAAAATAAAGAGAAAAAAAATGTCATTTTCAAACTTGAATAACTGCTTGGCCGCTAATCGTACACTGTTGACGCCTTAACAAAAAATGATCGTTACACTGTTTACAATAGTAATGTGCAATTTTTTTTCGTTGGCCGCACTTTGGCCGTGCTGTATTCAAGTTTGAAAATAAAGAGAAAAAAATGACATTTTCAAACTTGAATAACTGCTTGGCCGCTAATCGTACACTGTTGACGCCATAACAAAAAATGATCGCTACACTGTTTACAATAGTAATGTGCAATTTTTTTTCGTTGGCCGCACTTTGGCCGTGCTGTATTCAAGTTTGAAAATAAAGAGAAAAAAATGACATTTTCAAACTTGAATAACTGCTTGGCCGCTAATCGTACACTGTTGACGCCATAACAAAAAATGATCGCTACACTGTTTACAATAGTAATATGCAATTTTTTTTCGTTGGCCGCACTTTGGCCAAGCAGTATTCATTTGAAAATAAAGAGAAAAAAAATGTCATTTTCAAACTTGAATAACTGCTTGGCCGCTAATCGTACACTGTTGACGCCTTAACAAAAAATGATCGTTACACTGTTTACAATAGTAATGTGCAATTTTTTTTCGTTGGCCGCACTTTGGCCGTGCTGTATTCAAGTTTGAAAATAAAGAGAAAAAAATGACATTTTCAAACTTGAATAACTGCTTGGCCGCTAATCGTACACTGTTGACGCCATAACAAAAAATTATCGTTACACTGTTTACAATAGTAATGTGCAATTTTTATTCGTTGGCCGCACTTTGGCCAAGCTGTATTCAAGTTTGAAAATAAAGAGAAAAAAATGACATTTTCAAACTTGAATAACTGCTTGGCCGCTAATCGTACACTGTTGACGCCATAACAAAGAATGATCGCTACACTGTTTACAATAGTAATGTGCAATTTTTTTTCGTTGGCCGCACTTTGGCCGTGCTGTATTCAAGTTTGAAAATAAAGAGAAAAAAAATGTCATTTTCAAACTTGAATAACTGCTTGGCCGCGAATCATACACTGTTGACGCCTTAACAAAAAATGATCGTTACCCTGTTTAAAATAGTAATGTGCAATTTTTTTTCGTTGGCCGCACTTTGGCCAAGCAGTATTCATTTGAAAATAAAGAGAAAAAAAATGTCATTTTCAAACTTGAATAACTGCTTGGCCGCTAATCGTACACTGTTGACGCCATAACAAAAAATGATCGTTACACTGTTTACAATAGTAATGTGCAATTTTTTTTCGTTGGCCGCACTTTGGCCGTGCTGTATTCAAGTTTGAAAATAAAGAGAAAAAAATGACATTTTCAAACTTGAATAACTGCTTGGCCGCTAATCGTACACTGTTGACGCCATAACAAAAAATGATCGCTACACTGTTTACAATAGTAATGTGCAATTTTTTTTCGTTGGCCGCACTTTGGCTGTGCTGTATTCAAGTTTGAAAATAAAGAGAAAAAAATGACATTTTCAAACTTGAATAACTGCTTGGCCGCTAATCGTACACTGTTGACGCCTTAACAAAAAATGATCGTTACACTGTTTACAATAGTAATGTGCAATTTTTTTTCGTTGGCCGCACTTTGGCCGTGCTGTATTCAAGTTTGAAAATAAAGAGAAAAAAATGACATTTTCAAACTTGAATAACTGCTTGGCCGCTAATCGTACACTGTTGACGCCTTAACAAAAAATGATCGTTACACTGTTTACAATAGTAATGTGCAATTTTTTTTCGTTGGCCGCACTTTGGCCGTGCTGTATTCAAGTTTGAAAATAAAGAGAAAAAAATGACATTTTCAAACTTGAATAACTGCTTGGCCGCTAATCGTACACTGTTGACGCCATAACAAAAAATGATCGCTACACTGTTTACAATAGTAATGTGCAATTTTTTTTCGTTGGCCGCACTTTGGCCGTGCTGTATTCAAGTTTGAAAATAAAGAGAAAAAAATGACATTTTCAAACTTGAATAACTGCTTGGCCGCTAATCGTACACTGTTGACGCCATAACAAAAAATGATCGCTACACTGTTTACAATAGTAATATGCAATTTTTTTTCGTTGGCCGCACTTTGGCCAAGCAGTATTCATTTGAAAATAAAGAGAAAAAAAATGTCATTTTCAAACTTGAATAACTGCTTGGCCGCTAATCGTACACTGTTGACGCCTTAACAAAAAATGATCGTTACACTGTTTACAATAGTAATGTGCAATTTTTTTTCGTTGGCCGCACTTTGGCCGTGCTGTATTCAAGTTTGAAAATAAAGAGAAAAAAATGACATTTTCAAACTTGAATAACTGCTTGGCCGCTAATCGTACACTGTTGACGCCATAACAAAAAATGATCGCTACACTGTTTACAATAGTAATGTGCAATTTTTTTTCGTTGGCCGCACTTTGGCCGTGCTGTATTCAAGTTTGAAAATAAAGAGAAAAAAATGACATTTTCAAACTTGAATAACTGCTTGGCCGCTAATCGTACACTGTTGACGCCATAACAAAAAATGATCGCTACACTGTTTACAATAGTAATATGCAATTTTTTTTCGTTGGCCGATACTTTTACTTTTTTGGTCCAAACATGTATGAAGCGTGACTGATCTCCTTTAAGGCTATCGCTTCGCTGCGCTTCGCTTCGCGATCGCCTTAAATTTCTAACCTATCACGTGTTCTACAGGACTTCCGAAGACTACAGGACTTTTCTACCAAACGTTTTTATACCAAACGATTATTATATCAAATGAACATTCTATTTTATGATCATTAGCCCAAATGTTGTTATCGCAAATGAACATTCGATTTTACGATCATTAGCGCAAACGTTGTTATCGCAAATGAATATTCGATAAAATAAAAATTATGTCAATCGATATTATAAAAAGTGATTATTTTCTTAAACGTTGTTCGAGTTAGTAAAATTCGATCAAACGTTGTTCTACCAAACAAGGGTGAACCTATTTTTAATGTCATCTCATTGGTTCTTTATTCTCACACCCCTCCAGTTTAACAGTGTACCGATTGCAAGACTGGTGCATGTTTGAATTCAAATTCTCCACGGAACACTGAATTCAGTCACATACAAGCAGCCATTTCTAAAGCACACCGCAAGTTTAATCCGCCTGAGACGTCGACGCGACGACTAAGTTAAGATATGCTTGTCTTTTCAAAATTAGTACCTAGGTATTACGTACAGTCACCGACATTTATATTTTGGTATCAACCAAACATATACTTATTTGTCTTTTCAATGTAAGTAGAGAAATAAATGTAAAGCACGACGACAGAAATGGGATACCTTACGGATCCTTTACGGATATTGATTAAATAAAGATCAACGTGACGTTAGATCAATTTAGTTAAAATTACAATAAAATAGTTGACAAGAGAGCATGTCATTTATATCTTAGAACCAAATCCTGCCGGCCTAGCATGAGCGGCTTTTATTATGCGATATGATATGGCAGGTACGGCATGCCGTCTTGCTTACACCTTAGTGGGGTAAGCAAGACAACTTGCCATACCATATCATATCGCGCGAAAAAAGCCGCTCATGCTAGGCCGGCTGTATGCTTAAACATAATAGTTTCTCTGTAATTTCTCAGTCGCAGAATGTGACATAAGTACCTACCTACCTAAGTACGGTAGGTAGGGCAGAGGTACCCTTTGTGGCCACTTTAAGGATTTTTTGACTTTTAAGCACTAAGTACTAGATGGTCTTAGGTATTTAAGACACAAATTATATCTCAAATTAAAGATAATTTATCTAGCTTTAAAGGTACATTTTTCAATTTTTAAAAAGTTAAATAGTTTTTTGTATATAATACAAAATGTGTGAGAGGTGCCAAATGTACCGGTTTTGGCCACTTACTGATAGTTAAACTTTTGTAAGTATTGCGAAAAATCAAAACCAAACCCAGGTAAAATCAATATATTCTAATGCGCTAGAAACCAGTCAATTGCAAAACAACAATTTAATTGTAAAAAACAAAGGTTTAAATAAAGTATTTCATCCAAAACAAATTTCTTAAAATTTTCATACAAAACATTTTTTCAAACAGAAAATTGAATTTATTGAAAAAAAAACTTATGACATAAGGAATTCTAACGGTTGTTATTATTACCTTAGAATACCTTATTTTAATTGCCTTTATCAGAAATGGCTAAAAACTTTTAGAGCAAAAAGTGGCCAAAACCGGTACAGTGGCCAAAACCGGTACGCCTGCCCTACTTAAAATTAAGTAGGTAGGTAACAAAAGTTAGTGATAAACAGTTAAATACCTACTTATAGTAAAAAAACGCATTCTAAATGCAATATTCAAATCGTAATAATAAGTGATCTTTGATAATAATAAAAAAAAAACATACATACAGACAAATTGAGAACCTCCTCGTTTTTGATTAGAAGTCGGTTAAAAAGGGGAACATCATTTCCATTATGTATGAGTAAAAAGACTTTCGTAAAAAAAATGTAATTAGCCTACGTTGTTTCAACCGATCTTATAGGTAATTGAATTTTAAATGCCTATAGATATTATTGAATAATAAATTATCACTTTATGCTTTGCAATTGCTGTGGAAATTGCAACATGTGAAGTTGCAATTAGGCCAAAGCATAGGTATTAAGTAATTGCAACAAATATTTGATAAGCTTTGCAAGCAGACAGTTTGTGTTTCACGTATTCCATACTATCCTAGATAAAATTAAATAATGGATCTAGTATACGATTCTGACAATATTATACCCGAAAATAGTTCCGACACCCTATTGTTCGGTGGATTTGAAGACCCAGAAATTGTAATGAAATTGGGAACAGTAGCCGCAAAAATAGCTTACCATAATTTCGAGTGGCGCTTCGTAACCCTGTTATGTACAATACGATGCTGCATATTGGAGTAGAGTCTTTCCTAAAAAACTATGATAAAAGTATTTATCTAAAATTGGGCATATTTGTACCGAGACACCGGGTCCATGTGCCACAATTTGTTTTATTCGGACAAGAAACTAAGGAAATTATCGATATTCTCGAGTGGCTTCGAAACAGTAAATACGACAATACTGGAAATCACATTTTGATTTGTACTTCTTCTAACTACGACAACTGCAACGAAAAGGTGATGTTTCAATACCTTTCGCGACATTATTTCGTTAACTCCATATTTCTGAAAAGTTCCAAGGACGGACTTAATGTTAAGCCATTCGCTTATTATCCAGTGTTACCGAACAACTGCAGAAATGAAAAACCTATAGAGCTTAACCTGAGGTGTAAAAATGAGAAATGTTTTCAAAATTTGTACCCGGAAAAGCTGAAAAATTTACACAAGTGCCCGTTAGTCGTATCTACTCTCGAACAACCGCCTCTCATGTTTCTACATAACGGCACAAGAGTATCTGGGGGAGACGGGGATGTGTTGAAAGTTGTAAGTAATATTTTGAACGGAACATTGGTTATTACAACTCCACCTCAGTCTGAAGGATTCGGCCATTTCAAAGACAACAATTGGACTGGATCACTAGGGGATGTTCATAACAAGCGTGCACAAGCTTCTATGTGTTCCGCCCCACTCACACCACAAATCTACGGCAACTTTCAAATATCTTTAACGTACAACTCTATTGATATTGTGTGGGTTGCACGATTACCAAGCCTAATGCCGTCTTGGGAGAAATTATTACATCCCCTGAAAATGCACGTAAGAGTTGCGCTCTGTTTTATGTTTATTGTAATCATATGTATGAATACATTTATAAAAACAAAATTGGCCAAGAGAATAGGAGGTGTTTTGAATATAGTACCTACCCAAGTGAGCTTATTCTTTTACTCCTGGGCGGTGTTTGTTGGGATGCCTTTATTGAAACTGCCTTCTAAATCAGCTCTAAGGGCTATAGTTGTGAATTTCATATGGTTTTGTTATATCATAAGAACCGCATACCAAGTGATTCTTATTAGCTCCATGAAGTCGTTTTTATACGAAGAGAATTTGGAAACTTTTCAAGATGTCTTAAAGAAACAATATCCCTACGGTGGATTGTTATCATTTCGAGAATACTACTCGGACGACCCAAAGATTTTCAAAAACTGGGTTCCAGTTGAGTTAGATTGGTACCACAATGTTTTTGATGATTTAATAGATGGAAGCTCCGATTTTGTTATGGCTGCAAATATTGATACTTTGTTAGATTATTTGAACAGATACAATGGTAGAAAGCGATTACAAGTAATACCTGAAAAGATCGTGAACAGCCCGGCTGTGATATACTTCAAGAAGTTTAATCCGTTCAGACCGGCGATAAGTAGAGTGTTGAGTATCATGATGGAATCGGGTATGGTTGACGCGTTGTATGCTCGCTATTTGGACAAAAGCGACTATTTGTTCAGGCACGAATCCCGGAGTGGCGTCGAAGCCCTTACATTGTCCAACGTAAGTGGTTCTTTCATGATATTGTTTTGCGGCTGGACTTTATCGATTATATACTTTTTCATAGAGCTTGTGAGTAAGAAGTTGGAACGTCCAAAGACGACAAAACCTGCAGATAATGTATTGTTATAGTTTAGAATAAGTATAATTTTTTTTTATGTATAAAATATAGTTTCACTTAGAAGTTTTCTTTTGAAAACAAGTTCGCGAATAAATCCTGCATACAAGTTGATTCTTCTACCTAATAAATCTCGTCTTCATAAAACAGGACAATAAAACATTTTAGGTATGTTATGACGTAGCCATATAAGTAGTAGACGGTATGAGGCTGTCTCATAAACGTAATGCATTTGGCTCCACTCCGAGCGTGATGGCCCGATCGGTCATTCGGCGACGGCAATTATACGAGTTGGCAGCCGCGCTCTGCTGATTATGCGATGCTAACGCAAAAAAATAACTAAATATCTGTAATTACTAGAGATCGGATAATCGGATGCATATTTACCTAAAGTTAATATTTAGCTAGGAAATTATGGAAGCGGCTTCTTAAAACACGTTTTTTTTTAATATAAATCCCGGTATTTCAGAAAATTCGCGAATGCAAAATTAGTCACTAGCATGGTGTGGAACGATGTATTTAGCATGAGCTATTTATTTAAAAAAAAATGATACAAAAGTGCATTCCATAACAGCTAACACCTCAACTTTAGGTAAATATGCATCCGATTATCCGATCACTGGTAATTACTTACTCAGTCAAGTACCTACGAGTATCTTGAGTAAGTATTTTAGGAGCAGTAAATCGAGAGTCTTATCATAACAATCACCAACATACCTACCACAGTTACAGGAGGCAGGTAAATTTTTAATTCTTTGCTTTTCATACTTATTTGCATTTCATACAATACCTTTTTATAGGTGCTGTTTCAATAATATGTTCTTATGACTTCAGTATGAGTACCTAATATCTTTCTTATATCTCTTACTTATCTATACCTAATCTTTTACTTATTCAATTATTGTAAATAAAAGACTTGCTCGTAGTCGAAAATCTGAAGAAATTGCCGCTTTTTATATGGCGGCGGGGGCGGAGGGCGAGGAATTGTGCATTTTACATTTTAAATAAGTACTCACTAACCATCCTAGACAACATATCAAAAATTCAGAACTGCCGGACCACTTGTAAGATAACCCCCCTTAATTAGTCTCTATTTACTGGGTTACTTACTTACTAAAAGTAAAAGAATCCAAAATACCATTTTTTACAACCTTATTATCAGTGACCCTCTGGAATATAAGAGCTTTCAACCAAAATTAACACAAATCCTCAGCTTTATTAGTAGGCGGGTAGGTAGGTACCTACTTAGAAATGGACACCATAAAGCAGCCTTTTTAAATGCACCGTAGAACATTATTTAAACTGTCCAGCCCATGTCCAGCCAGTGTGAGGCGATCCATAGATGTATTATTCCTGAGGCGATCGTAGTCCGAAGCGAAGGAATTACATCCATTTCATGAACGTCATTTCGTGTGTACCTTACTCCTTCTGGCTTATGAGCTGTAAAATCCTTCAGTGACGGATAAACCATTTCTTATTTTAGTATTCAGAACAAACGTAACGCAAGAGTTTATGAATTATTGACGTTTGAACAAGGGCCACACGACCTGACGCTTCAGATTATGGATGCTGAAAATAACAAAAACTAGCTAACGAAAGTCCAGTTTCACTCCCTAGCTGCTCAGTGACGCAAAAATAAATAAGATTTAACACACAAACATCATTCAAAATAGAATAGATCTCTTATAATCGTTGTTCAAACAAGGGCCACACGAAACTGTGTGTACCAGATTTAATTTGTCAAAATATCGATAACCAAACCATTTGGAGCCAAATAAAGCAGTCTAGCAGCGTCACGTTTGATATGTGACAGTATACAACACTTCAAATCCGTTCGCATAACAACACATCAATAGAAAAAGCAAAAACAATATTTCGACCCGTCAGACTGTGTGGCCCTTATTTAAAACCGTCACATTACGTGAATTTAGTGTTACGAATGTTGTAAAGCACATAATAGTCAAAATAATTTCCGTCACTGAGGATCTAGCTTTACCTGGAACCAATCACTGCAGTAGTTACGATGCAATCCTTGATAAAATTTGTATGAGATTTTTAAAACAGGGTGACAACAATAAACGTACATTAATGGACAAAAAGCCTATAACTGTCCTGTTAGTTAGTTAGTTTCACAGCTTTGCATTCTAGCGACTAAAGTTTCCTAGATATAAATAAATAAATATTGGACACCATCACATACATTGTTCCAATACCAAGGTATAGTAGCTTGAGCACTAGTATTATGGAAATTGGAAACAACGACGGGTATTACCACATACACCCAGACCCGAGGAAATATTGAATAGTTTTTTTTACGGGACCTCTAGAGATAGCGGCACCTTGAAACCCAATAAAAAAATCCATATCCTTACTAATATTATAACTGCGAATATCCGTTTGTTTGTTTGTTACGCCGTCACACCTTAACTTCGTTCTATTAGTTTGATTTGAAAGTTCATATTGTATCACACATTGTATCATAATAAATGTCATTCCATACAAATTGCAGCCGATTGAATACGATATAAACTGTCAAATTAATACCTTACATTACACAATAGGGTATTACACGCTTTTTTGAAAACTGTCTAAAATCAATCCTGAGGTCGTAATGAACCAGTAAAATTTTTATTTCAATGCTATGATACCAAAAAATGCCTTAATATCTATTTTCATTTTTGATTTTTAGTTTTCGAGCTAAAAAGCTATCCGCCATATTGTTTCGGCTCGTGACGTCACTCGGATAGTTGATTTGTAAACAATACGACTCTGCGTTAGGCCCAAGTAAAACATTGTTGAAAATAATGAGTTTTAATGTAATATCCATTGGTGTCTTGTGCCCGGGTGCAAGAATACGAGTATAAAAACTCACAAAATTTATGGATTCAAGTGCCAAGTGATATTAAAATGAGAAAAACTTGGTTGAAATTGGCAAGAAGAGATCCAAAAGCAGTTTTCACAAAAACGACTGTATTTCTGTGAAGATCATTTTGATGTGTATGCGATATATATATTATAATATAATGGTTAATAGAGAATAATAATACACAAAAGAAAACTTGGTGTTCTTCAAGAAAGTTGTAAGTTGTTGTAATAATACTTACCTACATACAAAACAAACGTCATATTTATAGGTTATGTTTTGAACCTAACTATATAAAACCTACATAAATATATTAAATTCCATATCTTAGCTGGAAAATGATATGGAGATTTATACACAGTATAAGATAATGGGTTCTGTGAAACGAATTCGGATGAGGTCAAACTGCAAACTATCCAGATTTCATTGCCAAGACTGAAAACACAAATCCACTCCACGTGAACCTCAGCAGGCCTTTATTAAAAGGCAAAAAAAGAATGTCTACAATTAAGGAGATTGAAGAGGCCATAAGAGAGGAGAATGATGTTGTATCAGTCAGTACCATCTTTTAGTCAAGGTAATTTGTTTTAGTTTTTGTGAGTACCTAATTTAAGCAGATGTTATAAATGATTAACATTATCATTAAGACAAATATTATACTAACCATATTTTACTATTAGTTCCAGATTATATTTTGACATCTGACAAGAATAATAAGTGTCATGACATGACAAAGAAGTCCAAGTAGTACAAGCCCAGGAACATAAAGCAGTTCAACATTGTCGGATACTATAGAAGTAGAAATGTGCAGACTTGTATAAAAACAAAGACAGTATGACATCACCTTTGAAGACAACTACACAGTTGTCTCGCTGACTTGCATTGCAACATCACCTTTATAGTCTACCGGCCACCTGAGAAAATTCCTTCTCCAACCTGAATCTTGTCGGTATCTCTTTTGTATACCTACAACAGGTATGGATGTGTTCAGGGCGTTGTGTAAATCACGAAACTGCTTGTTCCACCACAAAAAAACATTACAACAAGCAGGTAGGTATACAGAAGAGATACCGACAAGATTTTTCAAAATCTGGTCGTGGCCGATCTACTATTTATTGTATCTCAGGAAAGCATGAGCAAGCAACTTGCAGTTATCTTATTAGTAATCTTAAAATGAATGAGATAGTATGCCCATTTAACTATTTGATTTCTTGTTTAGTTGAAAATTGGTTTACTGTCAAGTATATTATATGTAAGAGCAAATGTAACTAACTTCTTAAGTTAAGTGTGAAGGTCATTTTTATCAATCTGTCGACTGTATGAAAACAGGCAGAAAAAGATTGCCCTTGATGCGATGCATTTCTTGCCAGTTCTTGCAAGGTCTCTTGCTGAACGATTTGCGAACCGATGCTGTAGTGTAGCTTCTTAGACATTCATAAGTGTTGTAATCAAACCCTAGAGAATAAAGAAATTATGTTTGTTTTAATGCCGTTGGTATGTCTTTTATTTAATTAAAGTGGTTTCAAAGGATTAAATTAATACCTAAACAGACAACTCTGGTTTTATACAAGGTATAATTTTTATTATTATGTAATAAAAAATATAACCAAGATAAAGTAAAAGTCTATTTCTTCCTGAAAATAAATTCAATAAAACAATAATTTTATTACATAATGGATGTATTGTAAAAATCAACTAAATAGGTTACAACATAATAAACAGAGTCCTACTTAATTTATTTTATTTATTTAGTGGATCAACAGTTAAAACTACAAAATATGAAACTATAAATAGCTACAGGAAACCAATTATAGATCCACACCAATATGTAACAGCATAGCATAGCCACCAGAGTACCATCCAGTTTTACAACGGCTCACTTCATAGCATTTCGAGGCTGTGATACTTCCATATCTTAGTTAGTTCATGCCACAAGCCACTTTTATGTTGATCTCTTGTTTCACTTTCTATCATGATTTTAGTTAAAAACCTCTCCGTTTTCTTCATCATATTTAATTATTAGACGATGCAGCGAAAGAGTTTACTTTCTGTCAACATCAGGTTCATGCTTCAAAAATGGCATTTGTGTTGATTTTTCTTTTTTTTGCATTGCAAAACAAATTCATTTAACACACTGCTGTCTGGAACTATCTCTTTAGGTTTGCTTTTAGAGATTTCTTTTGTACTTACATAACATTTTTATTAATGAGCCAACCTTAGCCAGATTCGATTTACTCCAATAACATTCAATCGAAGTACAGGAAGGGGCTTCGGTTCGGCGGTGTAAGTGTAACCACATCAAAAATGCAACACCGTGTTTGTAGCCACCTTCTGATGAGGGGCAATCGTGGCACTGGGCACTAGTAACAGTCTCTTCCTGTTCATTCACAATAAGTGTCACTGCACTAGGACCGCACTTTGTGTTCCGGGCATACCGTACAGTTTGAGTTGCACGTAGCCTATAGCGTCGTCGTCCCCGTATGATTCTCTTCCGGACCTGATGACAAGAAAATAGGTTAAGTTGGATTGTAATAGTCAACACAGGGCATTATCACGCATTATCGTGTTGTGTATTGATTTTGTATTTATTATTAGACCAAACTTGATAACATTAAGTAGGTACTTACATTGCTATTTTAACATTTCTCAACTTGGCTGATCAGAAATCGGGTTGGATGCAAAAAAAATTGCCACCATCAACGTATTTATCCTTGGTAGATTCGTGCTTTCTGCTTTCACGTCATCCATGATGCGACGTTAATAAAGTATAGGAAAAAAGTCCTTTTACGTGATAGTAACTATTAGATTACGAAAATATCATGAAATAACACAAAGCTCGACGTCGTTAGTACTAGTTTGTATGACAGAAATACCCATGTTTATTTTTATGCTAACGGATTGACGTCACATCCTAATCCAATATGGCGTATGGCGTTTCAGACATTTGAAGAACAGATTAAAAAAGACGATTTTTAAAATTGTATTATAAATTTAAAAATCCCTTTTTATTAATAAATATACACGTTTCTCGTTTACTTTTTACGTTATCTATCATAAAAATGCATTTTTATATTTTTCCTTTCTAGGTGTAAAATACCCTATTGCACGTACAGCAAAAATCTTTCCACGCAGATGAAGTCGCAGGCGTATGCTAGTTGGATATAATTTTGTAGTTATAATTATATTATATCGGATCAAAATATTTTATCAGCTAAAGATATTATTATCAAAAATAGTAAAGGGCCCAATATTTAACCTTGGGGGACGCCCATATTGATGGGGGCTCCAGCAGATGCGATGTTATTAACAACTACTTTCTGATTTCTTTTACAGAAATATGATTGCATAAGGTTTACTGATGACATACTTGTTAATATACCGATATTTTAATATCAGTACCATACCGATACGTTTAATTTAAAGAAAGTATCGATATTTAGTCATCAAAATAAAAAATCGATACCAAAATAGATAAATCACTCTCTGATTATCGATTATATTTGATAGCGTAATCAAAAATATACCGATATTATAGTCCCTGTCTTTATGACATTATTATTGTTAACAAAATAACTTTCTTTAATTTTATTTGTAGGTACATACAATGATTGACCTGTGATGAACAAAAGAATATTTTAGAATTCCTAGTTGGTACCTATAGTACTAGTCTGATTTTCAATAAATCATTTGTACATATTGTAATTGAACTGTGATATCTTTGACATTACTGACATATTTGACACAAAATAACTTGAAAAATGGAAAATGAAGTATTTAGAAAAAATCGACCCCACGACCTTTCGCTTTCCGGGCGACTGCTCTAACCACTGAGCTACGGAGTCGTTCTTTATTCTGTAAAATATTTCAATCATTATATATCAATAGAAATACTTCATTTTCCATTTTCCAATAATAAAAATTGCATTGTGAATGTAAAAAACTAAAAATTCAAATAACAAAATAACTTTTTTTAATATGTCACACTTTAGCGTTAATACTTACCTAAATCATAAATTGTTGAACAATTTACTGTAGTTTTATTTGCTTAAAATCCTAATGCTACGATAGGTAAGCTACATACATTCTCAGTAAACTTCAATACGTTGTCCGCAAAAAATTACTTCGTGGTCACCCTAGCTTATTTTCATACTAATTTTAAACTTGAATTGCATCGTAAGTTCTGCAGTGATTGGTTCCAGGTAAAGCTAGATCCTCAGTGACGGAAATTCTTTTGACTATTATGTGCGTTACAACATTCGTAACGCTAAATTCACGTAATGTGACGGTTTTAAATAAGGGCCACACAGTCTGACGGGTCAAAATATTGTTTTTGCTTTTTCTATTGATGTGTTGTTATGCGAACGGATTTGAAGTGTTGTATACTGTCACATATCAAACGTGACGCTGCTAGACTGCTTTATTTGGCTCCAAATGGTTTGGTTATCGATATTTTGACAAATTAAATCTGGTACACACAGTTTCGTGTGGCCCTTGTTTGAACAACGATTATAAGAGATCTATTCTGTTTTGAATGATGTTTGTGTGTTAAATCTTATTTATTCTTGCGTCACTGAGCGGAGAGGGAGTGAAACTGGACTTTCGTTAGCTAGTTTTTGTTATTTTCAGCATCCATAATCTGAAGCGTCAGGTCGTGTGGCCCTTGTTCAAACGACAATAATTCATAAACTCTTGCGTTACGTTTGTTCTGAATACTAAAATAAGAAATGGTTTATCCGTCACTGAAGGATTTTACAGCTCACAAGCCAGAAGGAGTAAGGTACACACGAAATGACGTTCATTCCATTTCACAGAGCAAGCGGCGCGAACACAACTTGTCCCCACATCTAAAGCCGAGTATTCACTAGCGAGCCGTAACCTAAAGGTAGACTTCCGAGCATCGCGGCCGATCGCAGCCGCGCGCGATCGATCGCGTGCGACTGACGCGCGCGGCTGATGCGACAATAGTCAGTGTATGAAAATGTATGGCGCCGCTTCCGAGGTATGCGACAGACGTCGGCCGCACGCGGCCGTAACTATAATGAAAACTACTTTGTATTGTATAGATACTCACTTATCAAGACTAAAATCCATATTGTTTCTGACTTCACGCTTAAAAAAAGGAATTGCAGTCTCTTGAATCTCGGTGGGGTCTAAAACGCTTCGTACCGCCACAATGTCTGGTTTAGTATGAGGTCTAAAACGCCGCGTACCGCACCAATAGAAAGAATAGCTAATTCAGTGCCGCAGTGAGCGTGTTACAGAAAGGCCGTTTGTGCACTACACTGAATTTTACCGTCAGGCCGGCGCGGCGGTCCGTTTTTTTACGGACCGGCGGCAAAGTCAAAGTCAAAGTCAATAAATTTTTTATTCATATAGATTAAATAAAATTAATGCTTATGAATCGTCCAACATTTTTTTACCTACCACCTGTTATGGACATCTTTTAACTGACAAGAAAAACAGGCGAAAAAAACTCATCAGCTTTAACAGAAGCAACGCATTTACAAAATAATTATGTCGTTGCTAGACAAAATAGTACAATAATAAAATTTATACAAAAAGCTAATGCTGAAGGAAAGTTTTCACATACTTAAGTATAGGAATATTTTCCTTTTATACATTGTTAGTGTTACTTACTATAATTATTACAACCATGCGTTATGATCATTTAAATAATCTTCTACTTTGTAATAGCCTTTGCTTAAGAGCGTCTTTTTAACATGTTTTTTAAATTTATTCAAAGGCAGCTCGATTACTTCTTGTGGAACTTTATTAAAGAATGCTATGCCTTTTCCCAAAAAAGAGCCTCTACTTTTTTCAAGTCTAAATCTTGGAACGGCAAGCTTATTTTTATTTCTTGTGTTAAAATTATGAATATCACTATTCTTAGTGAATGAGTCAAGATGTTTCCTAACATATAATATATTCTCGTAGATGTATTGCCCTGCTAAGGTTAGTATATTAATTTCTTTAAACAAAACCTTTAATGAATCGCGGCGGCGGAGGCTGTAAATGGCGCGTACCGCTCTTTTTTGAAGTACAAAAATATTTCCAATATTGGCTGCTGAGCCCCACAACAACACGCCATAGGACATTACACTATGAAAGTAACTAAAGTAAACAAGTCTTGCCGTTTCAATATCAGTTAATAGCCTTATCTTTTTTACTGCAAAAGCAGCTGAACTGAGTCTACTCGACAAGGCCTCAATATGTGGATCCCATTGTAGTCGTGAATCTAAGGTAATACCAAGAAATTTCGTGCTGTCAACTAATTCGACTGCATCTGCATTCAAACTAATACTTAAATCAACCTTCCTTACATTTGGTAGTGAGAATTTGACACAATTTGTTTTTTTAGGGTTTAAAGACAAGTTATTAACGTCGGCGGCGTGGCATGAAAAACACGTTACACGGATGATTGGCTTGTGTACTTGTCCGTCTTTTTACTCGCCGGGGCAGCGCAGTGATTACCCCCTCCCCCGCCCCACCCGCTCATGAATATCACGTTTTCAGTTCAATATCACAGTTTCAATGTTTCAAAGCCGAAACTACATGAAATAAATAAATTCTTACTATGTATTATAAATAATTTATGATTAAAATACAACCATCCGTTTTTTTCCGAACGGTAAAATTCGGTGTAGTGCACGTGCATACGTATTTCATTGCTGTTATCTCGGAACGGAAAAAAACGGACCGGAAAACATCATTGACCAGAATGGGGAAAAGT
This sequence comes from Crambus lathoniellus, assembly GCA_949710035.1. Taxonomy (NCBI): domain Eukaryota; kingdom Metazoa; phylum Arthropoda; class Insecta; order Lepidoptera; family Crambidae; genus Crambus; species Crambus lathoniellus. Next base: position 9,655,219 of record OX453305.1, on the reverse strand, counting down.
AAAATGTCAGACGGTAAAATTCCGTGTAGTGCACAAGCGCACATATACATTTTATGGCCTGCCATATCGGACCGTAAAAAATCGGACTGCCGGACGGTAAAATTCAGTGTAGTGCACAAACACCCAAAAGGAGAGTTTATAAAAATCATCTCAATCCAGCGTTGACACATGCATTTTCTAACATTGACAGACAACCAAAACTTAGAGATTAAAATAAGGAAGATGCATGGAAGTATTACCTAAACTAATACTTCCATGGGAAGATGACAGAAAAGTGAGTATCTATACAATACAAAGAAGTGTTCATTATAGTTACGGCCGCGTGCGGCCGACGTCTGTCGTCGGCCGCACGCGTCTGTCGCGTGTCCATCGTTCCAGCAGCGCCACGGTCTCCGATTTGCTTGAAAAAAATACACCATGCAGGCCAATTTTTTACCAGTCGGGAAAAAATACGATTGATTTTTTCCCCCCACTGGATCCGAGGATATACGGGGATTTCTGTGGCGCTGCTGGAACGACGTCGTCCTGGCAGCGCCCCGCTATTTCTCATTAATTACAAAAGCTATAATAAATCTAATAAGACACATATTTTTGGCTTTTTTTTCCATTTCACATAAGCTAATGTCCACCTGTAAATGTCGACAGATTCAGGAGTAATCGTAGGTCACTTGGGGCGCTGCTGGGACGACGTCGTCCCAGCAGCGCCACGGCCGAATCTCAGCAATTCGATTTTTTTACTGAAAACAGTGTGCCTGTATATTTACTTCCTTCATCATAGAGTACGGAAAAAATTGAATTTCTACATTTCATCATGGAATAATGATTTTATAGGCATCGAAAAATTATAACCTCAAAAAAATTTTTTTTTGCTCTAACGCCTTTAATTGATGTATTAAATAGCATTTGCGCATTCTTTTATCTTCCTATAAAGGGAAAAAAATAAACCACTCTCGCAGCATTAACTATTCCAGAGAAATCCTAGGTTTAGATTGTGTTCATACATTTAGGCATCGTTCCAGCAGCGCCACACCCAGTACAGCATGATCCAGGGCACCTGTCACCAAACTGAGCATGCCAATATTTACTACTACCATAGCGAACACGGGAAAAAATCTGATAACGAGTATAACACAGCGAATTTCCGAGAAATAAGCCTTTGATTCAATATGCCATACAATTGGTACATTCGAGTAGAAAAGTTTTTGTATTTAAAAATAATCCATCACAGATTAGTAGGTAATTATCATCTTGTGGCATTATTTGACACACGCTGGGACATGGTCCTTATTTGTGCATTATTTTATAAGTTAATAAATAATTTTCTTATTACATTTTATGTTTTTAACTTTGACTTTTTATTAGGGTTCCGTTGCCTAATGGGAAAAAACGGAAACCTTATAGATTCGTCATATATGTATGTCTGTCCATGTATGTCTCAGCCCTGTATTCCCGTTGAATTGAATAAATTTAATAAATTTTGGTCCCGATCCTTGTCCCCATTAAAAGTCATGGGGAAAACCGAACATCATAATGAGGGATTTTCTGAAGCCCCCAGTACAGGATGGCCGATCATGTTGGTTGGCCGACCATGATGGGCCATCCTGTACTGGGGGCTTAACAGATGATTAAAAAAGAAAAAAGTTAGTTCCTAAAAACTCAACAGATGGCGTTCATCAGACATGGTTTTGCTTTTTTTTAACTTTCTGGCAAGGAGTCATAACGTAACGTAAAGCCCCCAGTACAAGTTGGCCGACCATGGTCGGCGACCATGACCAATACATCGTACATTGACACTTTAGAACGAACAAGTTTAAAAAGGTACTGGGGGCTTAACAGTAAAACCCAGCATGGCCAAAATGACAGCTCATTCGTGCAAAGAAAAACGTTGCTTCTGCACAAGGAATAGAGTCTAATTTTCTAGCGTAAGCTACATTGTCATAAAAAATATCTGATGTGGTTTTTCTTGAGCTTTATTCCAATAGCATTAACATCTTTTTGCTTTGCACAAATGAGCCGCTATTCCAACCATGCCAAATTTTACAGACTGTAGTGTCATATTGCGACATGACAATGACAGTACAGTTACCTTTGAATTGTAGAGTTATTTGGGCGGTAATTTAGGGCTGCTTATTTATTTATCTGTCGTTGTTAAAAAGTAAATTTCGTATTTGGACGCATTTTGAGAAGAGAGGGGGAACTGGAGGCCACGTGCAAAACTTGTAATAAAACTTGTAAAAAGAAAATAAAGCTTTGTGGAAACATAGGTACCTAACAAATCTTCGAGATCATTTAAAGAGACTACACTGCATATCAGATAACACTGAGGAGCCTAGTATAAGTTTAGGATTCTGTGTTCTCATAAAATTAATACAATTTCATTTTCAAATAAATCCGTTGAAGTATGATTGCAACATATTACACAAACAAGATGTTTGCATTATCGCGCATTTACAGAAAATTGGAACACACGCGTAGCATTCTCAGCAATCTAGAATAAGATCGCTTACTAAGATAATGTATCTTTAATTGTACTCAATATTATTATCTCAATATACATCTTGACACCGAACAAGTCACATCTCTTTTATTACCTTAGCCTCGGTAAAGCGTCATACCTCTTCATGGCGACCCTTTGCCAACCGAACTTATAAATTTTTGCGGGAAAATCATTACTACATGGAGCAGCAAAGCAAAATTTTCAACACCATACTAGCAGCAGTCTTCGTTGCGGTGCTATTTGGCTCTACACTTCTGTTCATCGCATTACTTGGGAAGACAAAACAATAATATGGGAGCACCACAAAGTAAAGAAGAAGTTATCATCGCACAAACCGCCAGCGGCGACGCCCAAGCAACGCAGAAAACTTCAAGCCAGCTCACTACAACAGAAATTTTACTATCCGTCATACTGCTTCTCATCGTTATACTCATCATTTACGCCTGCATCCGGAAAATTTGGGACCGAATTGTCAACCGACTCCGTAGAGAATTCAACAGCGCAGTTCTAAGAAACACAATATCTTCCGTGGAACTGGCAACGACGTCGACTCAACCATCAACGTAGACCAGGAGGTGTCCAGGGTAGAAACCCGGCCCATTGTACGAGGGGCAAGGGAAATCCCAGCCCGATCTTCAGTTAGCTGTTTCAAGCGGTCCAGGAACCCATCTTAGAAGTCTGAAGATCCTACACACTCAAGGAGCATGAGAAAACCCCCAGCCCGCAGCCCCAGCCCCCACACGCCACGCCGGTCACCACATACCTACTCATCGTGCAGAGACGTAATTATTTTATTCGCGCGCTATAATGCCACCGTAAGTCGTAAGTTATTTTATACCTAAACGTTTTAAATAATATGTAGGATTACATTTTTTTTTCTTATTAGATAATGTCATTTATTATTTCCGATTTAAATGAATTGCATAAGAAACTATTGTATATTAAAGATAATTTAGTAAAACTAGGACCAGATAGACGTCAAAAAGAGTTAGGTTTTACGAAATTTAATGAAGCGAAACTTGAATACGCGAAATTAGAGTATATTTTAGCTCAAGTACATAATTTAGTTGAAAAATCGGAGGTATCAACTAAAGATATAACTTTAATTAATAAAATAGCAAATGACATTCAGATCATTTATGACAAAATTATTTCTTTAGAGACTTTAAGTGTTAGTAGTATTTCAAAAATGGCAGAAAAAGATAAATTTGACTTGAAGACAGCCATTGCACTTTTACCAACGATGACAGGTCAAGAACACGTCACTAAATCTCTAATTGATGGTATACAATTATATAGTTCAATGATCAGCGATGCTACTCATGAGTTACTTATTGATTTTGTGATTAAAACTAGGCTCTCTCCTAGCGCAAAATTACGTTTAAAAAGTAGTTATCCAACTATTAAAGATTTAATTAGAGATATGAATACGCATTTGATTCAGAAAAAATCTGCTGTTGCTATCCAACACAAATTACAAAACTGTCGTCAAGGTCATAGGTCGATCGAGTCATTCGGCTCGGAACTAGAACAACTTTTTGTGAATTTAACCATAGCACAAGCGGATGACGACGCTACTAAGTTTGAAGTATTGCGTCCCATTAATGAAAAGGTTGCAATCAAGCGCTTTTCAGATGGATTAGTGAATCAAAAGCTTAGTACTATCATAGCATCACGTCACTTTGATTCTTTACCAGAGGCTATAAGAACTGCCCTAGACGAGCAGTCAATGTCTACCAGACACGAGGAAGTTATGAACATTAAAAAGTTTCATACTCGTAATTTCTCACGCACACCTACTAATTATCCGCGTCAGCCAAGTAATTATTCTAATAAATATAGTTACTATAATAGATTTAGCGCAAACAATAGGTACGCTGCCGGAAACACGAGACCACAACAAGGTAAGTACATGTCGCGAGACTCCCGCGCCGCGCAAGGAACACAATCACGTTCACGTGACCGCGGTCGGCCGAGCCCGCGCCCGCCGCGCTCAGCTGTGCCTTTTCAACGTGTGCAGTACGCTAGCCACGAGCAATCGACCAATAGTGAGTCACAAGCGCGTTCTGAGCCCCAGAACGATAATAATTTAGATTTTTTTCGTTCCTACTGAAAATTATGTTTTAAACTACAATAATAGTAGTACCGTAACTTTTAACGTAAGTAATAGCAATATCGATCTTTTAGTCGATAGCGGAGCAAGCCTTTGTGTTTTAAAATACGAATGGTTATGCGATTATCCGAAGTTATTGAATTTAATTACATTTGAGAAGTTAGTTATAAAAGGTGTTAGCGGTAAACTAGTATCTGAAGGATATATTTACTTAGATTTGTCTTATAATGGGTTAGTTTTTAGAGAAAAAATGTATGTGTTTAAAAATATGTCTTGTTCTGCAAATGGTATTTTAGGTGATAATTTTTTGAAACGCTATCAAGCTATAATTAACTATAAAGAAAATACTTTGCTTTTAACTAAAGATAGTAATTATGTGTCTATACCTATATTGAGTCACTATAGACATTTGATACCGCCACGATGTGAGGTAATAAAATATATACCTACATCGTTAGGCGACGATTGTGTTTGTTTATCTAAAGAGATACAGAAAGGAGTTTTTATAGGAAGTATAATAGCGAAACCTTGTAATGGTCGCATGCCAGTAAGGATATTAAACACCACTGAGAAAGAAGTTGATCTAGATCTTACCGATTTAGAGACTTTTTCATTGAATGATTTTGAAGTCTGTAATTTTGAAAAAGAGGAGGTTTCTGTCGATCGTGTAAAAACATTATTAGGATTATTAAATTTACCTGAACTGAATTTAGAAGAAAAACGAAGTATTGAGAGTATTTGCGCTAAGTACGCAGATGTTTTTCATCTGCCAGGCGACAAACTCTCTTGTACAAACCTAATGACCCATAATATAACTTTAAAACCTAATGTCTCGCCAGTTTATGTCAAGCCACATAGATTACCGTTCGCACTAAGGAAGGAAGTTCAGAAACAGATAGATATTATGCTCGAAAATGATATTATAGAAGAGGCTACGTCAGAGTGGTCTAGTCCCGTCTTGCTTGTACCGAAAAAAACAGATAGGTCAAACGAGAAACAATGGCGATTAGTTATAGATTACAGGCAGTTAAATAATCGTATTGAGGACGACAAATTCCCTTTGCCTAATATAACTGATATCTTAGATTCGCTTGCAAATAACATTTATTTTTCAAAATTAGACCTTTCGCAAAGCTATTATCAGTTATCTTTAAGCGAAGATTCACGAAAGTACACAGCTTTCACTGCTGGTGATAAAATTTTTCAGATGAAACGCTGTCCCATGGGTCTCCGGACATCTGCGAGTGTATTTTCACGTCTTATGACTATTGCAATGTCAGGCTTAAATTATAAAAAGGCTTTTATTTATTTAGATGATTGCGTAATTTTCGGGAAATCTATAGAAAACCACAATAAAAACTTAATTAGTATACTAGAGAGATTTAGAAAAGTTAACTTAAAATTAAATCCTATGAAGTGTGAATTTTTGCGAAACGAAATAATATATCTAGGACACAAAATAACTTCTGATGGAATTTTACCAGATGAAAGTAAAATTACAACCATGCAAAACTATCCAGTGCCGATGAACTGCGACGATGTCAATCGTTTTGTCGCGTTTGCAAATTACTACAGACGATTCATACCGAACTTTGCAAACATTGTTTATCCTTTAAATCAATTAAGAAAAAGAATGTACAGTTTCTATGGTCATCAGAGTGTCAAACGGCATTTGAAAAATTAAAATCAGCATTAATTCAACCCCCTATTTTATCTTATCCAGATTTTTCAGAAAGTAACATCTTTCGGCTACAAACAGATGCTTGTAAGACAGGTTTAGGATCTGTTTTATCTAACATGAACGGTCAAGTAGTCGCGTATGCGAGTAGAAACCTGAAACCCGCCGAGACGAGATATCCCATCATAGAATTAGAACTTTTAGCAATTGTTTGGTCTGTGAGACATTTTCGCCCTTATTTATATGGACGTAAATTTAAAATTATAACAGACCACAAACCGTTAATTTATTTATTTAACTTGAAAGACCCAACAAGCAGACTTACTAAATTCCGATTATTCCTAGAGGAGTATGATTTTGAAATAGAGTATGTTCCAGGACGAAACAATGCAGCTGCAGACGCATTGAGTCGCATACCTATTACATCTTCTACTTTAAAATCATTACATCAAAACACAGTATCAGTTTTAACTAGAGCACAAAGTAAAAAATTAAAAACCCCCACTGATTCTTCTTCAGAGAGCTCCACCAGCACTAGGCCTGATCAACCTATTGCGGTAGAACTTCTCAAGAAACCCGATGACGTAACTGAATTAAGTTTTAATCAATTAAAGTTTGACAATTATTCAAAGTCTAAAGATAGCATTATTTCTAATGCAAGTTGTTACGTTTACGTACCTTCGCAATCAGCGATATATCTGAGTACCCGATCGTCATCTACCCCAGAGGTGTTAGCGAGGGACTTAGAGTCATTATGTCAAAAAATAGGCATACATGAGGTACTTATTATTAAAGAAAAATGTAACGAGAGTAAAATCAAAAGTCTTGTACAAGCAACAAAAAGAATTAACTCTGTTACCCCGCGCTTTCTCATAACAAAAAATATATTAAGAATATATGATAGTGAACAAAAAAGAGTAATACTAAATGATTTCCATCTATTACCTACCAGCGGACACGCAGGAGTTAATAGAATGATGAACAACATTAAGCAATATTATTTTTGGCCAGGTTTGAGTAATGATGTAAAACTTTTTGTTAAAAATTGCCATCAATGTCAATATCATAAGCATAGTAATAAACATATTAAGCAGCCCTTAACCATAACATCAACAGCCCACTCATCATTCGAAAGAATTAGTTTGGATATAATGGGTCCACTCGATGTTGATGACTATAATAATAAATATGTATTGACATTACAATGCGATTTAACCAAATTCGTTGAAGCGTATCCATTACCTAGTAAAGACTCGGTCACAGTTGCTCAATCTTTTACCAATAATTTCATTTTACGTTATGGTATTCCTAGAGAAATATTGACTGACCAGGGAACCGAATTCATGTCATCAGTGATGTCCGAAACATGTTCTCTATTACATATTAAAAAATTAAATTCTACGGCGTACCATCACGAAACTGTAGGCGCTTTAGAAAATACTCATAAAACCCTAGGAGCTTTTCTGAGAATCCAGTGTAATAATTATAAACATAACTGGAGCACCTGGATTCCATATTGGTGTTTTTCTTTTAATACCACAGTGCATAGTGAAACTAAATATACGCCTTTCGAATTAGTTTTTGGAAAAATTTGTAACCTTCCAAATAATTTACAATCAGAAATCGACCCCTTATATAACTATGACAGTTATCCCCGAGAACTTAAGTATCGTTTACAACAAGCGCAATCCGACGCACGACGTAACTTGATACAATCTAAAGAGAAAAGAAAATTATTGTATGATAAAACTAGCAATAATGTTACCTATCAGTTAGGCGATTTGTTATTATTAAAGAACCAAGTAGGAAATAAATTAGATAGTATTTACAATGGCCCTTATAAAGTTTTAAGAGATATGACGTCTAATGTAGAAATTTTAAAAGAAAATAAAGCTATAATTGTGCATAAGAATAATACCAAACCATTCAATAAATAACTATTTTATTTGATACGTAATTATAAGTATAGGTACTTAATTACATACCATGTTACTTAACACTTTGTTATTGTTATGATTAAGTGTAAAATGTGAAGCTTCCGTTTTAATTCAATACCATTTCAATTCGATACCATTTTAATTAGATACAATTTTAATTAGGTATATTGTTTATATTGTAAAACGTTTTTGTATTAGTACGATTTAATAAATGAAATAGTTTTAACTTTGCTATGTTGATAATGTTTAAATTTTGTTTACTTATTTTACTTAAGTAATTAAATTTTGGTTAAGTTCGTTAAAGTCAATGTTACGAGTCTGTTCCTTTTTGCAGGGAGGGGATGATCCTTCCACTTTTTCAGGGGAGATGAAGTATGATTGCAACATATTACACAAACAAGATGTTTGCATTATCGCGCATTTACAGAAAATTGGAACACACGCGTAGCATTCTCAGCAATCTAGAATAAGATCGCTTACTAAGATAATGTATCTTTAATTGTACTCAATATTATTATCTCAATATACATCTTGACACCGAACAAGTCACATCTCTTTTATTACCTTAGCCTCGGTAAAGCGTCATACCTCTTCACCGTTAATTAAATTTTGTTAGTGATTGTTGCCGGATAATCGATCCGAATCGATTAATGAGCGATTTTCTGAGGCTATTTAAGAAAAAAAGCTTCCAAATGCTTCACTAGATGGCGTTGAACGAAGTATGTACATGGTATAGTTTGGTATGAATCATATTTAATTTATTTACTTTAAAAAACCCAAAGGAAACTTAAAATAAATTAAATAAGTACTGATAGGTACTACTGTGAGGAACAGAAACGAAATAGGTAAATTTAAAGATTAAGGTAAATAAATAACATCTGTCTGACGTTCCGTTTTACGTAACAAAAGTCGCGTCAAAGTAAAATTTATAACGTTCCGTTCCTTCTAACTGCATAGAGGTGGGACAGCGCCATCTAGTGAGCGAGCTTTCAGAAAATCACCCATTGTATTGTAGATTATTTTTGGGGCTCAAATCAATGATATGTCATTGGCTCAAATAATCTAAGTATCGATTACCCAATCAAAAGTATCTGACGGGACCGAGTTAATGTTGTACCGAGCTCGGCCGAGTACTGTGTTTACATGTACCTAGTATTCGGCCGAGCCGAGAGCACTTGTCTCGCCACTCTACTCGGTAGGTGTAATCAGGCTATGATGGATGATGTGGTTTTTTACCCACTTCTATCATGCTTCTATCCTACACTCCATAGGTTAACCTTTCTCTATGGCATGTGGAAACAAATGGCCAACGTTTTTTTTGGCTCGTACGGTCTTTATTACGTTAATATTACTTTGCTTGCATTGCATTATTTGCACCATAATAATGCTGAGCTGCGATCCGCATAGCGATACCGATGTTGTGCCCCAATGATGCAATGCAATGCTTGACAAGCCCGGTAAACATGAAGTATGAAGCCCCCAGTACAGGATGGCCGATCATGTTGGCCGACCATGATGGGCCATCGTGTACAGGGGCGGTTTGCGTTGCTCGCAGACGGCAATCACACGCAAACCGCCCCTGTACACGATGTCCCATCATAATGGTCGGCCAACATGATCGGACAGCCTGTACTGGGGGCTTAAAGCCCCCAAGTTTGTGGCACTACAAAGAATTTAAATAAAACTTTTCTACTCGAATGTACCAATTGTATGGCATATTGAATCAAAGGCTTATTTCTCGGAAATTCGCTGTGTTATACTCGTTATCAGATTTTTTCCCGTGTTCGCTATGGTAGTAGTAAATATTGGCATGCTCAGTTTGGTGACAGGTGCCCTGGATCATGCTGTACTGGGTGTGGCGCTGCTGGAACGATGCCTAAATGTATGAACACAATCTAAACCTAGGATTTCTCTGGAATAGTTAATGCTGCGAGAGTGGTTTATTTTTTTCCCTTTATAGGAAGATAAAAGAATGCGCAAATGCTATTTAATACATCAATTAAAGGCGTTAGAGCAAAAAAAAAATTTTTTGAGGTTATAATTTTTCGATGCCTATAAAATCATTATTCCATGATGAAATGTAGAAATTCAATTTTTTCCGTACTCTATGATGAAGGAAGTAAATATACAGGCACACTGTTTTCAGTAAAAAAATCGAATTGCTGAGATTCGGCCGTGGCGCTGCTGGGACGACGTCGTCCCAGCAGCGCCCCAAGTGACCTACGATTACTCCTGAATCTGTCGACATTTACAGGTGGACATTAGCTTATGTGAAATGGAAAAAAAAGCCAAAAATATGTGTCTTATTAGATTTATTATAGCTTTTGTAATTAATGAGAAATAGCGGGGCGCTGCCAGGACGACGTCGTTCCAGCAGCGCCACAGAAATCCCCGTATATCCTCGGATCCAGTGGGGGGAAAAAATCAATCGTATTTTTTCCCGACTGGTAAAAAATTGGCCTGCATGGTGTATTTTTTTCAAGCAAATCGGAGACCGTGGCGCTGCTGGAACGATGGACACGTCTGTCGCATACCTCGGAAGCGGCACCATACATTTTCATACACTGACTATTGTCACATCAGCCGCGCGCGTCAGTCGCACGCGATCGATCGCGCGCGGCTGCGATCGGCCGCGATCCGCGGAAGTCAACCTTAAAGGCGCGCTGCTGCTGGGGTGTACCTTGACAAGTGTGCCTGCGCAGGATAAATGAGCGTGTATGGTGAAGTACATTTTGATTAAATATTTTGCACTTTTGTATGGGACAGCTGATTTTTTTTCGCGATTTCAGTTTTGGTTCCATAATAAAAGTTGTTTGTTTTCATAAGTAGAATAATCCCTGAAATGGGAGAGTTTCCTGCAGTAGTTTTTCGATGCACTAGATGGCGATGTAACCCTAACACAACCTACATTTTTCAGCATATTATGGCAAAAGATTAGTTCATTCAGCCTAAAAAAGACTTGAGTGTCGGTCGGTTGTACTGTCAAATTAATCTGTCTGTGGTAAAGTTTTTCTTCTGTGAGGTCTGCGGATTGCTTTGCTTCCATGCGTTGGTGTTGGTGGTGTTTTGTGAGCGTATTCGTTTTTCTTGATAATTTGATTGAAACCTGGCTTGGACTGGTACTGAATACTGGACCCCGATTGGATAGCTTACAATTTTTGGCCTTGGCACTGAATACTTGACACCGATATTGCTTAACGTTTTGGACTTGCCTAATCACCGCACTGGTGAACGAACTTCAATCAGATCGAAAGACTATGGATCGTGTCGTCTTGATCAGCCCCTGTACCGGCTAAAAAATATGGATATGGATATGGGCTTTATTTGACATTTGAAGCCCATATTTTGTCCTTGCATGGGCATATTATGGGCTTCAAATATCAAATGAAGCCCATGTCCATACCCAGATTTTTTAGCCGGTATAGGAGCTGGTTAATAACCCAGACACATCGTATAAGACACGCGTCCCGGATCAAAGAAGCTTTTTGATATCACGAGTGTGGTACAATAGCGCCATCGATGACTGAAGAAGATCTAATGAGGTATTCTGTATTGGCTGAAAGAGAAAATGTTGACACTTCTGCCAATATGTATCGAGAGGGGTTTTTAATTAGTTACTATTATAGCCGATTAACATATGATAATACTGAAGGTGTTTATTTTGTGGCTGGTATAATGTGCATCAGAAATGCGACAAAACATTAATTATAATGTCATTCTAAAAGTTGTCAATTACATAAGCTCAATGTGAGTGTGCGGCAGGGATGGGCCCCCATCCATGGTCAGTGCAAACATATTTTGGTTGTAATAAATGGACTAATCGATTTCACCAAGCATAAAAAAATAACTACAAAACCCATCTGCACTGAGACACTTCAAAGCTTTCATAAGTCAACACAATGCATAGAGTAAGATAAATAAACACAATCCCCCTTATTACAAAACGCAGACTAAAATTAGTACAGGGATTAAACAGAGTTTAAACCACGGATTAAGTAAAACGTTATTACAAAACGAAGTTTATCATTAGTCCGTGGACTATCTATGGTACTAAAGTTAAACCGCCGAGACCCCTAGTTTATCTATGGACTAAGTTTGACGTTTGAGGTTATCTTTGATTTTGTTCCGTGCGTATTTCAATTGATTTCAATTTATTTCAGTGGTTTTTCTTTAACAAATCATTAAAAATTGATTTTTAACATACATTTGGAAGTTCTTGATGTGTTAGCGACGTCTATCTAACCAGTCATCAGCAAAACTTGTAAAAAAGTACCAGAAATTTTATCACAGATGTCCCGAAGATTTATAAAAATGCCTGCTACTTTAAATGAACAGGAGAAAACTATGGAAGAATTGCGCAGTAGGAATTATTCTACAGTCATAGGTGCAATTGACTGTAGGTACTCTGGTGCTCTGAATAAAGAAAATAAATGCCGATGGGGGCCAGATATTTTTCAAATAATGTGCAGGTAAATTACGAAAATATTTCTATATTTTAATTATCTTATAACTTCCAAGTGAGGCATAAATCATTATATAGATAATATTTCTTAGCTGAGATTGCTCGGGCCTACCATGAGTTTACTGTGATGCATGCGCTAGTGACTAAATGTATGCCTAAACTGAACAGTGCTTTTAGTGGTTATTCAAAGAACTCATACATTTGTCTTACGCCATCGCTAGCGAGTAAGTCACAGAAAACTCATGGTAGAAGTTCTCCTAATTAGGTAGATTAACATAACTAATTTCTATTAAAAACAGCTCTAAGAGGCTGTGTTGCTGCATCATTTTATTGCTTGTTAAAACAGATTTTGGAAACCTGTTATAAGAGTAGAATGTTAAGTTCTAATATGCTTTTACTTTTCAGGTGGTTTGTGATGTGACTTAGTTACCAGGTGGTGTGGCAGTGTACATGACTCTTAGAATATTCTGAGAATGTAGATTAAAACAGAGGTTTGAAGTTAGTGCATTCTCTGGAATATTACAAGGAGACAGTGGCTATCCCTGGACCCCATACTTATTTACTCCAGTGCTGAACCCTTCTACACCACAACAGGAAAGATACAACAGGTGTCATATCCATACTCAGAATACTGTCGAAAGGTGTTTTTGCTTGTGGAAGCAAAAATTTCGGTGCCTATTGAGAGGCATGTTTGGAGACATTGATACTGCAGTCCTCCACAATATTGCCATAGATATGAGGGAAGTCTTGTGTCCTGGTGAGAAGAATATTGAAGACTGATCTGCATCTTGGATGGTTTTAGTACAAAACCATATTAGAAGAAATATTAGAAGGCAATTTATTGAAACTCATTTTTAAATATTCAATTTTAATATGTATGTAACTAATACAAAATTTTCCTATGAATATCAGTCCTTCAAATTAATAATAAACATTATAACAATTTTCATTTGTCAATTTTCATTCTTGTTAACAAGTAGGTATCTGAAAAGATAATTTTATATCAGTATCACAACGGTCATGTTTGTTGTAATCTACTTATACATCTATACAAATAAATAAAATTGGAGTGTCTGTTTGTAATATTAAAATAACCACTTTCTATTACATGCATATTATGATTAAATAATAATATACGATAAACATACCTACCAAAATAATATTTTTTTAAATTTTTGTGTGTCTGTCTGTCTGTTTGTTCCGGCTAATCTCTGAAACGGCTAGACTGATTTTGAAGGGACTATCGCTGGCAGGTAGCTGATGTAATAAGGAGTAACTTAGTTTACTTTTTATCCCCAAAATATATCACATTCCCGTGGGATAACGTCGTGTAGAACACGCGGGCGAAGCCGCGGGCAGAAAGCTAGTCTATACTAATATTAAAAAGCCGGAGTTTGTTTGTTTGGTTGAACAGGCTAATCCCAGGAACTAACTACCGACTGGATCGATTTAGAAGACGATATGCCCATGGGAACGGATACCACGCGGGTAGAGGATCGAGGATCCGCTAGTTTTATTATAAAACTAGCTTCCACCCACGGTTTCACCTGCATGGTTCCCATATATAATATTAGTTAGGATTAGGATATTGTAGTACACAAGGACATTTGAACTATTGTAGAAGGATGTCATTTATACCTTTTAATTAACTAATTAATTTTAAATAAAAGTAAGCACAAAATTAGATGTTTAGTCTTTGTTTTTTATACTTGTAAGAGATGAATTAGGTACTTTAAAGCACTTGACCCAAATATTATTAAATGATATCTAGTTAGTAGTAGTTTATTCCTGAATTAAAATTAAACAAAATTAAAAATTTACTAAATGGAAGTGTATTGGATTGTAATTTTATCATACACTGTTTACCTTGCACCCCATAAAAATTTGTTCTGAATTTTTATCAGTAATGAATGTTGTTTCTTCAGTTAGGCACTTCGTAACTAGCCAGGTTTAGGGTCAACAAACACATCTTTTGTATTTGTAGTCATTGGAATCTAAAATGAGTAAAAAATCAAATGTTTTCACACTGTTGTGAATGATAGAATGATTGCACAGTGCATTGGCATAAACAAGCAATTTTATTTACCATTGCATCACTTTCATAGTTGTTTACTTCATTGACAATGTCATGAGGAGCAATCGCCATTATTTGCATGTCTTGTGCAGAAGGTCATGGTGGTTTTCCACCACCTCTCGTATATTTAGTATTATGATAGAGCTGACTGAGAAATCAGCTGTCGTAATACTTCCGAATCCTAAAATAAAAGAAAATCCACGTTAATCAAAATAGAAATTATAAATAGCACTGCATTTCATAGGTAGGTAGGCAGGTACTAATGCAATAAACGATGTTTTCACTAACTTTTTCTTCAGAACTCCAATGTTCACCCCTCTTTTTCTTCGGTTCCACCACACAAAACAGTACACTATTAATATAGATAACAAGTTGTTTCTTTATTATTTGCATCGTATGCTCAACAACAAAGTTTTTGTAACGTAAAATGTGAACTAACGACTAACGTAACATAAACAAATTACAAAACGTATCATTTCATTTGATTTGGCCGTCATCGTACTCATCGTGTCGTGTCAAGTCGAGTCGCGCCACGTAGCCGTTCCGTTTCATGCAGGTTAGTTAAAAAGTATTCCGATTAATCATTATAAAACTTGCTAAGAGTATTACTTGTGCTCGTTCAAGGGATTAAAACTTAGAGAAAGAACAGTAATATGGTTTGTTACCATTTGTTTCGTTATTGTTTTAAAGTTATGTATGCATCCAAAGTGTGAAGTTCATATCAACGCTTAGAGAAACGAAATGTCGTATAACTCTGTCGAGCTAACATAACGCCTGCAGGTTATACCCGTCTCTCTCACTCTCCGGGCATGGCAGAATCGAACGAAAGAGACGGGTATAACCTGCCGGTCTGATGTTAGCTAGATCGAGTTATATTGAACGAAGTCTGTGTAAAAGAATGAATGAATGATAATTTTTGTTTTTAATATTTGTTTATTAAATAAACCACGGTTTAAAATGGTTTTATCTTGTCCTCCGTTAGTCTACGATTTATAATAAGGACACATTTTAAACCCGCACTAACTTTAGTACGGTAACAATCGTAGATTTATTAGTCTCAGTTTAAACCAGTTTTAAAGCATTTTTTTGTAATAAGGCTGAATGACTTTTCGTATATTACTGAGACAGACTATTTTCTTTGCTAGTTTCATGCTATTTTCTATTAGGTAAATACTTTTTCGTTTACTTCTTCAGAAAAAGTTAGGTCGCTATAGTGGGGTAGCGCCATCTAGTACAAATTTTTGAACTGAACGATGAAACGTCAAAAGAAACTCTCTCATTATACGGGTGATAAAAAATTACCGTGTAGGTTTAAACTAGTATAAAGCTACCTCCATACTTCTCCATACTTAAGGCGATACTCGAAAAAATTATGCTGAAGCGAGATAGCAATGAAAAAACGACGCGCGCGGGAGCGAGACCGATTTTGCAGATTAGGCAAAAAAAACGCAAAATCACTTCGTATTAAAAAACTACAGCGATTTAAAAAAAAATGCTTCTCGATCTTAAATATTATTGGTGTCCACTAATTAAAGCAATTTCCAATAGTGTAAGTAACCCCATTTAAGAATAGGTAATCATGAATTTTCGTATTTTTTAGAGGTCTTTTCGAAAAGAAAAAGTGGTGAGACAAAATCATAAAATGGTGTTTTTGAAACTTTTATACGTATCTATCTAGATAAAGGTATGAAGAAATATATAATATCTTGTTACCAGTAGTGATGGACAGTGGATAAATACTCAAAGAGTAAATACTCGGATATTTATCGAAAATGGATAAATACTCGTTTTTATCCGTTTTTATCTGATATTTACTCAAAATCACGGATAAATATCTTTTTAGCTGTATCCACGCACAGCTTTTGTTTTGCTTGACTAGATTTGACGAATGTGGGCTGCTTTTTATGGAACTCGGTTTTTGGAACTATTTTGACAAGAAAACAGCAACACAATGTTAAAAATATTAAATAATCCAAGAGTGCGGTCAACTTTTTTGTTAGTGGGCTGATTTTGATGAAACTCGGTTTTAGGTACTATTTTGACAAGAAAACAGCAACGCAATGTCAAAAATGACAAAAAGTCGAGTTTCATCAAAATCAGCCCACAAACAAAGAATTTGGCTGCCATCTTGGATTTTTTAATATTTTTGAGATTGCGTTGCTGTTTTCTTGTCAAAATAGTACCAAAAGCCAAAACCAAAGTACCAAAATCTTGTCGTAATAGAGTCGGATAAGTATACCACTTTTTTTTAACCAGCAAAAAATCACTTTGTTTTTCATATTGTCCTTTATTTTCGATTTTTCAATAATAAAAATTGCATTGTGAATGCAAGAAGAAAAAAATATAAATAGCTTGAAATATTAGATAGTTCTTTTGCTATTATTCATTATTTGTAATTTAAGAACGCAGAAACACATATTTTTATCTTAAAAATACTAATTACTTACCTACATTCTAATTTCAAAATTTACGTTAAATAGAAATAAAAATGTTCAAAGAGTATTTAAGTATCCGCCTTTTTGGATAAATACTCGAGTAAAAATGGATATTTATGAGTATTTATCCATTTTGAGTATTTATCCGGATAAAATCCCATCACTAATTACCAGATTAGTAACAACTGTAACCGTCCTATAGTTTTAACTCAAAAAGTCCATACTTATTCCGAGTAGCGCCTTAAATGATAGGTAGGTAGGTACTCGCGCTTGGTGAAGGCGTTCGGGCGACACGTTAGATTCTAGCTTGTCGCCTGAAGGTAACGAGTTTCTAGCGGATAGAACCTCGTTACTGTAACATGTTGGAAGTGGTGGTAGGACTTGTTGTAAGCCCGCCTGGCTAGATACCACCATCTTATTATTATCGCCGCCCGCGCATCGTAGCAACAATGTTAACATCCTTTTTGTGTTCCGACAGTAGGAGATACCTAAATAATCAACTCCTCAGTGGTTGAGGATTCTGGCAGTAGCAGCTTCCATCTTTGGCCTCAATCTCATCATCACTTGACATCAGGTGTGATGAAAGAAAGGTGAATAGCAGTTAGCGGCTCAGTCGTGGATAAAAAAAAACTTTCATGATTCAGTAACAACTAGCTAATGAGTACCCGACCTAACTCCAGCATTGACAAGCACAAGCACCCGGTAAGAACTAGAAAGAGAATTTCTGTGATCGAAACCACAGACCCGAGAAACGGAACATTTTACGGGGATAGAAAATATTCTACCTTTTGGGAATACTAAGTAGTATAGCTTTTTACAATTTTAGCAGTGTTTTAGAAATAGTGGGACTGCTACCTGTCACAACTTGCCACTGAGGCAGTACCTAACCAAGAAGTTATCCTTTCACTTAGTTCAACCTATCCGACTTATTTTAATTTTATAGATCTCCATAATAAAAATAAAAATTTTCCTTGAAGGGATCAACGAAGGAATTAACTAATCGTTAATCTACGTATCTGGTATTTTAACATTCGATCATTCTTATTTCGATCAAAATACCTACTACTTAATTAGGTACTTATTAGTTTTTATTGTTATTTGTGGTAAGATGTGGTTCTGGTGCTTTCTGGTGGTATCATTTTAAAGGTCTTGGGCCGAACATACCTTAACTTACCTAAGTAGGTACCATAAATTGGGGTTACTTTAGGAAAAAATGGGGTTACTTTGATAATTTATAATGTACTTTAAAGACACGCAAAGAAGAAGAAGACATTATTATTTGTAATTAAGTGAAAAATGGGCATACTATCTATAGTTATATATATTTAGGCTACCAATAGGTCAGTTGAAAAAAATGGAAAAGAATAATAATTTAGTCAAACAAGCGTTGTCAACAAAGTCACCCATTTGAATCAAAGTAACCCCAGTTTACCGGTACATTGTTTTCTAGTCAATCGGTCCACGTGGGTTGTAAGTAAAATAAACAAAGCACTGTGAATGCAAAAAGGTAAAAATAATTTAACTTTTAATTTTTAAAAAGTCTTCCTAATTGTGTTAAGTAAGTAAGTAAGTATTACTTAAAAATGCAACATCTAGTTCTTGAGACACATTTATACCGAATAATAATTATTGTTGACCATAAAATATAATAAAAGCTTGTAAAAATCCAGCCCGTTCCCCAGTTATCTTCGCCATAAGATTCAGGATACGATGAATATAAACTAAAATAGTTTTCAGTTGCCAACACGTCTTGGCTACATGCAACACTGTGCATGTTGCAGTCGAAATGACAATTAAAGATACTATGTAGTAGCCAAGGAATTTATAAGTACTAACAACAGTAGCACAGATAGCCCGGTCACATTAGACCAAAAAATAAGAGTGAAGGTAAATACATTAATTCGCAAGAAGCTGAAATTTGGTGAAATTGTTTAAAACATGATTATAAATGAAATTTAAAATAAAAAGTCATCGATCCGGTACCTGAAAAAAAAATACTCGAGGTCAAAGGTAAAACAATGGGTATTTCGCGATTTTCAACAAAACGATAACTTTTATCATAAAAGTAGCTCAGACAAAAGTGTAGACCATTTAATTATCTACAAAAAATGTTCCAATACTTTTTTCCCTAAGAGCTACCGTTTCTGAAATACAACGATTCAAAAAGTTGGAAAAGTTGTAATCAATCATGTGCATCGTATGCACGTTTCCACGCCACCTATGAGGTAGCGCGTTTTTTTAACGTGGTTTCTCCGGTAGTCCTATTCCACGGGTATGTTGTGATTCTAAACGATTGCATTATAGCAGACTAGATGTCCGTGGACTACACGACGTTATCCCGCGGCCATGTGATATTTTTCCGGGATAAAAAGTAGCCATCGTTTCTCTTTAGACTACAAAGTATCTGTGTCACAAATTTCAGCCAAATCCGTTCAGCCGATTTGGCGTGATTGAGTAACACACATCAAAATATTTTAACTTTCATATTTACGTTATCCCGCAGGAATGTGATATTTTTCCGGGATGAAAAGGAGCTTATGTTCCTCTCCAGACTACAAAGTTTCTCTGCCCCAAATTTCAGCAAAATCCGTTCAGCCGTTTTGGCGTGATTGAGTACAAACGTCCAAACATCTAAGCTTTGCATATGATTACGATTACAACTTTTCCAAATTTTTTAATCGATATATCTCAGAAACGGTGGCTCTTACGAAAAAAGTATTGAGCCATTTTTTATAGATAATAACATGATTTACAATTTTGTCTTTGCTCATTCTCCTTATTCATCCATAAGGAAGGCCAGTGCCCCAGCAGTGGGGACATTAAATGGCTGATGATGATGATGATGATAATTTTACGATAAAACTTACCGTTTTGCTGAAAAATCGCGAATTTGACATTTGACCTCGAATAATTTTTTTTCCAGGTACCGCATCGATGAGGACTTTTTAAATTTCATTTATAATCATGTTTTGAACAATGTCACCAAATATCAGCTTCTTGCGAATTAATGTAACTGTATACTGTCTAAATTGACCGGACTAACCGCCGGTTTCCGAAACGCCAATTAAAATTAAATTAAGTACCTAATTCCCAATTAATATCCAATTAATCTCCAATTAATTGTAGTTTGGGTTTCTGAAAGAAAAATGTGACAGACTGTCAACAGTCTGTTAACAGTCTGTCAGTGCCCATACAAATCTAAACCTTTTCGTTTCCGTTTCAGAAAACCAAGGTGCTTTTGGGAATTAATTGGGATTTAATTGTGACAGTCTGTTAGCTAATTTTAATTTTGATTGGCGTTTCAGAAACCGGCGGTAAGAGAAAGATAAATATGTAGTTAGGTAAATTATACTTAGTTTATTTCTTGCAAAATAAATGTTTAAGTAACTGTAATTTTATTCATTTTATCTATACTAATATTATAAAGAGGAAGGATTTGATTGTTTGTTTGTTTGCATCGAATAGGCTCCGAAACTACTGGACCGATTTTAAAAACTCTTTCACCATTAGAAAGCTACATTCTTCCCGAATGACATAGGCTATATTTTATCCCGATATTCCCACGGGAACGGGTACTACGCGGGTAAAACCGCGAGGATCCGCTAGTCGTTAATAAAGATAATTTTGCATTACATTAATGTAGAACTCTACATGAATAAAATGATCATCGGACTCTGATGCAAAAGACAATAAAAAATATCTCCAGCATTACAAGATCTTTAAAAATAACTAAATTAAAATTGCGTAGGTACAGTGGCGAACAGTTGCGATGCTGCGCAGCGAGGGGCATGGCAGGCCATGGTCGCCTTCTGCGAGGATGTCATCTCACAGAAGGAGTCTAGTACTAGCCTAGTCGCAAGAGGGTCGCAGTAAGACCCTGTTTCCCCTGTAGGATGGAGCCTTAACGGGCCACTCTCTCCGGGTCATGTGGAGCGTGTTAACACATACCTACAGGCTCGGGGAAGGCGCAGGTCTTCGAGAGAAGTTTAGTTGGTAAAGGTGCCTTCTCCCGTTTGCCCTACCTGGCCTGCCCACCAAGAGTGGATAGCTTTATGGGGAGCTGGAGCGGAAGCTCCCTCCCTCTGTCCGGCCCCCTCTCGAGCTTACGAGCTCGCTAGGGGGTGGGGCAGGGATAAGAACCGCCCAGCCTTGACGCGAGGAGGGCTGGGTGCGGCGAGGGAAATGCCTTGGGTGTGACCGAGTCCAACATTTGGTATGCCTAAACATCGCATTCTCCTTTTGAAACCAAAAAAAGGTACATTGGGGAAAGGTTGAAATATGGTGAAAGTAAGCCTGTTCGTGTCATGTTTGAAGTGCTTAGGAAAGTCGGTTTCTTCGACGGGGTTTTGTACGGGAACTTGTACTTAGGCACTTTGAAATAATAAGATTTCAAGTACTTATATTCTTAAAAGGAAAACCGATGGGAATCAGCTTGTATAGAACCTATGGTTTTCAGATTAATAGTGAAAACGTATTGTAAAAAGATAGACGCACATCGTAGTACCTACCTAAACATGCATTTTGAAAACCAAACCATAGCAGGTGCTTTACTTCGGTACATACTTCAAAGATTTGTCTCGAACATTTAAAATAGTTTTAGGTACCTATTTAACTAAAATATCCTAAAAAATATTGTCAATTAATTAGTAAATAATCTAAAACTAGCACTTTCTTGAATCAGCTGTTTTTCTACACTTCCACTGCGACAAATTCTAGAAAAAAATAACATTCACATATTCGCTGATAGGCGAGCCAACAACGACAGCGATCGACCTACTAAAGCTGTGGAACCATAACTCTAGTTAATATGGAAAAGTCGCGCTACATGCATGTGCCATTCCACAACAGAAATGGAATTTGTGTTTATGTCACCCGTTTCAGCTTTTCAAACTTTCCTCCTCTCGGTCTAGGTATTTGATTTATTTTCGCATCAAATATGACATATTTTTCACCACTCTAAAACGGAAATGGGGCTTTTCTTACGTAAAAACCGTGATAAACGATCTTTAGATATGCCTGGGTGCCTACCATCAACTTTAAGACAGCGATTCAAAAATAGCGCGATGCAGAATAGGTTCCTAAAATGAATTGCTTTCTTTCGTACTCTGACCTTCTAAAAACTGGATCGCAAATGAATCGCAAAATGTGAATGACCAAACGATTTGTGTCCTTATTTCTTCTACCCGTCTCTTTCACTCGATTCTGTCATGCCCGGAGAGTGAAAGGGACGGGTATAACCTACAGCTGTCGTGTTAACTTGGCCGAGTTATAAGTCAAATAAGAGTTGATGACAGCTCAGCGGCTGTGAAATGTCATTGAATGATCACTGAATCGCTGTCATTGATATTAAGCTGTCGTGGTACGAATAAGCGAAGCAGATCAGGAGCTCTATTTTTGAATCACTCGGGTCGAGACGAGCGCTCGATTTCTACTGATTTTCGTTCGGAATCTGAAATTCCGTATTTTTGAATCGCTCGACCGCAACGAGTGCCCCTACCCACTCGTTGCAGACAGGCGAGCGATAGAATAACTGTCAAAATCAATGCGTGTGTCCCATCTCACGTTACTTGTTCTTGTCAAGTTTGTGAAAACAAGCAAATCTTTTCGTTTTGTTAGTAAAAAACAATTTATTGTTTTGACGACATAGTCACAAAACTAAAAGCACAAAATATACTTTAAGAAGGAACAACTTGAAAATGCGGTGCAAGTGCAACACAAATTCACAATTCACAATCACAACAGTTTTTTCTTATGTTGTGACATTGATTGACAGTCAAAAAAGTTTTTTAAACATAAATATTACGTTCCGTTTTCGTTGCGGAAGTTACCAGTTTTTCTAAATTCTGCGTGAAACGGATAAAACCCGACATATTGTATTATGTTGGCAGCACTGGAAACGAACGATTCAACAATACGGAAAATCGGCGCGTCATGCGACTTGGAAGACGAGTGCGACTTATGTCGCATGCGGCAACTCGGTGTCATACGAGTGATTCAAAAATAGAGCTCCTGGGGGGTAATTGTCTAACTCAACATCAATCGCGATCGCATTCAGTTTGAAAGATATTGTACGACCATTGCAGCATCAATATAAATAATTTTGACAACTTTCTACAAAAACAAGTGATGGATGTCAAATCGATGTCAAACTGAAAGCGATTGCGATTGATATTGAGTTAGACAGTTACCCCCCAGTTTAGGTTCCTAAACAAAACCGCAATAAGAGTTGATGGTAGGCACCCTGTTAAGTAAATAATTCGTATCGTAATTAGAACACCACATTTTGAAATTTCTTGACAGAAGAAAAACAAAATACCTAGGTAGGTCCGAATCTCACTTTCGCTTGGCGATTTCATTTTAATCATAAGTTGTGCTTTCGCCTTGAGATCGCTTGAAGACGGAATACTTATTTTAAAACACATTTCTCAATAAAATAACTATTTCCGCATATTACCTACCTGATCGCGAGAGAATATTTGGATAAAATATAGCGTAGGGAATAGTGTACCTTAGCTTTCTACTGGTTTCATTTTCAAAATCGGTCTCGTAGTTGTATACTTTTGTGTGACCAAAATTTGATTAGGTATCTCAAGCTCCTCCGTGTCGGAAGGCACGTAGCTGACGTAGCCGTTGGTCACAGCTGCGATTGCAGTCGTTAATACCCACCAATCAGCATTGGGCCCACGTGGTGGGTCATGGCCTATTCTTCTTATCCATCTATAAGGAAGTCTGTGCTCCAGCAGTGGGAACATAAATGGTTGATTTATGATCAATTGGGCTAGCACAGTAGAGCAGTGGTAACTATGAACATAGGATAGCTATTCAGCCAGAAGTCGTGGATTCGATTTCCGCTTAGGGCAGACATTTGTATGATACACTTGTCTGTTTCGTGGCTGGTTTTTTTTTTGTTACTTTTAATGGGTTTGCTCTCCATCCCAATCAAGCCCTTGGGCTAAGACATGATATATGATGGAGCGAGCTAACCCAGAAGGTGAAGGTAAAAGGTGGTTTTATTATTTAATAGCTTTCCACCTGCGGCTTCGCCCGCATGGACTACACGACGTTATCCCGCGGGAATGTGATATTTTTCCGAGATAAAAAGTAGCCAATGTTCCTCTCCAGGCTACAAAGTATCTGTGTCCCAAATTTCAGCGAAATCTGTTCAGTCGTTTTGGCGTGATTGAGCAACAAACATCCAAACATCAAAATTTTCACTTTTATAATATTACTAGCTGACCCGGCAAACGTTGTTTTGCCATATAACAGTGGACGCGGTCACCAACATCTTGTGTGTGTGTGTTTACTGTTTATACACCAAAAGTTGCCTACACCAGACAACAGATAGCGCTAGTTACACACTACCAAAAAAGGGGCCCAAACTTGGTCTCTATTTCCTACACATAAAAAATTACTCTGTGAAGTAGAGTTAGTGTCAGATAGCTATGCGCGCATGCGCGACGGGGGCATTTTTGGCGCTAGTTACAGTACATTTTTTTAATCTAAGCTTTTGGAAAAGATTAGTATTCGATTTAGACCGCGCAGACTTCAGTTATTACATACTCTTTGGCAACGGCAATGGAAGAAATGACAGTTTTGTATCGAAGGTACGACAATTAAACGATTTTTCGAAGAAAATTAAAATTTTTATACAACTTTCCGGAATAATAAGTAGCCTATGTTACTCTCCAGCTCCCAAACTATCCCCATACCAAATATCACGTCGATCCGTTGCTCCGTTTTGACGTGAAAGAAGGACAAACAAACAAACAAACAAACAAATAAACAAACAAACAAACACACTTTCACATTTATAATATTAGTATGGAATATGGATAGTAGAAAAACGTTCACATTATAATATTAGTACGAAGTAGGATTTATATTGGCACTAAACTTCCGCCCACAGCTTCGCCCGCATGAACTTCACGACTTTATCCCGCGGGGATGTGATATTCATCCGAGATAAAAAGTAGCCTATGTAGTCTCCAGCTTCCAAACTATGCGAACACATGGCCAATACCAACAATCACGTCAATCCGTTTTGCTCCATATTGACGTGAAAGACTGACAAACAGACATTTTTGTAATTTGAGTATGTATCATTGTTGCTTCTGATTCTGATATCTGTATAAAAGTGCTACCCTTTAACGGGCAGATTTTTTTGCGTCATTTTAAAAAATATACATTTGGCGCTATTGCGAATGAAACTAGCAAACTTCAGTTTTGTTACATTTGTGCATTACGCCCGTTCCGGGACTAATCAAAAAATACATAAGAGCTATCATAATAAGCAAGCAGTTTCAATAAAATCGACATGTGATGTGGTTACAGGCCGCTATACTAATTTTGCTCTGCCCTATAAAGGGAGCTGTCGGAGTCAGATCGAAGTGTTGTGTCTGTCAGATATGACTTATATGCCAGTCATCAGAAGATGCAAGTTCACTTTCCAGTGTTAATAAAGGGATTAATTCACTGTAATCATCATTATATAAACTCGAGATCTCGCGCTATGCTGCTACCGAGTGTAAGTTCGGCCATCACTGCTTTTGATAATACTAGAGCTGCTGATAAATGACAATACTTTTATTATTTATTTCGCACTAGTGGAAATATTGAAAAGTTCGTTAACTTCACTATTTACTATTAATTTTTAATCTTATGTAATTATGATTATCAAGTGACATCAGCCTTTGAACCTCTTAGTAAGTTGTTAAACTGTTTATCATGCAAAAGTGCTTTCGCTTCTGGATATCTCCAAGTTATACGATTTACCTAAGATATTTAAAACTTTCTTCATACAGACCCTGCATCTGCAAGATAGCAGTAAAGTGTGATAAAAGTTAATAGTTTCTCGCAAAGAAGAAGACACGAAAATTTTACGCATGCGCAGTGTGAATTTATCCAGTTTCCATCTGGGCAAGAGGGAGGTTTATATCTCAGTCGTGGTGCCGTTTCTAAACGATAACGTACTGGCCACTTGGGAGTTATTTATTATACTACGGGTTCGAATAAAAAACTTTTTTCCGAAAAGTTGCCGCGTTAAGACCTGTGCAAACGTTGTTTTTGAATTTTGAATTCATTTGTTATTTAAACTAACAACTTCTTATAAAGTGTAAACTATGATAATATGTAAAATGATTATTGTTAAGTTGTTAACACCAGCGTGGCTGTTTTGTGTGATTGCTGCAAAAGGTAAGTAGGTATTTAATAAAATAATAATATGATTATATTCTTATCGTTGTAATAAGGTTGAGCTGACTCATTTGTTGTAAATAATTTCTATTATACTTATTGCTTATTCAAAATAATAAGGTCTGGATTGAGAGCTATTCAACTTGCATTTATATGGATACTTATTAAATATGTGAAAAAGGTTTCAAGTACCTAAGTAAGTACGATAGTGTCAATTATTTAAAGATAAGATCGTCTACAAGGACTAACTAAAGTTCGTCAATGTTGACCCTTGTACCTAAGTTATCACTCCGTTAGGTTCGGTATAGTTTTTTTTTTTGTGAAAAGAGTACAGAAGAACAGACATTTGTGTTGGCTGTTTCCTTCAGAGAGTGATGATCAATTATGTTTGTCAATTACACCAAATATCTACTAGTAAATATAACTTTAATTAAGAACGTCTTTTTGAAGCTATATAATAGTTAAAGAATATGTTTTATCATGTGATAAAATAGACTTAATTGTGTTGTACACAAATATTTTTCTGAGGCAGGAAATGAAAGGAATTTAACAACGACCTTCTATCAGTAGGCAGGCATTATGATACCTCTTCGCCAAATAGACGTCTATTGCTGAAATTCTGAAATCCGCATACCTATTGCATTTATAGGTTAAACTGATGCGATATCACATACCATCTTCTGAGTAACAATGTTACTCATTGCTATTTGCAATTCGTCTCAAATTGTATGCACTCTGTGTGAACAAAGTTAAATCCGTTTCGCTTATACCTACGAGATGATGAATTCATTTACTTTGAGAATCTGAATGGTTCTACAATAGTCATAGTTAGTTAGGTAGCCTTTAAATTCCCTTGGCCAAGAAACTAATACATTTGTAGATAAAAATTTAGTGACAAACCATTTGAGAACGACTCAACCCGCGTACAGTACCTAATAAATGTAATGATTTATTTGTAGAGTGTCTGTGTGTATACAAAAAGAAAAGAAATTGTTGGAAAAAGTAATGTAATTATATTTTACTAAAGATTCCGCCTGCGGCTTCGCTCGCGTGGACTAAACGACTTTATTCAGCGGGAATGTGATATTTTTCCGGGATATACAGTATTTTTGTCCCCATACCAAAAATCAAGTCGATCCGTGCTCCGTTTTGACGTGGAAGACGGACAAACAAACAAACAAACACACTTTCACATTTATAATACCATATATATGTATGGATGTGACACATATAGAAAAGAATCGGTTATTCCGGATGCGAAAATAGAGCTCACAACGCGTTGCGGTCACTTTAAAACATACACATTGCGATATTTCGTGTTTCAAGCACTGATAAAAACGCTCACGACGCGTTGTGAAATCACAGAAAGACCAAATTTCGAAATTCGTGTCATGGCTGTCATGTTTTACGACCTTTTAGGTATAGTATAATTATATTGTCTGTATCACTATTATACCTATACTTTTTACAATACTTTTATTCTGCCCGTGAATTCTTTTACAAGCTTTTATTTAACTTGTTATGTTAGTTAGTTAGTGGGGGACAAATCTTGCAAGCTTAATTTGACCCACGAGTGTCCGATGGAGCTGAAATTTTGAATACAGATTTGGTTTAGATTACAATACAATATTAAAGTACAGTCAGCAAAAAAGCTTGTCATGAAAATGAAATTTTTACAAAAAACATATGACAAATATATAAGATTTTAAACTTAGTATGGTCAATTTCACAACTTATACAGGGTGTTTTTGAAGTCATTGGCATCCATTCGGCCCATTATTGTACTCATATAAAGCTATGTTTTTACGTGAAAAGGGGTGATGCCCGGCGTCAGCGCGGGCGCAGGGACGCAGGCAAAGCGGACATGAAGCATGGGCGACATTGTTTGTTTCGGTGAATTCCGTGCGCGAACTTGAATAAATTCACGTATAGTAGAGCCCGCTTTTTGTCGAGAGGCCAATGAAAGTAGTTTATGGCTTGTTTGTTATTTGAATATTGATTAATCAATGTTTTTTTTTATCAAACTGTTATTTTTAGTTATTTTAATTTTTATTTGCTATAGTGATCAATTACTGAGTATTTTACGCGATTTTTTCAGGTTTTTAAAAATAATTATTTTACGTCTTGGATTTGCATCATATTTTGGGAAAAGGCTCTATATCATGAGTATGTTCTTATTTTAAAAGGATGCTAACGACTTCGATTCCACCCTGTATATTATAAAATCTACCTACATATTATGAAAAACAGGATTTTTACCTTGTTTACAATTTGTTGTCGAGTCCCCGACGAGACAGGTTCCCGATATTTCAGCGCAGTTGCACGCGCCATGCCATGATCACGGAGTAACTGCTACAACTATATATTCTCATTTAATCAAACTTAAAATAAAACCACTATACTTCCTATCATTTAAATAAATATACATACGAATCCAGCCGGCCTAGCATGAGCGGCTTTTATCGGGCGATATGCTGATATGGTACGGCAAGTTGTCTTGTTTATCCCACTAAGGTGTAAGCAAGACGGCATGCCGTACCATATCATATCGCGTGATAAAAGCCGCTCATGCTAGGCCGGCTAGGTACTGTTATCTCGGTCACTTCGTGCAATAAATGATTGCCTCGGTGAAGTTTCGCCTTTCACCTGACATTCTATAATTAGTTTTTCTCGCGCCCGTCGGAGGTTCGAACAACGGAAAACATTTATTTTTATTTCTCTATAGATAACTATTTGATCTCTGAAAAAAATATAATGAGTTTACTTTTCTTTGGTCTGGTAAGTAGAAACTTACCAGACCAAAGAAAAGTATACTCATTATATTTTTTCTATAGAAAATAGCTAAGAAGATACTTAGCTTATTCTAACATTCGCACTCACAAATTAACACTGGAGGCCAAGCCTGCTAACGTTAAGTCATTATCGTGTCTCAATCGTGTTTCAATTGTAGTGCTTTTTAACACACTAGTTACAAGAATTATGACAATATGATGTGATGTAAATGTAGTGTGTGGTGTGACCATCAGTAGTATGGTGAAAAAAGTACACATTTCTTGAAACTAGTTTGTAAAAAGGCACTACCATTGAACTACAATTGCAACACGATTGAGACACGATTATGACTTAACGTTAGCAGAATTGGCCCCCTGGTTGTTTACCAAATTCCCTTGATCTACCAAATACCATGATTGAACTGTAATTAAAGATACAAATACGTATTTTAGTCAATTTCTTATATTTGTTTATACCATAATAACTTTATTATTTTATTACTAACGGCCGCCCACGGTTTCATCCGCGTGGTTCCCGTTCCCGTGGGAATATTGGGATAAAAAGTATTATTTATATTATTCCAGCTTAATCAGCCTATAATCTATCTTTGTTGCAAATTTCATTCAGATCAATCTAGTAGTTTTTGTGTGAAAGTGTTGAACATTATGTGAAACATCCCTACAAACTTTCGAATTTATAATATTAAGTAGGATTCTAAATAACTTTCATTTCTTCAGTCAACTGTTAAAATCTATTATAAAAGTTACGGAAGCTTTGCTATGGGTTCAGCCTGAATGCTACAGTCCAGTGTGATCAAAAGAGAACTACGTGCTATGAGTTTTAAAGAACTACGTGCTACGAGTTTTTGGAAAACAACGTGCTACGAGTTCTTAGAGAACTGCGTGCTACGAGTTTTAGAGAACTACGTGCTACGAGTTTTAGAGAACTACGTGCTACGAGTTTTAGAGAACTACGTGCTACGAGTTTTAGAGAACTACGTGCTACGAGTTTTAGAGAACTGCGTGCTACGAGTTTTTAGAGTACTACGTGCTACGAGTTTTTAGAGAACTACGTGCTACGAGTTTTAGAGAACTACGTGCGACGAGTTTTAGAGAACTACGTGCTACGAGTTTTAGAGAGCTACATGCTACGAGTTTTAGAGAACTACTTGCTATGAGTTTTAGAGAACTACGTGCTACGAGTTTTAGAGAACTACGTGCTACGAGTTTTAGAGAACTACGTGCTACGAGTTTTAGAGAACTAAGTGCTACGAGTTTTAGAGAACTACGTGCTACGAGTTTTAGAGAACTACGTGCTACGAGTTTTTAGAGAACTACGTGCTACGAGTTTTAGAGAACTACGTGCGACGAGTTTTAGAGAACTACGTGCTACGAGTTTTAGAGAGCTACGTGCTACGAGTTTTAGAGAGCTACATGCTACGAGTTTTAGAGAACTACGTGCTACGAGTTTTAGAGAACTACGTGCTACGAGTTTTAGAGAACTACGTGCTACGAGTTTTAGAGAACTAAGTGCTACGAGTTTTAGAGAACTACGTGCTACGAGTTTTAGAGAACTACGTGCTACGAGTTTTTAGAGAACTACGTGCTACGAATTTTTACACGAAGAAGTGTGCTACGAGTAGAGTTTTCACACGTAGGAGTGTGCTACGATTGGCTACGAGTATTTCTGTCGTAACCAAATAGTTTAGTTTAATCACACATTCTATTGCACAGCCTACGGTAATGACATGAGTTATATCCAATCATTCAGGTTAAGGCGATACTCGGAAAAATTATGCTAAAGCGAGATAGCAATGAGAA
Organism: Crambus lathoniellus; assembly: GCA_949710035.1. Lineage (NCBI taxonomy): Eukaryota > Metazoa > Arthropoda > Insecta > Lepidoptera > Crambidae > Crambus > Crambus lathoniellus. The sequence goes on along the minus strand of OX453305.1, from coordinate 9,624,239 downwards.
AACGACGCGCGCGGGAGCGAGACCGATTTTGCCGATTACGCAAAAAAAACACAAAATCACTTCGTATTCAAAAACGATAGCGATTTTTAAAAAACGCTTCTATACGATCCTAAATATTATTGGTGTCCACTAATTAAACCAATTTTCAATTGTATATGTATCCACATTTAAGAATAATCTTGATATTTCTTATTTTTTAGAGGTATTTTCGAAAATAAAAAGTGTCGAGCCAAAATCATAAAATCGTGTTTCTGAAACTATACGATTCTAGATAAAGGTATGAAGAAATATATATCTTATTACCAGATTTATAACAACTCTAACCGTCCTATAGTTTTATATCAAAGAGTCCATACTTTTTCCGAGTAGCGCCTTAATAGCCTTCGACTTCTTAGGCCCGAGTTAAACGATTCAAGTATCTTAAATTCTATATAATGTACTTAGGTATTACAACTTGATATATCCATTCTCTAAACGGACTATGTACTAACCAACCGTTCATCAAATACTTATTGCTTGTTACGCGTTGGCTGAATATCAGTTAAGGCCAGTTTTTTACTTTTTGGAAAAAAGCTAAGCTACAAAAGGGCTAGGCTATTAATCTAGTGGCTGGTTATGTAACTTCGCTGCGACATATCCATATAAATAGTACGCAGTCACGCACGTAACTAAAGTTAAGGCTCCTACACTCGTAGTTGCCAATTAGCATGGAAACTTAATAAAAAAGAAGCATTAAATAGTCTTAAAATTTTGTTGTTTTGTGACTTAAATCTCCTATAATGAAAATCAAAAATAACTACGATATAGTAACTTAACGTTTTGTTGGTAATTATATTGACATTGAAAATTACAAGTAAGTATACGACCATTATTTAGTACTATTATATAAATAAATAAATAAATAACTTCTTACATTTACACCAATTATCTAAGCCCATGTTAATTTCATTAAGAAACTGTATCATGGAAAACTTGATAACGGATTAATATATACTTAAATACTTTTTGTTTGTAAATACATACTAAATATACATAGTTAACACCCAGACCAAGACGTCCGACCAGGGCGTCCCAAAACTATGCCACATGGAGGGAAAGTACCTTAAATACTGAAGATACAAAATTTTACTGAAAGGAGACTTCATTTTTATTTTAAAAAGAAAACGAACTGCATTTAAAGAATTTTGAATAATCACTTCTCTGAACTGGTAATCGAACCCGCTCAATGTAAAAAAAAAAACTTTTATTTTATTGTACCGATCGAAAGGCTCGATTATACCTAAGCATTTCTTCTAAATAACATAGCATCTTAAATAAAAGGAAGACTACGAAATTTAACATTTAATGTTGAATAAAAAGTTTGTGCAGCGTTATTTATGAATAGCCTTTTCTGTGACTGTCGTGCTCAATACTTTAACAATTTCAATGTAGGTATTACTAACGAGTGAAGATTGAAGCAATTATACCTAATTTCTCTATCATAAGTGTTTGAATATGTGATACGTAACACTACCTCGATTGGTTTAAAAAAGTTTGAATAATTTGGTGCGGGTTCGATTCTCGGTTTGGACATGCTAGTATTAAAAATATCTTTGAATGCAGTTCGTATTGTTATTTAAATAAAAATAAATTCCTATTTCAATAAAACTTTCTATCTACAGTATTTGGTGCTACCATGTGGCATAGTCATTGGATGCCCTGGGGGCGTCCCACGACTATGCCACATGTTGGAATAGACCGCACCAAATTATTCAAACATTTTTAAACCAATCGAACTGGTGTTACTTAACACATTTTAACTTTATCAAACACTTTATGATAATTGCTTCAATCTTCACTCAATAGTACTACATTGAAATGTTAAAGTTTTGAGCACGACAGTTACAGAAAAGGCTATCCATAACGCTACATAAACTTGTTATTCAACATTAAATGTTAAATTTCATAGTCATCCTTTTATTTAAGATGCTATGTTACTTAGAAGAAATGCTTAGGTGTAATCGAGCCTTTCGATCGGTACAATAAAATTAGAGAAATATTTTTTTTACATTCAGCGGGTTCGATTCCTAGTTCAGACAGGTGATTATTTAAAATTCTTTGAATGCCGTTCGTTTTCTTTTTAAAATAAAAATGAAGTCTACTTTCAGTAAAATTTGATATCTTCAGTATTTAAGGTACTTTCCCTCCATGTGACATAGTTTTGGGACACCCTGTATATTCTGTGCCATTATTAATCGAACCGTTTAAGTAAGAAAATCGTGCTTATTTTTGGATCTTTTATTTTTTATAAATGCAATTTTAATATGTGTGTAAATTTATATTATAATAAAAAAAAACAAAACAACTTCTACATGGTTTTACATAAATATTTTTCGACAGCTGGCTATTTAGAAAAACCTTTTTATCTTATTTAATGTTTGCAGAGTTGCCGGCTACATGCCCCTTAATAAGTAACAAATGAATGCCATTATGTGATGTTCAGCATTGCAAAATTGTCTGTTCTCCGACTTTTCTCTGCTGTTTGTCTTCGCGTTGCTAATTGAATTATCACCCGCAGACCTTTGCCGAATGCCTTTGATATTATGATTTACATTTGAAGCAGGCAGAATTCGTTGCCTTTAAACCTTCGATCAACAATTAGGAGCCAGAACAGACGCAAAAATAAATTGCGTAACCGCTTCAGTTCAGTCGGTCGTTATTGTTCGGCGAAAAGATTAATTACTTTGCATAGGTAAATGTTGTCGTGTTCAAATTTTTTTGCTGGTTCAGAAATTAATTGGTTTGAAATTATACTACTATTATGATGTAACTTCGGTTTCATTATTAAGAGGTTATTGTATGTAGGTATTAATAAATATTTTAAACAAAAAACTAGGTAAAAATTATTTTGGTATAACAATGGCTTATACATACACGTCGGTCGTGTTGCCTCTTAGTTCTGAATATATTTTTTTAAACTTTTAGAGCACAAAGTAGTCAAAACCGGTAGGGACCTATATTTTTTTAGACCGTGTGGTCACACTTTTTTTTCATAGATTGGACTAAATAAGTAATAGGGAGAACCTGTATAATTTACATTGAAAGCTTGGCTTAGACTTAGGGAATATGAAAAACCTTTTTTTATGAAGCGAGACCTGAAAAGGGACGTTTTAAATTCCATTATACCGGCTTGAAAAGAGGTTTTTATAAAAAGTCTAAATCTTATTACTAGATTGACTAGGGTAAGGTATTATCTCGCCCAACAGTAGGTATTATTGAACATAGAATTTCCATAGATCATTGGTAAAGTGCCCGGCGATAACTATTGCTAATCGACCTTGGGAAAGACCGTTATCTTTATTAGAATGTCTCATTTAAACTAAAGTTTTAATTGTGTTTATTGTGTACCTACCTATACTTGAGCTGCAGTTTTCCATTTTTTTTATTTTTATTTTACCTTAATAAAAAATTAAACAGAATGTGCAATATTTATCGCTGGGTACTGTATTGATTTTAACCTTTTCGATACTCCCTTTACAATAGTTATGCAAAACATTTTAGTAATTTCCAATTATTTCACTTTGACAGCCATTCAATCGTGAACATCTCCATACATCCAACACTGATCAAATACTTAATTTGCTCATTCGATATATTAATAGAAATACAAGCGAAAATGTTTACGTTAAGGCATACTTACCCTGCAAAGTGATTTATAATCCCTAAATTTTTTAATCGCGATATTGTTTTTAAATATTTCGCGCGATATTTTTTATACACAACATTGCACGCTGTAACACTTTACCTTCATCACACCTGATGTAAAGTGGTTTTAAGGCTGAAGGTGGAAACTACTACCACCAACCAAACCAAATACAATAGGTATCCCCACTGGGAATCGAATCCAGGACCTCTGGGTCTGCAACCAGTGGTGTGAACCACTAGACCACAGAGAAATTAAATTTAAATATTTTGCGCGATACTTTTGGGTTGTAATGACCTAATTCATCACCAAACTAACCTAATCCACATAAACTGAAATGGGCACTGCGTTCATTTCAGTATTTCACAATCATTTCAGAAATTATGGAGCCCCTAAAAATGCACCTTTTTTGTGGCTCCATAAATTATTTCTCGATATTTTTAATTGCTAGTTAATACGGGAAAGAATAATACAATTAATAGTAGTACATATACATTTGAACTTAATATTCAGTTAAATTAATCTGTAAATGTTTTTAAAGTACAAATAAAAACCAAAAGTTTTTTTTAAATATTTCTACTAAATTACGAACAAATTGACTTATACTTGATAATAAAAGGTACGATAATCTAATAAAAAATGGACCCAAAGTAATTTCATCGACAAAAAAAATTAAGGCTTACATTTTTCAATTTCAAATTACTAATTTTACTTTCAATTGATATATTTCAAGTGCTTAAATAATAGAGATACCTTAAAAGCGTTTAAAATGAACTTATAGAAAAAAGTAAATCGACTCGACTATTTACCTACGCTTTGGTACGTACAGAAAATCCATAAATTGATCGACGGGTTTTGGGAGGGTTTCATTTCTGTCATAATAGGTACCTTTATTGTTAACATATCATAAGTCAATCTTTCGCATCTTATGTTTCTTTGAAAGTTTTTTAATGATACCTAAACACGTAATCCTAAAATAAGTGCCATACCCAGATAAGCTTAAAACTCTTTTTTCTCATAAATTTTTTAAGTTTCTTAAAATCAGAAAGAAACGTTTAAAATTGATGAAACAATGATGCTAGATTATTTTATTTCTGAAAACCCATGTATAGGTCGGTCGGCTTAAGTGGGTGAAAATGCCAGCATAAATAGTTCTCAACCAGACTTTTGTTAATGGCTTACCTAAACAACATTATAAATAGAATATGCTGAGGTTTTTTGTTGTGTTACAGATGAGCCAACTTTTGTGGGCAACAGTACCAACATAACGGTGGTAGAAGGAAGGGACGCCACATTAACTTGCAAAGTTGAAAATTTACAGAATTTTAAGGTAAGACTATGAAGCATATTCATTATTACATAAAGTTTAAGTTTTTTAATTTTTACTATAGCTGCTCCTCTACAATGAGTTTTTTTTTCATTAAATATGTAAAACAACTCGTATGAGAATTTAGAGTTCCGCTACTGCCCATCAGAGGCGCTGTACAGATTCGCATATAAATTACATAACATTTCTTAGGGCGTTTGTGCACTACACTGTCGACTACAAGTCACCTCCAATGCAGTTGGTAGCGACTGTATTAGCAGGAAAATGATAGTCCTCATCCTTGACGAAATCCTTCCTATCATCACCTATATCCTAAATTATTCTCTGTCCAATGGTGTCTTTCCATCGTTATGGAAAGATGCCCAGATTACGCCACTCCCTAAAAAAGCCAATCCCTCGTCCTATTCTGATTATCGCCCCATATCCATCCTTCCATTCCTATCTAAAGTCCTAGAGCGTCTTGTCCATAATCAACTGAACACTTTCCTGTGCAAGAACAATATCATGAATTCCAATCAATCCGGTTTCCGACCTGGCCATAGTACTACCACTGCACTAGTCAATATCACGGATGACATCAGATCTGGTATGGAAGCTGGGAATCTTACAGTCCTATCCCTGCTCGATTTCAGCAATGCTTTCAATACGGTAGATTTTGATGTCCTTCTTGAGACACTTAGCTCTATTAACATATCTCCAACAGTGGTTGAATGGTTTCGTAGTTACCTGTTAGGTCGTCGGCAACGGATCCGTATAGAGAATTCCTTCTCTTCGTGGCGTAACACCACCGCTGGCGTACCACAGGGTGGCGTTTTATCTCCTCTTCTTTTCGGTATATTTATTAATCCTATTTCCCGTCAATTAATTTCAACCTACCACCTTTATGCAGACGATTTACAAATTTATTCTCAAGCCTCTGCGGACAATATTTCTTTAGCCATAGATAACATCAATAGGGACCTGGTTCAAATCAGCGAATGGAGCAGAGCGCACGGGTTAACGGTCAATCCTGCTAAGAGCCAAGTTATTATAATTGGAAGCACCCGGCAAAGATCCAAAATTGATTTTACTCAAGTGCCAGCCATCACCTTCGATGGCACTGATCTCCCACCCCGTAACCAGGTTAAAAATTTAGGCGTGCACTTCGATAGCAATTTAAGTTGGGGCGTGCAGCTTCAGGAGGTAAGCCGAAAACTTTTTGCATCTGCTGGCTCTCTGCGGAGGCTCCGTAACTTTTTACCAACTCCCACTAAGGTTGCGCTAGCACAAACTTTACTTCTTCCAATTCTAGACTACGCCGACGTCAGCTATCTTGATATTACAGAAGAGCAACTAAATAAGCTTGAGCGCCTTCAAAACTTTTGCATAAGATTTGTATTTGGGCTTCGCAAATACGATCATATTTCTGAATTTCGTAAGAAGCTCAGGTGGTTGCCAATTCGCCTTCGCCGGAATGCGCATATTTTGTCCCTATTGTACAATATTCTGTTTAACCCCTTTACTCCTTCTTATCTTAAAGATCGCTTCAAATTCGTCAAAGATTCCCATTCTCGTTTCTTGAGATCATCAGAAAACTTGCGACTGGAAACACCTATGCATTCAACCAGGTTCTTCGAAAAATCTTTTTCGGTGCAAGCTGCCTACCTCTGGAATGCATTACCGGTGTCAATTAGGGCCGCACAGACTATCCGCTTATTCAAAAAAGAGGTCAAAGAGCATTATCTCTCCTTTTGTTGCTGAACTAAGCCAGTAACAAACTATCTTATCTAGGTATATTATAGGTTATTATGTAGGTTCATGTAAGTTTATTGCTTATTTTATTGGTTGTTGAGTATGTATTTATATGTAAATATGTATAATGTTTATAAGTTATTAAGTATGACGTATTAATGTGTAAATATGTAGGTATATATTAATTTATTTAGATGTAAGCAGTAAGTTTATTGTTTTTTACTTAACACTTTGTACACCTTTAACTATCCCATCATACTTTGTTGTCTTATCCTGTCCATCCCTAGGTTGTCTGGAAGAAATCGCTTTTAGCGATAAGGCCGCCAATTGTATGTCTCCTTTGTATATTTTTTTTGTCTATCTGTATTATCTGTGTGTACAATAAAGTGTAAATAAATAAAATAAATACACTGAATTTTACCGATCCGGAAAAAAACGGATGCTTGTATTTTAATAATTAATTATTATAAATAATAGAATTTATTTATTTCGTGTAGTTTAGGGTTTGAAACATTGAAACTACACGAAATAAATAAATTTTTACTATTATAAATGATTAACTATTAAAATACAAACATCCGTTTTTTTCCAGATCGGTAAAATTCAGTGTAGTGCACAAACGCCCTTATATACTGTACAGTAAACGGTAAAAAAAACTCATGGCAGAGGGGCTGTGGTGTGAAAAAACTAAAATATATTTTATATAATAATATAAGTACTCATGTACACTCTTTCACTATATTGGAAAATTTAAAATATAAAATGTGTGATGAAGTTTTTTTAATTTTACGTTATGATACCGATTGTCAGTGACATTTAAAAATATAACTGAATTATGTGCGAAATTCAACACCAGAGTAGGCGCCAGATCCGATTGTGTACCAAACAATGGCAAAAATACACAATCCGAACCGACCACGACCCATTGTTGAGATCTGATTTCCCACAAAAATATTGTATTTATTTATAAAATGGATTAACTATTTCTGGTAAACTGACAATATAGCTTTTAATAACATTGCCAGTACTGGCATCAGCAGGTTAGTTTACTTCAATTTTTTGTCAGAAATAGCTCATTAATAAGATTATAAATGTTGATTATGTCGAATTCACCAGTGAAACCAGTAAATTCACAGAAACAAGTTAGAACATCCGTACTAATATTATAAATGTGAAAGTGTGTTTGTTTGTTCGTCCGTCTTTCACGTCAAAACATCGACGTGTTTTTTCTATGGCGATAGTTTTTGGAGCTGGAGAGTGACCTCATCTATTTTTTATCCCGGAAAAATATCACATTCCCGTGTGATAACGTCGGAACTATATCACGAGGCCAAGCTGCAGGCGAAAAGCCAGTATACACATTTAAACATTATCATTATTCCTTTCTATCATAATGTAGGAATAAATTACTTCTTTCTTGTTACGATATTAACATTTTATTACACACTTACACATCACACAGTGTACTGATCGTGTTGGAGCGGGGACCGTGGGTTTGCTCCCTTTCCGGTACAAATATATTTGTAAAGAAGGGAATCTCGAATTCTGATATTCGTAATAGAAGAGTTCAAACTAACCTTTTTTTACTTATTTAAATTTTTACTTTTTTGCATTCACAATGCAATTTTTATCATAGAAAAATGGAAAATAAAGTATTTAGAAAAAATCGACCCGTCTCACAACCATCGGAGCTGGTTTTTTCTCTTTTTTTACTTATTACTAACTGCTTCCCGCGGTTTTACCTGCGTATTTCCGTAGGCATATCAGGATAAAATAAGTCCTAAGCCATCCGGAAATAATACTTTTAGATTTCTACAAGTGAAGGAATATTCAAAATTGGTTCCGTATTGAAAAATTGAAAATGAAGTGTGCAGACTGCTCTAACCTCTGAGCTAGCAGAGAGTCTCTGAGAGCAGTCGCCTGGATAGCAAATGGTCGTGGTCGTGGGTTCGAGTCCCATCGGAGCTGGTTGTGGACGGGTCGATTTTTTCTAAATACTTCATTTTCAATTTTTTAATAATAAAAATCGCATTGTGAATGCAAAAAGTAAAAATTTAAATAAATTGGTTCCGTAGTTCCAAAGATTACCTCAAACATCCAAACAATTTTTATGTCTAAGTATAACAATATTGGCGTAGAATGTAAATCTGTTAGTCTGTCTGTGCTCTAGTTAGATCTTTCAATTGTTTTAAATGCACAGCCTATAAATAATTATTACCAGCCAACCCTCGCAAATCCATCTATGCGATTCAAAAGTTAACTCATATGTTAACACACCTGACAGGTAATATATTGTAATATGTTCTTCCTTCCGGTTATTTCACGCGCAAGGTAACCACGAGTTGTCTATTTACGCATCCCATTAGCAAGAGTAATAGTTACCATAATTCATTTCTCAAACTAATGTGTTTCCATTCGCGTAGAAACGTAGGAACATAGAAAAGGTCCGCCCTGTACGCCACACTCGTAAATATTGGGCTCTTAAGGCTCCTACACTCGAAGATGCTGTGCTGTAGTTACATAGAACAAGATTGGTGAGCTAGTGGGCTCAAAACGCAAAAACAAAATCAAAATATTGGTATGCCACTAAATGAAGATCTAAATTTTAGATTCTAAAACAACCACGACATCCCTTTTTGAAGTGTACGTATTAAAAAAAATCGATCAAGAGCATGTCGGACTCGCGAACCGAGGGTTCCATACCATCATAAATAGAAAAAACTACAACTGTGCTTCACCCAAAGCAACCTGCGAGTAGGTGGGAAGCAGGACATTTTGGCCCTAAATAAATCGTAAAAAATGTTTTCATCGGCAAGGCATATTTAATTTTGTCCGAGAATTTGCGATGTAGAATATTGCAGTTTTATATCAGCGCCATCTCTTGACCGATAGTGGAACTAATTTACATTTTGTTGAGGATTTCTGAAAAGTTTACTATTTAAGAGACATCGTTTTATTTTTCCTGTAATCTTTACATTAGCTTCTATCACATAAAATAATTTCAGATTATTCTCTATGCATATTTTCTCATGTCTGAGTGTATTGTGGTAACACCTACCCGTTGTATTTTTTTATAATTGCCATAACACAAGTGCCTAAACTACTTACACAGTTTAGGATTGGAGCAACGTATTTGATTTTGTGCAATATTTATTAACTATTATTTAATTATCTGAGCTGAGTACTGGAGACCGCGTATCGGCAAACGTAGTGTAGTGAAGGACGCCCTCATACTAGGTGGAGCGACGACCTTTGCAGGGTGCCTAGCAAGAGCTAGATGAGAGCAGTCACTGATCGTGCTCGATGGCGTACTCTTGGAGAGGTCTATGTCCAGCAGTGGACTTTAATAGGCTGATGATGATGATGATCTGAGCGAATACTGTTTTAAGTGAAATTCCGTCGATAAAAATCGAACTCAATTCCGACTTTTATACGTAACTTAGGTAAACCCTTAAAAATATATAACCACATAATAATAGGTAGACCTACGTTGTAGTTTTTCATAAATTTTTTACTCAGGTATGTCTCGCATAGTTTGTTTTTTGAGAAATCCGTTTTAGCTAAGTTAAAGTATGGGTTACGGACCCCTTAAGAGAGAGTTGGCACATTTGTCCCTAGAAGAGCAATTATGAAGGTAAAGTTACTCCATTTAAGGCATCAGGCTCGTCTGAAATAACCCATTGTTCACCGATTTCCCTCGGCGGACTGGAGGGAAGAAAACAAGTAAGTATATTCTTGGTAATAACAAAAAATATGCGGAACTAAGTTTATTATGTTAAATTATGAGTAAAGCTCAGCTCGGCAGGAAGTTAAAGGCATTTTTTACTTTATACAGGGTAATTTTTTTATCAGTGCACAAATTTTTAGGATCGACTCAGAATCGATAAGTGAACAACTTTCTCCTAGAAACATGGGTCGAAATACGACAAAAATTTTTGGACTTCCCATACTAATTCGATCACGCGATCAGTCCGATTTGTATGAAAGCTCAAAAATTTTTTGTCATATTTCGACCTATGTTTCTAGGAGAAAGTTGTTCACGTACCGATTCTGAGTCGATCCTAAAAATTTGTGCACTGATAAAAAAATTATCCTGTATACCAAATACATAAAAACTTTGTGATCTCGTAGAAGAGGTAAATTTTTGATAAGACCCTTGTACATTGCTACTATTACTTGCTTTGCTTTGCTCTACGTCAAATGCGTTAGTTATGAATTATCAAACCAAAAATGTACGGTTCATTATATAGGGTATTCGCTATTTCGGATAAGGTAATGAAAAATCTTGACATAAAAAAGGTTGCCTTTGTGTCTTGCAGTCTGAACTCTGAAATATCTATAAATTTTTCATGTCATAGTCAAGAAAAACGATACGTTTTTCCATGGTTTTATTAATCTTTTAAAATTAAGTAATATTTTCCGTTTCTCCCTTTATAGCTACGCTCTTTATCAATAATACAAGCCAAGCAATAATACACACCTTTTTTATTACATTCGGGTTTCAAACTCAATATTCACATGAATCTTTTGTACACAGAATTGTGTATAAAAACAATCTCGTAAATTCAAAGAACCGATCAATCCTTTACGATATATAAAGAGGAGTTGATATCAAAGTAATGGTGTGAATCTTGAAAAGGGGAATAAATTTTGGATGTCTGTTTATGAAATATATTAGTAATCTGTGTAAATACATTGATTACAATGAATTGCAATTTGAATTTTATTTGTTGTTTTTGGCAACAAACACGCTACCACATCTTGCAATTAATTACAAGCTTTTGTATGTATAGTATGCATGTATGTCCGTTCGGGTCAAATCTTGCAAGCTTAATTTGACCCACTTCCCAGTGTCCGATTGAGCTGAAATTTTGTATGCAAGTTTGGTTTGGATGACAATACAATACAATATTAAAGTACAGTCAGCAAAAAAGCTTGTCATAAAAATTATTTTTTTACTAAAAACTTATTTGTACTTAAACCTACGTACATTAAACTAGTAGTTCTTCTTTACGAGATTCAGCTCTTTGAAAGAAATAAATGTATGTATAGTAATCAGATGTGAACAAATCTTTCAAGAACAAAAATCTATTAAACTCCGTCGAAAAAGCTATAAAAGCATCATTTCAAGTCAAACGGAAAAGATCCTTTAATTAATGTTATAATTGAAAGCTTAGACCAAATGTGTCCGGCACTTATCATACTTTCACACCGCACTGCCCCAGGCTATAATTCTAGGTCCCCGATTCTGCAAAATATCGTTCTCCTCACAGGTATAAATGTGAAATCACAAAACGAAGTTTGCACGAGTTAACTTATGGAATGACATCCTTTGTGTAACCATAAAATTTTGCTGATATTGTGCTTTTATCAGCTGATGTTCTAAAATGTTAGCCCTTAGAAAAAATTTACACGTCTCACAACTCTCACAAGTATCTCCGATGGGACTCGAACCCCTTTTCAAATTTGCAATTTTTACAAGTAGAACTTGTTCTTAGTCCGCCTGGCTTGCTACCACCATCATATCTAAGTCTGACACAATAACAACCATGTTTTCAGGATTTTTGTGTTCCGGCAGCTAGAGATAAGATATCCAGTTCCTCAGTGATTGAGGATTCCGGGATTAGTGCGCTTCCACCTTCAGCCTATCACCACTTAACATCAAATGTGATGAAGGCTAAATGCTACCCCGTTGTGGATAAAAAAATGATCTCTAAATCAATAGGTACCTAACTAAGAAAGTTTAATGGGATGGGTTAGATAGATTTCGTGGCCTGATAGATTAGTTTGTCGGATCTAGTTCTAGTTGTGTAATCAAAATTTGATACTTCATCATTAAATCTACAATTTTGTTGCTTCTAGTTTGCCGTCTTACAAATGCTACCTACTGACTGAATGATTTGGTAGCACAAATTAAATAACACAAAAATACTGATGGTGCAGCGAATGAAATGGAATAAAAAAATAACTAAATTCAGAAATAACACTACTCACATCAATAATCGCCATTTTGAGAACCTAATGAAATGAAAATTGATAAAAATAAAAAATAAAATAAAAAATAAAATATAATAAATGATAATTAAATGAAACGAAATGGGAACTGATTTGCACAGTCCATTTCACCATCAAAAGAGGTAGGTTTACCTTTGCATTCCAAACCGCTGTATATTTATTTACGGTCTCTGAAAAGTGCAAACTATCATTACGATAAACCCTTCAGCATCCTGCGTCTTTTGTCGTGAAACAGTGGTTACCCAGCTCCCGAAGATTTGATGATTGCACAGTTAATGCGAGCTGCTAGATTGGAATGCGTTACATGCGAATGTGTTCCCCGATCATTATAACCTTGGCCTTTTCATCCAAGAGTGAATGGGCACCTCCTGGATAAGCATGCAATACCCTAGACTGCATCCTGTCTGCTATGCTGGATGATGGTCAAATACATACCCAGTACAAACATAAAAAAAGAAAGTTCTTTGTGTGAACTGCTATAAACTGCCTATTGTTGCGGCTCATTGTGCGTCTACAACCGCTAATTGACTTGCTACAAAACAGTTGCTAAATTACTGATTTTTCAGTCCAATTTTTATTATGATTACGTCCTGTTTGTCAAAATGCCATAAATAAAGAATTACCGCCAAAGTTGGTATACTGACAAACTAAATCACTACCTTTTTTAGGGTTCCGTAGTCAACAAGGAACCCTTATAGTTTCGCCATGTCCGTCTGTCCGTCTGTCCGTCCGTCTGACCCCAGTCTAGCTCATAGACTCTTAGTACTAGAAAGCTGTAATTAAGCATGTATTTGGGTGAAGTGGGTATGTAATTTTTTTTTCTTTACTACTCCATAGTGTGGGATGTCGTTGGATAGCAATTTCAAAAATATTGTGGGTTTTTAAAGACAGTTTTTTGATTGAGGCATCCGTTTGTGAACTATTAAGCTTTAAAGTGCAAAATTTTGTTACGAGTCATGAGTCAATATGGACTTTTTGATTTAAAACTATAGGACGGTTACAGTTGTTACAAATCTGGTAATAAGATATATATTTCTTCATACCTTTATCTAGAGTCGTATAGTTTCAAAAACACGATTTTATGATTTTGCCTCGACACTTTTTCTTTTCGAAAAGACCTCTAAAAAATACGAAAAGTGAAGATTATTCTTAAATGGGGTTACTTACACTATTGGAAATTGGTTTAATTAGTGGACACCAATAATATTGAGGATCGTATAGAAGCATTTTTTTTTAAATCGCTGTAGTTTTTTAATACGAAGTGATTTTGTGTTTTTTTTGCCTAATCTGCAAAATCGGTCTCGCTCCCGCGCGCGTCGTTTTCTCATTGCTATCTCGCTTCAGCACATTTTTTCCGAGTATCGCCTTAAACACGCATTTAGTTAGTAATTGGTTGTGTTTTTTAAAGGGTTTATAATAAAGCGTGATTGTATCCGTGACAAATTGTTTTAGTTAAATGAACAGTTCGCGCAGAAATGTAAGATGTGCTTATAATTATTAGGTATACTTGATTAACCCTCCAGTACCCATATTCCCCAGTTCCCCGAAAGAGTTTAATTCACAAAGCTCCACAATTCTTTGTGTGAACTGATTTGCACTGCCCATTTTGTGACGGTTCATTGTGAGAAGACAACCGACGACAACCACTAATCGTTCACTTCCTACGAAACGGTTGGTGAATTAATTAACCCCTTTGGGTATGTTCGCCCTTTGAGGATGTCGGCATACTCGTAATGCAACTCTGCGAGTCATTGGGAACTAAGTAGTTGATTAAATGCCTTATCAAGATCTTAGATGAGTAAGATCCTACTAAATTATGAACGATAAAAGGTTAAAATATACATACACAGATAAATAAGTATTAGAAATATCCTTTTTGTATGAAAGGCTCGCAAGTACAACAAAAATACTAAAAAAGTATTTTTCTTTAGTAATGATTTGTTATTTTAGTATTTCACTAGTACTTTGAGTAAAATAAGTAGGTAAGTACAAACGGAAAATTGACAACATGGTAAAAACAAAACATTTAGGTACCTACTTACAAAAACCACAAAAGCGTTATGTTATGATTATGTTTTGTTTTACAAGCACTCGTACTAACATCGAGTGCAGTATTTTTGTAAGTATGTTTACTTGTTCTAATTCCACCTAACCTTGCTACAACTATTTTATTTAAAGTTGCAGCCGTAACAATGTTTCAAGTTTGTTGTATTCCCGTCCCGCAGTTAGAGATAATACAAAGCCAGTTCCATAGTGGTTAAGGATTCCGGGAGCAGTGCGCTTCCATCTTCAGCCTTATCATCACTTAACATCAAAAGTGATGAAGACTAAGCGTAACCTCGTTGTGCATTAAAATTACTTTATACTTAAAACCTAAGAAAGCTTTATATGCACACGGATACGCTACGAGTGTGTCACATATTTTCTTTTCGCCGTAGAATCATAAATAATAATCCCTAGCTGTAATGTATCCCGCGAAGGGAGTATGACCGTATTTCCTGCTCATTTTTCCTAGCTATTTACAATTGGTGGGTTCAGAACATACGAGTACTTACTCCAGCATTCGAGAAATGATTGATTAATGTAACCCTTATCGCAAATACTGCGGGTAATATGAATTCTTCTTACCTTTACTTGACTATGTTTTTTTATTGCAAATTAAGTCTCCGATCAACAAAGTTTTTTTGTTGATCGAAGTATTAAGTAAATATGTATTTTATGTACACAAGGCAATTTTAAAAGTCAAATTATAAAAAATTACATAACTTAGAATTTTATCTTATTTGGATTACCAATAATAAGGTTATTTTCCCAAAAATAGATGCTACAACACAAAACGAAACAATCTTTAAAAAACATTAATTTAACGTTTTGTTTTCTTCCTAGGTTGCGTGGCTACGAGTTGACACGCAAACCATCTTGACGATAGGTCCCCACGTGATAACCAAGAACCATCGTGTATCAGTGACACGTGGAGACCCGCGGGCATGGGCCCTGACTCTAAGAGACGTACGACTTGCCGATGGAGGCCACTACATGTGCCAGATAAACACGGAACCTATGATCACGCAGACCCATCATCTACAAGTTCTAGGTATGTTAATAGAAGTTGCTCATGTGATAACCAAGAACCAGCGCATGTCAGTGACACGTGGAGACCCGCGGGCGTGAGCCCTGACTCTAAGAGACGTACGACTTGCCGATGGAGTCCACTACATGTGCCAGATATACACGGAACCTACGATCACGCACACCTATCATCTACAAGTTCTAGGTATGTTAATAGAAGTTGCTCATGTGATAACCAAGAACCAGCGCATGTCAGTGACACGTGGAGACCCGCGGGCATGAGCCCTGACTCTAAGAGACGTACGACTGGCCGATGGAGTCCACTACATGTGCCAGATATACACGGAACCTACGATCATGCACACCTATCATCTACAAGTTCTAGGTATGTTAATAGAAGTTGCTCATCTGATAACCAAGAACCAGCGCATGTCAGTGACAGACTCTAAGAGACGTACGACTTGCCGATAGAGGCCACTACATGTGCCAGATATACACGGAACGTATGATCACGCAGACCCATCATCTACAACTTCTAGGTATGTTAATAGAATGTTCTCATGTGATAAACAAGAACCAGCGCGTATCAGTGACACGTGGAGACCTGCGGGCGTGGGCCCTAACTCTAAAAGATGTTTGACTGGCCGATGGAGACTACTACATGTGCCAGATAAACACGGAGCCTATGATCACGCAGACCGATCACGTACAGGTCCTAGTCTATGTTGATCAATACTGACTGTTAACTCCTCGTGTGAACCGAGAACCATCACTTGTCACTGTCCGTGACACAAAGGACCCGTGGTCTAAGGTTCTGACCCTTGGAGACGTAGGTACATACAGACGTACAGACTACATGTACCAGATCGGAGCACCTGATCTCACAGACTCATCATCTACAATTTCTAGGTATGTAGGTGTGTCATGAGGTAGCCGAGAACCACCGCGTGTTTGTGACACGGGAGTGCCCTTGCGGGTCATGACTATAAGAGACGTGCGTCTTACTGACGGGTCTACTTACATATACCAGAACTTACACACTACATCAATACACAAGACAAAAACTTTAACCTCAGGCTCATATTATCATGAAATGATTAACGGCCAGAATTAATAACCTATCCACAGATAGGGATAGGTGCGATCCAGATTAGTTGCTAGGCAACACCTAGCAACACCATGGCAACTGTCGTTAATTCTGTGTTAATATCAAGCGTTGCATAGCAACTAATCTGGATCTCACCTATCCCTATCTGTGGATAGGTTATTAATTCTGGCCATTTGTAGGTAATCACTTCATAATACCTACTCTTAGTAGGTACTTTATAATAGTATCATGGACATGTAACATATTTTTCTTATAAGTACTTCTAAAACCAGGAAGAACTTGACTGTAATTTTTATGCCTTTTACATGATAGGTACCTTCACGGTATTGTGCACTAATAGTGCATGTACACTTTTTTGCGGTCAGGCGGGGGCGGTGCATTTTGCAAGTTTTTTGCGGAAGTAAGCTTCAAATAAGTATCTCTTTTCTCACAATGATAGCTTCAGAATTAAATAATCGCGTGCACGATAAGATCGCCACTGAATTTCAACATTTTAAGATATCTGTACAAAAAACTTAAACTTTTACTTCCTTCACCAGTACCACCAGACATCATGGACCTGTACAGCAGCAGCGAGGTGATGGTGCGAGAGGGAGACAATGTGAGCTTACACTGCGCCGCGTCGGGGACGCCACATCCCACCATCACTTGGAGACGAGAGGACTCGGTCGATATACGAGTGGGGGAACAAAACGGTGAGTAGTAGGTGAACAAAGTTGTCATTCGTACACCAGTGCCATCTGCCCCCTACACAAGTGGCTTTCTAATATCAATATCGCCACAGGAATAGAAAGAAAATGTATGGCATTGACATTTGCTATCGAAATGTCACGTGACCTCTAATCTCAATCCAGTACATTTTTAACCCCCGACACAGCGCAAAGAGGGGTGTTATAAGTTTGAGGCCTATGTCTGTCTGTCTGTACGTATATTCGTAGTGCCTAAACGGATCAGGCGATTTCATTGCGGTTTTTTTTAATTGAAAGCTATATTAATCGAGATAGTTCTTAGCCACGTTTGATGAAAATCCATCCGGCCATTTATGGAGATGGTCAACTGCCTGCCTAAACGGAAAAAGATACAGACGTGATGCTTTGACAAAAATAATGTACACCCAGGGCAAATTTAGGTGGCAATAAAAAAACAAAATTGCGGCAAAAAAATGGCCGCCAGAAATTAAGTTGCTCCGATTTGTTTGGCTGAAATGAGCGATTTTTTAATTTTATGTGTAATTTAAAAAGGGACAAAAAACCTTAAAAACGTCAGAAAATAAATTATCTCTCCCGGTCGGGGGACCACTAAATGAGAAGTAGTGAAGGGTATATTATACGTACCCCGACCGAGAGAGAAAATTTGTTTTCTGACTCTTTTGAGGTTTTTTTTGTGTCGGGGGTTTTTAAATTTTATTTTTATCTTTCTATTTTACTGGCGATATCGATAATAGAAAGTCACTTCTCTAGGGGGGCAGGGAGCTGATGGTGTGCGTAGGAGACTCTAAAAAATCTTAAAGTACTTATCATGTTAATTTCATGTTAGCATTTGGTGACATCGTACTTACCTACTTCAGTGTTTTTATTTTAAAGAGTTATAAACTCGACCATATACCTCTCCCTAATTTATCTTGGGTGAAATTTTCGCCTCCAACGACAGTGTGGGACGCAGTTTGTTTAAATTTATAAGGACCACTTGACAACAATAATAAAATTATGTAGCTTTAAGCTTTCTCTTTTCGTTCTCATAAATTTGTCACCCGTAAATATATTTTCTATGTAAGTTTAGTTCCAAAAAGTTTTATCGCAGGGACTGACGACTGAGGGTTGTTAGCAAGTTACTTCTTGTTGCTTTAAGTTATTTATTTTGTATTTGTTAAAAGCCGACACAAAACTTGCCTTAATGACACACTTACGTGCAGAAGAAGACACGTCATTAAATCAATTTAGGAAAAGTAAGTTCAAACAAGTTTTTTAAGTTACATAAAAATTATCACCTAACTCAATTTTGGGGGTACCTACAACAACTTTTAATTATTACATCTCAACACGGACAAAGTTTAAACGACAAAAAATGAGTAGGTACCTTATTCAAGTACAGTTTTGCATTATTAGTGAGTTGAGAACTCATAAACTCTTAAAAAGTTCGAGTACCTAACAAGCACTGTTTTTAAATTCTGATAACGATTTCTTTGGTGTTGGGATCGTAATTATTTCTTTCGGTACTCAGATTTCAGTTTAATTTAATATTTCTCCGTAATAAACCATTATATTCAGGACATGGGTTTCACGGTTTCACCTACATACAACAGACTACGCAACGGAAAAGGATATAAACGTTGAGCTCGACATCAAATAAATGACAATGGCATTTCCCTATGTTTGCTGAGAGCAAGGAGATTCTACAACGAAACTGGAGTTTTCAGCCTGAATAAAAAAGTGTTCACAGCAAATTTGACATTTAACTACGTAGTGGCTGTCAGTTGTCTCCAGTTGTCTCATATGACCATGAAGTTTGACTTTATACTCTGTTACGTTACCTCAGTATTAAGTGGAGCTTCATGCATATGACCATGAAGTTTGACTTAATACTCTGAGGTAACTGGAGCTCTCACCCTGAATAAAAAAGTGTCGCCAGCAAATTTGACATTTATGTATGTAGTGGCTGTCAGCTGTCTCATATGACCATACGTATTTTTTAAAAGTGTAGGTGAGACGGAAGACAGCCACTGTGTTATTTGTGGTATTCAAAAAATTGTTCTTACTGCACGCTCCAGTTACCTCAGTATTAAGTCGAGTTTCATGCATATGACCATACGTTTTGTTTCAAAGTGTAGGTGAGACGGAAGACAACCACAGTCTACAGAAAAGTGTTAGTACTACCACAGTCTATATATTTCCCTTTACGCTGTGGTACTACTATCTCCAGTGTCCTTGGTTGAATCTCCTTGGCTGAGAGCGAACATGGTATCTTAAAGTAGGTAATATTGAAAAAAATATATAACACTGGTAGTTACTGAAATCAAGGCTATTGTATCAGGTTTTGGTCAGTAATAATTTTCGTAATATGTAGAAACTAAACAAAGCAATCACAGCTCTGCTCTCTGCTCTGCTGTCTTCGATTTAAGTTTATTAAAAGGCTGCCCGTAGTCTTTATTTTATATTTTCTTTACCTCAATTCAACTTGAAGGAAAAATAATTTTCATTTCCTAGATACAGTGAGTTTTACTGTTTACATGTTTTACAGTTTACTTGAATATTCTTTACATGTTATTTAAATTTTTACTTTTTTGCATTCACATTGCAATTGTTGTTGTGAGACGGGTAATTTTTTTCTAAAATACATCATTTTTTTCTATTCTTTACATGTCCCAAAACAATCTGGCGGTTTCATTATAATGTAAAAATTCGAGTCCCATCGGAGCTAGTTGTGAGACGGGTCGATTTTTTCTAAATACTTCATTTTCCATTTTTCTGATGTAAAAAATATTCAAATCCCAGTAATTTGTCTATATTTTAGGTCAAAAATATCAACATCACATGGTTGTAAGCTACGTGGCAACAAATATACTGTTTCACATCATAAGTAAGTCATCGGCCGGAATGTAGGACAAAGAACACGTTATTTAACAAGTAGGCACCCATTTAATGCTCAGGTCGTCATAAAGGAAGAGATATTTTCCAGAAAGGCCTACTTGAAATAATTGCGTTGTTAAAGCGACCTTTTGTATTAATCTGTTCATGAATGAGCTTTTGATAAAAATCTCTTAATTTCCTACAAATCCTTTGATGCGACGGATGCGTGTTCATGTATTTCAGTGGTTGGGAAAACAGACAAACAGGAGAAGAAAAAAGCTTGTTTTTTCGGTCAACGTCCTGTCTCCCGAGGCTATCCGGCCCAAAAATATTGTCGTAAAACAAAGGTTGCGATAATAAATTGATATTACAATACTGTTACGAATCTGTTAGGATAAATTACCACACTGATGTTTTAGTATTTGTTTTTTCTTGTTCTATTTACGTTTCAATATTATGTAGGTGAGAGAAATTGGCACTTTAGCCTTTGAACTTTGACGTTTGCGACAGTTTATTATTAGGTCCATGGAGCTCGACTTAAAGTCGAGCTCCATGATTAGGTCACAAAATCGCGATCGTACCCCTATCGTTACAGTAATCGAATAGTAAACTATACCGTCCTTCAAAAAACTGTCAAAGTGCTGCTGTCAAAAATGTATTGAATTTCAGTTCTTTGTACTACCGAAAGAGGCGCTGCTCTGGTTTTGATACAAAATAATACGATCACGATAACGGTTACCATAACGGGTGGTTACAATACCAGTTTAAGCGCTAGGGCTACATAAAATCGTAGTGCGGGGTTAGAACACATAAAAATGTGTTGGCAATTCAGCCCTACCTTTGTAAGTACGAAACTATATAAAGTTTTATTTTCCAAAAAGTCCGGGTTCGATTCACGAACTTTTTTATATCTATGAATGCAGATGAAAAATATGTTAGAAAATGTTAACATTGCGACTACGTTTTCTGTTACGGTGGCGAAATCTGGAACTAACGTGTGTTGTTCTTAATGTCATTTTGCTGTCAAGTTGCTTTCCAACCATAGCGCCGCTGTCACCGGAACAGAAAAGATTGTCGATCTGCAACGTTAGATTAAAAAAAACGATAACATGGTTCCTAAGAACAGATCTTCGTATGTCTTTTAATAACAGAATTACGGAATAATAACACATATTATACTAGATATATCACTAATAATCATAAAGTTAATATACCTATCGGAATAGAGGAACAACCACGAGCTGTCAAACGAAACCGAAATTGGATCGCATTTGTGTGAGTAAAATTGTTTATGTATGCGTGTCAGTGATGTGCGTCATGTCGCTTTTCAGATTAATATCGATATCGATAATATTAAATAATTACAGTAATAAATAAATATATATTGGACACGATCACACTCATTGTTCCAATACCAAAGTATAGTAGCTTAAGCACTATTATTATGGAAATTAGAAACAACGACGGGTAATTACCACATACACCCAGACCCGAGGAAATATAGAAAAATTAGTCTTCAACATTTACCCGACCTGGGGGGCTACCGGCTAAAAAATATGGGTATGGGTATCGGCTTCAACTGTCACTTGAATTCCTTATTTTGATAGATTTTGCTACTTTGTTCTGTTGAACGTTGCTAGCTAGCTATCATTATACCCGAAGTCACAAAACAAATAACTTAAAGTAGCTATTTTTTTTACAAAATTGACTTAAAGTTCAACGTATGAAGTTCATATCCATAAAGTTATGCGGTAGCCCCCCTGGGGGGCTACCGGCTAAAAAATATGGATATGGACATGGGTTTCAACTGTCATTTGAATTTCTTATTTTGATAGATTTTTGCGGCTTTGTTCTGTTGAACGTTGCTAGCTAGCTATCGTTATACCCGAGCGACGTCACAAAACAAGGAACTGATAGTAGCTATTTTCTTTATAAAATTGACTTAAAATTTCAAAAAACGTATGAAGTTCATACCCTTAAAGTTACGCGGTACCCCCCAGGGATCGAACCCGGGACCTCTAGAGATAGCGACACCTTGAAACCGGTGCGTACACCACTCGGCCACTTAGGTCGTCTAATAATAATATATTAATATATAGTAATATTATCAATATAACTAAAATTCCCATCTTGGGAAGGGATTTTGCATGGCAAAAACTTCGATTCTGCGGTGAAGTATGCATATTTAAGAAAAACTCCCAGAGATTTTAAATCATTTATTATTATTATACACTAGCGACCCGGCCATGCTTCGCATAATCCTTTGAACAATTTGTTGGTGCTTCCACAGTGATAGTACGTTTCACCTCTCGCGTTTGGAAATATTTTTCATCAAAATGCTTACTGCATAATAATCAATTTAGTCCAGTTAGTTTCTGGTATCCAAGTTAGTATGTAATCTGAAAGATAATTATATTACTAATGATAGTATATGTAGGTACCTATTCTAACAGTCAAAAAGTGATACCTATGGATCAGTTAAGTATCTTAAATGGAATTACATTCCCAGGTAATTCATATCTAAACGTCTTACAGGTACTTTAATTACAGTAGGTACCTAATACATATTCATTTTTTACCGCATAAACAGTGGACACGTAATATCGATAACTTGATGCAGCCCTAGTGTAAAACGAAAATTATTTCTTTACACAAAATATTCGTAAATACTGCATTATGTGTAATCAATATTTGCTTGTTACATAAATAAATGTTTGTTGAAGAGCATTATCACACTTCTTGCTTTAAATTCGAAGCGCATTGGCAAAAATAAACCTTAGGAAGGGAGGTGTCGGTTTGGAATAATTTACCTGTGAACTGAACATTTTGCGGGATTATTTCATTGTGTTGTACAACAATCAATAACTGGGCAAGTCACCATGTTTCCATATCAATATTGGCTAAAAATATCTAAGATTGCACGTAAAATCCGAAAAAAATAAAATCCCTAAATTTTCAGCGTGCTGATAAGTGCTGACGAACTGTCAAACAGTAGCCAAAAACGGTTCTGTTACGTTGCATCACGCATCTCCTTTTATCTCACAGTGTTGTTGCTAGTGACATCCCGCTCGCTCAGCCCTTTGTTTCTCTATTCCGCTAAGGTATATTAACTTTATGCTAATAATAGTATTATTAAAACTTTATAGCTAATGGTTAATCTTCTTATAATCTAAAAGTATCTTATTCTACTTACTTGCATTATTGTTAACTCGATGTCTAAGAGTTTCCCTTGATAATGTTTTGTTATCACAATTTTCTTTTCTACTACTGAAATTGCTATGAAATTTAAGAATTAGATCGCCTTGAAAATGGATGCTTTGCAGCTAATTACTTTCTTGTCAAGGCTAATACTAATTATATTCCTAAAAATATTCCAACAAACCTATAAAAGGAGGATAGATTTGATTTAAAGGTTAAGATAATGGTTTCGTTGATGAAAAGAAAAACGCTTCAATGTGACAATGTTTTATGGTGTAAATGCTCGTGGGTCATATATTATGCTTAATACTAAAGTCTACTGTGCCTACGAGCTATAACTATCAAGCCCTAATTACAACTTTTATGCTATTCAAGTGTTCCTATTTTTATTTTGATATAAAATGAATCAAAATCTATTTTTCCAGTTTATCAAATCCTTATGTAAGTGTGCCGCTATCTCTGATGCCCCGGGTTCGAATCCCGGTCGGGTAAATGTTGAAAACGAACTTATCAACATTTTCTCGTGTTTGGGTGTGTGTATGTGGTAGTACCCGTCGTTGTTTCCAATAACCATAACACTCGTGCTTAAGCTTCTTAGTTTGGGATGGAGCAAAGTATGAGATGGTGTCTAATATTTATTTATTACTAGCCTTCCGTCCGCGGTTTTGTCCGCGTGGACTACACGACGCTATCCCGCGGGAATGTGTTGTTTTTCCGCGATAAAAAGTAGCCAATGTCACTCTCCATCTCCCAAACTATCCCCATGCCAAAAATCACGTCGATCCGTGGCTTCTTTTTGACGTGAAAGACCATTGATTTTTATTTACGTCAAATGTTTGGCTACTGGTTTGTATGATAAAAGAAAAGTTTTGATTTTGACTATTTCCACGAAATTTTGAAGTTTTTTGTCTCCAAAAAACCTTGAAAAAAAATAGCCGAATTGGTTCAGCAAAAATGAAACGAGTTTTGTGCTTAGCAACATTCATTTTTATTTGTATAGATAAAGAAGAAGATTAGCAACTTTGATTACGCCCACTTACTTACCTCTGACTTGAGAATTATTTTGACACAGAAAATCAAAAGCTGGGTTTGTCCAATTCCCGTTGAAATAACACGAAATCCTACCGTACGCCAGTCATACCTACTGGTTTATTTCAATTTGTTTAATATTCGACACAGTGACGAAGTGGAGCGGTGCGTGGCTAAACCTGACGGCGGTTCCTCGCGAGATGAACGGGCCCTTCCTCTGCATCGCCACCAACGGAGTGCCGCCCTCCGTCAGCAAGAGGATACTGCTGCACGTCCTCTGTGAGTCCCACTCACACATACACATAAAGTTAAGGCTAGGAATCCCTAAAATAGGATTTTAAATTATAAATTACTCTTAAATCACAAGTACTTAAAATTTGGAAAAAATATATGTTATTCTACAATTATTTATGTAGTGTTTCCGGCAGTTTTTTTTAGTTGAATCAAATAAAATGAAATGCCAAACATCTATCTAATCGTAATCCAAATATCCTATACTTGGTTTTAGTTAATGAAAAATATATGAAAATAATTGTCTTTGAATAGCCGAGAGATTCCGGCCGTTACAAGTTTGAAAAATTTATTATTTCTTTTTTAATGGTTCGCGGGGCGCTCGCGAGCTTACTGCCGGCCGGCTGCCGCTGCGTCCACGCGAAGTGTATCGCGCGCGTCCGAGCAAGCGTTAGCGTGCCTTTTTGGCCGGGAATCCTCGCCTTAAGCACACTGAAACAAATAGAAAGAAGCCATTCCACCTCCCACTCATTTATATGAGCCGCTCAAGTGGAGATGGCTGTGCGCGTTCCGCCCGAGCATGCTCTACCGTCTCACTCACTCTCCAGATGTCTCCATTTGAGCGGACGGAGTGCCGCCCTTCGTCAACAAGAAGATAATGTTGCGCTCGTTTTCTTTGAGTCCCACGTTTAAATGTGTTTAAATAATTAGCATCGAACTACTTTACTGAAAATTTTCATTAAGAAAGCTTTGATTTTGGCGAAATAATCAGTAACGTATTTGCACATCTGTAGAAAAGATTAGCTTAAAGTAGTCGTAGTACCGCTTATAAAACCAATGATTATTTTCCAAATATTTTGAAAACCTCGCGGTTCATGCTATAATATGAACAGTCAAGTGAGAGACGCGACCAAGTGTCTGCGAAACTGTAGAGACGCGGTAGCGCGTCAGTCGTCATCTGGCTAGCCTAGCACATTTACACCTTCGCGAGAGGGTAAGCTATGTGTATGGGTCTCGCCTCATCTCGTACTTCACAGTGCTCACGAGACGGTAGCGAAGCTGCGAGGCGAGGCACGGGCGAGGTACGAGGGCGAGAGTATACTAATAGCGGAAATACACGGTTCACTTTTGCCTTTCGATTTGGATGAAGCAACCAAATTGAACAATGTAAACATAAAAGTGAAACATTCAATGTCAATGTGCGCCTGTATTTCTGCACCTTTCAACCAAACTGAATCAATTTGGTTGAACCGTGTCATATTAACATAAGCCACCACGACGCGAAAGCTCTGCATCGCCCCGTTCGCCGGGCGACTGACACTTTCGCTTCGCAGACTTTGAGTCCCTTCTGTTTGGTTCTGACCAGCTTAAACGATTGATAAATCAATCGATCATACTGTATCATTTTATTAAATGAACTTGTGCCTCTACTATCTAAAACCAGCACTCAAACTCCCAATACACCAATAAAAGATAGCACAAACCAAACCTCAAAGGAACACTTCACACTCCACTCGCTACACGTTATTCTTATCGCAAACACAGGGGATTAACCGTCCACGTAACGTTGTATTAATATCAAGATTCCAGATATGTATGCTATATTAGTTATACTAGCTATATGTTACATTTCGTAGGTAAGCCGTCGGCTAGAGCCGTTCATAAGATGATGGGTGGGTACCTTGGGGATACGTCGCTGCTGCTATGCGATGTAGAGGCGAACCCGACCCCTGTTGTGTATTGGACCCACGTCGACGGCAGAAAGCTACACAATGGTGAGTGCATGTTTGCGAATGCATTAGTTAACTGCACTGCACTGCAACTTAGCTGATTTTCTCAGTTCAGTACTAGATATTTTGAGTAATTATAACGTGTGTAGTCAAGTACTTAAATTATTTTTTCGTCCTAACATTTTTTGCCACTCCCTAGTGATATTTTAACAATTTAGGTACGAGTAGTTCTTGATTGTCTTTATAGTGTTATAGTGTGTCTTCATAGTGTGAAAAATCTACTCAAGCGTTCTGTCAATAACGTTTTTTTTTATAAACATTAAATTTGTTTTTTTTTTATTTGTTCAGGGAGTATTAGACCAGATTATTTAAAAACGTAAAAAATAAACCAAATATACCGTAAAAGATAGTATACCTACTTATATTAACAAGATCATTATAAACCCGACGGGCAATCGGGTGTAAGAAGAGAGGTAACATTAACGAAATAATGTTCATTTGGTGTAAAAAGACGCCAGCCCTTTGTTTCACGTTATATCAAAGAATTTTCATATGCATAGGAAGTATTATAAATCTGTAAGTGTGTTTGTTCTTTTCTTTGTTTGTTTGTCCGTCTTTCACGTCAAAACAGAGCAAGGGATCGACGAGATTTTTAATATGGGTATAGTTTGGGAGCTGAAGAGTGACATAGGCTACTTTTATCCCCGAAAATCATCACATTCCCGCGGGATAACGTCGTGTAGTCCACGCGGGCGAAGCCGCAGATGGAAGGCTAGTATTATGATATATTCTTATACTAGCTTTCCACCCGCGGCTTCGCCCGCAGGGACTACACGATGATATCCCGCGGGAATGTGATATTTTTCCGGGGTAAAAAGCCAATTTTAAAGCAATAATTGCGAGATTGCAAGTCATGTAATAAGCCTGCGGATACATTAGCTCAACTAAGCCTTATACCAGTTATACTATTTGTAATACCTACCTTAAGTGAAAAATTAAGGGGTGGACTGCCTCATAAGGCAAAACAAGTAAAGTTCAAAGCTCTAAGTCCTTTATTGCACCATGTTGTTGTAAACGTAATTTATTCAGATTCTATCTTCAGGTTTATATTTTACGTGAATATAGTTTAACCTTTCATTTGTGAAAAGAGTTATCCATCACCTTTATCATACCGGTGAAATCCTTGACAGAGGCTGTCAACATTGTTTCGGACTGCGAAACAAACATTTCTTTTGAAATGTTTGGAGAGACATGGCAGACATTTTGTCACAACCAAAACTGCTGGTATGAAAATCTATTCAAATACTTACTGAGGATTCTTTAGGAAAATACAGTCTACAAACCGAAAATATTTACAAGTAAATTTTTTATAACTGGCTAGAGTTGGTATTCGGGATAATTACTGCAAATAACCGACACAAAAGAACACTCAGAACGAAAGAGGGTAGTGGACTAAAATTTTAAGTTCGAAAATGATAGAATAGAAAGAAAATTACCCATCAAACTTAAAGTAAACCTAAAGTTGCATATCTTCGAAAATAAACTAAAGATATTTGAAACACGAAGATCCACTGTGTAATTTCTTAAAAACTCTGTTTCTTAAACGGCACTCAATAGCCATTTATTGAATTTGAACAGCTAATCCACCCCAATAGATTCACTGAACAGTAACAATCTGCAGAATCGGTTAGCTAACGCCAATACTGTGTTCGATTCCAGCAATTTCGAATGCAGGTACAAGTAGTAGACAGAAATACTTGAGAGACGATCAATAATGCATTAAGAAATGCTTTACGGCCGGTAAGCTACTTGAGAACCTCTAGGAGACGTAATTCCCATAATTGGCTAGACTAAATCAAACAAACATAAGTCTAGTAGTGTCGACGTGGGTGCAATTCGTGTAGAGATGTTTACTTGATACAGCAGAACAAGATCTTGCATTTAGGCGTGCAACTACAAAAAACTAATAAGTTTAAATATACTTAAACAATGCATGTATATCAATTTATGATAGCTTACAAATTATGTTAATCTATGTATCCATATCCACTAGGTATTTAAAAAGTTTAAAAAAAAACTTGTATTGCCGCATGCACAATGTATCAAACTGTTAAGATTTACGAAAGATCTGTGTTTGTAAAAGTTATTCGATCTTTTAATTAAGGTACTGAAGTGATATATGTTCTTAAGGCGGCTCTCACACTGGCGACCCGCTCCGCCACGGTGTGCCGATCTTCATTCTGCACTGCCACGCCGCATCGCGAGCTCAGTGTAATGGAGCTCAGTGTAATGGACAAGGCGTGTTTTCTATACTTATTTGTGTACGCGCATACTATGCAATCCCGCGCTATGCCGCGCTCCGCGAGGGGGTGCGGTGCAGTGTTAGAACCACCTTAGACCGACTTTTTTAAAGACTGGTGTACACATGCTTTTTCTATCTAAAGGTTCAAAGTACCAGACGCACATAAGATCGCAGGGGTACAAGCACGCAGCAAGTCTGCGCGTGTTCGACGTGTCACGCGACGACATCGGCGCGTACTACTGCCACGTTGAGAACCCACTCGGCTCGGCAAGGGACGACATCACGTTTTACAGTAAGTTGTATTGCTATTTTTTACCACACTTTTATTAGCTTCACTTGTAACTAAGTCACAATGTAAGAAAATCTTGGAATTCAATTTTAACCTACTTTTAATTGTCGTATTGATCTGAAACTTTGCAAGTCTATATGAATCTGATGACAATACAATAATTTGCTACTATCGAGCTGATCTGATGATGGAGTCAAGAGGTGGGCAGTAGAACTCTTCAATGGCTGCTAGGAAACCCCTCGAGTTTAGACTCATTTGTTTTGTTCTGATGAGACCTATTCGGTACACTTGGTGGTGAGGGTCTGATGATGGAGCAGAGAGGAAGCCAGTGGCACTCCTTTATCACCAATAGGAAACACCTCGAGTTCTGGCTCATTTGTTTCGTTCTGATTAGACCTATTCGCTACACTTGGTGGTGAGGGTCTGATGATGGAGCTGGGAGGAATCCAGTGAAACTCCTTAATGACCACAAGTAAACCCCTCGAGTTTTGACTCATTTGTTTCGTTCTGATGAGACCTATTCGCTACACTTGGTGGTGAGGGTCTGATGATGGAGCAGGAAGGAAGCCAGTGGCACTCTTTTAATGGCCAATAGGAAACCCTTTGAGTCTGACTCATTTGTTTCGTTCTACTGAGACCTATTCGTAACACTTGGTGATGAGGGTCTGATGATGGAGCAGGGAGAAAGCCAGTGGCACTCCTTAATGGCCAATAGGAAACCCTTCGAGTTCTGACTCATTTGTTTCTTTCTAATGAAACCTATTCGTTACACTTGGTGGTGAGGGTCTGATGATGGAGCAGGGAGGAAGCCAGTGGCACTTCTTAATGACCACTAGGAAACCCCTCGAGTTTAGGCTCATTCGTTTCGTTCTGATGAGACCCATTTGCTACACTTGGTGGTGAGGGTCTGATGATGGAGCAGGGAGGAAGCCAGTGACACTTTTTAGTGACCACTAGGAAACCCCTCGAGTTTGGGCTCATTTGTTTCATTCAGATGAGACCTATTCGCTACACTTGGTGGTGAGGGTCCGATGATGGAGCAGGGAGGAAGCCAGTAGCACTCCTTAATGACTACTAGGAAACCCCTCGAGTTTGGGCTCATTTGTTTCATTCAGATGAGACCTATTCGCTACACTTGGTGGTGAGGGTCTGATGATGGAGCAGGGAGGAAGCCAGTAGCACTCCTTAATGACTACTAGGAAACCCCTCGAGTTTGAGCTCATTTGTTTCATTCAGACGAGACCTATTCGCTAGACTTGGTGGTGAGTGTCTTATGTTGGAACAGGGAGGAATAAATTCGTTTATACTTTATTATATGTACCTACCTAATTATGTAATTTATTACATCTTATTAAGAAAGCCAGTGGCATTAATTAATGTTAATTGGGTTTGCCATTTATTGAACTAAAAAGAAAGAAATAAATATATAGTTTAAAAAACTAAACAAACACACTTTTAATAGTAACAGGCTAAAAAGTACAAAATAACCGTCTATTCAGTAACTGAAATTAAAAAGCGTGGTGCGCCCTTTGCAAAGCATGAATTTCAAGAACTTAATATTGACAACGCGCACCACGCTTTTTAATTTCAGTTACTGAATAGACGGTTATTTTGTACTTTTTAGCCTGTTACTATTAAAAGTGTGTTTGTTTAGTTTTTTAAACTATATATTTTTTTATTTACTATTCGGTGAATCAACAGCTTAATGATTCTAATATAAATAACAATAGATACATGAAAGCCAATAATAGATTCACACACATACCTAGCTATACTATGAGGAGCAAGTACCAGGTACATAGAGGAAGACTTTTAGTCGCCGGGGACTTACTAGATATGCGCGTATTAAATTTGTCTCGTGACGAAATCGGCGCGTACTAAGGCTTCCACACACCAAATGCGTGAGCAACACGATGCGTTGTGCAGATGCCACGCTGCGGCATAAAGCAATTCACACCGGCATCGGCGTCGCACACGCATAGCAGTGCATCTGCGACGCCGTGCGTCAGCGACGCCGTGTGTTGCTTTCGGATCGCGGTTGACATTTTCTTTCAATTCGTAATTCCCTTCCTATTTTATCCCACAAAAGAGAGATTTTGTCTTGTGGATCTTATATACATTTGTATCTGCGTACTATAATTAATTAATTTTTCGCGTATTTCAAAATCCATGATGACAATTTGTAAATATTGACAACTGACGTGCCGCAGTCAGCGTCGCAGCTGCACGCAGACGCATACGTCACCGCGGTGTGTCCTCAATTGAGAAATCCTGTAGAATACAACGTCACAATGCCGGCGCTCGTGTGCGGCGTTGCCGTTCCGCTGTTGCGCGACCGCGCCGCGGCCGTTTCGGTTTGTATCTCGCGGACGGCCGTGCTGCTCTCGCACGCAAACGCAACGCAATGCAGCTGCGATACTGTTGGTGTGAACCTACGCGTACAAATTCATATATTACATCTCATGACGC
Source organism: Crambus lathoniellus (assembly GCA_949710035.1). Taxonomy (NCBI): domain Eukaryota; kingdom Metazoa; phylum Arthropoda; class Insecta; order Lepidoptera; family Crambidae; genus Crambus; species Crambus lathoniellus. Next base: position 9,592,493 of record OX453305.1, on the reverse strand, counting down.
AAGCACACGCAATGCAGCACGTCTGCGTGCGTTTTTGGTGTTTGGCAGCCTGTGCCTACTGCCACGTGAAAAACCAACTCGGCTCGGTCAGAGGCGACAGACATCACGTTTAACAGTAAGTTGAGTTGCAATAATATGAGCGAGCATAAGTTACAATAGATATATCGCTAGATGCATATAGATTGCGGAGGTAAAATCAAGCAATATAGACTTCGACGGATGCAAAATTTCCCCCTATAGCACATGAAAATGTGAAGCCACTCGGAGTAGTGTGTTTGCTACGTCATTTTATAGATAATATTATTATGAACCATGGGCTTATTTGACCATTAACTTCTTCTGCCAAAGAGCTTAGTTCGGACAAGGTAAATGGCTGTGTCAATCGCTAACATATTCGGTCAGTTCTGAATTTGCGAGTTTAGTATCAATAATACGTCACTATTATAATACTCGTATGTCAACACTGCTATTACATTGAAACGAGCCTTTGATGTTTATCGAATCATTATGATTATGACGACACATTACACTAATAATATCACAATAACATTCAACCGCAGGAGGTTTAATTTACTTAATTTATTTTTATTGGCGTGTTACATCATTGTCATCATACAACAGAAAAAGCGAATGATAAGACGTTACAGTAATACTTGCCGTAAATAAGACAAAAGCGAAACATCTAGTTTTATTGCCGGCCCACGATGACATGTGCGTCGAATGTTGATGTCGCATGCCGTAAACAAATAGCGTGTTTGTTCGGAATGTCATAACCGCATAGCAGGAGCCAAACTATGAATATTTAATAAAGGATGTTAGTTTCCCGTTTTATTTTTATTCGTAACAACAACAATAGGTTATCTATCTACTAGTTTGAGTTAGGTATTCTTTGATGTGACAGTTACATACATTGATTTTATCTTACTCGTATATTTATTCCAATCGTTCGATAAACCACATGTTTGTTAACCATGAAGTAAATTGAACCAATATTTTCTGTAAAAACTATACAAATTTGTTTTGCTAGCTGAAGTGTGACTTAATCAATTACCAAATCGTAACTTTTCTCATTCCTATCGTGTCAAAATCAAATGTCGCATGTTTTTACGCAATAGGGCTTGCAATAAATAACAGACTTTATTTCTATTAAAATCATAAATAGAGGTAACCTTTAATCGTTAGTGTTTCAAATTATTTTAATAGTGCCGAGTTATTTATACTTATATTTAACCCAAAATAGAATCGTGAAGCCTAAGCTAAGCGTCTGTACAAGTTCAAAAAAATAACGTAAATTTATTCTACATAATTAAGTGCTAATTCAAATTAAGTCTGCGGTAAAATAAAAAGAAGCCAAGAGTGTGTCGGGCAATTGAATGAATTTCTCTTCTAAAATTGTTGTCCCAAGATGTTTAATAGTATGAATTTTAATCATTGTTACTGTTTTTTATTAGTAAAACAGTAACAATCATTAAAATTCATACATTCTACTTATACTTTTTTGTCCTCTTATCGAACCAGATTAATTGAATCTAGCTTGATATGAAATTGGAACCAATTTTTCTTATCGTCCCTCGCAAAACCAATATTCCTTACCTACGTAGTATGCAACCTTCTATTAAAAATGCAAACATCGATATTCTCATTCAAATGTACATGCACGTGTAATGTATGCACAATGTATAATGTCAACAACATAAGACTATTGAAAAATGGAAAATGAAGTAAGTATTTAGAAAAAATCGACCCGTTTGACAACTAGCTCCGAATGGGACGAACTCTAGTTGTGAGACGGGTCGATTTTTTCTAAATACTTACTTCATTTTCCATTTTTCAATAATAAAAATTGCATTGTGAATGCAAAAAAGTAAAAATTTAAATAACTAACATAAGACTATGTCAAATTACAATTTACAATATTAAATGACTTCTGTGGCACAGATGGGAACGCTTCAATGTGACAAAGTTCTATGTTGTTAATATATTATTGCTCATGTCATGAGTGTACACGTAGGTATGGATTTCTGATTGGCCAAGGGACCCCGAAACAGCGTTTCATCCATTTCCGTCACGGAACAAAATTAATTCGCCCAAAAATTAGCCTGGCAGCTTTTTACTTAAATTATATTATCCAATTAATGGTGGTATAATTAATTAAGGTGTTGGCTCCAGCGGCGGTGTTACAACGTTAATTGGAAGTCTTTTAGAGTATTTTTTCCGAAAAAATAAATTTATCAAACGCTTTATTGGCTGCTTGTGACATAACATGAAGTACCAATGTTCAAAGTCTTTGAAAACTATTTACTTTTGCTTTATTAGAATCGGCATCACGAAAATCGTTATGGAATTTAATATACCGAGAGAGACTTGAATAGCGTTTCTGAAAACGATACCACGCAATTAGACTTTTTATTAAATACCTGGAAAATTTTATCAAACCGGTCGAAAAAAATAGATGCTATTTTTATTTAGGTATCCAAAATCTACGGCATTTGGTCATGTGTCCTTGACAACATGTTGTACAGTCGAAGTAATTGAATCGTGAACTACCATGAGTTCATTTTCTAACATTCATTTTCTAACATACAGAGTTATTTTGAAACCACTGGCCAAATTTTTAAGTTCGACTCAGAATCGGTAAGTGAACAACTTTCTAATATAAACATGGTTCGAAATACGACAAAAATTTTTGGACTTCCTATACTAAATCGATCAGTATGATTTGTATGAAAAGTAAAAAAAAAACATATTTCGACCCATATTTTTAGGAGACAGTTGTTCACTTACCTATTCTGGGTGGAAGTTAAATATTTGGTCGAACATAAAATCCAATAAGGTCGAAATTCAAGCTTGTTGACATTGACACTGACCTTCATAGTTTCAAATAAAATTTGACGCTTTCAAATAAATTATTAGCAAAATGGGTAATGATTCAATTGGTTCAACTGTTCATTTGTTAGTTAGCAATTTGTAAAAAAGTTTTAAATTTTCAGCATTAGCTACCACCACAACAACATTTCCAACAACAGAATTGGAAACTACAGTAGAAAATGTTATCAGCAGTACAGCACAGCCGTGTAAGTGTATATTTAATAATTAGTAAAGTTCAATTATTTAGATAAATATTGCTTCGTCTTTTTGCTCAATTTATTAAATAAATGATGTTTGTGAGATGTACAGAAAACAATTTTTAACTGTATTCAGTTAAAAAGTCAGGACTATTATGCTAAAAGTGTTTATGAGTGAGTATGTCTTGTATTAATATAATAAGTTTTATTTTATTGTAAGAAATCTTTTTGTAAAACTGTTTGTTGATCCAAATGAAGGGAAAAAGTTTTAATTTTATTTATAAAAATATATATTTCTAATTTCAAATTAATAATATTAGAACACACCGCACGTTAGCTACGACACGTAGGTATTTGCATTAACTGCTACGGAATGATATTCTCGTAGCGCTACAGAGTACTTCGTAGCAGGTGGGTGTCAATTTAGATTATCAACTACCCTGTCTAAGTAGTATTTGGAGCATAGCTTACTTTGAATTCGGTGTTCCAATGAGAGTCAAATAAATGGGTTTTGCACGCCTCATAGAGGTAGTGCTCTACTTTCAACATGTCAGAGTCAAGCATTTTCTGGACTTAAACTGTCTTTATTGTATTCATATTTACAATAATATAAGTACCTAAAGAGATATGAAGAAAAACCCTTTTTTAAACACATTTAATCCTTTTAGAAAATAATTGCCAGACATCTATATACTAATATTATAAAGGGGAAAGATTTGATTGTTTGTTTGATTGCATCCAATAGGCTCCGAAACTACTGGACCGATTTAGAAAATTCTTTCACCATTAGAAAGCTACATTCTTCCCGATTGACATAGGCTATATATTCCTTACTTATATTATAAATGCGTCTCTGTCTGTCTGTGTGTTACACAATCACACCTAAACTACTGAACAGATTTGAATGAATTTTGGTACAGAGATAGTCTAGAGCCTGAGAAAGGACATAGGCTACTTTTTATTCCTAAAAAATATCACCTACCCGCGGGATAACGTCGTGTATTACACGCGGGCGCAGCCGCGGGCGGAAGGCTTGTAGGCTATATTTTATCCCGATATTCCCACGGGAACGGGTACCACGCGGGTGAAACCGCGAATATCCTCTAGTCTAGTAACATATAAGAAAGTTATTTAAAAAAGTTGTTCGTGTATGACGATGTCTGTATGGACGTATGTGTCACGATTGCGCTCGAAATACCATCACGTCGTCGCGGAATCGTATCCTATTGAAATCAGTGTCGTTTAATTATAATTAACTAGCTTTCCGACCGCGGCTTCGCCCGCGTGGATGGACTTCACGACGTTATCCCGCGGGAATGTGATATTTTTCCGGGATAAAAGTAGTCTATGTTCCTCTCCAGGCTATAAAGTATCTGTGTCCCAAATTTCAGCCAAATCCGTTCAGCCGTTTTGGCGTGATTGAGTAACAAACATACAAATATCCAAACATCTAAACATCCAAACATCTAAACATCCAAACATCTAAACATCCAAACATCTAAACTTTCACATTTATAATATTAGTGGGAAGTAGGATAGTAGGATAAAATACTCAAAAATAAATTAGCTGGCACCCTGTAAAACACTGGTATTTTTTGAATAAGAGTTATGAGGCGTGTACTTTTGGATTTTCCAAATTTTTTGATTGTTCGATCAAAACATGTTTTCGAACTTTTGGTCTGAGATAGTGCGGTGCAGTGTGGGACGTTAGTAAACATTTACAAACATTAGTAAACATTTTATTAAAAATACTAGCTTTCCGCCCGCGGCTTCGCCCGCGTGGACTTCACGACGTTATCCCGCGGGTATGTGATATTTTTCCGGGATAAAAAGTAGCCTGTGTTCCTCTCCAGGCTTTAAAGTATCTGTGTCCCAAATTTCAGCCCAATCCGTTAAGCCGTTTTGGCGTGATTGAGTAACAAACATCCAAACATCTAAACTTTCACATTTATAATATTATATATATATATAGTAGGATTTGACAGAATGTAACTGTTAACAAATTGTAAACATTTGGTATCATTTGTTTGTATTCGTTTATCCAGGTGACGCTCCGGAACTTCAATCCAAGCTATGAGTCATAATATAACTATAAGTAATAATATATAATTAAATGTGAAAACATTTGTATCAGCGAAAGAACACCTAAAACATCATATAAAAATTCCTAATAGAATGTAACAATTCTTATTATTTGTTAGTTACTGTATAATTGCAAGAAAGTGTCTCCAAAAATTTGGTAACAGCAACATTTTTAGAGATACTTTCTTACAATTCACCAATAGGTTTATTTCAAAATTTTAGTTTACATTTGGCAATCATTTCACGACTGTCAAGGAGTATAATGTGTTTAGAGTTAAGTCGGCTGCTTAAAATCAAAACATAGTAACTCCTTCCAACAAAAATGTACAGGAGAGCCAAAGAACGAGTCGTTCGCCCGAAAAAACCAGAAAAGATTTGCGATTTTGATTACACGACTGCCATATACTCCTTTATAATGTGTTTTGAGTTAATTAGTATATATAGGTATGTGAGTTTCTTTATTCCACCATAACTTTTGAATGCCTTGTTTGTGTATTATGTTTTATAAACATCAATTTATTGTTACAGATGTAGAGCTAGAGTTGAAGGACGACGAACCTGATGATTTCTCGGAAGAAGATAACTACGTGGTTGTTCTCAGTCAACATCAAATGCAGAATTTAGGTATTTATTACTGAAATACACGCGGTTTAGCCATAGACAACGCTAATGAACATGAACAAGATTCTGGATTTAGATTAAAATCATTCAATATTTTACATAAATTAATTTTTGCTCTTGAATCTGTCTCCTTAAAGTTGTTACCCACTTTACCGCACCGCTCCCACCCAACAAAAGTATAAGCAGCCAAATATGGACTTGGAGTCTGGCCAACGAAAGCTGTCCACGAGAAAAGGCGTCCCGGTGCTCCTATCAGTAGGAGTAATTAGTAGGAGCACCCGGACGCACTGGTCTCACCGTTAACTTTTAGTCCCTATTCCTAATTGCTATGTATTGTACTACCCTAGTTTAATAGATAATCAAATAGTAAAAGGGTGTGCGCGTGAATAGCGGGGCACTTGCCACACGAAAAGAAGTAAGAAGTGGTTCACCGAATTTGTCCGTGAGTGTACCTGCGTTTGTATAAAATTTGTATTTCATTAATATTTAATAATTATTATCAGCAACCCGAACAACGGGAAACTGCGTGGGTTAACATAGCAACCGAAGGCAAAGGAATAATTTTGTCATCCAAAAATCGTTATGGCCCCATATCGGTTTCTCAGCAATTAAATTTTTAGGTAAGTTGATATTTTGAAGGAATAAATAAAGGGAAAAGGCAAACGTTAATAAATAAATATCTGACAGCATCGCACACATTGATGTGGTTCCAAAATAAGTATAAGTACATACGAAGGAGTTATAAATATATAATTACACCTAGACATCGAATAAACATAAATTTTCATCTCAAAAAAGTTTTTCGAGGGTGGGAATCTAACCCACGATCCTTGGCTCAGGAGGTACAGGAGGTATGATCAGTATCATTGCGCCAAAACGGTCCCTTCAAACCAATTATATTTTGAATGGGTACAACCAGGGACAAATTCGGTGAACCACCTCTTACTTCTTTTCCACCGTTCACTTGCAGTCTCTATCCCTGACTGCTTATGCAATGCATAACTGTAGTTCATCTAAAAATGTTCACAGACTCCCACACAGATGGGTTTTATGCCACTATGCGTAACAAAGCCAGTTCACTACTACTACAGCGACTTCGTGATAGCGGCAACGGTATTCTAACTAAAGGTCATAGCCCACTTATCGCTCCCACCCAACCAAAGTATGAGCAGCCTAATATGGACTTAATATCGTTCACTGTAGATGCACTTTACAGTAACAATATACAATAGCAGACAGCGCGCGCGCCTGCCGCAAGCTAAAGTGCATCTACAACAGAGCACGACATTAAGTCCATATTTGACTGCTCATACATTGGTTGGGTGGGAGCGGTGCGGTATAAGTGGGCTAAAGGTCATAGCTCACTTATACCGCACTGCTCCCACCCACTATGGACTTAGCAGCTCCAACTTAGCACTATAGACTTAATGTCGTGCTCTGTAGACGCATTTTAGCTTGCGGCAGGCACGCTTACCGCGCGCTGTCCGCGCGCTGTCTGCTATTGTATATTGTTACTGTAAAGTGCATCTACAGCGAACGATATTACGTCCATATTTGGCTGCTCATACTTTGGTTGGGTCGGAGCGGTGCGGTATAAGTGGGCTATGACCTTAAGTCCTTAAAGGTTATTGCTGCCAGACTGCCCCATTGCCCCATTCAAAGACAATAGGTCGATATTACAATGGGGCCTAGGAAGTGCCCGCTATAAAAGCTAACAATACTAACATAAGATTAAGCAAAAATAAATTGTTACTAACATAAACTAATAATATATGGATGTAATGTTTAATAATTACAATCTGAAATCTTGAATAAAAAATATAATTGTGCTACCCTTGTTTAATACATAACTATATAACCAAATAGTTAAAGGGTCTGCGCTTGAATGGCGATGTATCAGCCACATGAAAAGAAGTAAGAAGTGGTTCACCGAATTTATCCCTGACTCTACTATCGCTAATTGCATATTCAAGATCTTGGTGTCTTGGTCGACTAATCGCGGCCTATATTGTCTTAAATTTTATTACTTAAGCGTTACGTCTCTCATTAATCTTTATAACTATGTACTGTGTTAGAGACAATCATCATGGTGACAATGATATCATATAATAATATAACCGATTTAAGTAACTTAAATATAATCTAAATATTTATTTACTCGTTCTCGAATTCCAAGGACAGGATCTTCGAAATTATCGAAATTAGCCTATTTTTGATTCAAAAGAAAACAATCAAATGTTTATTATTTTGAGCAGATAAAAATATATGTTGAAGTTTGTCAAACGATCTTGATTATTTTGTGGCTAAAAACACGATATTCATATCTTCACAAAGAAAATTTTCATAATCTTTATATATTTTGGATTTTATACTTAGATTATTAATCTCTAATTCACGCATAATACCTGTATAGAAAAATGGGTTATGAAATTTGGAAGATTATTCTCAGGTTACTTTTTCAAAGAGTGAATTTATGCTGAAAATAACAACAAAACATTGAAAAAATGAAAAAGTGAGGTTATTTTCATTACACTTCACACATAAAGAAAAAGACAAAGAGAGTTTTTGGAAGATCCTGCCCTTGTTGGTCCCGGGTCCCGGCTGCATTCTTTGCCCATTCTCTTTATCCATCCGTCAGAAAGGCCTGCGTGGACATTAAATGGCTGCTGGTGATTATTGCAATACATAAAATAGATCATTAATTACATTTTCTTTACAGATTTACCACCCAGCTCGTGACCAGAGAGCGGGCCCGACCACTGGGCCATCTGGTCCTCCGGCCACAGACTGTCCCGACCACATTGTGGTCTTGTGGTCTTCATGGCCATCGCTTACCACAGACAATGAAGTGAAACCCCGATCCAAGTGATAAAACTATTACCAACATTATTTTGTTAACGTTACAGTGAACATAAGCTAAAATATCGAATAGTGATTAACAAATTGTATAATAATTATTTGATTAAATGTTGCTAGTAATTGAGGGTTTGATTTGATTCTGATATAACTAGTATACTTTTGTACTTAAATACCTAACTTATCTCGCGTTTTAAGCAGTCGCTACGCTAGGCTAAAAAATATAGATCTATATTTTTTGAGACTGAGATTTTTAATTAGTACCATATTGCCAAAGAGAAGGTGCGGGCAGTGCGGGTAAGAAAGATACCACGCGTAGTTCAAGAATAATGATATCACCTCATCATATTATCAACGAACCCTCTTGAGGTAAGGAGCTACTCGGAAAAAGTATGGACTTTTTGATATATAACTAAGTATAGGACGGTTACAGTTGTTACAAATCCGGGGGGCAATCGCGTAAGCTAATCGTATTAATTTGACAGTTCATATCGTATTCAATCGGCTGCGATTTGTATGGAATGACATTTATTATGATACAATATGAACTGTCAAATGAATACGATTGACTTTACGCAATTTCATAGATGGTAATAAGATACCTATGTATATTTCTTTATACCTTTATCTAGAATCGTATAGTTTCAAAAACACGATTTTATGATTTTGGCTCGACACTTTTTATTTTCGAAAAGACCTCTAAAAATACGAAATTGTAAGATTATTCTTCAATAGGGTTACATATACTATTGGAAATTGGTTTAATTAGTGGACACCAATAATATTTAGGATCGTGTAGAAGCATTTATAAAAAATCGCTACCCATAGATTTTTAATACGAAGTGATTTTGTGTTTTTTTTGCCTTATCTGCAAAATCGGTCTCGCTCCCGCGCGCGTCGTTTTCTCATTGCTATCTCGCTTTAGCATAATTTTTCCGAGTATCGCCTTAAAAGGACGCTACATAACAATGAATATTCTAAAATTGAGATTTGATTTGTCAATATTTTTTGTTGTGTGCCCTCAAGTGTGTCTTGTGTCCGCCTCAAGTGGATTGTCTTAAATATTAAGTCTATATTCAATTGATGTCTCAATAAAATACTTAAACAGGGTGTTTTTCTATAAGCGCACAGACTCTTAGGTGGTGATTGTGCTCATGAATATGAACAACTGTTACTATGTGCCCAACTCTGCAACTAAAAAAAATGCTTTTCCATACATTGTGGTGGAGTAGGTATTGACAATTTGTATGACACAGCAGATTTTTTTCTGTTGAAGTGCAGCCACACAGTAAAAGTTTTTCATATTCATAACACAATCACCAACTAAAAGGTTGTACGCTTATAGAAAAACACCCTGTATATGAAAAAAATGGTTTAAATGAATGAAAGCTAAAAGATAAAATTATATAATCCCACGTAATGCTTGACGTTATTCAATCAGAGGACAAGCAAGAAGATTAAATCGAGCTTAGCTTGTTAATTTATCAGATGTTGTACATACTATGTGTTTTGTTTTAACACACAACATCCTCATGATCTTAAATAAACATGCAGAGCTTAAATACTGAAAGAAAGAGGAAGCTAAAGGATTGCTACAGAAAACAGAGTGATTCCGATCATATCCATAAACAGGCACTCGCTTGGAATCCTCAAGGAAAATGAAGACGTGGCCGTCCTCGACAAAGCTGGCGTCGCACCATACTGGCAGAATAGTGTAGTCAATGAAGCTAGTTGACCCCCACAGTAATTCCTCAGTCACAAAAAACTTTACAGCATGATAAAGTATCAATAAATTAAAAGTATGGCATAAATTTCCAAAAAACAATAATAATAGAAGGTTAGGTATTTTTTATGAAAGTCTTATTTCATTGATATCTTTTTTAGGAAAAATACTCCGTCAAAATTTTCTTCACCGGACATATTCAAGTGACGTATAAAAACAATAATATAAAATATCAAAAAAAATATCCCAGCAGAAACACCAAATTTTAATAAAACAATTGGGGTGACTTGTACTGAAAAATGTCTCTGTCGAACTTTTTAACGGAATTATACCATTTTGCCAAGCATACTCATGCTTGAAAAAAGTTTTGGATTTTTATCAAGTATCACATACTAGTTTAAATAACTCATTTGGTAAAATAAATTTGGACTAAGAAATTACTCGGTTCAATATATAAACAGATTTGTATATTTAGGTATAAATACCTAACTTACGTGTCAGTTTTTTTTTGGATAATTATTTAAAAGTTTATGGCTCATGCTATTTTATAACCCAGCAAAGTTTCATCGACTGAGGAATTAGTGTATGGGTCTCCATACAAAGAATCTGTTCATTGCCTACACTAGAACCGAAAAGCATTGGGATCACGTGGAGCGAATTGAAACGCGATGCTCAAGACCGACCGTTGGAGACTATTGTGGACGCCCTTTGCCCTATCTAGAGGTCATAGGATAGTAAGTGAAGAAAATCATGCGCCAGTAATTAAACTATATTTACTATTTAAAAAATAAAATACTGGCTCTGGGAAACGAAACCATGTCACAATTTGTAGTGCTTAATGAAAGTCGTCTATTCAATGTTTATATCGAGTAAGGATAGTTCCAAAGGTGACGCGGTCAGACGGTCAGACCAATCAGTTTCTTTATACCATTTACTGGCAAATATTCTGTCAAAGGGTTGGGTGAAGTTATTACCGAAGACCCTCACGAAACCCGATAAAATTCAATCCGAACGTAACAAAAGCGGAATAGATTACACATAAGAGAAAAAAATATTACATTTTTAGCGTGGAACTTAGATAAATAAATGGTATATTCGTTCCGTTAATTGATCTTTGAAGAACCATTACTGGCCTGTAACTATGGTTCAGAAACCCTGGTTCTTAAAGATTACAAGCACCTCCTAGTAACACGTCTTTTATGAGCCAATTGTTCAAATTTTCATCACACCTTCTTACCCCTAACCTTAACTCTAAATTTTAAACTGATAAGTAAGTACCTAGGCTTATAAAAAGCCAGTCGTTCTGGAACCACGGCTTCGAAAAGGTGCCGGGAAGTCGGTAAAATCCAATTCTTAAAAACAAAACAAATCATAGCATTAAACATATTACTTAGCTTCATAATATTTTTAGTGCTTAAAAGATAATGCACGCTAAAATATGCATAAAATCTTGTCTGCCAAACTAATTATGAATCTTAAACTTATGTTTATTGTCTTGAAATCCGTAAAAAAAAATTCGTGCAATTCCAAGTGCCATTTGTTGTGACAATCCGACCTGCCACCTGGGTGGGACCACGGACGGTATCCTCGGAGCTGCCTGGGCACAACCGCAAGGATTGGTGCTGCTGCCACTTCATCATACAAAGATGGATCAGGTAATTTTTAAATTAAAACGTCTATTTTTAAATTGCCGATGCTCTAAGGCGTACATTAGACGATCATGCAACCATCAGTCAATTCCATCACTCATGACTGTCTAACCAATCGGTATAGAGGAACGTTGGGCAGCGCTATGAATGGTTCATTTTGATTGGCTAAAATAATCTTGACTGATAGCAAACTGACAGCAGAACCGTCTCACAACCAGCTCCGAGTATGTCCCAAATACTTCATTTTCAACATTTCAAACTATCAAATGTTTAATGTTACATCATTGAAATATAAGTCACCTAATAAAATACTTAACGAACAACCATTACCAAACATTACCAAATGATTCAAAGTATTTACAGTCCTAATTACAAAATGTCTTGCTTTTGAACATCGAAAAGTTGAGATTTTCTATTATTTTTATGCATTCACAATGCAATTTTGTAAGTATAGGAAAAATGTGATAGTAAAAAACCACGAGCCCTATAAGTAGTATCCCGCCTGAAAGCTACTTATAGGGCTCGTGGTTTTTTACTATCACATTTTTCCTATACATCGAAAAGTTGTCTACGATAAATTGAAAATAATCAAAACAGAAGAAAAAACCTTATTTAAGTAGTAGGATACATAGGAGGCCTATTGTAAAAAGTCGGTTTTGACGCCTCGCCGGCCGCTGCCGTGGCACGCTCGCTTCGCTCGCTCGGCTCGCGCGGTTGATTCATTTACACCTAACGTGCTCATCGCGTCGTTCCTCGCACTTAACATATTATCATTGTGGTTTTATAAAGTTAAATGTTCTGAATTTCGATGTTATGTGATATTATCGGTATTGTATAAGTTATTGTGGACTTGGTTGAAATAGTGAAACGATACTTTGCGATTTTGATATTTTGAATTTAGGTCAACCAAGCATTAGGTATTATGATTTTAGGGGTTAGCAAAGGCGTTTAAGGGTAGACGTTTTAATTTTTAACCCCTGACTGGAAAATAGGGGTGTTTTAGATATTGTTATACCTTACCTACGTAACCAATTCTACTTCATGTTACTTTATACAAATTACACAACACCATCTAGGCACACACAGAGCTTGTTTCTGCTTATGAAAAATCTAGTTAATAACAAATATACCTACCTATTTGAGTACATGAGCCGATGAGCGATAATCCCGCGCTTAAAATCACAAGAAAAGATCCCGGTCCATTAATTTCTAAAATCAACTTCTATATCTGCATAGTTATGAATAATTCTCATTAATTAGGAGTCATTAATAATTTTCCGCTACGGAACACCAGCGCGTATCCCCCCCTGTCATTGTCACGCATTGATAAAGCAATTAACAGTTTCTGACGTGAAATTACCAAAAGTTTCGCCGAAACTCAAGGGAATACCTAGAACATATATTTTAATTACATTCGAACTTAATGGAATCTCTTTACAACGTAGACTGTCTAAGTGGATTAATTTATTGTAAAAACAACTTGAAGTTAACTTATTTCACTCATGTTGTAAGTACTCCTACATGAAAAGTGAGAGTAAGTAGATTCTTGAAATACTGCATTTTCCTTAGTAGGCGAGATTTTTATGCGAACAAAACAAAAAAAATTAACATGTAAAAAATATAATAAAGTCCCACATTTTTTCATTCGAAAGTGAGAACTACTTATCTATATCTATACTAATATTATAAAGAGGAAAGATTTGATTGTTTGTTTGTTTGTTTGCATCGAATAGGCTCCGAAACTACTGGACCGATTTAGAAAATTCTTTGACCATAAAAAGCTACATTCTTCCCGAGTGACATACTTAGGCTATATTTTATCCCGATATTCCCACGGGAACGGGTACCACGCGGGTAAAACCGCGAGGATCTGCTAGTCCATAATAAGCTACATTAACCTTCTAATAGATTTTCAAATCCGCCTTTCAGCTGAAAACTTTCAAATGAGACTGAAAAGAAAGAGCCGCGTTAATTTTCAAAGACTTTTTTAATTTTTTATATTCCTTTTTGGGAATCCTTAAAAGAAATAAGTAGGTAAGTAGTATAAAGGAAAGTAAATGCGCAATATTAGAAAGGAGATTACTAACCATCATAATCGTTCTATCTGGCTATTAAGAACTAGCAAAATAACAAAACTTATTTCAAATCCCTAATCACTAAGCTTTTGTAACTCTGTAATTCCCAGTTCGTTAATTTAACAAAGTACAATAAATTTTAAAAGGGACGCCATTAGTCCTCCAATTCATTCTGTACTCGAAGTCTAGGTACATGAAATCCAATTAATTACATACGCACTGTCAATTTAAACACCAATTACTAATGAGGAAATTCGTTCTGGTAAACCAGAGCTATCTTGTATATCACCTAATACAAAACGCGACATATAAACAATTTATCCTGCTTACCTTCTATAATAGTACCTATTTTGATTTGAATTTGTGGCTTTTCACAAGAAAAACCATCATGAAAACCTACAAAAACACATCATGATTCTTACATGTTTATTTCGATATTAATTTTTAGATTAATTACCAGCCTTCTTTCAAAAGAGCACTGTGTTTAAGTATCTGAGATACTAGCTTTCCGCACGCGGCTTCGCCCGCGTGGACTACACGACGTTATCCCGCGGGAATGTGATATTTTCCCGGGATAAAAAGTAGTCAATGTTCCTCTCCAGGCTACAAAGTATCTGTGTCCCAAATTTCAGCCAAATCCGTTCAGCCGTTTTGGCGTGATCGAGTAACAAACATTCAAACATCCAAACATCTAAACATCCAAACATCTCAACTTTTATATTTATATAATACTAGCTTTCCGCCCGCGGCTTCGCCCGCGTGGACTACACGACGTTATCCCGCCGGAATTTGATACTTTTCCCGGATAAAAAGTAGCCTATGTTCCTCTCCAGGCTACAAAGTATCTATGTCTCAAATTTCAGCCAAATCTGTTCAGCCGTTTTGGCGTGATTGTGTAACAAACATCCAAACATCTAAACATCCAAACATCTATACTTTCACATTTATAATATTAGTAGGACTAGCTTTCCGCCCGCGGCTTCGCCCGCGTGGACTACACGACGCTATCCCGTGGGAATGTGATATATTTCCGGGATAAAAAGTAGCCTTTGTTCCTCTCCAGGCTACTAAGTATCTATGTCCCAAATTTCAGCCAAATCCATTCAGCCGTTTTGGCGTGATTGAGTAACCAACATCCAAACATCTAAACATCCAAACATCTAAACTTTCACATTTATAATATTAGTAGGATATTAGTAGGATATTTTGGCTCTATAACTTAACATTAATTATTACTACGTGCATAAGGATAACGTTTGTATCTCTTTCTTGCTATATGTATCCAACCTATTCGAAAGCTGCGTCGACGTCGCTATCCAAGGTCGAATTGAATAAAAGAAAAATAAGTATAACTGTTGCTTCGTAAAAAGTAACAACAGGCGTACCTATGAGGCCATTTAAATACATGATATTTTGGCCGGGGATTGGTTCGTGAGGCCGCGGGGGCAATATTGCCGCCCACCCAGGCCGATTCAATATCTGCAGCAAGGAGGCAATAAAAAAGTTATGAACTTTTATCTAAGCGAAAGTTGATTTTGAATTTCTGCTTCTATGAAAATAATATAGAGCACTATTATTTATTCTGTGATAGTGCTGAGAAAAATCTTTCTTTGTTCTGTGTGCTGAGCAATAAAAGCCGACTGCGCCTTGCAAATATACGAAAAGTGCTCTTAGCATCACTTTCTCTTTATGCTTTATGATGATAAAACTCTGATAACAACGTAACTGTCCCTATACAATATAATTTACTACTAACTACCCCATCTCCATATTTTTAGGATTCACAATGTCTTAAAATAAATAAAATTAACAAACTCGAAGGTCAGGTTTTTTGCTAAGTATGTAAGTACGTTGAACTAGGTGTTATTGTTGATCGAAGATGGTCATGCAATTTTTTTAAGTTTATTATGCCACACTTTAAATTCTCACTCCAAAAACTCATTCCTAAAGTTCCTCATGAGTCTTATGTGACTCACGGTACAGTTAAAGGTCATAGCATATAGATCAACTCGGAAAGGGATCGACACCGTATCGCCTTTCGCCTCGCTGTCAACCAGGCGTCAACTAGACGTAAGCACTAGCACGTAACCACAGTGATAGATCTTAATACTGTGACGTAACCAAACCGGTACCCCTAGTATGAGTTTGGCAAACTGTATTCGTAATCGAAAACTATCGCTCTATCTCTTTCATGTCCTTTGACTGCTTTACCGACATGAGCAGTTCATCCGATAGCTTTCGTAAACATTGACAAGTTAAAATCAACTCATACTAGGGGCACTGATCGTCGTTTCGGCTACGGCTAGGCGACGCCGACGCCGCGCTTACGGCTCGCTGGACCCGAGGCGAGGCGATTACGTTACGATTCCGAGTAGTGTGCGTTGCAGTAGGGAGTTTCATACAAAGAATAGGTACTGAACCACTCGAGTTGATACGTTTACGATCCATTTACGAGTTGATATATCTGCCGTGACCTTAAGTTTGTTAAGGTCCAAGTCTCAACAGTTACACTGATGTTTACTCGTCCCATTTCCGTTTTGTCCAAGATTTCTTGCTTTTACAAACACAAATGTCTCTTTGACGACTTGTTATTACACGAGATCTCAAGAGTGTGGAATCGCCGCGAGTAAACACACCCATCGCAAACAGCGACTATCGGTATAAAGGCAGCTGTATTATTTAAAGGGTACCATTTCCATTTGTATATTTTTTTCATTCTTCGCGTTTCTATTCCGTATTATTTGAAATTACACCCTCACAAAATGAACGTTAATATCGCAAAGGTTGTAGCGGCGCATTTAGATATTAAAATTTAAAGCGAAATTAAATATCCGCCGAACCTTGAAATTCACCAACCTTTCGGAGATCAGCGTAAAAGGCTGGAAAAAGGGAATCGTAATATTACGATTACAACTTTGAACTTGGTTTGCATTATTTTCTTTTATTCCGAGCCAATGATATTAGATCCCCAATTAAAAGAGAAGTCGAGCCGTATGAGCGATTTTCCATTAAAAGATGAAAGGCTCCACATGTCATGCTTGATAATCGCCTAAGATACGAATAGGAAACGACCTTCAACCATATGTTTAAATGATGAAATTTGTTTTATATCAAACTAGCTTTTGCCCGCGGCTTCGCCCGCGTACGATTCGGAGAACGCATACCTTCGTTATCCCCTTAGAGGTTGAGTTTTACGAAATCCTTTCTTAGCGGACGCCTACGTCATAATACCTTTGTGCGTGCCAAATTTGAGCTGGATCCGTCCAGTAGTTTCAGCTGTGCGTTGATAGATCAATCAGCCACCTTTCATTTTTATATATTTAGATAAAAAATACTTTCTTATAGCGGGTGTCTACGCCACATAAACTATTACTGTTTCATTTCACCTTAATCCGTCTCCGGGAATGCTCTGACCAACCACCGAAAGGCTTACACGACTCGACGAACTTTGCTATCACTTTGTTACTCTGTAGGCCAGCGTTGTTTCATCAATGTGAGGAAACCGTCGCATCCGAAAGAAACATTTTTACAATAAATGTTGATTTAGATGAAACAGCTATTAAATTGAAATTTTAAATTATTTTTATGCATTTACAAAATTCACAATGCAATCTTGTAAGTATAGGAAAAAATGTGATACTTAGTAAAAAAACACGAGCCCTTTAAGGATATAGCATAGGTAAAAAAAATATCGTCGATGGCCGTTGCTTACACAAGCGAGGGGGTGCTGGGATCGGTAAGACTCCGGGGCCGCTGCACTCTCGTAGACTGAGAAATACGTGTAGACGCGGCATGCAGCGCGCATTCTATTTACATCTAAATATCACCTATGTGCGCTTTTACTAAGGAAATTATATTATGTAGAGTACAAGAAGAATAATTATGAATATTTATTGTAAACGTCGGTTTGTAGGAAGAGTAGATCTTAGATATTATTCGTATGTAGTAAAAAAGCTTTTTTTAACAAAGATAGTCACTTCAAACGATTCTTCAAAATGCAGAACACAGCAGCAGCTATTTATATTTATTTTCTATCTCTAGATCATTTTGATAATATATCCATTATCGAAATGATCTTCGCAGGCAAAACTACAACATTTGCTACAAATGACACTGAACAAAATAAATAATGTATACTGCTCTAACCAGTAGGTACATTTTCAGATTTATTCCAATCAAATTAATAAAACTTATAATTTATTATGAAAAAATATAAATAACTCATACTAGCCCATCATCTAATACTTTTTTACAAAATAAATCTACTTAGTTAATCAATATTTAAATAAGTATACCGTTTATATTAAATCACGCTATCAATCTATAATATAAATCAATATATAAAAAAGCCACGGTACGGTAGCGGCTATGGTAACGTCAAGGTCGCGGGAAGCCGATGGATGCGGGCAGCGCAGGACCGATCGTTGTGGAGATCCTTGGGGGAGGCCTATGCCCAGCAGTGGGCGTCGTACGGCTGAAATGATGATGACGATATAAAAAAAACACTTAAATAAAATTATTGATTAAGTACTAAAAAATTAAATAAAATAGATATTATTCCAATACCAAAAATGATAATATCAAATAATACAATAACTTGTGTCATTGAAAATTGGAAGCAACGATCACATACACCCAGATACAAGAAAATATCTAACAGGGACCTCAGAGATAGTAGCACCTAGAAAACCGGTGCGTACACCAATCGGCCACGGAGATCGTCGAATTTGTTTAAACAAAATGTAGCGCAACTGAAATAATTGATACTTTGTTTACTAATGTAAACTTGCCACGTAAGGTTATAAATCAGCCACTTTAAAAAAACCTTTTTTCATTACTCATTTTAAAATATCTTTATTTTTCACTGTCACTATTTTTCGCCATGTACGCATCATATCCCTTGTGCTCTAAAAATGGGTAAAAAAACGTAAAAACTTGCCTAACGTCAGGTTCTTTTTTCTGTTTAAATATTATGCGATATGCTGAAATATTTGTACTCATTAAAAATTAATACCGAAGCGACAGCAACACAACTATAAGTTAAAATTTTGTCATATTCATTAACATGAATCTCAAGACAATTTTGTGGTATGTGTGACATGACAACCAAAGGCGACAGCAAAAGAGACAATAATGGGTGCATCCATTGCATTGTAAAGTTATTTACTGATATTAGGAAAATTCTAAACAGTTAAACAATGTTTATCTACACTCATGTTATAATTTTCGAATTATGAACTCATGCCTGAACGTATACTGATACACTTTATGCCATAGTCAACTTTAAAAAATAAAGCTGCTGTATCCGGGTGTTTCATAATGACCATTATGCAACACCCGGATACAGCTGTCACTCATTATAAAACACTTATATTTCTTAAATTTACAGTCTCCATGGCAACCGTAGGATTTACCGGCCCTGACTTCCAACTTTTTCAAGCTCTTCTTTAGCCGGCAACAATCAGAAACGTTTTTAAAATTAGAATTTTGAATTTAGAAGGAATAGACCGTATAGACTCCTATGCGTGGGGTTTGGCACCAATTCACATTTTATAATTAATATTGATTTGCTTTATTTTTGAAATATATAATAAATGTAATGAGTGTAGATAAAGTAGTGTATGAGACTGCACATAACTCGCTTATGCGACAGTCACATAAACTACTATTATTAAATTAGTCGCGTGAATTGAGTGAACTAACAAAGGTAGTTTTATAATGTGGTTGGTTATAGTACTTGAATAAAATTTTGTGTGAATAGATTCACCCAGAAGATGCCTATTCACTTGCGACTTTAAGAGGTTTGGGTTGTAGGTACTCGGGCAAACAGAAGCCGGCAGGGTATTCCAGGCATGATGAAGGAGTACTTAATTCTCTGAGCGTGAGTTTAAAGGAGAGGGCGGAATGAGGTTATGCAACTCAGATGCACACTCGTTAAAGCATATCGGACAAGTGACTCAGGGGATGAAACTCATAGCTGAAGTCCCCCATCGACAGTATGGGAGTGCTTATTCGCCAGGCCAGATAAAGAGGTACGCACTGTGTATCAGACTAACACCAGTAACACAGAGATCCTTACTACCGAACTTAGTAACTGTACGGTCACTTCAGTCTACAAACCTCCCAATGCAACGTATTACTTCAGCTGTCCGCCGAACTTTAACGCCCATCCGGTTAAATTCGTCCTTGGTAATTTTAATAGCCATAGCGAGAACTGGGGATACAGAACCAGTGATGACAACGGAGTGAAGGTTGAAGAATGGGTTGATGGACACATACCTACTATCTTTGATCCATAATCCAAAACTTCCGTCATCATTCAACAGCGGTCGCTGGAAAAGGGGTTAAAACCCTGATCTAATCTTTGCCAGTGATCACATAGATCACATAGTGCGTGAAGACAGTAAGTGGTGCAATACGGAGGACCTAATTATGTGCCAGGCCTTACGACCTGAAGGATAAAATAATAAAATAAAATAAAAAATATCTCTATTCAACTTGGCTTAATAAATAAGCTCTTTTGAATCGTCAATATTTTCGTTCAAGACTTTTTTAACTGATAAGAAGAATAGGCGCAATAAACTTATCAGCTTTAATAATTTCCAAAGATTTATATCGTTAACTTTTACAACTTTTTCATTATAATATTACATTAGTTCAGCTAAGGTTATGTGTTACATCAAATCCATGCATTACGGTCTTTCAAATAGTCGTCTACTTTATAATAATATCCTTTGCCCATGAGCGATTTTTTGCCATGACTTTTGAATTTGTGCAAAGGCAGCTCTACTAAATTCTGTGGAACTTTATTAAAACTAGCTACGCTTTTCCCCAAAAACGAACTTCTTGTTTTTCCAAGTCGAATCCTTGGAACGGCAATCTTATTTTTATTTCTTGTTTTGAATTGATGCATATTGCTACGTTTTATAAATGTATTGAGATACTTCTTCACATATACCATATTCTCATATATGTATTGTCCTGCAACAGTTAATATATTGATTTTTTTTAAAGAATCTCTTGGCCGAAGTTTGTATATGGCGCGAATAGCTCTTTTCTGAAGCACAAAAATACTTTCGATGTTAGCTGCTGAACCCCAAAGTAATAGGCCGTAGGACAATACACTCTGAAAATAGCTAAAATAGATTAACCTTCCCGTTTCAATATCGGTTAAGAGCCTTATTTCTTTAACAGCAAATACCGCAGAACTGAGTCTACCGGCCAAGGCTTCAATATGAGGGTCCCATTGAAGTCGATAATCTAATGTTATATCTAAAAATTTAGTACTGTTAATTAATTCTACTACATTGTCATCCAATTTTATGTGAATATCAACCTGTCTTACATTTGGCAGGGATTTTTTTTTCACATTTTGTTTTTTTCGAGTTCAATGATAGTTTAATTGATGGTACCACGGCAAAAAGAAATTGCCACAGTACCATCAATGGTACTGTCTAATGATACCATGGTAAAGGAATGGATTATTGCTATAAAACCAATGCGCAACTTTCGATAAAGTACTATTTACTTCGTCAGAACAATTATTACCTCTGTCAACTTTAAAGACTAGAGGAAGTGTCATCAGCAAATAGCACTGTCTCGCATAAATTCTTTGCTTAAAAAGGAAGGTCATTTATATAAATTAAAAACAGCAAAAGGGACCAGTATTGACCCCTGGGGTACGCCCATGTTGATAGGGGCTTCAGTAGACTCAGTTTTGTTGATAACTTCTTTCTGTGTTCTTTCACATAGATATGATTGCATAAGGTTGAAAAATGGAAAATGAAGTATTTAGAAAAAATCGACCCGTCTCACAACCAGCTCCGATGGGACTGATGGGTTGTGAGACGGGTCGATTTTTTCTAAATACTTCATTTTCCATTTTTCAACCATGAAAATTGCATTGTGAATGCAAAAAAGTAAAAATTTAAATTACATGATTGCATAAGGCTAACCGATTTATCATAGACACCATAATGTTTTAATTTCCTTAAAAGCGTTTGGTGATTAACACAATCGAAAGCTTTGGAGAGGTCACAATAAATACCAACTACATCTCGCTTGCTCTCCCAAGCATCAAATATATGTTTTTAAATATAACATGATAGGATGACATACCAAGAGCCAGTATGAATTAGATCCCATCTCACATAGTAGATATGACGCATAAAAGCAAGAAGGCATGGTGTTTTAAACTAAATAATGATCCTAAAATCGCTGATCGTCATTCCAATGTGACCACAAACCAGATCGCTCACCACTTACTCCAAAATGGGAAAGCTTCCACGAAAAGTCTCCAGAAGAAATTTACACGAGACCCTGGTAAAGAGGTTAACCACTTGGACGAGGCTTTTACAGAAACAGAGCTCAAGTTTGCCCTTGATAAGCTCAAAGAAGGTAAAGCCGCTGGCTTTGACAACATCAGGGTCGAGCAGCTGAAACGGTTTGGTTTCGTACTACTTATACAAATCTGTCATTTCTTCCATGGCCGCTTCCAAAGGGTATGTAATCTAATCACTGACGTTTTAGCCACCTACTTTTAATAAATGACATTTGTGGCAGAGAGTGTATATAAAACTTCTTTGAGATTATTTATTTTTATGAGTTTACTAGCTTTCCGCGTGGACTACACGACGTTATCCCGCCGGAATTTGATACTTTTCCGGGATAAAAAGTAACCTATGTTCCTCTCCAGGCTACAAAGTATCTATGTCTCAAATTTCAGCCAAATCCGTTCAGCCGTTTTGGCGTGATTGAGTAACAAACATCCAAACATCTAAACATCCAAACATCTAAACTTTAATATTAGTAGGATTATCTTTGATATAATATGTTAGTCAGTTTAAAGTTAGCCCGCCATTTGTTTATATTTTGTGCAATAAAATTTAAATAATGAAATAAATATTCCTCCTTCGGAAGTACTTGTACCTATGCAATATTTCATTAGAGTATCAAAAATTTTACTCCGACTATGCAAGTCTCCTTACAGAACTCCGCAAACTTATCTGACGCGGTGGTTAAATTTGAGAGTTTAAACTGTCAATACAGCTGACAGACCTTTCATTCTTTTTTATTGCTACTGGCGCCTCAACCATCGGTTTTAGATATTGTTGTGGGGATTTCGAATTTCAAAACCGCGAGAGCATTTCTTGCAAGAAATTGTATGCATGCTCTATTTTGTACAAGAGAATCAGTAATAAAAATGTTTTGAACCTGAAATTTACACAAAATGGTGCGGTTTATGTTCCTCACTCAAAGGAAAGAAGCTGGACTTCTCACAGTCTCATAAAATTGGTGTAATGGTGATATTAGATCAACTAGGTATATAAAATTCTTACGTCGGTTTTATTTCAAGAATTGCTTTTACATTATGTCTCTGTAAAAACTTTTTCAACAAGCGAATTTCTTATTTCTTGATGCAATTTTTTAAACCTACCTATCTTAACTTTCTCACATTTTCAATTTTGAGGAACCTAAAACGAACATAAATTTAATATACAGTAGTAGAAGTTAGAAACTTAGACTAATTATGTACCTACAACACAACAAAATATTGGTACTCAAATAGGTACAACTTTTATGGGCTCTTAAGTATCTTAGGCAATATTATCCGTCACTTTTATTTCAAACTATTGATGTTTGCTTTAGGTAATGAGTAAAATAACTTGTCCTAGGTTACATAGGTCTATGGTTATGCAATAAATGGCAAAGCACTCATATATACCCAATCCTGAAGCGCTATTTCAATATTTCCTAGCAAAATAAGCATCATTGAAAAAAATTAGGATCCTAGTGTGAGTTTTTTTTTTCAATTTTGGCGCAAACGGAGCGATGCAGTCTCCACGTCCAAACGCCGCCAATGCCAGGCGGAGACTGAATAATTATGCTGCGAAACGGTGCACGATGCATTTTGGGATACTAGTTATTGACTATAAATATAACAAAAAAAATTTTTAGTAACTTCCCTAGATATGATTAAGAACTACTTACACAAAAAAAATTAGCTTGATTACTCAAATAGTTATTGAGATAATTGAGTTTAAGACGGAAAAAAGGGGTCTTGAAAATATTTTTTTTTAGTACATTTTATTAATTTGATTCAAATAAATTTTAGTAACTTCCCTTCATAAAGAAAAGATCTATCACATATAATATTTTGGAAGGTCTAGCAATGATACTTTGTCAGGAAATTTAATTTAAAAACATTGAAAATTCTGAGTTTGATCGCCGCAATAGCCTTAAGGCTATTATTATATTATTATCATTGCTTATTTTGCTAGGAAATATTGAAATAGCGCTTCAGGATTGGGTATAGATGAGTGCTATGCCATTTATTGTATAACCATAGACCTATGTAACCTAGGACAAGTTATTTTACTCATTACCTAAAGCAAACATCAATAGTTTGAAATAAAAGTGACGGATAATATTGCCTAAGATACTTAAGAGCCCATAAAAGCTGTACTTACCTATTTGAGTACCAATATTTTGTTGTGTTGTAGGTACATAATTAGTCTAAGTTTCTAACTTCTACTACTGTATATTAAATTTATGTTCGTTTTAGGTTCCTCAAAATTGAAAATGTGAGAAAGTTAAGATAGGTCGGTGTAAAAAATTGCATCAAGAAATAAGAAATTCGCTTGTTGAAAAAGTTTTTTACAGAGACATAATGTAAAAGCAATTCTTGAAATAAAACCGATGTAAGAATTTTATATACCTAGTTGATCTAATATCACCATTACACTTTTTTGAGACTGTGAGAAGTCCAGCTTCTTTCCTTTGAGTGAGGAACATAAACCGCACTATTTTGTGTAAATTTCAGGTTCAAAACATTTTTATTACTGATTCTCTTA
This sequence comes from Crambus lathoniellus, assembly GCA_949710035.1. Lineage (NCBI taxonomy): Eukaryota > Metazoa > Arthropoda > Insecta > Lepidoptera > Crambidae > Crambus > Crambus lathoniellus. The sequence goes on along the minus strand of OX453305.1, from coordinate 9,567,569 downwards.
TCCATTATTAGTACAAAATAGAGCATGCATACAATTTCTTGCAAGAAATGCTCTCGCGGTTTTGAAATTCGAATTTCGAAATCCCCACAACAATATCTAAAACCGATGGTTGAGGCGCCAGTAGCAATAAAAAAGAATGAAAAGTCTGTCAGCTGTATTGACAGTTTTAACTCTCAAATTTAACCACCGCGTCAGATAAGTTTGCGGAGTTCTGTAAGGAGACTTGCATAGTCGGAGTAAAATTTTTGATACTCTAATGAAATATTGCATAGGTACAAGTACTTCCGAAGGAGAAATATTTAATTCATTATTTAAATTTCATTGCACAAAGTATAAACAAATGGCGGGCTAACTTTAAACTGACTAACATATTATATCAAAATCAAAAAATCAAAATCAAAATATTTATTTATTCACATAGACATAATAAGCATGTACTTATGAATCGTCAATATTTTCCTACCACCCATTCAAGACTTTTTTAACTGACAAGAAGAATGGGCGCAAGAAACTTGCCAGCGCGTATCTCAGGTAACGACATTAACAAAAATACATATCGTCAAAGATAATCCTACTAATATTATAAATGCGAAAGTTTAGATGTTTGGATGTTTGGATGTTTGGATGTTTGGATGTTTGTTACTCAATCACGCCATAACGGCTGAACGGATTTGGCTAAAATTTGGAACACAGATACTTTGTAGCCTGGAGAGGAACATAGGCTACTTTTTATCCCGAAAAAATGGCACATTCCCGCGGGATAACGTCGTGTAGTCCACGCGGGCGAAGCCGTGGGCGGAAAGCTAGTAAACTCATAAAAATAAATAATCTCGAAGAAGTTTTATATACACTCTCTGCCACAAATGTCATTTATTAAAAGTAGGTGGCTAAAACGTCAGTGATTAGATTACATACCCTTTGGAAGCGGCCATGGAAAAAATGACAGTTTTGTATAAGTAGTACGAAACCAAACCGTTTCAGCTGCTCGACCCTGATGTTGTCAAAGCCAGCGGCTTTACCTTCTTTGAGCTTATCAAGGGCAAACTTGAGCTCTGTTTCTGTAAAAGCCTCGTCCAAGTGGTTAACCTCTTTACCAGGGTCTCGTGTAAATTTCTTCTGGAGACTTTTCGTGGAAGCTTTCCCATTTTGGAGTAAGTGGTGAGCGATCTGGTTTGTGGTCACATTGGAATGACGATCAGCGATTTTAGGATCATTATTTAGTTTCCTTATAAAACACCATGCCTTCTTGCTTTTATGCGTCATATCTACACCTTCGATTAGCTTGTTCCACTTTTCTCTCGTTGTTTTGGATATGGCTTCTAGCAATTCATTCCCAAAATCGATGGTGTCCTGTGAGATGGGATCTAATTCATACTGGTCTTGGTATGTCATCTTATCATATTATATTTAAAAACATATATTTGATGCTTGGGAGAGCAAGCGAGATGTAGTTGGTATTTATTGTGACCACTCCAAAGCTTTCGATTGTGTTAATCACCATACGCTTTTAAGGAAATTAAAACATTATGGTGTCTATGATAAATCGGTTAGCCTTATGCAATCATATCTATGTGAAAGAACACAGAAAGTAGTTATCAACAAAACTGAGTCTACTGGAGCCCCTATCAACATGGGCGTACCCCAGGGGTCAATACTGGTCCCTTTTGCTGTTTTTAATTTATATAAATGACCTTCCTATTTAAGCAATGAATTTATGCGAGACAGTGCTATTTGCTGATGACACTTCCTCTAGTCTTTAAAGTTGACAGAGGTAATAATTGTTCTGACGAAGTAAATAGTACTTTATTGAAAGTTGCGCATTGGTTTCATAGCAATAATCCATTCCTTTACCATGGTACCATTACACAGTACCATTGATGGTACTGTGGCAATTTGTTTTTGCCGTGGTACCATCAAGTAATCTATCATTAAACTCGAAAAAAACAAAATGTGAAAAAAAATCCCTGCCAAATGTAAGACAGGTTGATATTCACATAAAATTGGATGACAATTTAGTAGAATTAATTAACAGTACTAAATTTTTAGATATAACATTAGATTATCGACTTCAATGGGACCCTCATATTGAAGCCTTGGCCGGTAGACTCAGTTCTGCGGCATTTGCTGTTAAAGAAATAAGGCTCTTAACCGATATTGAAACGGCAAGGTTAATCTATTTTAGCTATTTTCAGAGTGTATTGTCCTACGGCCTATTACTTTGGGGTTCAGCAGCTAACATCGAAAGTATTTTTGTGCTTCAGAAAAGAGCTATTCGCGCCATAATATACAAACTTCGGCCAAGAGACTCTTTAAAAAAAATCAACATATTAACTGTTGCAGGACAATACATATATGAGAATATGGTATATGTGAAGAAGTATCTCAATATATTTGTAAAACGTAGCAATATACATCAATTCAAAACAAGAAATAAAAATAAGATTGCCGTTCCAAGGATTCGACTTGAAAAAACAAGAAGTTCGTTTTTGGGGAAAAGCGTAGCTAGTTTAAGTTTAATAAAGTTCCACAGAATTTAGTAGAGCTGCCTTTGCACAAATTCAAAAGTCATGGCAAAAAATCGCTCATGGGCAAAGGATATTATAAAGTAGACGACTATTTGTAAGACCGTAATGCATGGATTTGATGTAACACATAACCTTAGCTGAACTAATGTAATATTATAATGAAAAAGTTGTAAAAGTTAACGATATAAATCTTTGGAAATATCGTTACTCCAATTATTAAAGCTGATAAGTTTATTGCGCCTATTCTTCTTATCAGTTAAAAAAGTCTTGAACGAAAATATTGACGATTCAAAAGAGCTTATTTATTAAGTCAAGTTGAATAAAGATATTTTTTATTTTATTTTATTATTTTACCCTTCAGGTCGTAAGGCCTGGCACATAATTAGGTCCTCCGTATTGCACCACTTACTGTCTTCGTGCACTGGTGATCTATGTGATCACTGGCAAAGATTAGATCAGGGTTTTAACCCCTTTTCCAGCGACCGCTGTTGAATGATGACGGAAGTTTTGGATCATGGATCAAAGATAGTAGGTATGTGTCCATCAACCCATTCTTCAACCTTCACTCCGTTGTCATCACTGGTTCTGTATCCCCAGTTCTCGATGGCTATTAAAATTACCAAGAACGAGTCTAACCGGATGGGCGTTGAAGTTCGGCGGACAGCTGAAGTAATACGGTGCATTGGGAGGTTTGTAGACTGAAGTGACCGTACAGTTACTAAGTTCGGTAGTAAGGATCTCTATGTTACTGGTGTTAGTCTGATACACAGTGCGTACCTCTTTATCTGGCCTGGCGAATAAGCACTCCCATACTGTCGATGGGGGACTTCAGCTATGAGTTTCATCCCCTGAGTCACTTGTCAGGTATGCTTTAACGAGTGTGCATCTGAGTTGCATAACCTCCTTTAAACTCACGCTCAGAGAATTAAGTACTCCTTCATCATGCCTGGAATACCCTGCCGGCTTCTGTTTGCCCGAGTACCTACAACCCAAACCTCTTAAAGTCGCAAGTGAATAGGCATCTTCTGGGTGAATCTATTCACACAAAATTTTATTCAAGTACTATAACCAACCACATTATAAAACTGGCAAGTTTACATTAGTAAACAAAGTATCAATTATTTCAGTTGCGCTACATTTTGTTTAAACAAATTCGACGATCTCCGTGGCCGATTGGTGTACGCACCGGTTTTCTAGGTGCCACTATCTCTGAGGTCCCGGGTTCGATTCTCGGACGGGTAAATGTCGAAAACTAACTTTTAGATATTTTCTTGTATCTGGGTGTATGTGATCGTTGCTTCCAATTATCAATGACACAAGTTATTGTATTATTTGATATTATCATTTTTGGTATTGGAATAATATCTATTTTATTTTATTTTTTTGTATTTAAACAATATTTTTATTTAAGTGTTTTTTTATATATTGATTTATATTATAGATTGATAGCGTGATTTTATATAAACGGTATACTTATTTAAATATTGATTAACTAAGTAGATTTATTTTGTAAAAAGGTATTGGATGATGGGCTAGTATGAGTTATTTATATTTTTTCATATTAAATTATAAGTTTTATTAATTTGATTGGAATAAATCTGAAAATGTACCTACTGGTTAGAGCAGCATACATTATTTATTTTTTTCAGTGTAATTTGTAGCAAATGTTGTAGTTTTGCCTGCGAAGATCATTTCGATAATGGATATATTATCGAAATGATCTAGAGATAGAAAATAAATATAAATAGCTGCTGCTGTGTTCTGCATTTTGAAGAATCGTTTGAAGTGACTATCTTTGTTATAAAAAGCTTTACGAATAATATCTAAGATCTACTCTTCTTACAAACCGACGTTTACAATAAATATTCATAATAATTCTTCTTGTATTCTACATAATATAATTTCCTTAGTAAAAGCGCACATAGGTGATATTTTAGATGTAAATAGAATGCGCGCTGCATGCCGCGTCTACACGTATTTCTCAGTCTACGAGAGTGCCGCGGCCGGAGTCTTACCGATCCCAGCACCCCCTCGCTTGTGTAAGCAACGGCCATCGACGATATTTTTTTTACCTATGATATATCCTTAAGTAGCTTTCAGGCGAGTTTTTTACTATCACATTTTTTCCTATACTTTTTATTCAATTAACAGATGGGTGAAGGTCGATCCCTATTCGTATCTCTCAGGCTATAATGGTGCAATAAAATTGCAAATATTGAATGTAGGCTACCAGTCATGCAATATGTAGCTATGGGTAACTGTTTTACTTGGGAAGACAAGAAAGAGCAGGAGCTAGAAGTAGAAAGTGGCCGAGGTGCATCTAGAAAGTGACGCTTTGGTCGTGACAGCAAACCCTCCATATGGACATAAAATGTATAATACTCCATATACATCTTTGCTTGACCGCCTCGTTGGCTAATGATTCACAAGACCGATTTCAGTCAGACCCAGAGGTACCAGGTTCGATTCCCCAGTGGGGGTACATGTTGTAATCGGTTTGGTTGGTGGTAGGACTTGTGCTTAGTCCGCCTGTCTAGCTACCACCATCTTATCTGAGTCTGGCGCCATAACAATAATGTTTTCTTTCGGCATTATTGTATTCCGGCAGTAAGAGATAAGATAGCCAGTTCCTTAGTGATTGAGGAATCCGGGAGTAGTGCGCTACCACCTTCAGCCATAACACCACTCAACATCAGGTGTGCTGAAGGCTAAGTGCTACCTACCCCGTTGTGGATTAAAAAAAATTACTATATCGAATATTTTGTTCAGTACCCCTAGTATGAGTTTGTATTCGTAACTGTATTCGTATTCATATTCAAACTGTATCGCTTTATCTCTTTCATGTCCTTTGACTGTTTTACCGATATGAGCAGTTCATCCGATAGTTTTCGTAAACGTTTACATTTAAAGTCAACTCATACCAAGGAATTTATAAGTACTACGTACAACTAGTACTTATAAATTCCTTGAGACTAGGGTACGGGTTATCATGGTCTGTTTAGTAGTAAGTACACACACAAACTGTTCAAGTTTATGCTGAAGAACCACTACATTACACCCACCAACATACATTTCAGCATTACTCACAATAAATGATATTGATATAAATAATAAGCACCGAACTATAGTTTTCAGCAAATTACTATAATATTTTGAAGTCTTTTTAAAATACCATAATACATTAAATTCAGTTTTAAAACACGGCTTTGTGAATATAAGATAGGTACACCTATGTAGGTTTCTATCGAAGTGATGATGATCAATTGTTTTCTACACATATATATATAACTGTTGCCTTCATAGTCTTTCGCCTGATTTGGTTCACCCGGACATAATATTTTAGTTAATACTTTAACTAGTCAGCGATTTCCTAATCGTTTTATAGATTCTTCATCAAACGAGTGAAGGCGAAACACAATCGCCAAGTAGTGGAAATGCACAAGAGACCAGTACATGGCTGAAGTAAGTACTCTGAAAGGCCAAAGATGTTCAAAGAGATTACATTAGTGTCGAAACGAAATACACTCTTTACGTTGCAAATACACCCCCGAGAACTCGTACATTGCTGAAAATCTATCAAATACCTACTTACCTTTATGAAATGAGTGTAGGTTCTCATTTACATGTTTTACGCCCGAATTCTCGAACGCAAATCATCTTTGGGAGCGTCTCAAACATCATGGCATCTCTTTCATACGTTTGACATTTAAAGTGACAGGGCGATGTTTGAGACGCTCCCAAAGATAAGTAGCGTACGAGTATTCGGGCATTAGTGATTCTTTAGAGGGCATCTGATATTCTGATCTCAAGCATTGTATTCTTTTATTTTATTTAGGTGTAATGTCGTGTTTAATAAAATAATGCAAGCTACATTATTGTTTGATCGCTACGCCATAACTTTGAAGAGATTTCAAAGTTCAGTTATAAATATGCCCTGGCAGCTTGGAGATAATTTGTTGTAATAGTTACTTTGTAATGTACACATTCATATGGAACTATCGGTAAAATAAGTAGATTGGAACATAACATTGCCTATATAACATCTCTTCATTATGTATACTTTGATTTCTTAAGGCTCTTATAACCCATAATATGGAGTTTAGGTAGGTCTGTTATGCTAAATAACTAGGCAACCATTATTATTCGCAATCATTTCCCAGAATATAGAGAACTAGCCTTCCGCCCGCGGCTTCGCCCGCGTGTACTACACGACGTTATCCCGCGGGAAGGTAATATTTTTCAGGAATAAAAAGTAGCCTATGTCCTTTCTCAGGCTCTAGACTATCTCTGTACCAATATTCATTCAAATCGGTTTCGTAGATTAGGCGTGATTGTGTAACACACAGACAGACAGAGACGCATTTATAATATAAGTAAGGAAGTAAGGATTAAGCTGTAGTGTGGGCGTCTCTGTAATTAGGCTACGAATACATTATTGAATTCATCGGTTGGCAACGAAGGATCTTTATTATGAGGAGTCAGATAGATAAGTTGACATAATGTATAAACCGCCTCTTTGGTCTATCAGTATAGGGATAAATATTGGATTTAGTTTGACTGGTGATAGGCCTTGTTCTAAGTCCGCCTGGCTAGTTACCCCCTTTTATCTAAGTTTGAAGCCATAACAACGATGCTTACAGCAATGTTGTGTTCCGGCACAAGAGAGAGACAAGATCCCGGCCTATGATGCGGTTTCTGGATTCAAGACCGGGCGCGTCCCCAGATGGAGAATAGGGGAACGGGCTACCAAAACCAGAATTTATAACGTAACCCTATTCATAGTGGGAATGGGGGCCGCCGGCGCCGCGCCGTGTTCTGGTACGGGGGCCGCCGCGCCGTGTTCTGGTACGGGGGCCGCGGGGAGCGGAACCCCTTAAAAATGCAAAATCAAATCGTAACCCTGTACGTTTCGCAGGAATGGGGGCCGTCGTTGTACTTACACGGGGGCCGTTGGAGGAAACCACTATAAAAAACTCTCAAGGGTCCGGCGTCGGGGACGTGGGCGTCGGACCGCCAGAAGGTGGCAGGCAGAAGTGTCTGCCAAATATCGAACAAACCCTGGGATACGGCCCTCCCAGATACCTATAGTAGGGTTACTCGGGTCTCTGCCAGGGTGGACCGTTTTCCCCTATATTCGTGGGACTTTTATGGCTGAGTTTAAAAATAAAACCGACGACGTAAAGAAGGTGGAGGACAACTCATAGCGGTGACGGGTATTACGACGTAGAGGTGAGCGAGTTGAGCGACAGTTCCTACCTTTGTGAGATGAGTAATCGGGAGACGGAGGACAACATGCGGTCTTCGGAAGCGGTTGCTGAGACGGCACCGAACAAAAAGCAGCCGGCATTAGTTTTTGTAAAAACATCGTTTTTATGACAAGCTTTTTTGTCGTCTGTACTTTAATATTGTATCCAAACCAAACCTGTATGCAAAGTTTCAGCTCAATCGGACACTGGGAAATGGGTCAAGTTTAGCTTGCAAGATTTGACGAACGGACGGCCATATTTACAGCCTTACTAATAAAATGTTATACAGAGTATACACATCTGTTGTAAGACAATCGCTACCAATAAAAAATATTTTGACACAAAGCCTGTGTACACGTGTTTTATTGCGGTAGGAAAGTTACACAAGGTTTAAACGAGCCAAGACCCTTGTTTAAAGGATGTTTAAGAGCCAGATGGCGGCGGATTTCAACTTCTCAGTTGTGTTTGTTCTTCAAGTGTTGTCGTAAGTATTGTTGGTTCCGTTTTGTTTTACTGAGATATTTTAGTTCTTAATATGGAGTATTTAAATTAGGTACTTACTTCAATTTGTTTGACCAATTAGACGAAGAAAAAGAGAATGTCCCTAGAAAAAGTTTGTAAAGAACGCGCAGATCCTTTTTCGCTTACAGACAGTGAATTTAGATGTAAATATAGATTTACAAAGGTGTATGCTAGAAATACTAGAGATTTGATTAAAAAAGATATCAACAAAGACGCAAGAGGATGTGGGATTTCACCTGAGTTGCAGGTGCTCACTGCACTGAGAACCTGGGCTCGCGTCGAAGTTACAAGATGATGCTGCGGAACTCATGGATTGAGTCAGCAATCTATAACTTTGCAAAGGCTACAAATTTTATTTACATGCCCTTTAGTGTGGCAGAACAAGAAGTTATTTCTGGCCTTCGCCAGATATGTGGCTTCAGGAATGTTATTGGTGCAATCGATTGCACGAACATAAAAAAAAAAGTTGGAGGTGATTTTGGACAGTATTACGTTAATCGTAGAGGATTTTACTCAATGAATATGCAAGTTTGTAGTATGGTGACGCATCCCTTGTGTATTGTTGACGACGCAGCACGGTAGGTACCGGCTGTCAAACAAACTGCGTTCAAAATTTAGCAAAAAAACATAGCTAGCAAAAATGTCCCGTTTCATCAATATAAAATTAAAAAGTAAACTGAAACATATATAATTATTAGTTTCAAATCATTTTTGTTCTCTAAGTCATGAAATAACATACTTTCATTCAAATATTTCATTCACTAATTAGCAATACAAATTTATTGAACAAAGTTTTAGAACGTCTCTTTGTTGATGTTGCCAGTGAATGAAAAAACCTTTTGTGTACGAAGGGTATAGTTACACAACCTTTATACAACGTCTATTAGTCAAAACGGTGCGTAAGTCTTATACGACCTTTACACAATGTGTAACTATACACGCGGTTAACCAGTGATTAACATTTTTTTATTAGTAAGACCGTTAGAGTTTGTAAAAAGCTCGTAAAAACAAATGGCGGCAGAGAGGAAGCGCATTAAAGCGCAAATGCGCGGAAGATAAGTAATTTAATGAAACGTCTATCAAATGCCTATAATTATACGCAATTTGCGTAAGTAGGTATGCCTTTAATTTTACTCAAGTTGCGTAGGTACGAAGCAACGTGGGTGTAAATGTTATACGCTGTACCTGTTCGCTTCTTTAAATAATAAGCTTAATTTTCACTCTATTTTCTTCTTAACTAAGTCTTGACGTGGTTACTGGTTACAGTTTAGTGATTTTCAATAATATAAGGCTCCACACACTGCCGGTTGTGACTATAATAGCTAAAGAAAAAAAATGAGAAGCATTGCCTGAATAGAATTTTGGTAAGTGATGCATAATCAAACCCAGTATGGAATTTATAATTAAAAAAAAATGCATAAGAAATAAGTTTTTGGTGGTACAAGATGATTTTTTTAACAAAATGTTATTCGTATAAGCGCTTAGCTTTCGTCACACCCGATATTAAGTGCGCTATTAAAGCTTTAGAAGCGCACTATCTACTCCCGGAATCCTCAGCCACTGAGGAACTGGCTATATTATTTAATCTTCCGGATCACAACAATGCTGAAAACATCGTTGTAATGGCGTTAGCCACAGTTATGGTGGTGGTAGCTAGCCAGGCGAATTTTGAACAACCACTACCAACCAAACCGAATATAATATGTACCACTGGGAATCGAACCCAGGACCTCTGGGTCTGATACCGGTAGTGTGTGTGTACTGCTAGAACACAAAAGAGGAAAAACCAACATCATATTAAAGCACCACAAATCAGTTTGTAGGTATCTATTTTTATTTAACTTTGTTTTACACAGTGCAACAGTAAATCCTATTTCATAATCGGTGGGAAAACAAAACTCTTCTGTCGAAAATTATATTATCAATTTCTCACTCAAAGTGGCGGTACCTCATGCTCTCGCTGTCTCTCTCTTTCTCTTATAATGTTTTCAAACATTTTCTTTTCACCACTTTCTACTGTTCAGTCAAATATATCTGGTCTTTCTTTGAGTAGTTTTGCGTCTTCAGGACAGTATTTGATCATGTCTGCTATGGTGCAGGCTCGTTCACAGCACTCGCTCGCTATTTGTCTGCGCACTCGCCTCCACCGTTCCACAGCGAGTAAACGCTCCTTCTTCCTATGCTCTTGCAAGGAACGAGGCGTCATCTTATCTGGAACAAAGATAAACTAAAAAAAACTGGTAGGTTTTTATACTATTTTCAAGATGTGAAGGATTTGCAGTTCCCGTAGGAAAAATAACCTAGACCTGAATTATCTATTTTCAGTCACCTCCTACTTCAAATAACTCTTCCAAGAAATCTAGAATCCTACAAGATCCTTTAATCTCAGGTAGGCAGTAAATAGTTTTATTATATAAGTCCTATCTTACTTTATTGTCTTAAAGGTAAAAACTAGAAAAAAACTTACTGCCACGGGATGAATACTAAATAGTGGCTGTTCGCAATCCGTGACCTCTTGAAATGGTGTTCGGAAATAAAGGACATTTCATTTATTCACGAAAGTACGTGATTCTAATAGGTACAAACGTTATATAGTTAGTTTTTAGGTTAGTAGGTATTTCTAGCTCGTTGTATAACAGTATCTGTATGTACTACGTACTCGTATTCGTATTAAGCTAATTAATATCGCCAAAACTTGATAAATGGTAGCAAAAAAACAAACATATAATTTATCTGGTTAATAATAGGGGTTAAAGAATGAAATTGCCGTTTTTTTCTTTTGTACATATAACTTAACAATTTTTATGTTATTAGAAATATATAATTTCTTTAATATTGCGTTACATTAAGACCGTATCGAGCAACTTTTGATAATTTAATAACCACGATATTTGATTATTTACATAGAAAAAACTTATCCCGAAAGTTACGACTATTTTTGTTTCCAGAATTTCGTACTTTATTAGCTGTAACTTAGTGAAAAAATTTTTTTTCTCTTTAACGGATGTGTCATTTAGTAGTTAAAATGTCCATAAATACGTGTGTAAAATTTTCAAAGTCACATAATAGTAGTCGTTGAATAAAGTACAAAAACGTTAGTATGAAAAAAAAAATACAGAAATCTCGATACAAAACGGCAATTTGATACTTTAACCCCTAATATTAAATTATAATTTTTAAAACATTTCTCGAAGCTGTCAGTTGCCCAGACTAATTTTGGTCGACTAGGTATCTAGGTTATGTATTATCTTTCTCTGAGATCTTAATATACGGCCTACTTTAGAGATAAACTCTTACAAACAAAAGAAAAATCTGGATTTTCCTTAACCTACTTTCAGCTTTTATTGCGTACCTATCATTGAAATGAAATACTTTCCCATTTACTTGTACATACTTGGAGTTTATCTTTATTTTTTAATATTACCTAATGATTTTGTTTTTAATAAACCGATGTTTTTAAAGGACACCTTTACAAAAGCTGTCGTCAAGCGATTTCTTTTAGTAAATCTTTTGTTTCACGAACTTGAAGTGAATTTTTTTTTTAATTGTCCAGTACTTAGATATATTGATGGTATCTTGGAGCTATTGTGTTGTAATTCCTACTTACGATAAAACGCAAACCAAATCTTGAAGTTGATTATTTTGTTTACATCTTTAGGTACCTACTTAAATATTTGATGCTTGGGATGTTAAACTTAACTATTTAAACTGTTCAATATATACTTAAATATTTTAACTATTTTAACTTAACTGTTCTTTTAATAAAAGGGACGTAATTATTATCTGTGTGAAAGTAATTCTTATTTAAAGGTAACTTACTTTGAATAATAATGGTACTGAGGTATCATAAAATGTCTACAATTATTGTTAGTTAATTCTAGATCAGAGACTGGGATTATCTAAATTAAGGCATTTACAACGAGAATTAATTATCCTAATTGATAACTAAGAAAACCGTAAACAATATCATAGTAATAAAATCGAACCACATTGTTCTCTTTGTTTAATTAACCCTGAATTACTTAATACTGGCTTGTAGGCTGTGGAGTAATTATAGAAATTGCTACAATTATGTTTTGAATTTCACTCAGAATCGTGTGAAAAAGGGCCTTTGAAGCATAGAGCCAAGTGTAGTATCAAAGCTTAGAAGCTAAGCAATCTTTTCACTCAAGTTACATTTTATATCTTAAAATTTGCGAAATATACTATAATTGTATTTTAATAAAGTGAAACTTTTACATTCTGGGGCCTTACTTACAGTAAATATTATTGGTGTCCACTAATTAAATCAATTTCCAATAGTATAATGTAACCACATTTAAGCATAATCTTGACGTATTTTTAGAGGTCTTTTCGAAAATAAAAAGTGTCGAGCCAAAATCATAAAATCGTGTTTCTGAAACTATACGATTCTAGATAAAGGTATAAAGAAATACATATCTTATTACTAGATTTGTAACAACTCTAACCATCCTATAGTTTTATATCGAAAAGTCCATACTTTTTCTGATTAGCGCCTTAACGGCATGATTGCGCACTATTTATTTAATTTTTGATTATAGCGTCTTGCGGATTAGTTAGCGTGTGATTTGTGGATAAAAAAAAATCAAAGTGAAGGCGGCTGGTGCTTTGGATTTTACATGAGTGTGAAGAATTTTAACTTAAGGCGATGATTCCTGACCGAAATAGGCACGTTAACGCTTGCTCGGCCGCGCGCGATACACTTCACCTGGACGCAGCGGCAGCCGGCAGTGAACTGTGAAATAGCGAGCGCCCCGCGAATCGAAAATCACTTAAAATTCGATTAAAAATCAAATAATAAAAAAAATAACTTATGACGGCCGGAATCCCTCGGCTAATCAAAGACTTATTTTATTTTCGTATATTTTTCATTGACTAAAACCAACTATACTGCAAGTAATTCGATATTTGGATTACGATTAGACGGATGTTTGGGATTTTATTTTCCTTAGTTAAATATCACCAATCGAAAATAAAACGGCCGGAAGCACTAGATAAATAACTGTAAAATAACATATATTTTTTCCAAGTTTTAAGTACTTGTGATTTGCGAGTAATCCATAGTTTAAAATACCCTATTTTGGGGAATGCCAGCCTTAACCCAATGACTATGCCAACAACGACTTCACAAAGAGTTTTTTTAATGTGACCGTGTTTTGACAAGTTCGTTTACCGAATGACTGTAGTAGGTGTAGCCACAACAACGCACTAGCTTTTTTTACCCTGTGCTAGAGGCCCGCTAAATACCTTTGATGTATCGAAAGTTACCGCTCTCTGAGCTTTCGCCTAAAGTCTAAAGCGCGCTAATACCCGGCCACACCTGCGTATTATATTAAATCGCACACTTATTAATGGCATTACACGAAAGTGAAGCCCCAGCATGACAAATAAATAAGTTCGAGTTGAAGACTATTAAGCTACAGATGATCGAAGATTTCAGACGACTGTTATCATAGATACAGTAATAGCTAGTCGCGGATACGAGTCGCCCCATGCACTTGTATAGTAACTACATGTTCGGTACTTACAGTCACGAACAATAATATGTAAATAACATAGAATTTTGTTCCATTAAAGCATTCCGAAACAAAACTATTAGTGACACAAAAGTCATTCAATATTTTTATATGACATAGTTCTATGTTTACATACTAGTGTTTACATATTATTGCCCGTGACTCGTACAAAACGCGATGGTTGGTTTAGCGATGTTTTCATTTCATAGTAGCGTTCTTTTAGGATAGGACAACGCCGCAGTCTATAAGCTTCGTAATGTAAGAACGGACTAATAAATATAACTTAGAACAACTTACCTATAAACAACGAAGTATCTCTTTTGACGATTTTATACGAGTTATCACAGAATTTGCTTATAATATTAGAGAGATAGCTGCTACACGACATGATTTTGTCCGTTAAGTGAAATATCATTTTCTCGCCCTGAGCATTCACTAACTGATGACTAAGTACGACTGCTATATAAATCTGAAATAGAAGAAAAATAAATATAAACACCAACAAGTTATTCGTGTCAGTTCTTTTTTAAAGGAAACCAACTTTTCCGGGCAGTACCTACGTAACAGACTAGCGTAGCGCACAAACTAGTTGTCCAAGTTGTCCAAATGCGGAGGGAAGTGTAAAACTTTAGTATTTTTTTATTCCCAAAGACCAGCGTGTTGATTAAAATTTAAGGCACTTTTAAAATTGGAGACTTTTTATTGCCAAATATCATGTTAGCTAGGTGCTTTCTTGCATGTTTAATACTGCCGCCGTCCTTACGATAAGTGCAATAACTGAGTTTTTTGGCTAACTGACATAAGTACATAATAATGTACTATATTATACAGACGGTTGGTGGGGAAAAAAACCAAAATGAGAAAAACGGGTTTTTTTCCTGTCCATACCAATCCCGTATTGGTTTGGTATGGTAGGTATCTCTCTAATTTTTCAAGATTTGCGATAATCGGAGCGTTTCTTGTGTGGAAAGCGATACCTACATATTCTTACATACTTTGCGTATAATTATGTGATCGTATACAGGACATCCCAGACTTATGGAACACTAGCTTTTCGCTCCCGGCTTCGCCCGCGTGGACTACACGACGTTATCCCGCGGGAATGTGATATTTTCCGGCATATAAAGTAAGCTATGTTCCTCTCCAGGCTACAAAATATCTGTGTCCCAAATTTCAGTCAAATCCGTTCAGCCGTTTTAGCGTGATTGAGCAACAAACATTCAAAATTCTAAATACGCTTCCCACACTCAGGAATCGCACCGTCAAAAATTCGAGAAAACAACACTCTGTAGTTTTATGACATCAATCAATCAAATTGGGTTCATAATAAAATGATATGAGTTGCGTTGTATGGTCATAATCATATAATATGAGTTCATAAGAATTAAATCTCTCTTAAAACATGATAAGTTAAATGGAAGGAAAAAAATGAATACAATTCATGAATTCTATGTGGAGTAGAGCCGATGGAATGTCTTTTCTATGGAAAAGGTGGTTATTTTTATAACAAAATCTGTGGTTTTGTTTCTTGTCAAAAATAGAGTAATGTTTCCCTTCAATGAAATTTGATATCTCCATTATTTAGAATACTTCCCCTTCATATTTCATAAAACTGGGCCACCCGGTATAGAGAATATTCAAACTTATTTGGAAACAAACATGTAAGTAGGTACTTATTTAAAAAAGATTCCGAGAAAATCATGTCCATATTTGAAAAACAATCTTTCCTTTATTCTCTACGTATTGCCAAATATATTATTATTTGGTATTGCAATCGGTTTTGGTTTTCGTTGTTTGGCTACTGAGCAAGTAAGAAAACTGCCAAATTTTGCGGAACTACTGAGACAGTCACGTAGACTAGCGATTACATAATAATACGTCACAATTTTTTCCCTTGCTCTTTTGAAGTGTGTTTATTTATTTGTTTGTTTGTCCATCGTTCACGTCAAAACGGAGCAAAGGAATGCAGTGATTTTTGGTATGGGGATAGTTTGGTAGCTGAATAGTATCAATAGGCTACTGTTCATCCCGGAAAAATGTCACATTCTCGCGTGATAACCTTGTACAGTCAACGCTAACAGTTTTTCAGTCGTTGTTATTATACTAATGTTACGAGAATACTAAATCACAATATAAAACTCTGTTTCAATCTTTAATTGTTAATGATAACGGTTATATTTGGAAATTCAATTGTATTCTTGCACTTTATCAACCACAGAATAACTATTTTAAAAGAAGAAATTTCTTTTGAACGCCAAAAATCCATTGATTAATTTAAGAAGTGCACGCAAACAAAAGTAGATTAAAACTTCAAAATTTAAGTAACCGTAGTACCCGAGTATATTATCAACTAAACACACTCAAGTTCTCAAGAATAGTTAGACTTCAATAGTTGTCTATCGGAGAAAAAACTTACTTAAACACGTATTTTAAGGAGAAGTTATGGAGTTACAGTACTACTTAAACTAACTAACGTAACTTGGTACAAGTTGTTAATTTCATCTATTATCATATAGGTAGGTACATCGATAAGACGTCTATACAGAATCTCTGAATCGCGATGTTCGATTCCCGGCAGAGTTAATCGCTCCAAATTATATGAAATCGTGTCTGCTGTTTGTAATACTGTCTTTGTTTCTGCTTCGCATGGCAGAAGTTTTATCTATTCTTGGATCAGACTAGTTTAAGTGATGTTATAAAAACCTAATAATTACTAACTAATTAATTAATTAAAAAAAATTATGATCTCTAGCATCTTAGTCTTAAATCCTACTTTAAAACCAATTTCAATATATTACATTTAGGCATTTTAGAGAACTATTACCTATTATTATTGTTACCACATGTAATGCGATAAAGTAATAAATAAAATAAAGTAAACAAATACACAATCTTAACGATAAACTTCCTAAGCGTATCACAGTTAAAGAAACACCAAACCACAACCGAAACGCACAGTTTCCGAACGTTACAAAACTCACGATTCAAAATGCACCAATGAACGTACAATGTAGTGTATCTCCATTATGCAGCAGTCAGCGCCTGCGCAGAGAGCACGAGGGATTCGTTCCACGGTTACCTGACGAATGGAGTTATCACAGCGCAGTGCAAGAAGTCTCTACAGAGATAGCGATCGGTTGTGGTGATTCCTCACAAATAAGGGGTGTTTTTATAGATATACTTAGGTAAAATTTTGAGGAGAACATAATTTCTGGGGGATTTTTGAGGGGAACGAATCTGAGTTTCGGGGGATGTTTAGTTTTTCTTATAGTAAAAGTGTATTGTTAGTATGGTTTTTTTATGTTTGATTAGTACCAAATAATGTGCAAACAAGTTTTGTATTCCAATGGCAGTGGGATAACATTGATTTTACTGCTTATATTATGCTATTATAGAATCAACCGAACGTGTCAGTAGTTGACATGACACGCCAGCCGCGAACACGGCGCGGCCGCGGCCGTGCAAACCGTCCGCGCGATTGTCCAATCCAAAATATTTGCCCTCTCTCTCACTCGCATTTGCATCGCGGTGACGCCGACGACGACGGCAGACCCGCAGCGACGATATTTTGCGATCAAAGCGTCTGCTCAGCATGTGTGAAAGTAAAATATAAAAGCGTAAATATCGCAAACTTTTTTGTTGTTGTAAAGGTAACGATCATTGCAGTCGCAATTTACACGAATTACAATACAAAACTTGTTTGCAGTATTAGTAAGAGGCTTCTACCGCTCAAGCATACTGCAAAACGCACTTTTTCAGTTAAAAACAACCCCATAAACCACCAAATTCCCCATTTTGACTGAACGACAACCGTCGACAACTTTACGATTGCTAATCGGGACTGTACCCCCAATCATCTAATAATAAATCCCTAGAAGTCCATAGTACGAAATTACTTAAAACTTGTTTACATCGATAACGACGCTTACAAAACATTCTCATAGCAATTAGATAACAGATTCTGACCGTACACGTGATTGATTTCTGGTTCAACACAAGTATTAGGACGGTACCTACATGATTTTTTTCAGAAGTGAACTTTCGAATTTTGTCTACGGAATGGTATTAAGCAGGGCATCGAATATCTAGTAATTTTTTCGTAATTGGGATCAAAATATGAAATGCAGTTAAATATAGAATTATAGAGTAAACAAATAATACCTAACCTCAGACCAAATAAAAAAGTAAGACGGAACGTCCAGAACTAAAAAGTGACGCCAACAAAACTACACCCAACCGCATGTATACACAGTTACACGCACAACACACATGTAATGAAACTACACCCATAACTAACACACTAAAAGCATTATAAAAGCGACTCACGCACACGCACACGGCCGGCGCACGCACACGTACATAAAAAAGTGGCTTCACTTTTTAGTTCGGGGCGTTCCGTCTTACTTTTTTATTTGGTCTGAGTACCTAACTAAGTAGTCATTTATATATATAGAGTCATCTCTATATTTATGACATTCCTGTGAGCACGTCGCAAATGTGAACCTTAATGTCGGTAATGTTGGATGCATTTTAAAACTTGTTGAAGAAGGTATTCATTAAGATATCAGTCTAATGGTAGACTGTCCGTCAATTAGAATAAACAATGAAAATCACCAATTAGAAGTCAATAAGTGTTGTTAACCCAACCTAATTTGAATAAACGAAATTGATTTTGATTTTTATCTTAAGAATGGTCGCAGCGTATTAAACATATAAATTTACCTTACACCTAAAATCATAAATTTTGAAAATTCAGACGATCAAGCGTGAACTAACGCAATCTCGGCGCGCGACACAGTTTTTGCAGGTACTTCTTTGTTTTCTTTAAATTGAGGACTTATAAAGGCACACCTCGTTTAAGATGATAACTTAGCTCATCATAATGAAGTAATTAATTGCATAATGGAAATAACTTGGTCCCTACGCGGCATATGGACAATGAGTCAATCACGCTTAAATATAGCCGGGCATACGACAGGTCATTCTCTCAACTGATAAAATGTTATTTCTGTTATAAGCAGTCAAATAAAAGATTTATCGCACAGATAGCAAAATATATACTTTCTAGTACTATTCCTGGATGTGAAAATAGGATTGTATTCTCTTCGGATAAATCCGAACAAACACCGTCTACCAATTTCTAGCATTTGGGTATTATACTGTGGATAGATTCGGATTTCCGGTGAGCTTAAACTTTGCTAATATAAGTAAATGAAAATTTCCAATCTCACTAAATTTTGCGGCGACCAACGTACGTCCGGACAATTTAGAAAATTGCTTTTCTAATTTCTGCGCATTATAGAGCCGTGCTGAAAATGATAGTAAAATAAGCTTAAAAATATCACCCACCGTTTTTATTGAAGAACTAGCAGATCCTCGCAGTTTTTCCCGCGTGATACCCTTTCCCGTGGGAATATCGGGATAGCCTATATCACTCGGGAAGAATGTAGCTTTTCAATGGTCAAAGAATTTTCTAAATCAGTCCAGTAGTTTTTTGGAGCCTATTCGATGCAGACAAACAAACAATCAAATCTTTCCTCTAATATTGGTATAGATAGAAAAGTTGGCCTTTATCTAGATAAAAAACATTCATTAAAATATTATCTTTTTAGTGAAGTAAAGTTATATTTAATGTAGTTATTAGTACTTATAGGTTATTTTGGTTAGATATGAACTTCCGCTAGATTCGCCATATACTAAGTATTCTTTATACTTACTTAAGTTTAATTTATGCTCTGTATAACTTTTAATGATTTTAATGACCCTTCTCAATTAACTGTGAAATAGCCAACATTCTCATTCGTAGGTCTGTGGCAGGCACAGTATGGGCGTTTGTGCACTACCACTGAATTTTACCGATCCGGAAAAAAACGGATGCTTGTATTTTAATAATTAATCATTTATAATAGTAATTAATTAAATACAAGCATCCGTTTTTTTCCGGATCGGTAAAATTCAATGGTAGTGCACAAACGCCCTATGTCGGGTGCGTCTCGTGCACATAGCAACAGCCCTTATCGCGGCGATAGGGCCCGGAAGTCTGTGCTCCTAAAAATAAGTAAAGGTCACAGGGCGCTGTTTACTCGAAAGTAGTCAATATGTTTGACGAGACGGCGCTTGATAACTTGACACCTACGAATTTCACATAAACAATTTGTCAAGATAGTAGAGCAAATAATGGGTTTGTTGGGGATCGGGAGATGCTATAAGAAGACAGATAAGGAGTGTTTCTAGACTTGCCTGCCGAATGAAGCTAACCTGGTGATTGGAGAGTTAAAATCCAGCTAAGATCATATTACAGTAGCTGAAAATAATACATTAATTTTCCATTTATAAGTACGTAAATAAAAGTATTGCCAAGTTAAACACTCTTTAGTCATTAGTTAAACTAAAATATGCCGTCTTCGATCAACAATAACACCGCCGGTAATTATAAAAGAAGTTTTCATTAAATAAAAACACTTTTGCAAAACACGTTTATTTGTGTCTGGTTTGCACATCTTTGTGCGTAACCTTATTTTAACAACATATTTTTTAAATTCTTAATGAAAATATTCAATACTTAAATACTATGTTACGATAAGAAACAATAATTGGCAAGAGATAAACCGTTATCAGACTTTACTACCGTGTAAGTTTATAATATAATTTGTTTCTTTTTTATATTGCAGCTTAAGGGTGGGGGGGCCTCATGGTTCAGTGACTGGCGAGCCAGGTCAATGCTCAGGCGAGCTCAGATTTCCTCTGAAGTCCAGTAACATATTAAAGAATATCAGCTTATAGTTTATCAGGCGTACTACGAAAAGGAATGACGATAGTCGGAAGATTTTCGTTTTACAAATTGTTGTTAAACCTTGTTTCTGTAAAAAAACATACAAAAATTTTGTTATTCTCGACTTTTTAACATGTTTGTAAGTACGTGTATGTTTGCTTCATAATTTATAGGACAGTTTCGTCTCATATAAGTTCCGTCAATATATCAGTGAAATATATTATCTACTAGGTAGCTAGTAGATAATATATTTTTAAGACCGGTATGATTCTATATTTTCTTAATTTTTTTTAAGTAATATCTATAATTAAAAGATGCTTATAGTTTAATTTCTTCTTCCATTCTTATCATGCTCAAGAAATAAAACCCTACTTAGTTTTGGAGCTGGCGATGTCATGAAAGATAAACGAACTTCGTCCGATTCCTTAAGTTCGGTTTTCGAAGTAGACGCTCTGATGTTTTAAGAAAGTGAAATATGACCAAGATGCTGTGTGGAATATTTTAAAATAAAAACAAGCAAAGTTAAAAATTCATGTTTACAAATTGATCTAATGAGCTTTATTTTCACCAAATAAAATCTTCAGCATTGTTGAGGTGGGTTAATACTTTCTATCTTTAAACTAAATGTTAGAAATATTATTAAGAAACTGACTATTTGTCATTTACAATATTAATATTATAAACCTTTACTTTACATAGGTACTAAAGTTAATTTTCGAAACGTAAGTAGTAAGTAGAAACATCCTTGATCTGAATTTCAATTTACAATAATTCAGAAGCTTTAACGCAAATAAAATCAAAACCGCAATTTTCGTCATAATTTTAAAGTTTGTCATAATTTTAATGCTTGCGTAAACAACTGTCAAAAACAGAACTAGCTCTATCGATTCGATCGTTCTTATAACTAGTAAGCCGCGTTTTCATTTAAAGGTATAATGAGTTCCGGGCAAGCCAACGCTCCTGGGTACATTCAAAATTGAATATCATTAATGGTCTGTCTACACAATATCAGGGCCGTGATCCGTCAGGAACTCAGGAGGCTATCCGCCAATCACTAGCTGCGGAGTATATATATATATATATATATATATATATATATGGTAGTTCTAGCGACAGAGCTTTAGTGACGTGTCCGTGCCGTGACCGGGCCGTGTACACTGAAGCTCCGCCGCTAGTGATTGGCGGATAGTCTCCTGAAGGATCACGGCCCGGGCACGGCCCAAATGTGTATCTAGTCCCTTTTCAGTCTAGCGTTCGCGAACCGAATACGTAGCTTCTATGACATTCCACAGTCTAGAAATTGTAAAGAAGCTAGCTACTAAAGGTGTGCTATTATGTTATATTCGTATATTATAGCATATCGTTATGCTACATTTAAATATTAGGTTATTTTTAATGCTATAATATATTAGTATTAAGTACCTAATATAATAAATAACCTATTATAACCTATGTTAAACTAAAAGTAGTTATTAATGTTTTTACACTACTTATTGATCAATTACTTACTATTAATAAACCAATTCTTTATGCTTTTTTCCACTATTTTACAAATAACAACACGAATAAATTCATATTACGCTATTAAAAACAGAATTCGCCCCGAGCGAGCGTGAGTTCGCGATCAAGAATTCCACAGGACAGCATTAGTTAAATATTCTAATAACAGTAATAAATGTTATAGCAGAAAAATAACATGTTCGTTCAAATCGCATGTCATACGCGATTTATGATATTAGTCCTTATTTATAAGACATTAGAGTATGTCTCAACTGTTTCAAATATAACGCGTTATTTGGTTTTCCAACTTTCAAAATTCAACTCTATTTCTATTTGATAGAGTTGAATTTTGATAGATTTGATTACCAAGAAAAGAGAGAGCAATACTTGCATCGCGTGCGGCTCGAATAACGGCTGGATAGAGAAGGAGAACACAGTTCATTCGTTCAGTTCTGTCATTTCATTTGTTCATTTCGAATACACTAGATGGCGTGCGGCGGGTGCCCTGCTTGATATAATTTAATATAGCAATAGCAGAATAAGATATATTTTTATATTAGGTGCGATAGTTATATTTTTATAACGTTATGCTATATGCGTTATCGAATATAACGCACACCTTTACTAGGCCATATCGGTTCTCTAACGCTACGGGGCGGCGGCGGGGCGGCGCGGCGCGCGGCGTGCGGCAGACTCGGTCGTCGTAGCTCTACCTTTATCTCGTTTAATAAAAAGGGAATGACTGCAGAGTTACTGGTAAGAGATACAAAAGATATGTCTCACTTTCTCAAAACAGGTGGCATGAGCGAAAATGACCTAATTTCTCGAAAATGAAGTATAGGAAAATTGACCCCGTCTCACAACTAGCTCCGATGGGAATAGTTATGATGACACGGGTCGATTTTTTTCTAATACCTCCTTGATTTTCAATAGTAAAAATTGCATTATGAATGCAATAAAGTAAAAACGACTTTTTTGTTATAAAAAAACAGTTATAGTTATGTTAAATTATTTTTTTATATATCCACTACTTTAAAGATAATATTTTCACTACCTAATGTCAAGATCTGACCCTAAACGTTAATTCATTAATACATTCAGCAAACAATAACAAACTAATTTGTAACTATCTGTAGGTGTCCCATCCTTCTCACTCACCCAACCGTATGAGCCGTCAACACGACCAATGTCGTTATTAATCACCAGTTAACAACCGTAACCGTAATTTAGGTGTTATTGTTATTCATCCGATAGTGCCATCCCAGGCGCCTGATAACTTGGCAGCAAGACGTAAACAAAGCGCGTGGCACACGCAGTACAATGCCACCAACTTATTGCAACCGGTGTGGTCGAATTTGGAACTAAAATACTTTTCACACAGCTGACTGTAACTGTCGGTTGTGGCGACTCCAACATCAGATATGTTTGTGGGACTGTACGTGACATAGTTTTCGCCTCCGAGTATGACATGACCTGTGACACCCGATAAATGCTCTTGGCTGAGTTATTTGCGAAACATCGCTAGCCAACTAACAGACGTGTAAACATTGATTTGTTAAAGTGGGTTTCTTTCTGTATGTTGAAAACCTGCTTTTACTACGACAAACTGAATATGGTAGGTAAGTACTACAAAGTTATCTTAGAAGGTAAATAAATATAGTGTAACAATTAATATCCTTATCTATTCCTATAGGTAAATTCTTTGTCA
Organism: Crambus lathoniellus; assembly: GCA_949710035.1. NCBI lineage: Eukaryota > Metazoa > Arthropoda > Insecta > Lepidoptera > Crambidae > Crambus > Crambus lathoniellus. The sequence goes on along the minus strand of OX453305.1, from coordinate 9,543,759 downwards.
CTTATTCGTATTTGGATATATTGAGTTGAGCATTGAATTGATAGCATACTACTTTACCCATAACATTTCTAAAATTAACGATACATTTTTAATTCCACACTACTAATAGCTGCTATGTTCATATTCAGTTTATAGGCAAAGTATTACCTACATCAGAAAAAACTACTAGCTTCATTTGTCTCTTAATCGTAACATCGTACGATTAAGAGACTAATGAACGTGAACGTGAAACCAATCGTACAAGTCCATCATAAATTATGACATAGAACAACATACTAACTACTCCAAAGGCAAAAGTTAAAGTAAGCTTTTAAAGGCTTTTAGGGTGCGTACACTACGCGTTTTCGCGCGCGCGCTTTCCGACAAGCTATTGCAATTTGGACAGTAAACTTATTTTAAAATCTTTCATGTTGGTAAATTACGCGCTGGCTGCGCGGTCATTGCGCGGTTGCGGCAAGCACGGAATAATGAGGTCTGCAAGTACGCGGTGTTTGTGGAAAAATAAATTTTACATTGAATAATCATAGAAGAGAATCCATAGTCCCAAACTGCAACCACCCATAGGCAGCACGCGCCCTAGTCTTCTTGTTCCTAGTAGAGTAGATATTCTTGATAAGGCCAGCAGTTTGTGACCTTATTAAATCCCTTTAGTAAAAAATGTTATTGTAAAAAAGCGTTGTGCAACGTGTCGAAAGATTACCCGTGAGTGAAGTTGATGAGCTTGAGTTATCTGAGGGATTAGCCATTCTTGGATACCAACTATCCGGGGACAAATTAACGGCTTAATTTGATGGATAGTCGAGTATAGAACCATTAGAAGGTAGGTCTCTAACAGGTATATTAAGAGCGAACGCACACTTGTGATTTTTAGTCGACCGATAGTTTAGTCGGAATCGTAATACGATCGTGATCAAACTGTGGGCCGATAGTTTGGTTTTGAGAGCCTGCGCGCACTGGCGATAGTTTGATCGCTCTCGGATTCAGTATAGAGTTATATGGCAGTGCGCGCACTGACGATTAAACTATCGACCGATTAAACTATCGAAAAAAAATTCTTGCTGTGCGTTGTTTAGCATGATGGCCTGAAGCCCTGGTTAAAATTTTGCAACGGTGCCCCTAACACCCTGTATATATCATATTTATTAAACGAAGCCCGATTTTTAAAGCGAAAGTAGGAGTACAAAATTACCTCTATCTTTCGATTAATGTTACACACCTAAACTAAGCACTATTATTTATTCTGTGCCTAAACCACCTTATTATATTAAGGTAAGGACATACTGATCCCACGTTCGCAACGTATGCAACGTATTATCACAGAATAATATTATGACTTTATGACATCTAGACTCTTGATTTTGTATGAAAGCAGTTGAACCAGAAACACACTTATCATTTGCAACGTTCTGATAAATATATTTCTGGTTCATATGTTTTCATACAAACTCAAGAGTCTAGCTTTAGATGTCATAATGCGTTGCATGTATTGCGTATGTGGGCTCAGTTTGTCTTTACATACTCATGTTTTAAAGTACATGTTAGGCACTGTAAAAATTCAGGTAGCCACTTATCATGAAATCCCCAATAAGTAACCCTAGTTGATAAATTTATTAGTATTGAAAATGAAATATTAGAAAAAATCAACCCGACTCGGAACGTTTATTTCATCAATGTGAAGATATTTACTCAGACTCACAATAATTATTCTTTCATAAAAATTGTATTGTGAATGCAAAAAAGTAAAAAAATATGTTTTAAAATTATTTGTAAATTTCTAGGTACCTACTCAAATATTTCTGTCTTAGTTTGTTTGTTATGGATACTAGATTGCTAGATATATTATTGTAGCATCAATCTGAATAAAGAAGTTCAAGAACAGCAACTTTCAATAGTAACACCGGACAATTTGTACTTTTGTTCCGTCAAGTTCTACAAAGACACTTCAATTGCACGGAACAATAAAAAGACTTTGCTTTTCAAGTAGTTATTATTTCTTGAAGTGGGAAGACAAGACGAGGAATTCGATTTATCTTAGGTACTTTGTGACAAAAAAAATTGAATTGGTTTTTAAAAGTGTTTACTGACACGTGCCGATAATTAATATTGTTAAGGTCACACATTATTCCGGCGTACGAACCGCGCGAGATATTGCCGCGCGGCTCTGTGTAGTCTGTCTCCAGTTCTCAACCAAGTCTCAACTCCATAGAATGTCAAAACATACCTAAGAAAGAACCTAACCTAAGAAACTGAGTAAACCGGTATGGAAATATAGGCGATGACTCCCGAAAATATTTAAATTATAAATTATGGATTACTCGCAAACTACAATTACTCAAAATTTGGAAAAAATAAATGTTATTTTACAGTATTTTATCTAGTGCTTCCGGCCGCTTATATTTTCCATTAGTGATACTTTACTGTATCAAATAAAATCCCAAACATCCGTCTAATAATAATTCCTATTACTTGCAGTACTTATACTTACTTGGTTTTAGTTATTGAAAAACATATGAAAATAATTGTCTTTGAATAGCCGAGGGATTCCGGCCGTAATATTTTTTTATTTTTTCATTTTTAACTGAATTTTAAGTTATTTTCGATTCGCAGGGCGCTCGCGAGTTCACAGTTCACTGCCGGCTGCCGCTGGGCCCGCGCGAAGTGTATCGAGCGTGGCCGAGCAAGCGTTAGCGTGCCTATTTCGGTCGGGAATTCTCACCTTAAATATTTTATATAAAATATTCATTGATTAATATTCAATTAATGTGTAGAAGGTTATTTTAAAATACCTAATTTAAAATTTATAAAATTACATAACGGCTACATCAGAATATCGCCACAGCCTCGGCTGTGGCAGAAGCTGTGATGAGGCCGTTTCAGCATGAAATTATCTTGTTTTACTTGTAATATTTAGTTTTTGCTACATAAACATTTTTTCTTTCTTTCTACAGCACCAGCCCCCTGATTCACGAACCGTCGGAAACGCTCCCGACGGCGGAATGTATACCCTGTACTCTGTCACTCATTATAGAATAGACATAGACAAAGCATAGAATTCGAAGCCGATTCCGTTTCCGACGGTTCGTGAATCAGTGGGCAGGACAGCAGCGGTTCAGCCGAGGAGACGCTATGCTGGTGGTTTTGTGTAAAATCTGTGGTAAAGTGGTGTATTTAAAATATAGTTGATTATTTCAATACAAAGTAAGAAAGAAATTGAGTAGATGGTAATCATAGATTTATGATAAGTCGTCGCTTTATCAGGGGGGTGTCACTCCGCAGTTTAGGTACGTTCGGCCGGCGCGCCTGCCGGGCAGGCGTATGGCAGAAGGATGCCGCTCTCGGCTCGTACGCTCCACGTTGTGCGTAAAACGATCGATCATTTCTGTGATTTTGTGCACCGAACAATGACTACTAAACGTTCTTATAATCCGTATAAAAGATAGTGTTGTATTTACGGGTGCCACAATAAAAGAAAGAACAGTAGAACCAACAAAACCGTCCTCGCAAGTCGCTCGCATCCCTAACCAGCGAGCGAGCTGTTTGAGACTTTCATAGAAATATAAACTCTCGCGCGTAGCTGTTTGATACATTTTTGCTTGCATGCGCGAACTTTAGGTTATTATAACAGTAGGCAAGCGATGACAAAGCGACCGGAATTGGACTTTATTTTTATGCAGAAAGATTTATTTTTATTTGAATGAGTTTGCAGAGTGAGCCTTCTGTACCTTGGTACTATTATATATTCTGTGGCTTTATCATCGATCTATGATGGTAGTTAAAAAGGAATAATTGTTTTACGTTTAGTGAGTTGATACCGGAAAAATATCACATTCCCGCGGGATAACATCGGGTAGGTCACGCGACGAAGCCTAGTTATTTAAATAGTTGCCTAGAACCAGCTACCGAAACAAAAAAATGGCGACATCTTTTTAGATAGAAGGACCGAGGAATTGTTGTCAAAATTCTTTTGAGATTAAACTCGTTTTTCTCTTCGATGTATTTTAAAAGGAATTCCGTTTTCTCTATTTTCGTTAAGCGTGTCACATTTTCATTGGCCTTAATGCTTTCATCTATTAGGCACCTATAATAAATAAACCACTTTGTGGAACAAGTATTTACGATCTTCAAGGCAGCTATTTATACGTAATTGGAAAATGCTACTTTCAAAATTGTCCCTAAATAAAGAGAAATGTTTACACATACATTGAACATTGTTAATTCAAGATGTTTTCCGCAATGACTCGTGTTTTCATTGTTAGTTATTGGGAATGCATCTGAAATAAATATGTAGTTTAAAAAACTAAAGAAACACACTTTTATAGGAACAGACTAAAAAGTACAAAATAACCGTCTAATTAGTAACTGAAATTAAAAAGCGTGGTGCGCGTTGTCAATATTAGGTACTTGAAATGCATGCTTAGCAAAGAGCGCACCACGCTTTTTAATTTCAGTTACTGAATAGACGGTTATTTTGTACTTTTTAGTGTGTTCCTATAAAAGTGTGTTTCTTTAGTTTTTTAAACTACATATTTATTTTCATCTCTCAGATTCGGAAAGTGATGTATATTTAAACTGAGCAGCGGGTCCAAAACTATCCGTTTCACCCTAGGGTGGAAATGAATTTTAAGAATAGAACTGAATTTGGTGACATACAGTCAACCGTAGAGTTACCTCATCGGCAATGAAAAAGCTTTCAACTAATTTTGTATGGGAACGGGACTTCAAATTTTTTTTTTTTTATATAAAAACGAGAATATCTCAAAAAAGGTGCGTCTCGTAGCGTAGCTAAAATCTAACAAAATTTTCAACCCCTTATGGTACTCCGGAGATAGTTAGGAGGCATCCAATAGAAATATAAAAAAAAATTTTTTTTGTTAAAAAAATGTTAGAACAAAAATTAAATTTTTTTTTATTCAAAAAAATTTTTTTTGTTCTTAAATTTTTTTTTGGAATTTCAAAACTTCATTTTTTTTATATACCTATTATAGAAAAAACAGAGAAAGCGAAGCCCCCCGCCATCTTTCTTTTATTTTTCTAGATAGTTTTAGTTGTCTTTATTGCTTTTCTTATAGAGGGGGATAAAAAACAGAGTGTTTTTACTTTCCTTATATTCGAAATGAAAAGTAGAGTGTATTACTCGGTCGCAAAATTATTTTCATCTCGGGCGACGTACATTGAATCCCTCGCTGCGTTCAGGATTCTACTTTAGAATCCCTCGCTGTACTCGGGATTCTACTCTAGAATCCTTCACTGCGCTCTGGATAAAATGTTATCGCTCGTAATGTTATCGCTCGCCGTAAATATGTTATTTTGCTCCCTTGTAATACAATCTACTATTTTTACTTTTTAGTTTAACAAATGGCAAGCCAGGGATGGATGGTAATAGATTTCACAGTCCCTTCATGTGTCTGCTCACCCCGTAAACACTATAACTCAAAGGCGTGATTGTATGTACTTAGTTTTACAAGTTCAAGTAGAGTCAATTAGTTACTGGATGCGCGTGCCGAACCCTTACTTCCTCCTTGCTCTATCATCAGACCCTCACCACCAAATGTAGTGAATAGGTCTCATCAGAACGAAACAAATGAGTCCAAAATGAAGGGGTTTCCTAGTGGTCATTAAGGAGTGCCACTGGCTTCCTCCCTGGTCCATCATCAGACCCTCACCACTAAGTGTAGCGAATGGGTCTCATCAGAACGAAACGAATGAGCCCAAACTCGAGGTTTTTCCTAGTGGTCATTAAGAAGTGCTAATGGCTTTCTCCCTGCTCCGTCATCAGTCCCTCACCACCAAGTGTAGCGAATATTTGTCATCTGAACGAAACAATTAAGCCCAAACTCGAGGGGTTTCCTAGAGGTCATTAAGAAGTGCCAATGGCTTCCTCCCTGTTCCATGATCAGACCCTCCCCACCAAGTGCAGAGAATAGGTCTCATCAGAACTAAACAAATGAGCCCAAACTCGAGGGTTTTCCTATTGTCATTAAGGAGTGTCACTGGCTTCCTTCCTGCTCCATTATCAGACCCTCACCACCAATTGTAGCGAATAGGTCTCATCAGAACGAAACAAATGAGCCAGAACTCGAGGTGTTTCCTATTGGTCATTTTGGAGTAAATAGGTCTCATTAGCACGAAATAAATGAGCCAGAACTCGAAGGGTTTTCTATTAGCCATTAAGGAGTGCCACTGGCTTCCTCTCAGCTCCATCATCAGACTCTCACTACCAAGTGTAGCGAATATTTGTCATCTGAACGAAACAAATAAGCCCAAACTCGAGGGGTTTCTTAGTGGTCATTAAGAAGTGCCACTGGCTTCCTCCCTGCTCCATTATCAGACCCTCACCACCAAGTGCAGAGAATAGGTCTCATCAGAACTAAACAAATGAGCCCAAACTCGAGGGTTTTCCTATTGTCATTAAGGAGTGTCACTGGCTTCCTTCCTGCTCCATTATCAGACCCTCACCACCAATTGTAGCGAATAGGTCTCATCAGAACGAAACAAATGAGCCAGAACTCGAGGTGTTTCCTATTGGTCATTTAGGAGTGACACTGGCTTCCTCCCTGTTCCATCATCAGACCCTCACCATCAAGTGTAGCGAATAGGTCTCATCAGAACAAAACAAATGAGCATAAACTCGAGGGGTTTCCTAGCAGCCATTGAAGAGTTCTATTGCCCACCTCTTGACTTCATCATCAGATCAGCTCGATGGTAGCAAATTATTGTATTGTCATCGGATCCATATAGACTTGCAAAGTTTCAAATCAATACGACCATTAGAAGTAGGTTACAATTGAATTCCAAGATTTTCTTACATTGTGACTTAGTTACAGGTGAAGCTAATAAAACTGTGGTAAAAAAAAAAGAGAGCTTTTTAGCTATATTGGGAAAAGAAATACAGTTTTGTGGAGATTAAAACACTTTCTAACATGATCTTAGGTAAACACCGCCCTGTCGTTTCAAATGTCAGAACTTCAGAAGTATGAAAGAGACGCCCTAACCTAATGTGTAGACGTGTAGACTCTCTCATAGCTAAGTAGCGTCCGAGTATTCTGGCGTAAGTGGTCGTATTGACAGTTGCTGTGGCGGCGGTGACCATCTTCAATGCTTTTATTTGTCTTTTTACAATTTCTTTCACATTTACTTGTTTATTTTTAAAGTAAATTCATTCGTTTTCTGTCATCAACGTCATACTTAAATTTTCATCTGTAAACTTTCGCCAAGATCGGCGGTTCCCACTTCCCTTTTGATGTCATATATCTGACATATACTTTTACTTTGCAAAGTCTGTCATTAAAGAAAATTGGAAACCATACCAATTAAGGCAGGACTTGCCAAAGAGATGAAATCAATCTGTAATTAGGCATGCTTCACGAGCTCTCGAGTACTTTAGCGAAGTTTTCAAATATATAATAACTTAGTACAATGTTTGAAACGACTTGTCTGGATAGAACCTTTTTTTTAACAAAATTCGCGACAATGTAAGAGCTTAATATAAAAAATGAGTTTTTTGTAAAACATCCATTTTCACAAGCTTTTATTTAACTTGCAGTGTATGTATGCATGTCCGTTCTTCAAATCTTGGGAGCTAAATTTGACCCACTTACCAATGTCCGATTGAGCTGAAATTTGGAATTCACCTTTAGTTCCGATGACAATGCAATTAAATATATAATCAGTGTAGTTATCAATTCAGAATTCTTGCAAATTTTCAAGTACTATATTCTTGTTTTGTTGTGATGGTTACTTGACACTTTGTCAATGTAGGTAGGTACCATAAAGTTATGATCAGCGAGCATTCAGCGAGCGCAATCTTCATAGAGTGCGTGTCAGATAACTCTGCGACTGGGGCGTTTATGGCGCTAGTTACAGTACATTATTTTGTTCTAAGCTTATGGAAAATATTAGTATTCGATTTTGACCCCGCGCAGACTTATCTGGCGCACTCTCTAAATTCAACTAGTAATAGAACACACGTCCCAACCCGACAGCCGATTTGAATTGGTTATTTGAGAAAGAACATGAGTCCATGTCACATAATTGCTATGGAGACAAAAAAACAGTCTGTTTGAAAAGTTTGCTATAATATACTATTTACATAAATTTGAGATTATCAATAGAATATTTTATAACGAGGGACTAAACGAAGCCATTATATACCAGAGGTGGTTTGGCTCCCGAGCGTGCGAGGGAGTCAATGAAACCGAGAGTATATTAAGTTGGCGTTTAGTCTCGAGGTGCAAACTGTACTTTTCACTTCGAGTGCGAGAAAACTAGTCAATTTAGTACAAAAACATTTAACAAATTCTGACATTTTCGCGGTCAGTAGTAGTAGTAGTAAAAATATTCGCCCGTTTGTAGGACAGGCCAAGACATTTAGCCATACTGCCAATTATTGAGTATTATTTAATTATTATAGTTTCTTATGTTTTCATAAGAATGTAGGTGTGTTACATTCCAGTGCTCCTTGGAGTTTTTGGCGTCAAGTGTGTCAAGCCAACCTTCTCGATAATTCTTGCTGAGGTTAGTCACCACACCACTATAATAAATCACTCGGCATCACTTTACCGAGATAGCGCCTATTTTAATCATTCTACATATCGTTCAGTTGCGTAGACACTTGGGGCACAAAAACCACACCTATCTTGAGTCACAAAATCCACTATGAAACGTATTGCGATTAATTAAAATATCCACTCAACCTAACCCGCCAAAATGGCGCCAAAACCTCGCAGTAAGTTTTTTCCGCTAAACCAGTCATAAATTGACAATTTAAAACACATGGCGCCACCTTCCTTGCGGAAAAACCATGAAACAAAAAACATCTTAACATTTTCGCAATGAAGATGGTCCACACTTCACAATTAATAGTATGTTCACTGGCTGTTTGAGTTTATCTAATGTCACATGAAGGAAATTAAAAAAGTAATTACATTTTACTCCCTAGGGACTAAAGTGGTTATTTAGTCCCGCTTCGTAGGGCTATATTTGCGTACTTTTAGAGCATGAGAAGTGAAAATTATTATTATTTATATTAAAACATTAATTTAAAGTCCCTGGACTTAGGCTTTTTCTCAATTACTTAAAAAAATGACATTTAATTAAAAATGAAGTTTCCCTGTCAGTTACAGGCTACTCAAAATGGTTTTGAAGAATTTTTCGTCATTCTTTTATGACAGGTACCGTTCAATTTTTTTCAAATCCAAGACCTTTTTTTGTTAATAGGTCTTTTTCTTTACGAGCCCGTTGCATTGCATTGGCAAATCCAGGTGATTTCTGTGGGTATTTGATAAGAAAAAGTGATGTGATACAAGGCCTTGTTCAGTGATGTGATACAAAGCCTTGGCCAAGACCAGATTTGGTGTAGCTTTTTGATTTTTTGATTTGATTTAATTTTGATTTGGTACGATCGTGTGTAGCACGGATTATATTTGCTTTACAGCAAAGTTCGTCCGCACCAAATCGGCGGTTAGGTCTGGTCTGGACGTGTGTAGCGGCTATAAGAACGAACGAACTATAAAAAAAGAAAAAAAACGCGAAGTTGCTATATTCAGACCCTATGTGTCACTTTGCACATAAATAGTTCACTAAAGTCAACGACAGATGGCTCCAAGTTAATACAACCATAGTCTACCTACAGAAAAGAAAAAACCTTTTTTTCTTTATGTACTATGTTTATCAACTTTGATAGAAACTTAAATGTGTCTTGTTCTTTAGTATTTACTTTTGAAATACGTACTAAAATTTACAACTGAAAATCAGCGTTTGCTTGCGTTGCAAGACAAGTAATATGACGCTGAGCTGCGACCATTGAGTACTGCTGCGGCACCGCACACACACATTTTTATTTTGAACTTTTTGTCTTATTGGGTCTAATTTGTGTTTTCTATTCTTGTTCGTAATACAGTGCTTCCTTCTCTTATACCTATGTGAATATGCCTTGTATTTAATGAATATGTGTGTCTGTAGTAAGAATCTACAATCTCTATTTGGTGGTAAAATATATTTGTGTGTTTGCAGACTTGATGCAGTTGAAGAGCTAGACTGTAATAAATTAACTGGCAAACGACCATGCAATAATTATGCAATAAATGAAATGAAGCAACTTAGAAACACGTCCAATAATAACTAAAAATACAAAAATAAATTATATTAAAAAAACCTTTTATTTAAAATCAAGCTTTTATTCAAATGTCCTAAAAAGAATAAAATAAACTTTGTATCAAGTCAAATCCAACAAATTTATTACATTAAACAATTTATTTGTTTTAAAAGCTTGTCGCGAGATTTTATTGTTACTGGGCTTGCACTAAACACAAATGCTTTAACTTATATTTGACATATGAAATTAAATAAAGCGACGATAATGATAACTTATTTATTGACAAAAGTTATTCATAGGCTTAGGAAAATTCTGCACATTAAGAGGAGATAAGTACACACAAAGACTATATAATATTGTTACTAAATTAAAATCAAATGTTATTTGAGGTTGTCTATTAGTCGGGCAAGAAAACAAATTAACGTATCGTAGGTAAATAATATTTAAGACAATTAAGTAAAATATTTTGGCGACTATTGGTACATACATTACGCTAATGAAAAATATTTACATTTACCTAACAGTGGGGACATGCATGTCTCTTGACAAAATATTTATACACGTTATTACGTTTTGCCTCATGTTGCTATCTAATTGTTATTAGATATAAACATGTAGATGTAAACATAATTAAGTAAATAAATAAATACTTCCTCTTTATTTGCTTAAACTAAAAGCTTTAGCCCGGATCAAGTGCATTTTCGACAGTTTGGATAAATCAAAATGTGAAGTTTTAACGCTCACCCGCGTAGTACCTACCGTTACCGAAGGAGTACCGGAACAACATAAGTAGCCTATTTCAGTCAAGTATAATGCAGCTTTCTACTAGTGAAAGAATTTTTAAAAATAGATTCAGTCGTTCCAAAGTATACTTCAATCAAACATCCAAACAATCTTTGCCTCTCTGTAATATAAGTGTAGACAAAATATAGAAAAATTATTAAAAGCGTATCAGGCTTGCGATCGTTGGGGTTAAATAACTTTCGCAATGGTTGGTCACGGGATCTATCCAGAAAAAATGCATATTTTTTATTGCGAAAATTTTATATGACCTGCCGGCCTAGCATGAGCGGCTTATAACGCGCGATATGATATGGTACGGCAAGTTGTCTTGCTTACACCTTAGCAGGGTAAGCAAGACAGCATGACGTGCTATATCATATCGCGTGTTATAAGCCGCTCATGCTAGGCCGGCAGGGTGCCTACCATCAACTTTAAGACAGCGATTCAAAAATAGCGCGATGCAGAATAGGTTCCTAAAATGAATTGCTTTCTTTCGTACTATGACCTTCTAAAAACTGGATCGCAAATGAATTGCTAAATGTGAATGACCAAACGATTTGTGTCCTTGTTTCTTCTACCCGTCTTTTTCACTTGATTCTGTCATGCCCGGAGAGTGAGAGGGACGGGTATAACCTGCAGGTGTCATGTTAGCTTGGCCGAGTTATTAGTCAAATAAGAGTACATGACAGCTTAGCGGCTGTGAAATGTCATTGAATGATCACTGAATCGCTGTCATTGATATTTAGCTGTCGTGGTACGAATAAGCGAAGCAGATCAGTTTAGGTCCTAAACAAAACCGCAATAAGAGTTGATGGTAGGCACCCAGAACTCTAAAATTATTTTAAATCTTGAATTCTGCCAAATAAATGTAATTTGATTAAGAACTTTTTAAGAAAAAATACATTAAAATCAATATGTTAGCATCGCTGCTATTCATTTATTCTAAGTATTTATCTACTTAAAATATTTTATAATCGCTGCTATTCATTTATTCTAAGTATTTAACTACTTAAAATATTTTATATTTTATTTTATGATTCCATTTGAAATCAATGTCTATTGTATTTTTTTTTCACATAAATTAACTTTTTAAGATGATTTTTATACGGGGTAAAATATTTTTTTGCGGGTATCATTTTACAATCCTAGGGACGGGATCATATCATATCATCCATAATGTCGATACGAGCATATTTAATTGCTGTTAAATAATTATATTTTGACAACTAAATAACAACAGCAACTGTATCGTTTCATTAGTTTCTTATTATACTCAATTCAACGTCAGTCAGTACGCTCGGAAAACGATAAGACACATCATCTATCAAGACCAAAATAAAATATTTGATCTATTTACCAAGAAGTTCGAATTGCGCTAAAACTGTAATATGAGTCTGAATTTTTTCAAGAATTTTCAAGCAAGGTAAATAATATTAAGCCTCTTAGTGAGCTTGTTCAAGTAAAATATATTCCACCAAAAACATTTTCATGAATAATTTTAATAAGTTGGTAATGACAATATTTTTTATTTCGCTGATTTATAGATTCCATACTCCGTACCTCAAATCCGAAACCCTTATAAGATCACTTTGTTGTCCGTCTGTCTATCGTGACTCTTTATTTTGGGAATGCGTTGAGAAATCGAGTTAAAATTAAATAATATAATAACAATAATAATATTAATAAAAGTTTTTCAGAAATTATCAAGACATTGTTTATACTGGTATCTTTGGATAATTAAAGCGCGTGGTAAAATAGGTGTAAAAGAAGGAGAAAGGAGATGTGTAGTGAACTAGTAATAAATCTTTACCATACAAACTTTTGCGTTTGTAATATTAGTAAGATTATTAGGCTTTGGAAGCTGAATTTCAGAAAAAGCTCGGAAAGAATTGCGAGACTCGATTCCCGAACTATTTATAATAATGTAGGGCAGGCGTACCGGTTTTGGCCACTTTAAGGATTTTTTCACTTTTAACCGCTTAGTGCTTAATGATCTTAAGTATTTTAGAGAAAATTTATAATGTAGAGTTATAGATAATTTATCGACCTATAAGGGTACAATCTACAAAGTAAAAAAAACAATAGTTTTTTTTATTTAGAACAAATTCTGCGGAGGGGGCCAAATACACCGTTTGCATTGGTTTTGGCCACTTTCATATAATTACTATATTTATAAGTTGAGTTTATGCTTAATTGATGTCTTATTAGAGTTCTGGACTAAAACACTACATGAAATAGTATTTCAATCACAGCTAGCTCCTTACTACAATTTTATAAGTATACCTTTATCACTTGATTAAAAGAAAATTAGCGGATTGAGTCTAGTGTAGGCTAGTGCCTACACTAGCCTCAATCCGCTAATTTTCTAGTACGTTAGCTAACAAAAGTGAGTTGTGAGTCTTTTAAAATAAATGAACTTTATGATAGGTTGGAAACTTTCTACTAATGCCAAAGTGGCCAAAGGTGGCACAATGCTAAAATTTCTAGCCCCACTTTTGGCCACTTATTGTTTCCCGACTTATTGTAAGAACAGTGAAAAAACAACACTTAATCCATCTAGAAGAAACATATTCCAATATGATATAAAATATTAAATAACCATAAAATAATTTTATTGTAGAAAAAAAATGATTTTACAAAACCTTTACCCTTAACATTTTGTTTAAGAATTTTACAAAATGTTAACTTTGAAACATAACACGTGTTTATTTCTAAAATATCGTACTTCATAAAAAAAGCTAAGTGCTGTAATTATTAACTAAAAATCCAATCTTTTATTCGCCATTGATAAATATAAGCAATAATTATTTAATTCCTATTTATATAACTTTAAAGTGAAAAGTGACCAAAACCGGTACAGTGGCCAAAACCGGTACGCCTGCCCTACATACAAATTTGTACGGAACCCTCGTTGGGCGAGTCCAACTTGTCCGGCTTTTTATTAGTTTAGTTTAATTTGTAATAAAGATTCTGTGTACTTGTATAATTTACGGATCTCTAGAATGAAAATAAATGTGTGCAATGTAATTTAATTTTTGTTGACAGACAAGGTTTTTATGAATGCTGTCAGTGGCGTACACATTAGAAGTTTATATGGGAAAACGCATACAAACTTCCATCCCCCCTGGTTTAAAGATTTATTGTATTGTATTATGTATGTATTGTATATTTTTTATTATTAATCACAAGGATTCTCTTTGTCAATATTCAGTCAGACCTCTAGTGTCTGTTAATACTGTACTGTTACTCTTTTAGCGGCGAAGTGCTTCGAGAAAAGGTAGACAGTGTCCTTGCACTTCGCTTTTTTGTCTTGGGAATCTAATCGGTTCATTCCGTTGTTCCAAGCTATTTCTACTTTAACTTAAGTTTTGAGATATAGCCAAAAGAAAAGCAGTTTAATTATTGTAAATTTTACCATCTATGACGTTACGATATTATTTTTAATCCAGGAACAATCGCGGTATCGACACCTTGTAATATAACCGAAGCACAGCACTAGTATGGCAAAATTTCCCCAAAACGATATACATCAACTGTCTATACACAGTGTAACTTCAATTGGTGACGTATTAATTAAGCAATGTATATATTTAATGGCATTTCGAAATATTTTTGAATTTAGAATTAAGTAGCTTTACGTCCACTCTAAGTAGATTCCCGTCATAGGAAGGTTTACAGGGTCTTGTAAATTTGCTTTCTGTCGATGATCGGCGCATCGTCCATTCAAAGCTGTCCTCTCACAACCAGCCCTTCATTATAAAATTTCTTACAAAATTACTGCTTGAAAGTCCGTGACTGACTGAGAGACGTGAAATCAAACGACGATCGACTCGGAGTGTTTACTCAAAGGCTTGATTCCGCTGCCCCACCCACATGCGACTTCTGTTACCTACTTTCCATGTTCTGTGCTTTCCACTTTGCTTGGCGTTTGTAGACTATGAGAAAGCCTTTGATTCGATTGAGACCTGGGTTGTGCTGCAGTCTCTCCAAAGCTGCCAAATAGACTACAGACTACAGTGCTAAGGTACCTACTTATACCAAAACGCCACCATGTCGGTCAGATTACAGAACCAGAGGTCTCATCCGATCCAACTATAGTAGGTGTGAGACAGGGAGACGTTATTTCTCCGAAACTGTTCACAGCTACGTTGGAAAATATTTTTAAGGCTCTGGACTGGAAAGGATGCGGCATCAACATCAATGGCGAGTACCTAACTCACCTGCGATTTGCCGATGATGTAGGTAGTTCTTATGGTTGAAACCTTGGAAGACCAGAACCAAATGCTCAAATGCTCAAAGATCTCAGTGATGTTTCTCATAAGATGAACATGGTTAAGACGAAAAACATGTTCAATGCCCATGTTGCACCAGTTAACAGTCCGCATCTTGCTGTGGAGATCCTTGGGGGAGGCTTACGTCCAGCAGTGGGCGTCGCGTCGTACGGCTGATCATGATGAATACCCACCAATCCGCATTGGGTAATGGCCTATTCTTCCTATCCACCCATAAGGAAGGGTTGTGCCCCCAGCAGTGGGGACATTAAATGGCTGGTGATGATGAAATAATATAGGAAGGTAATATAGGAGAAAAGTCAAGTTTAAGTTTATTCTCAGGGGATGTCATCAAACAACAGAAAGAGGTTTCTTTTATTTTTACAAGCTTTTTATTAACTTGCCATGTTAGTTAGTTAGTATGTTAGTTAGTTAGTGGGGGACAAATCTTGCAAGCTGGATTTGAAGTTTCTGCATTCATAGTATAACAATGCATAACAATATTATGACATAAAAAGTTCTGCCATAAAATGTAGACCCGTTTTTAGATATTACTTAAAGTGATGCTTAAAAGTTAATTTGCGTTTATGAATAAGGCTGTTATTATTTAAAAGCTACTACTTTATTTTCTGACCGATCGGTTTTTTTTGAACCATGAACAAAAATCCCAAAGGAAGTGAGTCTTAATTATTATTGAGGCTTATGTTACTAAAGTAAACTGTATTTTAATATTGCCAGCAGCTTCTTATGCTTATTTTTTCTCAGAAGTAATATCTCCCAATCTTGTAACATTTTAGAAATTTCGAGCAATAATAATATGGCGTTCCGATTCAAAGCAATCGTTTTTCCTCCAACAACTGACTTTCCGCTAGAAATACGGTATTCCCATTTGTAATACGAACGATTATTTAATTTAATTACACACCTTTATATTATACGTTTGTCAATCTAGTTTTTGAAAATGTATGGAAATTGACATTATGATCTACTTATCATCCTCTAAATTCGCAGTTCACAATGACTTTCGAAAACAACTTGTAGATATGGCTTTTCTCTTGTTTTAATTCTTCAGATATTGATATATTGATAAGATATTGATTAATACATTTAATGTTGTTCTTACTATACAAGTTTTAGTTCTACAGTATTATAGTATTATGGTATAGTTCTATAGTATTCTGATTGCGTCATTTCTGTAAAATTATTAGTCTTGTAAGAAAGTTGGCAACCATGTAACAGATCCTTCAACTGGCGGCGTTTGTGGCTGACTGTCGCGTGTGGCTCGTGTACGGCGACCGTACGCACGAGCCACACGCGACACGCGACTCGCCATAAATGCCACCACTTGAAGCTATAAGCGGCTAAGTTCAAAGGTAGCTGAAGCGCGCTACAGATATTTTGTGGCCGCTAGTAGACACACGTTTTAAGTGTCAATCCACACATACCACACCACATAGCAGCGACAAAATGTGGTACTTACGTGTGAATAGTGACGATGCAACTTTTTGCAGTTGCGTTGTGGTTGCTTGTGCGACAAAATGTCGTTAACGCTAGTAGTTGTGATGTGGATGTGGTATGTGTGTATGAAATCTACAGGAAAAAGGTCGGTGGCGACATTTTGTCGTTGTAGTCGGTGGCCAATGTGCGGCCAGGGATTTTTTTCCGTGTTCTGTTGGTTATCATATTTTTACAAACTATTATTTAACTTGCCATGTTAGTTAGTTTGTTTGTTAGTTAGTGGCGGAGAAATCTTGCAAGCTTAATTTAACCCACTTCCCAGTGTCCGATTGAGCTGAAACTTTGCATACAGGTTTTGCTTTGGATGACAATACAATATTAAAGTACAGTCAACAAAAAAGCTT
The DNA here is from genome assembly GCA_949710035.1 of Crambus lathoniellus. NCBI lineage: Eukaryota > Metazoa > Arthropoda > Insecta > Lepidoptera > Crambidae > Crambus > Crambus lathoniellus. Next base: position 9,526,750 of record OX453305.1, on the reverse strand, counting down.
GTCATAAAAACGAAGTTTTTACAAAAAACTTATTTCATATAGGTACTTAAATAATTCGGAAGATTTATCAACTCATACAATAAGAAGGTACTTAAATTGAGACAAAGAATGGCCTTCGAAATTCCGTCCAAAAGCGAAATTCTAAGTCTTCGGATCCCCAAACCATCTCCCAAAGCTCTTACTGAAACTCGGAACTTCCAACCCAAAATAATACGATTTGCTTCGTGATCAGTGACTTGAATCGAAAAATACGAAGAAATATCGCTCAGAAATTATTAGAATCATTCTTTAAATATATACTTTAAGGATGTTGTGTACGTCTATTATGGCGGATTGGTCGACATATTTTTTCAACACACATTATTGTGCACCGGTTTTCAAGGTACTGCTATCTGTAGAGGTCCCGGGTTCGATTCCTGGTCTTATCAAGAAAACGAACTTTTCAATATTTCCTCGGGTCTCCGTTGCTCCCTATTGACGTGAAAGACGGAAAACCAAACACACTTTCACATATATACTTATAGTGCTTATAGTATACCTACTTACTTAGTGTGGATTCTAGACTTTAGTCTGTTTCTATGCCAAATGCCATCCAGATCCGTTCAGCTGTATCGCCGGCATTGAGTAATAAACATCGAACATTTCGCAATACGGTATTTTACAGATTTTTTTTATTTCTTGAAAATGTTTTTCGAAATATTAGCTACACAAAACAAGTTTTTATTTCGAATTATCTTGAATATTTTCAAAGATATAGGACTTCAAACATTATAATTAGACAAGGACAGGACGCTATCCTTGTGACGTCAGTGCGTTAGTAGCGTCATAGTCACGCCATAGAAGATTTCGTTTTAAGTCAAAATCAAACAGACTATAATTCTTTTATTATAAAACAGATTCATTTTTTTTTCACATTTGGTATTCTTACTTGAAATATTTTTTAACGTCAGCATTAAATATCTACATTTCAACAACAGTAAAATACCCTATTATAGTGAGTTAAAAAAATATGAAGACAACTCTACAATAATGATAAATACCACTCCCACGCTACCATGTTTTCGTGGCGTAGAAGTATAACGATTGATCGCTTGAATGCCAACTATTGCAACTCAAATAATAAGCGAATAACACCTTATTGTGTCAATTTAATATCAAAAATCACATTTACAATAATAATCTTTGTGGTCACACAACAATGGTGGTAATGTAATATCTAACAAAACAGTAAGGAGCTTTTCTCGGTGACCTATTGTTAAGTTACTCTCAATACTTTATATAGAGGCTTTTTCCTCTCATGTTTCTGTTAGGGAGCAAATACAGAATAGGCAAGAATTTAAAATAAAAATCGAGAGAAACCTTTTTGGCACAGAATCTGCACAAAAGGGAAGGCTGAATATAATCTTCGGGTAACCCCGCTGCTATTATTGGGTCATGATTATATGATTGCTCGATAAACCCAGACTAAAATTTTCTACTGGAAACCTGTGCTCTTATTTATCTGAGAAAGGTTTTTTGTGCTTTTGTTTCGTTTCACTTTCCTGGAATAACATAAAAATGTAAGAAACAGCTTTTTTATTATTTACGCGATGCTTATAAAGAAGCAGCATTTTAAAGCTCTCAACATACTTATAAATTTTAAATGTTAATGTACGATTTGATCATAATTTGTCTGTGTAAAAAAGGGAAAAGTAAAAATACTATGTATCGTGATACAAGTCAGTATAATACACAAAAATGGATACGTAATGGATTGGTTGCCTGGAGTCAATGGAGAGTACGTTACTTCGCATTTGGGTTTTTATTTCATGTGTCTGTTCGGAGGTGGATAAAATTTCATACGGCAATCGAACGAATATAAATCGCACTTAGGATTACGAATCTAAATTGGATATGAACTGGAGATTTTAAATATTTTCGTAGAACAAAGAGTCCAGAAACAAAATAGGTAGGTATAGTTGTTAGTTGAAAAAAACTAATAATATATGATTCAACCGAAATTATAAAAAAATGCGTCTTGATATTGACCCATTATTAATGCGAGCAATCATTCATTGCTCCAGTGGTAGGGACTTTAAAAATGGCTGAAGATAACCTACATTGTAGAACCGTATTAGAGTTGATAAAAGCAAATACATAAATTTATATGACATTGATTTAAAGCGGCAGTTGTATATTGTAGAATTTCGGTAATTGAAGGCATTTTATCGAAAATTAATAGTAGAAGCAAAGTTGCAAGCATATTTTTAGATCTTAGTTCAGCTTTTGATATGGTGGATCAACATATCCTTATAAATAAACTGGATCATTACGGAATAAATGGCAAGATCTTGAAACTTTTCGAATCATATTTAAGAAACAGACATCAGTACCTAGAAATTAAAAGCTTGGAAAACAATTAGGAAAAGGTATTTAAATTTCAACTATGCAAAATTCAAAGAGGAGTACCTCAAGGTTCTATTTTGGGTCCGATTTTGTTTCTACTTTTCATAAATGATTTAATCCCGTTTATGCACAAAGTCATACCAGACATTGAAGTAGTAGTTTTTGCAGATGACACCAATGCAATAGTGAATGCACAAAACATTTTTGACCTTAATAATAAATACATAGGAAAAATGTGATAGTAAAAATCCACAAGCCCTATAAGTAGCTTTCAGGCGGGATTCAAACCCGCGCCTCCGGGAATCCGGCCCGATGCTCTGACCAACTAAGCTACCGAAAGGCTTACACGACTCGTCGAATTTTGCTATCACTTGTTACGCTGTAGGCCAGCGTTGCTTCATCAATGTGAGGAAACCCTCGCATCCGAAAGAAACATTTTTACAAATGTTTAACAATGGAAACGGTATGAAACTAGACGGAAAGATATTGCAAATTTGGTACATCCGAGATTGGAAATAGTTAAACATAGCGCTAGGTACAAATCAGTGAGATTATTTAATAAACTACCAAACTATCTAAAGAATGTGCCAAATGTTAATATTTTCAAAAGTAGATAGATCTTATCTTCTTGAAAATAGTTTTTATTCCGTAGATGACCCAAATGAAGTATTAAAATAAGTAATTTGTATAAAGTGGTGTATGAGTAATTTGTTTAGTATATATATCACCAGAAAATAACAAGAACCGCAAATTTATAAATTTCCTAGGAAAATTATAAATTTACGGAAGTCCTGTAGAAAACGTGATAGGTTAGAAATTGTGGTGGCTATTTTTTTTAGGAAATTTATAAATTTACGGTTTTTATTATTTTCCGGTGACATAATATAAGTTTTTAATGGAATTTTATACAAAAATAGAATTCAATGGAAAAGTCTAATTTATTAAATTTTTGTGTTTTTTTTGTGTGTTTAATTTGATATTTAATCATTATTATTGTTAACTAACACAATGTGTGGATTGTTTTTTATTCTATATAGTGACATTTAATTTAAATGTAATCAAATTTAAACTTTGAATTCAATGTAAGTAATAATAATTATTTTTGTAACATTGTAATGATTTAAGTTTTTAAAGACTTTTAATTTTTATTATTGTATAGTATTTGTTCGGCTCACATGATGATGATGATGATGATAGTGTTTCCCACACAATTTAAGGATTGTTTTATGGAATAAATAAATGAATGAAATAAAAATTGGTAAGTTTAAAATTACAAAATGCATGTTTAATAACAAGTTTTGCAGTAAAAACTGAGCAGTAAACTAAATAGAAATGATTTGTAAGAAATACTGAAATGCGCAGTTAAATAAATATTGATGTGCGTCAAGTTAGCAGCCTCACAACAGAATTAGATGGTTTTGATTATGTCAAAAAATACTGTATAAATAGTGTTAAATAGTGATGTATATTAAATAAATAGTGTAACTTTGATTCAAAAGATATTTGAGTATCTTAGTGAGGCTGCTAACTTAACGTCAAGTTAGCAGTCACCTCAAGAAATACAGTTCGTATCAATGTGATTTATATGTCAAAAAATACTGTATAAATAGTGTATCGTAAACGCAAAATTTCAAAAGTAGTGCTTTAATACAAGCCGAGATGTTAGGGTCTCTAAGTGGGCTGCTAACTTGACGTTTCTTGCGATGGAGATTCCAGGGAAACAGGTACAAGTTTTAAATAAATAAATACTTGAAAAATTACTGTGTGAAATAGTGAATCTTATGATATAAATAAAAAAAGAATTCTTCTTTGCTATTTTCAAAAAATCTAATGTTAACTTCTACCATACATTTGAATTTAGGTACAGTCGTGTACAGTTTTCTTTAGACGTACTGATATTGTCAAATTTTTTATTCCAGTCATTTTAAATGATACATAATCTATCGTATCATCATCATTTCAGCCGTACGACGCCCACTGCTTGGCATAGGCCTCCCCCAAGGATCTCCACAACGATCGGTCCTGCGCTGCCCGCATCCAGAGGCTTCCCGCGACCTTGACCAGTAGCCCGATTCTCGTAATATAAACCGTGACGATATCGTAGCGATTTAGTCGTTGAAACCATATTCGTATTCACAACTGTCGATAGAACTTGAGCGGCAGCGATTCTATCGAAGTGTCGTCGAAGTGTATTCTGGTACATTAATCGTCCTTCAATCGTTTCAAAACGATAACTCGAAGGTATTCTACTATTTAGATGACCTTTGTTTCGATCGGATTTCAACGATTAAACGTCAAAATAAGCGATCCAAGTGTCGTTGGACAAAAGTTCAATTAGCTGGAACTTTTGTATGTGAAAAATAAGCTTGGGGCTAGCATATTTGTTATTATTTCTTTTTTATTTTATTTAATAAACTTTTGTACATAATACATAGGTAATGTAATATACAAGGCGGACTTAATACTAAAAGTATTTTTTGCCAGTCAACCGTTGGGAAACAGAAAACAATTAAAGCGGTAAAAATTATATAATTATCTATAAGTAAGTACTAATATTATAAAGAGGTAAGATTTGATTGTTTGTTTGTTAAATTGTTTTCATCGAATAGGCTCCGAAACTACTGGACCGATTTAGAAAATTCTTTGATCATTTAGAAAGCTACATTCGTTCAGGTACCACGCGGATGAAACCGCGAGAATCCGCTAGTATATTATAAACAAACAAAATATACAAGCTACATAATCGACGCAAACAGCGTAAACGGAGAAATAAATTGAGAGCTGCAAGATGGGACGCTTCTGAAATGCCGGAGAGACTTCAAAATTTTGGTACAAACACTCATTTATTATTTATTATTTATTATTTATTATTTATTATTTATTATTTATTATTTATTATTTATTATTTATTATTTATTATTTATTATTTATTATTTATTATTTATTATTTATTATTTATTATTTATTATTTATTATTTATTATTTATTATTTATTATTTATTATTTATTATTTATTATTTATTATTTATTATTTATTATTTATTATTTATTATTTATTATTTATTATTTATTATTTATTATTTATTATTTATTATTTATTATTTATTATTTATTATTTATTATTTATTATTTATTATTTATTATTTATTATTTATTATTTATTATTTATTATTTATTATTTATTATTTATTATTTATTATTTATTATTTATTATTTATTATTTATTATTTATTATTTATTATTTATTATTTATTATTTATTATTTATTATTTATTATTTATTATTTATGAAAGAACGATCTAATCTAAATAACCTGAAAGAATACAACTAAAAATCTTTACATATCAACGACATTTGAGGAGTTGTACCTTCCATCACCAGCTCATCAGCATGTGATGATGACTACCAGATGCAAATACTTAAAAAACTTTAGAAAATCTTTAAAATACGTAAATTACCACAAAATTTACGGGTTTTCCTCGATTTCCCCTGGATTCCACCATCAGATCCTAACTTGGTAACAATGTGACTACCTCAGGAGTTTACTCTTTCGAATAAAAAAATAATCATTGAAATTGGTCAATAGTTCGCGAAGATATTGTCGTGTAAAGCAGGAACTACCAGTCAAAAACTATGTGTTTTTTCAGGATTGTAAAAAAACTACTGAACTGACTACTTTAACTTTTTCATGATACCACACATAAACTACCTACCTATTTTCTTTCAGATAAAAAAAGAATTATTAAAATCGGTTAACAACTGGCGAAGTTATGGTAAAACATACATAAAAAAATACTGTCGACTTGAGAACCTCTTTTTTTGAAGTCGGTTAAAAAGTGGGTAGAAATATATTTGTTTAAATACCTAATCAATAGCATTAAACCGATTATACGTATGTATTGACACAATCAAAAATATATATTTCACTTTTTTGCTCGATAGTACGCACTTCACGATTGAAATAAAGTTTGAACCTTATTACTAAGGAGCAAAGTTCAACATTGATCGTCAGCATATATTCAGATTATTATGTAGAAGTTTACATTAGATTTTTTGAAAATAGCAAAGATGAATTCTTTTTTTATTTATATTCTAAGATTCACTATTTTACACAGTATTTTTTCAAGTATTTATTTATTTAAAACTTGTACCTGTTTCCCTGGAATCTCCATCGCAAGAAACGTCAAGTTAGCAGCCCACTTAGAGACCCTAATATCTCGGCTTGTATTAAAGCACTACTTTTGAAATTTTGCGTTTACGATACACTATTTATACAGTATTTTTTGACATATAAATCACATTGATACGAACTGTATTTCTTGAGGTGACTGCTAACTTGACGTTAAGTTAGCAGCCTCACTAAGATACTCAAATATCTTTTGAATCAAAGTTACACTATTTATTTAATATACATCACTATTTAACACTATTTATACAGTATTTTTTGACATAATCAAAACCATCTAATTCTGTTGTGAGGCTGCTAACTTGACGCACATAAATATTGAGCAGTAATATAACTGAATGGTCAGTTAACAAATCGGAATTAGTCGACAAGAAATATTATTCTAAACAGTTCTTAAAAAATAAGGCGGTAAAATGTAGGTACATCTTGTTTATTTGTATGTCCGTCCATCCGTCCGTATGTCACAGCCACTTTATTCCGAATCCTGTTGAAACTTTTTTTTTTTATTAACCCGGCGAGCATGACCCAGGGTATCTCATACCCTGTTACATTTTCAAAGTCGTGTATTTTTTAAGTTTCTCGTCTGACAACACTAGCGCGCTCAGTAGCTGGAGGAAGGGGCTCGCAGGGCAGGATAGTGCCATGATCGCAGTGTGGCCCGGGATACCGGCTGCGATATTAGTGCGCATACCTGTTGGGGGATATGTCACACCATGACAGCGATTAGTCAAATTTTTACCAAAATATTAATTATATTTTTTTTGAAGAGGATCTCATTATCTGTTAATTTTAAGTGAATTAAATTCCAAAGAATAATTTTATTTATAATTATATATTTTTGTAAAGCTATAGCTATTTTGTTAAGATTTGTTACTTTGACTACATAGTTTATGAAAAACGAGATTAAATAAAAATTATTGTATAATTCTGAACTCGATTTATTTAATTTCCTTTTAAAGAACATTATACTTATTACAAAATCAAACCAATTAAGTTTATAAAATAACAATAAGAACTAATTTGTGGTACATTAACTTAAGGGTATGTCAAACCCTGCCTCATGCTTGATGTAACTTTATTTCACCTCATGCTCGCCGGGTTAAAAACCCGGCAAGCATTTGACCGCCATTGGTAGGAGATGGATTCTGTAAGCCGCATTACAATTTATATACCAAATAATAAATTTAAAAAATAAATGGGGGCTATCCAATCTATACATGGAAATGAAACTAAAAAAAAATTCAAACGTATACGAGTGGGGTGTTTATAGATAGGACTTTAAAAAATGCATTAAGGTTTCTCAAACCATTTTTTCTCAAAATAATTATTTGGATAGATAGTCACTTCCTTTCCTTTCAGTGGTAAAATGTAAGTCCACCCCCTTCTAACTTTTAAAATAAAAAAGTGAAAAATCTAGAAATAATAATGATGACGGTGAGCACACCACCGTGAACTGCCGAACTATGTATCTAACTGCCGAACTATGTATCAAATTTTCTTTTTATTACTATTCATGTTTTACTGCTGTAGTAAATTTACAACCACTCTAAAATTAAATAACTGCTCAAATAATTTTTCAGCTGATCATATGTTTAAATAACAGTTAGAAAAATTATTTCCCAATTTATTATAATATATTGCTTTGGGGCGTATTTCCGTAAATGGGTTAAATTCATTTTGTTGTTGAGCACACATAAGCAGGTGACCGACAAACAAACAAGGCATCAGCTGTACACTATGTAAACGAAATCCTAATCACAATAATGTCCGTATTTCACGTCAAAACGGAGCAACGGGTCGACGTGATTTTGGGTGTGTTGGTAGTTTGGGAGCTGGAGAGTCACATAAGCTACTTTTTATCCCGAAAAAATATCACATATACGGATATTTTCATGTACACAATATTAATAAAGGCCGTTACACAATAGACCCGTACGGGCCGTACGCGTTGATATACGCTTCATTGCTTTGAGGCACCCGTGTATGTAATTTCGCTAGTTTCAAATAGAAAATGTACCGTCGACAGCACAATAATTATGCTTAGTAGCTACAGCAATACGAAAATCGTTCTCATATTTTACTAACTTACCACCCGCGGCTTTGCTCGCCTCAAACATGCCTCGCCTCAACGCCACAGGAAAACATGCTGTTTTCCCTTTGCAAAGCATGCATTCAAGTACTTAATATTGACCACGCGCACCACGCTTTTTAATATCAGTTACTGAATAGACGGTTATTTTGTACTTTTCAGTCTGTTCCTATAAAAGTGTGTTTGTTTAGTTTTTTAAACTACATTTTTTTTTTATAAGTACAGTGAAAAGTAAAGTAAATATCATAGCAGGTCTATCTACTCTACGCATACGCGACCAGTGAATTAGGTACTGCCTTTATAATCACCATTTAGGCCTAAGATATTTTTTATCATTCACCGAAAACATCTGAAAATTAATTGAAAGACCGTCCTTGTTATCTTAACACATAATTGCTTTCTTTCATGACTAGTTTTCTCACTAAACCAGCTATTTTTCTATCGTCGTATTATTATTTTCGTGAGTCCAGACTCCAGCGTAATAACCAGTTAAATGGGGATTTCTTGTGTCGCTGAGGCGGCCTACAAAAACATTGGAATTGGAACATGCTCTAATAATAAACACAGACTCCCCACACACCAGAAAATAATAATATGCCTCATGAATAGATCATTCATTAAACTAGCTTTATATAACGTTACGTTCGGTCGGTTATTGTTGTATGAAGGTGTCTACATTTAAATGATCAATTTTATGTTGATGCTTGATTTAAATGCTTAAAAGTAATTTATAGATAAATACTATCGAGCTTGGTGACAAATGTAGACCCTTGTTTTAGGATTCCGTACCCAAAGGGTAAAAATAAAATAAATATTTAAGGGTGGCCCCATTCAACAAACGTGATTTTTTGCCGTTCTTTTCTCGATCTTAAATATAAGTAGTGTATATGTTGTACGGAACCATTCGTGCGCGAGTCCGACTCGCACTTGGCTGGTTTTTAGGGTTCCGTAGTCAACAAGTAACCCATATATTTTTGCCATGTCCGTCTGTCTGACCGTCTTCTGTCCGTTCCCAGCTCCCCAGCCTAGCTCAAAGACTTTTAGTGCTAGAAAGCTGTTATTGGCATGGAATATACAAATTATCACGCCGACCAAGTGGTGATGTATAATTTTGATATTTTTTTTTTAGTTACCGTTCAGATGAGGACATCTGAAGTGGGGATGTAATTTTTTTTTCTTGTCTACCTCATAGTGTGGGGTGTCGTTGGATAGCAATTTCAAAAATATTGCAAGTTTGTGAAAGCAGTTTTTTGATTGATGCATCCGTTTATGAAGTATTAAGCTTTAAAGTGCAAAATTTTGTTAGAGTCAAGTGTCCCCCTCCCCTGCCAGCCAAATGGTTGTTTTTGGATACGTGAAAAAATTCACGATAGTTGTATATAGATAGGTACCTATGACGAAGTTAGAAGGAAAACTATCACAGCTAAGTAGGCTTTACTAGTTTACGAGTAACAGTCGACCAAGTTATAAAATGAAGTTGGCGCAGTACAAATTCCTCATAGGGAACTACTTAAATAACGTTGTCAGGTATGTGAAACCTCAGAGTCCGCATTATTGAGAAAGCTACGGAACCCTACACTGCGCGTGGCCCGACACGCACTTGGCCGGTTTTTTAAGTAATGTATAATTTACCTAATTACCTAATAGTTTATAAACTCACAATCGTAGGGCACATTTCTGTACTTATATTAATATTTATATTATTTAAAACATAAGTACTTAATTTTAAAATAGTCCCAACTTCCACAAGAAGATTTGATTCAAAAATCACATCAAAAAGTAAGAAATAATCCCTCACCAAATAAATAACGTAAGTACTTTGAAGTCGGGCGTGAAACATGTACAATTTTTTGTTGTTTTTGTTAAAACCCGCCCGACTTCAAAGTACTTAACTACGTTATTTATTTAGTGTGGGATTATTTCTTACTTTTTTGATGTGATTTTTTTGAAGGCGGTTTTATTTTTTTATACTTAAAAATAATTTTTATTTCACTCTTTTTAGCGCATCGTGCAGGCAATTTACGTGTATTCTGGTAAATAGGTATGTGATCAAACTGAAAACCTCCTTTTTGAAGTCGGTTAAAATACCTTGAGGTATCCCCTTTTTAACAAAACAAGAATCATCTAAATCGGTTTATAAACAAAGGAGTTATGCCTAAAGATAGTTACGTAAAGTGGTAACGAAAACGACATTATTTTCAAGATTTCCTGAAAACTACTGAACCGATTTCAAAAAATAGGACCAACTTGGAAACCAACGTACCCCTAGTGTAAGTTTTTATGTCAAGCAAACGCAAACTATCGCGAGTACGTATTTATGTCAATTTGTATGAAAACTGTATCAGCGCCTCTAGCGGCGAGTAGCGCGCTTATGCAGTTTTCATACAAATTGACATAAATACGTACTCGCGATAGTTTGCGTTTGCTTGACATAAAAACTTACACTAGGGGTACAGGCGCTGATACAGTTTTCATACAAATTGACATAAATACGGAATCGCGATAGTTTGCGTTTGCTTGACATAAAAACTTACACTAGGGGTACATGTAATAACGTTTGAATCATTTCAATTGGTCCATCCGCCTTCGAGTAATCGCGGGACATCCGCAAAAAAAAACATACATACAGACGAATAGAGAACCTCCTCCTTTTTGATTTAGAAGTCGGTTAAAAACAGTAGGTACTTAAGTATCTATTCTATAATTATCTTGTTTAAACAAAAACAAATTACTTCCACCCAAATATTTTTCATACAAACTTAAACGTGAACGCAAGCAACCGTATTGTCCACAATACTCCCCGAAACATTTTCAGTAAGCCGACGATAAAACGGGGACATATTTATCAGCTTATGCACAAAAGCCTTTACAGAATAAGGCAGAAACAATATCGCCATTCACTTGTGCGTGGAAGGCTGGGAGGTTCCCACAACAATATAATAATTTGTTCAAAACACGTACGGGGATGGATAACGAACATTACAGCCCAGCCTCTTGTATTGCTTGTAACAATCTCTTCATCGCTTGCCATTGCGAGTCACGTCCACCTTCAAATGAGAGAAAATCTAATCTGTTTTTCTGCCCCTCCGAGTGATTGGGCTCGAAGTATTAAAAGTATATCTCGTCTACAGTGCTATTTGACAGGGATCTTTTACAAAGCTGGATTAGAACTCGTTTGCATAATCAGAGCAAAGTCGTGGGGAATGAGATTTATCTACATTCTTACGGCCTTCTTGTATAAGGAATACTAAATGTTGAATAGATAACACCATGCTAGCGGTATTTTAGAAAAGCTTTTACATAATTACAAAATCTTTAAGCGCGTCTACAAGGTATCTATCCATGCACTGTATAAAAAATGAATTAAGTAAGTAGTTTCTGCACCTGGAAGTCAACTAGCAATAGTGTAATAGGTGATATCGGGAGAAACCAAATTGATTTTGTATACGAGTCATCATCATCATCAGCCCATTTAATTGTCCCCACTGCTGGAGTGTGCTTCAGCACTGTGGAGCCGGGTACTTCTGCACGGCAGCAGAAGTGGCCTTCTTTATGGGTGGATTGGATTAGAAGAAAAGGCCATTACTTTTGACTGTAAGATTTTATTAGTTACTTACATACTATTTATCACGTTCACGTGGATCCCCTTGCTATGGGCGGCCTTTCTCGTATAAAGAATAATAAATGTTGAATAGATAACACCATGCCAGCGGTATTTTAGAAAAGCTTTTACTTAATTACAAAATCTTTAAGCGCGTCTACGAGGTACCTATCCACTGTAAAAAAATGTATTAAGTAGTTTCTGCACCATAGTTTCTGCATTCTGCATCACCATATCGGCAGAAACTAAATTGATTTTGTATACGAATTATCATCATTATTATCATGAGCCCACTTAATTCCACTTCAAGGCCACTTCTGCTGCCGTTTCCTTACTGCTGAAGCACACTCCAGCAGTGGGGACACGGCAGCAGAAGTGGCCTTTTTAACCGACTTCAAAAATTGAAAAGGAGGAGGTTATCTATTCGTCGCGTTTATTTATGGATGGATAAGGAAAAAAGGCCATTTATTTCAACTGTAAGATTTTATTAGTTGTATACTATTTATCACGTTCACGTGGGACCACCCTAGCAACACAGACTTAATAGTATTGCCATAATACGACAGTTCACGCCCTAAACAAGAAAAAATATGGATTCAGTAAATAAGACTCCTAACCTACAAAAGCACTATATAAAAATAGAAGAAACAATTACTAATGCTAATACCTTCAATCACATAATACTAAATTATTGTAAACATAATTATTAGGTATTGGATTCAATTCAACTACTTAAAAGTGTTCGAGTACATAATCAATGCAGACGTAGGTATTTTGTTTACAAATAAGTACCTTCACTTGTTTACTCTTGCCATATTTACAAATTTGAAATTTGACAATATCAGCAAACTCACTTTTTCCAACGACTTCGCTCTCGTGGATTTCTAGTTGTTGGTGGATTTCTAGATTACGGGCAGGATCTTCTAAAATCTCCGTCTTTGTTTTTTTTTTTGTGAGAGTAATGACAAAAACCTCACTTTTTCATTTTTTCAATGTTTTTGTTGTTATTTTGTAATAGGTAAGAAGAAAAGGCCATTTCTTTTGACTGTAAGATTTTATTAGTTACTTACATACTATTTATCACGTTCACGTGGACCCCCTTGCTATGGGCGGCCTTTCTCGTATAAAGAATAATAAATGTTGAATAGATAACACCATGCCAGCGGTATTTTAGAAAAGCTTTTACTTAATTACAAAATCTTTAAGCGCGTCTACGAGGTACCTATCCACTGTAAAAAAATGTATTAAGTAGTTTCTGCACCATAGTTTCTGCATTCTGCATCACCATATCGGCAGAAACTAAATTGATTTTGTATACGAATTATCATCATTATTATCATGAGCCCACTTAATTCCACTTCAAGGCCACTTCTGCTGCCGTTTCCTTACTGCTGAAGCACACTCCAGCAGTGGGGACACGGCAGCAGAAGTGGCCTTTTTAACCGACTTCAAAAATTGAAAAGGAGGAGGTTATCTATTCGTCGCGTTTATTTATGGATGGATAAGGAAAAAAGGCCATTTATTTCAACTGTAAGATTTTATTAGTTGTATACTATTTATCACGTTCACGTGGGACCACCCTAGCAACACAGACTTAATAGTATTGCCATAATACGACAGTTCACGCCCTAAACAAGAAAAAATATGGATTCAGTAAATAAGACTCCTCCTAACCTACAAAAGCACTATATAAAAATAGAAGAAGGTTCAGGGAAACGCAATTTTCTTTTCTTTAACAGTAAAGTATTCTTTCGAGATAATATTCTAGGACATTTAGCCTCGAGCAATCTCTTTCTGTCCCAGTTACAGTTTGTTTTTTTTTTATAATCTAATAACACCCCTCTTTTTGCGTCGTGGGTGGGTTAAAATATAGTGTAGGAAATGAAGCTAGTTGACCCCCACAGTAATTCGTCAGTCAGAAAAAACTTTACAACGTGATAAAGTATCAATAAATTAAAAGTATTGTATAAAATTCCAAAGAATAATAATAATAGAAGTTAGGTTTTTTTAATGAAAGCCATATTTCATAGATATCTTTTTGAGGAAAAATGCTCCGTTGAAACTTTCTTCACCATACATATTCATGTAACGTATTAAAATGATTTATGAAATATCCAAAAAAATATCCCAGCAGAAACACAAAATTTTACTAAAATATGTGTTTTTGGTGTGACTCGAACCGTAAAATTTCTCCGTCGAACTTTTTTACGGAAATGCTATTTTATTGAAGTTTTATAACCACAAAATGAAAATCTAAAAAATAAACCATGTGATTAAACTATTTTAAAAATTGCTGTTTTACTCGCAGTGGAAAATTTCTCTATCTGTTTTATTTATTGATTTAAGTACACAGTTCACTTTATTTTCAACTACAACAATATCCAAAAAAAAACCAAAACCTAAAAGCATTTTACATAGAAAAACTTAATTCAGCAATCTGGAGCTGTGAGTACGAAGCGAGGCGTAGGAGTGGGGCGCGGGAGCCGTACAGGACGGGTTCCCCGCCGCCCCGCCACCGCGCCGCCGCGACGCCGCCGTCCGCTCGCGCGATCTATTCTATTTTCACGTATCAATCGTCGAGGCAAAATAATTATGTTGACATTGTCTTTACCAAATAGTTGTATAAATGGTAGACCGAGAGGCGACCGTCGGTAATTCTACCTACTATAGAGTACCACAATGACATACTCATTGTTAGAAGGCAAAAAGTTACGTTAAAAAAGTTGAGTTGTTGGTGCTGGGGGGCTACCGCGTAACTTTATGGATATAAACTTTATACGTTTTTGGAAACTTTAAGTCAATTTTATAAAGAAAATAGCCGCTATCTTTTGTGATCGCTTGTTTTGTGACGTCAGGTATAACGATAACTAGCTAGCAACGTTCAACAGAACAAAGCAGCAAAAATCTACCAGAATAGGGAATTCAAATGACAGTTGAAGCCCATACCCATATCCAGATTTCTTAGCCGGTAGCCCCCCAGGTTAGGTTGGCGGCTAGGCAAGCCGCAACCTGGGCCTCTTAGTATATTCATGAAAAAAGTGCGGCTAAATTGATGAGAAAATATATCATCAGGTACCAGCATGAAATGCTGTTCATACGATCAGGCTTGATAGATAGACTAGAAAAATGTGGTCTGCCACGCTCCGTCTTGGCCACTTTGTCAGTTCGAGCGATTTTAGCGGCGGATTGCAGGGTGGTTTTCATGTCATGGGGTACCAGTATCAAACTAACGTCTTACTGTAACTTAGGCCAACCTATTACCAAAAATACTGGTCTGCCGACCCGCAGCCTGGCTGTCTTTTGTGTCCAAGCAATTTTATGTTTGTAATGTTACTGACATCTATTATATGTGGTCGTCCAAATCAAAAGGGACCTTGTGGCTCTCGGCACTTACGCCTTTATTGCTGTTGTTCGAATACAAAACAACAAAAATAAAATCGTATGTGCCGGCCGCAATAAGGTCCCTTTTGATTTGGACGACCACATATATTAATGTAGAGGGTTGCAGGGAAATTCGACCATAATA
Source organism: Crambus lathoniellus (assembly GCA_949710035.1). Taxonomy (NCBI): domain Eukaryota; kingdom Metazoa; phylum Arthropoda; class Insecta; order Lepidoptera; family Crambidae; genus Crambus; species Crambus lathoniellus. Next base: position 9,510,963 of record OX453305.1, on the reverse strand, counting down.
TTAAAGGGGACTAATATTTTATATTAATAGTAATTAACCTTTTCAGAAATATTTCACTTTAAATTTGTTTTTTGCGAAACAAAACCTAAACCTTTACTGCTTTTAGTTAATTTATTTTTATTTCTTTTTCGCACTATTGAGTATTTGCTATTTTTGAGAAGGGGTGTATCAGTTAACAAAAATAAATAATGAAACTCGAAATAACTGCTCTCAGTTTTTACATAGTAACCGCAACTTTCAAGCACGTTGGTTGAATAAAATCGTAGAAATATAGGAAAAATGTGATAGTAAAAAACCACGAGCCCTATAAGTAGCTTTTAGGCGGGATTCGAACCCGCGCCTCCGGGAATCCAGCCCGATGCTCTGACCAACTAAGCTACCGAAAGGCTTACACGACTCGTCGAATTTTACTATCACTTGTTACGCTGTAGGCCAGCGTTGTTTCATCTTAATCGACTGTTAAACATTTGTAAAAATGTTTCTTTCGGATGAAAGTTAATCTGCAGATGAAATGCAAACATTTCAACATCTTTTTGGCAATCCAAAAAGTATAAGAAAGAAGTTCGTTTTTGGGGAAAAGTGTAGCTATATTTAATAAAGTTCCACAGAGTTTAGTAGAGCTGCCTTTGAACAAATTCAAATGTCATGTCAAAATCGCTCATGGGCGAAGCATATTATAAAGTAGACGACTATTTGAAAGACCGTAATGCATGGATTTGATGTAACACATAACGTTAGCTGAACTAGTGTTATATTATTATTAAAAAGTTGTAAAAGTTAACGATATAAATCTTTGTAAATATAGTTACTCCAAATGATTAAAGCTGATAAGTTTATTGCGCCTGTTCTTCTTATCAGTTACAAAGTGTTGAACGGGTGGTAGAAAAATATAGACGATTCAAAAGAGCTTATTTATTAAGTCAAGTTGAATTCAGATATTTTTTATTATTTTATTATGTCATATTTATATTATTATGTCAAAAAATCGCTCATGGGCGATGAGCGATTTTTTGACATGACATTTGAATTTGTTCAAAGGCAGCTCTACTAAATTCTGTGGAACTTTATTAAATATAGCTACACTTTTCCCCAAAAACGAACTTCTTTCTTATACCTTTTTGGATTGCCAAAAAGATGTTGAAATGTTTGCATTTCATCTGCAGATTAACTTTCTACGATCAATGTGAGGAAACTCTCGCATCCGAAAGAAACATTTTTACAAATGTTTAACAGTCGATTTAGATGAAACAACGCTGGCCTACAGCGTAACAAGTGATAGTAAAATTCGACGAGTCGTGTAAGCCTTTCGGTAGCTTAGTTGGTCAGAGCATCGGGCCGGATTCCCGGAGGCGCGGGTTCGAATCCCGCCTAAAAGCTACTTATAGGGCTCGTGGTTTTTTACTATCACATTTTTCCTATATTTCTACGATTTTATTCAACCAACGTGCTTGAAAGTTGCGGTTACTATGTAAAAACTGAGAGCAGTTATTTCGAGTTTCATTATTTATTTTTGTTAACTGATACACCCCTTCTCAAAAATAGCAAATACTCAATAGTGCGAAAAAGAAATAAAAATAAATTAACTAAAAGCAGTAAAGGTTTAGGTTTTGTTTCGCAAAAAACAAATTTAAAGTGAAATATTTCTGAAAAGGTTAATTACTATTAATATAAAATATTAGTCCCCTTTAATATTATGGTCGAATTTCCCTGCAACCCTCTACATTAATATATGTGGTCGTCCAAATCAAAAGGGACCTTATTGCGGCCGGCACATACGATTTTATTTTTGTTGTTTTGTATTCGAACAACAGCAATAAAGGCGTAAGTGCCGAGAGCCACAAGGTCCCTTTTGATTTGGACGACCACATATAATAGATGTCAGTAACATTACAAACATAAAATTGCTTGGACACAAAAGACAGCCAGGCTGCGGGTCGGCAGACCAGTATTTTTGGTAATAGGTTGGCCTAAGTTACAGTAAGACGTTAGTTTGATACTGGTACCCCATGACATGAAAACCACCCTGCAAGCCGCCGCTAAAATCGCTCGAACTGACAAAGTGGCCAAGACGGAGCGTGGCAGACCACATTTTTCTAGTCTATCTATCAAGCCTGATCGTATGAACAGCATTTCATGCTGGTACCTGATGATATATTTTCTCATCATTTTAGGCGCACTTTTTTCATGACTGTACTAAGAGGACCAGGTTGCGACTAGACAACCTAATCTATTTTTAACGTAACTTTTTGTCTTACTACTAACAATGAGCATGTCATGATTGATGATGACGACCGATTTGGCGCAGGGGTAAGGCTACCCACCTTCTGCGCCAGTGGTCTCGGGTTCGATTCCCGAACAAGACAAATATTTGTGTGCATGAACATGTCTATTTGTCTTGGTCTGGGTGTAACTATGTATATTAAGTACCTATGTATTTACAAACAAAAAAGTATTTAAGTATATATTTATCCGTTATCAAGTTTTCCATAATACAGTTTATGAAATTAACATGGGCTTAGATAATTGGTGTGAATGTAAGACGTTATTTATTACTTTATTTATGATGATACTCGAGCAGGTAGGGTTACCGACGGTCGCCTCCCGGTCGATGGTTGTTTTGCGTTTATACTACACGATACGGTTGTTGTTGCTCGCTATGGAACGTTGTATTTTTGTGTGCACGTACAACCAGTAAAACTTGGTATGAGTTTGGCAAACTGTATTCGTAATCGAAAACAATCGCTCTATCTCATTCATGTCGTTTAACTACTTTACCGACATGAGCAGTTCATCCAATAGTTTTCGTAAACGTAGACAGTTAAAATCAACTCGCCCAACTCTCCCTAATCGCTTATGTATTGTTCTAGGTATCCTAGTTTAATAAATAACCAAATATCAAAAAAAATATTTTATAAAAAAGTAAAAGCGCTTTAAAAAAATGCCACAATAAAATTAGAAATAATACTTCTAATAACTGTATTCACACCAAATAATGTATGTACGAGTATTTTGAAGTCGGGTGTGAAACATGTTCACACGGCGGCACATCAGACTATACATGTTGACCTTGAAAACGCCTTTATGCCCTACGTAATAAAAGCTGTTATCGCAGTTCAACTGTTTAACCTGATACATGTTTTGGTGTTTTTGTTTAATCCCGCCCGACTTCAAAGTACTGACGTTATTTGGTGTGAATACAGTACCTATTAGAGCTATTATTTCTAACTTTTTCGTGGCATTATTTTAAATAGCTATGTTAGTAGGATGTACACATAAACCGCATCAATCAAAAATACTAGCCTGTTGAAAAAAGCATCAAAAACGGTTCAGAAAACATGACATAATCGCGGACAAACATACATACAAACAGATCAAACTGAAAACCTTTTTTTTGAAGTCGGTTATAATACCAAAACCTTCTCCTAAATGTAAAGAAATAATTTTATGTAAACCGCATCTCAACTCAAAGACAAACATACATACATACGGGTCAAATTGAGCACCTCCTTTTTTAAAGTAAGTTAAAATGCCAAAACCTTCTAAATGTAATAAATACTTTTCTGAAAACCGCATCTCAAGGACAAACATACGGGTCAAACTGAGAACCTCCTTTTTTGAAGTCGGCCAAAATTCCAAAATATTCTCCTAAATGTACCAAATACTTTTCTGAAAACTGCACCTCAAAGTCAAACATACATACATGCGGGTTAAACTGAGCACCTCCTTTTTTGAAGTCGGTTAAAATGCCCAAACCTTTTATATGTAACAAATACTTTTCTGAAATCCGCATCTTAGAGACAAACACAAACAAACGGGTCAAACTAAGAACCTCCTTTTTTAAAGTCGGCTAAAATTCCAAAATATTTTTCTAAATGTAACAAATACTTTTCTGAAACCCGCATCTCAAAGTCAAACATACATACATACGGGTCAAACTGAGTACCTCCTTTTTTGAAGTCGGTTAAAATGCCAAAACCTTCTAAATGTAACAAATACTTTTCTGGAAACCGCATCTCAAAGTCAAACATACATACATACGGGTCAAACTGAGTACCTCCTTTTTTGAAGTCGGTTAAAATGCCAAAACCTTCTAAATGTAACAAATACTTTTCTGAAAACCGCATCTCAAAGACAAACATACGGGTCAAACTGAGATCCCCTTTTTTTGAAGTCGGCTAAAATTCGAAAATATTCTCCTAAATGTAACAAATACTTTTCTGAAAACCGCATCTCAAAGTCAAACATACATACATACGAGTCAAACAGAGCACCTCCTTATTTGAAGTCGGTTAAAATGCAAAACCTTCTAAATGTAACAAATACTTTTCTGATAACCGCATCTCAAAGACAAACATACGAGTCAAACTGAGAACCTCCTTTTTTTGAAGTCGATTTTAGTACCAAAACCTTCTCCTTAAAAACAAATACTTTTCTGAAAACCGCATCTCAAAGTCAAACATACATACATACGGGTCAAACTGAGTACCTCCTTTTTTGAAGTCGGTTAAAATGCCAAAACCTTCTAAATGTAACAAATACTTTTCTGGAAACCGCATCTCAAAGTCAAACATACATACATACGGGTCAAACTGAGTACCTCCTTTTTTGAAGTCGGTTAAAATGCCAAAACCTTCTAAATGTAACAAATACTTTTCTGAAAACCGCATCTCAAAGACAAACATACGGGTCAAACTGAGATCCCCTTTTTTTGAAGTCGGCTAAAATTCGAAAATATTCTCCTAAATGTAACAAATACTTTTCTGAAAACCGCATCTCAAAGTCAAACATACATACATACGAGTCAAACAGAGCACCTCCTTATTTGAAGTCGGTTAAAATGCAAAACCTTCTAAATGTAACAAATACTTTTCTGATAACCGCATCTCAAAGACAAACATACGAGTCAAACTGAGAACCTCCTTTTTTTGAAGTCGATTTTAGTACCAAAACCTTCTCCTTAAAAACAAATACTTTTCTGAAAACCGCATCTCAAAGTCAAACATACATACATACTGGTCAAACTGAGCACCTCCTTTTTTGAAATCGGTTAAAATGACCAAACCTTCTATATGTAACAAATACTTTACTGAAAACCGCATCTCAGAGAAAAACACAAACAAACGGCTCAAACTAAGAATCTCCTTTTTTAAAGTCAGCTAAAATTCCAAAATATTTTCCTAAATGTAACAAATACTTTTCTGAAAACCGCATCTCAAAGTCAAACATACATACATACGGGTCAAACTGAGTACCTCCTTTTTTGAAGTCGGTTAAAATGCCAAAACCTTCTAAATGTAACAAATAGTTTTCTGAAAACCGCATCTCGGAGACAAACATACGAGTCAAACTGAGAACCTTCTTCTTCGAAGGCGGTTAAAACTCCGAAACTTTCTCCTAAATGTAAAAAATACTTTTCTTAGAACCGCATAAAAATCGGTTCAGCCAAACGCGAGATAATCGGCCAAACATACATACAAACATAGTCAAACCAAACCAAAGAATACTATAATATGGTCAAACTGAGGAGCTACTTTTTTTTGAAGTCACACTAGCTACACAAAAATAAGCAGGAAGTGGTTCACCGAATTTGTCCCTGACTGTACAAAGAAAACAAAAGAGAAAGAATCACACAGCGACCGACGACACGAACGCGGCCCCCCAGTTGTGCCCCCAGTGACAGGGTCACGCGTTCAAGGTCGTACTATTAGCACGAGGACGCTTATCTGCACCCAACTGGTAACGAAAGACGTTACATTATTGCGTAACAGGGGATAGATTTATCTTCGCTTTCAAAATGTTGGTGTTCCGGATGATATTTCTTTTGGATATTTTAGATTTGTGTGTATATGTGACTTTTTAACATAATTTTAAAGATAAATAATGCTGAGCAATTTTCCATATTGAATTATTCATAGTTTAAAATAAATCAATATTGGTAATAATTTTTTTTTGGATGTTCTTACTCGTAACGTCAAATTACATTCTAAGGTCATATAAGTAATAAAAAACGACGGAGCAATTTTTCAATGAAAATGGGAGTCAAAAAAGGAATTATCATTCAAAAGCAGTACTCATGTTTGAAAAAAGTTTTGGATTTTTATCAAGTATCACATACTAGTATAAATAACTCATTTGGTAAAATAAATTTGGGTTGAGAAATTACTCGGTTCAATATATAAACATATTTGTATATTTAGGTATAAATACCTAACTTCCGTCTGAGTATTTTTTTGGATAAGCATTTAAAAGTTTATGGCTCATGCTATTTTATAACCCAGCAAAGTTTCATCGACTGAGGAATTAATGTATGGGTCTCCATACAAAGAATCTGTTCATTGCCTACACAATATGCTTTAATTACAATTCTAGTTGACTGCATAGTTTCAAAGGTAACGTTAGTTAATAGTTCAGTCAGCGATATAACCGATTTAACAAGATTTGTTATGGCGCTACTCGGAAAAATATTGACTTTTTGATATAAAACTATAGGACGGTTAGAGTTGTTACAAATCTGGTAGGTACTTAATAAGATATATATTTCTTCATACTTTTATCTAGGTTCCTATAGTTTCAGAAACACGGTTTTATGATTTTGCCTCGACACTTTTTATTTTCGAAAAGACCTCTAAAAAATACGAAAATTCAAGATTATTCTTAATTAAGGTTACAAATACTATTGGAAATTGGTTTAATTAGTAGACACCAATAATATTTAGGATCGTGTAGAAGCATTTTTAAAAAATCGCTTTAGTTTTTTAATACGAAGTGATTTTGTGTTTTTTTTTTTTTTGCCTAATCTGCGCAATCGGTCTCGCTCCCGCGCGAGTCGTTTTCTCATTGCTATCTCGCTTTAGCACGATTTTTTCGAGTATCGCTTTAAGGCGATGATTCCCGACCGAAATAGGCACGCTAACGCTTGCTCGGCCGCGCGCGATACACTTCACGTGGACGCAGCGGTAGCCGGCAGAACTGTGAACTCGCAAACGCCCCGCGAATCGAAAATCACAAAAAATTCAATTACAAATTAAATATTAAAAAAATTTAACTTATGACTACCGGAATCCCTCCCTCGGTTATTCAAAAACAATTATTTTCGTATATTTTTCACTAACTAAAACCAAGTATACTGCAAGTAATAGGATATTTGGATTACGATTAGACGGATGTTTGTGATTTTATTTGACACAGTAAAATATCACCAATCGAAAAAAACGGCCGGAAGCACTAGATAAATAACTGAAAAATAACATATATTTTTTCCAAATTTTGAGTACTTGTGGTTTGCGAGTAATCCATAATTTAAAATACTCTATTTTCGGGAATCGGCGCCTTAATAATTCCGCAGCATATCTTTGTCGGTACCCCCTCCGTTATGGAACGTGCTTGCTCTACATATTTGAAATTAATTATAAGTATGTTTTCTTCCTAACCTGTTAAGAATAAGAATTAAAGCAACAAACAAATAAACATCGTTTGGAGAAGAAATGTGAAACAAATGAACTTGATTACGTAAATAAAGAGTTGACTTGAATGCATACGCATGTTTTAGTTAGTGGACACCGTTTATGACCAATGGTTACAGCAGCGACACCGCACTAGCCTATTACCTACAATAAATAATAATTAATTAACAATTACTAATGCTAATACCTTCAATCACATAATACTAAATTATCGTAAAAATAATTATTAGGTATTGGATTCAATTCAACTACTTAAAAGTGTTCGAGTACATAATCAATGCAGACGTAGGTATTTTGTTTACAAATAAGTACCTTCACTTGTTTACTCTTGCCATATTTACAAATTTGAAATTTGACAATATCAGCAAACTCACTTTTTCCAACGACTTCGCTCTCGTGGATTTCTAGTTGTTCGTGGATTTCTAGATTACGGGCAGGATCTTCCAAAATCTCCGTCTTTGTATTTTTTTTTGTGAGAGTAATTAAAAAAAAACCTCACTTTTTAATTTTTTCAATGTTTTTGTTGTTATTTTGAGCATAAATTCACTTTTTGAAAAAGTTGCCTGAGAATAATCTTCTATACTATGTCCTTACCTATTTTTCTAGATATTATTCGTGCATTAGAGATTAATAATCTAAGTACCTAAGTATATTATCCAAAAAAACATAAAAAATATGAAAAAAAAATTGGCTTAATTTTTTTTTATAGTCGAGTGAAGATAGGAATAATATCATGTTTTTAGCCACAAAATATTATATTTTTCTTTGCTCAAAATAAAGAAAATTTGATTGTTTACCTACTCTTGAATCAAAAAAGGGTTAATTTCGATAATTAGCTAGATCCTGCCCTTAAGTTTTCTATAATTTTTATGTGTAAAGCGATAGATTCCGTAGTGGCGCTGCTCAGTAGCAGTAGAACGAAAACTGTCGTTATGGTAATCGCTATAGCAAACTAGTTATACTCTCCGTCAAAAGCTGTCAAAGTGCTGCTTTCAAATATCTATTGAATTTTAGTTCCGAATGCGACCAAAAGAGGCGCTGCTCTGGAATTCATCCTACTAATATTATAAACTAGCGGCCGTTCCCGTTCCCGTGGGAATATCGGGATAAAAAGTATGTGTTATTCCAGCCTATAGGCTATTTCTGTTGCAAATTTCATCCAGATCCGTTCAGTAGTTTTTGCGTGAAAAAGTAACAAACATCCATACCCAGACATTCATACATCCATACTCACAAATTTTCGCATTTATAATATTAGTTAGTAGGAAGTAGGAAGGATGTGAAAGTTTGTATGTATGGATGTTTGTTAGTCTTTCACGCAAAAACTACTAAACGGATTTAGTTGAAATTTGGCACAGATAGCCTGGATTAAAACATAGGGTTACCTACTACTACTACGCGGGTGAAACCGCGGGCGGCTGCTACTACAGTATAAATACGATTATGAAAACGAGAAAGAGAGAAACAGCTAAATAAACACCTTCTAATGCCGGGGCTTCACCTGCGTGACGTGACGCCTAACGGCGTTAATAACGGCATGCGCGTCTTAGCGCGCTAATCGTATCAAATTAGTGCTCTATGACCAGGCTACATCTGCGTATTATATCAAATAGCGCGCTAATTAAAGGCATTAGACGCAGGTGAAGCTCGGGCATTAGTCTTAGCCCAGCAGTGGGCGTCATTCGGCTGATAGGTATTATGATGATGATGAAGTCTTAGTACCTATACCTACCCATATATTTACGACAAATTTATTTTAGGAGAAATAGTTGAAGTAAAGGTAATTTATACAAAATTTAAGGGTATTAAAATTAAAACTGTGAAAGCTCTCAGAGGGTTAGGGCGGACTTAAGAGTCGGACTTTAATTGAGTTTGCTAAACTTAAATGGATATTAAAGGCATATACGTCAGAAAACTGACACTCAATAAAACTCCCAATGTAAAGTCATGATCGACACTTGTTATAAAAATTATGTGGCGTCAGTGGAGAGCCCTCTCAAAGATGATCCAGCATCATTTTGGAAATTTATCAATAGCAAAAAAGGCACAAACTCAATCCCATTGAAAATGATGTATGACGGTGATACCTCAACTAACCCTACTGAAGTGTGTGAGCTATTCTCAAGATATTTTAGTTCTGTTTTTGTCGATACTTCGTTTGTACCTAATACATGCCCCCCCTCTCATTCTCAAGCTAACGCTAATGTTTTGAGTAGCATGAAAATTTCGTACGATTCCATATTAGACAAGATTAAAAAACTGGATACAAAAAAGGCTACTGGTCCCGATGGCATACCTTCTTTGTTCATCAGAAACTGTGCAAAAGAGCTTTGTACACCTTTACAAATATTATTCAACGCATCCATCGAGTCTGGATCTTTCCCTACCATCTGGAAAGTTGCTCACATTACTCCCGTGTACAAACTGGGTGACAAGGCTGATTGCAAGAACTATAGACCCATCAGTATATTGTCTTCCTTTGCTAAGTTGTTCGAAAGTGTAGTATATGATGTCATTTACAACCATGTTAAGCCTCTTCTTCACCAACAACAACATGGATTTATTGCGAGCAGATCTACCACTTCTAACCTTCTTGTATATAAAAATTATCTGTGCGGTGCCTTTGCTAAGAGAGTGCAGGTGGATTCCATTTATACTGACTTCGCCAAAGCATTTGACAAGGTCAACCACACTTTACTATTAAGTAAAATTTCAAATTTCGGTGTTCATGGCAATCTTCTGCGTTGGTTCCAGTCATACCTAAATCGTAGGAGTCAACTCGTAGCGGTGAAGGGTTTTCTTTCTGAACCAGCCCTAGTCACATCTGGAGTCCCCCAGGGTAGTCATCTGGGCCCATTACTGTTTGTCATATTCATAAACGACCTAATTGATATTCTATCCTGTCCCTGTCTCCTATATGCAGACGACCTTAAAATATTCAACACCATAGAAGGGATAACAGATGCATCTAAGCTGCAGTCGGATCTAAGGTCTTTATGCAATTGGTGTGACCTAAACTTTATGCAGCTTAATGTCTCCAAGTGTTTTGTCATGACGTTTACCATGAAGACTCAAAAAATCATGTTTGATTATTCAATCAAAGGTGATGTACTGGCTCGCAAACATATTGCTAGAGATCTGGGAGTGATCTTCGATGAGAAATTGAGCTTCCGCGAGCACTATGAAAATATAACTGACCGCAGTTATCGTCTCCTCAGTTTTATCGCGAGATCCACTAAGCAATTCAGACAAAGCAGTAGCATTGTCTTGCTTTATTACTCGCTGATTCGTAGTGTTCTCGAGTACAACTCCGCTATCTGGTCTCCTTTTTACGATGTCCACAGCAAACGAATCGAAGGTGTTCAGAGACGCTTCTTGAGGATCCTCAGTTACAGAAATGGAGTGGGCCGCAAACTTACTTCCTACGATGAGCGACTCAAATATTTTCATTTGGATCCTTTGAACATCAGGCGGGACATAAATAACCTTGTTCTTCTATATAAAATTATTCATTGCCAATTAGACTCACCTGCCCTTCTTTCACTTTTATCTTTCAACACTCGATTTAGAGCACGCAATCGTAATTTTAATATTTTCAGCCTTCAAGTCTTCAGGAACAACACCTCTTACTACAACCCTATAGTTAGGATGTGTCGCCAATACAATGAGGTTCTCGTCACAAACCAAGACATCGATATCTTCCACTTAACTCTGCCTCGGTTCCGTCGTCAGTTACAGATTCACTACTGCCACACGTGATCGAGAAATATAATGTTTATTGTTTTTGTTTGTATGTTTAAATTTTGTACTTAACTTTCCTGTAATAGACTTTATTCTTTATCAGTTAAATTTTTTTCACTTTTCTTTTTTAAATTGTTATTTTAAACATGTTACCATTAATATAAGTAGCAACCTCTAGCTTTAGTTTGTTAATATTTTTTCTATGCTACTAGGCACTCATAATTTAGGATTATGATTTCGATCAGTACTTTATTTTACTCATGTTTGTATGCATTTTGATTGTAATCTGTTTTGTGTGCTAATAAATAAATATAAATACAAATACAAATACAAACTCTTTCACGCAAAAACTACTGAACGGATCTGGATGAGCAACAGAGATAGATTATAGGCTTGCTAGAATAACACATAGGATTCTTTTTACCCGATATACCCACGGGAACGGTAACCACGCGGGTGAAACCTGGGGCGGCCGCTAGTTGCTTATAAAATCAAACGTGCCATAAGGTGCGTTCAGACTATATAACATAACATAACATGTTATAAAACATAGTAATATAACGTTTTGCTATTAACACATATACAAAACATGATATATAACAATGTCATGTAACATGTTTTATGTTATACTAGCTTTCCGCCCGCGGCTTCGCCCGCGTGGACGACGTTATCCCGCGGGAATTTGATATTTTTCCGGGATAAAAAGTAGTCTATGTTCCTCTCCAGGCTACAAAGTATCTGTGTCGCAAATTGCAGCCAAATCCTTTCAGCGGTTTTGGCGTGATTGAGTAACAAACATACACACATCCAAACATCTAAACTTTCACATTTATATTATAAATATTAGTAGGATTTGTAGAAAGTAGGATAACATGTTTATGTTATATATAGTCTGGACGCACCTAGACATTTAAGAACAGAAGTTAAATGAGCACTTAGTTTGTCAATGTCGCGTTTTATCGAAGATTGTGCGTTTAGGCTTAAAGTTAACTATTAAAAACATTCCTTTGAAAAGAAAATGAGAAAAAACTGGTCAATAAAACGTCACTTCTTTATATCCCCACTGCTGGGGTACAGGCTTCAGGCACTTATGGATGGATAAGGCTTTACCACGCGGGCCCAATGCGGATTGGTTGGTATTAACTATTGCAATCGCAGCCGGGACCAACGTCTTAGGTACATACCTGCATTGCGTAGCATGGAGGAGCTCGAGATAATCTATTTTTGGTCACCAGGAAACGGGTCGAGTAACCGACTGTTGCGAATGATCGCTCCCGAGTGCCCGACCGAACTCTAAAAAACCGGTCAAGAGCGAGTCGGACTCGCGCACCGAAGGTTCCGTCCCATCATAAATATAAATATTTGGATAACCATATGTTAATTTACGTACAGTCCCTCAAAAGTAGGATAGACAGCGCCGCGCCGCCGGGAGCCTTTTATGAGCTTCATTCGTTTATGGAGGTACCTAAATAGTTCTGTGCCTTGAAAAAACTACAACTGTGCTTGCCCCAAAGCTACCTGCGAGTAGGTAGCAAGGAGGACATTTTGGTTATAAATAAAAAGTGAAAATGCTTTCATCTTTCATCTACGAAGCTATATTCGCCAGAGAATTTGCGGTGTAGAATATTGGTAATTTTTGTTGATGATTTCTAAAAAAAATTACTATTTAGAGACATTGTTTTATTTTTCCAGTAATGTTTACATAGAATTTTATCACATAAAATAGTTTCAGATTTTTCTCTATGCAAACTTCGGAGATAAGGGGGGGAACTTTTTTTTACATTTTTCATCAAAAGTCGTTTCATCTCAAGTTGATAGCATTAGTAGTTTTCGAGAAATCCAGCTGTGACAGACAGACAGGCTGCGTTGCCAAATCATAAGGGTTCCTTTTTACCATTTTGATACGGAACCCTAAAAAGTATAGGATGTGAATGTATAAAGGAGAAATATCATGGAATCGCTTCGGAATGTTTACTGATTGTTTGAGCTTTAAGCTCTTCCATTGCTGTTGTTTTTACTTACCGATATATTTAATTATCTCACATCTTCAAATGTGATTGGTAAAGGGACACCATAATCTTCAGACGAACGCAAGATCCGCAAGGATATTGCTAAAGTTCCTTTCTAAATAGTTGTGGGAAACAATTTCCGATTTATCGCCAACAAAACTTAACTTATTTACTCTCTAGATCTTTGGGGCGTAACCTTTAATTAGTCGCTTAGGGTCCGTTGCACCCCATTTCATAATAATCTTTTTTTTGTCCAAAACGGGGTAGCACTTAGCATTAAAGGCTGTAGGTGAAAGGCCACTACCTCTTTCCTTAGAGCGTCCTCAATCCAAAGATGTTTGTACGCCATTATATTATCTGTGATTAATATGAAAACATTATCTGTTTGAAACAAATGATTATCACTACATAGTATAAAACAAAGTCGCTTTCTCTGTCCCTATGTCCCTTTGTATGCTTAAATCTTTGAAACTATGCAACGGATTTTGATGCGTTTTTTTTAATAGATAGAGTGATTCAAGAGGAAGGTTTATATGTACTTTTTATCCCGATATTCCCACGGGAACGGGAACCACGCGGGTGAAACCGCGGGCGGCCGCTAGTTTTATATAAAACTAGCTTCCGCCCGCGACTTTGTCCGCGTGGACATTCGAGAAAATACTTAGGCGACCAATAACCAGGATAAAAAGTATTCTTTGTTTCAATTTCATACAATCCGATCAGCCGTTTTTACGTGATTAGGCGGGTCCTCCCTCACCAAGCGAGCAGCCTCGCGCGAGGCAGAACGTTTGCCACGTGCGGCGAGCCTTGGTATTGGTCCCCTAAGTATTTTCTCGAATGTCCACGCGGACGAAGTCGCGGGCGGAAGCTAGTAAATAATAAGTGTCTGTTTCACAATCAAAAAGTTAGTTCTGAGTAGCTTCGGTACCAAGAACTTTAGGGTACTTAAGATGATTAAGGTTTCTATACCCTATTTCCCCCCTGGGTTTGATTTTCGGAAAACTACGAAATGGTTTGCCTATTTGTTTTAAGAAGTAAGCCTACCAAGTTTCAAGTTGAATTTTTCATTCAAAATTTCACAATTTCACAATTTAGGGGTTGAATCATGTTCAGCGTGTTAAACATCAAAATAAATGCCATTATTGCAATCGTCATCCCATAAAACCTCAATAACGACATCCATATCGATTTTTAGGTTTATTTATCCCATTTAACCTCTAAGGGGTTGATTTTCGAAAAAATACGAAATATGTGTTTGCTTTTTGTTTTACTTTCCGATCATAAGCCTTAATAATAAATTTAATGAAGGACTTTCCAGATACAACATTTCATCCTCCTTTTCACACCTTCGGGGGTGGAATTGTCAAAAACGCTGACACAGGAAAATATTAATTTTCATTTGCCACCCTAAATATAAAATTTGAAGATCCTAACTTCAAAACTGACGGACTTTCATACACATATTCATCCCCTGTTTTACCCCCTGGGTTCGATTTTGGAAAAATTACAAAATGGGTTGCCTATTTGTTTTAAGAAGTAAGCCTACAAAGTTTCAAGTTGAAATGTCTATTTTCATTTAAAAAATACGAAATATGTGTTTGCTTATTTGTTTTACTTTCCGACCATAAGCCTTAATAATAAATTTAATGAAGGACTTTCCAGATACAACATTTCATCCCCCTTTTCACCCCTTTGGGGGTGGAATTGTCAAAAACGCTGACACAGGTAAATATTAATTTTCAATTGCCAGCCTAAATACAAAATTTGAAGATCCTAACTTCAAAACTGACGGACTTTCATACAAACATTCATCCCCTATTTCACCCTCTTAGGGGTGGAATTTCCAAAAATCCTTTCTTAGTGGATGCCTACACTGTATAACGTATCTATGTGCATAATTTTAAGTCTCTAGGTTCAGCGGTTTGGGCTGTGCGTTGATATCTCAGTCAGTCAGTCAGTCAGTCAGGACTTTGAATTTTATATATATAGATTTCCTAACAAACGTACTATTTTAATACAATAAAAAAATTGAGATTAGAGCACTAGGTACCTTTCCGAGGCGTGCAAAAATCATTTCATTAATTTCGCGAACGTCATTATTCGACTAAATGCTCCGTACGAATAGCTTATCTATATTATATAATGTGGTACGGACGTGGATGGGATGGCCCCCGCGAGCCTGTTGATCTTGATCTGAATCTTATGCTGGCTCCACAATGTTGGCCAATTCAACGTATATTACCTCCTTGGAAAGAACCTTTGACATTATTTGGTACAAAATCAGGCGGTCTGCGGCCAACGTGTGGAGCCGGCATTAGCTAATCCAAGTTCCGTCAACAGATTTTCTCTTCATGGTCACGTATTATATAGAATTATTAATAGGAATACTTACAGTTAACGTAATATTTGTTATGACGTTAACCAAGTTAACAAATATTATTATCATAGATGTTTGATAATAATCAACGTTGTACATATGGTACATGTGTTTCTTATCAAAGGAAAGAGAAAACATTTTTTTTGTTAAAGTACAAGCGAAATAGTAACAAATACATACCTACCTACTAATAAAAAAATCACAACAATTTTGAAGTTGGAACTTCACATTTAATATTTTAAACGATTTATTTTCACCCTTATTCTAGTTTATTCAGTGGTCGAGAACGCAGATTAACAACGTCATTCAAATTTTGTAAATGAAGTTGAAAATATTCGAAATACTATCAAAGCAAAGTTAGGCCAGCTGTTAATAGTTGGTAGTCAAATCGCGGAGCACCAACACTTGACGAGGCAAATTTGGCTTAACCTTACCGGGAATTTACATAAATTCAGGTGCCATCTGCAAGTCCAATTTGGCCTGCTCTTTTGGACAACTTGACCCTTGCGATGTTATGTAAGACTTTGTAGCTCACCGGTCAAATTTAATTGAACTAAAGATTTCAATTGTAGATATTATACCTATTATAATTAAGGCAGGTGGTAGATTAGCTAGTAACAAACATCAGTCATTCTGAAGAGCAATTTGGGTTTTAGACTTTATAAGTTTTTATGCATTTCGAACACTTTCCATTAACAAAAAATATACCTAAAATTTTTTTCACGTTTGACTGAATGACAGATCAACGCACAGCTGAAAAAACGGGACGAATCGAGCTGAAATTTGAAACAGTAATAGTTTATTTGGCGTAGGCATCCGCTAAAAATTAAATTATTAGGTATTATCTATACTAATATTATAAAGAGGAAAGATTTGTATTTTTGTATGCAACGAATAAACTTAAAAAGTACTGGACCGATTTAGAAAATTCTTTCACCGTTACAAAGCTACAGTCTTCCCGAGTGACATAGGCTATATTTTATCCCGATATTCCCACGGGAACGGGTACCACGCGTGTGAAACCGCGAGGAATCGCTAGTTACATATATAATTATATTTTTATATATTTTTCGCCGATTACGCAAAAAAAACACAAAATCACTTCGTATTCAAAAACTATAGCGATTTTAAAAAAAATGCTTCTATACGATCCTAAATATTATTGGTGTCCTCTAATTAAATCAATTTTTAATATTATATGTATCTCCATTTAAGAATAATCTTGATATTTCTTATTTTTAGAGGTATTTTCGAAAATAAAAAGTGTCGAGCCAAAATCATAAAATCGTGTTTCTGAAACTATACGATTCTAGATAAAGGTATGAAGAAATATATATCTTAATACCAGATTTATAATAACTCTAACCGTCCTATAGTTTTATATCAAAGAGTCCATACTTTTTCCGAGTAGCGCCTTCAGTCTAGGCTGATACAGCCGTTGTGAACGTCAAAGAAGCTGCGCCATCGGTTCCCAAATGCTACGGCGGAAGACCTTAAAACGAGAAGAAGCGACAAGAAACTCGTCAGGCTTTCCTGACGAGTTTCTTGTCGCTTCTTCTCTATATTTTATACAGATTCGTCAAATTGAAAATTGACCTTAAAATAGTATAAATTAAGGTCCTTCTCAAAATACCTACAAAAATCCAAAACCTAAAACATACTTTTTTATTTTAGTTTTTTAAAAGGTTTACAGCTGTCAAAAGCACAGTAAGCTACAAACTAACACCTTAAAGCCAATTACAAGCCCTATTGCAACAATTGTTTATGATTTATCCTTAAACCGACAATGAAATGCAGAAGAGCCTTAATTACGAAGCACTTCCGACTGGACTTCGACTGGGCGAGCAATAATTCCCCAGCAGCAGTATGCTGCACCTGCGGCCCGCACTAACTAGTTGCAGCTCATGCCGGATATTAGGGCAATCGATGTAGCTTTGCTAAAATTAAAAGCCCTGGTCTCTGATCTGCTAGCGCTCTATTAAGTTATACATGAGTATAATACTTTATTTAGATAAAAAAAAAGATGTAGGTAACCAGTATAAATCAACCTCGTTCTACCTATATTCCGAATAAATATCACACTATTTAAAATCTGCAGCAGATAATCTAAAACATAATGTAGGTATTGTCAACAATCTGCGATCAGATCCATAAACCGACAGGACAGCCTTAATTACGAAGATCTGGCTGGGCGAGCAATAATTCCACAGCAGCTGTATTTTGCACTTGCAGCCTGCACTAACTAATAGCTGCAGCTCATGCCGGATATTACGGCAATCGATGTAGGTTTGCTAAAATTTAAAGCCTTGGCCCTCGCTAGTTTTAGATACATAAAACTATAGTAGGTAATTAAAGTTTAGAAAAAGCTTACCCAATAAGTATTAATCAACCAAATTAAATTACGAGCTGGATGAGCAATATCGCACTATCAACTTAGAACCTACATTCATAAGTTGTATTGTATTCTCCCCCCCCCCCCCCCCCCTCCCAGCAGCAGTGTGCTGCACCTGCGACCTGCACTAGCTAGCTGCAGCACATGCCGGAAATTAGGACAATGGATGTAGCTTTGCTTATATCTCAAAATATATTGTATTTTCAACAACTATGGAATGCAGGAGAGTCTTCAATACGAAAAGCTGACTGGGCGAGTAATAATCCTCCAGCAGAAGCATGCTGCAGCTGCGGCCCACACTAACTAGCTGCAGTTCATGCCGGATATTATAGGGCAGTAGATGTACAGTAGTAGAGTTGAACCAATTGAATCATGTCATGACCTATTATGCTAATAATTTGTTTGAGAGCGTCAAAACTATAAAGGTCAGTGCCATGTCAATGTCAACAATTTTGAATTTCGATCGAATTTTAATATCTTTAAGAAAATGAACTTATGGTAGGTCACGATTAAATGGCTCGACTGTACCTAGCTTTTCTTTATAATGTAAAGCGCTGGCGCTGAGTCCTGCGTCGGGCCCCATGATTATCTATATAACGATATATCTAAGCCCAAAAAAACAAAAAAATCTTGACGTCTTGTCATTAATCCATACTAATATTATAATTGTGAAACTATGTTTGTTTGTTTGTTTGTCCGTCTTTCACGTCAAACGGAGCAACGGATCGACGAGATTTTCGGTATGGAGATAATTTGAGAGCTGGAGAGTAACATAGGCTACTTTTTATCCAGGAAAATTAAAAAATAAAAATGGTAATTTTGTATAGAAAACCGTTAAACTGTCATACTCACTGACCTCTATTAACATACTTCACATAACTGTCATTTCTTAGCCGTTTCCAAAGAGACGGTATGTCAAAGAGTATGTAATCACTGACATTTTTGCCACTTAGGATTTCTTTTTTTTTAATAAGTGACATTGTGTCAGGCAGGTGATACTGATACGAAGTTCGTGTCCAATAAAATTTATATGGCAAAACAACGTTTGCCGGGTCAGCTAGTTCAATATAAATAATCCCCTCTTTAATATACTATATCTATGTAAATAATAGTTTGTCTTTTTTCATTACTTTAAGTAAGTAAGCTACATAAAGAAGTCTTTAAAATATCTAAAATCCTTATCCATCTTTACTAGCATTAAATGAACCCGTTTCATAAAATACATCAATAGATATCGTCTGTAAAAGGGTATACCAATTTAATCAACATTACACTATTCGCCACATCGATTAAAAAGAAAAGGCGCTGCTGTAAGCAATATGGAGATTTTTATCTGAAATTATAATTGACACATATTGACGTTAACTAACTCTAATTATCTGAGACTCGGCTTAATCAATTTTAGGAGATTTTAGTCTGAAAATGCTATCGAGGTTGACACTAAATTAACTTAATTATACCTGTCTCAAAAATGTTTCACTCCTTATTTCACCTTTTTTATTTTCATGTTTAGGTGGTTCAATTTAAAAAACGTTTTGGTTCCTCTTTATTTGTACATTGGATAACAAATGTTTATAAAAAAGAAAAAGCTAATCAACTTTTGATTCGAAACATGTTCAAATTTTTACAGAAATACAGCAAATGTTTTTAGTCCTCGATTTTTTATATCAACTCGCTCATCTGCTGTCTCCATAACTGTATAAGCAAAGTGATTGGATTTACTTTGAAATTCAACAGACGTCTTCTATAATATCTCGTCGAATCCTCTAATATATTCCTTTCTATAAAATAAAATAATTATTATTCTTCTTCAGAGAAAGTGTCACCCGATTCGGACGTTTCCCCTGAATATAAATGAGTTCCCTAATAGAATTTGATAAAACTTTCCTTTAGACAAAAAGTGTCAAGTTCGTATGAAAAAGTAAGTTGTTGACGATAGCTGGGGACCTTATCCCCTATTTACCATAAGATACGGATTATGTAATTCAATTTTGACATTCGATTTACCACAGCGGAATTTTCAAGTGAAATTAATAACCTACTAAATAACGTTGGCTTGGCTAAATGAACACAGAGCAAAGTCCCAATTTATATTAAGTTTAGTTTTAAACATCATTAGCTAACTTCGCAATTCAAATTTTATTTGGAAAACTAATTTCGTCAGCAGGTTTTAATTCTCTTTAAAGGAAGTTACTGGGAATTTTCTTCTTTAAACATCCAAAAGAATCAGTTTAAATAAAACGAAATTTAAAAACAATGATGTTTCAAAATATAAACAATCGCATATCAGATAGCAGTGTTTATTTATGGGTCCATACATCATAAATGATTAAGGCACATTTGCAAGATATTACAAAAGTTTCTGTCGTTTGCACATAAGCTGGGTAAATTAAACACAAATTGGGACCCCAGAAGCCTTTCGTATGACAAACTTATTATAATAGATGTTTTGTCCATTCCGTGCGTGCTCGGTAACGTAATTAACCCAGATCCGATTACGATGGTATTCTGAAAACAATCATATTATGAGAAAACTGTGCCAGAGCCGCAAATGGAAATGTCAACATAATCCGTACAAACTGCTGGGCTGCGCGCCGGCACGCACTGCGGCCTTGCTCCAGTGTTCTGGTAATCTAGGAACACTAATCCGTTTGGTCAAACGGTTCCACGACACCAATAATACACGTAAATAAACGGGTTTCTCTCCTATTCAAGTTAATGTGATGGAAATATTCTAGTATTAGGGGTTAATATATATATTCTGTGGTTAAAGTATGAAATTGCCGATTTGTACCTGAATAAGTTTATGGTAAAAATTTCATTTTATGACAACCTTTTTTGCTGACTGTCCTTTAATATTGTTTGTCATCTGAACCAAACCTGTAAACAAAATTTCATCGGACACTGGGAAGTGGGTCAAATTAATAATAATAATAATACCAAAATATTAACTCGCATTATCTATACACTAGCTTTCCGCCCGCGGCTTCGCCCACGTGGACTTCACGACGACGTTATCCCGCGGGAATGTGATATTTTTCCGGGAAAAAAGAAGCCTATGTTCCTCTCCAGACTGCAATATATGTGTTCCAAATTTCAGCCAAATCCATTCAGTCGTTTTAGCGTGATTGAGTAACAAACAACTAAACATCCAAACATCTAAACATCCAAACATCCAAACATCCAAACATCTAAACTTTCACATTTATAATATTAAGTAGGATTGTTGCCATCTAATCGGAAGTTCATTTATGCCTTTGCAATAGAACTCTGGGATCTAGACTCGATAAACTGTGTTAAATCACTTTGTACTGCTTCCTGGGAAGCAATTTTTTTACCACCAAGAAAATTGTCCAAATCACGAAAAAAATGGTAGTCCGTTGGAGCAACGTCTGGCGAGTACGGAGGATGACGTATGGTTTCTTACTGCAGCTCCTGTAGAGTCACAACGGTGTCTCATGCAGTGTGAGGTTATGTAGTGATATTATAGTTCTTTGGTGAGGTCTTGCTTGTGTTATTATCATGAGAAGCAATAATGATGAACATCGACTCACGACTTCACGAGTCGGGGCTGTTTCACTGCTAGTTTCGACATCATTGTTCGAAGTTTGGCACAGTTAACATCTGATGCTATTGCTTGACAAGACCTGAGAAAGCTTCTTCTGTTTCTTCTTTATTCTATACGGGCGTTTTCCGCAACTCGATGTCTTATTGCGCCTATTTTGCGTGTGTAGGGTATGCAGCTGGACTACTCCAGCCAACCACGCGGTTAAATCCGCAGGCGGCCGCTAGTTAATCATAAAGGCAGGATCCCGTTTGTACGCAGACGTACAAAGTGTTCTATGTTCCTGTTCACGTGCGTACACGCCCGTATCTCAATAAAAACGGCTCTAATTTTGATCTTGATAAAGGTCAGGTGAAAATGTTGAACATAATGTACGTACCTACACAAAAATATTTAATTGCAAAGGAGTATGTTATTTGCTCGTATAATATTCGTTGTTTGAAGACCCGTTAGAGAATTGGATTACTCATGGAGGCGCGTATGATAAAATTATAGATAGGTAGGTATATTGCTGACAAAAAAATTTCTAGAAAGACACAGTACTTATAACTATATTGTCATGTCCAATCCGGACCCATAATGCTCTATGTGCCTAACTTTAAGACCTTTTGTATACTTATGGAGTGCAATAAAATAATGATGATGATGATGATGATGATTACTTTCACTTGGTACTTAGATACTTTTTCAGACTTGATCGATCTGACGGATCGAAGATGATAGATGAACTAGAGGAGGTTTGCAAAATTATTCTTACGAACCATTTTCTGATTTAGAGTAGAATTTATCAAAAACTAAAGGTATCCCAATCCTTGTCTAATATAGCTACTTACGCGTTTTCTATTCTATACCAAATAGTTAGAAGACTTTAATTTAAAAAGTGATGATTCATTCGGTTCGGAGACTTCGGAGATAAAGCGTAAACAAAGTTAATGCGCCTTTTTATGTAAAATAAGTAAATTGTATTATCGTTTAAATTTGGTAAAATCAAATCAAACGACTTTGGAGCAACATTAGATATTTTTAAAAGCATTATACTTTACAATTTATCTCGTCAATTAGACGTCACAAATCTGCATACATTTTAAGATATTTTGTTGAAAAATCAGAAAACAATGATTTCTTTTTCTTTTTCCAATTGAAAACAAGGGATGAACAAAGGCTGAAGCTTTTACTTTAAGTACTTACCTACCTACCTACGTAATATACTTTTCGAATACGAAACCCGATCCTTTGAAGTAACCTTGACTGAGAATAACTTATTCCTTATTATTAGTGATTACTCTCGTTCTATATATACCCTTGTGTATTGATGGATTATCAACATTTTTGTTATGTCTGGGCCATGTCTGGACATTAATAGCGTCGATCAGTCAAGTTCGCTTAATTTTGTACCAATACGGTATTTTACTGTTTTTTTTTTATTTCTTTAAAATGTTTTTCGAAATATTAGCTACACAAAACAAGTTTTCATTTTGAATTATCTTGAATATTTTCAAAGACTATTCAAACTTTATAATTAGACAAGGACAGGACGCTATCTTAGTGACGTCAGTGGGTTAGTAGCGTCATAGTCACGCCATAGAAGATTTCGTTTTAGAAAGAGACAGCTATAGTCAAAATCAAACAGACTATAATTATTTTATTATAAAACAGATTCAAATTATTTTTTCACATTTGGTATTCTTAATTGCAATATTTTTTAACGTCATCATTAAATATCTACATTTCAACAACAGTAAAATACCCTATTCTTGCTCTTGCACTGATCACGCCGGGTCGTAGGTTTGATTTGAAACCCTCCTGGCGCAAACGTTTAAGTATTGTTTAAGCATTTGTGTTAGTTCTGTGTTGTGACAAAATTGTATGCCATCCTCCGCATCAGAAGTGCTCAAGCTACTTATTTCGGAGTCAAATGTTGTTCTTTTACAACAATGTCCGTTAGTGAATATCAACTTAACTTCCATACTTTTGTCAACAAACCTAACTTTTTATTATTGCATCCATGTTATACGAAGTCATAAACTCGGGGAAGCCGAAATATCTGTTCGATAAGTTGATGTGGGCACGAGATCACAGATTATTTCCAAAAAGATCGTGTACTCCAACTTTGTTACTCCGAAACACAGAACAATGGCTTTTCGTGGATCTTTTAGATATGCTGCCTCTCGATGCTGGAATGACCTTCCACCGCCTGTTCGAGACCTGAGGACTAGAATAACATTCAAAAAACATGTTAAGGAATACCTACTGGAAACACAAAAACAACAAATTTAATGACACCTATTTCCAGGTTATCACGACGGGCTAGGTACCTACGGTTTGAAAAGTGATATGCTGCCTCTCGATGCTGGAATGACCTTCCACCGCCTGTTCGAGACCGAGGACCAGAATAACATTCAAAAAACATGTTAAGGAATAAGTACCTACTGGAAACGTAAAAACACCAAATTTAATGGCACCTACTTCCAGGTTTTCACGACGCGCTATGTACGGTTTGGAGGGCCACCGCTGGCCCACGCCAATCGAGGGGCATCATGTTTAAATCGTTCCAAGTTTTTCACGTCGAGTGAATACATGCCGACACCTGATAAATAAAAGGACAATAGCACATGTATGCCACGTACACGCCACGTTTGCTTGCGCTATGCAAAGAAAATCTAACCACTACCGTTGTAGCGCCATGTTTTACTCACAGATTCGATGGTTTTACCTATTATATATTCTGTGGTTTTACTCGAATCTAACTTATATTATAAATGTGAAAGTTTAGATGTTTGGATGTTTAGATGTTTGAATGTTTGTTACTCAATCACGCCAAAACGGCTGAACGGATTTGGCTGAAATTTGGGACACAGATATTTTGTAGCCTGGAGAGGAACATAGGCTACTTTTTATACCGGAAAAATATCACATTCCCGCGAGATAACGTCGCGTATTCCACGCGGGCGAAGCCGCGGGCGGAAAGCTAGTGTCAAATAAGTTTCTTTTCTCTACATTGTTTTTAGTTTGTGCACTGTAGATTTTACTTTTGAGGCAAAAGCCACATTTTAGACGCCTATTTTAATGATTTATTTTATTTTGTGTCTGTTTTTCCATCTATTTATGTTTCTGTTATGTTGTTTCTATTTCGGTTTGTTTGTCTTAGTGGTGTCCGAGCCTTAAGGCCCTGACAGCGCTTCTGGGTCATTCTAACCACCTACGAATGGCCCAGGAGTTTTGTGCCGAGTCCGGGCCCTTTATTCTTGCAACAGTGCCAATTAGGACGTGAAGATATTGTCATTGCAATGTAGGTACAGAAATAGCAGCCCCTATCGTACTAGGCGGCAATGAGTGTTACTCTTGTACTTTATATTTTCCAATGTGGTTCTTTTGCTTCTTGACATAGTTTTGTTTTGATAAAACCTCTCTTTATTGCGACAAACTTGTAGAACCGTTAAAAAGGATTTTTTATACATATTAATTATTTCAGCCGTCCGCGGCTTCACCCCCGTGGACTACACGACGTTATCCCGCAAGAATGTGGTATTTTCAGGGATAAAAAGTAGCCTATGTCACTCTCCAGCATCCAAACTATCCCCATATCAAAGATCACAACGATCTGTTGCTCCGTTTTGACGTGAAAGACGGACAAACAAACACTTTCACATTTATAATATTAGTAGGTACCTATTATGGAAAGCAAATAAAAAAAATACCATAGTTACAAAATGCAAACGCTCTCGACGCGATCTTTATACTCGTTACTTGTACGTATTCTTATGTAAAATCGTGTCCGGCTTAATTTTTTTTCACAAAGGTATACTTATTAAATAATATATATCAGTTACATACATACATATGATAAGTCGTATAATTTACTAAAATAACGCGCAAAAGCAGGGTAAAGCCTTTGGAAATGCTGAGTTTAATTTATGTTACCGATATAAAAGCTACAAAAAGAACAATTTGGTATAAAATATTTATAGAACAAATAACGCATATTTTAAAAAGTTGAGGTTTCAATACCAGCAATAATAAAATCAATAAAGTTACATCTCGTTTACTGACAGAAACTTTTTAACTGCTATCGTATTGTTAGTCTCTCACAAAAATGGGCGCTGTACTGTAGATCAGTATATTTTAAAAAGTTGAGGTTTCGTATTGTTTATCTCTCCTAGCAATGTGCTCTGTAGATTTAGATTTGTGTATTGCATGATGTTTGTGTTTATTTTTTTAAATTATACATCAACTCATTAGTAATATTAAAACTGGACCTTACCCCAAAGAGCAGGGACACGGCTACCTTCATCACACCGTTGGCAAATGGATCTGACACACACCAAGTTTTTAATTAAACTTGGTCTGCCAGGAATTGCTTTTTCATAATCTCCTGTGGTTTATTCTAATTAGTAATTTACCGCGATTGTCTAAATGGCCAGTCAAAATTCATGTTTTGAATTTATTTATTTTTATTATAACAAGAAAACATCAATTGCATGACAACTCATTTCCTACGGAAGTGACGTGATTTGATTAAACTTTTAATATTTAAACGAATCTTATAATATACTTATATAAGTACTTCAATTATTAATTTTTTTTTGCATTCGCAATGCAATTTTTATTATTGGAAAATTGAAAATGAAGTTAGAATCTCTTACCTTATTTAGAAGCTCTAACCACTGAGCCATATTATTCTGTGACTGAGCTGCGGAGTCACTGCTAAGGGACTCCGTAGCTCAGTGTTTAGAACAGTCGCCCGGATAGCGAAAGGTCGTGGGTTCGAGTCCCATCGGAGCTGGTTGTGAGACGGGTCGAATTTTTCTAAATACTTCATTTTCAATTTTTCAACCTATATAAATGCTAAAGTTTGGATGTTTTGCTGTTTCTTCCATAATCACGGCGAAACGGCTGAAGATCCTAGAGTCTTACCATGATATGAACTCATAGAGCAAAGTCAAAAGACTGTGAAAGAGATGCCACTATAGCAGTGTATAGCTCCGTCTTTTAATCAAATTTCATATTGGTGATAGTATAGGGCCTAAATGGGCAAAGATATTGATTATGGTCTAGAATAACATTTGGGCTTGGTTTTACGTAGGGAAAATGTCTCATTCCCACAGAAAAACATAGGTAATGTAGTATAAGCAAGCAAAGCCGCGGGCGGAAAGCTAGTGCGTAATTAAATGCGTAAATAAAAATAAAAATAAAAATAAATAAATAAGTAATACAAAACCCGGTAGATTCCATAATAAAGAAATTCATTGTACACAGGTTGTACATCTTCGTCATCGGCGGACGCTAAAATCTGAAGCTGAATATCATTTTCATGCCAAAATATAACTTTCCAAACAAAGCGCGAATCCATAACGAAAAAGAAAAAATGCTTACTCAATGTGAGTAATAGCCATTCGCTGTCAGAGTAATTGTTCATTTAAGGCACTCTCCAATTTTTCAAGATTTGGGATAATCGGAGCCTTTCTTATGTGGAAACCGATACCTACTTATTCTTACATACTTTGCGAATAAATAGTACGTATATATAAGTAGTCTTGTATACAGGACGTCCCAGAGTTATGAAACATGAAGGGAAAATACTCTTCATTGAAAGGAAACATTCCTTAATTTTTGACAAGATAGATGAAAAACAACACCCTGTACTTTTTTGCCATCAATCGATAGGGTAACTCATAATGATTTAAATTTCTCAAAAAATTATAAATTTAATGAAAGGAAAACAATGAAATACATCATTGATTCGATTGAGTCGAGTCGATGTGTACTTTTTCTAAGGAAAAGGATATTTTTTACAACTGTGAATGCAGTTTTGTTTCTTGCCAAAAATGGTAATATATGGATAGTTTACGTGGACATAGGCTAGGCTACTTTTTATCCTAGAAAAATACCACATTCCCGCGGGACAACGCCGGCTAGTAGTCCACGCGGGCGAATATTCCGGCAGAAGGCTAGAGATATTGTTTAAAAGTAGGATTCTTCCCATGGGAAATACTAAACTAAATCCACACAGACAGAGGCGAAGCCTCAGGCAGCCACTACAAATAGCAAAATAATCATCTAATTAATTAAAAAAACGGTCAAGAGCGAGTCGGACTCGCACACCCAGGGTTTCGTACCATCATAAATTTAAATAAATATAACGTATAAATATAACTTTTGACCAATAGTGGAACTAATTTAATTTTTGTTGATGTTTTATGAAAAATTATTTTTCCTGTAATCTTTACATAAACATCTATCACATAAAATGTGATATAAAATAGTTTTTCTCCTTTTTCATCAAAAGTCAAAAACTATGCGGCTTAAGAAAAAAAAGAAAAATGTTTAAGAATGTGCAAGCAGCGCTCTTTTAGTAACCCCACTTAGGTACGAAAACCCTAACTAGGAAACCACAACGATTAAAATCTAAAAGCTGAAGAGATAAGGATAATCAAGAGATAAGATTTGTTTACTTCCTACGTTTATAAACCAATTAAACTCAAAGATTGCAATAAACGCTTGTTTTAAAGTATTTTATTACTGGGAGATAAGAATTTGTATTCATTCTTATAGTGATAGAAGTAAATTGAGTAATTGAGATATCATGTTACATCATTTTATAAGTTTAGAATCTCAGACAACCAGTCTTATTAGTTTAATTAGTAACTGGATTTTATAAGAAGAACATTACTTTCAGTATTTAATAATGTATTACATTAATAGCTAAGTAACTCGTTTGTAATGATAAATGAAAGCGAAAATATAAGGATACTTAGGTAATTGATAGTGAGAAAACATAAAATAAACACCTTTGCATAAAAAACAAGCACTTGCTTAATTTCCATAAAAACATGCTCAAACTGTATTATTTATTTCTGGATTGACTTCTGTGACAAATGTGTTGGATAAATGCATAAACTTATTATACTTTACCCCTAGTATAATAAGTTTATGGATAAATGATTGTTTTCCGAAAATCATTGGAAAAATGTAAAACATTAGTTGAGTATCATAGAACAATGTATGGAGCGTGAACAAACATTCAATGTTTTTCCGTTGTGGTAAAATGGGGAAGTAATGTTCTAATCTAATATGAGTTCATTTTGCATTCTGATAATACGTAGGTAATTTTAGTGTAAAGAAATAGCGAAAATATTATCTGCAATTAATGAGACTGTGAAGTGAGCAATGTTTCTATGAAAATAAAGCAAGTTCGTTTTTTGCAAACGAGTGTATTATTATTGCTCGTTAAAAGTTTCTGATTTCAGTTGCAGCATCAGAGAAATTAGACATAATTATTCATTTAAATGGATTCTTTATAGGGCATAATTAGTATAGCGGCTATAACCACATTACATGTCTAACCGTAAGGTCGATTTTATTGAAACGGTTGCCCGATAGCTCTTATGTATATCTTGATTAGTCCCTTAACGGGCTTAATGCACAAACGTACGTAACTATAGGACTGAAGTTCGCGAATTTCATCCGCAATGGCGCCAAATTAATTCAAGTTTTTTTTTTATTAGCACCTTCGATCAACAATAACAACCATTGTTGATCGAAGATTAGCACGCTGAAAAAATCTGCCTGTTAAAGGGTTATGAAACATATATTTTGCCAAAACTACAAACCTATAGTTTTACAGCACAATTAACTGATTGTGCAAGCCTGATATAGCGTCAGGCAATACCAAAATGTCCCAAAATTTTCATGTTGAGCTTTCAAGGATCGTCGTCGTCTTTTATGAAGTTAATGTCCTTTTATTTCCCCCTTTTTTGGTGATTTTACCACACAATTAGCTGATTGTATACGCCTAATTTGGTTCCAGGCCGCCCGGCAATCCCGATATGGTGTATGGCACGAGAAACATGTCACAATGGGGTTGCAAGCGGCGGGAAATCGAATCGGAGAGGTCTCTTGCACGCTCGATCGCGTAATGTGATTGCTTCGGCTACTACAAAAACTTTGTACTTACCCAATTTACTCGATAAAAATGTTTCATGTTAACTGCTTTTGATGAGAATGATCACTTTTAATAATAAAAATTGCAACCAGTATCCCAAACACGAAAAACTGTCGATAAAGGTAGGCTATAAAGTAAACTAAACCATCCGTCAAAAGCTGCCAAAGTGGTGCTGCCAAATCTATTGAATTTTAGTTCCACGACTTATAGAGACACTGCTCTGGATTTTCACAATAGAGGTCAGTGTGGATTTCATACAAAATAATTCATTACCATATACAGTAACATATCAGTCTTATAAGGAAATAAATTAAATGGAAAAAATATGGGTCTTGGAGGGAAACACCCAGTTGCAGAAAGCTCCATTAAAGTTAATGCTTCATTAAATCTATTGTTGTCACTTATTTTCTTAGGGCGTTTGTGCACTACACTGAATTTTACCGATCCGGCGATCCGGTTTTTTCCGGACCGATATGGCAGCAATGAAAAACATATGGGCGCTTGTGCACCACACTGAATTTTACCGTCCGTCATTTTACTTTTCCCCATTCCGGACCGTTTTTTTCCGTTCCGAGATGACGGCAATGAAAAACATATGTACGCTTGTGCACTACACTGAATTTTACCGTCCGGAAAAAAACGGATGGTTATATTTTAATCATAAATCACTACATAGTATAAAACAAAGTCGCTTCCCGTCTGTCTGTCCCTATATATGCTTAAATCTTTAAAACTACGAAACAGATTTTTATGCGGTTTTCACTAATAGGTAACGTGGTTCTTCAGGAAGGTTTTAATATATGATATATGAAAGTTTTGTGTAAATTGGTAGAAATATAACGATAATTGTCGAAAGTGCCGGCAAACGGCAAGCCGCCCGGGAGCTTTCAGCAAAAACGCTGCCTAATCCTTTCGAGGTTTAAAAAAATAATGCATATTGGGATATTTCTCTTCTATAGATCTACAAAAAAGTCCGCGATAGCATATGTCTATCTTTTAAGGATAGCATATTATAGCCCTAATATCTCTTAAAAAATGGTTACGAACAATGCGGTAATTTGGAAAGCTATTTAAACGGATACAATATTAACCCTTATCAATCTAAATACGTTAGTTGCTTTAAGCATTTTATGCACATTATTTTACTCTTTTACACCATATAATTTAAATTAATATCTTAGGAGTTATCGCAATAAATTAACGCACGCCAAAATGAATTTAAGCGCCTTTCTCACCAATAACACGTAGGTAATATATCTAGCACCAAAAATATGGTTTTTGAAATTTTTGTTTGTCTGTCTGTCTGTCTGTTGTCCGTGTTTCACGCAAAAACTACTAAGCGAATTTTTAATGAAACTTTTTTTGTTATATAGCTAGCCGTAGACATTCGATAGTAGTTAAAAAATAATTTTTCATCCTGCCTTAATTTATTGTGATTTCGGTAAAATGACCCCGCAGGTACCTTTCACTGATAAGAGGATGAATCCAAAATTCTTTCTGTCTTCTACGTCTTCGTACATAAAGCAATAAAGCAAGTAATTGCCGACGTTCCAAGGAACTCATTATTCCTCTCGTTTAAAACGCGTCCGTAGAGTGTAGTTTCAAAGAGATCACTGCGCTGCCCCGGCCAGTAAAAAACCGGACAAGTGCACAAGCTACCATCCGTGTTTTTCATGCCACGCCGGTCCGGAAAAAAACGGACCGCCGGATCGGTAAAATTCAGTGGTAGTGCACAAACGCCCTTACACAACTAAAAAGTGTCAGCAAAAGATTTAATGAAGCATTAACTTCATGGAGCTTTCTGCAACAAGTGTCTTAAAATGTAATCCTAGTTAGCTCATTTCACCGAGATGACACATTGTTTTGTTTTTAAAAAGACACATAACTGTAGTCATAGTTTTTTTTATCTTTTAAAAAAAATCTACTCGGCATCGAATCTAACTACCATCTTTTCTTATTTTCCTTTAATTTTTTTTTAATTTATTTAAACAACATAAAATACTTTTTTTTTTCATCTAAGCAAACCAAAAACCACGGGGGTTTGTCCGGAATGCTAGATTTAAACTTAAACTTAACTAAAATACTTACATTATTATCTGTGATACATACAAAAGGCTAAAAAATTATAATAATGATTCATTTATACTATTTATACTTACAAAATTGCATTGTGAATGCACAAAAATAATATAAAATCTCAATATGGCTGTTTTATCTTAATCGATTCTTAAACATTTGTAAAAATGTTTCTTTCGGATGCGAGGGTTTCCTCACATTGATGAAGCAACGCTGGCCTACAGCGTAACAAGTGATAGCAAATCTCGACGAGTCGTGTAAGCCTTTCGGTAGCTTAGTTGGTCAGAGCATCGGGCCGGATTCCCGGAGGCGCGGGTTCGAATCCCGCCTGAAAGCTACTTATAGGGCTCGTGGTTTTTTGCTATCACACATTTTACCTATACTTACAATATTGCATTGTGAATGCACAAAAATAATATAAAATCTCATAATGATTCATTGGTAAACAATTTACCTGCGGCGATCGTCCACAACACAACTACTCGCCGCTGTGCACAAAAACAAGTTAGGTGCCACACGTTTACAGGTTGTTTAAAAAATATTCCTTTAATTTGGTTCATCGTGTTTGTTACAGACAGTTGATCCTTACGATTTATCTCATCTATTGTTGCGATAAAACTAGAGAATGCTGTTTTTTCTAATTTTAGCCGGTTCGATTCCTGGGGGGCGATTCTCAAATGTATTGTTATAGTTTTTTTACCCTGTGGTTATCATAAATACTGTCAAATATACAGGTTGAAAAAGTTTTGGGCCCTGGAGGGAAACTGCCTTAAATAATTTAGCTAGTTAATTTTACTGAAAAGTAACATTTTTTATATTTAAAAAGAAATATAACTGCATTCAAAGATTTTATAAAATTATTCTCAAATGTATTGATATATATCTAACTTGACATAGGTCAAATTCGAATACTAATCTTTGCCATAAGTTTTTGAATAAAAAAATGTACTGTAACTAGCGCTAAAAACGTCCCAGTCAAACGCAGTACTGAACATGTCACAGAAATGTCTAAAATACAATTTTACGCGCGATAATATAACGGATGACAAGTACCACTCAATGCAAGTCGAGCGCTGCGCACTGGGCATAGACATTTCTATAATGTGTCTACGAAAATTCAGTTTCAACTGACATTCGCCATTTTATTTCGACAGTACCCGCCCCGCCATATAACTTGGCGTGTGTATTGTATCTGGAACTATGATTATATCATGGGAATAATGCTTATTTTTCCGACGAACCACGATATTGAATTAGATATAGTCTGCGCCACATAACTTGGCATTTGTCAGAGGGCGCTGATCGTCGTGGTTGGTCGGAAAAATAAGCCTTATTCCCATAACATTATTTTAGTTCCAGATATTGACACACGCCAAGTTATATGGCGCGTGCTGTCGAAATAAAATGGCGGAACAGAATTTTCGTAGACACATCAAAGATGCATTAAAGAAATTTCTATGCACAGTGCTCGACTTGCATCGAGTGGTAAATGTCATCCAATACAATATCGCGCGTAAAGTTGTATTTTTAGAACTAGGTATTTTTACATTTTTTTCAAAATTTAATTTGTTCAAAAACTTATGGAAAAGATTAGTATTCAAATTTGACCTATGTCGAGTTAGATATATTATATCAATACATTTGAGAATAATTTTATAAAATCTTTGAATGCAGTTATATTTCTTTTTAAATATAAAAAATGTTACTTTTCAGTAAAATTAACTAGCTAAATTATTTAAGGCAGTTTCCCTCCAGGGCCCAAAACTTTTTCAACCTGTATATTTGACAGTATTTATGATAACCACAGGGTAAAAAAACTACTAGGTACCTGTTACTGTGGTATCACTAAAGGTTAGGTTGTATAGTTAACTATTACGATTATATCATTACGAGAGTTTCCGTGTTATGGATACAGTCATCATCAAATTTCACCGGTGCTGTAAAAATAAGATTTGAGTGAAGGATATTATAACGCATGACGATATTACAAATTTTAATTATTTTATTCCTACTTAAGTTTTGTGCTAGAGCACCCAAACACAGAATAAAACCCTTTCAAGTTTCATATTGTGTGAGTTCGAGTCGAATAGCACCACATGATTATCAAACTATTTTTATTTTCTTAAAGATATCGTAACGATCACTCTTTCTAAATAAAAACCAATTAGCAACCCATAAATTACTATCATGACATTTCTGTGAAGTTTTTAGCAATCGATAATAGAGTCAAAAGCTTTCATTGAATGCGTAACCGCAATTCAAATTGCTGCAATATTTTGCAATGGACTAAGAATAAAAAGCAGGTCACTGCTAGTGAGCTTATTAATTTATTCAACTCTTTCCAATTTCAAAGGCCAAAGCAGCTCAACTAGTATATAATTGCGGAACCATGACTAAAAGATGAAATTTCCTTTCAAATTTCAGATCTCGTGCTCCTCCGTGTTTCGAAACGTTGTTGGTCCCAGCTGCGTTTGCCGCCGCATTGGGTCTCCTGTTATGTGGTGGGCCATTCATGGCCCTTTCTCTTTATCCATCCATAAGGAAAGCCCGTGCTCCAGCAATGGGGACATTATAAATGGCTGATGTATCAACTTTCTATACATGTATACAATCTCAGTCTCCTAATTCATTATGACAAAATCAGACTAAGTATAAACAGTTAATAATATTGTCAGTGATTGTGACGCGTATCTAAGTCGAGATAAACCGTATCGTAACGCAGTAGATCACTGATACCTTATCAAGTCACCATACTCATGTAAATTGTACCCAACGTTGATTTGAAAGAATGTATTGTAGCAACAAACAGGTCTAGCTTTAATATTTCACCTATTACTTGTTTAAAAGCAATGATTAGTTTTACTTTGTGAAGTTTAAAATGCATTACTGGTTGACTTTGCTTCTGATTGTGTTAGTAGCGGGGAAACCGAAGCAAGAAGGTAAGTGCTGTGCGCATGTACCTATGCATATTTTATAAATATTGTGAGAGGTCTATTTTATTCAATAATATGCATGCATGCAACTAAGTGCCTTGACTTATTCGACAACTCGCGAGTGTGAAACTCGCGAGAGCGCGCGAGTTGATACCTTCCAATTTTAAATATTTTTGTTGTCTTCAATTCGCGCGCACATATAAAGTACAGTCAAGTAAAAACAGTTTTACACTCGCGAGTTGACGAACAAGTCAGTGCCTTTGAAAAACATGCAGGTAACTAGCCTTCCGCCTGTGGCTTCGCCCGCGTGGTATACACGTTTCGTTATCTTGCGGAAATGTGATATTTTTAATACAATTTACCGGGATAATTAATAATTTTACCGGGATAAAAGGAAGCCTATGTCAGTCTCTAGCTCCCAAACTATCTCCATGCCAAAAATCACGTCGATCCGTTACTCCGTTTTGACGTGAAAGATGGAAAAACGAACAAATAAACCAACACACTTTCACATTTATAATATTAGTATGGACTAGGAACAGTGTTATAGGTCACATTCTAGAGTAAAAAAGAAAAATGGTTAAGCTATTATGATACTTAAAAAACTGAAAATTGTTTCTAAAACAAACATTTTATAAAATGAAAAATATCCATAAGTACTAATATTATAAATGTGGTAGTGTGTTTGTTTGCATGGTTGTCCGTCTTTCACGTCAAAATGGAGTAACGGATCGACATCGATTTTTGGTAGGTATTAGCATTGTTTGTAAGCTAAGCTAAGCTTGATTGAAAACAATGATGAAGACGTAGGTACCTAAATATAATCAATCAGTCTTTGGAAGAAGAAATTTGGTAAACCCAAGTAATTTTAAAACCGCGGCGATGAGTCTGAGATGAACTCTCAATCTTTAAAAATTGATATAAAATAAAAGAAAAATGATTAGCTGTGGTAGAAATTAAAATACAATTAGTCTTCGTTTAAATAAACAAAACTTATTGATACTAACTAAGGATACCTATAAAAGTCCCAATATTTATAAATAAATTATTACAATGAAATGTCTAAATAACGTCTGAAAGACGCAGACAAATGTATTGATATAGATACTTAATCTATATAAATATTTGGGTACATTCGTATCTGATGCCCTTATTTTTTAAGCGCTTTTATCATCAATATACCTACCTAATAAAGGTAAGTATGGTACTACTTACGACAGCATACGTGCAGAGAAAGAGACGTTTTTAGTATAAACTAGCGGCTGCCCGTGGTTTCACCCGCGTCCGCGTGGTTCCCGTTTCCGAGGGAATATCGAAATAAAAAGTATCCTATATTTTAATTCAGGATATCTACGTGCGCCAAATTACCACCAAATCCGTTAAGTACTTTTTGCGTGAAAGAGTAACAAACATCCCTACATCCATCTATACTTACAAACTTTCGCATTTATAATATTAGTAGGACTAAAGGACTTAGCCCACTTATACCGCACCGCTCCCACCCAACCAATGCAGAAGCAGTCAAATATGGACCTAATGTCGTGCTCTGTAGATGCACTTTACCTTGCGGCAGGCTCGCTTACCGCGCGTTGTCTGCTCTTGTATATTATTACTGTAAAGTGCGGTGACACATTGAAACGCATACAGTTGATTGATATAATTTCATTTGGCATACATCATAAGGCATAATATTGAAAAGCATTTTATTCCTTGGCATAAATTTCATAACGCATAATGATAATAATGCATAATAGTTAAAATACATAATATTAAAAAGCATAATCTTCGAAATTCATATTTTCGTTTGTCATAATTTCGTAAACCATACTTTGAAACGCATGACTTAATAAAGCATAATTAATTTTTAAAAACATTTTATAAAAATGTCAATATCTCGAAAACGGTGCGTCGTAGCCAAAATCTGACAAAATTTTTGATTTTTTTTACCCTATAAGTTTTGAATTTAGTTCAAATGGAAGAAAACAGAGGAGCGGGGGGACAGGGGGCTCGGGGGGCGAAGCCCCCCGCCACCCGAGAATTCCTAACAGTCTTTTTAGGTTAGGTTAGGTTAGAACAGTGACCAAAACGCCGCGCGAGCCGAGCGAGCGTAGCGAGCGTGCCGCGGCAGCGGCCGGCGAAGCGCCAGAAAAGACTTTTTTATTTTCACAGACCTAGCTTCAAAATAAATAAACACAAGGTAATACCCCGTTAAATTTATGCATTTTGAATATTAAAGTATTATGACATTTAAAAGTTATGCCTTTAGATAATTATGCTTATTGAAATTATGCCTTTCAATGATTATGCCTTTCAAAATTCGGGCAAAAAAAGTATGCGTTATGAAATTATGCCTTTAAGAATTTTGCATTTCGATGATTATGCCTTTCAACACGATGGGTTTCATGTTTATGGCGAAAAATGTTATGCGTTTCATTAGGTAACCGTAAAGTGCATTTACAGTGAACGATATTAAGTCCATAATATTTGGTTGCTCATACTTTGGTTGGGTGGAAGCGGTGCGGTATAAGTGGGCTATGACCTTAAGGCCCGTGGTATCGCCAACGACCTTGGGCATAGAAGCGTGGCCTAATTTTCCCGCCCCGCTACCCGCACCAAAACAGCTTAAACGCACGTTTCGTCAAAACTATGTATTACTAGCTTTCCGCCCGCGGCTTCGCCCGCGTGGACTACACGACGTTATCCCGCGGGAATGTGATGTTTTTCCGGGATAAAAAGTAGCCTATGTTCCTCTCCAGGCTACAAAGTATCTGTGTCCCAAATTTCAGCCAAATCCGTTCAGCCGTTTTGGCGTGATTGAGTAACAAACATCCAAACATCCAAACATCTAAACATCTAAACTTTTACATTTATAATATTATAGTAGGATTTTAGAACGAAAAATGCTCAGTTTTAAGTTAAACAAGTTAGCAATCTTTTCCTGAAAGAAACGTGAAAATATCACTGTAGTTTAGAAGCAGTAGCGTATTTCAAGTAGAAAACAGCGTCATTTCAATGTTTTTTTTTTAATAGTATCTTAAAAACTCTGTTTTTTTTTAATGCTCAGATTGAAGTTTACATATCAATATTTAATATAGGGCAGAAGTACCGGTTTTGGCCACTGTACCGGTTTTGGCCACTGTACCGGTTTTGGCCACTTTTTGCTCTAAGAGTTTTCTAAACAACTTATCGCTATTTTTGCTAAAGGCAATCTCATCAAAATCATCCTATAAAAAACTGACCAACTCTCGCTGGAGCTGCTTATTTCTTTACAAAAACGTTTTTGAAAAAAAAATGTAACCGCCTTCAAAACGGATCTTCAAACAAAAATTAACAAACACTAAAAAACGAAAAAAATAATAAGATTTTTTAATTTAAAGGACGATGATTCGTGACTTTTTCTAATTTATCTTGGTACTTACTGAACTGTTTGAAGTCGGTGCCGTCTTATACGTATTGAGGTAATTACGTCCTACACCTCACGCTTGGGACCGGTTTTTTTTATATGTTAGTTATTTCACTCAGTATCTTTCGTTCTTATTCTTTTTGGCTTGGCACCGACTTCAAACAGTTCAGTAAGTACCAAGATAAATTAGAAAAAGTCACGTATCATCGTCCTATAAATTAAAAAATCTTATTATTTTTTTCGTTTTTTAGTGTTTGTTATTTTTTGTTTGAAGATCCGTTTTGAAGGCGGTTACATTTTTTTTTCAAAAACGTTTTATTTTTCGATTTTTAGTGAAGTAGCTTAAGAAACTACATGGTGATTATGATAAATTGTTGTAAATATCCTATCCGTTACGGAATTCAGCTTTCCATCTTTAGCTACTTAGATAACTTGAAGGAATACAACTGAAGGTTCATTCGTGTATATGGTATTTATAAAACATCATAATATAACTCCTAACTGTTGAGGAGTTTCACCTCTCATCAGCAGCTCACCCTAATAACCTGAAAGAATATAACTATTGGCCCATACGTACGATTAATACTTAAAGCAATATTCTCCAGCTCCTAACCGTTAAGGAGTTGTAGCTTCCATTACCAGCTCATCACTATGAGATGATGACTACCAGATGCAAATACTTGACTAACTTCAAAAATAAATGGAACGCATAAGGCTTGCCTATATTTGAGAATTTCTCTCGATTTTCCTGGGATTTGATCCCCTGGTCCTGACTTGGTGAAAGTAAGATCAGGGTGCCTACCATCAACTCTTATTGCGGTTTTGTTTAGGAACCTAAACTGATCTGCTTCGCTTATTCGTACCACGACAGCTTAACATCAATGACAGCGATTCAGTGATCATTCAATGACATTTCACAGCCGCTGAGCTGTCATCAACTCTTATTTGACGTATAACTTGGCCAAGCTAACATGTCACCTGCAGGTTATACCCGTCCCTTTCACTCTCCTGGCATGACAGAATCGAGTGAAAGAGACGGGTAGAAGAAATAAGGACACAAATCGTTCGGTCATTCACATTTAGCAATTCATTTGCGATCCAGTTTTTAGAAGGTCATGGTACGAAAGAAAGCAATTCATTTTAGGAACCTATTCTGCATCGCTGTCTTAAAGTTGATGGTATGCACCCTGGTCAGAAGTACCAACTTTCGAAAAAAAAAATTTTTGAAAATGATCCCCAATTTGATGAAACTATGAAATCGTCCATATACCCAAATAAAGTCTGAATACACATTATTCAGGATAACTCCTGAACTTCTTGCCAGTTCTTGATAAAATTTGAATGGGACCACACGAGAAGCGTCACCTTTTAAATAAAAAAAGAATTATCCAAATCGGTTCATTAACTAAAAAGTTCTGAGGTAACACACATAAAAAATAAAAAAATAAAAAAAATAAAAAATACAGTCGAATTGATAACCTCCTCCTTTTTTTGAAGTCGGTTAAAAAAGCGTTGAAATCTCTCAGTAAAGTCAAGCGAACTCTAATGTTCCTATCTGCGATTTCTTTATTGATATAGTTACGTTTTATTTTTATGTGACTTTGGACGTTGAACATTCTACATGTTGGTTAGTTTGGTGGGCACAAGTCAACGACCAAGTCACATAAAATTAAAACGTTACTATATCAATAAAGAAATCGCAGATAGGAACATTAGAGTTCGCTTGACTTTACTGGGAGATTTCAACGCTTTTTGTAAAGAAATAAGTCATCAAGAAATTGATGATCAAGAGTGAGTGTCATAAATGCGAAACTTTGCTTTCGCTTAACGTTGTAGCTAAATGACCTACAGACTTGAAATTTTGGATTTTAAGTATGTAATTATAGCTTACTGGATGATGAAAATTTCTGCGTTCTGGTCTTATCCAGAGGTTCTCAAATAGGGGCCTGAAAATGCGGCGAAATGGTTCCAGTAAAGGATGGTACGGCAGTGTTTGCTTCGCGCTCGAATTGGCGGGGGCACTGCCGTGCCCCCAGATTAAAATAAGGTATTTAAAGGTAATAATAACAACCGTTAGAATTCCATAAATCATACGATTTTTTTTCAATAAATCCCATTTTCTGTTTTAAAAAAAACAAAGTTTCTAACAAAGATTTTTCTAGTTTTTGGAAGCATACCAAAAAGTGTAGTCCAAGGTCAAGTGTCCCGGTCAGTGTTGGGGGATTAAGCGAGCCTTCTCTGATAGCTAAAATGTTCAAAGAACATTTTAGAGTGCAGTCACCTCCGGACCTAGCTGTTAATGTGAATGTATCCATACCACCTGTGACAGTCCAACCTACGTCACCATTGCTTTTCAATTAGCCACAGGAGTTTTTAATTATATTCGACTTTTCTGAAAAACCAATTTTCCACATTTTCAATAACTGTTACATCCTAAAACTACATTTTCATGTTTCAGACACATCTGAAATCTGAAAACGTTTCAGTAAAAAAAAAATATATTTATATAAAATAGTATTATTTATTTCCTTTTTTCTGCTAAAGACATCTTTCTTTTCTTTTGAATAGTTATTAAACATATTTAGGTCAATTATAAGTCGAACAGGTATATTCTACATCTTCAATTAACAATAATAGATAAAAAAATAATTTAAAAACTCTTAAGTTTGAATTGAAGTTAAGAGAAGCGACATCTATTAATCAGTTTTAGTACTATGCGAAAAGCCAGCGCCGTGCTGCGCAGCGGCAAGTGGCGGAGTTAATAGCATGTCTTTGATATAGTACTGAGAAGTTTTGCTACTCGTTACGAGATGGCGCTAGTGGACTTGGAAAATTTTAAATAAAATCATTTATGAAAATAACATTATTTATTCCTTTTCTTCTTAATTCTTCTTTGCAGCATGATGAATAATAAACTAATAATTTTAATATTACTTACAAAAGCTTGGTTTAGGGTTAAATGTAGGAAAACCATTATGTCTCTTCAAGCATGCAAATATATTAATTTCTCCTGAAATTCTTGACTAAAATTTATCCTGAAGAAATTTCTTCATCTAGGAAGTCTTTAGTAAAAGGTAATATAGATAGATAGGTATCTACAACCTTGAGTTATGAAGTAATCCTGAAAATTCAAAACACCAAAATGAATATTTCTAAAATTCAATATTCTCAATTTATCTAAAAATACAAGTTGGAAATTGAATTAATTTAGTTATAAATTAGTATACTAATTATGCTGATGAAAGATAAATTGATTTAGAGTAAATCCTTTGCTTAAATAATTTGAAATAAGCAAAACTAAATGACTTGAGTTTTTCAACGCAGTTGAAAAACTGACTATTGCCTGAAAATAATATAGAATGTGTGTCTATTGTTATGAATCGTTATTTCTTTGTTCATCCTAAATCTGTGCATAATTTTAAAACTGGAATTAGCTCAGTACATTCTGTCAATTGTAAGAAATCACTAAATATGGAATTTCAATGTTGCAAAATTTGATAAATTTTGGGTAAATTCTAAAAGGTCAATAACTTTTATAGTATGTATTGGATTTATAATTCTGATATAAATTAGATAATTTCAAAGTGTCCTTCTTATAGTATAATAGAATTTATTACTTAAAGAAGTAATAAACATTGTAAATTTCAAGTTGTAAAATATACAAAATGACAAAAGATTGGTTCTAAAAGCTACATTAATGAATGTATTTTATAGGTGCATATAATGATGATATATTTACCTCAGAGCTTGGTATTTTTAGGATAACATCTTTTGAAAGATTTCTAGTAGAAGTTGTCTGTTTAAAAAGCCTCATAAATAGTGTTTTAAGTAATTCAATCCTGGAAAATAGAGTCACGTTCAGAGTTGGTTTAGGCTGGGTATGAGTACACTAAGATATTAGAAAAGGTTTTATTTTGTTAATAAATATACTTAACTGTTTATTTATAACTTACAAACGTCAGTTTGTGTCACAGATGAGACAAAATATCTCAAAGAACGTATTAAGTACCTAAAGTCGATTTTGGGTTTAAAACCATGATTAAACAAATAAAATTAAGCAAGATATATATTAGGGATTTCTAATTAATCTTCTATTAATAAAACTTAGCCTAAATACACTAAATTCAATATTTAAATCAAATTTTAGAATTTTGAATTACGCGCCATTGCATGAGGCCAACTAATGCCTTATTCACAATGTGCAAGGAGCGATTGAACAAAATCTGTTTGAGTCAATGTACCTTTGCGCTATGTAATACATAGTTGATACATAGCGGAAAGGTGATAAAAACATTCCTAGA
Source organism: Crambus lathoniellus (assembly GCA_949710035.1). NCBI lineage: Eukaryota > Metazoa > Arthropoda > Insecta > Lepidoptera > Crambidae > Crambus > Crambus lathoniellus. The sequence goes on along the minus strand of OX453305.1, from coordinate 9,468,761 downwards.
TCATTAGATTAGTTACACTATATGGAAGTCTGATAGTTCTGTCCGACGTGAGCCACAAAACATATTTGTGCATTAATGACACGAATTATAGCTTCTTTGTTTAGTTTCATATAGGAGTTCTGTAGCGCAGGCATTATTTTGCTATTTGGCTAGATTTTAACTACGTTATTACAGCTAAATATTGAATTTATTAAGCGACAGTGCTGTCATCTATAATGAAACTATGATTTTGTGCGTCTGTGGGGTCTCTTATTTAGAGAAAACAATAGAACCATAGACTAGAATACAGATTTTATTACAGTCTAGATTGTCTATGGTAAAGACTTGCTAAGGTGACCACTTTTTGACGATTACCCGTTTTATAGGGAGAATTAGGGAATTTATACCTCTAATTCGATTTATTTCGATTAAAATATTTTGTTATTTAGACCTAGAATTTTGCTGCAAACTGATTGAATATTGTATGTTGGAGATGATTGAAGTCTGGAGGAGCAGTTTTGCGATGAAGTGTACACAAACCACAGAGTTTGAGCACGTCGATATGAAATTGTTTGAGATCTCGTTGATGGAAGGGAATGAACACTTTTCGCATACGGTTCTCATGATTTCGACACCTCTGAACATATATTTATGCATCAAATTTAATCTAAATCAAGTATTTAAATTTTCTGAAATTTACGCCTGAATAACTTTTGAATGAGTTTATCTGAAGCCGCGAAAATTGGAAATTTACTTGATTTTGGATCGAGGAATAAGATTTACTACAGTAATATCTTATTTTCTCAAGATAGAACTAGATAATCTAGTTTTATCAAATAAATAATTATTTATACCTAAATCGAGATATGGCAACATATTAGAATAACTGAATTATTCTTATGTGGGAATCCCAAAGAGGAAGCGCGTGGAGTAGGATTGGACGACATGTCAGGGGAGTTCTAGAATGTTCTAGAGACGAGATATAAAAGAGCGAGGTTCGTTTACTAGGGAACAGTTCGGGAGAATTTATCGGGAAGGCAAGTCGAATCTCTGCCCGATCGCGATTCGGTATTTTACTAGAAGGAACAGTTCGGGAGAATTTATCGGGAAGGCAAGTCGAATCTCTGCCCGATCGCGATTCGGTATTTTACTAGAAGGAACAGTTCGGGAGAATTTATCGGGAAAGCAAGTCGAATCTCTGCCCGATCGCGATTCGGTATTTTACTAGAAAGAACAGTTCGGGAGAATTTATCGGGAAAGCAAGTCGAATCTCTGCCCGATCGCGATTCGGTATTTTACTAGTGAAAAGTATTTAATAGTGATTTTAAGACAAATCACTGCCCAAAATTATTTCAATTTAAATATTTTCTTTAATTATTGTGTTTCAAAGCCGTGGTTGGAAGCTTATATTAATTTATCTCCATTATTTTCTTGGAATCCTCATTTTTGAGTCTGGACTGAGTTTTGAAAGAGGCTGATGATGATTTACAGTTCTTGGCCAGATCTGTATTTCTTCAGTAAGGTTTCATGATGGCATTTCCGATCTTCTCTTGGGTAAATACTTTCCTTGTGGGAATGTTTGCTCTGGATGGGGGTCTGAAGGCTGTCAAGTGTCAAAACTTCGACCAGTAATATTTGAAAGCAAGAATTGAATATTTCAGAATTTGTTTTAGATTCTTTTGAATTAATATTGCTACCATACCGTCAGTATTAAATTCGGATTTCGTGATCTAATCGTCGAATCGCTTATTCGATATAAGATTTGTTTGATTTACACGCCGCGAAAGTGTTAAAGTGTGTGTTAATCGTGAAAATCTGTTTGAAAACAAATTCTCCTCTTGATATTTATCTAAAACAACGTCTTCACACGTTGTGATGTGTGTTGTTATTTAAAAAAGGCTTATCTGAGCTTTTTGTACAATTTAGAGAGGGAATTTGGTCCATACAGAGTTTCATATGAAGTGAAGTGTCGTGCTTTGGTTCGTGAGGATTATTGCTAGATTTTGATCTGAAATCTAGCAAGGGTGAGTGTAGGAAATAAGGTGTAATTTGGATGTCAGACTTTAGCTATAGCCTCAGCACTAAATTCCTTGGAAACAGATACTCTCTGTCCCAGTAAATTGATTCCTGAAACTTTCAGAAGTTTCAAATCTGAAGCTTGGCACAATGTCTGAAAGTCAAGTTCTAGTACTTGTAAGATCTGCCCTCATCTTATATTATCATTTGCTTGCATGTCTGTGCAAGTAGAATTCTGTTTATATGTTTTGATGCTGAAATTGGAAAAGAGGTTTTTATCTTCACAAGAGTGAAACTTTTATGTCAGAAGTCTTTACTAGACTCTAACTAGTTAAACCTGATGTTATTTGAACATGACCTCTCATCCTGATCAATATCAAAGTCTTGATATATGGAATTCTACAGCGCCTCATCCAAACCATGTTTATTTATTTATTACAGCTGTTGTGTGAACAGGCTGCTGTTCTACTCTCATAATTAACTTTTATAGTCTAATTTTGACCATAATTAAACTAGAATTCTATCACAGATTCTATAGAGAGACCGTAGCCTTTCATACAAAAGCTATTTCATCATACTTATGTATGATTTATTTTACTGTATTAATATTTATATTATACAGACACATACTTACATCAGTTCACACTATCCATACACAACTCAGGTAATGGTTGTTTTATGTAGCTCTAGAGTGGATAGATTGAAGCTTTACCGCTGGCTTGAAGCTCGAAGAGTGAGGTAACTTGCTGTTGTGGTCTGACTCACCTAGTTTTCTGGTTGACGTCTGGCTACAGTGATGAGATAATGTGGAATTTGCTGTGAGTTGATGGTGACTTCTAAAGTAATTTATTGTCTATAATGGACTATGGGTGATCAGAATATGACTTCAACAAAATGTGTTTTACTATAGGTCTCTCAAGGATATCGTTTTGGTAGTACGGTAAACACTCCTCATGTTCCAAAGTCTAAAGACTGCGTTAGGATTTGAGGCTGTGTATCTACTAAATCACACTACAGGCCGTTGGCTGATCATGGTATATTGATTGATCAAATGCCTTAGTGTCATTTTACACTAATTTGGCCAATTATGGTGTCGTCTGGATGTTTGCTTGGACCCTTAGTAGTGTAATCTTACGAGCCGAGCGGCTTGGGGACAACGCACTATTAAGGACTCCACCCACAGCCTGATTCGCACGATTGTTGGTCATTCACCTTACCAGATGTCCCGTTGGTTTCCTGGCTTTGTCGATATCCGGATTACCGTTTTTGATTTGTGATACCTTTCAGTTCATAACTGTTGGGTAAAACCAATTAAAGACAAAAGTCCTCCTGTGTTTCTTTATATTGAAGCCATATGTTGGATCACACATAAGTCTCTGACTTAATTTTCACACCATGGGAAACTCATAGCATTGGTACACGGTTGGTTGAGTAAATGAATACTGTGCAAAGTGTTTTATTTAACTCCTGACAATTTAATATTGTCTTATCCAAACCCTACCTCTCATTTGAGAAGACCCAGTTTATATTTGAAATATAATATAACTATTTATTTGTTCAACATGGATTTGAACATAATATCCTCTTTGATGGATGCCATTTCATGTGCTGAGCGCTGAGTCTCATAACAGATATGCCTACACAAGCATACACACTACATAAACTATACAACAAGTGGCTTGATTCGTCGAGTCACTATAATCTTTATTCTTCTTCTCTCCGCTATGCGTTGTGAAACACCCTGTCTTTTGCTTGAGTAGTCGAGCTCTGTCCTACGATCCTGAGACTATTCAGAGGAGGATATCTTGGTGAAGTAAGCCTTATGTAGACAGTTCACCTCTGCATTTGCCGAGACCCGCACACTATACAGTTCCCTTCTGGCTGAAGGCTATAGGATCTGCGTCCCAGACAAGTAGGACTTGCCTCCAAGATCTCCACTCCGGTGGAAGGAGAGACATTTCTGAAAGGTTCTGGCTACGCCATCCTCTTCATGCTCAGATTGTGACGCTTTACATCTTTGTCCTGATTGTACGCAATCCGACAATGCATAACACTGTAATTTCTTAGATATGTTCTGAATAGACGCTCTAAGAATTGCATATGAAATATCTGTTTATGAGTACTTGGTGGCAGTAACTGGAGTGGGCATTTGTTAAACTGGATGTTTTTCCATTTAACTGATTGTTGAAACTGGGTTTTCACATTCCTTTGCCTTATACTCTCTTTTGCTGCACCACTGTTGTGCTTAAGTATACTTGAGCGCCTCGTTTGCGTTGGACTGGGACCGGAAAGAGCTAGAGGGGAGGTTGGACGTAGCTCCCCAGGGCAATGCCCTGGGCCACAAGCCATCAGGGTATTAGCCTGGGCCTAGATTCACTATACCCTATCCTTATCCTAAAATTCCTATCCACAAACACTATTCTTATTTACACTTAACTCTTTCTTTACCTATTTAAAATATAACTATTATCCACTGTCATGCTTAATTAACACTATTTATTTATTTATTTGTATTTATATATTTATAATTCATTTCAGCTTGCTTTAGGTAATTAGCTATAAGATTAAGCGTCTCTGTTATCATTGTACTTTGAACATACCTTATTAAAAAAGAACCTAACTATAAATAAAATAAATAATAAAATAAAAAATAAAATATGTTTATTGGCATTAACAATTCATAAGGCTTAAGCTAATGACCAGTACCTCCCGTTGAGCCAAATAGGCCTGTGTTAGGAGATACTACTCTTCCTTAGAATAGAATTATTCCTTACATATACTTTAAAAATAAATTATTAATTAACAGCAATAACAATTAGATTAAAATTAAAACAGTATATACGTATGTTAAGCAATTATATTTATATATGTGTGTGTGTGTGTGTGTGTGTGTATGTGTGTGTGTGTTGTGAATGTGGGTTTAACTTCCTGAAACTACACATTAGTTTAGGTAAAAAATAGTGCCTCAATCTACCTCCGTGAAGATAGCCACCCCAAGACGAGTGCCCAGGTTTTGAGGGTGCAGGACGTTAGTTTAGCGTTAGTTTTGATTTGTTTTGGAAAAAAAATCGTTTGTTTCGATTTCCTTCATACCTTTTTTTTAAAAACAAAAGTGGGGTGGCTATCTTCACGCTAGCCACCCCATTGCACCGATTGGTTTTATTTAAAGGTTATTCGAAAGATATTTGTTAGTTTTGTTTGTTTTGATTCAAATTTTCGTTTGTTTAGACTCCGTATTCTCTAGAAAAAAATGCAAAGTGGGGTGGCTATCTTCACGTGAAGATAGCCACCCCATATGACAAAAAAAAATAAAAATTGCGCATATGATTGCTTTCCGTTAGTTTTGATTTGTTTTGATAAACTTTTGTTTGTTTTGACAAATCAAAAAAAGTTATGGGTTTTTTTATTTTTGTTGAAAAAACCACTATAAGTATTTGTTTTGAAGGATTTCCCGCAATTGACTAGGTTCAAATGAAAGATGCAAGTCTTAGCTATGACCTAAATAAGTAGTTTCGTTTGTTTTGCAATAGACAACTGTGTAGACCAGGATTAAATACACAGTTCGTTATAATTACAGACTCACTCACTTCAAACCGCTATAAGTATAAGTTTTGAAGGAATGCCCGCAATTGACCAGGTACAAATGAAAGATGCAAGTCTTAGCTATGGCCTCACATAAGTAGTTTCGTTTGTTTCGAAATAAACAACTGTGTAGACCAGGATCAAAATAACGGTTCGTTAAAATTACCTACTCATTTTAAACTGCTATAAGTATTTGTTTTGAAGGAATGCCCTATTCACCCTCGCCTACGACTCGGGCGTATATACGTTTCGGGTAAAATGGTACGTTTTATGCACTTGTTGTACAGTCGCCAGCACGTCAGGTTACTACAAATTGTCAAATTACTTTAAATAAAATTCAACCTTATGTCGAACAGAACAGATAGAGTTCAGTTTCAAATAATAAATTTTGACATTTTGTAGTAACTCGACGTGCTGGCGACTGTACAATCTACTATTGTTAGATTAGTACCTTACTGTAAGTTCTATGCGAGTATTATTTTAGTAACAACAAAGAGGTTTTTTTGTCGCTAAAAATTCATATACATTTTTGGAATAAATAAATCTGTAAGTCCTTAATTAAGTTAAATAAATATTTATTATTATTAAATTATTCGTAACTCACAATATTTTGTTACCTATAAAGTATTAAAATGTTTGCATTTTATCACTTAAAATAAAACAAATACTTATAGCAGTTTGAAGTAAGTGGGTAATTATAACGAACCGTATGTTTGATCCTGATCTACACAGTTGTCTATTTCAAAACAAACGAAACTACTTATGTTAGGTCATAGCTAAGACTTGCATCTTTCATTTGAACCTAGTCATTTGCGGGCATTCCTTCAAAACTAATACTTATAGCGGTTTGAAATGAGTAGGTAATTATAACGAACCGTTATTTTGATCCTGGTCTACACAGTTGTTTATTTCGAAACAAACGAAACTACTTATGTTATGTCATAGCTGAGTCTTGCATCTTTCATTTGAACCAAGTCAACTGCGGGCATTCCTTCAAAACGAATACTTACAGCGGTTTGAAATGAGAAGGTAATTATAACGAACCGTTATTTTGATCCTGGTCTACACAGTTGTTTATTTCGAAACAAACGAAACTACTTATGTTAGGCCATAGCTGAGTCTTGTATCCTTCATTTGAACCTAGTCATTTGCGGGCATTCCTTCAAAACTAATACTTATAGCGGTTTGAAGTGAGTGGGTAATTATAACGAACCGTATGTTTGATCCTTGCCTACACAGTTGTCTATTTCAAAACAAACGAAACTACTTATTTAGGTCATAGCTAAGACTTAGATCTTTCATTTGAACCTAGTAAATTGCGGGCATTCCTTCAAAACAAATACTTATAGCGGTTTGAAATGAGTAGGTAATTATAACGAACCGTTATTTTGATCCTGGTCTACACAGTTGTTTATTTCGAAACAAACGAAACTACTTATGTTAGGCCATAGCTGAGTCTTGCATCTTTTATTTGAACTTAGTCAATTGCGGGCATTCCTTCAAAACTAATATTTACAGCGGTTTTAAGTGAGTGGGTAATTATAAAGAACCGTATGTTTGATCCTGGTCTACACAGTTGTCTATTGCAAAACAAACGAAACTACTTATTTAGGTCATAGCTAAGACTTGCATCTTTCATTTGAACCTAGTCAATTGCGGGAATTCCTTCAAAACAAATACTTATAGTGGTTTTTTCAACAAAAATAAAAAAACCCATAACTTTTTTTGATTTGTCAAAACAAACAAAAGTTTATCAAAACAAATCAAAACTAACGGAAAGCAATCATATGCGCAATTTTTATTTTATTTTGTCATATGGGGTGGCTATCTTCACGTGAAGATAGCCACCCCACTTTGCATTTTTTTCTAGAGAATACGGAGTCTAAACAAACGAAAATTTGAATCAAAACAAACAAAACTAACAAATATCTTTCGAATAACCTTTAAATAAAACCAATCGGTGCAATGGGGTGGCTAGCGTGAAGATAGCCACCCCACTTTTGTTTTTAAAAAAAAGGTATGAAGGAAATCGAAACAAACGATTTTTTTTCCAAAACAAATCAAAACTAACGCTAAACTAACGTCCTGCACCCTCAAAACCTGGGCACTCGTCTTGGGGTGGCTATCTTCACGGAGGTCCTCAATCTCATCATAGGTTTTAGGTTCCAACCATTTCATGACAATTTCCCTGCATTCATAACACTGTTTGTCATATATATATTTATCTTTACAAATAGTGTTGTACAGTTGTATTGAACGTATTTTATATTGTCTGTCTGCTAAGACTGTGTTTGTCCTGGGAGCTCGTATAACTATATCTTTTCGTCTTCTTTTAGTTGTCTTAGGGTCAAAAACTAGTGATCTATGTGTTCTCAAAATCGTTTGAAGGATGTACAGCTTCCTAACCGAGAGGAGATTACTAAATTGATATAGAAGTTCAGTTGGGTATCGAATCTCTTTAAAATACATTACTTTAATAAGACAGCGTTGGGCCCGTTCTACATCTATAAATCGGGTTTTGGCCGCACCACCCCATATTGTAATGCAATACAGCAAAATAGATTGAGCCAATGAGATATATATTTGGGTAATGAGATTCGTTTGTTTTTGCTTATTGTGGTCCAGTTGGGTTAAATTACTCGGCGCCAAGTGTCTTAGACTTTTGAAGATCCATATTAACTTCCTAAGTCTAGAGTGCACATGTTCCAAGTGCCGGTACCAAGATAGACGTTGATCTATATAAACACCCAAGTACTTTGTATTCTCCACCTTAAGTATACTTGGGCAACTACAGCCCTCTCCGCCATACTCATTATTGCAATTATGTATTTTTATGCATAGGTCATTATTTGGTTGATTATTATTATAAGCACTGAAACAGATATAGTTAGACTTAGCAATGTTGAGTGTGAGAAAGTTAGTGCGTAACCATTTACTAATCTTTATCAGTCCACCATCTACTCGTTTCACAATATTATCCCAAGTATCATCACTGAAAATTAAGGCAGTGTCATCGGCGTAAGAAAAAATTTTTGCATGTGCAATATCCAAATTACACAAGTCGTTGATATAAATAAGAAACAGAGTAGGTCCAAGGACGCTACCCTGCGGTACTCCGTATGTCACTTCTGCATCTCCACTAGTATAATAGTCTAGTTTAACTCTTTGCCGTCTGTTGGACAAATAATCCTTAAAAAGTTTTAGTGGAATTCCTTTCAATCCAATCGCTTCCAGTTTATGCACAAGGATCGGTATAGAAACAGCGTCAAATGCTTTCTGTAAGTCGAGGAATACAGCTATACATTTTTTATGGTTATCAAGGTGATCAGTTACCAAAGAGGTCAGTGCAGAGACCGCATCCTCAGTCGATTTTCCCTGTCTAAAACCGAATTGAGACGGTGACAGTATATTATACTTGTTTAAGTAATTAAGTAACCTTGAATTTAACAATTTTTCCATGATTTTTGATATTGCTGGTAAAACAGAAATAGGGCGGTAATTGTTAACGCTGTCTCTATCCCCAGCCTTGTACACTGGGGTGATAATTGCCTGTTTAAGTGCAGACGGAAAAATACCCGGGATATAAACTATGGGATACTGAAACAAAAAATTACACAACGTAGTGTCCTAACCATTTAGTCGATCACAACAAACAGCCAAATATTGGGGTCATTAAGATTAGAATCATTATTATTCTAATACTTTTTTAAGAAGAGAGGGGGGTTAAAACTGATGCTGGTGTGTCCTAACAATTGAGCTCTCACACCTGCACAGATCACACAACTATCAATCAGTTTATTTTATTCATTAGCAAGATCCAAGCAAGAGTCATTCATTTACACACCGACGGTGAAGTGTCACGGTAAAATATCGGTCATGATTACGGCAAAGGATGTTAGGACTGTTTTAAGAAAAATGACTCGAGGCAAATCTCCCGGACATGATTACTTAAGCATTGAACATCTGCAATATGCAGGTCCACACCTGCCTCGAGTTCTAGCAATGTTTTTCTCCCTTTGTTTGAGTCATGGATACTTGCCAGACAGTATGTTAAAGACACTAGTTGTACCTATCGCTAAAAATAAAACTGCCGACACTGGTGATGAGTCTAATTACCGGCCAATATCACTTGCGACTGTAGTGTCTAAGGTGCTGGACAGGCTGCTTGACCAACAGTTGGGCAAACATGTCAAGCTTCATGATGCACAGTTTGGATTTAGACCAGGTTTGTCCACTGAGTCAGCTGTCCTATGCCTCAAGCAGACTGTGCAGTATTACACTACCAGAAATACGCCCGTATATGCCCTGTTTTTGGACTTATCACGTGCTTTTGACCTGGTCCAATATGATGTTCTTTGGAAAAAGCTGTATAAAGATACTAGCCTGCCACGTGAATATGTATCACTTTTAAAGTACTGGTATGCAAACCAACAGAATTTTGTGAAATGGTCAGGAGAGCTCTCAGGTGTGTATAGGTTGGAAAGTGGGGTGAGGCAAGGTGGAATAAGCTCCCCAACTCTTTTCAATCTGTACATGAATGAGTTGATCGTTGAGCTCAGCAGTGCCGGAGTTGGCTGTTCTATTGACGGTACCTTTGTCAATAACATAAGTTACGCTGACGATATGGTGCTGCTGTGCCCATCGGTCAGCGCTCTCAAAAAGCTCATTGGAATCTGTGAGCGATTTGCGGTGTCTCACGGTCTTAGGTACAACACATCCAAAAGTGAACTGTTAGTTTTTAAGGCTAATAATAAGTCATATAAAGTTCCCAACGTACAGTTGAATGGAGATCCACTTAAGCATGTGCAAAGTTTTAAATACCTGGGACATTGGGTAACCGAGTCGCTCAAGGATGACCTTGATATTGAGCGGGAGCGTAGGGCGCTGTGTATTAGGGCTAATATGCTTTCCCGTAAGTTTGCACGATGTACTAAACAGGTTAAAATCACATTGTTTAGAAGTTATTGTCAGTCTCTGTACACGTGCAGCTTATGGATGAACTATACACAAGGAGCATACAGGGCCCTACGCACCCAATACAACAATGCCTTCAGGGGGCTGATGGGGCTGCGTCGACACTGTAGTGCGTCAGGGATGCTGGCTGCAGCGGAGGTAGATAGCTTTTCAGCTATTATAAGAAAACGCATTGCGTCCCTTATGCAACGTGTGCGGGGCAGCTCTAACAGTCTCCTAAGGACAGTTGCGGAGCGGCTGGACGTGGATAGTGTTGTTATGCAACATTGGACACGCGTCCATCTGTTGAAGGACACCAAGCTGTCATATAATAATAATTTCTATAACACTTACACTAACATAGGATAAGTCACAATTACTAACATTATGGGCACTCGCCTGAAATAAATGATTTTTATTTTATTTAAAAAATGTTTTGTATGAAAATTTTAAGAAATTTGTTTTTGATGAAATACTTTATACTTAAACCTTTGTTTTTTACAATTAAATTGTTGTTTCTAACACATTAGAATATATTAATTTAACCTAGGTTTGGTTTTGATTTTTCGCTATACTTACAAAAGTTTAACTATCAATAAGTGGCCAAAACCGGTACATTTGGCACCCCTCCCACATTTTGTGTTATATACAGATATTTATTTATTTATTTATTTATTTTCTTAGAAAACCAACAGCGTATAAATATCAAATTACATTTCATTTTGTTTCCAAACTTATGGCCAATAACAGGTTTTCCTAAAATTACCAATTAACAGTATTGTTGATATAAAAAACAAAAACAGTATTAGAAGTATAAAATTAAGCAACCATTGAGTGAATTTTATATTATGAGCTCGGAAGGTTTCATTGTCACGATAATAAACCAACGCGCGGTCTGTAAACACATTAATATAATAGACCATACTAGATAATTTTCTATAATAGTACCTATATAAAATATATATATATATATACATAAATTAATAAGATTAGTAATATAATAGATATCTTACAACTATTCACGCATATTTTTTATAAATTTCCCCCTTGAATTTATTTTTTGATTTTCCTAATATGTCGATGTTGTCGAAATTTGTGTTATAAGTTCGAACGATACGTGAGAGTACCGAGTTCCTGAAGTAATTGCTATGATGTTGAGGTACTTGTAAAAAACTTGAATTGCGAGTACGGTACTTTGGCGTACGGAACGTGATTTCCGATACAAGTGCTGAGCAATCTACTCTACCATGTACAATGTCATACAGTAAACACATATCCGTGATCAAACGTCTCTGTTCCAAGGATGAGATTCTATGTTCCCTACAACTGTCTGTGTAAGACTGACAACTCTTACGGGAGCGATAATTGAGGTGATTGATAAAGATCTTTTGGATTTTCTCGAGTTGATCCTTATAAATAATGTATTGAGGTGACCATATGCTGCACGCATATTCCAAAACACTTCTGACGTACGCAAAATACACGGTTTTAACGGTTGATATATTTTGAAATGGTTTGCAAGCTCTCAGAACGAAACCAAGATTTTTAAAAGCTTTGTTTGATATGTAGTCGATATGGTCTGACAAAATCATTCTATGATCTAGAAGAACGCCGAGATCCTTTATATTCTGAGTTCTAGTTATTGTATTACCATTAAACGAGTAGTTATAAATAATAGGTTTTAATTTGCGCGTGAATGTGATACATTCACACTTTTTCGTGTTAACAGTAATTTTGTTTTTGTCATAGTATTCCAAAAGTGTATCCAAATCTTTTTGCATTGATAGGCAATCGGCTAAAGTGCTAATTTTACAATATATTTTTTTATCGTCAGCATACATCAGATAGTTGGAATTGCTGAAACAAGATCCTATGTCGTAGAGATAAGTATTGTAAAAGAGTGGACCCAAATGGGAGCCTTGAGGTACGCCAGTGGGCACACAAATAAAGTCGGATCTATATCCACCCACTACAACAGCCTGCGAGCGATTCGAAAGGTATGATTCCGTCCACCGAAGCAAGTCACCATGGATTCCGAGAGCTTGTAACTTATTCAGTAAGATCATGTGATCTACCCGATCGAATGCTTTCTCGAAGTCGGTGTAGATCACATCAACCTGCCCACCCCCGTCCATATTTTGAAGAACAAAGTTGGTAAAGCAAGCCAGGTTAGTGGTGGTGGACCTACCTTTAATGAAACCATGCTGTTGCTCCGGAATAGATTGAGACAAAGTCGGATAAATTCTATTATAAACTATTAACTCAAGCACTTTTGCTACTGTATTTAAAATAGATATACCTCTATAATTCGTTATCTCCAAGCGCGAGCCTTTTTTGTATATGGGGATAATATGAGCCGATTTCCACTTCTGGGGAACAACGCCTTCGCGCAAAGAGCGATTAAATAAAAGTGTAAGAGGAACAGTTAAGCTTTCGGCGCAACAGAACCAAAACAAAGGAGGCAAACCATCGCTACCGGCACCCTTGTCTCTATCTAATTTTTTTAACATTTTTTCCACTTCGCAAGTGGTTGTTTGTAGATTAGAGACCACGTTTATATTTAACGGGTTTGCCTGCACCGGGGTGTAACTATTAGAATTACAAGGAACTCCAAATACGCTTTCGAAGAAGGAGCTAAAAGCATCGCAGATATCTTTTCCCTCCGTGTACTCAACACCGTTTAGACGTAGGCTTTTTGGGTAAGCTGAACCACCTCGCAGAGCTTTTACAAACGTCCAAAATGTTTTAGGATGGTCTTTAATATTAGTTTCACAGGTGCTTGTAAATTTATTAAAACATTCCTTCTGTACGCGATGTTCTCTTGAACGCAATAAAGAAAACTCGTCATAATCCAAACGGTTCCCAAACCTTTTCCATCGCGAGTGAGCTTTAGACTTTTCCTTAATTATATTAATCAGGGCTGATGTGTACCATTTGGGGTAAGATCTTTTGCCAGGTCTAATATTAAGCGGAACGTATAAATTTACTCCTTCATTTATTATATTATACATGACATCCACAGCGTCATCGACTGTTCCTCCAGAGAGGAGTGACTGCCAATCATGATTTGAGAAATGCGAGTTTAAGTTGTGATAATCTGCTCTCCTAAAGTTACGCCTCTGTACAACGGCTTCTTGTAATGAAACAATAGATAAATCCGGGATTTTTAAACAAAATGATGGATGTGCTTTGTCTTCGTTAAGGAGAGGTGCTGAACATCTCGTGATACATACAGATAACTATTTTAATTTCTAAAATTTGAAACATGTACCTTTAGAGGTAGATAAATTATCTATAATTAGAGATATAATTTGTCTCTTAAAATAACTAAGACCATTTAGTACTTAGTGCTTAAAAGTCAAAAAATCCTTAAAGTGGCCACTAATGGTACCTCTGCCCTATATTCATTCTGAATTCATCAGTGGGCTAATTTATGAGTTTTAGGGCCTCAAAAATGATCGTTTCACGACTCCATGCGCCTGCATTCGACCAAACTTTTATTCCAGAAATAACGCTTACTTTCGGATAGTATTGTCATACTAGTTTGACATAATAATATCCGACAGTAAGCGATATTCTCGGAATAAAAGTTTGGTCTAATGCAGCCTAAGTAGCAGTAGTATTTTCTATAGGTACCTAGTCGGCTAAAATACTTCACATAGGTACTGTTGAACAGCGTTTTTCAGCATTTTCAATTCAAATAAATATAAGTAAGTACCTAGGTATCTAGTAAGTACTTGTCATTTTTTTTTTGTGAAATGAAAATTATCTAAATAGTTATTTTTAAATCAAACAGCAGGTAGAAACTGAAAATTAAGTTGTTTAAACAAAAAATCGAATAAAGTTAGGCGCATTCAGAATCAAAACCTTATTTTCATTTACATTCAGTGGAACACAAAGGACTCAAACCTAATAGACCTACTCAAAAAACTTATAATTTTTTGTTTAAAAAACTAAAACAAAACGAAAAGTTGCTACATCAGATTAAAATGGAAACATCCCTTGATTCACCTTTAACTTTCACCAGCCAACATTTATAAGGTTATTATTTAATCGATCACCATAAATGCATTTTCAATGACTATCACCTGTAGATGTGTCACCTAAAAATCACCAAATAATATCAAAACGGTTACCTAATAGTACATTACAGCCGAGGACAGGTAAGTAAGAAATTACATTGTCGAGGATGGTTTGAAGCACGAGCCGCAGGCGAGGGCTTTAATCATTCGAGGCAAGGTAATTTGTTTACCGTACAAGGCTTGTATAGTGCTTTTCTCAAGAAATGCGAGGAAATAAAAAAAACTATTTAACTAAATAATATTTATTAAAATTTATATCACACATGTTTTTTTCATGCAATTATTAAATGTAAATGTTATTGTTTTCCCGGGCACACTTATGTATAAATCGCCCATAATAATATTATTTTAATGATGTATCATTAAAATACGCCAACAACACAGATTCCGAAAACGTATGCGCCTTTTTTTCACTTTTCCAAATCAGATCGTAGGTTTTCATATAATTATCTTTCTTTTGATTTTGCTGGCAGTAAGTTTTCTGTTATTAATTTTGCTTCTGCTCTCAAATTTGGTGGAGTAGGTACATACAATGTCTGTATATGTTTCATTGGCAGAACTCATTTTGATAATTTATTACACAATATAAACTGTATTGATATCTAATCAACCGCTGAAAATCATTCCCGCCGCTTTTTTAATATTGGTTTGTGAGGCCATGTCGAACGGTCATACAGCCTAGTGATACTTACTACTTGCTACTAAAATGCGCAACTTCAATACCCGCTTCTGGGCGGTAGATGGCGCTGTATATATTTCCCATACAAAATTACTCGTAATAAAGGATATTTTGTCTATGATAAATCTCATTTTGTTTTTTCGATTGATGTTCGTGCTAAGGGTACATAGCGCTTGTGGTACAATACGAAGTAATATACTCTGTGCGCACCGTATTTAAAAAAAAAGTTAACCTAATTATGATATAATAATTACCGTTATAATAATAATAATAATGTGGCTGTATGGTGCAAATGTCCCTTTGCTTTTTCTGTTTTTATACACAGGAATAACGAAAGAAAAAATTAAGAATAAAATTTGGTAATAATATCTTTGGATACATAGATGTATGTTTGGGTAGTACCTTTTCCGAGGTAAACATTCTAAATTTGAAAATCACTGCAGTAATGAATTTCAGTACTTACTTACTGCACTGATTTTAGTGCAGTAAGTAAGTACTGAAATTCATTACTGCAGTGATTTTCAAATTTAGAATGTTTACCTCGGAAAAGTGCCACGTACTGCATTCTTTTCTCAAATATAATATTAACATTTCAGAGCATAAGTGTGAAAAACAATTTAATCGATTATACTACTAAATGCATTTTCAGTGATCTAATAAATAATATTTGTTTCTAAAATAGTAGATCTGTCAACCAAATTGAACGACCAAATAATAACAAAACAATAGTTCTTCCTGATCCTACTTCATAGGAAATAGGGGGGCTTATTGTTTAAACCCCTTCGGGGCCGTGTCTCCCTCGGTGTCTCCCCTAGGGGAGACAAAGGGATATTGCTAGTGGCCGTAGCTCCCCTGAACGGGGGAGACAAAGCCCTTTCATTTATGTAATAATTTTATGGTGGTTTTGTCTCCCTCATATTTGAAAATGACGAACGAACACGCAAATGCAGCTCATCCTTAATCATTCAACAGAAATATTTGCTTTTATTGGGGTTGGTTTGAAGACTAGGTAGTCTAACAAACAATCAACATCATATTTATTTATATATAAAACTATGCCAACTACAACAGCATATAACACGAGAGAACAAATTATCACATGCGATTTCAATAAAAATACCAAATTTGAGTTAAGCGTAATAATTAAGCTTATAGAAAACAGCGTAGAGAGGTTTAGGTAAAAAATATTTTTATTTTTAGGTTTAGGCAGGCCTATTTCACTCCCCGTGTCGGCTCGAAAACGCGGCGGCAACGCCGGCGTTGTAAATCCATAGAAATTAGGTCGGCCAAAAGAGCTAGAATATATGCGATAGAAAGAGAAGCAACGACGACGAGTGGCCGTTCCTAATTTGCCTGCGCCGTACAAGCTGAATTCTACTTTATTGCGGTATAGTTAGAGTTGCTATTTATTTAAATGACTTAGCGGAGTGAACTATCTGTTACATAGTAACTATTTAGTAATCTGTTGTTTAGGCACAGAGGACAAAAAAATACTACACTGTTTAGGTAAAAAATATTTTTACCTCTCCTCTGCTCCTCTCTCTCTCCTCCTACCTCTCTACGCTGATTTCATTAAGAATGAGCTGCATTTGCGTTTTTGTTCGTCATTTTCAAACATGAGGGAGACAAAACCACCATAAAATTATTACATAAATGGAAGGGCTTTGTCTCCCCCGTTCAGGGGATCTACGGCCACTAGCAACATCCCTTTGTCTTTCCTAGGGGAGACACCGAGGGAGACACGGCCCCGAAGGGGTTTAAACATGTGATTGTATCTTTTCGTTCTCGTTGAAGCATTGCACTTTAAAAACAGATTGACCATATACAGTTAAAAACTAAACTATTTAATAGATGATAGATTTACGTTTTTGATAACAGACCTTATTAAGTATTCAAATTATAATAATTAGGGTATTGCAGATTGGTGACAAATCTGCAATAACAGAAAATATAGTTGCCCTATAAATAGTTTTTTTATTAGGTCGGATTTAATGCAACGGAACTCCTTTGTACCACTGAGTTTAATTTTTTTCTCTTCCTACTGAATCAATAAGACCTGAAAAGCTGTTTTGTACAGAAATAGCTTTCACGTTATTTTCAGGTTTGTAAAAAACATCTCGTTACCGTATTCCATTATTGGAATGTAAACGCAAAGTTTGAATCGAACACAAAATATTTTTCCTTCTTTTCATAACTTTCAGCTACTTAAAAATTCTGGAACCGGAGTTTTTACGTATAAGTAGTAGGTTTTACCTAACTGTAAGTAGCCACCTACACCTTTCTCAGGATTTTTCTTTCACTAAGGAATTAAGTAGCTAAATAAGTTTTTCTTAAGACCATTATTATATAAAAACTTTTGGAACACGAACACTTAGTTTCTAACATCCGGATGTTGATCCGGATGCATCCCCCAAAGCTGTTCGTGATCATCAAAGACCGGAATAGGTAGACCGGAATTAGGTTAATTGATCGCAAGCGTTATGTTAATATGGACATTCTGCAATATTTCGTTATTCCTTTCGACTTAAACTCCGGGGTTTTTTTCCGGGGTTGCAGCCCCTCGTACCCCACTAATTCTGTGACTATTTTCAGAGTTGATTTGGCTGACCCGACGCACAATTTTCATAATTATACTTGCTCACTATTAGTACGTTAGTAATATTATAGTATTCTTTGCTATTAGTGTCTCATAGATGGAAAATCAGAGATGGGAGGAACCCGTGGCGCACTGGCTAGCGCGCTCGGCCTGCGATAGTTGATGTTAAGCAGCTTTCGTAATGGTCGGTCACTGGATGGGTGACCAAAAACTTTTCATCTCGAGCTCCTCCGTGCTTCGGAAGGCACGTTAACCCGTTGGTCACGGCTGCACTTGCAGTCGTTAATACCCACCAACCACCAAACCGCACTGGGCCCGCGAGGTGGGTCATGCATGGCCCATTCTCCTGATTCATCCATAAGGATGGCCAGTGCCCCACCAGTGGGGACATTAAATGGCTGATGATGAGATGGGAAATTACTTACTTGCATCTCCGCTATGATTATTACGTCAATATACAAAGGCCTAGGCGATACTCGGAAAAAGCGTGCTGAAGCGAGATAGGGAGCGAGACTGATTTTGCAGATTAGGCAAAAAAAACACAAAATCACTTGGTATTAAAAAACTAGCTAGAGCGATTTTTAAAAAATACTTCTATACGATCCTAAATATTATTGGTGTCCACTAATTAAACCAATTTCCAATAGTATTTGTAACCCCATTTAAGAATAATCTTGAATTTCGTATTTTGTAGAGGTCTTTTCGAAAATAAAAAGTGTCGAGGCAAAATCATAAAATCGTGTTTCTGAAACTATACGAATCTAGACAAAGTTATGAAGCAATATATATCTTATTACCAGATTTGTAACAACTCTAACCATCCTATAGTTTTATATCAAAAAGTCCATATTTTTCCGAGTAGCGTCTTAATAACGAAACGCGGAACTCCGAGTTTTTTTTAATAAATTAAAAATATGGGAATAATGTCCATATTTATAAAATTATCGCAAGTACACAAAATAGCTCTACTCTTTCCGATCTCTGGTGATCATGTAGGTACTTAAGATACAAATAAGTACCAACACTTACTGACTTATCATCATCATTAGCCATGCGACACCCACTGCATAGGTATACTTACTACTCACTATGCATTTACGCATACTTACCCCATTCACGTGCGGTATGTGGGACTCGCCGAGGCCGCTTCCTGATCCACTCATAGGTCTTACAACTGATTCCTTATTATTAATTCCACGAATCTGACAGATTTATATTAGGAACATATCAATGGTAGGTGGTCTTACAAAACTATCTCGTACCTCTATTAAAGATATGCATCTAAAAATATTCATCAATTCGTCGAGTAAAGATAAAAATAATAATTTTAGGATTTTTCATTTATCGACTTTTATGCGCGATTTATCAAAGATAAATAAAAATAATGGATTATGGTTAATCCTTAATCAGCACAGTTATTGTTTTTAATATATTGTCAAAGTAAAAACATTATAGGATTTTCTTAATAATTAAAACTAAAACGTCAAATACAGCTAATCCTATCCTACTTCCTACTAATATTATAAATGTGAAAGTTTAGATGTTTGGATGTTTAGATGTTTGGATGTTTGTATGTTTGTTACTCATTCACGCCAAAACGGCTCAACGAATTTGGCTGAAATTTGGGACACTAGATACTTTGTAGCCTGAAGAGGAACATAGGCTACTTTTATCCCGGAAAAATATCATATTCCTGCGCCTGCAGGATAATGTCGTGTAGTCCACGCGGGCGAAGCCGCGGGCGGAAAGCTAGTCACTACATAGTATAAAACAAAGTCGCTTTCTCTGTCCCTATGTCCCTTTGTATGCTTAAATCTTTGAAAATACGCAACGGATTTTGATGCGTTTTTTTTAAATAGATAGAGTGATTCAAGAGGAAGGTTTATATGTACTTTTTATCCCGATATTCCCACGGGAACGGGAACCACGCGGGTGAAACCGCGGGCGGCCGCTAGTTAATAATAAAATAAACTCGCTCTCGCAGCCATAGCGCATTATGATTTGATTTCGAGTTTTAATTAATGTGTAATACTAATAATAAACGATTGCACATAAACAGAAAACTCAAGGACATAGAAAGAACAAAACAAAACAGACAGAAAGTAAACAAAAACGCAGCCTTTTTCCATCCAGCTTAATCCAGCTGCTTTCAGATAATAAATTTATACCTAAGTATGTTCGTTTTTATAAATCAGAGTTTATTTGTCCACTTTTCATAACAAAATTAAAATAGTTACTGAAAAAAGTTAAAGTTTTATTTAAACTAAATTATGGAATCCTTTATGTGAATTACCTATCTAACTAAATCATTGAATTTTTATTCCAGGATGCTCCTCAAAGTGCCAAGGTGAAGAATACGAATGCTTGGAGGGGCTATGCCGATGCGCCAATGGTTTTATTCCGAACTATTACCAAACCAGCTGTGTCAAATGTCCAGGTAAAACCCATATTGCTGGGTGTACACGGGTAAAGTAAATGGTAAAGGGTGGAAGATGGAAGGTATCTATAGGTGGAAGAGTCACTCGCCACAAGGTCCCTGTCCTAGAGAAAGAAAAATATATAATATTAATCCCCGTCCGACATTCCTGTCTATTCCGGTGTTACAACCGTGACTGAGGAGCCACTTGCAATACAAATTAGCTGTCAAAATGGACATGTATAGATGGAAAATTATTTATGTAAAAATAGTGTTAGGTATCTCACGAGCACAGTCCGCCTTTTGTTGTGTGCACCCGTGTATAAGTATTTGTCACAGTAAGGGCGTTTGTGCACTACAACTGAATTTTACCGATCCGGCGGTCCGTGTTTTTACGGACCGGCGTGGCATGAAAAACATGGATGATTGGCTTGTGCACTTGTCCGGTTTTTTACTGGCCGGGGCAGCGCAGTGATCTCTTTGAAACTACACTCTACGGACGCGTTTTAAACGAGAGGAATAATGAGTTCCTTGGAACGTCAGCAATTACTTGCTTTATTGCTTTATGTACGAAGACGTAGAAGACAGAAAGAATTTTGGGTTCATCCTCTTATCAGTGAAAATTGAGGCAGGATGAAAAATTATTTTTTGACTACTATCGAATGTCTACAGCTAGCTATATAACAAAAAAAGTTTCATCAAAATCCGCTTAGTAGTTTTTGCGTGAAACACGGACAACAGACAGACAGACAGACAAACAAAAATTTCAAAATCCATATTTTTGTTGCTAGATATATTACGTGTTATTGGTGAGAAATAATAATAATGATAATAAATAAATAACTTCTTACATTCACACCAATTATCTAGGCCCATACTGTATCATGGAAAACTTGATAACGGATAAATATATACTTAAATAGGTACTTTTTGTTTGTAAATACATACATATTATACATAGTTAACACCCAAGACAAATAGACATGTTCATGCACACAAATATTTGTCTTGTTGGAAATCGAACCCGAGACCACTGGCGCAGAAGGTGGGTAGCCTACTCCTGCGCCATATCGGTCGTCAATCGAGAAAGGCGCTTGAATTTATTTTGGCGTGCGTTCATTTATTTGCGATAACTCCTAAGATATTAATTTAAATTATATGGTGTAAAAGAGTAAAATAATGTGCTTGAAATGCTTAAAGCGACTAACGTATTTAGATTGATAAGGGTTAATACTGTATCCGTTTAAATAGCTTTCCAAATTACCGCATTGTTCATAACCATTTTTTAGAGATAATATGGCTATAATATGCTATCCTTAAAAGATAGACATATGGTATCGCGGACTTTTTTGTAGATCTATAGAAGAGGAATATCCCAACATGCATTATTTTTTTAAACCTCGAAAGGATTAGGCAGCGTTTTTGCTGAAAGCTACCGGGCGGCTTGCCGTTTGCCGGCACTTTCGACAATTATCGTTATATTTCTACCAATTTACACAAAACTTTAATAAATTATATATTAAAACCTTCCTGAAGAACTACGCTACCTATTAGTGAACCGCATGAAAATCTGTTTCGTAGTTTTAAAGATTTAAGCATATATAGGGACAGACAGACGGAAAGCGACTTTGTTTTATACTATGTAGTGATTTATGATTAAAATAGAACCATCCGATTTTTTCCGGACGGTAAAATTCAGTGTAGTGCACAAGCGCTAATATGTTTTTTATTGCCGTCATCTCGGAACGGAAAAAAACGGTCCGGAATGGGGAAAAGTAAAATGACGGACGGTAAAATTCAGTGTGGTGCACAAGCGTCCATATGTTTTTCATAGCTGCCATATCGGTCCGTAAAAAACCGGATCGCCGGATCGGTAAAATTCAGTGTAGTGCACAAACGCCCTAAGATAGCTATAGCCGTGATATAGTTATATCCCTAGGGATATAATCATGTAGGTACCGTAAAATAGTAATGAATCGCTTTTTATAACTATCTTACTAGGAAGATAATTATAATACTAGCGATATAGTTATATTACTAGATTTGTTTAATGAAATAATTGTATGAGTGTAGGTAGTCCTGGACGGACGTCAGCCTGTACGAGATTAGAATGGCTCTCAAGCAGCTCAAAAACAACAAGGCGGCGGGCGATGACGACGGAATCACAACAGAACTTCTGAGAGCGGGCGGTAAGCCGATACTTAAGGTCCTCCAGAAGCTCTTCAACTCTGTCATCCTCGAGGGCAAAACGCCAAAGGCATGGGGCAGAAGCGATGTGATGCTGTTCTTCAAGAAGGGTGATAAGACTCTCCTGAAGAATTACCGACCCATCTCGCTTCTGAGCCATATCTACAAGTTGTTTTCGAGAGTCATTACGAATCGTCTCGCTCGCAGGTTCGACGACTTCCAACCTCCCGAACAAGCCGGGTTCCGAAAAGGTTATAGTACCATAGACCACATTCATACGCTGCGGCAAGTTATACAGAAGACCGAAGAGTATAACTTGCCACTATGCTTGGCGTTCGTGGACTATGAGAAAGCCTTTGATTCGATCGAGACCTGGGCAGTGCTGCAGTCTCTCCAGAGGTGCCAAATAGACTACAGGTACATCGAGGTGCTGAGGTACTTATACCAAAACGCCACCATGTCGGTCCGATTACAGAACCAGAGCTCTAATCCTATCCAACTACAGCGAGGTGTGAGACAGGGAGACGTCATTTCTCCCAAACTGTTCACAGCTGCGTTGGAGGATATTTTTAAGCTACTGGACTGGAAAGGATTCGGCATTAACATCAATGGCGAGTACCTAACACACCTGCGGTTTGCCGATGATGTAGTTCTCATGGCTGAGACTTTGGAAGACCTGAACACAATGCTCGAAGATCTCAGCAATGCTTCCCAAAGAGTGGGTCTGAAGATGAACATGGATAAGACGAAAATCATGTCCAATGCCCATGTTGCATCCGCTCCAGTTAATGTTGGGAACATTACACTCGAAGTTGTTGACCACTATGTCTACCTAGGACAGACAATCCAATTAGGTAAGTCCAACTTCGAGAAAGAGATCTCTCGTCGAATCCAGCTCGGATGGGCAGCGTTTGGGAAGCTCCGGCATATATTTGCGTCCAAAATTCCTCAATGTCTCAAGACTAAGGTCTTTGACCAGTGTGTGTTGCCAGTTATGACTTATGGAAGCGAGACGTGGTCTTTTACTATGGGTCTCATAAGAAGGCTCAAGGTTACCCAGAGAGCAATGGAGAGAGCGATGCTTGGTGTTTCCCTGCTCGATCGAATCAGAAATGATGAGATCCGCAGGAGAACTAAAACGACCGACATCGCTCGAAGGATTGCTCAGTTGAAGTGGCAGTGGGCGGGACACATAGCGCGGAGAACCGATGGCCGTTGGGGCGGAAAGGTTCTCGAATGGCGACCGCGAACCGGACGACGTTCCGTGGGCAGGCCCCCTACAAGGTGGACCGACGATCTGGTCAAGGTCGCGGGAAGCCGCTGGATGCGGGCAGCGCAGGACCGATCGTTGTGGAGATCCTTGGGGGAGGCCTATGCCCAGCAGTGGGCGTCGTACGGCTGAAATGATGATGATGATGATGATGAGGTAGTCCTGTAGAACACATGATAGGTTAAAATTTAAGGCGATCGCGAAGCGCAGCGAAGCGATCGCCTTAAATTTCGTGGTTATTTTTTTTTCCAGACCACAGAACTCTTGTTGCATAACTATCTTCCGGTATATAATTATATCCCTAGGGATATATAACTATAATAACTATATCTATATCATGGCTTTTTCTATCTTACTGCGACATATTACACGGTTTGACAGACATTTTGCATGACAAAAGGAGGCTGCGGTCTACACACAGAAAGCGTGGGCTCACCCGCGCTCGTGAGATAAAACATCTTTAGTGCCAAATATTATCAACGGAACAGATAGGCTCAAAATTAACCGTTATTAGTCAAAATGTAATGTCAGCTATCCGCAGTATGAAATGACCACGCAAATCCTCCCACCATCAGACTTCAAACGTATCTCAGTAAATGCGTCTTGCCTCGCTGACCATTGATCACAGTATGGCGCATAAGCCGCAGGATGGGAAATTTCACAGAAATCGAATAAAATAATATTGTGGTTAATATGAATTATAATATCAATAAAAAAGACGGCACTAAAATATAAAATATAAAAAAAATTACTTAAGTACTTGTATTTTATTATGACATCATCTCCTATCAAACTAGCTAACGCTTTTTTGCATTCTCGTATACATTGAACATTTACAACAAATAACAAAGTGTGCTCGAATAATCTCCATAGGTACTAGCTGCCACTTTTTCTAATTCGATTTGTGTGAAATCCCCAATCCTGCGGTAAATGTAGCCATACCAAAAATGTATCAACGTGCCAAGACTCCTTAACTGAGATTCCTGTTGGTAGGTGGGGATGCTAATTTGCGTAGAACTTTATTTCACAAAAATCACCACACACCGCAGTCTACTAACTACTACAAGACGCATAAACTGAGATGCATTTAATTTCTGTTGGTGGGTGAGGATGCTAATTTGCGTGGTCCTTTATTTCACAAACATCACCACACACCGGTTCCTATAAGTTTGTAGCACTCTAGTGACTCTACTAACGTGCAAGATGTATAAACTGAGACACATTTGATTACTGTTGGTGGGTGAGGACGCTAATTTGCGTGGTCCTTTATTTCACAAACATCACCACACACCGGTTCCTATAAGTTTGTAGCACTCTACTAACGTGCCAAGATGCATAAACTGAGATACATTTGATAACTGTTGGTGTTGGTGGGTGAGGACGCTAATTTGCGTGGTCCTTTATTTCACAAACATAACCACACACCGGTTCCTATAAGTTTGTAGCACTCTACTAGCGTGCCAAGATGCATAAACTGAGATACATTTGATTACTGTTGGTGGGTGAGGTCGCTAATTTGCGTGAACATTTATTTTACAAAAATCACCACACGCGTGTCACATCACGGCTATCTCTGCCGTTTAATCTACCCTGTACGTTTAGTACCTAGTCTTATATCCTAACGTAACAACCAATCACAAGTCGGAGGAGTTGGAGAAACCGGAGCCGAAGCCATATAATAGAAATGATAAAAACATAATACAGTAATCAAATCAATCTCTTTATTCGGTCAAATCAGTCATATTTAAATAATTATACACATCATCATCATCATCATGTCAGCCGAACGACGCCCACTGCTGGGCATAGGCCGCCCCCAAGGATCTCCACAACGATCGGTCCTGCGCTGCCCGCATCCAGCGGCTTCCCGCGACCTTGACCAGATCGTCGGTCCACCTTGTAGGGGGCCTGCCCACGGAACGTCGTCCGGCACGCGGTCGCCATTCAAGAACCTTTCCGCCCCAACGGCCATCGGTTCTCCGCGCTATGTGTCCCGCCCACTGCCACTTCAATGATGCAATCCTTCGAGCGATGTCGGTTGTTTTAGTTCTCCTGCGGATCTCATCATTTCTGATTCGATCGAGCAGGGAAATACCAAGCATCGCTCTCTTCATCACATTGCTCGCTGGGTGACTTTGAGCCTTCTTATGAGACCCATAGTAAAAGACCACGTCTCACTTCCATATTGTCATCACTGGCAACACACACTGGTCAAAGACTTTCGTCTTGAGACATTGAGGTATCTCGGACGCGAATATATGTCGGAGCTTCCCAAACGCTGCCCATCCGAGCTGGATTCGACGAGAGATCTCTTTCTCAAAGTTGGAATTTCCTAACTGGACCGTCTGTCCTAGGTAAACATAGTGGTCCACAATTTTGAGTGTAATGTTCCCAACATTAACTGGAGCGGCGGGTGCAACATGGGCATTGAACATGATTTTCGTCTTGTCCATGTTCATCTTAAGACCAACTCTTTGCGAAGCATTACCGAGATCTTCGAGCATTGTGTTCAGGTCTTCCAAGGTCTCAGCCATAAGAACTATATCATCGGCAAACCGTAGATGTGTTAGGTACTCGCCATTGATGTTGATGCCGCATCCTTTCCAGTCCAGCAGCTTAAAAATATCCTCCAACGCAGCTGTGAACAGTTTGGGAGAGATGACATCTCCCTGTCTCACACCTCGCTGTAGTTGGATAGGATTAGAGCTCTGGTTCTGTAATCGGACCGACATGGTGGCGTTTTGATAAAGGTACCTCAGCACCTCGATGTACCTGTAGTCTATTTGGCACCTCTGGAGAGACTGCTCCATATCTCCGAAGATTGTCTTAAAGGAGGGAGGTAGGTACTAATTATACACATACGTAGGGAAATCAACAATAGAAAAATGTGATCAAACAAAATGGCAAAAAAATATTTTAACGAATCTGATGGGTTATTTTTTTAACTCAACGCAACTCTATAACTAAAATAACAAAGTCAAAAATATACTAGAAAAGAATCTGAATATGTAACTTTACAAAACTTGATAAAGGTTATATTGGACAAGAAAGCTTAGTCACTTTACTCATACCTATAGATTCGGGATAGAGTTAAAAAAAAGGTATAGAGCTGGGTTTCCCAAAGTGGGGTCCAAGAACCCCATAGGGGTCTGTAGTATGTGTATCAAGGGTCCGCAGTAACACATTAAACTCTAAACATATGTATTAGGAAATTGTATAAATGTGCAGTCAACTCAACAAGCAAACAACAACGTTTTGTCGTGTCTCGCCAACTCCAAAAGTATTAAATTTTAGTAAAATAAGGATCAGTTTCTTTCCCTAAAATTTTCTTTTTAGGAATAAAACTTTTGGAAAAGTCCACGTCCATTCTGTGGTCCAAAAGTGGTCCGCAGAATTCATAATTTAAATTTTGAAAGAGGTCCCTGACAGCAAAAAGTTTAGGAAACCATGATATAAAATAGATAGAGGAACATAGATAACATTGGAAAATGAAGTATTAATTAGAAAAAATACACCCGTCTCACAACGAGCTCCAATGGGACTCTACCCCTAGTGTAAGTTTTTATGTCAAAAAACGCAAACTATCGTGAGTGCGTATTTATGTCAATTTGTATGAAAACTGTATCAGCGCCTCTAGCGGCGAGTAGCGCGCTTATGCAGTTTTCATACAAATTGACATAAATACGTACTCGAAATAGTTTGCGTTTTTTGACATAAAAACTTACACTCGGGGTACAGCTTCCGTTGTGAGACGGGTCGATTTTTTCTAAATACTTCATTTTCCATTTTTCCGTAATAAAAATTGCATTGTGAATGCAAAAAACTAAAAATTAAAATAGATAACATTGCTAAAAAATTAGGAACGATGACCGGTGAGAAAAAGAAGCTTACATTTTCTGATTAATGTTATCTGTCAGACCCTTCTTAAGATAACTCTGTTAGTCTGGAACTCGATGTCCTTGTGTTATAAACAGAAAAACAATACCAATGATAAATGTTAATAAACTTATTAATAACACGTGATGAATGTGCAGATTTATTAAGTAGGTAATGGAACTTATAACAATATCAAGACTACTCCAAGTTTTCAATTCGATTCGCTCCCAGAATTTGCTATCGTTAAAGATAAAGATAATAATAACTTTTCTATGAGTGAAATATCTTTATTATCTTAAGTGGTTCAGTAACTTCCGCTTTCCATCCTTTACCTAAGTTTGGTATTTTACATAGGAGTTTCGTATTATTTCATCATATTTTTACCGACTTCCAAAAAAAGGAGGGAGGTAGGTACTCAATTCAACGCGTATTTTTTTTTGTTTGATGTATGTATATAGATTACTCTGGCGTTCGTGATCCGATTTTTATAGTTGTTTTTTTGTTCGATTGGGTACACTTTCGATTTGGTTCCATATAAGTTTCATTGAGATCCGATGACAATCTTCGGAGATATGGGGGATAATGTGGTCATCCATGTAAGTAAACGTTAGGGTTTTGTTCGGGCTGAATAGTTTGTTCTTCAAAATAGCGTCAATAAAGCCACACGCGGAAACTAATTATATACTAATTATGTCATAGAATAATGGGTATATATGGGCTTCACTTCCAGAACCTCGATTGGTGATGTGGGTCATCACCGCGTTTTGCGATCGTTGCGGTTAAGCAACGTTCGCAAGGGCTGGTCATAGGATTAAATGAAAAATTACAATCTAAGTTATACTAACTATTTACCAATTTCAATGATTTTTTATTTGAAAGAGTATACTCCTGTTTTGGTCTCATTATAACCAAGTTAAGATCTGATGGTAGAATCCAAGGGAACGAGGAAAACCCGCAGACAGATTACGTGTTTTATGTATTTTTTAAAATTTTCAAGCATTTGCATCTGATAGCCATCAGCTCATGGTAATGGAAGATACAACTCCTCAATGGTTAGGAGTTGGAGGATCATTCTTTAGTTATTGTTGATACGTAAAAAAATATGTTGTAATCTTTCAGGTTATTTAGGTGAGCTGATGATGGAAGGTAAAACTCTTTAGGAGTTAAAGCATGTTTGGTTTGGTTACGTACCATATGCACGAATAGACCTTAGATAGATAGATAGATAAACACTTTATTGCTCACACAAAGATACAGGTACATAAACAACAGAAACAAGTAGTATACAATTATGTGGGCAAAGGCGGTCTTATCGCTAAGAGCGATATCTTCCAGACAACCTTTGAGACATAGGAAAATTAACAAAGAGCGAGTGGTAGTGCACCAGCAACATACAAAAATTAACTAATTTGAATTAAAAAATATTTACTTACTTAAATAAAATAATAATAATAACAAATAAATAAGTCTACATAAACTACTTGCAAAATAACATAATAATTAAATAAATGATTATAAAAATATAGTACATATACATTACATATATATAGGTACTACAAATATAATAATATACTACATAAGTACAAATAAATAGTAGTTTATGTGACTGTCGCATAAGGAGGGGTATTAAAACACGAGTGGGAGTTTAATAGTATTCCACGAGTGTTTTAATACCGAGTTATGTGCAGTCTCATACACTACTTTATCTACACTCATTACATTTATTATATAATTCAAAAAAATAAAGCAAATCAATATTAATTATAACATGTGAATCAAAGAGCATGTAATCACTACGTTTAATGTGAATTGGTGCCAAACCCCACTCATAGGAGTCTATACGGTCTATTCCTTCTAAATTCAAAATTCTAATTTTAAAAACGTTTCTGATTGTTACCGGCTAAAGAAGAGCTTGAAAAAGTTGGAAGTCAGGGCCGGTAAATCCTACGGTTGCCATGGAGACTGTAAATTTAAGAAATATTAAGTGTTTATAATGAGTGACAGCTGTATACACGAAGCTCGACTTAATAGTTAACTCAGAGTATTAAGTCAAACTTCATGGCTGTATACTATGCGATTATTATAAGAATAGGACTGTCAAAACGGCCATATTTGTTTGCGTTTCGCTTCCACTTCAGGGTGTAGGATGTGCAAGAAAAGGAACAAAGATCAAGAATGCCGTTTGACAGTCCTATTCTTATAATAATCGCATAGTATATACATATATCTACAGTGGATACAGCAGCTTTATTTTTTAAAGTTGACTATGGCATAAAGTGTATCAGTATACGTTCAGGCATGAGTTCATAATGGGGAACTTGCATTAAAATTATTTTGAGAAATTATATTAATAATCCAATGATGATAGCCATTAAAAGTGCATTCGTGGAAGATTTATTCCAAAATTATTATTATTTTGCAAAATATTTTTATGTAAAGTTACGTAAATTGAAACGTGATTTGAAACACCAATCAGCGCGCAGTGACGTCATTCCATTAGTCACTTCACTTAAGCTGAGTTCAAAAACATATAGGTAATCATACATTCAAATCATGTCATAAAACATTAAAAATATCTACAAAATGGAAAAAGGCTTGACTAAATTCGACTCGCGAGATTTGCTTAAGGTTTATATGGACATAGTGCGGTGGTTTTTTATGGAAAATTCAATTTTTTCAAGTGTAGAGATTGCTGTTTACTTTATACACTGTTGATGCAAGATCTAACGAGGTTATGATTTTTACGAATACAAGGTACTTACATCAAAATTATCTTCACAACATTGCAAGGCAGATTTTGAAGAGGGTGAATGTTGTCTTATATAGCTCCTTTCATCCACTTTTCTCTAAGTTTAGGCTCTTGAGGCACAGTTAAAACTGCACACTCTATTTTGTGAGATTTAGCTTTACTTGTAAAAGAATTATCCATTGTAGTAGTAATAAAGTATCGTTTCCTGACTTTTTTGTATGTCAAATAAAACTGAAATAAATTAATTCTGTCATACAAAAATAATATTTACGCGCCGTGAAAAGTTATGTGCATCTGAAAGGAGTGACCACTGACCACGAAAAAAGAAACAGGTTGAGAGCCTATCAGAGAATCTTTACGCGACATGAAAAGTTATGTGCATCTGAAAGGAGTGCCCACCAAAAGAGAAACAGCTTGAGACCCTTGTCAGAGAATCTAGTAAAAAAATTGTTGATTCCTAAGCAAAACTCCAAATAATTCGTATTAATTCTGAGTTGGACACTCAGTTCAGCAACTGTTAAAAATTTACTGTCACCTGTCAAAGTAATTAAGCATTGTGTGTTAATCTAGTAAAGAATTTAGCTTGGTCACTGAGTTCATACAATTTGTGCATTATCGAATCTCTTTTGCAAGTAAACTAAAGAAATACATAAAATTACTTTAAATAACTAATTGTTTAGCACCTTATGAAGAAACAATGGTACAAACGTTAATAGTTTAATAATAAATGGAATTTATCTATTTTGACAACTAACGACAAACGTTTGAACTGAGTGACCAAAGTTTTCGGTTTTAATGACTAGGCTTCGCCACATAGATAAATGAAAGTAAGCTTAAGTTTTTTTACTCAACTGCGGCGGGCGAAGCCAAAAATTACCTGACTGCGGCGGGCGAAGCCCAAAAAGTGTTACGTTTTTGACCTGAATGTATGTGTTTCTGTTCCTATGTTCCCTCGTAACTACTAAACGGATAAACTGATTTTGTTAATTGATACGTCATCAGATTCGTCTTAATAGCCCGAGTGAAAATAGAACATCAATATTAACAAAAATCAAAATGGCGGCTTTTAGGCGGCATATTATTCTGTGCATTGTAAAAGAAATATTTTTAAATCTCATCGAGTGGGGTAGGTATTAAATGAAGAGTTTTAAATAGCGATTCCATAAACATCTATAACTTGCAGTTTTGTAAATCTCTCCGTATTGATTTATCTAAAAAAGAAAAAAATTTACGAATTTTTAAATTAGTAAGTTCTTACTTAAAAAGATGATTTATTGACAATGAACTAAAAAGTCTAAAATAAAAACGTAGGTAATATTTAAAAAACTAAAAACACGACTGCAAAAATTTACCATTAAAAATGAAAAAACTAGCTCTTTACTTCTCGGGTTTTTTAGTTTTTTATTAATTATTACCTACGAAATCTTTACTAGAAGTTGGCATATCATCCGTTTCTCTGAGGGTGCCATACTTTTAGAGATTGAATTTTTATTTTTTGTTAAAACAAAATTGACAGATGGTTACCCTCATTTATTACATTTTTTAAGGATTTTAAATGCCGCTATAACGTTGTTGTCCATCCTGTCATGCGACAAATATTGGAATGTGAAGCACAGCGGTAAACGTCGCGAGTGCACAAGTGTGTGGACACTATGAAAATATTTACGAGAAAGTTCAAGGCAATGCGAATGCGGTCGCAAGTATAAAGGATGCAATGCAATGAACCAACTATCCACAGTCCATCAGTCCACCTGCAGGCAATGGCCTGTCATTGGCCACATTCGCCCACACACCCACAGTTTTACATTAAGAGCCCGCTATATGCCAACGAAAATTAGATTGCTTTACATGATCGTCTGTAATATCAATATTAATGAAAAACTGAATTTCAAATTAAGATGCAGCAAACTTCAGGACTAACACTAGTGACTATGTTACTCAAAATCACGATTACATAAAATTTTGTCAATAGAAAGAAATTTCGAAGTTGCCTCCAAATCGCTATAATTAACACGATAAACAGCTAGTCTTAATAATACATTTAAATAAAGCTTGAAACTTTTTAGTATAATCCATACTAATATTATAAATGTGCAAGTGTGTTTGTTTGTTTGTTTATTTGTTTGTTTGTTTGTTTGTCCGTCTTTCACGTCGAAACGGAGAAACGGATCGACGGGATTTTCGGTATGGAGATAATTTGAGAGCTGGAGAGTAACATAGGCTACTTTTTATCCAGCAAAATTATAAAATAAAAATGGTAATTTTGTATAGAAAACCGTTGAACTGTCATACTTCACACAACTGTCATTTCTTAGCCGCTTCCAAAAAGAAGGTATGTCAAAGAGTATATAATCACTGACATTTTTGCCGCTTAGGATTTCTTTTTTTTAAATGAGTGACATTGTGTCAGGCAGGTGATACGAAGTTCGTGTCCAATAAAATTTATAAGTATGGCAAAACAACGTTTGCCGGGTCAGCTAGTTACACTATATAGATAAGGCAGGGCTTATGTTATATAAGGTCCTTCTTAAATAGTGCACATAATTTTAAGGGGTCAATGTACTCATGCATACAAGCAACTTTTACTATGGTACCAACATTGAAATCGCAAAAAAAATATCAGCTGTTCCATACATTTTAATCTATTCGATTTAATATTTTCTTTGAAACAGCTGATTTCTTTTTCACGTTTTCAATGTTGGTATTATAGTAAAAGTTTTTTGTATACGTGAGTACATTGACCCCTTAAAATTATGTTCACTATTTAAGAAGGACCTTATATATTTTTGTTAATAACCTTTAAACATCCTTTTGAAAAAATAGAATTTCCTTTATTTCTTTATTCCGGAACGGCCGAATAGTGCCGGAGAATTATATAGAAATAAGGCAGCATTTACTTTGCAGTTGGCCGTTGCAGTTATTATTTTTGCAAGTGGCCTAGTGCGCGCACTTAAAAACCGAATATCAGGTGGCCTGTTCGACTAAGGACTGCAGGCGGCCTGCCTGCTGAGCTGACTGATACATATACATATGTAGTAAATATAACTCAGTACTTATATTTTCTACCAACATTAACATCTTCATTTAAACAATATATTTATAACAATGTAACAGTATATTTACTCCAGTGTGCAGCAGAAATAAATCAAGTATCAATATAATCAATCAAGCAACAACAAGTATTTTTGCCTTTGTCAATGTTAGAGTTCACAATATTTTAGACTAATGCAAAATAGGCATATTTTCAATACTTATATGTTAGTGCGTTTTACGTAAAGTTTACTTAATTTTTAATTACTTTAAAAAACAGTAAAAAATGATGGCAGCCATATTCTGTCAATTTCGTTTTCACAAAAATTAAAAATTCAACCCCTAAAAGTATGGTAAGTACTTTGAGAAACGGATGATAAACCAAGTTCTAGTAAAGATTTCGCTAAAAACATAAGTTTTCTTTCATTTACCTATCTGGCGAAGCCTAGTCAGTAAAACTGAAATCTTTGGTCACTCACTTTTAGCGTTTGTCGTTAGTTGTCAAAATTTCTTGGTCACTCCTTTCAGATGCACATTGAAAAGTTTGACGTCCTAAGAAATGACGTCACGTCCGGCCATTGAGCGTTTACGCGCGGACTTTGAAATGTTAATTTTTGATTTGCATTAAATAAATAATTTAAGCATATTTCAACTTTTTCGCTTGTGATATCTTCATACAATCCTTAAATCTTTCAGATAGACTACATTTATGAAATAATGCAAGTTCCCTATTCGAAAATTATAACATGAGTGTAGATAAAATAATAAATAAGACCTTAAGTTGTATTCTTTCAAGTTTTTTAGGTTAGCTGATGGTGAAAGGTTAAACTATAACAACAATCATGAAAAGAAAAAATATTATTGTACTCTGTGTGCATAACAGTTATAATATACTAACACGTTCGCTGCCACACGAGTTTTGGAGTAGGTAATACTCGGAGTAAAACTTGGTACTCGTAGCAATTTTTTTAATCTTATTTGCCATCATACAAAATGAAAGGTATGAGTTATCTCGTATAGTACTAAGATAGTAAATCTTTGTCTTACTGTACCCTAAAAAAAAAATATTGGGCTTGATTTTCTGAAAAGGAGTTGATTTATTACCCATGTCAGAGAAGCCATTTTCTGTCCTCCTTCTTCTGCACAACTCAGTAGAACATCCACTAAACGTATCTAACTACGAGAATTCTCGTAGTTGTCACTGCTGGGCGCCAGATTACAGGGCCGCGCCGCCCCTGTGTGCGAAGTGTGCGGCGCACACAGGCGCCAAGACAGTAGGGGCGCCGCGGCGCCGCTATCGAAATTATTTTTGTTAGGTACACTTACACAACAACATATTTCTTTGTAGTGGATACCGATAAGTAAGTAAGTAGGTATAATAGGCGCAACAAATGCCTCGTAAACAACAAAACATAATACTTATTGCGCTTATTGCACAAGTGTCCCCACCCAAGATAATATACTTACGTTACGTTTGTGGTTTAATTTTATGCTTTGGGTTTTAGTTTACAATAATTACGAGCTCAGCGTTAAAATCAAAAGAGCCGCCATGAGTTTGCTTGAATGAGTTTGAGCCAACGCGCACTTGTGATTTTTAATCGGGCGATAGTTTAGTCGGAATCGTAAGACAATCGTGATCAAACTGTCGGCCGATAGTGTATTTTGAGAGCCTGCGCGCACTTGTGATTTTTATTCGACCGATAGTTGGTCGATAGGTAATAGTTTAGTTGAATCCGGGCGCGCGCTCACATAGTCCTTCATGCACAGGCCGAATGTTGTCCGATAGTTGTGCGATAGTTGTCCGATAGTTGTAGAACTATTGGCCAGTCATTTTCGATAGTTCGATACTGAATGAGTAATTGTGTTCTGTGTACTGAATGCGCAGTCTACCGATAGTTGGGCGATAGTTTAGTTGAATGCAGTGCGCGCGCTCACATAGAGGTAGTCCTTCATGCACACCGCCCGGCCGATAGTTGTGCGATAGTTTTATCGTACAACTATCGGCCGGTCATTTTCGATAGTTTGATCGGTCGATAGTTTAATCGTCAGCGCGCGCACTGCCATATAACTATCCGAGAACGATCAAACTATCGCCCGAAAAAATCAAAAGTGCGCGTTCGCTCTTTATGAACGCAATCCGACCGATGCACATAAAGGTATTTGAACGTAAAAGCTGGCCAAAAATATTGTTTTCACTTCTCATGCTCGTAAAGTTCGTCTTTATGTTGGGTATAGGCTGCATAAAATCGCTTTTTATGCTCTAGTGCATAAAGTAAAATCTTCGTCTAAGTCTCAGATTCTAAGACAAAGGTCGTCAGGTAAACAGTCACACACGCAATTAAACTTCGTTAAATAAACTTGTTATTTCATTCGGTTTCTTTAATTTTGTACACAATCCATGTTACTAAATTAATAAAACTAGGCAAAATTAATGAGTTTTGTAAGAAATAAGTATTTCAAGAGCATTATGGACTACGATCTATGCTAAGTCACTGTGCTGCCACTTCCACGTATAAAAAAAAAGAAAAGAAAGTTTTCCCGCCAATATGGCGAAGTCTCTACTTTTTCTTTTTTGCAATATTGTAATTTATTTTCCTCACACTCGAAGTGAAAAGCAGAGTGTATAACTCGTACATAAAACCCATTTTACCCTCGAATTGACTATCCATCCTCGCCTACGGCTCGGGTGGATATATACGTCTCGGGTAAAATGGTATGTTTTATGCACTTGTTGTACGTAAAAGCTGGCCAAAAATATTGTTTGTCTCTAAATGGGCTTATAGGTGTCAATCAATACAAACTTAATGTTTTTCATTTATTTCGTCACACATTTTAAATAAAACCAAAAATTAAAATAAAATTAAAATTTCTAAAAAAAAACGTTTAAGTTTCGTCGTCACATTCCGTGTGTGTTTTTAAATCAGAATAAATATTTCTCGTGACACCAGATGGCCCTGGAAGAAAATAAAGTAAAAAAAATACGAAAAATACATCCGCGGTACCTATTCCGCGGCAACTTTTGCATTAAGCGTATAACTGGATCTGTCTTATTCAATTATATGAATATTTCATTGCATAGAAAAGCTTAGAAGTCAACCTCTAAAAACCTTTTAACCCTAGAATACTAATCATATTTTTTATGCGGAAATACTTATTATTAGTCGTTTCGACTAACACCTATACAAACCTACCTAATAATAGTTATATTGTATAAATACATATATATTATATCTTATTTTAATTATTGGTTTATTTTATCTTATTTAAAATAAAAAATAAAGTTAGTTTAAGGTATTTATTAAGTAATCAACACAGTTAAAATATTTATGAATTATTTTAGTGAGATCCAAACATCAGTCTCATTAACTTTAAAAAAATTATAATAAAAATCTTTAACCTCCTCTAAATAAACTTAAATATTATAGAACAATGTTTTAAGATTACATAAAAAAAATATTATTAGTTTTTATTGCAGTTGACACATTTTTCAACTTTATGTTCGCCGCATATATTTTTGGTGCACTTTGAGCCCATAGATTTGGTCGTGCAATGTTTTTTATACGGACAATAGTCTCCTTGGATATTATAGATGAACCTGGGTTAGATACATTGGCTAATATGACCTCAGTTGGCCTATCTTCTTCTTCATCCGTTTGTTCCAGCTGCTCGATCTCTAACTGGTCTTCTATCTCACTTCCAGCAGATTCCACATCACCATCACTGTCCTCATCATTCAAATATCACGCCAACTCTTCGTCCGTATAATTACGTTTATTACTAGGTTATTTTCAATCTAAAATTAAACAAAATTCACGATAATAACACAAAGACATTTATCGCAAAAGTTACATAAATACTAATCATTAGTTATATCGACTAACAAAAACGAATTATTTCCATAATGGCTGTACTTACCGGCTCGACACCGTCACTCCTGCAAACATCCGACCTGCGACTGAGTTGACACGAACGATCAAATCCCATGGTGCATTCACTACAAAGAGACAGCAATATTTGGGTGCAGTGTTAGTCGAATCGACTAACATTAGTATTCTATGGTTAAAGATTATATTGAAAACGCCTAAATTCAGATATTTTCTTTAACCTTTTGTTCTTCACAATAAATACTAAAACTCAAAGTAGATTTAACTAGAAGCGGTTAAAAATGCATCTACATACCTGGTTTTGACGGATCTATCACACATTTTTTTATGCAGTTTCAAAACAAAAAAATAACATAAGTATTGTGAGATGATACTAAGAGAATATCGAATAATCACGCGCAGACTTCAATCGAACGGTAACTTCCGACTGATACCAGCGGGCGGTGCGTGAGTCGAGTCAAATACAATGGAAGTCACATTATGCGCGATACAATTAGCTATTTAAGCCACCAAATTTTTTTTCAATATCAACGATTACGCGAAAATGATTTTGGCCAGCTTTTAGGGTCAAATACCCGTATGTGCGATGCGATGCCTGCGACGGCGACGCGAGCGGGGTGGGGTCACGGGGATTCCCCACTCGATTCCCCGACAGCCCGACTTTAAGGTACGAGTAGAGACCGCATTAAGAGAATCGACGCGCTCCTACGCATTTGGGGAAAATACTCTATATCATGAGTCATGACATGAGTATGTTCTTATTTTAAAAGGATGCTAACGACTTCGATTCGATGTCACCCTGTATAACTAGAGAACATTTATTTCGGTTAATTAAATAATAAAATTAACAAAAAGAAATAAAAATAAGTATTTTCACGAATCTTCATTATCTTAATGTTTCACAGTAAGATAATTAAGATTCGTGAAAAAAAAAGAGGCGCTTCATAGGTTTCGCACACAGGCGCTATGGGAGGTCGGAGCGGCCCTGAGATTATGTCGGTAGGTACTAAGAGTATACCCGCAGGCTTATTACCGATCTTAAAGTGACAATCGCAATCGCGACAATTAACAATGAATCGCTACCAAAACACATATTCGTATTACAGAACGAAGATCGCTACGATAGCGCCAAGCGAGAGATTGATGAACTAAAATTGCATGGAAGCGCTCGTACCGTACTGTACCGATTGCAAACCGCAACTAGTAGCAGTCAATTAGCAACTGGTTGTTTGTTCTTGGTAATAAGCCTGCCGTAGTTGGCAGTGAACGTGTTAACGTCACTCAATGACGCTCAGACAATGTTTGTTGTAAAGGACGCCTTACGTTTCAGACCTGGGTCAGAAATGTTTCGGTACATGTTGCAGCCCTTTGAGCAACAGTACCCTGCACTGCTGGCACGGGATATGCCAGCCATGCATAGATGCCAATGGGAATTGGAGTTGCAGGTATCTTGTAACCCTTTTTTTATTTTAT
Organism: Crambus lathoniellus; assembly: GCA_949710035.1. Lineage (NCBI taxonomy): Eukaryota > Metazoa > Arthropoda > Insecta > Lepidoptera > Crambidae > Crambus > Crambus lathoniellus. The sequence goes on along the minus strand of OX453305.1, from coordinate 9,429,989 downwards.
TTAAGTGAGGGGAATGCTTTTACGCATACCCATCCATGTGCGGTGTGTGGACGGTGGTTATGTGGGACTCGCCTAAGGCCGCCTCCCGATCTCTCATCAAGCTACTAGTACTCGATGGGGGATCAGGAAGGGAGAATACCCACTAAACCCCTCACTATTTACTCTTTCGCCGCCGATCGGTCATGGGGGATTGGGGTATCTTGTAACCCTACCCTTATTCAAGTGCATTGTGAAAATAGCTTGTAAGCATGATAGGCCAAAAATTGTGCTCGAGAAACCACGGAATTTTTGGACTTTTTTCAGTTTTTGGCTTACAACTTCTAAAATATGCATTTTACAGCAAAGTCATTTATGATGACACTTCGAAAGAAAATAAAATAAGCAACAATTTGAGTACAAGTTCAACAACAGCTCTGTGTGGTCAACAGATCTCGAGATATTTCCAAAAACTGAAAAAAGTCTGAATGGTCCGAGGTTTTTCGAACATTACGAAGTTAGCACAGGGTGCTTACCATCAACTCTTATTGCGGTTTTGTTTAGGACCTAAACTGATCTGCTTCGCTTATTCGTACCACGACATCTTAATATCAATGACAGCGATTCAGTGATCGATCAATGACATTTCACAGCCGCTAAGCTGTCAGGAATTGGTCAGGAACTCTTATTTGACTTATAACCCGGTCGATTTAACATGTCACCTGCAGGTTATACCCGTCCCTCTCACTCTCCGGGCATGACAGAATCGAGTGAAAGAGACGGGTAGAAGAAAAAGAACACAAATCGTTCGGTCATTAGCATTTAGCAATTCATTTGCGATCCAGTTTTTAGAAGGTCAGAGTACGAAAGAAAGCAATTCATTTTAGGAACCTATTCTGCATCGCGCTATTTTTGAATCGCTGTCTTAAAGTTGATGGTAGGCACCCAGGTCTTTCGAGGTTGCAAATTTGGTTTTACTAACAACATCCCAAAATATCAACGCCTGGCGATTTTTTGCGAGCTAACGCGATTTTTATGTCTACGGTGACTGGCTCCATTGAGTCACTAGTGGCCCACCACGAAAACGCGGCCACACGCTGCGGCAGAGTTTTTCATACATTTTGAATGACTGCGGTCACTCAACGCTCAGTTTGCGTCGATGCTTCACAAGTCAAAATGTATGACAAATCTAGTCGATGGAGACGAACTCGCGATGCGCTTTCAAGTTTAAAATTAAATTACTTACTTAACATAAAAAAACGATAAAATCGATGGATAAAATCGTCTTACTATTTTCACTGAAAGACTCTTACTTAACTATTTAGGTTTATTTATTACAATCATTGATGTAAATATCGATGATTTCAATTACCTAAGTATTAAATACTTTTTTTCGCTATTAAATAGTTCGTATATTCCTCTTTGCCTCCACTTATTTTTTTCCAGAGACATAGTAGATCAGTTTCTACTGATTACGACTACCCAGCTGATTATGGGGGTGGCTCTCGTGCTGGGGATCATAGCTACCTTCATGCTGCTCTTCAAATTGTGCAAAGTAACCAACTTGAGGTGAATATTCAAACTTTCGACAAGCTTTCCGCCCGGGGCTTCGCCCGCGTGGACTACACGACGTTAGCATACGTTATCCCGCGGGAATGTGATATTATTCCGGGATAAAAAAGTAGCCTTTGTTCCTCTCCAGGCTACGAAGTAGGTATCTGTGTCCCAAATATCAGCCAAATCCTTTCAGCCGTTTTGGCGTGATTGAGTTACAAACATTCAACATCTAAACATCCAAACATCTAAACTTTCACATTTATAATATTAGTAGAATAGTAGGATAGTTAAATAGAATACATCCATAAAGTTAAACCGGAATTAAATTTTTACAGGCCTTTGGGTGAACGGTCTAGCAGTGAAAGGTTGTCTGTGGGAAGTCTACAAATGTATGTCGACGAAAGACTACGCGACGCTCCACCAAGGTTTGTATAAACAGAACTACAAACACTGGTCAATCTTCAGAACTATAATAGTACCTATCTACACAAAGCGACACAGAAGCGACGAGACCACAAAGCCGCTCTCCGACTTGTTCGATCGACCTATCAAGAAAAGAGGGGCAATACCCTAGCCTAGCCGAAAGTGGCCCGCGGTGAATTTTATTTAATATTGTAATACTAATACACAGATTTATTAAAATTTTACATGGAATTCTTAGGGCCCATAGTCTAGTATTTTTAGACGGTTTCTTTACATTCCTTCGTAGTCAGTCACTGCTAGAAGTAAGTAGATAGCAAAACTGCTAAAAGTGGCCGTTTGACACATTTGCTACCCGCCCGGGTGGGGTTTCTCAAAAGTGTCCGGGTGAATCCCGGGCACTTGTCAGGTCCCCCTGTCGGGGGAAATCCGATTAACTTGATAGAATGGAATGATTTGCAAACAGCATTTCATAAATTCGGTGCGGCAAATATACCCATGCACTCGTGAGTCTCGTCACGTGACGTGCGTGACCCCCTATAGTCAACCCGCTCCGCGTGCCCTGCCGCCGGAAAATTTCAATTTTACAATGAGAGGTTTTCTTTTTGAGTATGTATTAAAAAAATTAATAGTAGATTGTACAACAAGTGCATAAAACGTACCTACCATTTTACCCGAGACGTATATATCCATCCGAGCCGCAGGCGAGGGTGGATAGTCAATTCGAGGGTAAAATGGGTTTTATCTACGAGTTATACACTCTGCTTTTCACTTCGAGTGTGAGGAAAACAAATATCAATATTGCAAAAAAGAAAAAATATAGACTTCGCCATATTGGCGGAAAGACTTTCTTTTTTTTATACGTAGCAGTGGCAGCAGCACAGTGACCTTAGCATAGATCGTAGTCCATAATGCTCTTGAAATACTTGTTTCTTACTAAACTCATTAATTTTGCCTAGTTTTATTAATTTAGTAAGTAATTTAACATGGATTGTGTACAAAATTAAAGAAACAGAATGAATTAACAAGTTTATTTAACGAAGTTTAATTGCGTCTGTTTACCTGACGACCTTTGTCTTAGAGTCTGACTGAGACTTAGACGAAGATTTTACTTTATGCACTAGAGCATAAAAAGCGATTTTATGCAGCCTTTAACCAACATAAACACGAACTTTACGAGCATGAGAAGTGAAAAATACTTTTCAAGAACTCTGTAGATGGCGCTGAACTGACTACGTTTTAGGTGCCAAAGCCAAAAAGCTTGAAAATGTTGTTTTTCTCATTTTTTTCTCTTGGGACATTTTTTCATAAGTAAGTAGGTACATTAAAAAGTCTGGTACCAAGCTGGTAGGTACCTAATTATTTTTTCTTTTTCCTTGTTGTTATTTATTTTCAACTTGTCATTGTGGTGTGATGTGTGATGACAAGGACATTAATGATTCATTACGTAGGTACGTTTCGTTTGTAGATCTCAAAACTTCATCCAAGTGAAAAATCAAAAAATGATGTGATTTCCTTGAGTTCCTTGCAGTAACTTACCAAGTTCAGCGGCATCTATCCAGCGACTAGGGAAGAATTTCAGAAAAATAAAAATAAAATATTTCCTTGAAAAATTACAATTTTATTGTATCTACTTATTTTTTTTAAAGGGAGTCCGGGTAAATTTTTTTAGAGGGAGTCCGGGAAAAATGTTTTTTCCTCCAAATGTCCGGGGTTTTTGAAGTTTCTGACCTGGGTCCGTAATTTAGCTGGTGGCAGCCCTACTTGTACGTACCTAGGTAGGATTTGATGACGACCCAAGTTATATGAAAAAAAAATATGTTATGAATTTTATACTTAGGTAGGTACCTAAGTAGGTAGGTAGGTATTTTGTTATATATTAATATTAATAATTTACCCGCGTGGTACCTCTTCCCGTAGGAATATCGAGATAAAATATAGCCTATGTCACTCGGGAAGAATTTTGCTTCCTATTAGTCAAAGAATTTTCTAAATCGTATCCGTAGGTAGGTAGTTTCGGAGGGTATGTATCATAATAACTACGGTCGTTTCGACTATGGTCGAAATAACTACGGTTAAAAGACCTACTGTTCAAAATAACTAATGTACGAAATCACTACTGGGGGCCGATTCTCAGGCAATCGAGAAAAGTTCACATTTATAGCTCGAAATTCAAATATAACACAGTTTTTGTATTGTCAGAATTTCACAATCGAAAAAGTTCGATCGAAAACCAGTCGAACGCTACGAGTGGTAAAAACTAATAGATGTTCGTATACGAACTTAGCTGTCAAAGTGAATTTGTTGACATGTGAGACAGCTTAGTTTGTTTGAAACGTTCTAACTTTTCAATGGAAACCACAAACCAAATGTTCGACATACGAATTACCACACTGAAAAAGTTCGAATGCCTGAGAATCGGGCCCCTGGTCATCTCACCTACGAACAACTCACCTACGGTTATTTCACCTACGGTTGATTGAACTACTGGTCATTTCACCTACGGTCATTTCACCTACGGTCAACTCACCTACACGGTTTATTAAGTTTAGTTTAAAAATAGTGACTCATGTACAGACACGAGCAATAATATTATGTATACAATACAACATAGAACTTTGTCACACTGTAGCGTTCCAAAAGAAAACGATCAGTGTCACAGAAGTCATTCAATATTGTAATATGACATAGTCCTATGTTGTATACATATTATTGCTCGTGACTGTACTGCTGATAGGTGCGAGGAGCGAAGTGACGAGCATGTTAGGTTTATACTAACATACCGCGCGAGCCGAGCGAGCGAAGCGAGCGTGCCGCGGCAGCGGCCGGCGAAGCGCCAGAAGCGACTTTAGACATATTCCCATTTCCTATTAAACTGAAGTAGGGGGTAGGGGGGGTGTATGAAATTAGTTCTGGCGCTTCGCCGGCCGCTGCCGCGGCACGCTCGCTTCGCTCGCTCGGCTCGCGCGGCGTTTTAGTCACTGTTCTAACCTAACCTAACCTGAAACGTCTGTTACATTTTGTTGGGTGGTTCTGTTTTTCCCAAAATAACAAACAATAACAAAACAAAAAAAAATTTTAGCAAAAAGAAACAATTTTTTTATATGTCCATCGGATGCCTCCTAGATATCTCAGGGGATCGAAAATTTTGTTAGATTTTAGCTATGACGCACCGTTTTCGAGATATTTTCATTTTTATAAAATTCATTCTTGAAAATTTTACAAGTCCCCACTCCATACTAAAACAGTCAAAAATTTTATGTTTGCGACACCCTAACCAAAAAAACAATCCAACGCGCCCAAATCCATTTAATAAACTTTCCAATTAATAAGCTTGTTGTAGGCGAGTCGTTCATAGTCGAAACAACCAGTAGATGAAATGAACATTAGGCCAATCGTCCGTTAGTTGAATCAACCGTAGTTCAATCAACCGTAGGTGAAATGAACAGTAGTTGAGTCGTTCAATAGTCATTATGAAAATATGTGAATCGATCGTAGTTATTTCGACCATAGTCGTAATGACCGTAGTTATTATGATACATACATACCCGTTTCGGAGCCTATTCAATTCAAACAAACAAAATCTTTCCTCTTTATAATATTATTATTATATTATTATTAGTAGGTATACAGGGCGTCCCAAAACTATGTCACATGGAGGGAAAGTACCTTAAATACTGAAGATATAAAATTTTACTGAAAAGAGACTTCATTTTTATTTTAAAAAGAAAACGAACTGCATTCAAAGAATTTTAAATAATCGCCTGTCTGAACTGGGAATCAAACCCGGTGAATGTAAAAAAATATTTCTTTAATTTTATTATACCGATCGAAAGGCTCGATTATACCTAAGTATTTCTTCTAAGTAACATAGCATCTTAAATAAAAGGAAGACTACGAAATTTAACATTTAATGTTAAATAACAAGTTTGTGCAGCGTTACGGACAGCCCTTTCTGTGACTGTCGTTCTCAAAACTTTAACATTTCAATGTTTTACTAATGAGTGAAGATTGGAGCAATTATACCTGATTATCATAAGTCTTTGATAATGTGATAAGTTACACCACCTCGATTGGTTTAAAAAAGGTTTAAAAATTTGGTGCGGGTTCGATTCTCGGTTTGGACATGCTATTATTAAAAAAAAACTAAGAATGCAGTTCGTATTGTTATTTAAATAAAAATAAAATCCTATTTAAATAAAAGTTTCTACTACAGTATTTGGTGCGGTCTATACCACCATGTGGCATAGTCATTGGACGTACTGGGGCGTCCCAAAACTATGCCACATGGTGGAATAGACCGCACCAAATTATTCAAACATTTTTAAATAAACCGATCGAGCTGGGGTTATTTAACACATTATAACTTTATCAAACAATAAGATAGGTTTAATTACGTATAATTGCTTTAATCTTCAATCATATTAGTAATACATTGAAATGTTAAAATATTGAGCACGACAGTCACAGAAAAGGCTATCCATAACGCTGCACAAACTTCTTATTCAACATTAAATGTTAAATTTCGTAGTCTTCCTTTTATTTAAGATGCTATGTTACTTAAAAGAAATGCTTAGGTATAATTAACCTTTCGATCGGTACAATAAAATTGGAGAAATATTTTTTTTTACTTTCAGCGGGTTCGATTCCCAGTTCAGGCAGGCGATTATTTAAAATTCTTTGAATGCAGTTCGTTTTCTTTTTAAAATAAAATGAAGTCTTCTTTCAGTAAAAATTTATATCATCAGTATTTAAGGTACTTTCCCTCCATGTGACATAGTTTTGGGACGCCCTGTATATAACTTTCTATGTATAATAAGTATGTATTTACAAACAAAAAGTATTTACCTACTTAAGTGTATATTTATCCGTTATCAAGTTTTCCATGACACAGTTTCTTAGTGAAATTTACATGGGCTTAGATAATTGGTGTGATTGTAAAAAGTTATTTATTTATTTATTTATAGATGATTTATCCATTATTTGTTACAGATATTCTACATCAACTCAAACTGTAACTGCTGTTGCTCCTCCCGCTGCGTACACCAACGAATGTTTTGTAAATATTTATTTTGTATTTTTCCGCACTATAAAAGGGCGTTTGTGCACTACACTGAATTTTACCGATCCGGCGGTCCGTGTTTTTACGGACCGGCGTGGCATGAAAAACACGGATGGTTAGCTTGTGCACTTGTCCGGTTTTTTACTGGCCGGGGCAGCGCAGTGATCTCTTTGAAACTACACTCTACGGACGCGTTTTAAACGAGAGGAATAATGAGTTCCTTGGAACGTCGGCAATTACTTGCTTTATTGCTTTATGTACGAAGACGTAGAAGACAGAAAGAATTTCGGGTTCATCCTCTTATCAGTGAAAGGTACCTGCGGGGTCATTTTACCGAAATCACAATAAATTGAGGCAGGATGAAAAATTATTTTTTAACTACTATCGAATGTCTACGGCTAGCTATATAACAAAAAAAATTTCATCAAAATCCGCTTAGTAGTTTTTGCGTGAAACACGGACAACAGACAGACAGACAGACAAACAAAAATTTCAAACACCATATTTTTGGTGCTAGATATATTACGTGTTATTGGTGAGAAAGGCGCTTAAATTCATTTTGGCGTGCGTTAATTTATTTGCGATAACTCCTAAGATATTCATTTAAATTATATGGTGTAAAAGAGTAAAATAATGTGCATAAAATGCTTAAAGCAACTAACGTATTTAGATTGATAAGGGTTAATACTGTATCTGTTTAAATAGCTTTCCAAATTACCGCATTGTTCGTAACCATTTTTTAAGAGATAATATGGCTATAATATGCTATCCTTAAAAGATAGACATATGCTATCGCGGACTTTTTTGTAGATCTATAGAAGAGAAATATCCCAATATGCATTATTTTTTTAAACCTCGAAAGGATTAGGCAGCGTTTTTGCTGAAAGCTCCCGGGCGGCTTGCCGTTTGCCGGCACTTTCGACAATTATCGTTATATTTCTACCAATTTACACAAAACTTTCATAAATTATATATTAAAACCTTTCTGAAGAACCACGCTACCTATTAGTGAAAACCGCATGAAAATCTGTTTCGTAGTTTTAAAGATTTAAGCATATATAGGGACAGACAGACGGGAAGCGACTTTGTTTTATAATATGTACTGATTTATGATTAAAATACAACCATCCGTTTTTTTCCGGACGGTAAAATTCAGTGTAGTGCACAAGCGTACATATGTTTTTCATTGCCGTCATCTCGGAACGGAAAAAAACGGTCCGGAATGGGGAAAAGTAAAATGACGGATCGGTAAAATTCAGTGTAGTGCACAAACGCCCAAACCTTTTATGCGAAAGTAATTTAAACTGAAACTTTTCCCAATCTTAATCACTGAACTCAACATAAGCAAAAAGAGTACTTACTTACTTACTTGAATACTTACATTTTTTTATTAAGTACCTAGTTAAAAGTTCTTTAAAAATAAACAATACTTAAATTTTATAAAAATATATTTGCAATATGTATAAATTTTTTGAAAATTTATTTTTTGATCACGAAATCGTGTAAAAATTTTACTCCTAACGCCATCTATTTCTTGATTCTAAAAACGCGTTCACTGTTTGCTTACGATTCGCAAATTCAAGATGCTTGTTTTATTTACAGATTCCAGATGGCAGTGTTCCGCCTCCACCATATACAGAAGTTATAAAAAATGAAAACACACAAAACGCTTCAGTACATATGTAAATAAATAATTTAATATACTTCTGTGATCAATATTTACTTATAAGTTGCACTTAGGTACTGTTAATTTTATTTTGTAAATATTTAATAAAAAAATAAGTAATTTTAATACATATTTTATTGAACTTCTTTAGCGGCTTTGTGATGTAATAAATATGTAGTTTAAAAAACTAAAAATCACACTTTTATAGGAACAGACTAAAAAGTACAAAATAACCGTCTATTCAGTAACTGAAATTAAAAAGCGTGGTGCGCGTGGTCAATATTAAGGTGGTTCGATGAGCGCAGTAGCGCCACCAATGGAAATAAATCATTTACGATTTATCAAGGGCTTAGAATAAAAGTTTCGGTTATTTTGCGCAAATAGAAGAGTGAAATGCAATTTTTTATTGTTTTTTCATGGCCTCAAATATGAGCATTAAGTTATGAATCTCGATATTGCTAAATGTGGCCACTTTTGGCACTATTGAGATTCACGACTTATTGCGTAAGTTTGAGTTCTTAAAAGTATATTTATAAAATGCATTTTACTCTTTTATTTGCGCGAAATAACCGAAACTTTTAATCTAAGCCTTTAATAAAATGCAATTGATTTATTTCCATTGGTGGCGCTACTGAGCTCATCGAACCACCTTAAGTACCTACTTGAATGCATGCTTTGCAAAGGGCGCACCACACTTTTTAATTTTTAACGCTGAATAGACGGTTATTTTGTACTTTTTAGTCTGTTCCTATAAAAGTGTGATTTTTAGTTTTTTAAACTACATATTTAATTTTTACTTTTTAGTTTAATAAATGGCAAGCTATGGATGGATGGTAATCGATTTCACAGTCCATTCATGTACCTATCTGCCCACCCCGTAAACATTATTAAAACTCAAAGGCGTGATTGTATGTATTTAGTTTTACTAATTCAAGTGGAGTCTATTAGTTACTGGATGCGCGAGCCGAACCCTTACCACCAAGTGAAGCAAATAAGTTTCATCAGAACGAAACAAATGAGCCCAAACTCGAGGGATTTCCTAGTGGTCACAAAGGAGTGCCACTGACTTCCTCCCTGCTCCATCATCAGACCCTCACTACCAAGTGTAGCGAATAGGTCTCATCAGAACGAAACACATGAGCCCAAACTCGAAGAGTTTCCTAGTGGTCACAAAGGAGTGCCACTGACTTCCTGTTTCCTATTGGTCATTAAGGACTGCCACTGGCTTCCTCCCTGCTCCATCATCAAAACCCTAACCACCAAGTGTAGCGAATAGGACTCATCAGAATGAAACAAATGAGCCAGAACTCAAGGGGTTTCCTATTGGTCATTAAGGAGTGTCACTGGCTTCCTTCCTGCCCCATCATCAGACCCTCACCACCAAGTGTAGCGAATAGGTCTCATCAGAACGAAACAAATGAGCCAGAATTCGAGATGTTTCCTATTGGTCATTAAGGAGTGCCACTGGCTTCCTTCTTTCTCCATCATCAGACCCTCACCACCAAGTGTAGCGAATAGGTCTCATCAGAACGAAACAAATGAGCCAGAACTCAAGGGGTTTCCTATTGGTCATTAAGGAGTGTCACTGGCTTCCTTCCTGCCCCATCATCAGACCCTCACCACCAAATGTAGCGAATAGGTCTCATCAGAACGAAACAAATGAGCCAGAATTCGAGATGTTTCCTATTGGTCATTAAGGAGTGCCACTGGCTTCCTTCTTTCTCCATCATCAGACCCACACTACCAAGTGTAGCGAATAAGTCTCATTAGAACGAAACAACGGAGCCCAAACTCGAGGGGTTTTCTAGTAGTCACAAAGAAGTGCAACTGTCTTCCTCCCTGCTCCATCATCAGACCCTCACCACCAAGTGTAGCAAATAGATCTCATCAGAACGAAACAAATGAGCCCAAACTCGAGGGGTTTGCTAGTGGTCATTACGAAGTGCCACTGACTTCCTACCTGCTCCATCATCAGACTTTTACCACCAAGTGTAGCGAATAGGTCTCATCAGAACGAAACAAATGAGCCCAAACTCGAGGGGTTTCCTAGTGGTCATTAAGGAGCGCCACTGACTTCCTTCCTTCTCCATCATCAGACCCTCACCACCAAGTGTAGCGAATAAGTCTCATCAGAACGAAACAACGGAGCCCAAACTCGAGGTGTTTCCTAGTGGTCATTAAGGAGTGCCACTGGCTTCCTCCCTGCTTCATCATCAGACCCTCACCACCAAGTGCATCTCATAAGTCTCGTCAGAACGAAACAACGGAGCCTAAACTCAAGGGGTTTCCTAGTGGTCATTAAGAAAGGCTTAGGTTTAAGCAATCACCAGATATAATGAAATATAACGCCCAAAAAATCGTAAGTACTTTAATCCCCATTTTAATATGAACTTATCACCAATAAACGTAAAGTCTGCTAACCTAAAAAGGCCAAGTATTTTCAGAATAATCGCTGAGCTACCCAAAAAGGCCACGCATGCACCAAATATGTACTCGCATTTTATTTAAAAATTTCATCCAGATATGTTACACAATTTTATCCTAATAAAGTAAATTAATATATAAAAATCATTGTTTACCCAAAAAATATAAATGAAGTTCTAAAGGTTTACCGATACTACCGTAAAATGTTTACTAAAGGCTGAGCTTCTTAGAGCTTTCAATAAAATAACGGCCCCCAACAAAAAACATAAGTTTGCATTCATTTATTAATGGCTACCATTTCAAGCGGCAGTTTACATACGAATAAAGGCAGTCCTCACCTCAGTGTAATTTTAAAATTAGCGGTGGCGGTGTAGCGACGGATGGGAGGGGTGGGAATAAAGCCGCGAGACTCAACCAATTTGCCATCAATATAATATACTTATAGTGCGCCAATCTTTTCTGTTCCGGTGATTATATTTGGAACTAAAACAATTTTCATACGACAGTCCATTTTGACAGCTAATTTCGTATTGCAAGTGGCTCCTCTGTCACGACTGTACCCGGAACAGAAAAGCTTGTGGCCCTGTACTTGGTTATATGAATATGTCACCGGAAAATAATAAAAACCGCAAATTTATAAATGTTCTAAAAAAAAATAACCACGAAATTTAAGGCAATCGCTTCGCTGGCGCTTCGCGATCGCCTTAAATTTCTAACCTATCACGTGTTCTACAGGACTTCCGTAAATTTATAAATTTCCTAGGAAAATTATAAATTTGCGGTTATTGTTATTTTCCGGTGACACATACATTTTATGGCAAACGTAGTGATATAATTGGGTAGTAATGACACAAAACTTTGCTACTTAGTTAAAATTTGGTGCACGCGTAGCCTTTTTGGGTTATGAAAAGTTTTTGTAGTGCAGGCATGACTTAAAAAGCCCGAAAAATTTTGGTACAGGTTTCATTTATTTGTACATAATATATTTTTTTTGGATGAGGCTGTTTAGGGTAACGATTGTTTTTTTGGTGGTCATTAAATTTTATCCCATTAAGAAATGCTACTGGCTTCCTCCTTCCTCCATCATCAGACCCTCACCACCAAGTGTAGCAAATAGATCTCATCAGAACGAAACAAATGAGCCCAAACTCGAGGGGCTTGCTAGTGGTCATTACGGAGTGCCACTGACTTCCTACCTGCTTCATCATTAGACTTTTACTACCAAGTGTAGCGACTAGGTCTCATCAGAACGAAACAAATGAGCCCAAACTCGAGGGTTTTTCTAGTGGTCATTAAGGAGCGCCACTTACTTCCTTCCTGCTCCATCATCAGACCCTCACCACCAAGTGTAGCGAATAGGACTCATCAGGACGAAACAAATGAGCCCAAACTCGAGGGGTTTTCTTGTGGTCATTAAGGAGTTTCACTGGCTTCCTCCCAGCTCCATCATCAGACCATCACCACCAAGTGCAGCGAATAGGTCTCATCAGAACGAAACAAATGAGCCAGAACTCGAGGTGTTTCCTATTGGTCATTAAGGACTGCCACTGGCTTCCTCCTCGCTTCATCATCAGACCCTCACCACCAAGTGTAGCGAATAAGTCTCATCAGAACGAAACAACGGAGCCCAAACTCGAGGTGTTTCCTAGTGGTCATTAAGAAGTGCCGCTGGCTTCCTCCCTGCTCCATCATCAGACCCTCACCATCAAATGTACCTAGCGAATAGGTCTCATCGGAACAAAACAAATGAGCCTAAACTCGAGGGGTTTCCTAGCAGCCATTGAAGAGTTCTATTGCCTACCTCTTGACTCCATCATCAGATCAGCTCGATGGTAGCAAATTATTGTATTGTCATCGGATTCATATAGACATTGAAAAGTTTCAACTCAATACGACATTTAGAAGTAGGTTAAAATTGAATTCCAAGATTTTCTTACATTGTGACTTAGTTACATGTGAAGCTAATAAAAGTGTGGTAATAGTATAATAAGATACAAGTGAGCTTAGGTTGCTCATTATACACGAGGCTGTGGGTTGCAGCCCGAGCCGCGGGCGAGGGCGTAAATCAGCCGAGTGTCTAGTGAGTAAGTTGCTCACGAGTTTCATACGCACTTTTTCAACACACTTGCGAGGAAAAACAAACATTTATTGCATACATATTGTATTAATTAACCTAATATTAACTAAGGGAAAAAGCGCGCAAGTTTTTTTTTTTTGCACGCGCAATGTGAGGTGATTGATTACATACAGCCATACATGATACAGCCTACGTCAAAATAATTAAGTATAATAATAGTGATAAAATGCAAATGTTTTATAACAAATTATTGTGAATTATAAATAATTTGATAATAATATACTTAATTATGTTTTTTGTCTTAATTAGGGACACATTTATTTATTCTAAAAACGTAAATGGATTTTCAGCCGTATAAAACCTCTTTGTTGTTACAAAAAAAGAACTGTATCTATTAGCCGCTGAAATTGAAAATGCTCTGTTGACTCGCATATAACTTGCAGTTAGGTACTAACTTAACTTTGTAGGGATACTGTATTACCCGGTTAAATTGAAAAGTCTCTGTTTACTCGCATATAATTTGCAGTTAGGTACTTACTTAACTTTGTAGGGATAATTCTATTACGCAACTAGTACTGTAATATTATTATGCACGCGTGGGTTATAGTTCGGTTTATGGCCCTAAGATCGATGTAATAAGGCTCACTTTATGAGCAAGTGTGTTGAAAAAAATGTTAAACTCGCGTCAGGATCACGTAACCGTCAGATCGCAAAATCGTAAGACACGTGAGCACGTGACCATCGAAAAACTATTACAATAACAATTTTTTTATTTTGCCTGTATTCCCGTTGACCCAATGATTTTTGTCCCCATGATCGTGACAACGGGAATTGAATAAATTTGTTCAAATTTGTTCCCGTTGTCCCCATAAAGGTTCGCGCTCATTATGTCGGGGCGCAGCGGGCCGGGCCGCAGCGCAAAAATCCGTCCAAATCGCTCGCATGTATTTTATATGAACTATCGCACACTATGCCGGGGCGCAGCGGGCCGCATAATCCACCGCGGATTTTGTTGTGTGCGTGCGATGCGATGCGGCCCGCCTCGCCCCGCTGCGCCCCGACAGAGTGTGCTATAGCAAGCGGATTTTTCTCGTACTACTCGGTCAGATAACATGACACCTACAAATTATACCCGTCTCTTTCACTCGATTCTGTCATGCCCGGAAAGTGAGAGGGACGGGTATAACCGGCAGTAGTAGAAGAAATTGGATGTTTCAATTTGGTTGTACTCAAAATCCGTCAATGCGCTGCGGCCCGGCCCGTCACTATGTGCTATACTCAAATCCGTCAATGCGATGCGCTGCGGCCCGCTCCGCTGCGCCCCGGCATAATGTGCGGGCTCCTTTAATGGGGAAAAAATTCTAGGCCTTTTATTGCTTATGGTGTGACGTGTTCCACAGGGATCGGTATTGGGACCGCTCCTGTGGAACATCGGATACGACTGGCTCCTCAGAGGCGTTTTACTCCCCCGGATGAGCGTATTCTGTTACGCGGACGATACGCTCGTCACTGCCCGGGGTGAGTCCTTAGAGGAGGCTAAGAGGCTGGCGAACGTGGGGTCCTCCCTCATAGTAGAGCGAATCGCATTGCTCGGGCTTAGCGTGGCTCTAGACAAAACCGAGGCAGTGGCCTTTTACAGGCCGCGCAGGGCCCCCCCGGCAGGAGCCACACTGATGGTCGACGGCGTCAGAGTCCCCCTGCGCCCGTCGATCAAGTACTTGGGGCTAGTTCTGGACGGGAGGTGGAACTTCGAAGCACATTTCAAAGAGCTAGTCCCAAAGGTGGCAAAGGCGGCGGGGGCGCTCGCTAAAATCCTGCCGAACCTTGGGGGTCCTGGGGACAGGTGCCGCAAACTATACGCGGGTGTGCTAAGGAGCATGGCTCTCTATGGGGCGCCAGTGTGGGCCGACAAATTAAGCGCCGCAAACCGACGTTTACTTCGTCGGCCCCAGAGGGCTACTGCTACTCGGATAGTCCGGGGCTATAGGACGATGTCTCACGCGGCGGCCTGCGTTTTGGCGGGTGCCCCTCCCTGGGAGCTAGACGCTCGGTTCCTCAGGGAGTTGTACCTCGAGTGTCGAGCGCTGCTCGCAGGGGGGGATAGGGTGACCATCGAAGAGCTGTCCGCGGCCCGGCGTGTAGCCGACGGGTGGCTCATGCATTTATGGGAGGAGAGGCTGGAAGGGGAGACAGCTGGGAGGCGGACGATCGATGCCGTCCGCCCTCTCTTCCGAGAGTGGTGTAATCGCCGGCATGGGTCGCTGACCTTCGACAAAGGCGGCCGGGGCGAAGGTGGCTGCGCTTTGCGCGCCTCATTCCCCTCTAGCGGGGCGGCGCGGTCCGGGCGGTTTGGCGGGCCTAACGGCCGGTTAACTGCCGTCCGGATCGCGCGGTCCCCCCCCCTCCCCCCCCCGGTTGTCTTGGGAGTTGGCCCCGCTTGCTCGGCCATCGTAGATATTATAATTAATGTGAAAGTTTAGACGTTTGGATTTGGATGTTTGTTATACTCAATCACGCCAAAAACGCTGAACTGATATGGATGAAATTCGAAACACAGATACTTTGTTGCCTGTTTCCTTTATCCCGGAAACATATCACATTCCCGCGGGATAATGTCGTGTAGTCCACATGGGCGAAACCGCGGG
The DNA here is from genome assembly GCA_949710035.1 of Crambus lathoniellus. NCBI lineage: Eukaryota > Metazoa > Arthropoda > Insecta > Lepidoptera > Crambidae > Crambus > Crambus lathoniellus. The sequence goes on along the minus strand of OX453305.1, from coordinate 9,414,162 downwards.
CGGAAAGTTAGTATTGCATCAGAGTGGCCGGCGACTTTTAACATATGAATTTATCTTAGTGTGTAACTATGTATGATTGAGTTGAGCCCTTTGTAATTTTTACTTTTGAGCTCGTTCTGTAAAGGATATAATACTTTAATTTAGATCGATAGTAGGAAGCGTATGTGGATTTTCCGTTACTAGGTACACGTGACCACCACACGTCACCCGTGTGCGCCCTCTCTAAGGGCTAGCGCTCACGGGTGACTTATATTAGTCGCCCGGCAACTTAATTGTCACTGTCGCCGGCTGTCTCCTCGCCGCGAAAATATGCGCACACAAGAGCGACAGCGACACAACTTTTTCGCAACTTTTGCTCGCAGTCATCCTCCTTGTGAGTAATATTATTCTATGCAGTCATCAACATAGATTTCGAAGAGGCGGTTGTGGTCCATGCGGGCGAAGCCGCGGGCGGAAGTCTAGTCATTGATAATATTAATAAAACAACAGTTTAAGAATCACATTCTTTTATTATTTGGCACAAAATGCTAATTAAACGGTTTTATCGTTCAAAACATAACATTCCTAATTATGAAGATAATAAGTTATTTAAAAAAATAACTTATTATCTTCAAGTATTAATCTATATATATAAAATTCAAAGTCCTGACTGACTGACTGACTGACTGACTGACTGAGATATCAACGCACAGCCCAAACCGCTGAACCTAGAGACTTCAAATTTTGCACATAGATACGTTATACAGTGTAGGCATCCACTAAGAAAGGATTTTTGGAAATTCCACTCATAAGGGGGTGAAATAGGGGTTGAATGTTTGTATGAAAGTCGGTCAGTTTTGAAGTTAGGATCTTCAAATTTTGTAATTAGGCTGGCAATTGAAAATTAATATTTACCGGTGTCAGCGTTTTTGACAATTCCACCCCCGAAGGGGTGAAAAGGGGGATGAAATGTTGTATCTGGAAAGTCCTTCATTTAATTTATTATTTAGGCTTATGGTCGGAAAGTAAAACAAATAAGCAAACACATATTTCGTTTTTTTTCGAAAATCAACCCCTTAGAGGTTAAATGGGATAAATAAACCTAAAAATCGATATGGATGTCGTTATTGAGGTTTTATGGGATAACGATTGCAAAAATGGCATTTATTTTGATGTTTAACACGCTGAACATGATCCAACCCCTAAAAGGTTTGAAATAGGGGTGAAATTTTGAATGAAAAATCAGGCGTAAAATAGACATTTCAACTTGAAACTTTGTAGGCTTACTTCTTAAAACAAATAGGCATCCCATTTCGTAGTTTTCCGAAAATCAAACCCAGGGGGTAATAATCACTAATCACGTAAAAACGGCTGATCGGATTTTTATGAAATTAAAACATAGAATACTTTTTATCCTGGTTATTGGTCCCCTAAATATTTTCTCGAATGTCCACGCCGACGAAGTCGCGGGCGGAAGCTAGTAAATTATAAATTTTGCTTTCACATTTCACCAAAATTGTACATTTCACCAACATTTTGCCGCCCGGGGTGATAGTGTGTACCTAGTAACAGAAAATCCACATACGCTTTCTACTATCGCTCTAAATTAAAGTATTATATCCTTAATATTATTAAAATACTTTTTATAATAGTATAGAGATTTTATCCTTAGGTTAAAATGTTGGTGAAATGTAAAATGAGCTTACTCGCGAATAATTAACGATTTATTCTTATAAAAGGACTTATACTATTATTTTTTTAAATAACTTATTATCTTCATAATTTACGAATGTTATGTTTTGAACGATAAAACCGTTTAATTAGCATTTTATGCCAAATAATAAAAGAATGTGTCGTGGTGGTTTGATCGATTTTGACATGTTTGTATGTATTCTCATCTGATAAAAGATGTAGTATTTTTTCGTTATAATCTGACGTATCCATTACTACCGTCGCGTTACCACCAAGATCCTTAAAAAGACTAGTGACCTCATCAAAGAACATTCAGAATGGTTGAATCTCGACATCAACTTACTCATTCCTGCCTGCCCTAAACCGCCAAAACTGTATGGATTGCAGAAGATACACAAACCTGATGCTCCGCTGCGTCCTATAGTCAGCCAAATTGATTCACCAACTTACAAACTAGCCCGACACGTAGCGCAAACCCTCTCGCCACTAAGAGGCAACACAACAGCCTTTGTGAAGGATTCCTACCATTTCATCAGTGAGATACAACATCTACATCTCGCAGATGATGAAATCATGGTCAGTTTTGATGTACAATCCTTATTCACATGCTTACCAGTAAAGGACTGCATCAATATCGCTAGGAAGAAACTAGAAGATAACGATTTGCCTTTGGAATATGCAGAACTTTTGGAACATTGTTTAACAACTGGCTATTTTCTGTGGAATGATGAATTCTACATACAAGTTGATGGAGTAGCAATGGGTTCTCCGGTATCCCCAATAGTCGCAGACTTATTTATGGAGGATATTGAGAAGAAGGCGCTGGCTTCAACACCAGTGTATCACCGGTTCTACAAACGGTACGTAGATGACACTTTCACAGTACTACCTAAAGATAGTGCCACTGCTTTCCTTGACCACCTTAACTCTATTCACCCAAATATTAAATTCACTATGGAGTTAGAGGCGAATAAGAAACTAGCCTTCCTAGATGTACTTGTTATCAGGAATCCTGACCAAACTTTGAGCCACACTGTGTATCGAAAAGCAACACATACAGATAAATATCTAAATGGTGACTCTCACTATCTCCCTTTACAGTTAGCTACCGTAGGGAAATCTTTGTTTCAGAGTGCTCGCGGCATCTGTGATGATGAACACCTGAGTGGCGAGCTTCGGCACGTCGAGCTAGTACTGCGAAGTAACAAATTGCCAGTACCTCGCAAACATCACAGAAAACGCACCAAAGCGGCCACAGTAGAACGTCAACCTGCCATTCTGCCATAATGTGAAAGGTGTCACTGACAAGATTGGGAGGATTCTGAAGCGTGCTTCGATTCATACTTACTTCAGGCCGCCGAAGAAGATTAACCAATTCTTACCACCAGTCAAGTGTAATATCCCCTTTCAAGTTGCAGGCGTTTACAAACTAGATTGTGACTGTGGGCTCTCCTACATTGGGCAAACAAAGAGAAGCATAGGGACGCGCGTTAAAGAACATGTAGCTGACATCAAACATAGGCGCGATTATAAGTCTGCAGTGTGTGAACATTCATTTGAGGGAACCAACCATTATATAAGGTTTGACAAACCGCAGATCCTCGCTAGAGAACCAAGATACTTTCCCAGATTGATGCGCGAGGCTATTGAAATTAGCAAATACCCAAATTTCAATAGAGAAGATGGTTGGAAGATACCACCAGCTTGGGACCCTATAATCCATCAAGTAAAGTCACAACCTAAACCACACACTGCAAGAACTAAAGATACGGTTAGTTCTTTTTCAACACACTTGCTCATAAAGTGAGCCTTATTACATCGATCTTAGGGCCATAAACCGAACTATAACCCACGCGTGCATAATAATATTACAGTACTAATTGCGTAATAGAATTATCCCTACAAAGTTAAGTAAGTACCGAACTGCAAATTATATGCGAGTAAACAGAGACTTTTCAATTTAACCGGGTAATACAGTATCCCTACAAAGTTAAGTTAGTACCTAACTGCAAGTTACCTATATGCGAGTTAACAGAGCATTTTCAATTGCAGCGGGTAATAGATACAGTTCTTTTTTTGTAACAACAAAGAGGTTTTATACGGCTGAAAATCCATTTACGTTTTTAGAATAAATAAATGTGTCCCTAATTAAGACAAAAAACATAATTAAGTATATTATTAACAAATTATTTATAATTCACAATAATTTGTTATAAAACATTTGCATTTTATCACTATTATTATACTTAATTATTTTGAAGTAGGCTGTATGACTGTATGTAATCAATCACCTCACATTTGGCGCGTGCAAAAAAAAAACTTGCGCGCTTTTTCCCTTAGTTAATATTAGGTTAATACAATATGTATGCAATAAATTTTTGTTTTTCCTCGCAAGTGTGTTGAAAAAGTGCGTATGAAACTCGTGAGCAACTTACTCACTAGACACTCGGCTGATTTACGCCCTCGCCTGCGGCTCGGGCTGCAACCCACAGCCTCGTGTATAATGAGCAACCTAAGCTCACTTGTATCATAATATACTATTTCAACACACTTGCTCATAAAGTGAGCCTTATTACATCGATCTTAGGGCCATAAACCGAACTATAACCCACGCGTGCATAATAATATTACAGTACTAGTTGCGTAATAGAATTATCCCTACAATGTTAAGTAAGTACCTAACTGCAAATTATATGCGAGTAAACAGAGACTTTTCAATTTAACCGGGTAATACAGTATCCCTACAAAGTTAAGTTAGTACCTAACTGCAAGTTATATGCGAGTCAACAGAGCATTTTCAATTTCAGCGGGTAATAGATACAGTTCTTTTTTTGTAACAACAAAGAGGTTTTATACGGCTGAAAATCCATTTACGTTTTTAGAATAAATAAATGTGTCCCTAATTAAGACAAAAACATAATTAAGTATATTATTATCAAATTATTTATAACTAGCTGTTGCCCGCGACTTCGTACGCACGGTAAAGTGACTTTTGTATTTGTTTGTTTTATGTGTAATCTACACTTCCTTCCAGTGACCGCAAGGTATTATGTGTGTAGGTCTCGGAAGCGCGGGATTCAGTGTTGCGCTTGCGATTGCTTGTTAACCGAGCTTCACGGTCCTCATCGATTTTAAAAGCATGAAGTAACCTCATTCTCTTAGCTGACCTAGAGCCTTGCGATAAATTACATTTTTTTTAGGTATTTCAAATAACAATAACCGTAATCAAATCACAATAATCAATGTCTGTTTTCCAACAATTCAAATTGATCTACAAATCAATAAATCGAAATCTAATTCAAGTATAGTTTACGTATTTTTAATTCATTAAATCACAATAACTGAATTTTCTCAGGGTGTCAGCCGTCAAGAGTAAGCAAATTAATATAGTCCCACACTTCTGTTTGTTCCGGTGACAGCCGTGGCAGAGGAGCCACTTGCAATACGAAATGAGCTGTCAAAATGGACTGTCCTGTCCATGAAGCTCGACTTAATACTGAGGTAACTGGAGAGTGCAGTACGAACAATTTTTTGAATACCACAAATAACACAGTGGCTGTCTTCCGTCTCACCTACACTTTAAAAAAATACGTATGGTCATATGAGACAACTGACAGCCACTACCTGCCACTACATACATAAATGTCAAATTTGCTGGCGACACTTTTTTATTCAGGGTGAGAGCTCCAGTTACCTCAGAGTATTAAGTCAAACTTCATGGTCCTGTCGTATGAAAACTGTTTTAGTTCCAAAGATTATCAGTGCAACAGAAAAGCAGGTAAGAAGCCATCATGTTAGTAGCTTTGTAGTGATAACAAACTGTAAAGTATTTTTTATTTTTTTTTATTGATTGATAGGCAAGCGGTTGTCCGCTATCACGCCCCTAAGCGTTCGTTGATGCGATCTACGATGAATCGCGCTTGCCTAATGCCATATTCTGTGCTAATGCTGCGTACACACCGGACCAACAAAGGCCAACGAACGCCATCAAAGAGGTTCTGTTTTCCCCTCTGTCTCAATCAGATGATCAGAAACTCCGAATGTGAACAGGAATCGCTCCCAGTAATCCTTTACCTAGCTTTAGATTGATCTTCGAAGGCCAGAAACGTGAAGCGAGCAATGTCTGATGTCGTTCGTTGGCGTTCGTGGGGCCGCCGCCCGCCGGTCCGTACACAGTCTAAAAGGTACCGGTATAAAATATACTAAGAAGAAACCGGTCAAGAGCCAGTCGGACTCGCGCCCCGAGGGTTCCGTACCATCTTTTCTTTTATAAAATAGAAAAAACTACAACTGTGCTTCACCCAAAGCAACCTGCGAGTATGTAGGAAGGAGGACATTTTAAACGTAATAAATATGTAGTTTAAAAAACTAAACAAACACACTTATATAGGAACATACTAAAAAGTGCAAACTAACCGTCTATTCAGTAACTGAAATTAAAAAGCGTGGTGCGCGTGGTCAATATTAAGTACCTACTTGAATGCACACTTTGTGCAACCGTGATCTTGAATGGATTTCCAAATGGTCGTCCAACTACGGTATCTCCGTGAACTCAGGTAAATGCCAGGCAATCATTGTTGGCAGTTCACGGCGAATAGCAAGTCTTAACTTGAGCGATGTTACTCCTTTAAAATATAATAGTGATGTAATACCCTACTCGCATCAAGTCAAAGACCTGGGCTTAACAATTGACTCGTGTCTCTCCTGGACAGCTTATATTGATGACGTTTCCTTGAAGGTAACCAACGCCCTTAGATCTCTGTATAGGTTTAAGTTTTTTCTCCCTTCGAGCACTAAGATCGCGTTAATACAGGCTCTAGTCCTTCCCATAATCGATTACGCTGATATTTGCAGCACTGATCTTAACGAGAATCTTCTCAGTAAGTTGGATCGTCTTCTCAACAACTGTATCCGCTTCATATATGGGTTACGTAAATACGACCATATCTCTCACTACCGACAGAAACTCAAATGGCTTCCTATCCGTGAGCGTAGGAACCGTAGAGTTATGTGTTTTCTCTTCAACCTTCTTTTCGATCCACTTACCCCAGAATACCTGAAAGTCAGGTTTCAGTTTCTGGGCGACTCCCATCATCGTGATCTTCGCTCCAGTTCGAATCTTCTTCTAAAAACTCCTTCCCATTCTTCTGGCTTCGTCTCCCATTCCTTCTCCCTTTCGGCAGTTCGCCTCTGGAACGCTTTGCCCCTGAAAATTCGCAGTGCCCCCAGCAAGTTCGTATTTAAGCGGTTGGTGCGAGAGCATTACTTAAATTCTCTACATTAGTCTCGTCATCTCTGACACATGTCATGGTATGTTAAGTATTGTATTGTATGTATGTATAAGTATATGTATGTATATTATCGTATCAGTATATATGTATTATTTATTTATAAGATTGTATGTATAATTTAGCTTTATTATGTGTTTACTTAACTAATACGGTTTCTTTAAAAAAAACTGTTATTCTTCTTTTTATTGCCGCCACAGCATTTTGTCACTTTCTTTCCGGTTGACTGGTAGAGAATGCCTAAGGGCATTAAGTCCGCCTTTTGTATGTTTTTTATTTTCATGCAATAAAGAATAAATATATATATATATATACTTTGCAAAGGGCGCACCACGCTTTTGAATTTCACTTACTGAATAGACGGTTAGTTTGCACTTTTTAGTATGTTCCTATAAAAGTGTGTTTGTTTAGTTTTTTAAACTACATATTTATTTTTCACTTTTTAGTTTAATAAATGGCAAGCTATGGATGGATGGTAATCAATTTCACAGTCCATTCATGTGTCTGCCCACCCCGTAAACATTATAACTCAAAGGCGTGATTGTATGTATTTAGTTTTACAAACTCAAGGGGAGTCTATTAGTTACCGGATGCGCGAGCCGAACCCTTACTTCCTCCCTGCTCCATCATCAGACCCTCAACACCAAGTGTAGCGAATAGGTCTCATCAGACCGAAACAAATGAGCCCAAACTCGGGGGGTTTCCTAGTCGTCACAAAGGAGTGCCACTGACTTCCTCCCTTCTCCATCATCAGACCCTCACCACCAAGTGTAGCGAATAGGTCTTATCACAAATGAGCCCAAACTCGACGGGTTTCCTAGTGGTCATTAAGTAACGCCACTGACTTCCTCCCTGCTCCATCATCAGACCCTCACCACCTAGTGTAGCGGATAGGTCTCATCAGAAAGAAACAAATGAGCCCAAACTCGAGGGGTTTCCTAATGGTCGTTAAGGAGTGCCACTGACTTCCTCCCTGCTCCATCATCAGACCCTCACCACCAAGTGTAGCGAATAGGTCTCATCAGAACGAAACAAATGAGCCCAAACTCGAGGGGTTTTCTTGTGGTCATTAAGGAGTTTCACTGGCTTCCTCCCAGCTCCATCATCAGACCCTCATCACCAAGTGTAGCGAGTAGGTCTCATTAGAACGAAACAAATGAACCAGAACTCGAGGTGTTTCCTATTGATCATTAAGGACTGCCGCAGGCTTCCTCCCTGCTCCATCATCAGACCCTCACCACCAAGTGTAGCGTATAGGTCTCATTAGAACGAAACAAATGAGCCAGAACTCGATGTGTTTCCTATTGATCATTAAGGACTGCCGCAGGCTTCCTCCCTGCTCCATCATCAGACCCTCACCACCAAGTGTAGCGAATAGGTCTCATCAGAACGAAGCAAATGAGTCTAAACTCGAAGGGTTTCCTAGCAGCCATTGAAGAGTTCTATTGCCTACCTCTTGACTCCATCATCAGATCAGCTCAATGGTAACAAATTATTGTATTGTCATCGGATTCATATAGACTTGCAAAGTTTCAAATCAATACGACAGTTAGAAGTAGGTTAAAATTGAACTCCAAGATTTTCTTACATTGTGACTTAGGTCCGGTTGCTCGTACATTTAACTTTTGTCAAAATTGACAAAAGTCAAAATTTAACTGTTGTCAATTTTGACATCGGTTAAAGAAAAATACGTTGGTTATCTTAGGGTTAAAAGTGTTGTCTGTACTATTTTATTAACCTTCCCTTAATTACTAATGTCAAAATTCAAACCACCCCCACCCTGTCGGTTATTTTGAGCGCTGTTAAATCTGTAATTTGACTGCTCGTTAAAGTAACCGCTGCTTCAACAACGCATTTTAAATTTGACCGCCGGTTAATTTTACTTTAACCATAATTTAACCCTTTAGTTAACGTAACCAAGCTTCGAGCAACCGGGCCTAAGTTACATGTGAAGCTAATAAAAGTGTGGTAAAAATGTATTCATCGGCGTGGCATATTCGTCCGAGAATTCGCGATGTAGAATATTGCAGTTTTTGGTCAGCTCCATCTTTTGACCGATAGTGGAACTAATATATTTTTTGTTGATGATTTCTGAAAAAGTTTACTATTTAGAGGCATTGTTTTATTTTTCCTGTAATCTTTTATCATTATCATTAATTCATTATTTGTCTTAAGCATGGTATTAGGTACATTATTGAATTATACAAATAATGGAAAATATCCTAAAATTGGTTATATGTCTAAGTAATATCACAGAAAAAAACTTTTACAAACTTTTGACCTAGAATCATAAAATTTGGCAAACTTCAGATCTTACAGTACAAATAAAGGTAAAAAAATAATGGTAATTTATAGTTTAATCACTAAAAAAACTATTACAAACTTACATTTGTAGTTAATTTCATACAAAATGTGAGTCAGTTTTTCTACGTTTTATAAGATGTCAAGAAATTTTCCCACATTAAAAGGTAGCCTATATGTTAAACCAGGTTATAAGTTATTACTACACAAAATTTTGTAAAAATCCGTCCAGTAGTTTTTGCATGAAAAGCAAACATACAAAGAGACGCCCGCAAATATAAGTTGGTCAACGTTTTTTTTAATATAAAGAAATTTTCCCGCAATAAAAGGCACCCTATATGTTGAACCAGGTTATAAGTTATTACTCCACAAAATTTGGTAAAAATCCGTCCAGTAGTTTTTCCGTGAAAAGCAAACATACAAACAGACGCCCGCAAATATAAGTTTGTCAACGTTTTTTTAATATAAAGAAATTTTCCCGCAATAAAAGGTACCCTATATGTTGACCCAGGTTATAAGTTATTACTACACAAAACTTGGTAAAAATCCGTCCAGTAGTTTTTGCGTGAAAAGCAAACATACAAACAGTCGTTATCAACGTTTTTATTAATATAAGGAAATTTTCCCGCAATAATAGGTACCCTATATGTTGACCCGGGTTATAAGTTATTACTACACAAAATTTGGTAAAAATCCGTCCAGTAGTTTTTGCGTGAAAAGCGAACATACAAACAGACAAACAGACAAACAGACAAAAAAAATTTTATCTATCGTTTTGGGGTCTATATCCTGTACACATCACATAGCAGTAATTATTTTTAAAAAATATTTCATGTACAGACTTTTTTTCCGTTACTGTTTTATTATATGTATAGATTCACAATAATTTGTTATAAAACATTTGCATTTTATCACTATTATTATACTTAATTATTTTGACGTAGGCTGTATGGCTGTATTAATCAATCACCTCACATTTGGAGCGTGCAAAAAAAAAACTTGCGCGCTTTTTCTCTTAGTTAATATTAGGTTATTACAATATGTATGCAATAAATGATTGTTTTTCCTCGCAAATGTGTTGAAAAAGTGCGTATGAAACTCGTGAGCAACTTACTCACTAGACACTCGGCTGATTTACGCCCTCGCCTACGGCTCGGGCTGCAACCCACAGCCTCGTGTATAATGAGCAACCTAAGCTCACTTGTATCATAAAATACTATTTGCAAATAATTTTAATAAACGGTGATCGTCCCCCTTCGTGTAGTTTTCTTGCCAGTTCTTTCTCCGAAGGGCTCCAACTTTTGTGAACTGGTGGTCGAGTCAGTAACTTTTTGCTTTGCTATAAATAATTGCTATAAGTAATTTTATCCAAATTACTTAAACAAATCAAAATATTAAATTAATAAATCATTTATTATAATTAAATATAATGTTAAAATAAACAATACCTAACTGTATCTTGTTTCCGAACGAAAAACAAAGACAATTAGAGTGGGTATATTCTTTTATTAAAATCAAAAAATAGTGGGTAGTTTTCCGTGACTACGGCCCCTGGAAAGGTGCCGAAACGTCGGATAAACCAAAAAATCTCAAAAAACAACTAAAATTTAACCAAGTTGTTGAACAAATTGCGTGAAAAAATCCGTGAAAGTGTTTTATTTATATAATAAATATTGTTATACAGCACAAAATTGCCCGTTATACTTCCTATATCATGTTGACCGTAAAAGGCAACATCACTTTTTTCAATATTTAAAGATATAGGTACCTATGAGAAATGACCAAAACTGGTACATTTACCCTATTATTTCAACACCATAAGACACAAGTCTGTTGGTACGTCGAGTTTAAGTTAATATCACGATTTTTACTAAATTATACCCTGAACCATAGCATCTATTCAAGAATTTCTCGTTATTCCAAGATTTTGTAATACATTGTTCGAGGTGGCTGACCAGAAAAACTGCCAGGCTGAAGGCAGGCAACCCTATATATTAATGAATGGCATGTCTAGGGCAATCGACATAAAACTTGGCTGACCTTGAAACCTGCCAGGGTTTGGGCCGGCAACCTATGCGGGTTGTTATGTCCAAATGTGTCTCTTTCGATGCGTAAACGTTTCGATCTGCCACCTTATGATGTAATTTTCGACCAAAATAGCGATTTGAAGACGAACAAAAATAGAAGTTCTTCCAGGATATTCGACGGCAACCTACTAAAATCCAGTGTTCCTAACCTAAGTAGAGTGAGTTCCAGATAACTTAGCGCGCGACGGGGGCGTTTTTGGCGCTAGTTACAGTACGTTCATCTATTCTGAGATTATTGAGAAGATTAGTATTCGATTTCGACCGCGCGCAGACTTATCTGACGAGCACTCTAGTATCTATTACGGCATTACATTTTTGAGCTGCCAACTTATGAGGTAGGGTTTCGTAAAACGGGAGCTTAGTCTATTGGTGATCAAGAGTTTTTGGCACCATTTTGGCGGATTAGGTTAAGTGGATATTTTAAATTAATCGCAATTTGTTTCATAGTGGACTTTGTGACTCAAAATAGGTGTGGTTTTGTGCCCCAACCAAGTGTTTACGCAACAGGGGGCTACCGGCTAAGAAATATGGATATGGGTATGGGCTTCAACTGTCATTTGAATTTCTTATTCTGATAGATTTTTGCTGCTTTGTTCAGTTGAACGTTGCTAGCTAGTTATCGTCATACCCGACGACGTCACAAAACAAGGAACTGATAGCGGCTATTTTTATTAAAAAATTTACTTAAAGTTCCCAAAAACGTATGAAGTTCATACCCATAAAGTTACGCGGTAGCCCCCCTGGACGATGTGTGGAATGATTAAAATATGCGCTATCTCGGTAACGTGATGCCGAGTGTTTTATTGTAGTGGTGACTACCTCAGCAAGAATTACCGAGAATTCCGACTTGACATACTTGACGCCAAATACTCCAAGAAGCATTGGAATGTAAGACACCTACATTCTAATGAAACATAAGAATACATAATACTCAAGAATTGGCAGTATGGCTTGATGTCTTCGCCTGTCCAAAAGGACCAACTTTTTTACAATACAATGATACCATAGATGTATTATTCATCTATGAATGATACTGTCTGTTTGACATTGACATTTAAGTGCTACATATATAGTGATCTGTGGTATTAAGTCGAGCTTCATGTTCTCTCCTCTGCGGAGTTTTCTTTCTTTCTCTGGAAAATGAGAAATACATTGTACTCATTGATAAATAATCTATTAGAAACTAATTAAATCTATATACGTACAGCTTCCAAGCGTCTATAAGTAGGCATTCTTGAGACTTTATTCCTATTATTAATATAATGGCGGATGAAGAAATCAATGGCGATACAGACGACATCCAACACGATAAAGATAAAACCCAAAAGAAGACCGCAAAACACGATAGTGGTGTAGCAGACCTTGAAAAAGTTACTGATTATGCGGAAGAAAAAGAAATCTCTTCTCAGGACATATCTGGAGTAAGTTTTGATGACTAGTTTCGTACCATAAAGAGGTTATGTCCACAAGAGGTATATTACAATAAACATTTAAGAATCAATAAAATTTCAATTCATGTTGACTTTTGATTTATTTACTTCAGGCACTCTCTCTTATCGGCGACCGAAGAAACAAAGAAGCAGCAGAACGGCTGGAAAAAGAAAAAGAACTGCAGAAAGTTTCAGTAAAAAAAGATGACATTGAACTCATAGTAAGTTAAAAACAATCACACTTCTTCATCAATTTAAAACTGTAATTATTATTTCATTATTATCAAAATGATAATTATTAATAAATACGGCAAGAATTAATTAATGCTGCTTACATTACAGCCTTTATTGTATGTTCAATTTATTGGTTGTAACTTGCGCAATGTAAACATTGATCTGTTTTATTATGTCTTACAATGTGATAGTTACAATTGCAAGTTTGGCTAAACAGCATAATATTTCACATTATTTGACTCGTCTTCATTTAATTAAACTTTAATTTTGTCATATCAAACATTTATTTCTTTTTCGTTATTTTGTATAAATACACAAAGTTCATGGTTTGCATAACATGTTTCAGGTCAAAGAAATGGAAATATCGCGAACATTAGCAGAGAGAACACTGCGAGAACACAGAGGCGATGTGGTGGCGGCCTTAACTACTCTTATAAATTAATTTGGATTATTGAGATAAATATTGTCACCAAAATTCAAACCGATCTTCTATTTCCACATATATTTTTTCTCTTTCAGTCATAATTCCCAAAGAAGTACTGAATAGGTAAAGAAAATAGCCCATAATTATATGAATAACCTATAGTCGCTTGTGAACAGAGTCAAGGTCAGGTCCAGGAGAGAGGCCCCCCTTGATACTCCATTACCCAAAATGTAAGTCGCCCACCTGGATCTCCGCCTGCCTCTGTGTTTGGTAGTATAGTACATGGACTGCCCCTGTGAAACTATACTAGCAACCAGCCCAAGTTTTCGATTGTGGATGCGGGTAGCTGTCGCGCACTTGCAAAATACACCCCGTTTGCTTTTGCTTTGTTACCTACATACTTTCGTGGCGGCTACAGCTAGCTACGTCCCTACTATAGTTTCGCGGCGGAGGCGGCGCACCGGCCGGCCCGAACTTACGATTGGTAGTTTGATTGTTCTTGCACAGTGTGATTGCTTCATTTTAAATTCCTGCAGCGCCAAGAGAGGTTGATTGTAAGGTTTTATTTGTGTGCGGAATTAATGCTTACAGTAGGAAATATAACTATATCTATGAGTAGGAAGGAGGAGTAGGAAGACAGACATTTATAGACGCGGCGACATCGGTCCTCGAGCAATCAAGCTGTCATTAGGGTGATTACGCCAAACGTCGGCCCCCCCCCAAACCTCGGCCGTCTGCACATTTTCAAATTGCGTTCATTCAAAAGGTACTTAAATGGAAATTTTTCCACTCGAATTGCAACCTTAGTTCATACTCTATACGTACAAACGGTTACTATCCGATTACGTCTCTCGCTCTTCGCACACTGAGCGTCAGTAGAGATCCCGTCGTTGAAGCGCTAGGTTCATTGTGAAAGTAGCTAACTTGCTGTGAATACCCACGCATCGGGGATTGATATTACACCTATAAGGCGTTTATTTTTTTTTTGCTTTAAGCTTTGATATCACTAATAAGTAAATTTTACTATATTTTAAGATAGTTTTTTAACGTTTTGTATAATTGGATTATGAGAAAAATAGGGGGCCGCCATTAGAATATCAGTTTTGACTTAAAACCCTATACTCGGCCGGGGCCGACTTAAAGTAAATGCAGTCTGTTTTATAAATTAAAATTCTACTAATCACATTGGCTGAATAGGAGAATTCGCAAAGCCTTAAGGTAAATAAATCCATTTTACGTTTAATAGCCAAATACCGGCCGGGGTGATATTAGTTTAATCACGAGATATAAGGTACACTAAACTGGGGCCGACTTTAGAAATATTAAAGGTCATAAAATGTCGGCCATCCTCAAATTCGACCGCCACTATACAGGAGGATTACTTTTGTGTTTACCACAGCATAAAAAAAACTATAAATCTTTATTTTTATTTTATCTGACTTATTTTATCATTCTTAAATACTATTAGGAAGACGTCATAGTTATTTTATCATTCTTAAATACTATAACGGTGACGTGAAAGTTTAACTAACAATCACTGTTGATATACCTTAGTATTTTTTCAACCTCTTTGATTATTAAATTCTGTTTTAAATTCAAATTTTTATGACATAAGTACTTACTTAGTTATTTACTTTTATTTAATTTTATTGTGATGTTTAACTTTGTTATTTAACTATAGGTACCTAATTTAATTATACTAACATTGTTAAAGTGTAAAAAACAACAAAAACAAAATATGTAAGTACACTTACTTAAAAAAAATAATCATGTTAATATTTTTCATTGTCTTAATTTGAAACACCCTATACCCGGCCGACATTTGGGAAAAACGCGACACTATAGGCAGTAAACGGCCGACTTTAGGGTTTTTTCGTTCTCGACGCTTTAGTACCTTAATACTTTTTTCTTATAGTAGAGAAGTCAACCTTATGCCTAGAAACATAAAATAGATTTATCAACCTATCTCAAAACGCATCACAATCTATCTTTAGTTCCAAACTGATGGAGCCAGAGCGATCCAAAGTGAGAAAATCCGTAAGGGGGCCGACGTTTAGCGTATTCACCCTACACATCTATTTAGTATTATATGATCTGAGGTAATTGAAATCGCAAAAAAAAAAAATCAGCTGTTCCATAGAAAATTTGAAATCGAATAGATCAAAATGTATGAAACAGCTGATTATTTTTTCGCGATTTCGATGTTGGTACCATAGTAAAAGTTGATTGTATGCATGAGTACATTGACCCCTTAAAATTCCGTCGACTTTTTATACAACACCTTATATTATAGCAGGCTACTTTCGGCGATTCGATTCGACTCTGCTCGGCGCGCCTAGGTCACGCCTAGGTGAGGGCGAGAGATTTGAAATAATCCAACATCCGGTTTTTTATGATCATTCATTACTTTTCTATTTTTATTGCCTGTTTAATTTTAATAATATTTAAAAAAGTCATACATAAATAAAATGAGAGAATTTCATGTCACACTAGTCACTAATAGTAGATTGTACAAGTGCATAAAACGTGCCATTATACCCGAGACGTATATATCCACCCGAGCCGTAGGCGAGGGTTGATAGTCAATAATAAATAAATAACTTCATACAATTCAGTCAATTCGAGGGTAAAATGGGTTTTATGTACGAGTTATGAGTTATACACTCTGCTTTTCACTTCGAGTGTGAGGAAAATAAATAACAATATTGCAAAAAAAGAAAAAATAAAGGGAAGACTTTCTTTTCCTTTTTTTTATACGTGGCAGTGGCAGCACAGTGACTTTACGATCTATGTAGGTATACGTCCATCATGCTCTTGAAATACTTATTTCTTAGAAAACTCGTAAATTTTGCCTAGTTTTGTACCTACTCGCGCTGCCGAGTAGGTACTAGTGTTGGGAAAACACTGGAAGGGTACGTCCATATCGACACTAGTGTTGTGCCATATTATCGATAGAAAGAACTTGCTTTCCATTACATTAAGATTATTTTTTTCATAAATTGGTCGGACCATGACTCGCTACTTTGCGTTTTAGACAATACAAAATAAAAGAACTTTAAACTAACGCAGTGAGGTAACGCATAGTCATAGTCCGGCCAAATTAAGTTTAGGTTTAGGTCATGGAAAAAATAAATTTCTTTAATTACCACTTTATTAATTGCACACATACAGACAGAACATACATAAATGTAAACATTAACAAAACAGTTGCACAAAAGGGGCGGTCTTATCGCTTATCAGCGATTTCTTCCAGATGACAAAGCTTGTAGAAGAAACAGAAAGAAATAATAAATGTACATACTTAGCCAAAAAAATGTTTTATATTTAAAAATAGGGTGGCAACTAAAGAAGGGGCATGAAGGGCGGGCAATCGCAGTAGTTCGCGCGCTCGGCCGGCCGGCGATTAATGATGTTAAGCAACTTTCGCAATGGTGGGACACCGCATGGGTGACCAAACATTTCTCCTTCCCGAGCTCCTTTGTCACGCAAGGTTAAGAGCCATTTCGCACTTTGCAATGAGTCACACCAATGATTTTTGTTATCAGCATATCCAAAAAATATGTAACTCGAGAAAAAAGAATCTGTTTTTATTTTTTTTCTATCTTCAAAAATGACCGAGATATTAAACGTTAAAGTACGGCCTCCGAGGAAAATTTGGGTGAACCAATGGCATTAACGTGTGACGTCACGTCGCACTTCCGTATACCTACATAGAATCCTTTGGCTATATAGTTGCGCTCTCACGGTTTCATAATAAATTTATTTATTTTTCTTATAGTCGATCAATGAAATGTTTAAGTTATTTTGTATTGAGCCCATGTGAAAAAACACCTTCAAATAATGTTTTATTTTCGTGAATAATAAATTAAATCAACTTTCGTAATGGCGGGCGGGATTCTGTCAATACATATAGCAACCGTCAAAACAAAATGTACTTACAACCTTAACTAACTTGGTAGTTAAATATGCACCCTAAAAACTGACAGCCATTTCGATAATTTTATACTGCTAGTGGCGCCTCCACCACTGGGTCAGATAAGTTTGTGGAATAAATGTCTTTCGGTATCGACCATGAAGTTTGACTTAATACTCTGAGGTAACTGGAGCTCTCACCCTGAATAAAAAAGTGTCGCCAGCAAATTTGACATTTATGTATGTAGTGGCAGGTAGTGGCTGTCAGTTGTCTCATATGACCATACGTATTTTTTTAAAGTGTAGGTGAGACGGAAGACAGCCACTGTGTTATTTGTGGTATTCAAAAAATTGTTCGTACTGCACTCTCCAGTTACCTCAGTATTAAGTCGAACTTCATGGTATCGACAGTAGGTGACAGTTTTAGAGTGCGCCTGCGCGCGGTCGAAATTTAATACTAATCATTTACCATAACCTTAGAACGAAGAAAATGTACTGTAACTAGCGTCAAAAACGCACGAGTTGCGCGATGATTGAGCACAGACGAACTCTATGTAGGTACAGTTAGACGGAAATCACCCGCAGCAGCCGCAAACGGAGATGTCAGTGCGACATGACGTCATCGCAATAGCGCGCAAGGAAAGCAAATTTTCAAAAGCTGGTGAAACTTTACAACGCTGTATCTTTGAAAATCCTGGCCAGATTTCGATGAAACAAAAACTATTAGTACTTGCACGAGTTCGCGCATTAAATGCAGTAATTTTTATAGTCATATTTTAATGTGTTGGTGTGACTCATTGTCTCGCTCGCACAATAAACATTTTTAAAGATTGTGGAAAACACATTGTGTTTTTCAGAAAAGCGTTTCATTATATCCCTACAACGCAATAAGTTTATACATTATTAAACATATTTCAACATTGTCAATACTGCAATAATACTATATCTACGAGCTTAAAGTTTTCGAAAATTTTCTTCCTAATTCTAACCAATACTCAATTTATTGTACTTATGAATAAAATAACTTATACAAAATATCCGTAACATTGCGTTGTAGTGACATAATGAAACACTTTTCTAAAAAAAAACACAATGTGTTTTCCACAATCTATGAAAATGAGACAACTGCCAAATGGCTCTAATTGCGAAATGGCTCTTAAGCCACGTCGAGCCGTTGGTCCCGGTTGCATTTGCAGTCGTCAAAACCCACCAATCCGCATTGCGCATTGGGCCCGCGTTGTGCGTCATACATGGCACATTCTCCTTTCCCATCCTTAGAGAAAGCTGATGATGATGAAGGGTTAAGATACCTTAACCGTTGCAGCTACGTGAAATAAATTTTGAAACAATCTATAAATTTTTGAGAAATTTTGAACTGCATTCAGATTTTGAAAAAATGAAATATGGTAGGCAGGAAAATGGTCAGTTTTGTTATGGCGCAATCATATAGCTACAACGGGAAAGGTACAGCCGAAGAACTTCCCAGGAGACCAGCAGAGATTTTTAAAAAGCATCCTTTTAGGAGACAATTCTGTAAAAGATAAAATAAGAATAAGGCTTTAGGTGGTTCCCACACTGCAGCGCACACCGCTCCGGTTTGTGGTAGTGCGCTTCTTGACTATGTAGTCCGATCAACGGGGCATATGTAACCCGATAAATTCCCCCGTCGCTCAAATTTGGCACGATTGTAGAGTAAGTAATGCTGATTAAGGATCTGCAAGAATCCAGAAATATTTCCAACGGCAAGTTAGTCATTTTTGACGTGCCGTGAGCGCGTGAAAATTGCTTCCAATTTCTTTGAAAATGGTTCCTTAGCTTTATTACTTTCTGTATGCGTACCTATTACTAGGTAAAATAAGTTAATAAAGTTAGAAAATAACATTTCTTGCTAGAAGTTGAGATTTTGACCTAAATGTGAAAACATAAAATTGCTTCTAATTTCTCTGTTAATGTTTCCTTGGCCTCAAATACCATCTATATACGTACGTATTACGAGTTAGAATGAGTATATGCAGAAATCCAATAACATTTCTTACCAGAACTTGAGATTTTTACCTAAACGTGAAAACGTTAAATCGCTTCTAATTTCTCTGTTTATGGTTCCTTAGCATCATTACTTCCTGTATGCGTACCTATTACTAGGTAGAATCACTTTTTAAAGGTATTAAAAACATTTCTTGCTAGAAGTTGAGATTTTAACGCAAACGTGAAAACATAAATATGCTTCTAATTTCTCCGTTTTTGTTTCCCTAGCCTCAAATACTTTCTGCATAACTTATAACGAGTATATGAAGGAATCGAAAAACATTTCTTACTAGAACTTGATATTCTTACCTAAACGTGAAAACGTTAAATAGCTTCTAAAATCTCTGTTAATGCTTCCTCATCCTCAAGTACTGTGTATACGTATGTATTTATAATAAGAATGAGTACATAGGAATTCAGAAACATTTCATAACAGAAGTTGAGAGTTTTACCTAAACGTGAAACAGTAAAAACGCTTATAATTTATCTGTGAATGTTTCCTAAGCCTCGATTACTTTCTGTATACGTACGTATTTCTAGTTAAATTAAGTACGTAAAGAAATTTAAAAACATTTCTCACTTGAAGTTGGATTTTTACCTAAACGTAAAAATGTAAAATCGCTTCTTATTTCTATGTGAATGTTTGTATTATTATGTTGTACTAGCTGACCCAGCGCGACTTCGTTCCCGTGGCCCTACCCCCTACTCCACCCTACCCTAACCGTACTCTACCCCTACCCTACCCTACCCTACCCCTACGCTACCCCTACCCTACCCCTACGCTACCCCTACCCTACCCCTACTCTACCCCTACCCAACCCTACTCTACCCCTACCCTACCCTACCCCTACCCCTAGCCCTACCCTACCCCTATATCCTTCCTTGGACTTCCACGAACATTTCAAGACCAAAATTAGCCAAATCGGTCCAGCAGTTCACGCGTGATGTCGTGACCAAGGGAAATAGGGATTCATTTTTATATATATAGATTAATAGTAAAATAGAAAAAAAAATAACAAAAGTAGTCCTTAAAAGTTGAGATTTTTACCTAACCGTGAAAACATAAAATTGCCTCAAAACTCTATGGAAATGATTCCTTAGACTAAAATATTGTCAGGTTTTTTATATAAATATACTAGTTAGAATAACTATGTGATAAATATTGTTTTTTATTATTTCAGAGCTTTAAAAATTATTATTATTATTAATTATTCATTAAATTAAATAACAACTTTGTCAATCTTAATCTAGACACCTTATTTTAATCGTAGAACAAGAAATTGGTCCAATTTAAAAGTATAATTAAATATATTGTACTAAATATGTTGTAATACATTGATATATACTTGTTATGTCCTCAATACCCATAAAAATTATATATTTAAAATTTACCTACTTACAAAAAAGAAGTCGATACGAAAGCGATCCATACTTTTGTAGCCCGTAAGGGTGATTCTTTACTTACATTTTTATATCTTTAATTAAACAATATTTTTCTAAAAGAGAGTTATCTTTTTTTAGATTTATCTAATAACAACATTGTAAACTATTATTTAAACACTAATTGGTCTGTAATAAATGTTTATTTATTAGTATTTATTGCATGTTTTAACAAGAAACTGGTAAAATATTTCCTTTTCTGCAACTTCAACTCGATGTTTCTAATTAAACCGTAATAAAAATACATCTACAAATCATACAATCTTATTGCAAATTTAACTAACATTATAAATCAATAATTTGTTTGTATTAAATCCTTCTAGGTTTTGGATAAAACTTAATTTAAAGCCGAGTGAGCGAAGTGGAGCGGAGCGGAGCTGTGCTGAGTAACCATTGCCCCTTAAGCATATTTAAGCGTGCGTAACTATTGAGTGGTTATACATTCATAGACAGCGGGTAGCTATTTCGGGTATAATTTTTCGAATAGTATGGTGGTACATAAATTTTTATTGGGCGTGAGGGGCGTGCGGGTAGTCGTGCTTTAGCTGTAAGATTTATTTTTGATAGAAGGGCCGGGCAATCTATCTTGTAGTTTATTAATTCAGATAGAAACACTAGATCGAACATCTTTCGGCAATTTTCTAATGACAATAAATTGTGTTTTTCAGTCAGTGATTGTGTTCGTCTATTCTATGTTCGAAACATTAGCATGAAAGTTAAGCAATTTTATAAATTTTTGCTGCACTCTTTCTAGAAGACCAATGTCTTTTTTGTAATATGGGCTCCAAACAACACTACCAAAATCTAAAGTGGCTGATAGACGAGCGAGTAAGTACGCGAACTTGTGACTCGACGACCTTTTTCGATCGTGTGTCATCCTAAGTACGCGTACTTTAAAACCGCCGAGTAAGTTCGTTGGCGATCCAACAATACATTATGAGCAAGCTTTACGTGTGTCACCGATGCCCGAGCCGCGAAAATTCGTGGTCTTTAAAACCGCGTACTTTAAGTTCGTACGTCTATCACCCGCTTAAAATAAAGCGAACAAAACTAAAAAAGTACTTATTTTAAAGTTAAAAAGTTACTGAATAACGATTGACGACCAATTTGGCGCAGGGGTAGACTACTCACCTTCTGCGCCAGTGGTCTCGGGTTCGATTCCCGAACAAGACAAATATTTGTGTGCATGAACATGTCTATTTGTCTTGGTCTGGGTGTTTACTATGTATATTAAGTATGTATTTACAAACAAAAAGTATTTAAGTATATATTTAACCGTTATTCAGTTTTCCATGATACAGTTTCTTAATGAAGTTAAAATGGGCTTAGATAATTGGTGTGAATGTAAGAAGTTACTGAACGGTTTTGAGACCCTACTTATGAAAACAAGACTGCGAAAAGCTCGTTTTTATTTGTTCAAATTGTGAATTAGAGCAGAGTCCACTGTCTACGGTAATAATATCCCAAGTCCCTAATCACGTCTACACGTTTTAACATCACGTTATCAATCTTGTACATACTACAGTACACCTGGATCGAATCCAAATCCCATCCATCCAATCCTGCAATCGCAGACAGTCCTCTACACAATCAATGACTTTTTATATTTTCGTGTCGTCTGCATATTGACGGTGACTACTAAGTATCATAGGGTCTTGCTGCTAAAATATCTATTATATACTTATTCTAACTAATAATATTTACAATTACAATTGAGGCTAAGGAAACATTCACACATAAATAATAAGCGATTGAGGCTAAAGAAACATTCACAGAGAAATAATTATAAGTGTTTTTACGATTTCATGTATAGGTAAAAATCTCAACTGCTAGTCAGAAATGTTTTTGAATTCTTTATATACTTATTTTGACTAATAATATGTACGAACACAGAAATGAATTATGACTAAAGACACATTCACAGAGACACTAAGCGATTTTACGTTTTCACGTTTAGGTAAAACTCACATCTTCTATTATGAAATGTTTTTGAATTCCTTCATATTCTCATTTTTAATACGTACGTATACACACAGTATTTGAGGCTGAGGAAACATTAACAGATATTTTAGAAGCGATTTAACGTTTTCACGTTTAGGTAAAAATATCAAGTTCTAGTAAAAAATGTTTTTCATATACTTCATATACTCATTCTAACTCGTAATACGTTATGCAGAAACTATTTGAGGGTAAGGAAACATTATCAGAGAAATTAGAAGCAATTTTATGTTTTCGCGTGTAGGTAAAAATCTCAACTTCTAGCAAGAAATGTTTTTTAACTCCTTTATAAACTTATTCTACCTAGTAATATGTACGCATACAGAAACTAAATGAAGCTAAGGAACAATTAACAGAGAAATTAGAAGCGATTTAACGTTTTCACTTTTGGGTAAAAATCTCAAGTTCTAGTAAGAAATGATATTGGATTCCTGCATATACTCATTCTAACTCGTAATACGTACGTATGTAGTTAATATTTGAGGCTAAAAATACATTAACAGAGAAATTAGAAGCAGTTTTATGTTTTCACATTTAGGTTAAAATCTCACCTTCTAGCAAGAAATGCTTTTTCTAACATCATCGATCATCATTATTCTCTCACCGACCTCCGCGCTGTGCGGACGCGTTCTCGTGCCCGCTTACAGCTGCGACCTCTCTCGCGCTCTCGCGTGTGCTGTGCTAGTGTTGTGAGTGGTTCCCGCTCGCCGCATTACGTACGTATACCGTCTTAGTGCAAAACGACTTGCTGTTTTTGCACTCGTTGCAAACATAGTCCTCTTAGTGTTTGTATCAAAATACTAAGTGCCTATTTTTGCCCGCGATTTGCGTCGGTTGAAACCTAACGGTGCCAACTACCCCGACGGAGCGCCCCCGGTTCGCTCTCTAGGCCTCCAGGCCTAGGAAAACCGCAGTCCCGGACCCATTGCACTTGGGCCTAGTCCCAAGGGGAAGGGAACGAGCGGCTATCCGAATTAGGGATACCTGCTCCCGCAGTAGGCCCCCCTCCCCCCCTGCCTCCGGCGGGGGGAGTCTTTCTTGGCTCTTCAAGCACAACTGTTTTTATTTTAATTTAATTTTTCTCATTTTGTTCATTTTGCTTTCCTTGTACTGTCCATTTTGCTTTCGCCGCTATGGACGCGGCTGACATTGTACGACTTTTGGCCAATCCTACTCCCGGCTTACTGGAGTACTTGGCCCGCCTCCCAGACCTGCGGGAAAAGCTAATTCCCGTAATCCAGGACTTCGACCGTAAACTCACCCCGACCCCTAGCCACCAAACTCCCAACCCGTTGAAGAGGGCCTCGTCTAAGAGGTCCCTTTCACCGACTTCCGACCAGGAGCCAGCCATTCCCCCCAAAGAGGACCCCCCAACTGTCTCCGTCAACTGTCTCCCCCGCAAGGGGAAAAAAGGGAAAAAAGCCAAGAATCGGCCCTCGCCGATTCCGGAGCTCCCGAAATCCGCCTCCCCCACTCCACCCCCGGTCGCTCAAAGCAACCGCACTCCCGTTCCGCTGGACAAGATCGCAGCCGCGGTCACAGCGACACCCATGGACACTGTGCCATCAACCCCCGCGCTAGACGCGCCAACCCACCCACACACGCGGGTCAATCCCACGTCTGCCAAACCAAAGGCGCCTCCCCCCGTTTTCCTTCGGGAAAAAGGCAAGTGGACCGAAGTGTCCAAAATGTGCCTAACCGAGAAAATTAATTACACCCGTGCGTCCAACACGGGCTCAGCCATCAAAATTGAGGTGTCCACCATCTCTGACTACCGCCAACTAATCTCAAAGCTATCTACTCTCAAGATAGCCTACCACACTTTCGCGCTCCCGGAAGAGCGCAAGATCCGCGCGGTACTCCGTGGGGTACCCGTGGAGCTTCCCACCGATGAGATCAAAGCCGATCTCATCAGCCAGGGCTTCCCTGTCGAAGCCGTGCATCCGATGTACGGCCACGGCAGGCGCCGCTTCCCTCTGGCGTTGGTCGCTATGACCAACACAGCCCAAGCCAAAGAACTATACAAGGCCAAAGAACTTGTCATCTGCGGCCTTTCCAAAATCACCGTCGAGCCCCCGCGCAGCCGCGGGGTCCCAGCGCAATGCCACCGGTGCCAACTTTACGGGCACGCGGCGGCCAATTGCACGGCCCCACCAAGGTGCGTCAAGTGCCTTGGCTCCCATTCCACCAGTGAGTGTGAACGCACTCGCGACACTCCCGGTCAGCCCGCGTGTGTCAACTGCGGCCTCATTGGCCACCCAGCCAACTGGAGAGGGTGCATACGCGCCCCCCGCCCTAATCCCAAGTACCAATCTCAGTCCCAAAAACAAGGGCCAAAGCGGCAACCTCCCAGATGGCCGCAGGCGGGCCCCCCAACAAACAATACCCAGAACTTCCCCGATCTTCCTAAATCGGGAGGTAGGATAGCCGCACAGGCCACAAAGTCGGCCTGGGGCGGCTCTAACACCTACACCCCCAGTCAGGCACCCGCCCCACCAAATTGGCGCTCCCAAGCGCACCCCCCAAATTGGCGCTCTGAAGCGCTCCCCCCCGACGCAACCACAGTCTTACTCTAAAGAGGAAGACCTTGATTACGTCCTCAGTTCAATCCAAAACATTGACCTCGACGAGGTCTCAGTCATTGCCCATAAATTACGCAATGCCCGGACAGGCCGGGAGCGCGTAATCATAATATCCCAACACAGTCAGTGCCTAAAAGCACTTCAAAGTTTTAAGTAAAGTCCCATTTTTCTATCTTATCTCATTTTAATTCCTTCATTTCACTCATTTCATTGCCGAACCGCCCGCTTTGGGCATCGGCCTTTTTGTTTTCTGATTTCAGATATGGCCAGACACCTCTTCTGGATGCTAGCCATCCCCAGTGCGCACTTCGCCTAGGTGGGTGACGCCCTGCGCCACGGCCCTCCAGGGACGTGGTCGCCACAGATAAGCTGAAATACCCGTCCAGGTAACAGCAGTTTTCAGGCAGTGTTTAGTCGGTAAGAGTCCGACATAACCATTACAGCCGGCTGTAATGGTATCCATGAGGATTCACTGCCTCCTTCCCCCGTAGTCCGGAAGGTTGCCGGATGAGCGATTGTTTCAATAGGAAACGATCGGTCGTTCGACGCAAAAAAAAAAAAAAAAAAAAAAAAAAAATCTAACTTTATTTACTTATTCTACCTAGTAATAGGTACGCATACAGAAAAAAAATGAGGCTAAGGAACCATTCTCAAAGAAATTAGAAGCGATTTTAACGCGCTCACGGCACGTCAAAAATTACTAACTTGCCGTTGGAAATATTGTTGGATTCTTGCACATCCTGAATCAGCATTACTTACTCTACAATCGTGCCAAATTTGAATGACGTGGGAATTTTCCGGACCTCTCCATACAACGAATATCCTCGTTGATCGGACTATATGGCTGTAGAATCTTGATGTGCATACAAAACCCGCAGTGTATGACAAATCACGCCGCATCTCCGTCCGGTAGTGCGGAAACCGGAGGCAGTGTGGGATCCGCCTTAAGGCCCCAGTACAATTTGGCCGACCATGACCGGCGATCATTTAGTGACAGTGTTCACACGATCGCCGGTTTCATTCTGCGTGGGACTGGCCGTGAGGATGGATGTGTATGCAATGACGGCTTATGCAATTTACATTTTCAGCGTTTTTAATTTATTACGAGAATGATTCTATTTAATAGAGTCTGGATCTTGTATAATATGTCTAGATAAATGTAATTATGCATTAAAGTAATAATAGACATACCTATATATCATAACACCCAGACACAGAAAAAACAAATACTTACATCATATCAATATTTCTTGTGCGGGGATTGAACCCAGATAATAATAATAATGTATTTCACCAACAACTTGCTTTGAAACATAGTCTTGTGGCATCCGAGGTGCCGTACTACAGGTATGCACCAGAACAGGTCCTTGAAAATAGCCATGCCACATTGTATTGGGATCGATCTATCATTACAGACAGGACTATTGTAGCTAATAAGCCTGATATTGTATTGATAGATCGACACGAACGCCGCGCAATAATTGTTGATGTCACTGTTCCCCATGACGACAACCTTGTGAAAGCTGAAAAAGATAAAGAAAACAAATATCTTGATTTAGCCCACGAGATTGTTGACATGTGGGACATTGATTCAGCAATTATTGTTCCGATAGT
This sequence comes from Crambus lathoniellus, assembly GCA_949710035.1. Lineage (NCBI taxonomy): Eukaryota > Metazoa > Arthropoda > Insecta > Lepidoptera > Crambidae > Crambus > Crambus lathoniellus. Next base: position 9,387,156 of record OX453305.1, on the reverse strand, counting down.
CATATCTGCCCATGGTCTAATAGCCAAGAGCCTCGATAAACACCTTAAGAGGCTTGCGTTAGGTGGATGGATCGGGAGTCAGATGCAGAAGGCAGTACTTCTGGACACGGCCCGTATAGTGAGAAGGTTCCTGTCTCTGGATCCTTAACCATCGGTAGCCGGGACCCTGATCTTGCTGCCGTTGCGGAACTGCATTTTTGTATTTTTAAATGTTATATTTTTTAGTGTTATACATTGTAAAAATTTTATGTTTAGAAATATAATTTTGTAAGTATTTAAAATGTAATAAAGGGAATAATAATGTATTAATTAACGTTTTATTATTATTTTATTTTTATTTAGGTACTTAATTTTAGATAGCAAAACAGAATACTCCTATACATCTTGTGAATTTAAGTGTATTTTATTATCATTTGAATAAAAAATATATTTTATCAAAGATATACAACATCAAGGATATTTTTGACAATGTAATATGCTCCACAAAATGGCCTGATTGCGAAAAAAACAATAAATCTAAAATATCCTACACGTCAGTCAACGCAGAAATATTCAGATGAACTGAATGATCGGCCAACGTGTGAACGCTCTTTGTGGCCTGCGACAAACTCCCTTTGAATCGTGCATGAAAAACCGACACGGGACGGATCACGGTGGATCCTGAACTAAGGACAGCTTGGCCAAAAATACTTTTTATGAAAATGTAGGTAGTTGATTGTTTTATTTCGATTTGATAACTTGAAGGTATATTACATTAGCTTATGGTGAACTTAGTAGAATCAGTCGTCTAGTATTATTTATATGACACGTCAAACGTTACCTATTTTCTATTTTCTTTGTTGTTCATTTTAAATAGCAAACTTTAGTTCAGACTTTACACAAATATTTCTGTAAAAGTAAGAACGCAAATTTTATAAAAAAATCATGAGTGGTAAGGAAGGTATGTAGTATTTAAAACAAGTAAAATAATCCCGTTTTGATAATTAGTTATTAAGTAAAAAAAAAAATATAAATATCACTTTGTTTCGAAAATGCAATTTCGCTTTTATTTAATTTTTTTCAATTGGGGGATTTTGCCCTAACAATAATTGGTTTCTGGTGACTCATGTAGTAATGTAGTATACAGATATGACTTGAATAGTTCGGGCAAAATCCCCTTTTGTAAATGGCAGGGTTTAGAAGTAAGGGGGTAGGGATTTCACAATTTAAACTGTTCGTATTTAGGACAATTTTATTCGGATATTATGATGAATGTTATCGTAATAAACTTTAATTGTAGACGTTTGACTCAACTGCAGGTAGCTGATTTTATTGTTTATTATCCTTAGGAGTAACAGACTACCCAATAAAAAGGAGAGAAATGTGTGAAAGATTGTTTTCAGTAAAGTACAAGAAATTAGATAGCAAGATTTTAAAATTGGAGGAGATGAGATATGAAGATTATTGCTGAAACCAACTGCCCTGCTTCAGATCAACCTCTACTTAAAAAACCTTACATAGTTTTATTAAACATTTGTAGCTACGTGGTCTTCATCGAATAGTGACAGAATAAAATTCTTTTCAAAATAATTTGTCTTGGTTAGATGGATTTTGCATTTTCAAAAAATACCTATGTTAATAATGAAGGACTTTGCTGAGTCTAGTGGGCATAGTAAACGTAGAAAAACTGAACATTTACGTGCATCTCCTTCGGCTGATACTGCTTTTTGTTGGTGAAATAAAAATTTTGAAGTTAAAGTCAGCTTGACAAGAAATAAAGGTTTTAAAATAATTTAAGAATTTAAAGCACGCAAAACTTCGAGGAAAGACTCTCACTGATATTTTTATTTCATTTTTTTACATCTTCAGATCCTGACATTTCATGCTCAAGGGTTTTAAGAAAATATAAGACAGCTCTTCCTAGTGTGGTTTTAAACATGATTTTACCAGAGTAAACAATCCGTAGACTCGTATTTATTATATAAATAAAGTAAAAAATCTTATGTTATTTGTGGAAAACATTTTTAATTTCCTATAAAATCAACAGCTTTTGAGGAATTGCAGTTATTTTGCCATAACAAACGTCTACAAATTAGTTTCAGTCAAAAACATTCTTTAAATAATTTTGGCCAAGTTGTTCCTAGTACTGGTTCCACCGTGCGGATCGCCGGCGATCATTGCTCACAGTCAGCAATCACACGCAAACCGGCCGTACACGATGGCCCAACATGGTCGCCGACCATGATCGGCCATCCTGTACTGGGGGCTTTAGATCAAAGATGTAGTATTACTTAAACATTAAACATAGATGGATACTTAAAAGTTGAACAACGAAACGATATATCTTTCCTTTCCTCCTAAATGACAGTTCAGCGTGTATTGAAAAGAGATAGCAATATAGGTAATGCTCCGTATTGAAACTACATCAGTGTTCGTGGTTTTTTATTAATTGTGGTTAATTTATGCAAGATTAGTGAAAAAATCTTTCTGTGGGTATTGCCAAAACACCATGGCTTGTGCTGTAAGGAGCTGCAAAAGTTCCTACAGTAATTTAAAGGACAAGTTTTTTCCAATTATTCAAATAACTAGGCCATTTTTGGTAAGCCTTTCTTTGCAAAAATACTGTAGAAAACTCTTCTTTTGTCTTTCATACACGTAACTATACCTGATGATAAAACAAAAAAATGAAAATCTTTTGTTAGATATTGATCGACATTTTGTTTGACATTTCATTTACTCGCCATTGGGTGGCCATTGGTCTTTTAGTGTTGGTACTTCTATCTTGTACTCGAATCAATATTTTTTCATTTCAGTATTCAAACATAGTTCTTTTATTTTATGTGTGTAAGTACTTTTTCGTTCGTTTCGGTAGGTACATGGCAAATTTAATTTAAAAACAATATGTTTAATTTTCAGCTTTCCGTCAGACTCCGATTTAAACTAAGGTGGTCGAAAATATAGGAAGAGCAGACTGGCTTCCCCCAAAAAATGCAAGAGTATGCAGTTTGCATTTTGAAAAAAAAAACGAGTGCTACAAACAAAAAATATACGGATTTATGCTGATACGAATTTTTAAAAATCAACCGTTTTTTAAAAAAAAACGTTTGCTACGTTCAGCAGGTAATTTTTTTATTCTGAATTTGTTAACTATAAAATTTCATTCTGTACCTAAGCTATTCATTTTAGAAGTGTACCTAAGTATATGATGTAGGTACATATAGGTATGTATAGATAATGTATGATTATTTTATAAACAAGGTGTTAAAAAAATACCCGTATTTTGTTTTAAGAAATAATAGTTATTATTAGTAAAAAAATGATAAAGTAATTGCTCAAGTGCCTACTGAACTGACATAGCCCGGAGGACCCATTAGTTCGCACAACTTTGCAACATGTTTTATACAATACTTATGTCTAACTTTTTTCTGTTAACAGGAAACATAATAACACACGATCACGAGTACCACGATCAATGAGAACTTTGACATCGACCATCTCGGAACCTACCAGATTTTCTTTACATAGTCAAGCAAGCCCCAGAAAGATTCTAATTCGTTTCTTATGAATAAAATTTTGTTAATGTTTGCTCACATAGGTACTCATTTTAAACTTATGTATTTTACTATTTATATAACAAACCTAAAACGCGGACCCATTCAGAGACAATTTCATATAATGTATATGTCGCAGGCGGATGGTTGAATCCGCCGGATGGTTAAGTATGGCAGCATGTACCTCTCGGAAGTCCTGTAGAACACGTGATAGGTTAGTTTTTTTTTTTTGTGACTCCATCAACTTATGGGAAGATAAAATAGCTTACGGAAAAATTGATCGGCCTAGTAGGCGTTTAATTGAATGGCGGATTCAACCATTTGGCTGCGACATATATAATTGTAATAATAATTAAGTAAGATTGAGAAGATGTTAATTTGTTTTAAACATAAAAGTAAAAATAAACTGATGTTTGTTTTATTATCTTTCCATTACTAGAGTTTCCATTAGTAAAGTAGGTATTCATATTATGAAAACAAACGGTACAGTTCAGTACAGTATTTTTAGATTTAGTTTCTTTTTCCTCTACATCTCCTATAATAAACAGATATGTCGCAGGGATTTTGTCAAAGTCGTGATAATATAATTCCACTAGTGAAATTATAATTTCACGTGATATTATGAATAGACAGTACGAGACAGTATGCACACGGCTGCGAGCCTCGGAAGTCCTGTAGAACACGTGATAGGTTAGAAATTTAAGGCGACCATAGGTACCGTACTTACTAGTGTCATTGACATACATAGAGATTTTAAAAATGTAATGTATGTAAAATCTATTTTTAATTTATCGATATTAATGTCGATGACGTTGCATCACTGGCGTAAAAATAACTTGTGACATTGACATGACAACCATAAATATTAAGAAACATAAGACTGTCAAAATCTCTTAAAGTTTTTGCCCATGCAAAAGGCATTTATTCGGCGTAAACGGGCATTTATCCGGCATTTACTCAATGCGCCCAATATGCCAGGGCGTAAACCCATCTCTAGTTGTGGCACTTGTAGGTACATCTTTGCTTGAGATAGCTCCATGATAATGATAGACAATGTCTAACTAATCTGTCTTTAAGTCTATGGCTCTATTTGTTGAAGTTGAAACCTCTCTACTCTCCAACCTGTAGCCATTAGTCTATGGTCTTCGAAGTGTGCTTGCGCTGTCTCCTTTTGTTTTTTTTCTATCATTAAATTAAAAAAATCTTCTGTGTTAGTTAATAAATATCGTTTAAACTATTATTTAATAAGTGCTTGGCCTGCTTCAACATTTGGACTAACGAAATTAGGTGAGTAAATACTATATTCTGAATGACTCTTTTTGACGTGAATTTTTTACATATTTTGCCCTTGACGTTTGCTATTTTTCATCTTTATGTTAGATAAATGGACTTTATTCTATATAGTTACAGTGTTGATATAAGTACACATTAATTGCGACTTTTTTGCAGTCTGCAATTTCAATTCCGTGCAGTCGTCAACCTAAGTTCTCAGTCTTAAATTTTTGCAATTTTATTGTTTTACTGTTGGTAGAACGATACGTCGTACTCCTCGCAGCTCATGTATATAAGATTTCATAATGTCCCTAAGTATGCAAAACAATACCGAATACGAACCCAGCACGGTCTGGATGACTGACGGTAGGCACATTAGTGTATACTCGTCAGTATTGTACCTAAGCTAAACTACACTTTTGAGTCATTGTTCCCTGACACTAAATGAATTTCAATAATTCTGCCGCTAATTTGTAACAACAATTTCAAATAAAAAAAATGGTCTATTTCTGAACACAAGCTTAACTTTTCAATTTTATTTCACTTCCATTGTAGCTGCCTTCCTATACAGTTTGGCCTACTCTTAAACAGTATGATAGGGAAAATTAAGTTGGGTAATGATTACTTAGAGGGAGGACATTGTGGCTTAGGTAGTCAAGTAGTGTATCTAGTGATTGCTATGGCATTGAGTTTCAAATTTTGCTTCATGTATATTTAAAAACTTGGTACAAAACTGACACCCTTACACTGAAATTTTATACACCAACTCGGTGCAAACTGTTAACAATGCCTGTGTAAAAGAACATTAGTATGTGATTTTTGAAGTAAATGTAGAACTATTTTGAATTATTGGTTAGGCAAGCTGAGCTTTGTGCCTTATATGGTAATTATGCCATAGGTAGCCAAACATAAACATTACAGTTTACTACATTAAAAAAAATCCAACTAATACCCTAAAATTAAGAATAAATTCTTTGATTTACCTGTAAGTATCAGTGGCAAGAGGTTGAGATTTGGCGAAGGTAAGCTGGGGCCAAAAAACACTTTAACTGCTTGATGATCTGCATAGTGGATCAATGAGGTGGAGGTTTCAGGGCTTTTTAAAAGGGAAGCCGATGGGAATCTGCATACAGTATTGATTCTTCGCCACTGTTGAGTGGATAAAATATCAATGTTGTAAAAGATTTTTGTTACTTACATACAACCAAACCAGTCACTAACAAAATGGAAGATGTGAACTAAATAGATGTCAATTACAAAAGCAAATAAGTCTACCAATTTTCTATAAGTACAATCTTGGTTTACGTCATAAACTTATACAACTGAGTTATGAGTTTTGCCATATTGAATGTGGCCGAACTTTGAGCTTAGCTATATCCCAAGTACGAAAAACGATTGTTCTAGAAAACCAGAACAGTGCTGCTACGGTTTACAGTACTAAATTTTAATAGATTGTACTTTGCAGCTTTGGTAGCTTTTTAACAGATGGAATCATACGCAATTATGAGTTTTCAGGGTTTGGGTATGGAACTAATTTTTCAACACACTTGCTCATAAAGTGAGCCTTATTACATCGATCTTAGGGCCATAAACCGAACTATAACCCACGCGTGCATAATAATATTACAGTACTAGTTGCGTAATAGAATTATCCCTACAAAGTTAAGTAAGTACCTAACTGCAAATTATATGCGAGTAAACAGAGACTTTTCAATTTAACCGGGTAATACAGTATCCCTACAAAGTTAAGTTAGTACCTAACTGCAAGTTATATTCGACTCAACAGAGCATTCTCAATTTCAGCGGGTAATAGATACAGTTCTTTTTTTTGTAACAACAAAGAGGTTTTATACGGCTGAAAATCCATTTACGTTTTTAGAATAAATAAATGTGTCCTTAATTAAGACAAAAAACATAATTAAGTATATTATTATCAAATTATTTATAATTCACAACAATTTGTTATAAAACATTTGCATTTTGTCACTATTATTATACTTAATTATTTTGAAGTAGGCTGTATGGCTGTATGTAATCAATCAGCTCACATTTGGCGCGTGCAAAAAAAAAAACTTGCGCGCTTTTTCCCTTAGTTAATATTAGGTTAATACAATATGTATGCAATAAATGTTTGTTTTTCCTCGCAAGTGTGTTGAAAAAGTGCGTATGAAACTCGTGAGCAACTTACTCACTAGACACTCGGCTGATTTACGCCCACAGCCTCGTGTATAATGAGCAACCTAAGCTCACTTGTATCATAATATACTATTAACTCCCTCCCCTTTCAAATTGAATGAACTATAATATAGATTTAACTAAAGGTTCTTATCATAAATAACTTTTTCATGCTTTAGTTACACGTAAGTCTATGCTTTAGTTATACATAAGTCTATTGTGTAGGTAGATAATTGAAAAAGATATGTAGGTAATTGTAAATTCTAGTACCTACTTACATTTATTTTTGTTGTTTGTTCAATAAATAAATAAGATAAAAAAATACTACCTATTACATAGCCAATGTCACTGATACTAGTTAGTTTTTATTTCTATGTTGACATTTTTGTAGTAAGTAAGGTTAAAAAAATAAAATAAGTACCTACTTACTTTTTCTGTATTATTACCACACTTTTATTAGCTTCACTTGTAACTAAGTCACAATGTAACAAAATCTTGAAATTCAATTCTAACCTATTTCTAATTGTCGTATTAATTTGAAACTTTGCAAGTCTATATGAATCCGATGACAATACAATAATTTGCTACCATAGAGCTGATCTGATAATGGAGTCAAGAGGTGGGCAATAGAACTCTTCAATGGCTGCTAGGAAACTCCTCGAGTTTAGACTCATTTGTTTTGTTCTGATGAAACCTATTCGCTACACTTAATGGTGAGGGTCTGATGATGGAGCAGAGAGAAAGCCAGTGGCACTTCTTAATGACCACTAGGAAACCCCTCGAGTTTGGGCTCATTTGTTTCGTTCTGATGAGACCTATTTGCTACACTTGGTGGTGAGGGTCTGATGATTGAGCAGGAAGGAAGCCAGTGACACTCCTTAATGGCCAATAGGAAACCCCTCGAGATGGAATCATTTGTTTCGTTCTGATGAGACCTATTCGCTACACTTGGTGGTGAGATTCTGATGATGGAGCAGGGAGGAAGTCAATGTCACTCTTTAAGACCACTAGGAAACCCCTCGAGTTTGGGCTCCTTTGTTTCGTTCTGATGAGACCTATTCGTTACACTTGGTGGTGAGGGTCTGATGATGGAGCAGGGAGGAAGTAAGAGTTCGGCTCGCGCATCTGGTAACTAATAGACTCCACTTGAATTTGTAAAACTAAATACATACAATCACGCCTTTGAGTTATAAAGTTTACGGGTTGGGCAGACACATGAATGGAATGTGAAATCGATTACCATCCCTATCCATAGCTTGCCATTTATTAAACTAAAAAGTAAAAAATAAATATGTAGTTTAAAAAACTATAAAACACACTTTTATAGAAACAGACTAATAAGTACAAAATAACCGTCTATTCAGTAACTGAAATTAAAAAGCGTGGTGCGCCCTTTGCAAAGCATGCATTCAAGTAAGTACTTAATATTGACAACGCGCACCACGCTTTTTAATTTCAGTTACTGAATAGACGGTTATTTTGTACTTATTAGTCAGTTTCTATAAAAGTGTGTTTTATAGTTTTTTAAACTACATATTTTATTCGAAAGCAAATGAGAATGCCAAAAAACACCAAGGTCTGGCACAAACGAAATATTACTTAAATTAAAGTTAAACATGAGTATTATAATAAGTAATAAATAAAAAAATACATATAATTGCCGCATAAAAAGTTTCATCAAAATTGATGGCCAAAAGTGTGAAATTGCTCTTTAAACTTCCGCAAGGGTCTTAAAAAAGTATTTGGGGCTCCGCGCGGTTTTACCGGGGCGTGGTACCGTAACATATAGTTTCCGTCACTCAAAAAGAATGTAGCTTTCGGTTTAGTAGTTTTTGAGTTAACTTATACATTAGGTACCTACCAAATTAGATTTCTTACACTAAAAAAAAAACCATTTTTTTTTCAAAAAATTAAACCGCCTTCAAACAAAGTCGTCTTTTTCATAACTTATTAAAGTATGACCATTAAATAAACATACCTAGATGCCGTTTAAGATTTATCAAAGATGTTTTGTATTGTATTTTACCTACTGAAGTTGAAAAATCGGCCAAGTGCGAGTCGGACTCGCCCATGAAGGGTTCCGTACCCACTTAACGTACCAATTACATACACCTAGCAAAAATACCACTATTATTTTTCGCCACAAAAAAATAACTTTGTTTTTCATAGTATTCGTATGAATGACAAAGTTATTGCGGTTTTCGAAAATGTGTTACTTACTTATATATAAATATCTCAAAAACTTGTAACTAAGCCTACTTAGCTGTGATAGTTTTCCTTTTACTTCGTCATATACTAATACAACTATCGTGAATTATTTCACGTATCCAAAACAACCATTTGGCTGGAAGGCGTGGGGAAGTGGGGACACTTGACTCTAACAAAATTTTGCACTTTAAAGCATAATAATTCATAAACGGATGGCTCAATCAAAACAATGTTTTCACAAACCTACAATATTTTTGAAATTGCTATCAAACGACACCCCACACTATGGGGTAAACAAGAAAAAAAATTACATCCCCACTTCACGTGTTCATCACATCAACCGAAAAAAAATAATTTAAAAATTTTACTTCACCACTTTGTCGGCGTTATTTATATGTAAGTACTTATAATCATACTAAATTACAGCTTTCTAGTACTAAGAGTCTATGAGCTAGGCTGGGGACAGACAGACGGTCATGGTGAAACTATAAAGCCGGCTGTACACGTTGGCCTAACCATTGGCCAATACATCGTACATTGACACTTTTGAACGAATAATTTTAAAAAGGTTCTTTCAAAAGTGTCAATGTACGATGTATTGGCCAATGGTTGGGCCAACGTGTACAGCGGGCTTAAGGGTTCCGTAGTATATATGATAACTAGGTAGGTACCTAGTTATCATATCAGAGAGTTAAGTAAACTTACGTTTTCCAGAACTTTTGGTTTAGCAGTCTACACTTATGTAGGTACCTATATTGTAAAGTAGAAAGATTTGTTTATTTGTACTAATGGATAAACTCAAAATCTACAGGACCGATTCTGAAAAACCTGTACATCTGCGGTAAACGACTGATACCCAAAATTTTCCGAGACGAGTGTGCGCGCTTTTCGAATCAAACACGAATTCGGCAGCCGATTACATTCCTTACTTACTTACTTAATATTATAAATGTGAAAGTGGTTTTTTGTTTGTGTGTCCGTCTTTCATGTCAGAATGGAGCAAGGGATCGACGAGATTTTTGGTATGAGGATATTCTGGGAGCTGGACAGTGACATAGGGTACTTTTTATCCTAGAAAAACATCACATTCCCGCGGGATAACGCGTCGTGTATTCCACGCGGGCAAAGGCATCTATAATATAAGTAAGATCTATTGGAGTCATGCACAAAATCTATCAATACAGAACTTAAGCTACTTAATTATTAAGGTCAAACAAAGGTAGATTAATTTGTAGATTTGACGAACAATCTATAATATTTCGTTGTAGGTGTTACTGTTTTGTTAATATGTATTCGGTCCTTGTTAACATTATCCCTTAGCAGCCCGGGAACCTTATAATCATAACACTGAAATTGTGTTACGTACACACATAAGATGATTCTTTGCTAAGCGTGCCCGATATTCACCTTGACGAAAATCGTACAACTGATCGTCAGACTCGTTGGCTTCGCCCGTAATCATGTCAGGTCGACCTTGTGTTACATAGGCACAAGGGCTGCTCTCCCCGTTTGAAGGGTATTTCCGGGATCCGTTTGGCCCTGAGCAAGTTTTGTTTCAAGGACTAAGGGCACATGATAAATGAAAATCTTTCCCAGTTTCTAGGTCGCTCCGCCTACCGAAGTGGGATGTCCTGAATACAGAATTACATAGTAATGTAGGTTGTTTTGATATATACTCGGTTATGTGTATGTTTTGTACCTACATTTTGATCTGATTTTTGTTATACAAATTAAAGTAAAACGCTGTGGATTAGGAAAATAACTTGATCATTACACACTACATTGTTCATAGGTATTCACACTAAATTATTGTGTTGATTTTTGTCCGTATTCCAAAATACTTGTTTCAGTTCCTCTTCCAACCACTTATGATATATGGGCGATTCTCTGTAAACTCGTAATCAGCTGTCCCGACCGTTTTTTTTAAAAAGTAATTTAATTATTGAAAAATAAAACACTCCTAATGAAGCTTTAACCCTGAAACTTTACGGGCGCATTGTTTTTAGTACCAGAACTATTAAATTTTTATTTCTAGACGTCATAAAAGTTCTAAAATTACAGTCCCCTGGCTGTCCCCATCACTATATTCCCGCCTAGAAATAAGATTTACGAAGAAGTTATTGAAACTACATACATTTTGCAGATAATATCATAAAGAAAAATAATTTAATTATATATTTTCGTAAAACAAGGTTTCATTACGAATTTTATTATATTTAGAAAACTCCTGTAAAGTTTGTCCCCAGAATTTCCATACAGTCCCCTGCCAAAAATTTAAATCCATAATAAAAAGAAGTTGTTATATTTACAAAAGCTTTTTTAGTGAAATGAAACACAAATTGTTGTAAAGTTGGCAACTTTGCCAAATGCGGCGACGAGACTCCATTTTGTTGAGTGTCAGAGTGTCATTTGTGAGGTGAACACATGTTTGGTCCGCTACCACACTCAGTCCTCTGGTTAGTTATAACGTTTATGTTAATTATTTTAATTATCTGTATTTACAGTTTATTGATGTGTTATTTACGTCTAAATTGATCGGTAAGTTCTTAAAAAACTATTTTACATCAGTTTTTTAAATATTGTGAAATCTAACCGAAATCCACAGTCCCCTAGCAACAGTCCTCCGTCTGAAAACGCAGCAGGGGACTGTTTAACGCAACAGGGGACTGTGTATTTTGCTTATTTGTTATTGTTTTTCATGTATTGTTTGTGTGAATTTATCCGCTAGTCTGTTTTATTAATGTAAGAATCATCAAAGTAAAATAAGTTTTCAATATTTCAAGGATACAGACCCTAGAGCCAAGCTTACCCGACACCATACCGAGATATCCCGGACGTCAGCCTGTACTAGATTAGAATGGCTCTCAAGCAGCTTAAAAACAACAAGGCGGCGGGCGATGACGGAATCACAACAGAGCTTCTGAGAGCGGGCGGTAAGCCGATACTTAAAGTCCTCCAGAAACTTTTCAATTCAGTCATCCTTGAGGGCTAAAGGCATGCCGCACTGCCCCATGGGGCAGAAGCGATGTGATGCTGTTTTTCAATAAAACTCTCTTGAAGAACTAAAGACCCATCTCGCTTCTGAGCCATAACTATAAGTTGTTTTCGAGAGCCATTACGAATCGTCTCGCGCGCAGGTTCGACGACTTCCAACCTCCTGAAAAAGCCGGGTTCCGGAAAGGCTACAGTACCATAGACCACATTCATACGCTGCAGCAAGTTATACAGAAGACCGAAGAGTATAACTTGCCACTTTGCTTGGCGTTCGTGGACTATGAGAAAGCCTTTGAGACCTGGGCGGTGCTGCAGTCTCTTGAGACCTTAGAAGACCTGAACACAATGCTCGAAGATCTCAGTAATGCTTCTCAAAGAGTTGATTTTAAGATGAACATGGATAAGACGAAAATCATGTCCAATGCTCATGTTGCACCTGCTCCATTTAATGTTGGGAACATTACACTCGAAGTTTTTGACCACTATGTTTACCTGGGAGATACTTAGGTAAGTCCAACTTTGAGAAAGAGATCTCTCGTCGAATCCAGCTAGGATGGGCAGCGTACGGGAAGCTCCGGCATATATTTGCGTCCGAAATAATTACCTCAATGTCTCAAGACGAAAGTCTTTGACCAGTGTGTGTTGCCAGTAATGACTTATGGAAGTGAGACGTGGTCTTTTACTATGGGTCTCATAAGAAGGGTAAAAGTCACCCAGCGAGCAATGGAGAGAGCGATGCTTGGTATTTTCCTGTTCCATCGAATCAGAAATGATGAGATCCGAGAACTAAAACAACCGACATCGCTGGAAGGATTGCATCATTGAAGTGGCAGTTGGGGCGGAAAGGTTCTCGAATGGCGACCGCATACCGGACGACGTTCCGCGGGCAGGCCCCCTACAAGGTGGATGGTGGACCGACGATCTCGTCAAGGTCGCGGGAAGCCGCTGGATGCGGGCAGCGCAGGACCGATCGTTGTGGAGATTCTTGGGGGAGGCCTATGCCCAGCAGTGGGCGTCGTTCGGCTGACATGATGATGATGACATATTTCAATTAATACTGAATAAAGAATTAATTATTAATATTATAATAATAAGACTTTATGTTGATCTCAGTGAGTACAAAATGATTCTAGCACTAACGGTTCATTTTTGATATAAATGTTTAAAGAAAGTAATGTTTTCTGTTATATTTTTATAAAGAAACTGTTGATTATTGACGCGAAAATATGTCATTAAAATAATAAATGATTAAATGATGTAAAATGACTTTTTTAAGTAGGTACAACAACACTTAACAGCCCTTTGTCACGCTAAAATCAGTCCCCTGCTGCCTCGAACAGTCCCCTGTCATGATTTTTTGGAAAATCGCTAATTACTCGGAATATACGTATAAATTCAGTGGGCCTCCTTATCTAACTAAAATAATAATTAATTTCCTTCGAAATAGGACACGGTTTTTTGACAAATGTTAAAAATAATTACCAGGACAGCATTTGTATGGGACCTGTACGAGATTACAGAGAAATGCCCATATTTTTTGCAAGCCGGTACACATTGGGCACTTTGATAACGCGCATTCTGAGAACCTCTGTCAATCTCGTACATTTTTGATATTTCGTACACATTGAACCACGCGCCGCCTCAGACGCGAGCTGTCAGTTTTAGGTGATTCTTACACTGAACCGCACCGAACACCGCTCCGGTTTACGGTAGTGCTCTTCTTAACTTTGGCTGTAGAATCTTGATTTGCATACAAAACCCGCAGTGTATATCACACTCGCGCCGCATATCCGTCCGGTGTTAGGCATATCCACCCTACATGCGTAAATTGTTAGCTATGTTAAGTTATATGATCGAAGGTTAAGACATAATAATGTCCATAAAATTGTTATCTAAATAATAGATGTCTTAAATGCAACCTATTATTGGAATTGCACATGGATCTTGTGGTGATTATACTTTTGATATTATTCCTTTGGTTGGTTAGTGCTAGTAATAAGTATTGATTTATAATAACAACTTACGCTATGCGAGTAGCTACCTAGATACTATTTATAAGCTATCGTATCGTATCGTATCAGACCAGTGTCCTTTATGGTCTTGCTGTGCGACCTACACGCCCACTGACTCCCATTAATTTGCGTAATATTTATGATAAACGTATTATCTTTCATCTGTTTATTTAACACACATAGAGACAAAAATATTTTGGAATTAATCGACTAAGGCCCGCTTTCACCAACAGTCGGTTGTTAACCATTGGTTAGTTAGTTGGTTAACCAATCACGTGCGTTAACCAACCAACCAACCATCCGACGCGACGGTTAAACCACGGTTAACGCACGTGATTGGTGTTCGTATAGGCTAACCAACAGTTAAAGTAACCGACTGTTCTTGAACCCAGCCGGCCTAGCATGAGCGGCTTTTATCACGCGATATGATAAGCACGTCATGCTGTTTCTATGTATTTGTATGAAATAGGTGATACCTTTCGTAGCGAGCGTCAGTGTCGCTCGCGCGACACTTCGCGACACGCGCTTCAGGGGTAGGTATTATAGGGGAAATTGTTACTGGTGCTTGCTGCTGCGGTTGGGTTAGGTGCGGTTGGGTGTAAATCATGGCAGCTCCATCACAGAATAAATATTAGTACCTTATGGCTCCATGACGGACGACGCGCGCGACGTGCAGCCTCGTCGTGTCGCCCAGATCGAACGCGTACCTACCTTTAGTTTTAACAAGCGTTTCGATTCCGAACGCGCCTTTGCCCGAATGGTCACATTTTTGTAACAAAAAGTAGCCTACGTCTTTTCACCAGATTAACCACCAATAGAAGATAGGTAGCACAAGATCGTAAAGCAAGCTATATCAGCTACCCATAACACTACTTGTTGACCACGACCACTTCTACAAGAGTAATACAATACGATACGATCTAGATGAGGTTTATATACCTACAAAAACCATTTTACCTAGTTAGGTATTCATCGAATCTGTAATAGACCTGTTTTCTTTTATAGATATTTCTTTTGTGTGCAATAAAGCGTATTTTATTTATTTAGACATAAAAATATGTATGTATACCGTGTTTAATCCATACTTCCTTAATATAATATTATAAATGTGAAAGTGCGTCTGTTTGTTTATTTGTCCGTCTTTCACGTCAAAACGGAGCAAGCAACGGATCGACGTGATTTTTTTAATGGAAATAGGTAGTTTGGGAGCTGGAGAGTAACATAGGCTACTTTTTATCCCGGAAAAACATCACATTCCCGCGGGATAACGACGTGTAGTGTAGTCCACACGCGCGATGCCGCGGGCGGAAGGCTAGTCTATACTAATATTATAAAGAGGAAGATTTGATTGTTTGTTTGTTTGCATCGAATAGGCTCCGAAACTACTGGAATGATTTTGAAAATTCTTTCACCATTAGCTACATTCTTCTCGAGTGACATAGGCTATATTTTATCCCGTTACCACGCGGGTGAAACCGCGAAGATCCGCTAGTATAACATAATATTGTTAATCACACCATGCTACAGTATGAACACAAGTTAAAATGAAATAATTTTGTTTTTCATTCTACGTTGTTAGTAAAATTGGTATTATGTTAAGTCAATGTATTAAATTGAACCCTTCTAACCAAAAACCATTTCGCAGCGAGTGTGTCGGTCAGATAAGCTATCATGCTATTATCTTGTTTGTCATCGGTTTACCTCGATCTAGTTCCGTTATTCTATCTAAAATAGTCTTATAGCGATAGCTAACACGGAAATATGGACAATTCGTTTCGGTAAATAGACGAAAATAATCCAGTTTACGTAAGGGTTAAGTTTGTCCTAATAACAAAGTTTTGTTTGTACTAATCACAGAACAAGATTTCTTGTACTGTGCTGGCTGTGGTACTTACTAATCGATTAGGATAAGCTGTAAAAATTACATTTTAATGTCAAGCTTTTTGGCTGACTGTACTTTAATATTGTACCTTTTGTCATTTAAACCAAACCTGTATGTAAATTTTCAGCTCAATCGGAAGTAGGTCAAATTTAGCTTGCAAGATTTGAACCGAACGGAAATACCTAGACTAGATACACTAATTTAATAAAATGCTTTTAAATAGATAAGTAGTAATATCACCATCATCATCATCAGCCCGTTTTCGTCCACTGCTGGACATAGGCCTCTTAATTTACGCCACTGAGCTTGGTGTTCAGTTCTTCGCAGCCAGCCCCCGCCTGCCATCTTTCGTAGGTCGTCGCTCCACCTGGTAGCAGGGTGCCTGCCTACGCTGCGGTTGCCTAAACGTGGTCCCCACTCCAGAACTCTTTTGCCCCAACGGGGCCGTCGGTTCTTCGAGCGATGTGACCAGCCCACTGCCACTTTAGCTTGCTTTTTCCTCGAGCTATGTCGGTGACTTTGGTTCTCTGTCGGATAATAACCTCGTTTCTTATTCTATTCTTCAGAGAAACGCCGAGCATAGCCTTCTCCATAGCTCGCTGGGCGACTATAAATTGGTTTACTAGTCCCACCGTGAGTGTCGACGTTTCGGCTCCGAAAGTCATTACGGGTAGGCGCTCTGGTCAAAGTCTTTGGTCTCCAGGCTTTGCGGAATTAACGACGTGAAGACTCGACGAAGTTTGCCAAATGCCTGCCCATCCCAGCCAGACTCTTCTATTAGTTTCACTCTCGAAGTTGTTTTTACCCATTTGCAAGGTTAACCCGAGGTAAACGTATTCTCGAACAACTTCGAGGGGTGCAATATTGATGATAATCGGTCGCGGGTCTATTAGCGAGTTGTGCATGATTTTTGTTTTGTCGATCTTCATGCTAAGACCTATCGTTTCGAAGCATCAGCTAAGCTGGACAGCATTCGTTGAAGGTCTTGAAGCGACTCCGCCATCAGGACAATATTATAGGTAGGTGAGAGATGTATTCGCCATTAAGGCTAGGATTCCCGACCGAAATAGGCACGCTAACGCTTGCTCGGCCGCGTCGCGCAGACGCAGCAGCAGCCGGCAGTGAACTGTGAACTCGCGAGCGCCCCGCCAAACGAAAATCCTTGAAATTCAATTAAAAATTAAATAAATTTTTTACACACTAGTTACAAAAAATGTGTACTTTTTCACAACTACTGATGGTCACACCACACACTACATTCACATCACATCATACTGTCGTAATTCTTGTAACTTGTGTGTAAACACTGTAAAAAAAGCACTACAATTGAAACACGATTGAGATACGATTATGACTTAACGTTAGCATACTCGACACCCAGGAAGTACCTAAATATTAAAAAAGTTTGCGATTCATGTGATCTGGACAGGTCAGTATCCTTTAACTCGGTTCAATGACCCCTGATTGCACGCATCCAACCAGACGCTTGCATTGTCGCATCAACTGGCCATCACATACTAATGCGTGCTTTGAATAGTTTAGAATCGAGACATATATTATACAACTCGCTGCTACCTGTTTTACCCGTGTGGTACTTACCTGTTCCCGTGCGAATATTAGGATGAAATATAGCCTTTGACTTGAGGAATAATTTAGCTTTCTACCGTTGAAAGATTTTTTTTTTAAATCGGTTCAGTAGTTTCAGACCTGTTTCCGTTAAGAATTTTTTTTTAAGTTAGGCTTTTGCCGATTCTCCCAGCGGTGGACAAAAAGTGGGGGACTACGGGAATGAAGCGTTTCAGAGATTACCTCAAACATCTTGAGGTAATCTCTGAAACGCTCAATCTCTGGAATTTGATTTGAAATTTCTATTTACCGTGTTCATAGCGAAAAAGCACTGTCTTCATATTACACATGTTCAGTATAACTATCTACTACTAGTATAAAAATCGAGACATTTTTAAATACAACACCATTTAAGAACCCTCTAAATAACTTGTCACCTAGTCCAACACAGACATTTTATTTTCAAAAAATATATATTCTTTAATGTTTTTGTGTCCCTTGGGATTTGAACCCATGCATGAACCCAGGCAGTCCAACACTTTAAAAAAGGCTTAACCAATATACTAAAGTCGTTGTCAAATCATACAACATTACAATCAAATTGGCGCATTAAAATTATCATACAAAAGTCATGAATTAGCTCAAATAATAATGCCTGGATTATGTTGAAAAAAAAAGAAACATCGTGATAATAATATAATACGACATTATTATTTACATATACATAGTCAATACTAGTAAGATTTCCATTGACACCATTTTGTGACTTCTTCTGAACGCCCTTAACCTGGATTTAACTCTATTTTGGCTTCGTGTACATTTTATTTAATTTGGCAACACATTAAATAATAAAATTGTGTTTCATCGTCTAGGTCTTGTTTTTTTACCTTTTCAACTTATTATTTTTGATGGTCGATTTCTATTCTCACTGCAGTTCACTCCGTTCCTTCCAAACCTTAGTTCCTATCCTCTCACAACTATGTAGTTGTATGTAGGATAATCTGTCCTGTGGATCTTCACCTGGGGCTTTGCATCGAGCTGTAAAAGTAATAATGTAATCGAAATAGCGCTATAATTGTACCTACTTATTATATTTGTATTAGTGTATCGCGCTATAGCTCCATCCTTTAATCAAAATCACTTAAGAGTATTGTGAAGCAAACGGTCTTCATACAAACGGCGAACCACACTGAATTTTCGGTATGTTGTGGAAATGCATAAAAACTAGGGCAGCACTTTTTTTTTCATATACATTGTAGATTTGAAACTATTGGCATTTCTTTGTTTTGTATGATATCACTATAGTCCAAATATTTCAAAATCTATGATAAATATGTATAACAAAACAAAACGTACAGCCCTAGTTCTTATACATTTCAACAACATACTTACCGAAAATTCATTGGTGTTTAAGGTTTAGAGGGTGAAAAACGTTATCGCCGTTGGTATGGAAACCGTTTGCTACACAATCCTCTTAAATATTGCGAAGATAGCTGATGGTAGACCCCCAGTACTCGATTTTGGTCTATTTTTTTTAATCAATATAATATTGTAAAACAAGAATAGGATAAAGAAAGGTATATTGATGACTAGCATTCCGCCCGCGGCTTCGCCCGCGTGGACTACACGACGTTATCCCGCGGGAATGTGATATTTTCCGGGATAAAAAGGAGCCTATGTTCCTCTCCAGGCTACAAAGTATCTATGTCCCAAATTTCAGCCAAATCCGTTCAGCCGTTTTCGCGTGATTGAGTAACAAACATCCAAACATCCAAACATCTAAACTTTCACATTTATAATATTAGTAGGATATAAGTAATTTGGTGATATTCTTCTAAACGGATTACCACAAAGTTCCCTATGCGAGCTCATTCATGAGTCAGCGCTAGCGAGTTTCTACAAGTGTGAGAAAGATAGACATATATCACGCGCTACGCTTCAACGCGCCTGTGTTAAATAAACAATTTTTTTATAAAATATCACCAAATTACTTATATCATCAATATAATATCTTTCTTTACCCTACTAGTTATATCAAAAGTTTCTCATAAATAAGAAATTAAAATTATTCAGTATCTTCCGTCATACCTGCTCATAGTGCTCATACACTAAGGATAAACATCATCTTCTTCGTTTTATTACCAACCAGCTGAGCAAAATTTATTCATTTCAGATTAGTTAAATTAGTCGTCTAAGAAACGAACCGTTGCAAAGGACTTAGGTGTTGACGAAACCTTCCTAGTGCAATTGCCTGCAACGACTTGCAATCTTCGCGTGGTTGCATTATACTATTACCATTTGAGGTTGCAATTGAACTCTCTTTACGGGGTTAATTGTTTGTCCATCAATTAAACTATCTGAAATAATCAACTCATCAGTATTGTGTTACCAGATATCCGACTTGTCGGATATCTGGTAACACAATACTGATGAGTTGATGTCACATATACCTACATGTGTGAATAGAATAGTATTATTTGCGTCTAGAATACTTACATACTTTACTTCATTTATCATAAAGTTTCATTGTTTGTATGCCTTTTCCGTTATTTACAGTGTCTAGGACTCTAGGTAGGTATATCAGATACAAAGCTTTCTTTATTATAACGTTCGGTTAATGTCGCAATTAGTCGGTAATTCGGTTCGTATGAATCAATTCATGACAAGTGGTGTGCAAATCGGGTTATCGATTTGTGCTTGTGACACGGTTGGGGCCGTCGACCCTTGCAGCGATGCACTCGTGGCACTTGATGTCTGCCTGACCCTTTACGAGTGGCTTTTCAGTTACAAGCTCATAGATATTTTTCATGGAACAATTATTTGCCTCCGTCCGCAATGAAACTTTTGTTCCTTTGTTTTTGGAAATCCTACAACCTAACCTGCCTTGAACAATTTTACTCTCAAGTTTACCTAGCTTCTGTCAACCGCAATAGCTTTCAGTTAGTTGTACTTACAACGTTTGTTAATTTAAAAGTCTTTAGAAGCCAGTGATGGATCCACATCTTCAATTTGTCATTATTAAAAGCGATGTTTGATGCCAACGATAAATCCAAAACTCAATTGTTACGTTTATAGAAAACTACCTGCTCCGCCTCGGTTTAACCCGCGTTGTATCCGTTCCCGTGGGAATAAATGAATAAAATAACCTATGTCACTCAGGAAAAATGAAGCTTCCTTCTGGTGAAAGAATTTTGGACATCGGTTAAGTACTTACCTAGAAGTTCCAAAAATTATTTTCAACACCTAAACAAACTTTACCTCTTTATAATAAGTGTAGATTCTTTGTCTTACTTTAGATTTAAACAGATTCTTTTTCGTCTTCCTTCCTTATGGCCCAGTGATTTCTTTGGAAGCTTAAAGGTATTTCTGTTAAAATCCTACTTAATATTATAATTATAATCTAATAATATTCTTCTCCAAGGCCTCCCGCTGTAGGGTTTGCGAACCGATGGCGTAGCTTCTATGACGTTCACAAGTATTGTAAATAACAATCTAAATTGAATAAACAAATTTGAATCTTGAATCTAAAATGTGAAAGTTTATATGTTTGGATGTTTGTTACTTAATCACGCCAAAACAGTCAAAGGAATTTGGCTGAAATTTGGGACATAGATACCTACTTTGTTGCCTGGAGAGGAACATAGGTTACTTTTTATCCCGGAAAAATATCATATTCCCGCGGGATGACGTCGTGTAGTTCACGCGGTCGGAACCGTGGGCGGAAAGCTAGTTCTGTTCAACAACTTAACTCTAACAACAGACTATACGTT
The DNA here is from genome assembly GCA_949710035.1 of Crambus lathoniellus. Lineage (NCBI taxonomy): Eukaryota > Metazoa > Arthropoda > Insecta > Lepidoptera > Crambidae > Crambus > Crambus lathoniellus. Next base: position 9,365,747 of record OX453305.1, on the reverse strand, counting down.
AGGCTTCGGAAATGGGCTTATGAATGCCAAACCTCGAAAATATGCGAAGTGAAATAATTTTGAAACGACATCATTTCAGCTTTCAGTGAAACTTTTGTGGCATTATTAACTACGTCATGACGACTCGTTATTCACCAGTTAATGCCTATCGGTTTGTCACATTGTCTTCGGTACTCTGTATTGCTGTGCTTTTTTTTTCAGGAGTTAGTATTTGCTTGTGTATGTTATAGTCATTGGTTGATATTATTATGCAGTCTTTGCCCGGTATGACTGGTTTATTCTATGTTTGACCAAAGCCCTTAGGCAAACAGCGAATTAAATCCAATTTTTGGCCTTCCATTGAAGTATTTTTTGACAAACCTAAAAGTTCCTAACTTTTCAGTCAAACATCGAAAGTTAAACTATCTAAAATTAGTACTTATAAGTAGCTTTGCCTATTCAATCCTAGAAGCTACTGACAGACTCGTCTAGAAGTACCGCTAATTTAGTATTTTACTACTGCATAATACTATTATTTGCTACATAGGTTATATAGTTTGAGTGACATGATTTCATACCCCTCGGCGTCATTTTCTCAGTATAGTGTATTTAATTGATCCCCAAACTAATGTTAGTTTAGCTTGTAGGTAACCTATTAACTAACCCACAAAAATACTAACTTAATACTGAAATGGACACTAAACCATTTTGTCTGCATTTCAGTATTTTAGGTGCTAACTACTATTTTTAGTGGATCAATTAATTATTTATCGTAATCAATTGGTTAAACTGATTTAAGCGGTGCTTAATTGCCATGCCAATAATAAAATTGATTAATAAGATTTTAAAGCCACAGTTGTATTTACCTTTCGCCAATCTCCCCACTTTCTCGGTTTCACTCGGCGCCCGCTACGCTACACATGCACATCTGAGGTCTCTTATTATCTCACAATGTTTAATGAGTCATCTCGGAGGTTGCTGTGGGAGGCGGGACAGTTTGGGTCACGAATTTCACGGGTTGGTTTGGTATCTTCCACGGAACTTGGGTTAGAATTTGCAAGTTGACACGCGTAGAAGACCCTTTCCTCAGAACACCAAAACATTCAAACATAGAAAAATGGAAAATGAAGTATTTAGAAAAAATCGACCCGTCTCACAACTAGCTCCGATGGGACTCGAACCCACGACCTTTCGCTTTCCGGGCGACTGCTCTAACCACTGAGCTACGGAGTCGTTACGAGAAGCGTCGAATTTATCCAATACTTCTTACACGCTGTATAGTCAGCGTTAATTTCATCAATGTGGAGACATTACAACCCTCACACGCGAAAGAAATACCTTTCCAGGTATTTGGCAATCGCTAAAGATGAAATTACTATTGCAAGTTATTTTAATTTTTAGTTTTTTGCATTGACAATGCAATTTTTATAATAGAAAAATGGAAAATGAAGTATTTAGAAAAAATCGACCCGTCTCACAACTAGCTCCGATGGGACTCGAACCCACGACCTTTCGCTTTCCGGGCGACTGCTCTAACCACTGAGCTACGGAGTCGTTACGAGAAGCGTCGAATTTATCCAATACTCCGTAGCTCAGTGGTTAGAGCAGTCGCCCGGAAAGCGAAAGGTCGTGGGTTCGAGTCCCATCGGAGCTAGTTGTGAGACGGGTCGATTTTTTCTAAATACTTCATTTTCCATTTTTCTATTATAAAAATTGCATTGTCAATGCAAAAAACTAAAAATTAAAATAACTTGCAATAGTAATTTCATCTTTAGCGATTGCCAAATACCTGGAAAGGTATTTCTTTCGCGTGTGAGGGTTGTAATGTCTCCACATTGATGAAATTAACGCTGACTATACAGCGTGTAAGAAGTATTGGATAAATTCGACGCTTCTCGTAACGACTCCGTAGCTCAGTGGTTAGAGCAGTCGCCCGGAAAGCGAAAGGTCGTGGGTTGGAGTCCCATCGGAGCTAGTTGTGAGACGGGTCGATTTTTTCTAAATACTTCATTTTCCATTTTTCTATTATAAAAATTGCATTGTCAATGCAAAAAACTAAAAATTAAAATAACATTCAAACATTACCATTGTACGATTTTCTCGATTTCTTCGATCGATTATTTGTACGATTTATTCGCGTTGCAATGGCAACATTCCTTCGATTCCACACTGCATTCAGTTGAGTACTAAATAAATGCGTGACATGCTCCCATGTAACCTCTTTCAGGTGTTCTGCGGTGCCTACCTACGGGCTGTGTTCGTCCCCAACTCAGTTGTTGTAAGTGTGCCGTCGATGTATGTAGGTTAACATCGGACTGCGCTCGATACGCCACCGCTGCCGCCGATGTCGACCACCTAACCTAGATCAGGGTGTAGAGAGATCGCTTATGAAATCTGGCGCACGCTGACTGCATAAATGAAATGCCAATTTATATTACCATGTTTGATACACATTTCTTAAGTATTATTACAAAACCTGGTAAGCTTAATTGGAAGAAATTTGAAAAACTAGTTGTATTCTGTAGGATGACTGGATGACAAAGGAAAGCATTAGAGTTGCCAAAAATTTACTCTACCTATATCTACCAACCCCCTAGAGACCTGTAGGTGCTATTAACCCAAAAAGCTAATTGTTGAGATGTTAAATAATGTAATCGGTGTTCAATGGTGAAAATTGTTTTTTACTTAAACTAAAATGAAACTTATGTTGAAAGGATAATTATTATGAAAACTCATTACTTAACTGAAATGTTAATGAAACTGCTTAAAATTTGCTGGCATTAGCAAGGGATGGTAATTGTTCTGTATCAGAGTGCAAGTCATTAAAAATGTACACCAGTAAAGTCAGAATGCAAGTACATTTAGGGGGTGTCGGCGGAAAAAAAACTCACCGAAAAAAACACACCGAAAACTCTTCATCGTGGGTATATTGTCGGCAATCGTAAAAAGGAAACAAAAAGCGAGTTTGCCTTGAAAGTCCTGTAGAACACGTGATAGGTTAAAAATTTCGTGGTTATTTTTTTTTTCAAACCAGAGAACCAAGAGTTTTCGGTGAGTTTCGACTGGATCCCATTTAGAGCCTGTTTCACAATGTCTATGATTAACTGTTACTGGACCAATTGGCCATACAAAACAAGTAAATTTGAAAGTATCTCCTAATCGGACGTTGTGAAACAGGCACTTATAGTCTTAGTCATACTTGCATGATTTTCCGCTTTTCAAAATTAAAAATGTTTCATCATCATCATCATCATCATTTGAGCCGTACGTACGACGCCCATGCCCATGCTGGAAATAGGCCTCCCCCAAAAATGTTTAGTACTAAAATTCTATTCCGAAACTACCTAACCATTGTGAATGGTAACAAGCAGTATTAACACGCATTACTTTCAACTATAGTACTGCTGTGCCGGTCACCTACAATACAACACTAGCGTATCATGCAAGCTGTGTTCTTTCAAAACTACCAACTCAGCTCATAGATACAGTGAAATTATGTCACATTCACCATTCGTGTACTGGTTAATGTAATACAAATTGCAACAACGGTGATGTTTCGCGTACATTACGATTCAGGTTAACCGAAAATTTTGCCACAAGAGAGAGTTACCTCGCAAAAGTAGAGTAACGGATGAACGATGAACTCGTCAAAGAAAAAAAATATAATTGAAATGGATACCTATTGGTTTCTGAACGGGTGATAAACGATTTTTATGCGCTCTTAAATTTTAGGGTTACTGTGTGTTAAATTGTTGATACTAAATTCTTCCTATTTTGTTTCAAACAGGAACTTGTATCTATTGTTATTATTGTTTTGATAAATTTGTAAATAGACTGGTGAATGTAATTAAAGTTACTAATGTGTTTCAGTAAATTGATATAGATATAATTTTTTCTCTCTCATGCTCTGAAATGTTAACATTTGTATTTCCTCGCATTTCGTGAAAAAAGTTTTATACAAGCCTTGTTCTGGAATCTGGAAGCTATTTGCATTGCTAGCTTCCAGTACTCGGCTGTAATGTACTATAACTGCCTCTGTGGTCTAGTGGTACACATCACCGGTATCAGACCCAGAGATCCCGGGTTCAATTTCCAGAGGGTACATATTGTATTCGGTTTGGTTGGTGGTAGGACTTGTTCTAAGTCCGCCTGGCTATATCTAAGTCTGACGCCACATTACAATGTTGTTTTCAGCATTGTTGTGTTCCGGCAGTTAGACGTAAGATAGCCAGTTACTCAGTGGTTGAGGATTCCTAGAGTAGTGCGCTTCCACTTACAGCCTTATCGTCACTTAACATCAGGTGTGCTGAAGGCTAAGTGCTAACCCATTGTAGATAAAAAAATATTTTTATAAATATATCGGTACTGTAGCTGTATTAAGCTAACGAATTTCTTAAATTACTTAGGTACTTACGTAAAATTTGCCGATAGTCAAGATTCTAGGACCTAAATCAGGTTCTTTTATTCGTCTGCCTAGCATCACGCCTTTCAGTTTTAAATTTTCAGCTATGCGCTGTCGTTTTGTTCTTATTTTACTCTTACAAAACAGTTCTTCTCTTTTATTTACGCGAACAGTTGTTACAAGAAATTAAATTGCTAACGAAACGCGAAACGTCCAAAAAAGATATTACTTATCTTAAATTGGAACTCAAATTGAAATTCGCTTCTAAGAGTTTATCGTTCAAATGAATGCTCGTAAAAGTGTGAAGACTTGGCCCGATTTCACACAGGTTAACTTTCAATCAATCTTCTTATTATTAACTGCGCTTACGTTAAGTTATTTAAAGTAAATAAGCTAATCTAATAAGAACACCGTCTGTCTATTTAGACATTTTATCTTATTGAAGATAGTAGGCAAATTTAATTAACTCCTAATGTATAACTTTTATGGTGCTTCTCGTTATCATTATTTGCGTCTGAGCATACTCATGCTCCAGAATGCTAATTTCTCTTGTGCTTGTTTGCTTGTGCTTTGCAGTTGAAAAATTTAACGAACCAAAAGGCTAGTTTTATTTACTTCACACTCACAGCTTTACAGAATTGAGCAACATCACATAAAATAATTTTGCCCATTCGCATTTACGTTGATGATTTATTTTTGTCTGAATTTTAATGTCACTTCAAGGACTTTGGATATTCGGGCTTGCGAAATCTTCTCAAAAGCCTACCATTAGTCTGCACACCAAATTCCAACTAATTAGTTTATAAGTGTAGGTACAGATTTTTGGTGCTAAATACTTCTTTGCGTATCTTAAACTTCTAATTGGGTTTTGTATAGGTTCCGGTCCAGTTTATGGAAGTGTAGCAATGTCAATGAGTTGAGTGGCTGTAATAGAAACACAGGAATGCGTTCCGCTACTGTTCGGCGCGGCTGCAGCTGGTTCGCCTCTGTCTCGATACGGCCAATTGTGCGCGCCGATTTCAAAACGAAAGTACCGCGCATCTAGGACGGTGAACGTATTTCTCGCCGAGATCTCTTGCAATTTACCAGCCAGTACTTTGTTGGAGAATGTGGCGTAGTCAGATAGTTAGATATTCATAACTTGAAATAGCTCGTTTTGCAAGTTTCTAATGTCGCGGATTTATGTGTTTATCCCTACTGTATATCTTGATACTGTCAGTCAAAGATCTTGGGAGAGTTGCAAGTTTGCAACTACACCGGCGAACTTGCAATAACAATATTTTATAAGATTCATTTATGTACTTAAATCATTACTAATCTACCGAAAACATAGAAAAAGTTAAGTTTTCTATATTTTGATGAGACACATTAAACATTGTAGTAGGAAGAGAAATGCGATCAGCATGAGACAAACAAGGTGCTTAAAGTTTTCTCTAGTTTGCTATGGCTAATTTACTTATTGGATCCAAATAGACGTTCACATGAATATATCAGTAAGTACTTGAATAAACTCGATTATTGTATTAGAAGGTTGTTTCGAAATAGTGAATGGGGCATGAAATTGTTGGATCATTGAATCGCTGTACTCCGGCGGCGATTTATATTGCATCGAGCCCGCAAGCTGTTATATCACCCGAGATATCGTAACTTTTGCTCGTTACTTTTGTTCACTGTACTAATAGAAAGTGCACCAACCACTCGCCTTTCTTATTATTTATCACTGAATAATCCATTTTAACCGTTGATTTTCTTAACTAAAGTCTTTCGTCATCTTAATCATGCTCATTGTTTTAATATTTATTTCCGTTTTGTTTGGTTTGTATTCAGTTATTGTGGCCAAAATTTATTGGTTTCTGTTTCTCCGGAACTTACGTAATGTGATGACTCTCATCGCAGCACAGTTCTCCACAATCTGGTCGCGAGCATACGCTTCAGGTCCACCAACTATCGATGTGTTAATGAATCTTTGTGATATACGGGTCTATCTAGACGTGCGTTCTCTCAACCTACTTCTTGAATGCCGCTTCACTGTAAACAAAAACCAACGTTAGTGATGAGTACATAAAGATTAAATCGTTATTTATTCGCGGGTGTTCTCAATCTGACAATTAGGAACCACTTCTGTCGTGTCTCACGATTATGATTCTTAAGCTCGTGGAAAACGGCATAGATTTAAGATTAATATGAAATGTTTGAACGTTGTACACTGCACTGTACATGTTCCATTCAACCATGAACTCCTTCGAGGAGCGTCCCGCGTTGAGACCTCAATTTTTTAAACTCTCGCTTGTTGGTCAATCAGCGTGACATTTGTATGGTAAACGCTTATATTGTTATAAAGCGGTCATTGCAAAAGCGCTTCTTGCTTTATGACGATTTTATAATTTTTAAACCCACTTCTGATGTTCTAAGTTCATTAATCAAAATTACGTGGATGTTTACATTACGTTGTGGTTATGTATTACCTATGTAAACATGAAATAAGTTTATGTAGAGTAATAGTATCCTTCGTATTATTATCAATGTACCACATTTTATATGTGCGGTATGTCGGTCTGTAAAAGCAAACAGTGTCAAGGCGGCTTATATTGATTTCAAGTTATAATGAGTACTAATGGGTACACAATGATTTTAATAATACATGACATTCGTCGCATTATAAATAAACATTATTGTTTTTATTAATCATTCATTACTAAAGATAAAGTTGTGTATGCATTTGTCCACCTTTTAGAGTATCTTTGGGTTGAATATTTCTTGTAGTTTAATGATTCATTGAAATACTACAATGACTTTTGTTTAACATTCTTCTTGTTCAGGAAGAGTTCGTAGTTAACAAATAAAATGATAAGTTTCTAAGCTACAAGTACGACTTTCTTAAAACTGTTTTAAAAAAAACTATTGGATAGAGAACGGTTTTATAATCGGGTGTCTTGATTTTTCTTTGTTGTGAATTTTATGGACGATGCTATTATGTAACTTTTTACTGCTTAATTTTCAGCATATCGAAAGAGGATATTTTATTTTATATTTCGTCATTGTTACTTGTTTGCGAGGTATATAATTTCTTATTTTTCTTTGTTTTTGTCACAGATATTACCACAAGTTTGCTGAGCGTTATAAAAGTGTAAGTACAATTAAGTATTTTTATTTTGAACCTAATAGAAAGTAGCCAGTGGTTCCCACGGCTACTCGGATCAGTAGCCCTAAGACACGGGCCGTGTAAGAGATTGTGTAAGCGCAATGTAAAGTCGCCCATGTCATTGCTCAATCAGATGCATCTCGTGCTCGTTTCGAGGCGCTATGCGTGAGAGTTCAATTTCTTAATAGGAGAGAAGTCGAGTGGCGGCGGCGTTAGAAAGTCCTCCGATGCAGGAAGCGCAGTGGTGGCTGCGGTGCACGTGCAACAGCCGGGGGCGGCGGCCGATGCACTTTCATGTGGTGACGTCACGCTGTACCTTTCGTCAGCGTCACCGCAGCCCGTAAGAGCTGTTACGCAATTGCACCGCGCCGCTCAACTTTCCAATTTCGACAACGCGCTATTGTGTAGCGCTTTCAAATTTTACTATACCATCGCCAGCTTGTTGGCGCTTTCTTACGTTTCTCCCTCTCTCCTCACGACTGAAAATATTCTGAATGTGATGCGCAAGCGCAACGTCGAGATGCACTTTCACTATAAATTTCGCCTTTCGATCCGCGAGAAAGAAATAAAACATTAAATTAGCCTTTTTTCGGTCTGCTATATTTGGTGACAAGTAACAATTTCCAAATGAAACGGCTATCATTCTCTACGTAACATCGGAAATCGAACTTTGTTTATCAATTTCTTATTTTAAAAGTAAAATAGATGAATTCTTTGATTTCATTTCTGGTGCACGTGTTCATTATTTTGTTTAGTAGTATGTTAAGTACATACTACTAAACAAAATTTATTTGTATTATTTAGTAAAAATTAAACTATAATTTTGTAAGATCTCCAATAAATACAGCTTTATCGGTTTCTCCCTTCGCTTCGTTAGTGTGAAACTAAACTACCTAACTAGACAAGACATGCATTCGCGCCGACCTGCAGGGTTTTCACCAATCTCTTGCAAGCTTTCTATAGCCAGTGGGAATTAGAGACCCTCTGATACGATCGTTCTTACTCTTATGTATAAGTCATAGTTAAACTAAATAACAAAAAATTTAATTGAATGAATACTTTAACAAAGTTTGACTCTAGTGTCGTTTCTTATGGTCTGGGAAGGCAGTTCTTAACAAAACCTCTTCTAATCCCGTGACGTAAAAGGTGACTTATGCTGTGAATAACTTTCATAAGTCGGGTAGTAAAACGTCTCCTAAAAACTAAATTTTACAAGGCCATTCGCCCTCCCAAGCTTGATGATTATGGCTACATCTAACAAATAGAAATAAATAAAAAACCTCTTCTAATCCCGTGACGTAAAAGGTGACTTATGCTGTGAATAACTTTCATAAGTCGGGTAGTAAAACGTCTCCTAAAAACTAAATTTTACAAGGCCATTCGCCCTCCCAAGCTTGATGATTATGGCTACATCTAACAAATAGAACTTAATAACTCTACGTTCCTGTTAGTTTCTTTTATTCCACTTTAGTGAAAATAACTCAAATTAGTTGCTTTCGAAAAAGTCGATAAAATGTTACGGTTTGCATAAAAATGTATGTGTTAGATAAACGATAATCGATCACGTTCGATTTGATTATATCTATCGCATTGGTAACAGATATGGTCGAGGTAAAGGTGTGTGTGACTATAACAATTTAAAGCTTTTCTTAAACTTTTTCGTATAAATGTATCTATTTCGAATTCTGTGGAAGATACTAAGATGAGACTGTTTAAATATGCAAGCTTCGATCAACAATAACACCTATGATCGAAGTATGCAAGGCGATGATTAGTCGGACTTTATTAGAGTTCTTTTGTTATTTTTTTTTGTTGAAAAATTCCTTATCATCGTCACATCAGCCATACGACGACGCCCACTGCTGGGCATAGGCCTCCCCCAAGGATCTCCACAACGATCGGTCCTGCGCTGCCCGTATCTAGCTGCTTCCAGCGACCTTGACCAGGTCAATCATCAACCATCGTCGGCCCACCTTGTAGGGGGCCTGCCCACGGAATGTCGTCCGGTACGCGGTTACCATTCGAGACCTTTCAGCCCCAAAGGCCATCGGTTCTCCGCGTTATGTGTCCCGCTCACTGCCACTTCAGCTGAGCAATCCCACTAGCTCAGGACTATTAGATTTCCCGGGATGAGAACGGTTGAGGCTGTTCGTCCCTTGCTTCGTGAGTGGAGGGAAGGAGGTGGGGCACGATTACGTACCGCCTGGCGCAGGTCCTTACGGGACATGGTTGCTTCGGTGAGTTCCTGCACCGGATTCAGAGGGAGGAGACTCCGAAGTGCCACGAGTGCCACGCCGAGCTGGACACTGCGCAGCACACACTGGAAGTGTGTCCTGCATGGTCGGCTCGGCGTCGGGATCTCGTGGCAGCAGTAGGGCCGGATCTCTCGCTGATCAGCGTTGTCAGCCGGATGCTGGACAGTGAGAGATGCTGGCAAGCGGCGGTCTCCTTTTGTGAGGACGTGATCCTCCAAAAGGAGATAGCGGAGAGAGCTCGTGAAGCGGATGCGCACGCGGCTATCATCCGCCGCAGACGGCTGGGGAGGAGGCGACAGTTCTCTCGCCTTATTCCCCCTTAGTGAGACCAGCTGGTAGCGGACCGTTCCACTGCCGGCATTGCACGGTTTGCACCGTCTGGGGAGGTGGCCACATTTGCTCGGCCATTTTCCAGTCGCGAGGTGGGTTGGATAGCCGGGTCTTAGGGGAGACTGCCACCCCAATCCCCCATGACTGATCGGCGGCTAGAGAGCAAATAGTGAGGGGTTTAGTGGGTATTCCCCCTTCCTGATCCCCCATCGAGTACTAGTCGCTTGATGGGGGATCGGGAGGCGGCCTTAGGCGAGTCCCACATAACCACCGTCCACACACTGCACGTGGATGGGGTATGCGTAAACGCATTCCCCTCACTTATAAAAAAAAGGAGTATTAGATTCTAAGCATAAAATCCCTCAAAACTGACTGAAATTTGGTATATTATACTAACGCTGTATTTGATAAATTAACAACTAGTCAAAACATCCAAACTTTCACATTTATAATATTAGTAGGATAGTAGGATATAGTAGTATGGTTAAATATATATATATTAAATATATAGGGTCGTTAAATACGGAAACAGTTGCCCGCAACTCTGCATTTTTAAGCATTGGAGATTTTTTACTTTACCTTTTTTGAAGAACGCTGATGTCATATTTTTTTTTTTTTTTTTTTAACAGCCTGTATATCTTATGTATGACCCAAGAGGCGGAAGCTTGGAGTTTTGACTAGTTTGTTAAATATCAAATACAGCGTCAGTATACCAAATTTCAGGGTTTTATGTATTTGGTAAATTTTAATGGGATAAAATTTAATGACCACCAAAAAAACAATCGTTACCCTAAACAGCCTCATCCAAAATAAATATATTATGTACAAATAAATGAAACCTGTACCAAAATTTTTCGGGCTTTTTAAGTCATGCCTGCACTACAAAAACTTTTCATAACCCAAAAAGGCTACGCGTGCACCAAATTTTAACTAGCAAAGTTTTGTGTTATTACTACCCAATTATATCACTACGTTTGCCATAAAATGTATGTGTCACCGGAAAATAACAATAACCGCAAATTTATAATTTTCCTAGGAAATTTATAAATTTACGGAAGTCCTGTAGAACACGTGATAGGTTAGAAATTTAAGGCGATCGCGAAGCGCCAGCGAAGCGATTGCCTTAAATTTCGTGGTTATTTTTTTTAGAACATTTATGAATTTGCGGTTTTTATTATTTTCCGGTGACATATTCATATAACCAAGTACAGAGCCACAAGCTTTTCTGTTCCGGGTACAGTCGTGACAGAGGAGCCACTTGCAATACGAAATTAGCTGTCAAAATAGACTGTCGTATGAAAATTGTTTTAGTTCCAAATATCATCACCGGAACAGAAAAGATTGGCGCACTATAAGTATATTATATTGATGGCAAATTGGTTGAGTCTCGCGGCTTTATTCCCACCCCTCCCATTCGTCGCTACACCGCCACCGCTAATTTTAAAATTACACTGAGGACTGCCTTATTAAGTTTTAAGTTTATTCGTATGTAAACTGCCGCTTGAAATGGTAGCCATTAATAAATGAATTCAAACTTATGTTTTTTGTTGGGGGCCGTTATTTTATTGAAAGCTCTAAGAAGCTCAGCCTTTAGTAAACATTTTACGGGAGTATCGGTAAACCTTTAGAACTTCATTTATATTTTTTGGGTAAACAATGATTTTTATATATTAATTTACTTTATTAGGATAAAATTGTGTAACATATCTGGATGAAATTTTTAAATAAAATGCGAGTACATATTTGGTGCATGCGTGGCCTTTTTGGGTAGCTCAGCGATTATTCTGAAGATACTTGGCTTTTTTAGGTTAGCAGACTTTACGTTTATTGGTGATAAGTTCATATTAAAATGGGGATTAAATTCTGGTAAGTACTTACGATTTTTTGGGCGTTATATTTCATTATATCTGGTGATTGCTTAAACCTAAGCCAATTTTAATCTAATAGTTCTGAGCTATTCGAGCGATGTCAGTTGTTTTAGTTCTCCTGCGGATTTCATCAATTCTGAAAAATTCCGAGATATCCTATAAAGTTTGCGTAAGTTTATATGTTTCATAAGCCTTAAGTCGAGTCTGTCAGCAGTTTGCTAATATTGAAAGTTATGATTATGAAGCAAAATAACTATAATCTAGTTTTAAGTTAAAAGTGAAAATGGCGGCCAATCTGATGCTGATCCAAAACTTGTTAAGAACTGCAATCTCATCTTTTTGGCATTATTCATGATTATTGTTCCATTAGAATAGAATAATAATAAAAATAATTTAGATATTTAGCTGATAGAACTGGTTAAGGGGCCCACAGACTATCAGTCCGCCGGCAGGCCGCCTGCAGTTCATGATCGAACCGGCCGCTTGACATCCAGATTTTGTATGTCAAACAGTTGGTGTGGCCGATTGCAGCCATCTGACAGTGACATGACGTATTTATTTTTTATTTTTTTTTATCCTGTGGGAAACGCCTTCGCGTACCTTATGTGGGGCATATGAACCCACTAAAACCCCAAGGGTGCTCCCTCTGCACATGGAGGAAGTCTCGGCTGCGTTTTTTTATCATTATTAATAGGCAAGCGGTACCGGAAGGTACCTACCGGATCACTCGCGAATTGAAGGCCCCAGATTCTACCTACCTATCGGGAAACACAGTGTATGCGATTGGGTCATGGTCTGGACACCAGATCCCGGAAAGGTGGAAACCGGTTCGCGTACCGGGATCGGGGAATGTGTCCACACCTTTACCCAAAACAGCTCTGCTACCACGCCCTCCACTAAAGGGTGACTAAACTTAAATACTAAACGATTACTTAACTAATGAAACTACACTATCAACAATGAAAAAAAATAAAAAAAAACTTAGTTTTTATGGATTTGTCGAGTCCCCTCGTTCGCTGTCGCGCCACGGAGTTTCAACTCAACGTGACGGGATTATGTAGGTGATTTCCTATCAACCTGGACTACCCCCTGGTATACCAACCCACTAAAGATTAAGGCTAGGAATCCCGAGCGCAGAAATAATTTGAGGGGGTGAAGAACGTCGCATACGCTCCGCCCATCGGAGGGACACCCCGCGCGTCTCAGTATACTTGCGCGGCCCTGGCCGGCGGCCGCTATCGTGCCACAGTGTAGCAGCAAGACAGTAGTGACTGATATTCAGTAGAACCACTCAAGTTTCATTTTAATGTAATATGTTTATTATTTTAAAACGAAATAGGTAGATAACTGTAGTACAAATAATATTATTACCTACCACTGTATACCATACTATAATATTACATTGAATGTATTACAATATTGTTACGGTGAGGGTATTATTATGAATTTCAAGCGAAATGATCGATTCTAGAATAGAATTATAGTAAACAAGCTGTTGCCCTCGACTTCGTCCGCTTGTATTTCAGTTAAAACATGAGTTTCAGTTGAAAAGTACCCTATATCATTCTCGATCGTCCTATTTATCTCTATACTAAAATTAATCTCTATACTAACTTGGTTTATCGGTTTTGGGATGAAACCTAACAGACAGACAGAGTTACTTTCGCATTTATAGTACTAGCTTAATAACGCTGAATGATGAATTTTGGAATTTTGAAATACATTGAACCTTGCAGAAGGTCATAGAATATTGTTCATGCGATAACCGAAATCCACGTGGGCGAAGTCGCGGGCTGCATCTAGTAATTTGATATACTAACTGTGGCCCGTAACTTCGTCTGCATGAACTTTGGACATTGCATTTGTATTGTAATTGCAGTTATATCGCGTAAAAAAGTAGCCTATGTCCTTCTCCAAGATTTGTAATCTCTGTACCAAAATTCATCAAAATCGGTTCAGCTGTTTTGGCGTAAAAAGTAACATCATCTTGGCAGCCGAACGACGCCCACCGCTGGGCATAGGCCCAAAAAGTAACATATGGACGAACAAATAGGCCGATAGAGTTACTTTTTGTAGGTATGGATAGTGCGTGAGAATCGGAAAGGGTATCAGAGTGAGGATTACAGTGGGACTGGAAATGGAAGAGAGGATCGTAGAGGAAATCATAGTGGTGATTGGAGTAAGTGAATAGGAGTAAAATTAAAATAAATAAGTATGTCAATAATAATGGTAAAACATGGCTTAAATCTAGAATCTTGACTCAATGATATCTTGAGCTGAAAACGCACTTGTGTCAAGGCAATATCGTGCCATTTTTGATAGTGCCATTCCAAATTCTCTTAAAACGTCCATCGCTGAGGCCGCCGCGGTTGCAACTAGTCAAGCTATTATAGCATACCACCGCAAATCATACCGCCCGCCGCGCCTCTTGAGCAGGGTACTCACCGAGCTGTGTAACACGTAACGTAACGTAACTGCTACTGTCAAGTGAGTAGGACATGGGAGGCACGAGCTCGCTGCGAGCCGCTCGCGCGTGGTTCGCAGTAAGCTCGCAGTGACCCGCCGAGTGGCGGTATCGCTGCGAACACAAAGGAAGGCGGCTCGCAGTGTGCGCGTGGACTACGACAAGACCTCTTGTGCAGTGAGTACGCGCGACGCGAACTTCAAACGAACGCAATCATGGAGTGAGCAGAATGTTGTAGGCGTGATTTCGTCACAAGCACTGCGGATCCGGGAGCTCGTAGCTGATGCCGTACTCTGAAACGCAAATCCGAAACTTCGGTTAGCCCCGTCCCTTTCACTCGATTCTGTCACAACTGGGGAGTGAGAGTGACGGGTATAACGAAGTTTCGAGTTTTGCGTTTCAGAGTAGGCCTTCTGGTTACGCGGTGAACGTGGACGAGCCGTACTCACTTTCAGGTTGATACAGTAACAGTTAGGGCGTTTGTGCACTACACTGAATTTTACCGATCCGGAAAAAAACGGATGCTTGTATTTAATTAATTAATTATTTATAATAGTAAAAATTTATATATTTCGTGTGTTTAGGGTTTGAAACATTGAAACTACACGAAATAAATAAATTCTTACTATTATAAATGATTAAATTATTAAAATAAAAGCATCCGTTTTTTTCCGGATCGGTAAAATTCAGTGTAGTGCACAAACGCCCTTAGGTTACGTGCTACAAGCTAGATGAGTACCCTGCTTTGCAGCACCGCAAGCCGCTCCGCTAGAGACTGTGGCCGACGTTATACCTAAATATACAAATCTGTTTAAATAGTTAACCGAGTAATTTCGCAGTACATAAAATGACTTATTTATACCAGTTAGTATGTAATACTTGATAAAAATCGAAAACATGAGTACCTACATTGCAATTTTCATACTAGATATCCCAATAAGTTAGTTGTGCCTCGCTCAATGACAACATGTTTTAGTGATAATTGTAATAATATGTGTATTAAATTATATAATTTACTATCCAATGATGTAAGAAATATGCCATTCAATCTTTTTAAAAAACAATATTTGGGATATTAGTTAAAAATAGTTTTTATGACATTAATGAATTTGTAACCTTTTGCCGTAATGGAGGTAAAGATAAAAAATGCTGAAATGTGAATGAAACCTAAATTTGACATCTGGACATTTAATTTTTATTTTTACCTCAAATGACATTAAATTTTATGTACTTTATGTTTTAGGATGATTTTAGGTAATAATTTATTTATTTCTTTGTGACGATGGCATTGTGTCCTCCTGACCTGACTAAGTAGTATTTTGTTTTCTCTTTTATTATTCTATTTTGACTGATTTTATTCATTTCACCGTTTGACATTCAATGATATATACTAAGATTGATGAATTTTGAAACCAAATTTAATACTCGTACAAAAAAAAATTATATTATTTAATAGAAAAATGGAAAATGAAGTATTTAGAAAAAATCGACCCGTCTCACATATAGCTCCGATATATTATTTAAATTAAATCACGACGACAAATATTTGCATATCGACAAATCGATAAAACATGTTAGTTCTAACCTATTTATAAGACCTCAGATGTACTTACCATGTTTTATGCAAATAAATATTATTCTATTCTATTCAATTCTACTGCTATTGTACTTATGGTAATTCCTTTTTTTGACCCTCATTTTCATTAATAATTGCTCAGTTTTTTTTTCTTATATGATATTAGAATGAAATTTGGCGTCACGAGTAAGAAAATCCAAAAAAATGCATACGAATATTAATTTATTTTAAACAACACAAATTCAGTACCTATGGGAAATTTCTCAGCATTATTGCTTTTTAAAATTATGTGTAGTCACATAAAATACCAAAAATACCATAAAATACCAAAGTGATATACCACAAATCTTAAATATCCAAAAGGAATAACATTGAAAGTTCGACATAGAAATTTTCCATTTCAAGTAACACCAAAATTTCATATTTGATTAAAATTTGGTTTTTCTGTTGGGATATTTTTTTGGATATTGCCTAAATTGTTTTATACGTTATATAAATATGTCCGGTGAAGAAAGTTTAAACGGATAATTTTTCCTGAAGAAGATATCAATGAACTAAAACTTTATTAAAAATACCTAATTTCTATTAAGTATTAATATTCTTTGGAAAGTTATACAATACGTTTAATTTATTGCTACTATATCATCATGCTGTAAAGTTTTCCCTAACTAAGGAATTACTGTTGGGGTCCACTAGGTTAATTTCGTACACTGCCTCACCTATCTCTATACACTGTGATACAACTTACTATTTAGAAATCTATGTAGATTAATATCCGATTCGTTCCAAATGAATAAAAAAATTCAAATCACTTAGTTACCTTTTATGTTTGTTTATCCTTCACAGAGTCTGCGACGAAATCTTCATTTTTTTTATTCTTTTTATTGGCCATTTTATCGTAATCACTATAAAATATTTACAGAATTATTCTTGAATGAACCTAGTTATTGCATAAAACAAACAGTAGATACACATTAAATTTAAAATACTTATTTTCCTACAAACTATTATTATATATTTGTACAAACTATAACTAGGTACATTATACGACACCACACATAATTATTTGTATCTATATAGCTTACTGAACTCTCTACACAATCAAATATTTGAATTGTTTTTAATTTCGCTCGTCGCAGGTAATTGCGCCGCAAAAATTGGCACGCGTCCGACCTCTAACTCATTCCGCAGGGGACTGATTGATTGAAATTACGACCGTCAACGTAGCAAAATAGGTTTTTTTCGAAAATAAACAATGCCTTAAAAAAAATAGACTTATGACGGCCGGAATCCCTTGGCTGTTCAAAGACAATTATTTTCGTATATTTTTCATTAACTAAAACCAAGTATTTTGCAAATAATACGATATTTGGATTACGATTAGACGGATGTTTGGGATTTTATTTGACACACTTAAATATCACCAATCGAAAAAAAACGGCCGGAAGCACTAGATAAATAACTGTAAAATAACATATATTTTTCCAAGTTTTAAGTACTTGTGATTTGCGAGTAATCCATAATTTAAAATACCCTATTTTGGGGAATGCCCGCCTTAATTTGCGGCCTTTTGCGGACCGCCGCATGGGGGCGCACCAAACGCCTTTTTATACTAAACACACAGACTCAGGCAAGGAGTTCCATACCTTAGCGGTACGGATAATAGGAATATCCACTATAAAACGGTGAGGCTGATTCGTACTATAGAAGTACGTTGTACTATAGAAGAAGGGATATGGCGGAATTAGGTTGTGCAATTCCAATGCACACTCGCCGCAATGTATCCGATAAAAAACCGATAAGCTTGCAACTTTGCATCTATGCTCGAGGATTTTGAGCTTTTTGTCCCCTTATTCCTTGGAGATAACCACGGCCAGATAACTGGTTATCTGTAAAGAATTTTTTTCTTCAGAGATAACTAGTTATCTCCGAAGAATGTTTTTTTTCTACGCAGATACCTATTTAAAAACAGTTATCTGTAAAGAAAAATTTATCTACTAACTAGTTATCTCACAGGATTTTAAATTTCCTCGCAGATAACTGTAAAAAAAATAGTTATCTGGAAGGAAAATTTTATTCTTTGGAGATAACTGGTTATCTCAGAGAATTTCATTTTATTTTTATTTTTTTATTTTTATCAACGCCGAAGAATAAATTTTTCTTTACAGAAAACTGTTTTGAAATAGTTATCTGCAAAGAAAAAAACATTCTCTAAGGAATAAGGGTTGTTGTCGAAAAGATAGTCATTGCCAATGAGCTTCCTGTCCCTCCGCTCCGTTTGCAGTCATTAATACCCACCAATCCGCATTGGGCCCGCACGGTGAATCATGCATGGCTCATTCTCCTTATCCGTTCATAAGTTAGGCCAGTACTCCAGCAGCAGTGGGGACACGAAATTATCGAAATTAACCTATTTTTGATTCAAAAGTGAACAATCAAATATTCATTATTTTGAGCAGATAAAAATACGTAATGTTGTAGTTTGATAAACGATTTTGATCATTTTGTGGCTAAAAACACAATATTCGTACTCGGCTATAAAATTTTTCAAAGACAGAAAATTTTCATATTTTTTACACTTTTTAGATTTTATACTTAGATTATTAATCTCTAATTCACGAATAATATATAAAAAATAGGTAATGACATTATAGAAGATTATTCTCAGGCTACTTTTTCAAAAAGTAAATTTATGCTTATTTTAATTTTTTTTGTTTTTGTTGGTATTTTACCAACAAAAAATTTAAAAAGTGAGGTTATTTTCTCAACTCTTCACACTTTTAAGAAAAAGACAAAGACAGAGTTTTTGGATGAGGGTGATGATAATACTACGCGAAACAAAAGCAGCAGAATATTAATTTAATTAAAACTAACCTCATTTTGTGTTATATCATGACGTTTAAGTCCTTACATTACATATTGTATGAAGTCAGTCAGTCATTTAACACTTTTCAGTTTCAGCATAACGTGAATTTGAATTGTGAATTGACCCTTATTCTAAGTGAGCGCCATAGAAAGGAAAGGTCAACTCGAATTGTAAATGAGAAAGTTAATCGAGGAAAGTGCGCGAGAACGACACCGAGGCACTTGTTGCCATTTCTAAAAAAATAAATACAGCACGAAGTACTACTACTAAAAACTGCGATTCTGAAGTTTGTATGTGATAGATCTCTTGCATTGCCGATTTATTTGGAAGTAATGATTTTATTCAGGCAACAGGTAATGATCGTTTTATTTTTAAAGGTATGCAATATAAATTTGCCATTCGTAAGTTTTTGAATAAGAATTTTGTTTTTTTAATTGGCCAAAAAATTTTTTTCTTGAAGTTTTCCAGGTGACATAAAAATGATTCCATAATTAATGCCATTAGGTATTGTTAAAGCAGTTGCACTGAAATATAAAAGTACTAGCGGCCGCCCGCGGTTTCACCCGCGTGGTTCCCGTTCCCGTGGGAATATCGGGATAAAAAGTACATATAAACCTTCCTCTTAAATCACTCTATCTATTAAAAAAAAACGCATCAAAATCCGTTGCGTAGTTTCAAAGATTTAAGCATACAAAGGGACATAGGGACAGAGAAAGCGACTTTGTTTTATACTATGTAGTGATTTTATTTTAGAGCATCCTAAATATTTTATATTTAAATCTGCGTTCCCACAAGATCCTTGTCCGGTAATTTTTATAATAATCCAACAGCTAATTTGCCAAACCAGCACAGCAAATATCCCTAAAACGGGTCCAAACCTCGTTTATGTTTAAAGCCAATTACAAAATATTGTTAGGGTGGTACGGGGTGTACTCGGCGAGGGATTACGATTACGATGTGGCCCGGTGACCTTGATGCAAGGATCCAGGTCATAGCGCAGCCTGCCCTCGCCGTTGATGGCACGGACACACCCAACACCAACGAGGTTGTTAGCAAACCTCCAATGAAAATTACTCGTGCGTTTACGATCTGTTCACTTGGAACCAGACATCACAGTATTTTGTTTTTTTCTGTAATCTAGAATGATTCTTCACAGAACAATTCTGAATTTCGTGTCTGCTCACTGTTGAGTTGATATCTACAAAAATTCATTAGTTGAAATATGACTATTTCAATTTTAACGCAGAGTCGCTGATTCAAGTACGTGCCTACTGCTATCTGGGACTGGTGATTCATTTACATTGTGTAAAAATTAAAATAACTTCAAATCGTGATTGTATTAACATTTAGTTGTTGTTATTTGCTAAATAATCTTCCATATTATGTCTTGAAAGCACAATAATAAATCTTGTTACCGCGACATTATTTTTTCTCTTGATAAACAAAAGCTCCTAACCGTATTATTAGCAGGTAATATGTTTTGAGGAATTCGAGGCTGAAGGGCCTTTTCCCCTTGGGAGGTTAACCCTGAGGTTCGAGCCAAGGTCGACGGGCTGCCAGACGTCATTGAAGGGATATGACTGGATGACTTTGATGTACCCTCGCAGTCGCAGTGGCTTTTACATTCTGTCGCAGCCATTGCACGCATTATTATTGTACCGACCGGGCCTTTGTCTTGCGTGTTTTTACAAATGAGTCAATGACAAATTGTCCTTGTCTGTTTGTCAATTTTTTTGATGTGATCGTTTTCTTGCTTTATATCACATCTTCGTCAGTCTGGTGATAATTGCTACCGTTATAATCCAAGAAGAAGTTTCGTCATATTTTAGTACTTACGTTTATAAGAAATTTATGTAGTGATATGTGTTTACTATTACTTTTGAATTACAAAAGAAGCACTACATTATTTCTTTATTAAACTTACTTATAAGACTTATTCATTAAGATCCACTTCCAATCCAATTTGCTAAATCTCGATTTAACCAAAACTGGATTTAACCCATACTACAAAAATGACAAATTGTTAAATCTGGGATTAAAAATTCCTGTATGGGCTAAATTTAGTTTTAGTGAAACCGAGATTTGGCAAATTTGCTGCGAGGAGACCTAAACTAGAGTTTAACCAAATACAAAAATGTCAAAATGTTAACACTAGATTTAAAATTTGACATTCCTGTATGGGCTAAATCTAGTTTTAGTAAAACCGAGATTTAGCAAATTTGCTGCAAGTGGACCTAAACCACGTTTATCTAAACAATGTCTACTGTCAAATAACTCGTCTCGTTAAATTAATATTTATACTAAATTGCCCTAACCTCCAGCGATGAACCGTATCTTTTATCATTGTAATATTATATTACGTTCAGTTAAAGTAACTTTTGATCTGTCAACGACCCTAGCTCGTGGACTTAGAGTTTACAATGAAGGTGGCTCGCAATGTATGCAAAGGAGAGCTTTGGCGGGCAAGGCTCTACGGGGGCAACAACTCCTCCCTTCGTGCACTGAACCAACTGAACCAAGCAAGCTCCACTAGCAATTGAATATTTTAGGTCCTTGCATTGTGCATCTTGAATACAATGTTCACATTGCTCGCACATAAAGCATCAGATTTAGACTTGTACGTTCACAGACTTGATCGCGTGCAGGATTTATTTTATTCAAAAGTTTTGTGCAGGATTTATTTTATTCAAAAGTTTTGTGCAGGATTTGTTTTTAATTTAACGTTTTTCTACATGTTCTTTGTTCTCCAAATTTTAATTCACTAAGATTTGAAACTATTACGGACGACGATTAGTTACTTCTTAACTCAAAATTATGCCCATTACTGTTTTTAAAGTAAGATACAAAATTGATTAACTTGTCGTTTACATTTCTGAAACATTGCAAACGAGTATAGTTTCCAATAACTTTGGGTAATTGGCTCAAAAACAGTGTTAAGTTTGTAAACATGGTAGAGCTTTCACCATAACAATGGAGGCAGAGTGGAGAAAGGGTCTGCGGTGCGCAGCTGTCCCGCGGGCGCCGGCTGCCGGGCGCTCCGCCCTCGCTGACCCCTCGCCTCCACTCCGCTGTCCGCTCGCAGAGAAGCGCCGCCGCGACCCCCCAATCGTGCCACACTGCCACTTCACAACTCCAGTCGAGCGTCAAGCGCCGAGCGTCGCGCACGTTTGTAACGTCCACGCTCGCAAACCGACAGCCATGTGGTGAAGTGAAACTGTCAAACGTGAAACACTTTCGCAATACCGGTGTTCAAACTCACTGGACACTAACTTTTTAACCATTGACTTGTGTTCATTTGTGTGTTCGAAGTGGTGCCACTGTTTTGGAAAATTGGATTATACGAACGAATCATGGCCTTAGCCAGGTGAGCTATTTTGGTTGTTGGAGTCAACGCGGAACTAGTTTATTTTATCATATTCATCGAAGGACTTTCCGTAGATTCGGTTGTTATTTTTGATTTAAAGATCTCCACGCAGGTTCCTACGGAATAAGTGGAATTAGTTGTACCTAACAAGGACACCTACACCGTTATGATTCGACTTTATGACTTTGAGTAGTTTTTAAATGTTGTCTTAATCCTTCCGCGTTAAGGTATTGAACATATTGGGCGACATTTTTATATTACAGTTATCGGTACAATAGGCGAAAGTTGCTTTCTTGCTCCACACGCGCATTTTACTTTCCTTGTTGTGTAAGCTAAACGTCAAATGACAGCTCGCAAGTAGAGGGAGCAATTTAGAAATCGAGTCACTTTTACCATTAGCTGTTACCATTAGGTAATGAAGAACTAAATTGTTTCAATTAACTTACGTTATCTTGTTTCTTAACTCTGCCACCACAATGTTAGATTTCCCTAAAATGTTTACGAAAGCGTGTCGTTGATTGTGTACAGTTTTCTGTTTATTTCCTTCTCACCCTCGTCGACGGTACGGTTACCCTATGTTATACTGAATCCCCTGTATTCTCTTTTGGTGGCGTGTTAGATTTGGAAATTATTCATGCAGCAATCATGACAGGAGAGTTTTATGGTAACTAACTTTAAACCATCAAATGTTAACTCAACGTGTTGTCCCCTCTATTAAACATGGAAGGAACATCTAGGTATTTTGTTTTGATCTTGATAAAGTATTCATTTAGAAATCATCTGTTGATTAGAATCATTATATTAGTTAGAGATAATTTCTTAAAGAGAAAACGTGTTCTTGTTATTGTAAATTATTGTAAACATCTTTTAAGTTACATAATTGTAGATGGTAAACATTCTCCAACGTATCATTATCATTATACCGTTAAAATTTTCCCAAATCATCGAACCAGACATAATATAGTTTGAAATGAAGTTAACTGTAGGTACTTTGTTTGTATATCCTTCCTTTCTATGGTTGCTACATTTAAGAAGTTGATTGAGAACAAGAGATGTAAGGCATTTGTTTTCTGGTAAAATTTCCTCCGACAAAATAATCTGGGCTTAAAGCTTACAGTTGTTCATTTCGTTTATACGCGAAGAACCCGATTCACCCTAAGCAGGTAGTAAATGGTGAACCGGAAAGTGTTCAACATCTTCCAATAGTTTTTTTCCCCATCCCTCCTTTTCTAAAGGAACAACCTAAATGCTATTTTTAATTTCGGCCCAAAATTCAGTCGCTATTGACAAAATCCCCAGAATTTACTTATTTTAATAGAAGTATTGTAAGATATACCTATAGTTCGAAAAGTCATATAATAGATAGGTTATCAACAATTGCAATCACATACTAAAGATAGCAACGACGACGTGACAAATTTTCCACCTTTACGTTTGATAGGTACGTACTTACTTATACTTATTATAGCTGTGTTGTTCGGATTGCTCGCAAAGTTGCCATCTTCGTTTCTCCCCTAAAGCAAGCGACTAAACTGTACTTAGTTATGTGTATCGATGTGGGTAGGAATAAGGACTTGCGGAGATACGAGATACGTCTCGAGGTCGATGAACTTCGCCGAGAATGCAAGGAGGAGCAGGCGAACTGCAACACGGGAAGGTGGCTGCATCGACTCACTCGACCCTTTTTCGCCAATCTTATGTTTTTTATTGCCAACCTCATTTCTGTGAAACTTCTTGTTAACCGATTTTGATTTTAACTTGCATGGTTCGTTAATTTTGATGTCCTCTTTGTTATTTGTGTTGGTTGAGAAAACATTGGCTAAATGAGATAAGATTAGTTGTGAATTCAATAGAATTTAGTCAATATTCACCACAATTATGTTCTTAAGATTTAACAATTTAAAATTACTATTATCTGTCACTAGTATTCGTATTTTAAGAGATCATTAACAAACCAATTACCTAATAAATTCAATAGGTCCCAATCACTCTATAAACCGATAACACTAATCACTCCATTAAGTAGTAGGTACGGAACATTCCTTCCTAACATTTTCATTGTGTTTCTAATAAGTTAGCGAGGTTATTTTGCAAGAATGTATCAATTTAGCCGAGGGCCGCGCCGCCCCGGTGTGCGAGATACAAAGCAAGAGATTGTGGTCCGCTCGGTGCTCCTGTTTCGCTGACAGCGGAATGCGATAACTAAAGTGGGTTTTGGCGGCACACAGGCCGTATTTTGGTTACGATAACGCCATTTTAAACATAACTGTCCGTTAGACGAATTGAAACGGTGCTACTCACATATAATGAACTTAAATCCGTAAGAATGTTGCCAGTGAAGCCATAAGATTATTTTCCTTCACCCTGGCTCTTGTCCAATTCTCAACCTTGTAGTCTCTCAATTTTTATGTCTCGACGTGTACTCAATATACGCATATTTAAATATCCTTTTTATTTAGAACTTAAAAGAAACATTAACTTACCTAATACTTATGGATTACGTAACGACGTTCATCATTTTTACTTCGTTTGCACTCATAATGTGTTTCCAACTGAGTTTTATTATCGCTTTGTATACGTTCCACAAGGCCAAGGCTATTTAAAACACAACTTGTATTTGTTTGAGAAATTTCGTTCAGCTACGATATGCGCAAAACGTTTACTCTTTTAGTACGCTGCTGTGTTGGAATATAAATGTATTTTGTAATCGTTTTAGATTGAGATTAAATGCTTTGCCTCTCTCTCCAAGGAGTCGAGAGAACGGTTCACACAAGTACTTAAGTTCTTTAGTGAAACTTCATAATTTGAATAACGCGTCTTTGTCGATGGAAAGTGCGTCGTCGTTTCTTCGGCGCGATGCGTGGTGCCTTCTCTTTTGTGCGATGATCTCGATCATAGTTTCACCAACTCGTGACTCTGAACGTCTCGATTTTCTTTTCGCTGACGCATTAAGCCAACAATATATCACGACTTTTCTTGTTTTCATAATTCATAAGTGGAATCACAGGTATTTCACGGGTTTTTTCTATATCAAATTATTGAAATAGCTTTACTCATTTGCGAATAAAGAACATCGATACAATTTAATTATTATTATCGTAAACATTTTAAACTGGTGTTACGCCATAAAAATAAACCTTTCTCCTCCCTTTTCATTAACGGCGTTTCATCAAGCTTTTTATGCGTGATATCAGTGTGCTTTGGTCGCGTTTTCTGCCGATTCCTACTTCCCACAGTTGACTTTTAACACGATTACAAAACAGTCAACGTGAAACGACGGGTTTTGTAATGCTGTTGCTGCAATGTGGAGCTGTCATTAAGCTGAAAGTAACACATGAAATTAAGTGGCGAGACCTTAATAAAATTTGTTAGTACGTATGCCAATTAGCCGATATAAAAAATAGAACACCAAAAGTATGAAATAAAAATAAAAACCTATTAACAGATGTTAATATTCCGATATATGTTAAGATTTATAATTGTATCCATGGCCGATTTGGAGCACGGCAGCAGAGGAGTTAATTTACCGAGGGAGCAATTCGGAACGGGGACATCGTGTGTACTCCAACGGCTTTGAGAGCCGAGCGCGTTGACCCATTTTGTGCGTAACACGGTGTGGTGCGTTGAGGAATCGATGATTGTGTAGAAGCCGAATCTCGAGGCCTCGCGGTGTTCGCTGATGAGTTCGGATCTGTGTCAGGGTTCTCCCCCGCGGGCCCTGCGCCCTTCGATCCCTCTGCCACCCTACTACGCCGACGCCGGTAGCCAACCCCAGCGACAGTTGACCCGTAAACTCGAGTATTTGTGTTCCACCTCAGTCTTATATAATTATTTTGAACCGATTATTTGATTGTTATAAAGTGACATCATTTCTAGGCCTCGGTTGATCAAAATTTGTCACTGTAATAACCTGATTATTGCCTTACGGTGGATGTAAAGTAAACAAATTAGTTGTTATTTTTGATTGTACAGTTGACAATAATTTATTTATGTACCGAAACTTTTTATATTGACTTCCGCGGTATATGGGTTCGCTCTACCAGTTTTAGAAGGGGCCCCCACCCTTGGATGATAAAGAAAAGTTGTCTACGTTAGAGGTCGAGCCAATACGCGATCAACACTTACTTAAGAGGGTTTATTTAATTCGGAATAGTTCATTGGCGTGCTTTTGTTATGTGGAAAAATAAATTATAACCTTAATATATGTAGGCTGGTTTATTATTAATATTAAATTAATTTGTTGCAAAGAATGAGCTCCGTCCGGGTTAGCAATCGAGTGTTGATCGACCTTTGCGGCTTCACCTTCGCAGCAACCGACGCTGGCTTTGTCACCTCGACGCCAATAGGAAGCAACACGCAGATCGCTATTGGGCTTAAGGCCGTTTTCAATGCACCATCTTTTACCTTGTGCTCCTTAAAGTGTGGCCTGACCCAAAACCAGTGAAGCTGTTATGAGGTGAAGAGCAGCTTATTTTTATGACTCTACATCGCTTCTGTTACGAAATAATAAAACAATAGAATTAGTGTCTTGAGTTTAAATTAGAATGGAACAATTACGACGTCTATTTTATTTTTTTCCACAAGTTTTATTTAAAAATTGTAAGAAAAAAATATTTTGTATCCAAAACACAACTTTAATTAAGCAATAAAGAACAAAAATAAAATTTGCTTGCATATGTAAAATTTAATTATTAAACTATACAGCGTTCGATGATTCGCTTATCTTTTTCAAATGCCTCTCATTTACCATGTAGGTCAAATGCATAACAATGCCAAATTTGACCCCGTTTTTTCCGCTGTTACAGTACTGAACTTAAACTGGCTACGGTGTCACAGATTGTATCATTTTATTTATACCAACTGATGTGATGATAGTTCAGATTTTGACACAGAAAATAGTCACGTTAATGTTCTATTATATTGACATGACAGCAAACTGATTAGAGGATTCAATCAGAAGTTATTTCGGAAAATCATTAACAAAAATTGAAAATAAAGAACATAATAACTCCTTCCGATTTGTGAATGCATCAAAAAACTGGATATATTGTTTCATTTTAAGCCTGTTTCTTTAAGCAGATTTCATTTGGTATTCATAAGTAAAGTCTCACCTTCAGTTAATTCTTTGTTGTGATACCAGGGTTAAACATGAATATCCTATGTTGTGTTGTATGTATAGATTTGTGTTACACTGATAAGTTTCTATTACAATGTAGCTTTCAATAGTTATCAGTGATATCTTTCACGCGCTTGTGCCAATTTATAACTCCCTGACAGATGGTGATTAACGCATTGTTGAGATGTAGGAAAGTAGGACGGGCGCGTCAAATCCAAGGCTTGGTACCGCGACTCGACCAATTTATTTAGAAGTATCAAAAACGTAACATGCTCTTACGTTCACTTTGGGAGGTTTATCTTGCAGTTCATAACGTATTATAGCGTTCATTTCATTGAATAACTTCTCTTTAGTTTCTGTTTATTGCATTATGTTATTAGTTGTAGAATCTTTATAGTAAGTTTCATTGTCCTATAAATTCTCGTCAGGAAATCCCTTCCCAAAAGTGTAGGTAATGTAAAAAAAAGTTTCAATACTGGATAATTCAGAATATACTTATTAGAATAAGGTCCTTCTATCTTCTTTAGTTGTCATGTCAGAAATGAGGTTACAGGGTCATTACATTACATCATCTGAGAATATCAAGTTAATGTGATCGTTTGTGGCCGCTCCGTAAGAGGCTTTGTAAAAGAGTTTTATATTCTCTATTCTCATTTGCTCCCGTCTCGATAGTTCCCGTCTAGATAGTCTCGAGTTTCAATGTGAATTATGAAATTTTTATGAGTAGAATTAAATTCACTTTTGAGTTTGCTTGATCTAGCACGTTTAATTTAAGCGAAATTCAGTTTATATTCACGGAAAATGTTGACTTTGACTTATTTAGACGTTAAGCCTGTTAATTCTATTATTCATGTCACGAAATGAATTGATTAATTTTATTAGAGAATTAACCATTTTATTCATTTAAAGTCTGAGAATATTCCTTTGAATTTTCGTACGCACCACGGTCTGCCTGCATATACGAAGACTGAAAGTGTACGTCCGCCTGGTTGTGTGCGCGGCCTCAACCGAGTTTTGTCGATGCTTTCTCGAACACCGAACCGGGTCGCGTTCTCGATGCCGCTGCTGAGCTGGTACCGACTGCAGAGTCTCGGGCCTGACACACGCACACCTCTGCACGCGGCCTCACGCACACCAACACCCACGTGTCTCACGTGTCAGGGTTACCAAACAATTTTACTAACTCAGCAAACACAAGCTCTCGTGCTCTTTGCTCCTGGAAACCATATTTGTTTGACCATCGCATCACACGCAATTGACAGACGACCCTCGTTCTAGTAGTTCGAGGAAGTAGGGTCATACAAATTTATATTATGCTGAAATCAAGGTCTTGCCAATCATTTTAGTCATCTAGTAAATTTGTAGTAGTAAAATTTAAGGTCAAGTGACGACATCGACTTTTTGTCATTGTAAATTAAGCTCGCTATTACCTAATGTGATCAACTATTTCTATAATTGCATATATGAACTTCAGAGCAGAATCCACCATTGTGAACATTAAATTTCAACAAGCTTCAATAGTATATTCCCACATGCCTGTCTGTTCCGGTGACAGCTGTGACAGAGGAGCCACTTGCAATACAAAATTATCTGTCAAAATGGACTGTCACATGAAAAATGTTTTAGTTCCAAAGGTTTTCACTGGAACAGATATGCTTGTCGCACTTTAGCTAAACTTATCTCCCACTTCTGTTTGCATATTCATGGTAAAACGCTGTAGAATGCGGTGCAGTATGGCCGAGGTGGCACAGTTTCTCCGTTTGAGCTGTAAATCAATCTACCTCAGTTAGATTAGCGTTTCCACGCTGCTTTATGTGGCTGTCGATGTCTCGCTTTCGAATGGATGTTGCCAAATATTAGTTGCACGGCTGAGGCGTGGAGCCGTGGAGTGTGCCGGTTTCGGTTCCCCGCGCGCGCCCACCTTGCGCCGCCCGCCGCCGCCGTTGTCCGTCACGTATGTGTCGTGTCGCGGATTGCATAATCGCCGTGTAAACTCTGCTCGCATCACTCTTTGTATTTAAAACATGTTAAGTGTGTCTATAATCATTTCAAAATAATCTCGCTCCGAGTTTGTCGCGATACTGCACTATCATTGTGAAATTCAAAAGCGCACAATTAGCTTCTTTTAATATTATAAAGGTTAAGCTGATTGCAATTTGTTGAATATTATGAAACAATATTTCAAAAGTAATTATTTTATTTATTGATAACTTATGGGCGATCGCTTCTTTATTTATTACTTTACGAACAAGGTTTATGCTCATGGATACTGTATCGGATGGAATGTTTACCGCTTCAGTCGTACGTTCAGTTTGTGAATTGGTTGTATGTCCTCGGCCTCGCTCGTTCTCGTTCGCTTCCGCCTTGTTGCTTATCCTCACCTCGCGGTCCTATTGATAATCTTTTGTATTGTAAACCTTGATCCTCGTAGACCTTACCCAACATTGAACAGTTTTAAAGTTTTTATCAACCTTTTAATTTCCTTTCTAGGTATAATCAGCAAACCGCGCGCTCCTCTTGGTTGAAGTACGTAAAATTTTATTTTATTTTTAAATTCCGTTTATATGTAATAATCGTGAATTTATAGTTTATTCTAAAGTCGATTGTATGATTAATAGACCACGTGCCAACAACAGGTAGGCGGGGTGCGTGCTTCTGCACTGGCCATTGAAGGCCGTGACGTAATGATGGAGTCTCACCATTTAGTTAGTACTAATAGCGCTGCGCTCGCTCGAGTTAGCGAGGCCGAAGCGACCGACAGCGACACAACGAGCGAAGGTTCTTAGACGCTTTTGTAGCGCTTTTACCGCTAGACTGTCAAAAGAAAAAGAAGCAGCAAACGATTTTTCAAATTGGAAATCAGAGAATGTCAGGGAAGTTTTACTTTGTTGTAATAAATAGGTTTGGTTGATATTTACTCTTTACCGCGGCGAGACCTTGTGCATCCCATAGAAAGTTCGTTTTATAATAGTTCTATACCCGGCTTTGATCCCTGCGACTTTGGACCTGAGCCAACCGATGCTTTGGAACTTCGGAGGTATTCAAGAGACGTCGCTTAATATTCCTCTCGTCATACTTCGATTTAGTATAGCTTGAAAATGATTTCTTGATGATAGATTTAAAGATGAAATGAAATTTTAACAACTTTGTTTATGAAGTCATGGTTACTGTGAACCACTTTATTTAATGGTTATAGTTGATGTTAAAACCATAACCTAACCATATCTGTTAGTGGTATTCTAAACCCCCACGTATATAGCGTTTTTATTAATATCTACAAAGATAACATAATACACTCAAACTTTACTGGGGCAAATATTGCACTGATATATTCACATTCACAGTAGGTAACTACCTGTTGTGAAATTTTTGTGTGCATGCATTGCATACAAATATAAATAAATATAAACTTGGATACAAGTATAAATATTCGGTAAGATATCCTAATATCGATATTTCTTTTAGTATCATATCAAAGTTAGCCTGTTTTAACGATAAACTTTTCCCATCTTCCAAGTTCCATTACAATCCCCGTTGCAAAATTCTTCTGAATAGTAAAGTAACTACTTAATAGTTTCTTAATTGGTATCTCCACACGTTGTGAAATTTTAGTGTGCATGCATTGCATACAAATATATAATATAAATAAATATGAACTTGGATACAAGAATAAATTTTCAGTAAGATATCCAAATATCGATATTTCTTGTAGTATCCTATCAAAGTTAGCCTGTTTTAACGATAATCTTTTCCCATCTTCCAAGTTCCATTACAATTTACAATCCCCGTTGCAAAATTCTTCTAAATAGTAAAGTAACTACGACTACTACTACTACTACTACTTGTGAGACGGGTCGATTTTTTCTAAAATACTTCATGTTCCATTTTTCAAGTACTTAACTAATAGTTAGGTCCAATAGAGACAATATAACAGACAATATGATAGACAATATACCTACCTACCAACCAATAGACTCGTAGCTCGGTCACCTTGCTCGTCCCCGAACATCTCGGACGAATAGAGGTGGCGAACAGTTCCGCATTAGTATGTACCTACTCGGCTACTACAACAACAGCGGAATGTTTATTTATGTAATAGCTCTGCATACTGCAAACGTTACTCGTGAATAAATTCTATAAATTCTCATTGTCTCAGCTGGACTGTCGTATTCAATTTAGGTTTTACAACACTTATGATCGTCAAAGAAGCTACGCCATCAGATCTGTTTGCAAATCCTGTGGCTGGAGACCTTGTAACGAGAAGAACCGGCAAGAAACTCAAGGGCTATTTTTTTCTCCCTCTTTTATTTCATATAGACGTCAAATTGAAAAATGACCTTCACACATTAGTATCGTCACTTTGTAGTATTACCACAGATTACTAAATAGCTACTATGTAAGTATTACTATCAAATCACAGAGCTTATCGTTTAGCCTGCGTTTCAATTTCTGTTATGTAACACCGTGATCAGACGTGACAGTGCATCATTGAATACCTATTATTGCTAAGTATCAGGTGATTTCAGAGTTTGTGTTAAGGTCATTATGTGGCTTAAACATATGGATGATAAAACCTATTTGGCGCTTATCGGCACACGATACCAACAATGACAACGACGGTTTTTGTATAGTTTCCGATAATACCATATCGTTACATATGGCACGTACGAAGATCGACGATGTTTATCATATTGCGGAAATAGAGAATTTTAGTTAATGCAACAATAATATCGAGGCGTTACGTTATATTAATTATTGTGATTTTACAACAGCTCTATCATCATAATTATAATTCTAATGATACGGATTAGATTATTACAATGTAGTCTAGAATAGTATTAAAACGATACCTTGAGTTCGAATCAAATGTATTTTATTTCCTAGTTCTTCAAATAACCTAGTCATGTTAACGTTTACAAGGTTTGCTTACAATAAAAGTACCTTCCATAAAAATAATAATAAGCAAGCAATGGATAACTCGTACTATAAAATTAAAATATACTCGTACCAAAAATATTTGAATATTAATTTATAAATTGTGAATACATTGAAGTTTTTGGCTTTGACATTGGATTTTCATTGTTTGTCGTATTACCATCAGCCTGTGTACGCAGAACGTACCCTTGAAAACGTTACATGCTTCGTTATTCGGTTCTTCATACATATTATTTGCATCTGTATTGTAAACGGAATGAACAAACGTATTATTTCCTTGATTAATGTACGAGTAAGTATTATTTTCACTTTTTTGCATTCACAATGCAATTTTTGTTATTGAAAATATTGAAAACTCTTAACTTAGGTACTCCAATGGGACTTGCACTCTATGAAAAGTCGTGGGTTCGAGTCCCATCGGGGCTAGTTGTGGGGATGGGTCGATTTAATTTTATTCTAATACCTACCTACTTCATTTTCAATAAATTAAGTATGTTTAAAATTTTCTAGAGTACTTAAATACTTAAATACCAGTAAGTAGTTTAGTTTGAATTGAAAAGCAATTATTGAAAATGGTTTATTTGGGAGAGGCTAAATGATTTTGTGAACTATGTCATACATTTTCTAAAATACTTTATTTTCCATTTTTCTATGTCAGACATTTAAATGTGCAATAAATTAATTTAAATAAATAATTCTTGTGCAAAGTTAATGCGTAGAACTGTCGCTGAATTAGGTAAGTACATGACAAATGACGATGCAACATGTCGTGTCGGTTTTAGATTTTCCTTAGTCTCATTGAGTAGGTATTGTTTAGTTTATGTACCTGTTGTTTTGGTTTGGTTGGCATCCAATTTTAACCCTTAAATTTTATTTTGGTATTCCGAAAAAGGTAAGTTTTATATTTTTGTTCGTCATTTTCCTTTCGAAATTAGGGGCAGGGTATTTGAGAGTGAAACATGAGTTTCGCAGAGTTAAGAACTTTAAAAGCTCATTAAAAAAAACCGGAAATTCTCAGAAATATATTTTTTATTTGATAGTTGTGTTTAGCTCAAAAACATACGCATGCACATTAGCTATCATAAATAGGTACATCAGCGTGAACAATATCGCATTGTATCATATTATTGACTCTTGTTCGACTAACATTTGTATGTGACATATCTATTGACTTGTCTGACTACTCAACGAGTCTTTGTATGGGTTGTGTAAATGTCATCATCATCACCCATCAATAAGTAATATTCAACCAAGAATTGTTAACGCACACCTTATAAGTTATTGTAATTATTTCTGTATCTTTTGTCACTTTACAGTTTAATTTAATCATTAGGTAATTAAATGTTAATGCGTAGCAAGTATTGTGAATAATCACGTATTGCACGCGGAAATATTGATTCCAGTTACAATACTCAACGTGTTCATAGGTGACATGGACACAAGGCATCTGTTATTAAAACGTGCTTCAACGTAACGTTGACTCCTATTGGATTGGATCACAGATCTGTGGATTGGATATAAAGGCGACTCTGACCTCGTTCTGTGTAAACGTTTCCAGTAGCTTGGTCTTACTGATAATCTGTTTGAAGACTTTTTCAATATCATTCCACAAACATTTATTCGCCTTTTTCTTTTTTGGCTTTTTCGGCTTCTTGTTTGGTTTGGTTCTAAACCCCTTCTTGCTTACATCAACATCTTTTATGCCTACAACAAAATCTTAGAATGTATTATCCTGTCCAAGAGTGTTGCGGAAAATGTTTACAGAGACTGTTCGATAACGTAGGACAGTTTGCTCGGTAAACAAGTCGTCCTTCACAGTTAGCGCAGTCGAGGACCCTATAATGTCGGGTCGTCCTCAGGACGTTTGAGTCACTGCATGCAGCCGTCGTAAAGAGGGCATTGCTCACTCCCTGCCTCCCCCTTAAGCTAAGGCAGCCCATGCATCAATGAGCCACGATTAAAAAATAAAACCACTCATATGCGTATCAGGACGCTCATTGTTCTGTTCGTCCTTATTCTGATGCTATTGTCTCGCCAAGTGGCCGCCATTTTTATTATTGATTGCGAATTTATGGCTGCCCATGGTCTATTGTCGACCTTTTCAGGTTTGCTATAAGGCAACCTCCAAGCATTTTTCTATAATGCGCATTTTAAATGGCTCGACAAGGATGAATTTAAATTAAGTAATGATTACTGAATAATTATCGTTGGATTTTATTTGCAAATGATTTTGGGGACATATGCGTATATTTTCATGTATATTTTGCTACGTAAAATAGTTAAGTTTATTTCATAAGCGGTTGAAATGGACTGGTTGTTTTTCAAAATTTAATTTTTTTAAAGTTACGCATTTGGAAGATATAATTTATAATCCGACCCAAAAATATTGTGAAACGACGCTGTGAGGACTCTAAATATAGAAGAGGATGCGAGCAGGTCGGGTGACATCTATAATAAGACCGCGGGAGACCAGTGATATGTACTACGTAGATTGCTCAAGCTTTCACGGGTTGTTGACTTCGGTGAAGTCCACTCCACACTCATATTTATAGACGAATAGAATAAACAATAAGGTTTACCGCTATCACAGAACTTACGTCAGTGACGGTTAAACTGTCATTGTATTCACACAACACTGTAATCAATTGAACATGTTTTTATTTATTGGTAACAATAAGATCACCTATAATATTGAAGACTTATGCGATTACCGACCTCAGTTTCAATGTCATTTTGAAACGACCAGATCAATGTTACTGAAAAATCATTGAAGTTGCAATGCCGCCTTTAATAATAGGTTGGGGAAAAAGTTTCTTCCCATTTTATATGAAAACTCAAGCCTTTTTTTAAGTTTATTTTTCATTTAGTTACAGTATATAATTATGTGCCATTTTGTTCGATGACTTTCTGCCATCTTGTAGGTAGGTAGTGACATGATGATTTTAGGACTTCTGATAAAAAAAACGCGACAAGTAGTTTTGGCAGTCCCCTCTTATTTAATTTAATTTATAATTTGACTTGATATCAACCTGACACTGCCTAAAGAATTCTGAAGAGACCGAAACAGGTGGAAATCTGAACGTGCAAGGTTAAGGCTATATGGCGGATGCATTTACACTTCCCAGCCAAACTCTGATTTTTGCTGAGTGGCTATAGTATATAAAGATGTGTGTGGTCAAGCAAACGTTATCGTGATGAAAGACCCACCCTTTCTATTGATAAATTCCGGCCGCTTTCTCTCAACTTCTTGCTTTAATCTCATCAGTTGTTGGCAGTAGAGATCCGAATCGATGGTTCTGCCCGGCAGTAAAAGCTCGTAATGAACAATGCCCTTCCAATCCCACCATACACACAGCATCACCTTATTGCGAGTTACCCGGGTTTTGCTATAGTCTGTGAAGCCTGACCGACCTCTATCCACTACTTTTTTCGCACGTTCTTGTCGTACGTGATCCACTTTTCATCACTACTTATCAATCTCTTCAAAAACAGTTCGGTTTCATTACGTCTTAATAAAGAATCGCAAATGAGTCATTAGGTTTTTTTCATTGAGCTCTTGTGGCGAGCTTTTTTGTGTAGGTACCCAGCTTTTTTCAAATGGGTCAAAACTGTTTTGTGTTCAATTCCCAGTTCTTCTGCTATGTCGTAACTACTGATATGCCGATCTTGCTCCACTTTTTCGAAAATGGCGTCCATTTTATCCGTAATAGGGCGATCACCAGAGCGAGGTGCATCTTTGACATCAAAGTTCCCGAATGGAAAACGCTTAACCCAACTTTGTGCTATGTACTCTTACTAACACTGTTTTAGATCCATAAACGACACAAATGTTTTTCGCGGCTAGCGTTGCATTTTTTCCTAAAAAATCCATTTTGACGGAAAGAAAAACAAGTGAAAAATAGCTGGAAACAAAATTTTACTAATTTGTTCCTTTTTTTAATGTAAGTAACCTTTTTAATGTCATCAAAACCAGCCAGATACAAATAGTACCTACAATCAAAGAGATTTTATTACAAGTTTATACATACTATACGTGAAAAGACTATTCCCCCGACCTAATAAATGTATTAAGGTGCACGGTGCACCTATTAAATTACTCATACCTGTTTAAGTATATTAGATAAAAAACTTTTAAGTATTGATATTTGCCAAATAATTTTTCAATTTAGCTAAAAATAAATAAGTATAAAGAACCTAAGAGGTAGTTTTGTAAATCATGTTAATTAACAGAAAGCACGAGCCGAAAAAGGCCATCTTGGTGCTTTAAGTTTTTGTTGCCTGTGTGTGTCGGTGGTCCAAACCGTGGGTGGTCTCAAAGTGACATTATATAGGTACCTTGATCTTCACTTCCACTGAAGATTGCCGACAGTTGAAAAAATCCCTCTTTTTAAATCTTTTTAGGTTAACCTGTTGTTGTTTTGTGTACCGAAAGTACTAGATGCGTGATAAGATGATTCATCCATTGTTAATCGTCATAGGAGCGGTTTTCTGTGGCAGAATGTAGGTCGGTCGGGCCGCTCCATTTGACACAGTGGCAAATTGTTGATCGACCTCGACAACTCATTTTGTGTGGTATCTTATCACTACTTACACTACAGCACCAAATAAGTTATCTATCACACTTAATACCTAATAAATCTGAAAAAACCCATAAACTTTTCAGAATTAGTTTAACGTTTTAGTTTCTTGTAGCAAACCTGATTTAAAATAAAGCAACATAAATAGCTGACTGAAGATAAATTCCAAAGAAGAGTAACCATCACAGTAAGAGTGAGAACACACGTGCTAGCAAATAGCTTTTGCCGTCGTATAAGTCCATGTGTAGCGTAGTTTACGAGTACAACCTATTTCAGAACCCTTGACAAATATTGTGATTTTTTAAATGGAAGTCAAGGAAACAATAACAATTATTATGCATATAAATTGCTTGCAAAATCTAGCCAACAAAATTCCAGTGTCGGTATTTTTTTTATTCATCGCGTTGACAGAATTCATAACAGACACCGGTTCATTATTATTTTATCATTCGTCTGACGCCCGGCACTTAATGATTTTAAACAGATGGTTCGTCAAAATGGTCAACCACAATCCTTAGGATATCTATTGCTTCATCATCATTATGTCAGCCGAACGACGCCCACTGCTGGGCATATCTATTGCTTATACCTACTATCCTAATTTAGATTAAAGTTGCGTTTTGCTATTGGAAAATGAAAAAATCGGTGACGACAAAATTAAGAGCATCTGTGGTATTGTACAATTGACAAATTCGCCCCGGTGACAATTGCAAGTTTATGTGTACCCGCTCTAACGCTCTCCGTCATCGCAGCCAGTTTCTGGGTCAGTCGCGCCGATTAATTCACTTAGCCTACTTTTATTTCATGTTGTGACATTTTTGTATTCGAATTGACATAATTATTAAGCCTCAAATATAATAAGATGATGTAGCTTTTTTAATGGTTCATCATTGTTTTTATTTACTTCGTCTACAGAGCGTTTGATCGCAATTAATACAAAATTAAATAGCCGTGTTAGCTTTTTAATTTAATGCAATGGTAAACTAATATTAGAAGCGGTACGTATACAGTTCCACATTTTTTTTTATAATGAAAGCCCTAAACTTTTCTAATGATATCCTAGTGATTGTCAAACTTCTTTGAGAGCGACCTTGTCGTCGCAATTTGTTTATGGTTAACCGTTTTCAAATGTGCAAACGCCCTCGTCTTCACTTCATGAACACTCATCTTGCTCAATGCTACCTATTTAAGTTGTCTTCTAACGAGACAATGATCTGTCCCAAAAAATCGTGCTGCATTTAAAGTTGTTTCCATTTAATTTTCTAGATACCTAAGGGAATACTTCGAAATATTTAGTTGGTCGACGAGCTGAACGCGTGAAATCCAAATCGGATTTCAACTCACGTGTTTGGCTCGCTTGGTCGTGAATAGACCTAAACTAGTATATTGTTTGAAATAAATTTACGCCAATGTCGAATTGCGTCGAAGGTAAATAACGAGGGCGCCATAAAGCTTTAAAATTGCAGTGGAAACAACTGAACTGGAAAATGGGAGCTTTTATTATTATGACTTCTTCACGGTGTAGAGTTGCAGGCAGGATACGCTCGTTGAAGTGAATGTCCGGCGCCTATGGGCGGAGGGAGTACGTGAAATCACCACACATCGGCCGCGCTCACCGTGAGCGGATGCAGCGCGGTGATGAAACTGACACAGATTCTAACGCGTATTTGGTAATCGAACTACAGCTCGTGAAAGTCTCACAGGACGGCCATATCTCACGCATTGTACACGTCCCACTTTTGAACACACTCTCGACATTTTGGCGGCACCGAAAAGCTAAATGATACTTAACTCTTCTTTCGTTGCGTCGTTATTGTTCGCAAACAGCAGCTCTCGGTACGCACGTACCCGAGTAAATATGTTAGTGTGTATTGTGTTCGCGTCCCAGATTTGGGAAGCGAACTGCAATCGTTGATTGGTGTATTACGAAGTTGCTACATTTTCGCCTTGCATTCAATTCCATGTGAAGTAGGTTTTGCCTTTCGGCTAGTGGGTCACTTGCTAGCACCGATAATCTGCATTGATTTACAAATTGATTGCGTTATTGTTTTTGAAATACTTGGTCTAACTAGTAAGTTTAATTTGTAATTATTACATCTCTAATTGACACTATTTGATATGGACCTCAGTTTCTACAACTATGTACATGAACAATGATTTACTGGGTGCAATGTCAATCACAATTCCACGCTCTGTTATTTAACATGGTTCTATATTAAATCTATTTGCGATACTTGTTTAACGAGATGGATTTATTATCTTGAAAAATTACGTTTAAGTACGTTTAATTTGACACATTCCTATATTTCCTATTTTAAAGTGAAACATCGTTTATTTTTGTTACCTGCCTTCTTCATCCTTGTGGAAAAGTGCTCTATTAATATGGGTAGTGGATTGCTTTAAAATGGCAAGTAATTAAGCTTAAATACGACAAGAAGTACAAAGATATCTCTCATTGTCATATGTATTGAAACGCTACTTACAATCTTAAATAATAGTATAAAGTATACCGTTATTTTATAGATGTAGAGTAGGTATCTACAGCAGCTTCAAAAAACATATTTGATTCGGTTTTTTGCGCGGTAACAACATAACTAGGGCATCATGAATATTCTTCTTGGACATTGTTACCGTTTTGATAGATAGGCACTAACAACTGATGGCTCAAATAGAAACAGACACGTAGTAAAATCTACAGGTTGCCAATGAATAAGACAAACCGGTATCGCCGACAGTTCAATTTACTCTCGCAGTTTGTTCTGCTATGCGAGGATCCTAGAGTCTAGAAGCTGTGCTCAGCGTTGTTGGTCATTAAAATTCCACTTTGCTCCAAAGCTCCATATAATGACGCTTTGCGCTAAAGAAGCTTCAACTCAAGTTGTTTAAAGTTGTTTTGTTTTCAGATAACTTTTGTAAACAAACGGATAAGTAATCAAATAGTTTTGGCCACTTGCTGAATAGCGTATCAACTTGTGGATTAACTTCTTTGTCTTGTTGAACTCATCAGCCCCCTTATTCACAAACCGTCAGAAACGTACTCGACGGCGAAATGAATGCATTGTCACTCACTGTCAATCACTTCAGAATAGACAAAGACAAAGGAAACGTTTCGAATCAGATTCCCTTGCTGAACGGTTGTATTGTAAGTGTTGTAACGTAAGTCAGGGTGCTGATCCGTTTATTTTGGTTTCGCGACTTGCTGAAGTGTGTATATCTCTACAAATTTTATAAAATAAATGTATATTATATTGTCTGCAGGCTCGGGTCGGGCAGTGAGTGTGGCGGCGGAGGGTCGGGCGGCGGCGCGCCCGCTCCTCAGTCGGCGCGCGTCTCCTCGAACGGCGCCGGCGGGATGGCGGTGAGCCGTGTGCCCAGCCCGCTGCACGACGGGAACACACCCGTCGCAGAGAACTGGTGTTTTACACAGGTAACAACCATTTTGAATTATATCTCGTCTTTGGTCAAGACCAAAGATTGATTTCGTCCGCTGGTAGAGGACTACGGAGGCTATTTTCACAGCTGTCCGGGAGACCCGTACAGACTGCCCGCACGAGGGTGATGTCAATAGTTAAGATATTCCAGCGTCGGATAACTTAATAACTTCCGGATAGCTGTCAAACCAGCCTGTCAAAGCTCTCTTCATCCATACATAAGAAAGACGTGTGCCCCAGTAGAGGGGACATGAAAAAGACAATGGGAACAAGCACCTGCTAGTAGAAAACTACCTACCAACAGCTGAAATTACCTACCTACAGTCTGTAAAATTTAGCATGTTTAAAATGACAGCTCATTTGTGCAAAGCAAAACGTTACTTCTGCACAAGGAATAGAGTCTAATTTTCTAGCATAAGCTACATTAAAAATTGTCTGATTCCATCCAATAACATAGATAATTTTTTGCTTTGCACGAATGAGCTGTCATTTTAACCATGCTAAATTTCACAAACTGTAACCTGCTATTTTCTACTTCACAAGACTGTCGTAATAGCCGTGAAGGCACCTGCAATAAGGCTCTTGATTTGCCGACTCCGCTCACAGACTTACGGCCATTGCCGTTTTGTGGTGAACGTGCGTCCGCGCAGATCGAACTGAATTTTAATTTTCCCGTCACCAATTCTTTGTTAAGTTCGTTTCATTCGGTGCCAACAAGTGAGGGGACTGTCTGACTCACCATTTTAAAGGAGCTTTAAGTCCAAAACACACCGGATGCGGAAATGTAGACCTGCACGTGCACGTTCCGTTGGTTTTATATGAGTGAACTCAGGCTTCAAGGTACAGCGAATGTCAAATATTCGCCAGTGCCACTTTGGCCATGTACAATTTCAATCGTATGAGAATGTAACTAAAGGTTCATTTGGTAATTATTGATCAATCTTTGAAGGCACTTCGTGCACGTGCACTCGGCGAAAGCGTTTTGCCGTGTGTCGTATAAAAACGTGCATGTCTACGCTTCTGCATCCGGTGGGTTTCGGTAGTCAGGTGGATCGGGGACAGGACTTAATTTTAACTTTGTCATCTTTCTTGATCATACAATATCCTGTTACATGTTAGTTCATCAGGGCAACATGCTGGGTTATAATTTTTTTTGCAAAATTTCATTATTGACTTTCAACTTAAGGTGCAGTTGCAAATTTATGTCCTGTATAGGTTTACTGAAGTTATCCAATAAACCAATGTTGATCGTAAATAAGCGGCTTGTCGGCGACATGCTATAGGTCACCATCTTTGGCAAAATTTCACGAATCTTTTATTTGCAAACATTTTGGGCATATTGATGTTCTGTTTACCGAACTTACTCAATGTACCAACCAGTATTGCTGTGTGTTAGCTTTTAGAAATCCCATTTCAAATAGATAGATGCTTTAGTAGATTTTCTTCAGATGTGCGGTTCCTGTGGCCCGTGGGTCGTAAAACTCTGTTCATGGTCGTGGTCGTAAATAACCGGCTCGTCAGTTGCGGCACTGCGACGAAACGATAACGAGCGGTTATCGGTGAACTTGAAACACGAAATAGATTGTGTTAACTTGTAAATCAACAAGGAAGTATGGTGGCTGCGCACACATGAGCGCTTTATATCGTACGAGTTTGAAGATACTTGTGCGTCATGCGATGATGCTATTGATGCTAGTATTATCGATATCTCCTTTACTTTAGTACTTGGAAAATAATTTCCTGGTATATTAGATATTTAAAAGAACATCTGCCAAGAGTAATTTAGTTTAGATGAAATTGATCAATAATTGTCAAAATCAAAATTATTGTAGCATAGCAAGCATATAAAACTTGAGGATTACTAAAAATATGACCTAAGATTTATCATAGAACTCCGATATGTTAAGACAACTCGACAGTTTCAATCTTGGTGTTTATTAAATGGCGAAAATACGTGTAACCATGTTTAATGATATCATTATGAATTTCACATTCTGCCTGCGTAACTCGTGACTGATACAACAGCAACGTGACGCCCGATCGATCAGTGCGATACTGAAAATGCCTAATTGTAGGTATGCGATGCTAAAAGCTTGATTAAATGTTTATGAAGGTGATGAAATAATTTTTATTTTTCTACGTGTTCCTATTTCACCTCCTCCGTTATATAACAAGTCTACGTACGTACGTGGCTACTCACGTCATACGTTAATTTTACTTTATGCATCATCTAAATGATTACGTGCTGTTATTGTTTTTAGTCAGTTTGTAGCATTGGATAGCTATACGCTAAATGCATTTTTGTTTTATCCTATACTTTCATTCGAATCACAATAATGGTACTTACCCTATCCAAGAAACAAAGATCAATCTTCACGACATTTGGCAGAAATATTATTTTATCTGTCGACTGCGTAGAATGTTCAGAGCTATAGTTGTTAGATTTTCCTCGAGTTTAGCACTGACGATGACGGCTAGTGGTCAAGACAATTGGGTCGACCGTTGGACGACTTAGCCACCGACCCGGTATTACCTTTTTAATGCTTTTTGCCGAAAAATCTATTTAGTTCGCAAATGTTAACGGTTTATTTCGCTTCGTGGGTCGGTGCACGGCGACGGTTAGGCAATAGCATGTATAGTAAACTTATTAAGATCTGACTCAACTTTTTCAAATTCGACGCGTTCGTTGATAATGGTTCGCAGACCGTTAATAACGGAACGTATACCTTAATGCTCGCTTAGGCATAAGAGCGGCAAGATGATGTATAGAATGGAGCGTCTACATGCAGATGTGGCGTAGTGCGAACACTTCCGTATCTATAACCGTGAATCTCTAATAGTGGAGCCAGCCAGAGCAGCTAGGCACGTGTCATCGGCTCCGCCCCGCCGCTACACGTGGCACGATAACCACTCTTCATTACTTGGAAACGCGTCAACAATAAACCTCGCATGTTATCGTCTGAATTAATGCTCGCCTCAAATGAAGTTCGCTCTGTTTCAGGAAAGTATTGCTATGCGAATGCCATAGGTAATCACTTTGTCGTTCTTGTTCAGATTTAACGATCGCCAGATGGTCGATGGCGATGACATAAGTGAAATATGTTTGCTCATATTATTATGATTGTAATTTGTAATGCAAAAACATTATTGACATCTCACAATCTTTAAGAGATCTTATTTATTAGCTAGGATTTTATTGGATAACAAACAATTTTTGTTTTGCTTACGCGTGCTCTGCTGGCGGTTTGTAAACTGTGTACACTGTGCGGTGTCATTGTGGTTAGGTACCTAAGAACGTACTCGAGTACATCTCAATAAATTAAATACATCAGATGATATGAAGTTTAGTTTAGTTTAGTGCCAACTTCACGTTGTTGGTTAGTTACCGACTTCAAAACGGCAAAATCTCGCCCATTGAAATCTGCAAACGGGCGTTATCTTGTCTGCGAGCGGGGATGATGCGGGCGGCCTTGGAGCGGGTCGGCGACCGGGCGAAGACCCCAGCAGCACCGCAAGCTGGGCCCGCAAGCCAAGCAACGGTCGGGGGCAACGACCACCGACCACTGCGCGCGCGACCATCTCCTGACCTTCGCGCCACTCGCCACACCCTGACGCAGGGCCCCACCACGTGCCTAATATTGCTTATATAGGTTTTTGATAAATAACACTCTGGTAATGTTAACAATAAGTACTTTATTTCTACTTGACTTAAATTAGGTGCATATAACTATTATAATAGATCTTTCTCGTTATTCTAAAGACATATCCCCCTCCGACACTGTCTACAGGACGACTGACTCCCCGCTGTAGTCTTGTTAGACCACAACTTCACATTGCTTACGCAGTTAAAGATATCAAATCATGACATTCGGCCATCCGTCGTGGTGCAACCTCCTGGGTGCACAATAATATTCAAATTCATTTATTCATTGCAAGTCACAGTACATACAAAGTTGTTATCAGAATATTTAGATCAGTAATGGCACCCCGTGGGAACTGCAACTCAAAATCTAGAGCTTAATATCATTAAACAATTTCTTCTAATGTTATGCCTTATTTACTTAAAACTTTTTCAATTCACGTTCTAATGCATTAACATTTTCCATACATTTAATACAGTTTGGGATGCTGGTAAACACTTTTTATATAAGTAAAGTCAATAACAATATTAAGTAAGGTCAATCTGTCTACTCAACTTACACTATAGCTATCATTCAGCTAACAATTGGGTATATAAATATAATTCAATTACACTAATTTAAACAAAAACGTTAAGATTATGTGTGGAATCATATGTTTTCATAAAACAATGATATATTAAATGAAAATTAATACACAAAAACGATAAGAACGAAACAACAAATTAGTTAAACAATATTTTTTTTTTAGATTCAGATTCAGATTCAGATTTATTGCAAGTCACAAGTTTTATAAGGTGTTACAATCTTAGATTATTGTACAAGTGACGCCCTGCAAGGGCA
Source organism: Crambus lathoniellus (assembly GCA_949710035.1). Taxonomy (NCBI): domain Eukaryota; kingdom Metazoa; phylum Arthropoda; class Insecta; order Lepidoptera; family Crambidae; genus Crambus; species Crambus lathoniellus. The sequence goes on along the minus strand of OX453305.1, from coordinate 9,320,961 downwards.
CCGCAACCATTTTATGAAACTTTATATTTAAAAATGGTTATAAAATCATGAAAATTAAATAAGTATTATAATTAAAAATAGTGATAAAATCATGACATTCGGAAGCGGTCAAGGTTAGATGTTGAAGTCTGTTATTGCAGCAACGCTGACAAAGGCAAATTATCCTCTTTGTCACTACTGGAGCTGTCACTCGACTTATCCGTGTTATTATCGAGGACCTAGGGTCTTATTTGGTCTGCTCCAACAACAGTTTCAATCGACTTCCTTTTTTCTATTAAATCCGAATACATTACAAATTTTTTTATCTATCGTTTGCAAAGGATATAATTTCTATTTACAGAACTACCTTTATTATGAGCACATTGAATATAATATGACATAACGTATTCTTAATATTTTTATTCTATTTAAGGAACCAGTACTGGGCCTGAATTTCCTCGATGTCGAGGAACTAATGAAGCTAGTTTACAAGCGGCTTAATCAAGACCTACCCTAGAGCACTTTTGGCATTTAGTAAGAGGGATTGGGCACTTATGATAAGAATGTCCCCTTAAACGTCAATTAATGCAAATAACCGAGTTATCGTTTAGAGTCGACACAGATATAGGACGATTAACCGGAGTATTTCATTACGGTTTTTGGCAAAAGCTGGATCGGTGGGTTGCTGTGAAATTAAGCAACTGAGTAAGTCTTCTGGCTCCTTACAGTTCATCGCTTGGGCGCTGTTTCTAACGGATTTGTCAATAATGCCATGTATAATACAATCAACTGCCTTCTGCTTCTGGCCCTTGATTTCATATCGATTCAATAAAGTCAAGTTATCATAGAAATATAGTCCCGGACATTCTCATTGTAATGCGTAGTACGTGCGAGTATCTCTTCCAAAAGTGTCCCGTAATCTTGCTCGTTGGGAAAAGCTTTTAGGTGCTTTTAGTAACTTAGCCTGCCATTCGTCCCAAGTAAAATTTGACAGAGGGTAGGGCTTCAAACCACTTCTTAGCCAGACCCACCAGATTTTGAAGAGCAAAATGCGCGGTTTGCTTTTGGTTCCAATCGTAAAGCAAGCACATTCATTTATTTTCCTTATCCAACTACTTATATTCTGATATTTAGTTGAGGGATCAAACTCAGGTACTACGTTGTTGACCTGATTGTTGTTCAGCTGCTGCTTACTCGATTCAGTCTCTTGCACCGACGACAAAAGTTTCAATACCTCATCAACAGTAAAGAAAGGCTGGTGCTCTGATTGCGCTACAGGTGACTCAGACTGTAGGCTCTCACTAGGTTCAGGTTCCAACACTTGTGAGGTTGGTGGCTTCACTTCGTTTGAAGGTACATCTTCTATTCCCCATTCAGACGCATGTTAATCTCTCACGACTTTGCGGGCACGCCTCCCCACAGACGTCAGTGATTGCTTCCTTCGCCGCTTGTCTTCTTCATGCCTCAACCGTTCACGACCTGCGTGAACGGTTGGTACCTCGGGTTTCATTTTCTCGGAAAAGATCAGAAAAATTAAAAATTAGTAAGTATTATATAATTGCAGATATTCATAATTATAGGATAAGGATAAAAGTATAACTGTAAACCGGATAGATAAATACTAAATATATATTGATTCACAAGTACAAGCACTCATACTTTTATGCATCAGTTTGTACCCATTCAAACCATTATTATAGTCTCATTCATATAGTAAAGTTACGTTAACACATCAAACCAATTAGGTTGTATTTAGAAAAAAGAGACAGCTTAAGAAGTTATATAGCTCAACAGATTACTTAAACTATTCATATGTAAAAAATGATAGGTATGAAATGAATGAATAACTCTCAATAAAATATGAAAAAGAAATTAGTTTTCTATTTAATTAATTTAAATTGTTGACACGTGAACGACATACTAAAGTATTGATTAATTAAACCAAATCTCGTATCGTGAATAAGAGGATCACAAATAAAGCAGCTGTAAATAACAAAATATACTGTTTACCTAGATAAGTTTTAGAACTAACTAAAATACAGGGCGCACATTAGCCCGTCTTGGGAAACACAACAATCTAAGGGCACCCGTAGCCCTTGTTTTTGATGTAAAATGTAGACGATTCATAAGTACACATTAATTATGTCTAAGTAAATATTTCATTTTTTATTTATTTTTTATTTCATTTATGAAATATAATTTCTCAGGGCAGACTTAATCCTTGTATGTAATAGTACATTCATATCTCCATAAGCTGCGGGCGCACATAACCCACTTCACATCTGAGATGGAACATACTTAGCTCCATAAACTAAGGGCACACATAACCCATATCACCTCTAAAATGGAACATACTTAGCTCCATAAACTAAGGGCACACATAACCCATATCACATCTAAAATGGAACATACTTAGCTCCATAAACTAAGGGCACACATAACCCATACCTATCTCATCTAAAATGGAACATACTTAGCTCCATAAACTAAGGGCACACATAACCCACATCTTGCAATGGAACGTACATAGCTCCACAACACAAGCTAAAGCAAGGGCACACATAACCCTTCGTTTAGCAGTAAAACCAGAGATGCCTAAATAGTTACTACGTAAGTAAAACATTTTATCAAACCGCAACGAGAATACGATTTAGATGTACTGTCTGCAAAAATACTTATAATTAATCCAAAATACATCTATTATATTTGCATACTTTAATTGCAGGCATTTATATGTTTAGATAATCTAATTTTCTAATAAAATATGCCTTGCCCTAAACAGACACCACATGTTTCGATCTATTCTTAGTAAATGTTTTGTCATTTTCTTTAACACCTTCGCTGCGTTAAGATTTTCTTAGAATTTTCAGATAGTGCGTTGGAGATCTATTATGACTCCGTAGTTAGGCTTAATTTTTGTGCGTATGAGACCTTATCGATCCCATAAAAATACGTATTTTTAAATCCTGTATATCATACTGAAAAACAAGAGTCTCGGTTTGTAAACATCCTGAGGCGTAATTAACTAGCTACTTTATCTTAATATAGGTTCGCACAAAGTTCTGACAATTATCTAAAGAGTAAATACAAAAATATTTTAGGCTATCGACTCTATCTCACAACGCAAGAAATGATGCCATAAATTATATAACAACTAGTGATGGGAATAGAGTAAAGCGGCAGTCATCGACTACATTATTTTATTTAAAAAAAATACACAAAGTGTATATAAAGACGGGAATATAATAGATGAACACTATATCTTCAATAAGTTAACTACCTCTCTTTGTAATTACAATTAAGTCTTTGAGTTAGTGTTAATTTTAACTGATCTTGATTAATACTATTTTGATGAACAGGTACATATAGTTTTTCCAGTAGTTGAGTTAGTTAGACTGTCAAAATAATTCTTCATTAAATGAGTTATTATTTACTTAGTATCAAAAACTTCTATATCAAATAATCACGGTTACTAGTGGAGGACATATTATTTTCTACGATTATAACTCTGTCCGACGGTACACAACTCTGTGGCTCAAGTTTTTTATCACCCTTTTGTAATTTAACTTAGTTGCCTCACCAGAATCACTCGTGGAATCATTTATTTGTAGGTCGAACTGTCTTTTACGCCTTTTTGTACGATTCATTGTTATTAGGTATTATTTACGTGCTCAATACGTAAAAGGAAAATCGCAGGCTACGCGAAGCGCGAGTTTTTACGTTAAAACTTGTCGATATAATTTGTGCTTGTCGCGCAACACTAAACCAAGGCGAGCGGGCGCGCGCGCCGCTCGCACACCGCTCCTTGCGTCTACGAGGCCTACAAATTAGGAGATGCATAATACCTCATGTCGCACAGATTAAATCAAATTTCAATTAGGTGCGTTAGGGACATAATCGATCTCCAATAAGTATATTTTATTGTGAGAATCAGCTAACATTCTAATGAGAGCTAAAATATATATTTGTCTTTTTCCTACGCATAGAAATAAATGTGATAGCTTCCCGCACAGAGCGAGAGAACAAGATTTTGAACCCCGCACAGGCTGAAAGTCACGTAGGAGATGTTTTATACACCCTAACGCAAGGAATGTGTTAAATAAAAGTATAAAAATATAATAACTATTTGACAAATCTATCTCATTAGCTTTTAACTACATTTAAAATAACTTTTAAATTTTATTTTGGTGTAACAAGTCGCAACAGGACAGCTCTCAAGGCGAGACGTGCTATGTAACATGTTTTTTTTTTTTGTATTTCTAAAATTTATTCAAATCATATAATTTGATGTTTATTTTCTAATGTTTTGAATTTCCTCGTACTGAACTAAGTATTTTTATTGATCTGCACACTCTACCACTGAGAATGTTATTTCATAAACGAAGATGTTTGCACAAAGGGAGTCCTATTCCGCCGGTTTCGAGGTCGGTTACCGGACACTGCGTTGCTTATCACGTCACAGTCTCGGTCGCCACGCCATAATACGTGTAAACAAATAGTAAAATTTTGTACGATAATGTCACAGATTACTAAATAGGTACCACGTACCTAATTAATATCCTTATTCTAATCGTGGTATTACAAATTTATAACTTCTAATTAGTACCTATACGTAGTTCTGATTTTACCTTCTTTAGTAAATAGTGTAACAACAAACTACTTTCTATTTTCCTTGTGCTTTTTTTTTTTGAGAAGAAAAACAAATAATAAATATATTTGTAATTCAATGTTGCAATAGTTATAAACATATTATGAAACATTTTAATTATTATAAATAAATAAATAAATAACTTTTTACAACCACACCAATTATGTTAATTTCAACGGATAAATATATAGGTAAGTACTTAAATACTTTTTGTTTGTAAATATATACATAATACACATAGAAAACACCCAGACCAAGACAAATAGACATGTTCATGCACACAAATATTTATCTTGTTCGGGAATCGAACCCGAGACCTCTGGCGCAGAAGGCAGGTATCCTACCCCTGCGCCAAATCGGTCGTCAAATTATTTAAACAATACTGTAAAGCAATCCTTCAAAATAACTTTTTAGTTAGCTAGTCATACATTATTAAAATTGCTAGCTTTTTTTTTGTTGCTTAAGAAAATAAAGTTTATTTACACTTCAATGTTGCATTGCAATAAGTAATTATAAATAAGCAATATTTTAATTAAGTATTTTAACAAAACTGTAAAGAATCATTTAAAATTACTTCTATTTGCTAGTCATAAATGATATAAAATTTCTTAATTACCTTTAATATCCTGGGGCTGGAATTCATTACCACTGCTGACCTTTGATAAATAACACTCTGGTAATGTTAACAATAAGTACTTTATTTCTACTTGACTTAAATTAGGTGCATATAACTATTATAATAGATCTTTCTCGTTATTCTAAAGACATATCCCCCTCCGACACTGTCTACAGGACGACTGACTCCCCGCTGTAGTCTTGTTAGACCACAACTTCACATTGCTTACGCAGTTAAAGATATCAAATCATGACAGGTTTTTTTTTTACCAGTGCACAAATTTTTAAGATCGACTCAGAATCGGTAAGTGAACAACTTTCTCCTAGAAACATGGGTTGAAATACGACGAAAATTTCTGGACTTCCCATACTAAATCTATCACGTGATCAGTCCGATTTGTATGAAGAATCGAATTTTTTTGTCATATTTTGACCTTTGTTTCTAGGAGGAAGTTGTTCACTTACCCATTCTGAGTTGATCTTAAAAATTTGTGCACTGATAAAAATGGATCCTGTATTGCCCATGTGGCCACGTATGACATTATTCGCATATCTAGCCTACTCTCTATCTAGGCTAGGTCAGATTAGCTTAGTACGCCTATCTAATTGTTTGATGAGTGTGACGTAGATACATTAGTATGTCATGTTTGCGAGAGACAGGCTTAATTATAATAGGTATAAAACTGTACAAAACTTAAAATCAGCGTCACACTTGCTGTGGCATTTGAGGTTGGGGCCATTTCGGCTAAATAATTTATGTTTGTTATTTTTACTGTGTATTTTGTGTTTTAATGTGTTTTTTTATTCAAACAAATTTTCTTTGTCTCTCTTTTAAAACTGGAACGTTTCATATGTCCTTAACTTGAAATTGTTTTGAAATGCTTATAATCGTGACATCATAGACGTAGGTAACAGTTTTTTGTTGGTATCAAATTCACTAAAGGCCTGCGCAGACGAGGGACTTCTGTTAGCCGACATAACCTAAAAGTCGCTGCGAATTCAACGAAAACTAAGGTTATTCTGCCCATGAAGCTATCTAGCGACTCCTGATCCCTCGCTAGACCTTCACGAATGGAATAACCGTTGATACGTTGAATTCGCGGCGACGGACAAAAGTCCCTCGTCTGCGCGCAGGCCTGAAAAGTTACCTACTACTGTTTAAATTATCTGTTTCTGCCGAATTGAGTCGTAAACACGGCACTGTGCTAAATGCTAAATAAAAAAAAATAATGCTTGTTGTTCATATTGTCAGCGGGGTAATTAGTGACAGACAAAAAGGTGCCTTGAATCCATTTCCGATGGAAGATTTATATTGCTACCTGATGGCACGAGCGAAAGCTATACAAATCTTTTTATAAAGACGGTTTTTTGTATGTTCGAGGTAATACAGTCACTTCTGTGTTTTATGTCGTGTGATCAAATAATATTCGTGTTAATTTTTTGTAACGAAATTTGTTTTCTTTGGAGTCTCTTAAATTTTGTAGTGTACAGTGCAGTTTGGTTCCCCAGTTAGCACATATAGTAACATTATCCCCTCTCTTAACCTGAGCACCTATTGTAACAAGTTGTTACTAACAACTACGTAATCAAAGCCTAAGCAAAACAGCATTTCCACAAATCATGACGACTGGGGCTTGCTTGACATTTTAGAAAATCTCCACAAATTGGGGTGTTTTATGGCTTCAAAATAATGTAACGAAACTTTGACCTTTATAAGGTCCAACAAAGTTAATTGAAATACAATGTAATAATTACTAACAACCAACTAAGTAAACAAAACCATAAGCAAAACAGCATCTCCAGAAATCATGACAACTGGACTGGAGCATGACATTTTAGAAAATCTCCCCAAATTGGGGTGTTTTATGGCTTCAAAACAATGTAACGAAAATTTTGACCTTTAAAAAGTCTGACAAAGTTAACTGAAATACAATGTAAAGCACTACACTTCAGAAAACTCTTAATTGTTTTTTTTATTTCTTTGACTAAATTTTGTTTCGGTATTGTTCAAACAAGGTTACTTTTAATTAATTTAGTTTTTTCTTTTATTTCAGGTCAAAGTGGTGAAATTCAGTTACATGTGGACAATAAATAATTTTAGTTTCTGTAGAGAAGAAATGGGTGAAGTGCTAAAATCATCGACTTTCTCAGCCGGTGCTAGTGACAAATTAAAATGGTGTCTGCGTGTTAATCCAAAAGGACTCGATGAAGAGAGCAAAGACTATTTATCGTTATATCTATTATTAGTGTCGTGTAATAAATCAGAAGTGCGGGCAAAGTTCAAATTTTCAATATTGAATGCGAAAAGAGAAGAAACGAAAGCAATGGAATCACAGCGAGCGTACAGATTCGTACAAGGCAAGGATTGGGGATTCAAAAAATTCATCAGAAGGTGAGCTTTTATTAAAACATTTCATCTAAATTATACATACTAGCTGCAACTCTCATCTCATATTCGTGTTAAATTTCACTGCATTCTTATGCCTTTTGTTGCATTTTGGAATGCTGAAAAATACCAAACCTTAAATTGATTAAATTTTATAGCACACTTTCATGGCATAAAATCTGTTATGTCAAGAAATTGTTTTACACGAAGGTAACGATGAGAATTGCGCGATGAGACTTAACCTGGCACATAAAGGAGCTTATCATGCATCGTTTCACAATGACCTAATATATTTTCCGAAGATGCCCAGTAGAGTATGACCTCTTCTACTTCTGTTCAGTCATACCGACACAATCGTCTCGACATGTGAGTCATATTTAGTGTGTATCATCACTATTCACATTTGTAGGAGCGGATGGACTAAGAGGCCACGCCACGACACATTTACGTTATGCCACGATTTGGCTGTTCGGTCTTTCTTTATTATTAGCATTTTGTCGGCACGAGTTACAATGACCAATCCTTGCGCTAATGTCAATTATTAAATCTGTGAACCTTATCGCCTTGCAAAAGAGTCCTTACTTTTGATTTTTGACATTAGAGCAAGGATTGTCCAATGTAATTTCGTTCCCCGAGTAGCAACCCTGTACGTACATATCCGGTCACGTAAAAAGGCCGCTGGCTAAGTACCTGTGCAGCGCATATATTTTTAATTTTAGCTTAAATACCATCACCGACTTATGTGTGAATAATGTTTATTGTAGATAAATAATATCAACTTGTTAGTGCGTTGGAACTGTTGGAAGTGATAGTATAAGCTAAAATTAAAAATATATGCGCAGCGCAATGCGCAGGTAGCTAGCTAGCAGGGAGATGAACCAGCTTCAAGCGTGGGGATGCGTCAAACTTGTAACATTTTGGCGTGTCCTAACACCGTGTCTTTATCATGCATTGCTAGTTTGGTTAGGCATGGACTGTGGTAATACTGTATCAAAGAGACAATGTATTATAAAGACACGGTGTTCGGACACGCCAAAATGTTACAAATGTGGACACACCTTTACGTAGCCTACCGTTTAGAACAGATATTAGTTTACTGACAAGTTTTTAACCACTTTCGCCTAATAATACAAAAAATGTCAGCTCTTAATTCCGAAGCACCGGGTAATTCAGGACATGTAAGGTCCGATCATCATTGAACAAAAACACGTGAATAATGATAATGATGATTAATTGTATTTAAAATACTTATTCTCTTTGATTTTGGCAAAAATATTGAATTAAACCCCTTGTGTGCCCTTGTATGCCTCAGGTCCAATCATTTGGACTTAAACATCTTAGATCATTTTAATTTGGCAATAAGAGTACACCAACTGCTATCTAATAAGGAGGACACAGGGATCAACAATGAAGTTGCAGTTTACGTCAAACTAAAAGCTGATAGTCAAAAAATCTACTATGGTTTTAAAATCAATATGTATTATCAGCGCAGGACCGATCGTTGTGGAGATCCTTGGGGGAGGCCTATGCCCAGCAGTGGGGTCGTACGGTTGAAATGATGATGTATTAATTGATATTATAAATGTGAAAGTGGGTTTGTGTGTTTGTTTATCCGCGTTTCACGTCAAAACGGAGCAACGGATCGACGTGACTTTGGGTACGGGGATAGTTTGAGAGCTGAAGAGTGACATAGGCTACTTTTTATCCTGGAAAATTATCACATTCCCGCGGGATAACGTCGTGTATTCCAAAAGTCTAGTTTAGTCCGGAAGGCTAGTTTACAATATTGTTAAATCTGAAGTCCTGCGGACGAGCGAGGTTATCCCAAAGTGCTGTACGATATTTAAATTAAGTCCCCCTTGAACACTAGAGCCAGACAGTTTTATCTGGGGTCTGCGCAAGAAGGGTAGGAATAGTCCGCTCTTATCACCAAGCATTTCTATATTTATCCCTTACTATTGAAAGTCACAAGCATATTTTCAATAAAATTTATTTTTAATTGAATTGCCACAAAATACAACTCTATTGATATCATCTTATTTTATAACACACTTGAATTGTTTGATATTGTATTATCAGAACGGATATGATAGCACTGGCATAGGTATGATATCATCAAAAAGTCAAGAAATCCTATAAGTACTTCAGTCTCATTCTCACGGAGATATGATAAGATCTTGACGGCGAGACTATATAAAATTGACAAAACCAGCAAACTCCGACATCAAAATTTCGAATTTTGAAAGCTCTATTTTTAAACGTATTAGTGTAAAGAAGGGCAGAACCCCTACTTCTCATTAAATCTGGGGAAGTGCCCTTTGTGTCATAATAACATGTGGATTGACTTGCTTAGGGTGGCATTGCAACCAAAATAATGTTGCTATCACTCAAAACTGCATCTAGTAACGTAGGTTTGATATCCAAATATGATATTAGAATCAGGGTTCGAAAATATCGGATATTTATAGTAAATATCAAAATACCGGATATTTTGGATATACAGGGTAAATTTTTAATCAGTGCACAAATTTTTAAGATCGACTCAGAATCGGTAAGTGAACAACTTTCTCCTAGACACATAGGTCGAAATATGACAAAAATTTTTTGACTCTTCATACAAATCGGACTGATCACGTGATCGATTTAGTATGGGAAGTCCAAAAATTTTTGTCATATTCGACCCATGTTTCTAGGAGAAAGTTGTTCACTTACCGATTCCGAGTTGATCCTAAAAATTTGTGCACTGGTCAAAAATTTTTCCTGTATATCCGATATAATATATTAAAAATGTGATATATATCCATTTTGTATGACAGACATAAGTATTTATTTTATTGCTTTATTTGTGAATTGCTGTTTGTATAAACATAATAAATTATTTAAAAACTAAATAATTAAAAATCAACTTTGAAACATAAAATAAAATAAATATTAAATAAAACTCTTGCACTACCGACCGACTGACTGACAGACAACGCACAGCCGAAACTACTGGGCACAAAAAGCTGAAATTTGGCATGTAGGTATGTTCCTTGGGGTGTGACTTTACCCCCTTAGAGGGGGTCCAGGCTGACGAAGTCTCGAGCGGTGCGCTTGTTTTCTTATAAATCAAATAAGTCATGGTCTACATTCCTAAACATTAATTATTATTATCATTGTTTCAACCAGCTTTTTTATTAATAAACAAAATAATTAAAAATAAACTCGAATACATAAAATAAAATCCTACTAATATTATAAATGTGAAATTTTAGATGTTTGATACTCAATCACGCCAAAACGGCTAAACGGATTTGGCTAAAATTTGGGACACAGATACTTTGTAGCCTGGAAAAGAATATAGGTTACTATTTAGCCCAGGAAATGCTATTTTCACAATAATTAGTAGTGTCGGCATTAGAGGGATGAAGTACAAATAAGTACAATGCTATAGAAAAAATCTACTTAGCAATACAAAATTTCGAAAACATTTTTGTAATGATATATATCACAAAAAAGCATTGGATATATATCCGATATATATCGGATATATATCCGATATATATCGGATATATATCATGATATATATCCATTGGTATATATACTCGAACCCTGATTAGAATACTACGCTCCTAAATTGCAATAGCTACTATGCTCCGATAGATACAGACATGAACTGCACAGTCTAACACAAAGACCTATTTCATTAGTTTCGAACTACTTACACAAACATTGTTTACGCGAGCATAGGCTAAATGCAAGGGTAAATACCTATAGTTATAGCTACAACGTCTTTAGGTAAACCAAGCTTGCCTTTGAGCTAAATCTGCTAGTGATGGAACCTTGAGTCCGATCCTACGCGACCCGAAGGTTAAAATATCCATCTAGAATGTAGTTTTGCGATAACCCTGGAACGACAGATGCTTGTAGTTTACTCTTCCTATGATTTCTCTTACAAGATTACAAAACAAATCATAGTAAAGTTTAAGAAGTATTGTTCCGTTCCTCGTCTGTTTTGACGTGAACTTGGGACATCAGTGATGTAACAACTATAAGTTGCCTTGGAATTATGAATAGAACCGTTATAGGAGGAAGCTCCGTCGAATGTCAGGTGTTTGTTGCTTACTGGCGACTTCCTGATTGAAAAATTGTATCATATTGAATTGAATACGTAATGAAATGACTAATGATATGCGGAAAAAACGAAATCTTCAATTTTGATAAAGATTTATTATGTCTACATAATTTGAAATATAATTGATGATTAAGTATATTTTCGTAACAGCGAATAATTCTTTGTCAAGATAGCCGTATAACCTTGAAAATTGCAAAGTTGTGGGACAAACTTCTGATAATTAGTTTGGAATATCCAACACGACACGGTGTTCGGCGGAAAATTAATATTAATAGTCGTGCGTTTATGTTTAGGTTCTAACAATTATTAGCAATTTATGATTGTATTACCAGTTTGCGTCTTAAGCTTAGCTATACTTTTTCAGAACAGTTCAGAATATGGGTTTAGGCTGATCAATTTAATCTAGGCCTTATTATTCAGTTTTAATGTACGATTGACGACCATATTTTGATCATAAACAGTTTTGTTTGCCCATTCTCTCTTATTAACCTACTTTCATGTTTTGTTAGATACTGGCTTTACAGCAAATTTTACCATTACCACTAGCAAACATATCAAAATTTAAATTTCTCTCTTTTCCAGAGACTTCCTATTAGACGAAGCGAACGGTTTGCTACCAGAGGACAAACTGACGATATTTTGTGAAGTGTCAGTGGTCGCGGATAGCATCAACATCAGCGGGCAGAGCAATGTGATGCAGTTCAAAGTGCCAGAATGCAGACTCTCCGATGATTTAGGCGCGCTTTTCGACAATGAAAGGTTCTCTGATGTCACGTTAGCGGTCGGAGGCAGGGAGTTCCAAGCGCATAAAGCTATATTAGCAGGTATTTAGTTTTGTCTTTTTTGTGGACACGGTGGCTTTTATATAGACGGGCACGCACAAGCCAAAAACTTTCGAACATAATTATTTGTTTGCATGACCGCATTTTGTAATCGCTCAGACCCTTGAAACGATTCTGCATGAAGAATCTGTCTGTATACGTAAGGCGGAACAAAGTGCTCCGATTATTTTGATAATACGGTATTTTACTGATTTTTTTATGTCTTTAAAATGTTTTTCGAAATATTAGCTACACAAAACAAGTTTTCATTTTGAATTATCTTGAATATTTTCAAAGATATAGGACTTCAAACTTTATAATTAGACAAGGACAGGACGCTATCTTAGTGACGTCAGTGGGTTAGTAGCGTCATAGTCACGCCATAGAAGATTTCGTTTTAGAAAGAGACAGCTATATTCAAAATCAAACAGACAATAATTCTTTTATTATAAAACAGATTCAAATTATTTTTTCACATTTCGTATTCTTAATTGCAATATTTTTTAACGTTATCATTAAATATCAACATTCAACAACAGTAAAATACCCTATTACATTCATATCCAACACAACAAGTCGAGTTACTAATCGCGCGCGCATCATCATCACTGACGTTTCGTATACGTGACAGGCGCTTGCGAACAGAATTCTTGTTCGCTGCGGTTGATTATAAGTAGTGATGCATCCGATACCGATATATCGGCGATACTTTTATGGTTGATTCAACGATACCTTTCAAATTTCGCGCTTTAAAAGCTTAGAGCTATAATTCTCTCAAAGAAGAAGTCGAGAAATACTTAAGGTATCCTAATATTTTGAGAGGCGCAGATCCGTTCGTTTTCTGGCTCAATGACGTCTATAAGTACCCAAATTTGAAAAAAAAATGGCGCAGAATTAAGTAGCTACTTTAGTGTCCAAATGAGTTCTGTCGCATCTGAGAGACGGTTTTCCACCGCAGGTCTTATTCAAACGAATTGTGAAATCGCCTTTCTCCGCAAAACTTAAGAATACTTTGATTTTTAAACAAAAATCTCATCCATGTTAAAATATTTAAAAAATTACCTAACTTGTGTTTTATTTATTTTACCTTCATTTTTTTATTCAATAAGCGTATCGGTATCGGTATCGCCGATATTTTTATAAGAGCATCGGTATCGGTATCGTATCGGCAAAAAGGCGTATCGAGGCATCCCTATATTAACTCGTGTTCGTTTTTAGATGTTTATATTTGACGACTGTGCGTGCTCGTCGTATGGCACTCGATTAATATTAGAGCAAAAAATCGCTTACCTACAGACAACGCAGCATTTATTTTCAACATGGCTTTTTCCTATGTCTGGGACAAATTAATAGCTTTTACTTACTTTTTTATTTCGCGATAAAAAGCTTTCACATTTAGTTAGACTGAACACACATTACATTACCTTTTAAACGATCAACTATAATAATGTTTATATTTAAGTTAAGGGTCGTGCTAGTTTTTGGCAGGAAATACCGTACATATAACCACAATCCACACGCAGAAGTTTTGTTTTGCAAAAGAGACGAATCATTTTTATAATGTACGAAATATAAATTAATTTATGAATTCATGAGTCGACAATTACGGGTTATTTTCATTTTATAAATAGTGAATAGATAACCTCAATGAAGTACCGACCTCATTAATAGAAACAACGCTCTTTTGTAGGTGCATATAAACTAAAATTGTACTGATTAATTTATAATACAGTTTCCTCATGTGGTTATGACATGATTAAAAGCAAAACAAAATAGGACTGTTATTTAATATTGCGAACATTGAGAATACTTTTCATATAGGTACTTAAATAAGGCATTATTTTATGAAACCACAAAATATTCGCATGTAAATTTGAACAAACACCGTTTTATAATAAACTTGTATTTTCGTTGTTCAATGTGTGTTATAATTATTGATGTTAATACTATGTGATAGCTTTGAGCAGAATACCAGAGTAAAGAAAGAGTATTTTAACTGCCTAATAAGGGGATGTCCATTAATCACGTGATGTTTTTAGCAACTTTTAGACCCCTGGTGATACACTTTGAAGCTTTGTACTGTGTGATTGTGATACTTGGTGATTTTTCCCGGAGCCCCCCCTCCCCCCTTTCGGCCTCACGTGATTAATGGACAGCGCCTAAGATCTGAAAGCGAGCTATGTTATGACGTAACGTCTTCCAGTACCTACATGGCACAGAATAACGTTCGGTACGGTACCCTTCAGTCAGTCAGTTCCGTGCCGTGTGTGTGGTGTACCGACCGACGGCCAGACGTTACGTCAGAACTTGCTTTCAGATCTTTAGCAGGCTGTTAAAATACTCGCTCTTTACTCTGGACAGAACACATGAAAAAGGTTTAAAGCAGCATGTCACGCGTTTAATATTGATTGAATGAACTGTCGAATCGCAAACAGGCACGTTGCCAGTCACTGTACAAATGGGATTCTGGTAGCGAAGAGTGCGAGTCACTGTCCAAATGGAATACTGTTAGCGTAGTGTGCGAGTCACTGTACAAATGGGATACTGGTAGCGTAGTGTGCTTGTCACTGTACAAATGGAATACTGGTAGCGTAGTGTGCGAGTCACTATACAAATGGGATACTGGTAGCGTAGTGTGCGAGTCACTGTACAAATGGGATACTGGTAGCGTAGTGTGCGAGTCACTGTGCAAATGGGATACTGGTAGCGTAGTGTGCTAGTCACTGTACAAATGGGATACTGGTAGCGTAGTGTGCGAGTCACTATACAAATGGGATACTGGTAGCGTAGTGTGCGAGTCACTGTACAAATGGGATACTGGTAGCGTAGTGTGCGAGTCACTGTGCAAATGGGATACTGGTAGCGTAGTGTGCTAGTCACTGTACAAATGGGATACTGGTAGCGTAGTGTGCTAGTCATTGTACAAATGGGACACTAGTAGCGTAGTGTGCGAGTCACGGTACAAATGGGATACCGGTAGCGTAGTGTGCGAGTCACTGTACAAATGGGATACTGGTAGCATAGTGTGCTAGTCACTGTACAAATGGGATACTGGTAGCGTTGTGTGCGAGTCACGGTACAAATGGGATACTCGTAGCGTAGTGTGCTAGTCACTGTACAAATGGGATACTGGTAGCGTTGTGTGCGAGTCACGGTACAAATGGGATACTGGTAGCGTAGTGTGCGAGTCACTGTACAAATGGGATACTGGTAGCGTAGTGTGCGAGTCACTGTACAAATGGGATACTGGTAGCGTAGTGTGCGAGTCACTGTACAAATGGGATACTGGTAGCGTAGTGTGCGAGTCACTGTACAAATGGGATACTGGTAGCGTAGTGTGCGAGTCACTGTACAAATGGGATACTGGTAGCGTTGTGTGCGAGTCACGGTACAAATGGGATACTGGTAGCGTAGTGTGCGAGTCACTGTACAAATGGGATACTGGTAGCGTAGTGTGCGAGTCACTGTACAAATGGGATACTGGTAGCGTAGTGTGCGAGTCACTGTACAAATGGGATACTGGTAGCGTAGTGTGCGAGTCACTGTACAAATGGGATACTGGTAGCGTAGTGTGCGAGTCACTGTACAAATGGGATACTGGAAACGTAGTGTGCGAGTCACTATACAGAAATACAAAATGTACAATATTTACGCCTCGGCGACTCGTTGGACTACTAGTGTACTTAAGAACAGGCTAAGCATGACAATAATTTAAATGCAAATGTTTTATTAATATGATGCATTACTTATGTCAATTATGTGATAAAACTTAAATCTTTTCTTCCAGCGCGGAGTCCTGTGTTCGCGGCGATGTTTGAGCACGAAATGGAGGAGAGGAAAAGAAATCGCGTCGACATCACAGACGTGGACCACGAGGTGTTGCGGGAGATGCTTCGGTTCATCTACACGGGCCGCGCGCCCAACCTAGACAAAATGGCGGACGATCTATTAGCGGCAGCCGATAAGGTAGAATTATTGCGATTTTGTTAAACAAGGAATCATAGGCACTTTATACAGGGTTAATTTTTGAACACCATCCAAATTTTTAAGCTCGTCTCAGAATCGGTAACTGAACAACTTTCTTCTAGAAACATGGGTCGAAATACGACAAAAATTTTTGGACTCCCCATACTAAATCGATCACGTGATCAGTCTGATTTGTATGAAGAGACAAAATTTTTATGTCGTATTTCGACCCATGTTTCTAGGAGAAAGTTGTTCACTTACAGATTCTGAGACGAGCTTAAAAATTTGGATGGTGTTCAAAAATTAACCCTGTATATAGGTACTCTTCTGTGGATATAATAAATACATTCACCTACATAGTACATAGGTATACATACATACATACTCACGCCTGTTTCCCACGGGGGTAGGCAGAGACTGGATCGCAACCTGCTACCATCCTTGCACACTTCTTTCGCTTCATTCACATCCATCAATCTTTTCATACATGCCCGGCGAATTTTTGCTACTGCGTACACTAGCTTTTTTTATTAAACCTCCTACATTCACTTAAATTCTAATAATTCACGCCTATGATTCACAAAAATTAACTAACACTAAAGGACCACAGTTTTGTGCCTGGGCCTGTTGAATCGTTGCCTTCAGACCAATGATCAGACCCTCTTATACACAAATCTACGGGAACTATCCTGACAGCGGAATGTACATTACCACTGTTACTTACTTTAGAATAGACAAAGACAAAGCACAGAATTCTAATTCGATTCCTTTCCGAACGGTTGTAGCAGGCAGGGGGCATAATATAGGCTATTCTCAAAATCTATTTTTTTTATAACTGCCTTAATGCATAAGAATAATTTAAACCTATTGGTTACTGCACTGACTGTCATACTATTTTTTTATAAATAAATACAATAAACTCAACCATAAATTGCGATACGATACTATTCCAGTGAACCTAAGCAAGGAATTCACTAAACAAACATTATTAGTACTTACTGTTTTGTTTATTCCGTTACTAATTAAAGTAAAGATATCACATTTTATACCTCCATTGACAATATCGGTTAGATCCTATCCTATACCTATATTTTATAAGCTAATTATTAAACAATTCAATTCAGCGACACGATAATGAGCAGCTTTTGAACGTGAATGCAATAATTCAAATGTCAAATAATTTACAGCTGTCATTCACACTCGAAACGCTGTACACAATCGTTAGTGGGCATTGTATTATTTGTAGTGCATTCAAGACAAGCGTCTCATACATAAACGACAAAATACTTCGTTATTTTCCTTCTGTATTTTTCTATCACACAAAAATCTACTTATCTATTGAATTTAAATATAATATGCTTGAAGGGATGATACCAGGGTTTCTATGAAACCTGGTCCCACCTTCCAATATTAACAAAATGTATAGAAAGAATAACTCTGAACGGACTAAGATTTGGAATTTGGTGCCATAGTAACTTATATTCAGCCCAAAAATACCTAACCAACGATGTAACACACATAGCTATTTAAAGGTGGGACCAAGAATTGCTTCGCCTTTATGAAATATCTTTTTATTTTAATTTATGAAATATCTTTTTGGTTAAAATAATTCCCTTGTGTCAAAGACTAAGCCCCTCACACGGGCCACCGACCTTATTTCCTGTACTTTTCATACATTTTATATGAACACGCCGCAGACGGTTGACGCCGGTAGTCGTCACTTGTTACAAGCTTTTATTTAATTTGCCATGTGTTAGTTAGTTAGTGTGGCACAAATCTTGCAAGTTTCATTTGTACCACTTCTCAGTGTCCGCTTGAGCTGAAACTTTGCATACAGGTTTGGTTTGGATGACAAGACAATATAATATTAAAGGACAGTCAACAAAAAAGCTGTCATAAAAACGAAGTTATTACAAAAAACTTATTTCTTCATTGATCTAGCTTGGAAACCTATGAGTTCTATTTCTATCATGATATTCTTTCGAAGTTTTGGAAATTGGAAGTAATATAGTCAAATAGCGCATTTGAAATTCATAAAGCCATGCCTTGACACTCACAACTGAATGTGAATTGTTTATATTGAACAACATTTACATATTTAAAGAAAATGTAGGGCAAGGTATTGTTGTTACAATTCTCTCAATGATCAATTTTATTGCAAAGCTTATGACTTGCAGTTCTTTCATAAATCAACCTTTCTGTATTCTCGTTGCGTATAGTATAATTATATTATGTTCTTGTTATCTAAGTCAGTGTATGGAAAAGTAAAATTTAATGTATCAGAGCAGAGTCAAATAATAAGCATATGCATCTTGTTAAAATTTTAAACGAATAATTGCAAAACAATAACAAGTTTTGTTTAAAGCCTTAGCAGAGTTTTAAGTAAAGAATAATAAGATTAAATTTCCTATAATATGTAAAAAATCTGGGCCGATATCACCATGTCCTGAGAAAATTGATAATATTTGAATTCTCATCCTAAATGCGGACAGATTTCAGATTATTTAATGAAACCTTTTTTCTTAATACCTTTGGTTTGGCTGTAGCTTAGAAGAATTATCAATAATGTAGTAAAAGTAATAGTATTGAATAACCATTCCTGTCCGCATTTTGATCAGGATATGGTGACATCGGCCCACAAGCGTACTTACATAATTTCCATTGCTTTCAGTATGCCCTGGACCGGTTGAAGGTGATGTGCGAAGAGGCGCTATGCCTCAGCCTGTCAGTGGAGACGGCGGCTGACACGCTAATACTGGCTGATCTGCATTCGGCAGACCAGTTGAAGGCGCAGACTATTGATTTTATTAATACGTAAGTATTTTTTATATGGAAACTTCGGCGTGAAATTTGTTTGAAGTTGTTGACTACAACACTTAAATAAATAATAATAATAATAACTTCTTACAATCACACCAATTATCTAAGCCCATTTTAATTTCATTAAGAAACTGTATCATGGAAAACTTGATAACGGATAAATATATACTTAAATACTTTTTGTTTGTAAATACATACTTAATATACATAGTAAACACCCAGACCAAGACAAATAGACATGTTCATGCACACAAATATTTGTCTTGTTCGGGAATCGAACCCGAGACCACTGGCGCAGAAGGTGGGTTACCCCTGCGCCAAATCGGTCGTCAAAAATATGTACAAAACTGTTGATAAGTACCGAAACATCTTAGGCTTCATACTCGCTTACAGGTGTAGTGTAGCGCGTAGAGCGTATCAATCTACAAAGTGTATGCGGCTCATTGTCAGCGTCTTTGTGCCATCAAAACTCCGCCAGTCAACCGATCGCCTCGCGCTTCTTGCGAGCGGTTCGCAGTGCGTAGCGACGTACACTACACACTTGATACTTCATCTGCTTCTGCTTCGGGGTCAGACGCTGAATGTCCACTTCGTAAAACGTACACTCTACAAACAAATTGCGTTTTCGTATTTGGTGCACTTTGCAGAATAATCACTTTTTGAGAAAATTAACAATTTTCTTATAAAAAGACTAGCTGTGCCTCGCAGTTTCACCTGCGTTAACCCGGTAACCATATAGAACCATATCTATACTAATATTATAAAGCTGAAGAGTTTGTTTGTTTGAACGCAGTAATCTCAGAAACTACTATATCGATTGAAATTATTTTTGTGTTGGATAGTCCATTTATTGAGGATAGGTTAATAACATCACGCTACGACTAACAGAAGCGGAGCATTAATGAAAAATGTTGCAAAAACAGAAAAAAATATCTATTTCAGTAGATTTTTTCCTTTTCCTACAATTAACGCAGGTGAAACTGCGGGGCACTGCTAATCTTTTCATAAGTTAACAACTTTCTCAAAAAGTGCTCATTCTGCGAAGCACTCATTCTGCGAAATGCTCATTTTGCAAAGTGCACCAAATGCGAAATGCACATTTTTGTCGAGTGTACGTTTTGCGAAGTGCACATTCAGCGTCAGACCCCTGCTACGTTCCGTGCCATTGCTCTGAGAGTATCGGGCTTTAAAGTCAAAGTCAAATTTGTTTAATCAATTTAGATTGTTATTCACAATACTTGTGAACGTCATAGAAGTTACGCCATCGGTTCGCAAACCCTACAGCGGGAGGCCTTGGAGAAGAACCGGCAAGAAACTCCAACCCCCTTATTCCAAAACGTGGACTAAAGTTAGACCTGGTTTAAAACTGATGCGAATTCTAAGTCTAAGGGCGACTTTCATCACTGATATTTAAACGTAATTAACGCTAAACGTATTTAATACATAGTTCTGTCTCTGTCATCTGTTTGAATGTGACAGGGACAGAAATACGTTTTAAACACGTTTAGCTTTAATCGCGTTTAAATATCATTGGTGAAATCGGGCCTTAGTCTTTCATTTGGAAAGTGAAAGTGACAGCACCAGTTTAAAACCAGGACTATTTTAGTCCACGTTTTAGAATAAGGGGGCAAGGGTTGTTTTTTCTCCCTGTTTTATTTCATACAAAGTCGTCAAATTGAAAAATGTACGTTTACAATTAGCGAGCGTCAGTAACAGTTTCCCTTATGGCAGGTCGCACGCGACGGATGTGATGGACACGGCGGGCTGGAAGAACATGATCTCGTCGCACCCGCACCTGATCGCGGAGGCGTTCCGCGCGCTGGCCACGCAGCAGCAGCAGATCCCGCCCATCGGGCCGCCCCGCAAGCGCGTCAAGCAGGCCTAGGCCGCGCCCGCCGCGCCCGCCGCGCCCGACACACTAGACTAGGCCACTCTCTTTGGGAAGCTCACTTCAATTTGGACAAGTTTTTTACAAGCTTTTATTCCAGACGACCTCCGTGGCCGATTGGTATTGGTATTGGTATTGAAACTTTTCCGCATTTAGACTCAAATTTGGTCCGTTATGCGTGAACATGGCAGGAGCCACCCTAGCTCCTTCCAGAAGCGCAGAAGCCTCCTGGGGCGTTCACAGGCTTCTAGGAGCGACCTCACCTCTGTGAGGATTTCTGTTCGTTGTGCGGCCAAACCCTCGCAATCCAGGATCACGTGGGCGGCCGTTTCCTCTGCGTTCAGGCATCCTCTACATAGAGGACTGTCTGTCGCATTCATTATAAATAGTGGCCGAGTGGTTTACGCACCGGTTTTCGAGTTGCCGCTATCTCTAGAGGTCCCGGGTTCGATTCCCGGTCGGGTAATATTGAAAACGAACTTTTCAATATTTCCTCGGGTCTGGGGTGTATGTGGTGGTTAATACCCGTCGTTGTTTCCAATTTCTATAATAATAGTGCTTGAACTATTATGCTTTGGTATTGGAACGATGTATGTGATCACCATCACAAAAATTAAATAAGTAAATAAATATTGGACACACTTATTTAACTTTCAGTTAAATGTCAGTTCGGGTCAAATCTTGCACCCTTAATTTAACCCAGTTCTCAGGGTCCGATTGAGGTGAAATTTTGCATACATCAGCTATGGTTTGGATGACAGTACAATATTACAAGTACAGTCACCAAAAAAGCTTGTAATTAAAGTTTTACAAAAAACTTATTTTATCCACAAGGGAGTAGCACTTAGCCTTTAATACACGATGTCAAGTGGTGATAAGGCCGGAGGTGGAAACGCCATACTCCCGGAATCCTCGATCACTGAGGAACTGGCTGTCTCATCTCTAACTGCTGGAACAAAATAATGCTGACGGAACAAAACATCAGCAAATTATTGCCTATATTATTTTAGTGTTACACCAAATTCCATGCGAGCTTCCTAAATACAGTACTAGTCGAACTGTGACGGTTGTCACTACAACGGCGTGCATAAAACACTGACCCCCATAATGAAGTTAGTGTTGTACTGTCTTGGAGTATGTCGCCTTGTAGTGCAGCCGGCAGTGAGCGTGGGAGCGAGACGGGCGTCGCCGCGGGACGTGTCGTTCACTATGATTGATCTCAACACGATATTCGATCCTAATGTTTCTCTCGCGGTCGTTTAGTGTACCGCTTTTAAAGTAATGTATGTACGAGACGCTGGACGCTTTTTGCGCGTGTAGTATCCGAAAGTAGGCTTCGATTTTAATACTTTGTGTATGTCGTTTATGTGGACGTTTTTCTTGCAGTTGTGTTAATGTACATTTTTAATAAGTGATTCAGAAAGGAAGTCGTCGAAGTTTATCGTACAGTTGTATCGCTCGTTATCTAACATTATTAACTTAATATAAAGGTGATTCCAAATAGAAATTGTAATTATTTAATGTTTTATCGTCACGAGTGCCGTATCTCGCATTCGTATACAACTTGGTGTTACTCGTTCCCATAGAATTAATAGGTTACATACGAGCGAAACTTTTAGGAGTTTTAAAGTAGCACTTTTGAACATTTTGAAGTAGTATGGTATTGAATGCAATAAATCCGTGTAAAGTCTGTGCCACAGTTTTGTGTAAAAATATCCACATTTAGGTACACACTACCCAAGATATAGATTTAAATCGTTTCAAGTATGGTGTCTTTGATGCGTGGTATTTTTGTACAATACTGTGTCACTTTTAGAAGTTGTAGGTGACTCGAGTGATTGTAATAAGTCTGTTGAACTTGTTGGTATTGTATATAGATGAGCTGCGATCCCACCATAAAATATTTCTAAGTACTAACGTAAGCGGTATCACAATGACACCATACGATTTTATTGTATTGTATTTGTAGAATAATTCCAATGGCATATTGTGATTTTTTTTCTTATAAATTTCCATAGTTTTAACTCACTTGCTTTTTGTTTTGTTATTTGTAGGTCACTTCGGTTATTTAAAATTGAAATGTATTGTTGTTGATTTCGCTTGATCAATGTACATTGCGTGTCACATATGTCGATTTTCTATTCGCCCTTCAATTTTGCTCACCTCCTGGAGACGTCAGAACTTTCTTTGGAAATCTATGAACTACTTCATTACTATTTTCTTTTTATGTATTGATTTTAGTAAGGGGAAAAGTTTCCCTATAATGTGAATGATGTTTTATTGATATCCATTTGTAGATATTTAACAACTACCCAATGTTAATTAATGTACTGTGGCCAATAATATTTAATACCATTTTATACCCACTTCCCATTTACATAGATGGCAACTGTTTTTGTGTAATAATATTGTTACAAAACAATTGTCAAAATAACTGTGATTTTCGAAATTGTCTGTAAGTTGAGCAAATAAATGAAATGATGTATTATAACCTATTGTTTATTTTATCCTTACTATTATTTAAAGGGGGGACGCCAGCGAAGCCGGACGGGTGATCAGTCACCTAGGTCGGGACCATTTCACCCAGTTCCCCAAAATTATTATTTTATACTTACTTACCTAACTATTTTAGCTACACCTGCCGGCCTAGCATGAGCGGCTTATAACGCGCGATATGATATGGTACGGCAAGTTGTCTTGCTTACCTCACTAAGGTGCGAGCAAGACGGCATTCCGTACCATATCATATCGCGCGTTATAAGCCGGTCATGCCTGCTAGGCCGGCTGGCATTGCATTGCCACGTAGTTATTTTTTGCCAGTGACGATCTTGGTCGTCCCCAGAACACCCTACAGTACCTACAGAAGTTTCAGCACAATACTAGTCTACTGAGAGTATATCCAAAAAAAAAATTTTGCTACTTCAGAATGAGTGTCGAAAACTTTTAAAATTATAAATGCGAAAGTAACTCTGTCTATGTGTTACGCAATCACGCATAAACTACTGAACCAAAAAAAGGGCTGTAAGAGCAGTAAGAGGTTAAAATAGGGGATGAAAGTTATCATCACGCCTAAACTACTGAACCAATTTCAATGAAATTTGGTACAGAGATTATATTTAAATGACACACGCAAAAATAAGAAACTATCCGGATAAGTATTTTTTTTTTATTGTATCGAATGTCGGCAAAATGTCGGTCAGATCGTTTTATTGTCTTGCCGAACAAAGTGCACACGTGCGTCCGCGTCCTCTCGACTTGACTTGACATCTGATGGGAAGTATGGGTATTTCTATGGATTCGGTGGGATAGGTGTGCGGGGTCTAGTACAAAGTATATGGAGAGTGCGCCCACAGAATAATATTGGTGCGCCCTCCGAATTTCTGATCAGAAAAAAATCTGCCGTCTGATCGTTTGCATCCGAGCTGAGACTCATCAGAAGCGGACGTCAGACACTCAGAACAATAACTAAAGTGTTCTGAGTTCTGAGGTCAGACACGTCAGTACATGTGTGGGTCATCAGCTTCCTCATAAGACATAGAGAAATTCTAAGCATGCTCTATTTTGATGCAAAGTTGATGCAATCAAACGTGTCAGTAATAATTTTAGTGCAACCACAAGTTCGTTACTATGAGTTGTTTTTTGTGTGTTAGCTGGAGAAATGTGTCACCAGCTTACACATGCCGTTAAGGCAAACCAGTGAGGTTAGGGTTTTAGACTATAGTCCAAAAGTTAATGCACAATTGGTGCAATGAGAACCAGAAAAACTAACCGTCACACTCTAATACTGTTGAAACTACGATCATAAAAGTGTGTGCGAGCTGAAGTACCGTGTCTCTGGCTTGCACATCTGTATCTTCGTAATTATATAAGGTACGATGATGTGTTATACCTCAAAAGTTACTGCAAAATTGATGCAATAAGAACCAAATTTATCAAATCTTTTGGTAAAATAGTTTTGGAGCTACGAACCGATAAGTATGTGTACTATGCGATTATTATAAGAATAGGATAGGGACGCCGCCATGTTGTGACGTCAAGCTGTCAAAGTGCTGTCAAACTAACTTCACTTCATTTCAGTATGGTGGGCAAAAAAGAAATTTAAATCGTGAATCAGGGGGCTGATCATGTCATAGCTTACGATAAATTAATAATGATGTTCGTGCAAACCAAAACATGAATAATTTGCAGATAAATACAAATCATTAACTTGATTTTTTCGAAAAGTATAGGACTCATGAAAGTATGCTTATAGGAAAATGATCAGGTAATTTGAATCTCAATCAAATTAAAATTTTGTGATATTTAACTGCTGAACCCATTTTTTCATACTTATTGTTCTGCGGGGTACTTTAATACTATGCTTCAATAACACAGAATAAATTGAATGTTGATTCTATTTACTGGTATACTAATTAAATTAAACAGGAATTCAAGTTATGAAAATAATTTAAAAATCAGCTTTACAATAAAATGGGTAAATTGGGGGTCTAGTGAAAAATTGTATTGGTCTATCATGGTAAAAGGATTGGCCAGCTAGATTATGCACGTTGATTGAAGTTAGATTCGGCAGAATCTAGCTGTTACCAGGGTGCGCCGGGTATTGGTATCACGGGGAGCGATTCAATCAAGCCACTCGGGGAGGCGCCTTTCGTGAATCCGCCAATTGTAAATCAAAACACATTATGCTTGCTAATGCTATTCCACCTCTTCTATTCCACTCATTTGAGAATCATCGTCCCGCTCTGGTCTGAACTGCTACTGCAGCTGCTACTGCTACAAAGACATTGAAGACTTTTCCTTCTGACATTGCAAAGTACTGTAGAAATATGCTCTAGTATTTTATCAAAGCTTTGAACAAATACTCAAATACCCGTGCTACACATGTGTCCAAACATTTATTCAAATGTTTGTGCTATGTCTGGCGCTGGCATAACGAGTAGGTGGATTTAAAAAATAAAAAAATACTTCGTTTTGAAAGTGGCAATACTCAAACCACGTTCTGCCAAAATAAAAATAAAACTATTTTCATTTTGTTTTGTACTTTCTTGCGAACTGTACCTTTTCAGAGTGAAGTTTGTCAACAACCCGTCCTATTCTTATAATAATCGCATAGTAAGCTGGTGACACGTAACACGGGCTGACACATGGTGAATCACTGTAACTGTATAAGTAAGAGTTTCGTATTATATATCAAAAAAAACCTTATAGTTGGTGCAAACACGAGGCATGATTTCAAATCTCTGGGCCTCTTAGTTTCAAAATTATAGGCAAAAAACTGTTTTCCCGCCAAAAAATTCAAAATAATGGTCTTGGACGCAGCTAAGTGCGGCGTTGCCGTTCCGTGCGCTACACTGTTGCAAACGAGTTTAAACTTAAGAGCTGGTGTTATTAAGAGTCACTTTAATTGCGCTTTCGATCGTTTTCATTTCTGTTCTAAGAATTTTAGGCCAGGAGCCGTCTGATATAAGTACGCTGATTCCTAACCTTTTTATGAGAAACAGATGGTTTAATTACAAGTAATTTTTAAATTTTGGCGTTAGAAACTTCACACTCATTTGTTGATAAAGCAAAGAAATAATTAGATTTGGCACAATAATAAACATAGAGGAATGCAGAAAGGTAAAATTTATGTAGGTACCTATAAAACCTACTACTTAGTTATTACAGAGAGAAGGCTTCATTCATAGAACGGTGCGAGATGATTACACTACTACCAGTCTACTTACTACATACAGTCAGTCATCGCGTTTGACATTGGCGAAAATGCCGCCGATGTCCAGACAGTTGTAATACTGTAAGGGTTGTCACGCGTATAGTTGTAAGACTTCGCCGAAAAAAAGGAGTTACATTTTATACATCTTGCTTGACTAACTTACTAAAAAGGTATATAGATATGGCGAAGTTCACAGGTTTATATTGTGACTAGCCTTCCGCCCGCGGTTTCGACCGCGTGGACTGCACGAGAACGAGACGTTATCCTATGGGAATAATATGATGGCGGCCAACTTTTTTGTTTGTGGGCCGATTTTGATGAAACTTGGTTTTTAGAACTATTTTGACAAGAAAACTGCAACGCAATGATAAAATTTTTAAAAAATTTAAGATGGCGGCCAACTTTTTTGTTTATCGGCCGATTTTGATGAAACTCAGTTTTTGGTACTATTTTGACAAGAAAACAGCAACACAATGTTAAAATAATTAAAAATCCAAGATGGCGGCCAACTTTGTTGTTTGTGGGCCGATTTTGATGAAACTCGGTTTTTGGTACTATTTTGACAAGAAAATTGCAACGCAATGTCAAAAATGTAAAAAATTAAAGATGGCGCCCAAATTTTTGTTTGTTGGTCGATTTTGATGAAACTCGGTTTCTGGTACTATTTTGACAAGAAAACAGCAACATAATGTTAAAATAATTAAAAATCCAAGATGGCGGCCAACTTTTTTGTTAGTGGGCTGATTCTGATGAAACTCGGTTTCTGGTACTATTTTGTCAAGAGAACAGCAACGCAATGTTAAAAATATTAAAAATCCAAAATGGCGGCCAACTTTTAAGTTTTTGGACCAATTTTGATGAAACTCGGTTTCTGGTACTATTTTGACAAAAAAACAGCAACGCAATGTAAAACATATTAAAAATCCAAGATAGCGGCCAACTTTGTTGTTTGTGGGCCGATTTTGATGAAACTCGGTTTTTGGTTTTATTTTGACAAGAAAATAGCAACGCAATGTCAAAAATGTAAGAATTTGTTGTTTGTGGGCCGATTTTGATAAAACTCGGTTTTTGGTTTTTATTTTGACAAGAAATTAGCAACGCAATGTCAAAAATGTAAAAAAATTAAAGATGGCGCCCAAATTTTTGTTTGTTATCCTTTTTTTTTATTTGAACTCGGTTTCTGGTACTATTTTGACAAGAAAACAGCAAAGCAATTTTAAAAATGTAAGAATTTGTTGTTTGTGGGCCGATTTTGATGAAACTCGGTTTTTGGTTTTTATTTTGACAAGAAAATAGCAACGCAATGTCAAAAATGTAAAAAAATTAAAGATGGCGCCCAAATTTTTGTTTGTTATCCGATTTTGATGAAACTCGGTTTCTGGTACTGTTTTAACAAGAAATCAGCAAAGCAATTTTAAAAATGTAAGAAATCCAAGATGGCGGCCAACTTTTTTGTTTGTGGGCCGATTTTGATGAAATTCGGTTTTTGGTACTATTTCGATAAGAAAATAGCAACGCAATGTCAAAAATGTAAAAAATTTAAGATGGCGCCCAAATTTTTGTTTGTTGGCCGATTTTGATGAAACTCGGTTTTTGGTACAATTTTGACCAGAAAACAGCAACGCAATGTTAAAATTTTAAAAAATCCAAGATGGCGGTCAATTTTTTTGTTTGTGGGAGGATTTTGATGAAACTCGGTTTTTGGTACTATTTTGACGAGAAATAAGAAACGCAATGTTAAAATTGACGAATTAAAATTAAATATAAGCATGTAAAATAATAAATTTTGAGACATCCTGCCCCGATTTTTTTCCACAATACCGTCGGGGTCCTAAAACATCTACCTTCACATTTTAAGACAACCCTTCCATACTAACGTTAATACCTATACAGGTGTCGGTATCGCTCAACTTCAAGGGCCTACTGTATGGAAAAGTTGCTGTTTTCTTGTCAAAATACTACCAAATACCGAGTTTCATCAAAATCGTGCATATTTATTTATTTAATTTTTATTGCAAAATATATAACAAATGGCGGACTCAATGCTGATATGCATTCTCTTCCAGTCAACTGGAAAGGGTGTCAGGAAGAAAATGAACAGCAGCAATAAAAAAATTGACAGTAAAAAAAAAAAGAAGGAACTAATGAAATGCAAGAAAAAAAATACTAAAATTAAATAACAAATGAAAATTTGTAAATGCTTATAAATTTATGAGTATTAAAAGGTATACATACTAAAGTAGCAACAACATGATATATAATTTATACATACACATATTATACATACAACTA
This sequence comes from Crambus lathoniellus, assembly GCA_949710035.1. Lineage (NCBI taxonomy): Eukaryota > Metazoa > Arthropoda > Insecta > Lepidoptera > Crambidae > Crambus > Crambus lathoniellus. Next base: position 9,291,719 of record OX453305.1, on the reverse strand, counting down.
TAAATAAATAACACATAAAGTCAGAACATATCTATCATGATAAGTGTAATCAGCTCGAGTAATGTTCGCGGACCATTTTCTTGAACACGCACTTACTTGGGGCACTGCGGATATTTTAAGGGCAAATCGTTCCAAAGTTGTACAGGCGAAAAAGAAAATGATTGGGAGACGAAGCCAGAAGACTGGGATGGTGTTTTCAGGAGAAAGTTGTCACTAGAGCGAAGGCTACGTTCATTAGAGCCGCCCAGAAACTGAAATCTGGATTTCAATGAATCTGGGGTAAGTGGATCTAATAGAATATTGAAGAGCATGCAGACAACTCTAACGTTCCTACGCTCGCGAATAGGGAGCCAATTGAGCTGCTGACGGCGTTGAGAGATATCGTATTTACGTAATCGATATATGAAACAAATACAGTTTTTAAGGAAACGATCCAACTTACTGAGAAGGTTTTTTTCTTTTGAGGTTGGTACTACAGACATCAGCGTAGACAATTATAGGTAAGACAACCGTCTGTATTGGAGCAATTTTGATACTGGTAGGCAGAAAGAACTTAAACCTATAGAGAGATCTAAGTGCATTAGTGGCTCTGAGACATGCTTGTTCGATATGATCTTTCCAAGAGAGGCAGGCATCGATATAGTCAAACCCAAGTCCTTCACTTGTTGTGAGTAGGATATTATCACGCCGTTAAATACCAAATTGTAGAAACTATTCCAGTTTACGCATGACAGTTGTCGAGAACTACCCTACCAGCAATTAAAGATTGACATTTAGGCGCGTTAACTGATATGCCATAATTAGTCTACCACACAGAAATCTTTATCAAATCACAGTTGATTAGAGTGACAACATTATTTAAACTGTGGATATTATGTTGCGCATAAAGTTGTAGATCGTCGGCATAGAGATGGAAAGAAGAGGAGAAATGAGAGGTCAGAGAGTTGATAAACAAGGAAAAGAGAAGAGGGGAGAGTACACCGCCTTGTGGAACGCCAGCCTTCAAGTCGAGCCCGTCAGACAGCGTCCGATCTACTCGCACGGCTTGCTGGCAATCGCCAAGATAGGAAGAGAACCAAGTAGGTGCCATAAAATAAATACCTTACAGACCGAGCATAGCTAGGAGAATTTCGTGACTAACGGCATTAAATGCACTGGAAAAATCTATTAAAACTAGGACAGTTAATAATTGCTTAGCAGACCCAAAAACCCATTACATGACACCAATATCACAAAATACAAAAAAAACGCAGCTGCCATCTTGGATTCCAAAACACATCAAAATCGAGCTTACCATCCCTAAAAACCCCTTACATGACACCAATATCACAAAATTTAAAAAAAAGCGCGGCCGCCATCTTGTATTCCGAAACGCACATCAAAATCGAGCTAAGCATCCCTAAAAACTAGGGAATCGAGAACCGGTCCTATTTTGAGGAACCGGGATTTTCGGGATTGTACTCTAAGGAAACGGGAAATACCGGGATTTTCGGGAATTTCGGTACTATTTTGTTTTTGTTTGGTTTTAACATTACTTACATGTATTTTAATGCTGACTTTATGTAGTAGCATGTAGCATACAAATAAAAAAATAATAACTAATACTAACTAATAAGTATCACAACAAGGAAATACTTATAACTTTACAATCAGTCCTTTTTTTATTTATTGTTATAATAAGTCTCGTCTTAAATTCCTAGGTAGGTATTTAGTTTTTTTCGACTTAAGCAAAGGTAATATCTTAACTTAAATAAAATCTTGAGCAATCAACTTAACAATCTTTGGGTGCCAAGTGACCAACCAACTTGAGTTATGCAATCACGGTTCACTTCAGAAACATACTAGAAGTCATGTGGTAACAAGATCTTTTGAGATCAGTTTTATTATTTGTGAAGAAAATCGCAATCAGCTACCTTCCTAGGTAGCTGATTGCGATTTTCTTCTTCTTCTATATTCCTCGACTTAGCGAAGGCTTTTGACACTGTTTATGTACCACTTTTACTAATCAAGCTTGAGGCCATAGGAATACGGGGAATTCAATTGAAAATGTTTAAAGATTACCTTACAAACAGATACCAGTGTGTAAAAATTAATGAACATGTAAGTGATGGCCTTCCGATTAACTATGGTATCCCACAAGGGAGTATACTGGGGCCCACATTGTTCCTAATTTTTATAAACGAATTGGCTAAACTAGAACTCTCCCACGGAAAAATAATTTCTTACGCAGATGACACTGTGCTGATGTTCTCAGCCAACACCTGGGATGAGGTATTTCAAGATGCGCAAAAAGGTTTAAATTTGGTAACAATGTGGCTCCATAATAATATGCTTACCTTGAACACAGGGAAAACTAAGTTTATTAATTTTTCTATTTACAAAAGCAATCTTGGTAATGAGCACAAAATTTTCGCCCATGACTGCTTGCTCTCTTCACCAAATTGCTCATGTGAAAGCTTGGAAAACGTTAACAAAATTAAGTACCTTGGGGTTTCTATTGACGAACATCTAGATTTCCGAAGTCATGTTAATTTAATTGGCTCCCGAGTCCGGAAGTTGATGTTCGTTTTCAAAAACCTGAGACATATATTGGAACCTCATCGGTTAAAACAAGTATACTACGCATTATGCCAGTCACTGCTTTCATACTGCATTTTGAGTTGGGGAGGTGCTTCCAAGTCCATTTTTCTTAATGTAGAAATAGCTCAGAGGGCCATACTTAAGGTTTGCACATTCAAGCCATTCCTTTTTCCTACAAAGGAACTGTATAGTTACTGTGACGTCCTCACCGTACGTCAATTATTTATTCTAAGCATTATAACTAAACAACATGCTGCTTTAATTTATGAACCGAATAAAACTGTAACGAGAAGAAAATACGCTGTTTGTAAAATTACTCACAAATTTAAAACTGCCTTCAGTTCTAAATTTTTTAAAATTCCTGGGCCCAATTTTATACAATAAAATTAATAAAGAAAATAATATTTACCCACTGAATACAATTGAATGTAAAAAAGTAACCTCTAAATGGTTAAAGTCACTCTCCTATGAAAAAACAGAAAACTTACTTAAAGTTACAAAGTAAATTGAAAAGTAAGTAGATTAAAATACTTATAAAAAATTTAAGAAAACTGACACAACCTCTCACACACACTCACACACTTACACCGTACACACCGAGAGGAACACTAGCACATAAGTTAATAATTAACTTTACTCATAAAAAAAAATATACAATTATTTTTCTTTTTGTTAAGTATGAATTATATGTAAATTAAACTTAGAAAACTATTATGTTAAAATACTATTTCAGATTGTTCTTGGGGTTTTGGCGCTGTAGGCCGTATGTACAGACTCCGGTCTAGTATGGCAACAGATGCCTGAAATTAGTTTGATAATTACCTAATGTAGACTAATTTAATTACAGTTTTCATGTTTGTAAAAAATAATTAGAAAATAAACGTTATTTATTATTATTATTATTCTTCTCTTTTCGAGGAAGGTACTGTAACTTATGTAAATAAAGTTTTATCTATTTATAGGTTAATTTTGTTGTACAGTTAGCGTCATATAGTGGGTAGCAGTCAAGTCACCAAATACTTGGAAACATCCAAAATGGTCATTAACAATGACTCGGCAAAGCGATCAAGTTGTTTAAAATATACCGACGCACGCAAAACGCCAAATACTATTTGGTGATTGTCAAAATTCAAAATTCAAAGAGACGAGTAGCTCGAATGAAAAAAAAAACAAATGGGCCCAAATTGAATCTTCATCATCATCATCATGTCAGCCGAACGACGCCCACTGCTGGGCATAGACCTCCCCAATTGAATCGTATGTCATGTTAATTTATTTCTCACATCATGTAAAGTATCTTAATTTATGACCCTAGATCAAAATATCTTTATAACCTTTAAAAATAAAGCTGCTTTTAAGTGTGTCCCATCTCATACTTTTGGATACTTTGAGTGCTGCGCTACCAATGGCAGTGTTGCTGTTACGGTACTCATGCCGGCTTGGATGTTACCAAGTATTAGTAAATTTACATGCTCCAGTTATTTTGAATACTATGTGTGTATGGCTTGAACTAGGTATTTGAGATCGCTTCAGCCGTGTCGTATTTAATGACCATTATGGATGTTTCCAAATATTTGGTGATCTTGACTGCTATCTACTATATGACGCTAACTGTACACAATGACATGTATTATGAAATAAAAATTAACGAAATACAATTTAACAGTAAATAGCTTAAAATCTTTGAAACCAAACAGTATACAAATTATTTACTTATATGACCTCTTTGTTCTCTGTAATAGGTTCTCTGGAATAAGTATAGACTCAAACTTATGTCACTTAAACTTGATCTAATTTTATTACACATCAATGCAGCTGTGACAAAATTCCTCTCTGGTTCGACACTGGTAGGCGAAATCGATAAAAGATGGTCGTAGACTTGACTAGATGCAAGAAAAATTAATTGGTTGTAGAAAACAGGCTTGAGATATGGGTCGTGCAAACTGGTCATAACATGAATACTAATCGAACGTCCTCTTACAGTTTGAGGTCATATTATTTTTTGTCTATTATAAGAATTATTTACAAATTTAAACGTTGATTTAAAAATTTTTGAATCCCGAAAATCCCGACATACCCGGATCGCGTTTTGGTTTCCCGGTTCTTTCAGTAAATGAAAAGGACCGGGAAATCCCGGGATTTTCGGGACCGGGATTTCCCGGTTCTATACCCTACTAAAAACCACTTACATGACACCAATATTACAAAACTGAAAAAAAAGCGCGACCGCCATCTTGGATTCCAAAACATACATCAAAATCGAGCTTAGCATCCCTAAAAACCCTTTATTTGACACCAATATCACAAAACTAAAAAAAAGTGCGGCTGCCATCTTGGATTCCAAAACTCACATCAAATTCGAGTTTAGCATCCCTAAAAACCCTTTACATGACACCAATATCCCAAAACTGAAAAAAGGTGCGGCCGCTATCTTGGATTCCAAAACTCACATCAAAATCGAGCTTAGCACCCCTAAAAACCCCTTACATGACACCAATATCACAAAACGAAAAAAAAGCGCGGCCGCCATCTTGGATTCCAAAACATACATCAAAATCGAGCTTAGCATCCCTAAAACCCTTTACATGACACCAATATCACAAAACTGAAAAAATGCGCGGCCGCCATCTTGGATTCCAAAACTCACATCAAAATCGAGCTTAGCATCCCTAAAAACCCCTTACATAACACCAATATCACAAAATTGAAAAAATAACGCGGCCGCCATCTTGAATTCCAAAAATCGTAATAAACACACCCGCGCCTCCGGGAATCCGGCCCGATGCTCTGACCAACTAAGCTACCGAAAGGCCTACACGACTCGTCCAATTTTGCTATCACTTGTTACGCTGTAGGCCAGCGTTGCTTCATCAATGCGAGGAAACACTCGCATCCGAAAGAAACATTTTTACAAATGTTAATAATAAATAATAAATAAATTTATTTATTACCGAATTCAGTTTTACAATATTACATTACAAGCTCCCACACTAGGCTCAGCCTGTCCTGTGGGGGTAGTACACGATTTACAAGAAGCAAAGTAAACACAGCGTCTTCTTACATAACAAATTAATAAATAATAAAAATAAAAAAGAAAACATAAGAAGAAATAAAATAAGTAACAGTATCTAATATTTACCTAATTTTAACCTTAAGATTATTCTGGGATGATGGTATGTGTGCGTGTGTGTATGTGTGTGTGTGTCTCTGTGTGTCATACGATGGTTTTTAACACATTTTCTGTTTCCATGTAATTCCACCTCATTACAGTGTTGGTGACAACCCTTTTTGTTTGTCGAACACTTAAGCATTTAAAATGGCAAATATCTGCAAGTCTGTTGTATATCAATGGAAAAAGAAAGGTTCCAAAACGATGTGCAAAAGTGGAGGCTGTGAGGATAGTAGGCAACTTAAAAGTCCGTCTTTGCAACATATTCTCGTATTCATCTGAATTTAACACTGTTCTATGAACAGCTGAAACAACTCTAACAATGAACAGTCTCCGGATGCTAAGAACCTCGGCCTCCTCGTAGAGAGCATCAGTTGAATACTGAAAGGGTTTTTTGAGTGCTACTTTCAGCACTCCTCTTTGTGCTCTCTCAAGAGGAAGTAGTATCGAGGAAGATGAGCCTCCCCATGCCAGAATACAGTAATTTACTAGAGATTGACAAAGGGCCAGATAAACGATTTTTAAGGTTTTGCCGTCAACTGCGTCCCGTAGGTTTTTCATGACGTAGATTAACTTCCTTACTCTTTTGCATGTTTCAGCTACGTGTGCTCTAAACGTTAGCTTTTCGTCAAGAACTACGCCAAGATATTTTAAGGAATCTGAACGATTAATCTGCTCACAAATACACGAGTTGCTTAGAGTTTTAGAACCACAGTCTAACGAATGGATCTTCAAAGCTTTTAGTGACAAAGGAGCTGATGCAGCGGTCTTGTGAAAAGTCAAAAATTTTGTTTTTGAAGCGTTGAGAGACAGTAGGTTTCTATTTAACCAGCTTGAGACCAACGACACACCCTGCTCTGCTTTCTGAGAGATATCGGGCCAGGTGTTGTCATAAAAGATTATAGCGGTGTCATCAGCATAACAAAATATTTCTGCATTTTTTATTGGAAGCATCGCGATGTCGTTCATGTAAAGCAGAAATAAAGTAGGCCCCAGAATGCTGCCTTGTGGTACGCCATATGTCACCGGCCTAAAGCTGCTTTTCACCTCCGCGACTTTGACACACTGAGTCCGCTCTGACAGGTAATCTGCGAACCAATTTAGAGCTGTTCCTCTTATGCCGTAAGCCTCCAGCTTCTTCAGAAGGATTGGAATTGATATTGAGTCGAATGCCTTGGCGAGATCTAAAAAGACGCCAATACATTTTGACCCTTCGTCTAGATGAGAAACTACAGTATTGACGAGTTGTGTAACAGCATCTTCTGAGGATCTGCCCCGTCGGAAGCCGAACTGGCGATCGGTTATGACATTGTTTGTCTCAAGAAATGATACTAGTCTTCTATTTATTATGCGCTCTAATAACTTGGCCATGCTACCCATCAGAGAAATCGGACGATAATTACAAGGATCATCCTTTTTTCCACCCTTGAATATAGGTACTACAGCCGCTGCTTTCCATGCTTTTGGAAAAGTGCCAGTTTCTATACTCAAGTTGAATACGGTGGAAAGAGGTTCCGCCAGTACGTGTCCTATAGTTTTGAGTATTTTGTTGCTGATATTGTCTAGACCAGGCGCACTGTCTGATTTTAAGTTGTTTATTAGAGATAAAATCTCTTTGGGGTCTGTAGGCGTAATAAATAACGAGCCTCTAACTTTATTTTTGACTTCCGCTTCCGCTGTGAGTGATTCGTGAGTCTCGTTAAGTTTCTCCAGTATTTTACTTGCCAATTGATGGCCCACAGTTGAAAAATGTTGATTACATACTTCTGAGGACGCCTCCAGAGATCCCCCAATGCTTGAGAAGTCTTGCAGAGAGCTGTTTGCCTTTTTCAGGGATCTATGAGATACTCTATTTACTGATTGCCAGAGTTTTTTAGGTAACTTTTTGTTATGGTTTATTTCTCTTTCCTCATGTTCGGCTTTTAATTTTCTAAGAAGTCCTATATAGAAGTTTCTGTACCTGCAATAAACCAATCTTTTAGCCATATCGTCTGGATGTTTTCTTGCGTCTAAGTGGAGTTTGTCTCTATGCCTGGCACAGCGTAGTAAACCTGGGGTCATCCAAGGCTTACAATAAATTTTGAATGGCTGATTTTGACCGTATGAGAATGTTTTGAGACAGCTTTTGTGAGGATGGTTGAGATGTCAGATACCATCGTATTTAGAGAAGAACCATCTAAGACTGACCAGTCTATTTGTTCCATTTCGGACTTGAGACCATCATAGTCAATCTTCAGTCTCGTTCTTTCCACTGCTGGTGGCGTTTCAGAGGTAACTGTCATTAATCCCAGCATAGTGATGTTGTGGTCGGTAAGGTCTTGGGGGCATACAACCGATTCTGCTTGAGTTGTTAGTGTAGCAAAAATATGGTCGATACAGGATTTCCCGTGGGTAGGCTTGTTTATACACGTAGCCAAACCATGTTCTGCTAGAATAGTAAGATAGTTAGATGTATGCTCCTCGTTTTGTGATGATCCTATGATGTTAATGTTTATATCTCCCAGGAAAACTAGACATGGGGTATTTTTAAGAGAGTCCAAATTGTAATCTAACGAGGAAAGAAATCTTGAAGGGTCTTTAAAAGATGGTGATCGATATACGCCAACTAAGGTGAGAACGTTTGGAATTTCGATACTTATACAGTTTGCATCGTCAATGCTTAATTCGAAAGCGGTAGCCGACCATTTCTTATTTACGTAAGCGATAACTCCTCCCGCTCTATTTATGTATTTTGTTGTATGGAAAGCATTATATCCCTCAATCTGCTTAATGATGGACAATTCATTTAGCCAACATTCACTCAAAACTATGAAATCGAATGGAATATTCAGTCTTGCTATAGTGACCAAAAGGTTGTCAAAGTTTTGCTGCATGCTGCGAATATTTACGTGAAAAACTTTGACTGCATATTTATTTAATACGACACCGCACTCTTCTGCGCATGTTATAGTATGACATTCTACATTTAGGGACTTGTCCATATCAGATAAAAGGTCAAGGGTAGCCATAAATTTTCAGAAATATTAGGATAGTAACCGTTGTTAACTTTAGAATTAGGAATGTCATATTGCTGTCGAATAAAAAGAGTACGGAAAATGCAGTACTGCCGTTGTTGTTAGTGACCAATAGAAGTAAACAATATTGAGGGCTTAAAACTTTGCAGTGTCTTTCATGAGATTTGCATGCTGTTAGATGTGTAAGTGATTGCGAGTGTGAGATATAATGATGTTTTAGAACAAAAAATTTGGTGATCCCATAACATATAAAAATTTGGATACAATTCAAGAAAATTAAGTTTAAAAATATATTAATCAAGCAAAGTAAGTTAAAATCAATGAAGGTACAAGAGCCAAGAATTGTCTCACTTTTGCGTTTGCCTTTGTCCGCTCGATAGTTTATCCAAGTCTGCTGGGTCTTGGATTTGTATTTTTGGAGAACCTTCGCCACCTTCTCGTTTCCGGATGAACACGTTGCCGTTCCGCACCCAGCAGTATTTGTATCCGTGATCGTGGATCCAGCTTCGTGCGGCGCGAAAAAGGCGACGCGTCTCATAGGTAAGCCGTTCGTTAGCAAATACATTTCTCTGAGGCCCAGAGCCCGTAATCTCTTGGCTTTCCAGCTTGCGGCGGGCTTTCGCTTCTTTAAGAAACTCCTCGCGTTTAAGTCTTCTTGTGAAAGAGACAACCAGTGGACGTGGTAGTTGTTTTTCTTTAGGGTCAGTCTTGTTTTTTGCGCCGACTCGAGAAACATAATCGAGGTCACGTTCATCTAGTTCAACACCAATTTTTGTGGCAGTCGTTAGAACCAAGTGGTAGGGATTTTCTCCTGGGGTTTCAGTTAAACCCAAAATTTCTATTTCACACTGCAGTGAGTTGTGTGTGAGCTTTTTTACATGGCCTTGTAGTTGTACGATTTGAGCCCTGAGGACATCATTCTCTCTTTCTTTTTCTTCAAGTAAATTTATACGCGCCTCGTACTCACTAAATTTTGATGTAAGATCGTCGAATCGTTTACTAAGATCGTTAAGAAGCGTTGCTTCATCAATATACTTACAAAATTGCATTGTGAATGCATAAAAATAATATAAAATCTCATTATGGCTGTTTCATCTTAATCGATTGTTAAACATTTGTAAAAATGTTTCTTTCGGATGCGAGGGTTTCCTCGCATTGATGAAGCAACGCTGGCCTACAGCGTGACAAGTGATAGCAAAATTGGACGAGTCGTGTAGGCCTTTCGGTAGCTTAGTTGGTCACAGCATCGGGCCGGATTCCCGGAGGCGCGGGTTCGAATCCCGCCTGAAAGCTACTTATAGGGCTCGTGGTTTTTTACTATCACATTTTTCCTATACTTACAAAATTGCATTGTGAATGCATAAAAATAATATAAAATCTCATTATGGCTGTTTCATCTTAATCGATTGTTAAACATTTGTAAAAATGTTTCTTTCGGATGCGAGGGTTTCCTCGCATTGATGAAGCAACGCTGGCCTACAGCGTGACAAGTGATAGCAAAATTGGACGAGTCGTGTAGGCCTTTCGGTAGCTTAGTTGGTCAGAGCATCGGGCCGGATTCCCGGAGGCGCGGGTTCGAATCCCGCCTGAAAGCTACTTATAGGGCTCGTGGTTTTTTACTATCACATTTTTCCTATACTTACAAAATTGCATTGTGAATGCATAAAAATAATATAAAATCTCATTATGGCTGTTTCATCTTAATCGATTGTTAAACATTTGTAAAAATGTTTCTTTCGGATGCGAGGGTTTCCTCGCATTGATGAAGCAACGCTGGCCTACAGCGTAACAAGTGATAGCAAAATTGGACGAGTCGTGTAGGCCTTTCGGTAGCTTAGTTGGTCAGAGCATCGGGCCGGATTCCCGGAGGCGCGGGTTCGAATCCCGCCTGAAAGCTACTTATAGGGCTCGTGGTTTTTTACTATCACATTTTTCCTATACTTACAAAATTGCATTGTGAATGCATAAAAATAATATAAAATCTAATTATTAACTGTCCTAGTTTTAATAGGTTTTTCCAGCGCATTTAATGCCGTTAGTCACGAAATTCTCCTAGCTATGCTCGGTCGGTTAGGTATTTCTTCTATGGCACCTACTTGGTTCTCTTCCTATCTTGGCGATTGCCAGCAAGCCGTGCGAGTAGATCGGACGCTGTCTGACTGGCTCGACTTGGAGGCTGGCGTTCCACAAGGCGGTGTACTCTCCCCTCTTCTCTTTTCCTTGTTTATCAACTCTCTGACCTCTCATTTCTCCTCTTCTTTCCATCTCTATGCCGACGATCTACAACTTTATGCGCAACATAATATCCACAGTTTAAATAATGTTGTCGCGCTAATCAACTGTGATTTGATGAAGATTTCTGTGTGGTCGACTAATTATGGCATATCAGATAACGCGCCTAAATGTCAATCTTTAATTGCTGGTAGGGTAGTTCTCGACAGCTGTCATGCGTAAACTGGAATAGTTTCTACAATTTGGTATTTAACGGCGTGGTAATATCCTACTCACAACAAGTGAAGGACTTGGGTTTGACTATATCGATGCCTGCCTCTCTTGGAAAGATCATATCGAACAAGCATGTCTCAGAGCCACTAATGCACTTAGATCTCTCTATAGGTTTAAGTTCTTTCTGCCTACCAGTATCAAAATTGCTCCAATACAGACGGTTGTCTTACCTATAATTGTCTACGCTGATGTCTGTAGTACCAACCTCAAAAGAAAAAAACCGTCTCAGTAAGTTGGATCGTTTCCTTAAAAACTGTATTCGTTTCATATATCGATTACGTAAATACGATATCTCTCAACACCGTCAGCAGCTCAATTGGCTCCCTATTCGCGAGCGTAGGAACGTTAGAGTTGTCTGCATGCTCTTCAATATTCTATTAGATCCACTTACCCCAGATTCATTGAAATCCAGATTTCAGTTTCTGGGCGACTCCAATGAACGTAGCCTTCGCTCTAGTGACAACTTTCTCATGAAAACACCATCCCACTCTTCTGGCTTCGTCTCCCAATCATTTTCTTTTTCGCCTGTACAACTTTGGAACGATTTGCCCTTAAAATATCCGCAGTGCCCCAAGTAAGTGCGTGTTCAAGAAAATGGTCCGCGAACATTACTGTGTTATTTATTTATAGTTGTATGTATAATATGTGTATGTATAAATTATATATCATGTTATTGCTACTTTAGTATGTATACCTTTTAATACTCATATATTTATAAGCATTTACAAACTTTCATTTGTTATTTAATTTTAGTATTTTTTTCTTGCATTTAATTAGTTCCTTCTGTTTTCTTTTAACTGTCAATTTTTTTATTGCTGCTGTTCATTTTCTTCCTGACACCCTTTCCAGTTGACTGGAAGAGAATTCATATCAGCATTGAGTCCGCCATTTGTTATATATTTTGCAATAAAGATTAAATAAATAAAGGTAAAAAAATATTGGACGATTCATAAGCATTAATTTTATTTAATCTATTTGAATAAAAATTTATTGACTTTGACTTTGACTTTGAAATATGCACGATTTTGATGAAACTAGGTATTTTCTTGTCAAAATAGTACCAGAAACCGAGTTTCATCAAAATCGGATAACAAACAAAAATTTGGGCGCCATCTTTAATTTTTTTACATTTTTGACATTGCGTTGCTATTTTCTTGTCAAAATAAAACCAAAAACCGAGTTTCATCAAAATCGGCCCACAAACAACAAAGTTGGCCGCTATCTTGGATTTTTAATATGTTTTACATTGCGTTGCTGTTTTTTTGTCAAAATAGTACCAGAAACTGAGTTTCATCAAAATTGGTCCAAAAACTTAAAAGTTGGCCGCCATTTTGGATTTTTAATATTTTTAACATTGCGTTGCTGTTCTCTTGACAAAATAGTACCAGAAACCGAGTTTCATCAGAATCAGCCCACTAACAAAAAAGTTGGCCGCCATCTTGGATTTTTAATTATTTTAACATTGTGTTGCTGTTTTCTTGTCAAAATAGTACCAGAAACCGAGTTTCATCAAAATCGGCCAACAAACAAAAATTTGGGCGCCATCTTTAATTTTTTACATTTTTGACATTGCGTTGCTATTTTCTTGTCAAAATAGTACCAAAAACCGAGTTTCATCAAAATCGGCCCACAAACAACAAAGTTGGCCGCCATCTTGGATTTTTAATTATTTTAACATTGTGTTGCTGTTTTCTTGTCAAAATAGTACCAAAAACTGAGTTTCATCAAAATCGGCCGATAAACAAAAAAGTTGGCCGCCATCTTAAATTTTTTAAAAATTTTATCATTGCGTTGCAGTTTTCTTGTCAAAATAGTTCTAAAAACCAAGTTTCATCAAAATCGGCCCACAAACAAAAAAGTTGGCCGCCATCATATTATTCCCATAGGATGTTCCCATGTGTCAGCCCGTGTTACGTGTCACCAGCTTACACATACTTATCGGTTCGTAGCTCCAAAACTATTTTACCTAAAGATTTGATAAATTTGGTTCTTATTGCATCAATTTTGCAGCAACTTTTGAGGTATAACACATCATCGTACCTTGTATAATTACGAAGATACAGATGTGCAAGCCAGAGACACGGTACTTCAGCTCGCACACACTTTTATGATCGTAGTTTCAACAGTATTAGAGTGTGACGGTTAGTTTTTCTGGTTCTCATTGCACCAATTGTGCATTAACTTTTGGATTATAGTCTAAAACCCTAACCTCACTGGTTTGCCTTAACGGCATGTGTAAGCTGGTGACACATTTCTCCAGCTAACACACAAAAAACAACTCATAGTAACGAACTTGTGGTTGCACTAAAATTATTACTGACACGTTTGATTGCATCAACTTTGCATCAAAATAGAGCATGCTTAGAATTTCTCTATGTCTTATGAGGAAGCTGATGACCCACACATCGTCAGTACTAGTCTATATAATTTGTGCACGTCAGAATGAAAGACACAAATTATATAGACTACAGTCGTCACAAATTAAGATGCCCGTTTTGACACATGCCAAAGTGACGTGATTAGGCATGTAACCATACGAGTCTGTGATCGATTCTCGCGATTAATCGATTAAGGTTCTGAGTAATTAATCGTTTATAGTAGGTTTGCAACTTATGTGGATTAAGACTAAACTTATTATTATAAAATGTTAAACTTACTATATAGGTACCTACTTATACTTTTAATAAAAATATTATTAAAGTATAAAGTGACCTTTTATGGCCTAGAAACTTGAATCGAATTAAATTGCATCATTTATATAAAAGTGCAAGTTTTTTAACTACAGCTGGCAGCACAGACATGCTCATAGAGTATGTACATACATTACTTATTATAGCGGCCTGTACACGTTGGCCCAATCATTGGCCAATACGTCGTACATTGACTCTTTTGAAAGAACCTTTTCAAATTTGTTCGTTCAAAAGTGTCAATGTACGATGTATTGACCAGTGGTTGGGCCAACGTGTACAGGCCGCTTATGATGAACGCACGCTTGTCCCATGCAAACGCATCGAACGAGCCGAACGAAACGTATTTTAAGAAATCTCTAGAAAAGTGAACGTGACGATTCGACATGGTGAGGTGTGCAAGGTTGTCTAAGTTTTATCTAAAGAATTTTTCCATTCGGTTCGTTCGAAACGTTCTTCTTGGATAAGTGTGCGTTTACCAAGAAACCGTTTTATCGAAATCATTGTTGCCAATTCATTATTTCACTAATGCTTTAAGCGCCAATCTAGTTTTCAGACAAAAAAGATCAAATCTAGATTAAAAGATCAAATTAATCCATTAAAGTAGTTATAACGATTATTTCGATAAAATTGAATGAAGCTGGAAAAATCCTGCACACAACGGTTACAACACTAGTAATTAAAAAAATAAAGACTGAGAACGTAACTGTTTTTCGAGACGCTTCGTAGTTAATCGAATCTGCGTTTACTTTAAAATAAACGCAAAAATAATTGGCGGAATACACTTTGCCTTAATTTATGATGCGTTAAAAGATTTAACATATTATTTTCAAACACCTTTGATAAGTAATCAGCATTTATTTGATTGTTTGGTTTTCGTAACAAGTTACATTCTAGGGTCATTACCATGTGTCAAAACGAGCATCTTAATTTGTGACGACTGTAGTACAGATAGGAATCAAGCCTTATAGCGGCCGTTTGTTAGTGAATGACGGACCCCGATTAGAGTTTGACAACATAGTGCTGCCAGAACTATCGACACCCTAGATTCGTTATCGATAGTTGTGCAAATCATCGACGTTTGGTACAACCCTAGTAATATATTATTTTAAATTCTGCTCAAATAAAAAACACATTTGATGAAAGAAGGCATTTATTACTTGACATTATAATTTTATCAAATACAAAGTACATAATTAAGTTGATATTTATACAAGACAAAGAATGAGAGTAATGAAATTACTTACTAAATTGACTTTATAGATAAACTAAGAAATATAAATACTTTATCAGCCACAAGAAAAATTAAACTGCTTGCAAATATTTATTACACACAAATGCTAATGCTATTTTTCCTAGTAGTTTTATTTAGTATCCATTTCATTATTTACTGTTAATATCACTTTCAATGCAAGACGCAATTACCTAATTCTAATAGTTAAACATTTAATGCAGTAAGTAATCAATATAGCAACTAACAGCAGTAATTTGCACCATAAGTGTTTTTTGATAACTTATTACTGCAAGAATAGGCAGACACGGGCATCTTCGCAGCACTCCACGAACCTCGTTGAGACTCAAGTTATCTGAAAAGATTAGATTTGGTTAGTATAGATTCTACATATTGTTACTATAATCTGCCATAACATTTTATAAACAAATAAGTGATAGTTGAACTGAAAAGTTTGTAAATCAAGAAAGAGTAGTGTGTATAAAGCACATTTTGTATGTTGTGCCGCTATGCACAAGTTATAGATAATCAATGTTTATAGTTAATAACTGTTATTAAGTAGATAAGCTTTGTACATAGACTGATGAGAGGTAGTATATATAATTAAGTAAGATCTAAGATAGTAGGCAGCAGTAACAGTTATAACATAGTCATAAAACAATCACAATAAACCATCATTCATACCGACAACAATCATATATTATCCCACCGGTACATTTGTTATAATTCTGTTCTGTTTGTCAGAATCAGAAATATGAATTTGATGATAAGGCATTTTAAATGTTTTGACAAAGTTATTGAATTACTTACACTGTTATTTTCTCTTGACTTGGTATTAACAACTTCACTAAATTGAAACTTGTTAAATGTGACAACTGATTACTTAAATTTAATCCCAAGTAATTTACTGTGCTTTATCATTATCACCATATGATATCACTTCTAAATGTATTTTGAAATAACGTATTAGGAAGGTTTTTGTTAACAAAACTATTACCTACCTTTCATTCATTACTTCTTCTTCAACATGTCAATGACAAGTGCAAAATCATATGTTGTTGGCCCAAAACTGTGCCACTCTCACCGCGTTATCTGCAGCCAACATGAGGTCCTCACGCATGCAGGTGTCCGGGCATGCAGAGCAATCAATGAGGTGGGCCATGGTCTGTGGAGTGTAACCACACCTGCACGCGAGATCCGTGTTACTGGTGAAGCCCCACCTGGACAGGTTGTCTTTACTTCGACCAACTTGGGTATGGAGTCTATTTAAAGATCTCCATAATGATCTGGGAAGTTCAAGGCCAGCAGGGAGCTTTAACTGGATGAGCACATATGGGTGTGGAAGGGTAGCAGAGTTTTCCCTCAGTTTAACTTTGGTTAAAGAGGCCTCCGTGGTGCCAGGCATGACGCACTTGTAAAAACTATTGCGACTCTTTAGCCTTTGATAAATTTCGTAACATTCTGAGAAACCGAATCTTCTTTACTCCGATTAAGTTGTGAACTGTATTTTCTTTTGTTTTGATTAGTTTTAAGAAATACAAAGTTGCCTCTTGGAATTACCTAAAACAACAAAACTCAAATTTAGGTTAATGTAATAAATAATTATATATAAAACATAAAACTACGTAAATAGATTTACTTACGTGTACCGAAGGCATCTTCGAATAATGTATCTATATTTCTGTAAAGAAATATCTGCAGTGTTGCCAGAGGCAGATAGTCAAATATAACATGAGGCAGCCCAAAAAGTAACATTTTCACGAGAAAAGTAACATTACGTTATTTATTGTGGAAAACGACACAATTACTTTATTATGGCAAATTATTATTACACAAAAACTAAATTTCCTGTCCCATTTGTTATGGTGCGTTTACATGTTGGGCCATCACCAGCATGTAAACGGCTGTTTGTGATGAACTGATGACTCGCCCTGGCTGGCCCAGCCCTTGTCCCTGGCCCGCGGGTCGCGTAGGCTAGCCGAGCCAAGACAACATGTGAATGATGTGGCAATAAACTTCGAAATTAATAATCGACTGATGATGCTGAAAAAGAAATTTGCCAAACAACCCATTCCAAATTGTTTTAATCACAAGTTCACAAATCACTTGAAATCAACAAAACAAATTTTATATTGTTTGCTGGAAAATCTAAAAAGTAACACAAAAGTAACATATGGAGTCAACATGGAGGTAACATGAGAGGGTCAAAAGTAACGTAAAATGTTACTTTTGTAACATTCTGGCAACGCTGAATATCTGAGAAATGTGGAAAAACATCTAAAGAACATTAGAAAACCGAAATGAGTAAAAAAAAAACAAACTAAATAAACGTCATCTTGAAATTCTTGAAAAAAGTGACAGCCTTAATTTTAGCCAATGGGGGCACCCCAACAAAATGGCGGTCTTAATTATAGCCAATGAATGGGTATCGGGGCTACCGGTCACTAAGTTTTGACCTATTCTATGGGTGAGATGAAAGATTTTCTACCAGCAAATAAAAAAAAAAAAAGTTTATTTATTAGCTCGATAGATGTCGCTGACCAGACATGAATCCACTCACCTCTATTGTTTATTACCACCAAAGATATTATAATATAACAAGATTGTGCACTATGAAAATAAAAGCAATGTCAATTCGATTCTATGCAGTTACAATAAGGTTTATTTTCGTATGACATTTCGATAAACGGAAAAACGAGCCGAGCGAGAGGCTCCTAAATAGGATTGCATCCCTGTCTACTGGGCTGCCACCATGAAATATTTTTGGTTGTAGTAGAACTTAATTCAAATTCATATTTCTTGTTCTCGAGAATTTTCAAAATATTAATTAATTAAAAGGAATGTTAAGCGGATAATAATAAAGTCCATATCATTTGTATTATTTAAAACCTTGAAAAACTATTTTTTTAATGTAAGAGTCGGTGTTATGGTAGTTTTAATTATAATAAATTTGCAACACTTTGCGTCTGGACAATTTTAATAAAAATAAAAACATCATCAATATGGCGACGGCAAATTAATTTGTGTGTAAAGTTAGTGTGTGGATCTTAATTATCATTTTAAAATTACGTTTAAATCAATAAAAATGGTTCTCACTTGATGTGTGAAAGGATGCAAAAGCGAATCATTTAAACGGAGCGGTGTATCTTTTTATAGGTAAGTATTTAGCTAAACTTTTATTCTTGCGTATAGTAGGGTGTCCATTTCGTTTTTAGTCTATAGACTGGAATTTACTTTCTTACTTAACCCAAACATAAATTTTCATTGTTTCAGATTTCCTAAAGATGAAGAAATTAAAAAGGTTGGCTTAACCTCATATCTGAAAAAATTACACAATACTCAGCGGAAGAAGAAAAAGAAGAAGAACTTTATCAGAAAATAGGCATGAAACAAAACTTATTAAATGTATTATAACATCTGTATCTTAATTTAAGGTTAAAAAAGTAGGTACGCAAAAAACGAATCTTTACAATTATTTGGACACAAAGCCTCCATGCGTCAAAAGATCTGCAAGAAAATTTTGTTTAGCCATGTATAGTCTAACGAATAAACAGATTTTTATTACTGTACGTGGACTTTCTATTTCTATCCATTTTAGCAAAATACGCCTATCAGAAATACAGACATACATTTCATATAAGTACATACAGGTCAAACTGACAACCTCCTTTTTTGAAGTCGGTTCAAAAGTAAGTATGCTTATAAAGCATATGTATGCGTCGTATGTATCGTCGTATGTATGTATGTGTCGATTGTCACATTATTGCCTCATAAGTGGTGCAAATGCTTTGCCTCGCGGAGTCCTCATCTTAACTAATATTATACAAGAGCTCCCTAGGAAGCGTGATGTTCGAATCCTACGTGAGCCAAGTCTGGTTAACTATAAATTGTCCTCGAAAAAACGAAATCGTGTAGTCACTCACGTCTCTCTAATTAGAGAGGGACGCACACCATAATAGGCCTATCTCGCTCGGCTCGGCTGTAACTCATGAGTGCGCAATCTTGTTATATTATAATATCTTTGATTACCACACAGAGATGGGCCTACTTCTCGAAAGATACAAGTTTACAAGTTCAGAAGCTTCGAAATGTAACATGGACTTGTAAATTCTGTTTCACAAAGTAAATAACAAGTGTTTTTTACGGTAACAAAAAAGAGTGTCATTGGAATACCTAATGACATATAAATGCATTGGCTGATAAATATTTTTCATTTCTCATATTCGAAAAGTGATGTAAATTTAAGGCCTAATCAGACGAAGGACTGTTGTCCCCGTGGGACAAAAAGTCCATGTACGTCCAAAATATTTCCTCCGGGTACTTGTCGCGGACTCAACGCATATAGTGTGCGGTCATTTGTTGCCCGAAGACGTACTTCACTATCGGGCGCTCAATGCAGACTAAAGTTCGTTGTGTGCGTTGTTACGCCTATTTACGTTTGTTCTATTTTTTTGTTCTTATTTTTTGCCTTTGAACTGAGCAGCGGGTTCAAAACTCTGCATTGCACCCTAGGGTGTAAAATTATTTTTAAAAATAGAACTGAATTTGGTTAGTCAACCATAGAGTTATCTCATCGGCAAAGAAAAAGTTTTCTACTGATGTTGTATGGGGTGGGGGGGCCAGAACTGTTTCAAAAATGAATTTTATAAAAATGAGAATATCTCAAAAATGGTGCGTCGAAGCTAAAAACCCCGGAGATACATAGGAGGCATCTGATGGACATATAATTTTTTTATTTTTTGTTTAATTGAACTTCAAATTTTTTAAATATAATAAAAAAAAAGAGAAGGCTATGCCCCCCGCCACCATTCTTTTATTTTTCTAGGTAGTTTTAGTTGTTTTTGTTGCTTTTCTTATTATGAAAAGCAAAGTGTTTACTTTCCATAAATTGGAAATAAAAGTAGAGTGTATTACTCGGCCGCAAAATTATTTTCACCTCGGGCGACGTATATTGAATCCCTCGCTGCGTTCAGGATTCTACTTTAGAATCCCTCACTACGCTCGGGATTCTACTATAGAATCCTTCACTCCGCTCTAGATTAAAAATAGCGCCCTCGCCGTAAATATGCTATTTTGCTCCCTTGTACTACAATCTACTATTATCTTAATGTCAATGTCACTGACATTACACTCGTAATAATAGTGAATGATTTATTTTAAAATGGCCGCCAACTTGTGATTCTTATGTTCTACTAGAGTAAAAATACAAGTACTTCACTAGCTTTCTTACATAATTGTAGACTTGTAAAAATGGTTAAACAGGGCCCTTGCCAGCAAATTTAAAAAAAGCAAACCCATGTCTGATGAACGCCATCTGTTGAGTTTTTTGGAACTAACTTTTTTCTTTTTTAATCATCTGTCAGAAAATCCCTCATTCTGATAGATGCAGAGTCTACAACAAAACATATTCCAGAGTTAGAAATTTTCTGACAGAAAAAAATCGAATATAGTGCAGCAAGCTTTTCTGTTCCGGTGATTATCTTTGCAACTAAAACTGTTTTCATACAACAGTCGATTTTGACAGCTAATTTGGTATTGCAAGTGGCTCCTCTGACACGGCTGTCACCGGAACAGGAAAGCTTGTGGCACTGTAATAGGCGACAGGGGCCCGATTCTCAGGCATTCGAACTTTCGAGCTATAAATGTGAACTTTTCTCGATTGCCTGAGAACCGGCCCCCAGGCCTTAAATCGGTTCATACCATATAGTACTATAATACATTGGGAAGTTCCACCCAGCCATGGAGCTAGACTTAATACTAAGGTAACTGGAGTTCTCACCCTGAATAAAAAAGTGTACATACCCAGCAAATTTGACATTTAGTATGTAGTGTGTTAATGATGGTTTTAATTATTGGTCTTTCTGTATGTGTTTAATTGTTCGCATTCTTATTTTTAAATAAACGCGCCAAAGTTCGCGCGCGGACGCTTCGTCTCGTACCAAGTCGTGTGATATTCGGAATTTGTCCGAGCTCGCCTCTTCCTTAGTTTTGGTAGAGGGCAGTGTGGTTCCGCTGACCAGTTAGTTCGCCGCCAACGCCGTCCGCGCAACACCGCGCTCGCGTATAGGAGAAGTTCGCGCCATCTTCCGCGTCCGCACGCTGCTTTGTGTTTTTTATACAATTAGTTCGTTTCATTTCACCGATTCCCTGCCGCGATCCCATCGGCTACATTTTTGGTACTTCGAGACCGGATCAAGGGAATCGTGTTCACGGTGCTCGTTATTCCAGCGTCATGAAGACACGCCAACAAGCGAAACGGGAGTACGAGCACAGCATGGACGAGCGCAGCACAGCAAAGGATGTGGGAAAACGAAGTGATGTTGGCACATCATCGTCCGCCGCCGCGCGGATGCGTTTAGAACTCAACGCCGCTAAAAAGAAAGCGGAGATCGAGCTGCAAGCTATCGACGCCGACGCCGCCGCCAAGATGGCGGCGCTTGCAAAGAAAACCGAAATTCAAAAGTCCCTTGTGGAAAAGGAGCTGGAGGCAGACCTGGCCGAGCTGGAATCATGCCAGGGAGGCTCACGAAGGTCTGTTGGAAGTAGATACACGGATGTTAAAGTGAAAGAGTGGCTAAGTACGAGCGGGAAAATTGAACAAGAAACCGCGCCGCCATTACCGACCGCCACGCATCGCAACGAAGTGCAGGAGCTGGCAGTGGCAATCCACCAAGCCATTTCAACTGCCGTTGAAGAGCCAAAAAAGCAAAACCAAGATCTGCTTACACGGCTGGCGACATCAAAAGACTTACCTGCCTTTTACGGTGATCCGCTGGAATGGATCCAGTACAAGAAAGCTTTTCACGAGTCGACTGACTTGTGCAATTTCAGTCAAAATGAAAATATGTGGCGCCTTCGAAGAAGTCTTCGTGGTGAGGCCAAGGAAGTAGTATCTTCGTTGTTGATGTCAGACTCGTCACCCGGTGATGTCCTGGAGACCTTAGAACTCCGATTTGGGAGACCGGAAATTATTTTGAACAAGATAGTACAACAACTCAAGAGAATAGCACCTTTGTCACACAACTACCACAATGAAATTGTCCAGTTCTCAATTAAAATTAAGAACTATGTGATCGCCACTAAAACAATCGGGCAAGAAGATTTTTTACGTAGCCCTGAACTTGTGTCAACAATAGTCACAAAATTACCAAGTGTGTTGGTAACGAAGTGGGCTGACTATTACGCCGAAACCCAGAGTACCGAAGACGGCAAGTCAAAGCTGGAGCGATTGTCGCTATTTTTGTCAAAAGAAGCTTTGAAGATTGCAACTTGTGGCTTAAGTTACTTACACACGCAGCATCCGTCTGATTATCACAGAAGGAAACACGAACAACACCACTACGCGAAACAAACGCAGCAGCGTAACAACGTGTTGTTTACAAGCACTGATATGCATTTGGAATCCGACACAAAATGCTCATTCTGCAAGAAAAGCAAGCACGCGCTAGATAAGTGCAACAAGTTTACGAAAGCACTACGCAAAGATCGTTGGAGATTTGTACGCTCAAAGAAATTGTGCTATAACTGCCTACAACCCAAACATGCTGATGGATCGACGTGCACAGCGCCTTTGTGTGATATTGAGAGCTGTGAACAACCGCATCACCGTCTACTTCACTGGACAAAGCCGAGACGGCAAGAAGAAACAGCGGGAGCCGCCGCCGGCGCCGTAGACACTGACGACACGGAGCAGCAGATCAGTGAAACGATAACAGTGTTGCGTAACAAGTGTAATAGCGGTAACGGACAAAAAGTGTTGTTAAAAGTGGTCCCAATCACAGTGCACGGTTCGAAAGGTAGTGTTCATACTCACGCGTTACTCGACGATGGTAGCACCGTAACCCTTATCGCAGCTGACATTGCGAATAAGGTGGGTCTACACGGAGAGGAGGTAACGATGCACGCGCGAGGCGCGTGGGACTCTGGAGAACTGGTATGCAAAACTGAAATTATTAACTTTGACATTAGTAACAGTGATAACCAACGTTTTAATTTACGAGCTAGAAAAGTTAATGAGTTACATTTACCTGCGCAATGTTTGTCTAACTTAGATTTAGGTAAATGTGAAAGTTTAAATCAGATGCAACTGCATAACTTTAACTTATGTAAATGTGATACTGAACCAAAGTTATTAATTGGTCAGGATAATTACCATTTAATTGCGCCTGCTATGTGTATTAAAGGAAAGTCAGGTGAGCCATATTTAACTAATACGTTGCTAGGTTGGTGTGTACACGGGGTTATTGATAATAGTAAATTTAAACGTTACTTACCTGGTCGTATCAACACTCACCTTATTTGCGCTCAGTCTGACCCGGGCATTAGTGATAGCGTTCCCGCTAGATTCGTGAACGATCAGCTGCTCGGGACTTGTGCGGGCGGCGAGTGCGTTGACCCCCCGGACGGCCGGCGCCCCGCGCCGCCGTCGAGTGGCCCACTCGCGCTCGCGAAGTCAATTTCGCTCGCACCGACAACGCAGCTTGTTGAGTGCGATAGTAATTTTTTGTTGAATAATAGTAACGATTCTCAATTTGTAAATAATTGTATTGAGTTAGACGCCCATGGACGTTCATTGAATAACGACTATGATTTAATGAGTCTACACGAGTTAGTTCGTCATTTTTATTCGCTTGAGTCTATAGGTATAAGTAGTAAGTCTCGTCAAAATCCCAATGACTTACGTGCTATTGAGATACTTAATAACACTTCTAAGTTTGTTGACGGTAAATGGATTGTTGGTTTACCGTGGAAAGATGGTGATTCTTCGATGCCTAACTCCTACGGCATTGCTTTAGTTCGATTAAAGTCTGTTGTGAGGAAAATAGCCGCGGATGAAACTTACGCTGTTCGCTATAAAGATAGAATTGATCATTTATTTAATAATAATTACGCTAGGGCTGTCACCGCTGGGGAGACCGCCGAGCGAATATGGTACTTACCTCATTTTGGGGTCTATAACCAAAATAAAAATAAATTAAGGTTGGTTTTCGATGCCGCCGCGAAAGAAAAGGGCTGTTGCCTCAATGATTTTCTTTTACAAGGTCCCGACTTGTTAAATTCGTTGTATGGAATCATGCATAGATTTCGCGAATTTCCGATAGCAGTTGTCGGTGATATTAGAGATATGTTTTTGTGTATAAAAATTCAAGATGAAGATCAACATGCACTGAGATTTTTATGGCAAGATGAAAATAATCAAATAAAAGAATATGTTATGACTTCGCTCATTTTCGGAGCTAATTGTTCGCCTTTCATAGCGCAGCATATTAATCAAAACAAAAACGCTTCTCGTTTTCAAGATGAGATGCCCAATGCCGTTCATGCCATACAAAATAATCAGTACATGGACGATTACATTGACAGCTTGGAAAGTATTGAAGCTGCAAGGAACATGGTGAAACAAGTGACGTACATTCACCAACAAGGAAATTTTCAAATGCGTAATTGGATGAGTAATGAATTAGAAGTGCTCAACGATGTTGACAACGTGAGTGAAAATCTTGCAAAGGATATTTCAGGCATGTCACCGGAACGCACGCTGGGCTTACTATGGTATCCCAGCTCAGATACTTTAGCGTTTGATTTGTCCCTAAAGCGCATCCCTGATGATATTTTGAACTTTAGTAGAAAGCCTACTAAACGTGAATTACTACGAATTGTAATGTCAATTTTCGATGTTCACGGTTTTATCGGTCCCGTTACAATAAAAGGGAAAATTATTATGCAACAGACTTGGAAACTAAATTTGAAGTGGGATGATAAAATAACTAATGATTTATTTGTATGCTTTCGTAACTGGATAACTCAACTTAAAAATGTAAACACGTTACGAATACCGAGATGGTATTTCGCCAGTGATAATAATAATAAGACAGTCGCTGCGAGCAGCCCTGACTCGGACACCGCTTCGCCGCCGTGCAGTGCCACGCGCCTGCATCCGAGCGCGACACGGCCGACACGGCTAGAACTACACGTCTTTTGTGACGCGTCGCCTCACGCATACGCTGCCGTCGCTTACTGGCGCCAAGTAACCGATGAGGAAATAAAAGTTTCTCTGATAGGCAGCAAAAGTCGAGTGACACCGACGTCGAAAAGTATTACTATACCTAGACTTGAATTGCAAGGTGCATTGTTAGCATGTCGTTTAGCTGATAGTATTAAAAAAGAACATAGGTTGAAACCTAGTGCTACTTATTTTTACACTGATTCCACAGTGGTTTTGCATTGGATTAGAAATGAAAATAGAAATTATAAGATTTTTATTTCAAACAGGTTAAGTGAAATAGACGAATTAAGTAAAATACGTGAGTGGCATTATGTTTCTTCACAGAATAATGTAGCTGATCTTCTTACTAAAATTAAGGATGGTGACCTGAAAAGTAGTGATGTATGGTTTACCGGTCCGGCGTTTCTTCATCAAGACAGCTGCAGTTGGGCCCTGGAACCTGAAACAAAAACACATATTAGTGAAGAAATACTGGAAAGTACTCATGCCATAGTGCACGTACAGACCAGTAGTGTCAAAGACTTACCTGTACCGGAACCTCACCGTTTTTCCAGCTGGTTACGATTGGTCCGGGCAACTGCAACAGTATTATTGTTTATTGAAAAGTGTAAAAAGTCGAAATTAACTGCAGTTACAGACGAATTGATGCGTAAAGCGGAAATTTTATTGTTTCGTCATTCTCAAGCGCAAAGTTTTGAATTAGAGATTAATGCTATAAAACTAGGGAAACCATTGAAACCTGATAGTCGATTGCGCACACTTACCCCATTTATAGATAAAGATGGATTGTTGCGAGTAGGCGGAAGGATAAACGCCGTCACAGATGTTGGTGATGATGTGAAGTCTCCCGTCATATTGGACGGTCAAACTCATACAGCGAGACTCATAGTATACCATTATCACGTCAAGGTTGGACACGCGTGTAATGAGTTAGTTATTAACGAACTCCGCCAAAAGTATTGGTTGATTCGGCTAAGACCCACCGTGCGAACCGTAGCGTCTCAATGTTATGTTTGCCGTATAAAAAAGGCAAAACCTGAACCGCCAAGGCTAGGAGATCTTCCACAGGCAAGGTTGACACACCATCAAAGGCCCTTCACTATTTGTGGAGTAGACCTTTTTGGCCCTATACAGGTAGCAGTTGGCAGACAGCGAGTACTACGATACGGTGTCCTATTTACTTGTCTTACAGTACGAGCGATACATGTCGAGATAGTGTCAAATCTTACAGCTGATGCTCTTATAATGGCTCTGCGTAGAATGGCCTCACGCCGGGGCTGGCCGAAGACAATTTATTCGGATAACGGCACAAACATGCGAGGTGCCGCAACTGAGCTAAAAAGAGCATTTCAAGAGTTGGATCAGGAAACTGTTATGACCCAAGCCGTTAACAATGGCGTTGACTGGCATTTCATACCGCCCGCTAGCCCTCATATGGGGGGAGCATGGGAGCGACTCATCCGTAGCGTGAAGACCGCACTGAAGGTAGTACTGAAAGAAAGGTCACCCAAAGAAGAGGTTTTAATCACGCTGCTGGCTGAAGTCGAAAACATGGTAAACAGTCGACCATTAACACACGTTTCAGTTGACCCTCATACAAGGGAATCGTTAACACCTAATCATTTTTTGATTGGTTCATCGTCTAATTTACCCAAACCTGGAGTCTTCGACGATGGAGATATTTACTTACGTAAGCAATGGCGTATTTCACAGCGCCTAGCTGATCTTTTTTGGAGTCGTTGGTTGAAGGAAGTTCTCCCCACACTTTTACCCCGCCAACGTTGGCAAAGGGAAGGCGTTCAACTCAAAGTAGGTGACTTAGTTTTCGTGGTTGACCCATCTTCTCCACGTAACCACTGGCCTAAAGGTATCGTGCAGGCAGTTTATCCTGGCAAAGACGGCCGGGTCAGAGTGGTGGACATAAAAACTAAGACCGGAGTGTTGAAGCGATCAGTCGCGCGAGTAGCTTTGTTGTTTAGGGATGAGTGTCAGTAGTTAGTCCGACACTAGGGGGGGGGGGGAGAGAAATGTTAAATTTGGCTCCTATAAGTGAAATTCTTTATATTTACCAATGTAAATTTTTTGCTGCTGCTATATATTCTGTATGTGTATTTGTATTATATTTTGTGTAACTTAACTTACTTGAATTGCAGTTCTAACGTGTTTTGCAAATTACTTTGTTACTTTGTTTGTGTACTTAAAAACAGCATTACGGTGTATGATTAGTTAATGAGTGTTGGTACGTAGCCCAACACTAGGGGGGAGGATGTTAATGATGGTTTTAATTATTGGTCTTTCTGTATGTGTTTAATTGTTCGCATTCTTATTTTTAAATAAACGCGCCAAAGTTCGCGCGCGGACGCTTCGTCTCGTACCAAGTCGTGTGATATTCGGAATTTGTCCGAGCTCGCCTCTTCCTTAGTTTTGGTAGAGGGCAGTGTGGTTCCGCTGACCAGTTAGTTCGCCGCCAACGCCGTCCG
The DNA here is from genome assembly GCA_949710035.1 of Crambus lathoniellus. Taxonomy (NCBI): domain Eukaryota; kingdom Metazoa; phylum Arthropoda; class Insecta; order Lepidoptera; family Crambidae; genus Crambus; species Crambus lathoniellus. The sequence goes on along the minus strand of OX453305.1, from coordinate 9,264,047 downwards.
CGCAACACCGCGCTCGCGTATAGGAGAAGTTCGCGCCATCTTCCGCGTCCGCACGCTGCTTTGTGTTTTTTATACAATTAGTTCGTTTCATTTCACCGATTCCCTGCCGCGATCCCATCGGCTACATAGTGGCTGTCAGTTGTCTCATATGACCATACGTATTTTTTTAAAGTGTAGGTGAGACGGAAGACAGCCACTGTGTAATGAGAGAGTTTTTTTTGACGTTTCATCGTTAGTTCAAAAATTTGTACTAGATGGCGCTACCCCACTATAGCGACATAACTTTTTCTAAAGAAGTAAACGAAAAAGTACCTAATAGAAAATAGCAAAGAAAATAGTCTGTCTGTAGTAAGGCGTACATTAGACGGTCATGCAACCATCAGTCAATTCCATCACTCATGACGTCATGACTACTCATGACTATCTAACTAATCGGTATAGAGGAACTACGGGCAGCGTTATGAATGGTTCAATTTGATTGGCTAAAAGAATCGTGACTGATATCAAACTGACAGCAAAACCTACCGTCTAATGGGTGCCTAATAGGTCGACTAATAGGTAACAAAGACGTTATAAACGTCAACGGTAACGGCAAACGACGGTACAAGCATACCTGTTCCGGTGATAATCTTTGGAACTAAAACATTTTAATACTACAGTCCATTTTGACAGCTAATTTTGTATTGCAAGTGGCTCCTCTGTCACGGCTATTATCGGAACGGATAGGCATGTGGAACTATAGTACTATTATATTCTGTGACAAAGAGCTTAGAGTCTTAGACTAAATACAGAGGTAACTGGAGCGAGTAGTACTATAACACTTTTTTGTGGCACTGTGGCTGTCTTCCGTCTCACCTACACTTTGAAACAAAACGAATGGTCTTAAGAGACAACAGACAGCCACTAAAGGGCCACTACGTACTACAGTGGCACAATCTTTTCTGTTCCGGTGACAAAGGCGCTATGTACTTCTTTCTTTTTTCTGTAGAAATTTAACCAGCCCTGACTTCTAAGACCTTCAGCCGCTAGCAGCGCTATGGTTGGACATCAACTTGACAGCACAATGACATTAAAAAAAAACACGCTAGTTTCACATTTCACCAACACCAACGCATGGAAGCAAAGCAATCCGCAGATCTGACAGAAGAAAAACTTTACTGACACAAAAGTCTTTTTTTTTTGCTCCATGAACTAATCCTTTGCCATAATATGCTGAAAAAAGTAGGTTGTGTTAGGGTTACAGCGCCATCTAGTGCATCGAAAAATAACTGCAGGAAACTCTCCCATTTGTGGTCACAAAAAAGTGTTAGTACTGCACTCTCCAGTTACCTCAGTATGTAGCTTTTTGCTCTCATAGTAACGACCATGGATGGAACTGTAGAACAACATACAAACTTGGTAACGACGCAACGTTACAGGAGGCTACCGGCTAAAAAATATGGGTATGGTTATGGGCTTCAACTGTCATTTGAATTCCTTATTTTCATAGATTTTTGCTGCTTTGTTCTGTAGAACGTTGCTAGCTAGCTATACGACGCCTTCGAGCAATGCGGGTCTTCCGTCCCGGAAAGGCCCGCGTTGCTCGAAGTACGACGCACATAGGGGCAGTATATATGAAGATCGTACCCAAAACTCAAACTATACGAGAAAATAAGTGTTATGCGCAAAACGTAATTAAAACTGCTTTTGAGGGATCGCAATGTTTATAATTATTGTTCCAGCATATTCAGCACATCAGAGTCAAAGTTTTTTGTTTTAAACGTGAATTAAACGACATACCTAAATCTGAAAAAAATATTGAGCTCTATAGATTCACCTTATAGCAAGAACATGAAGCTCGACTTAATACTGAGGTAACTGGAGAGTGCAGTACGAACAATTTTTTGAATACCACAAATAACACAGTGGCTGTCTTCCGTCTCACCTACACTTTAAAAAAATACGTATGGTCATATGAGACAGCTGACAGCCACTACATACATAAATGTCAAATTTGCTGGCGACACTTTTTTATTCAGGGTGAGAGCTCCAGTTACCTCAGAGTATTAAGTCAAACTTCATGAGCAAGAAACATAATATTTCGAATTAGCGCAACGGGCTTTCACTTTTGACTTCATATTAACTTAATAGATGGTTCAGAGCGCCTAACTGTAAATTCCCAACCTCCCGAACAAGCCGGGTTCCGGAAAGGCTACAGTACCATAGACCACATTCATACGCTGCGGCAAGTTATACAGAAGACCGAAGAGTATAATTTGCCACTTTGCTTGGCGTTCGTGGACTATGAGAAAGCCTTTGATTCGATTGAGACTTGGGCGGTGCTGCAGTCTCTCCAGAGGTGCCAAATAGACTACAGGTACATCGAGGTGCTGAGGTACTTATACCAAAACGCCACCATGTCGGTCCGATTACAGAACCAGAGCTCTAATCCTATCCAACTACAGCGAGGTGTGAGACAGGGAGATGTCATCTCTCCCAAACTGTTCACAGCTGCGTTGGAGGATATTTTTAAGCTGCTGGATTGGAAAGGATGCGGCATCAACATTAATGGCGAGTACCTAACGCACCTACGGTTTGCTGATGATGTAGTTCTTATGGCTGAGACCTTGGAAGACCTGAACACAATGCTCGAAGATCTCGGTAATGCTTCGCAAAGAGTGGGTCTTAAGATGAACATGGACAAGACGAAAATCATGTTCAATGCCCATGTTGCACCCGCTCCAGTTAATGTTGGGAACATTACACTCGAAGTTGTTGACCACTATGTTTACCTAGGACAGACGGTCCAGTTAGGTAAGTCCAACTTTGAGAAAGAGATCTCTCGTCGAATCCAGCTCGGATGGGCAGCGTTTGGGAAGCTCCGGCATATATTCGCGTCCGAAATACCTCAATGTCTCAAGACGAAAGTCTTTGACCAGTGTGTGTTGCCAGTAATGACCTATGGAAGTGAGACGTGGTCTTTTACTATGGGTCTCATAAGAAGGCTCAAAGTCACCCAGCGAGCAATGGAGAGAGCGATGCTTGGTATTTCCCTGCTCGATCGAATCAGAAATGATGAGATCCGCAGGAGAACTAAAACAACCGACATAGCTCGAAGGATTGCATCATTGAAGTGGCAGTGGGCGGGACACATAGCGCGGAGAACCGATGGCCGTTGGGGCGGAAAGGTTCTCGAATGGCGACCGCGTACCGGACGACGTTCCGTGGGCAGGCCCCCTACAAGGTGGACCGACGATCTGGTCAAGGTCGCGGGAAGCCGCTGGATGCGGGCAGCGCAGGACCGATCGTTGTGGAGATCCTTGGGGGAGGCCTATGCCCAGCAGTGGGCGTCGTTCGGCTGACATGATGAACTGTAAATTTAGTTTCAAAAGCCTGTTGCGCTTTTTTGAAATATCAAGCTGTAAATTTTTACTAACACCTTTTTCAGAAAACTATCTTATCTCCAATCTCCGAATACTATCCAGTGATTGGTTAAAATAAAATAGTTTTTGAATAGGGCTAACCTTGATCTATACTTGACAAAATATTGTTTTAATGTAAACACTGTATTCAAAATATAAAAAACTATATCGAAAAAATTTATATAAGAGTTACTTTGGGTACGTTTAAACAATAAATGAGTAATTTCTCATTGACCCAAATGTCATTGACATATTATGCCGGAATACCTTCCGTACAGGCATACCTAATTAAAAATAATATGCAACTATCGTCGTTTAATAATTTGAGTTATGGGTATGAGCCTCATATACATTGCCCCTGTGTGGACGTCACAGAACAAGAAACTGATAGTCGCAATTTTTTTTATAAAATTGACGTAAAGTTCCAAAAAACGTATGAAGTTCATACCCATATTAAGGTTTTGAATACCGTCAATGCAATATGCACACAACATGAAACTTGAATATAATTTGAGACAAAACTTCCGCGGCATATATTATTGCATGTGATATCATTACTAGTACTATAGCAATACTGACAGTTTCTTTCCAAAGTTGTTAAGTGTGAACGTCATTTTGCTGTCAAGAAGAAACTTGGACACAGCAAGTGGCATTCATTGAGAAATTGCCGCTGAATTTTTATTCCAATATATTTCTGAATTACATATGCCTCACAACTCTGGTTATTGGTAAAAAACTGCAATGATTCATATCGATTTAATAATCCCATCTTGTGAGACACTTTACCAAGGATAATTTGAGAGCATGTTTGACATTTTTGGCATAGTTTTACCATATTTAAATTAAATTTTCTCACAGATAGAAGTATTTTTTTTAGTGGAAGGTAAATTGAGACTGAGTCTCAAATTAGGTGCATAGTCTCAAATAAACAGCAAGTCTCAAATTACCTTCTACCGCGTAACTTTATGGGTATGAACTGCATACGTTTTTGGGAACTTTAAGTCAATTTTATAAAGAAAATAGCCGCTATCAGTTCCTTGTTTTGTGACGTCGGGTATAAAGATAACTAGCTAGCAACGTTCAACAGAACAAAGCAGCAAAAATCTATCAAGATAAGGAATTCAAATGACAGTTGAAGCCCATACCCATATCCAGATTTCTTAGCCGGTAGCCCCCCTGGGGGGCTACCGCGTAACTTTATGGATATGAACTTCATACGTTTTTGGAAACTTTAAGTCAATTTTAAGCCTCCAGTACAAGTTGGCCGACCATGGTCGGCGACCATGACCAATACATCGTACATTGACACTTTTGAACGAACTAGTTTAAAAACGTTCTTTCAAAAGTGTCAATGTACGATGTATTGGTCATGGTCGCCGACCATGATCGGCCATCGTGTACTGGGCGCTTTATAAAGAAAATAGCCGCTATCAGTTCCTTGTTTTGTGACGTCGGGTAAAACGATAACTGGCTAGCAACGTTCAACAGAACAAAGCAGCAAAAATCTGTCAAAATAAGGTGAAGCCCATACTCATATCCATATTTTTTTGCCGGTAGCCCCCCAGGTGTTATCAATGAGGCTTTTTGACGACTTTAGTATGAACAAAAATCTTCTCAAATATTTAGTATTTATAATACTAATTATTATGACTGTTGTTAAATATTAGATTAAATTAATAGATACTTCATAGAACTGTTGCGAGACTTGCGAGCTAATATTATAAAGTTCACTATTAACTACATAATTATTGTTTCATACGTTAATCTTTTATATACTTAAACGTTTTAAGTGTTTTTAAGTGTTGCTTGATATTTTTTAATGAAAAATTTTACTACCCTTCGGTGCAGCTGCAGTGACATATTTTGACATTTATTTAGTTGTTTCTTTTTTGTGCTTCTATCTAATCTGTGAAAACCATGTGGTGAAAACTGACTTGGCTTAAAGGACTCGCATCCAAGCCAAAAACATTGGGAAAAAAAAAGAAATTTGATTGGATATTGGATTGAATTGATGTTTGTTTCCGATGTTTCGTCGAACTCGAACTTGCAAAATTGCAATTCTGAAAATTTTTAATCAAGTAGTAAAGTGTCTTCATTTCTGTATAATATTATTTTTATTAGGGTCCGAGTGTGTGTCGTCTTATAGGAGTACCTATACTCAATGTTGTATTGTAAGATTGTAAGGCTAAAACAGAAATGAGTTTGCTGTGCAGCACAGGATCTACTTCAAAAACTATGTTTTAATTCAATCTCATTAAACCTCTTTGATGTAAGTAATTGAGTAGTGAAATGATTAGCATTAACACAATACATTCAGACATGTACTTAGTATTTCTATTCCTTTATACTTACGATGGCTTTATATGAATTACCGGTATCGTCTCGTCTGGTTACTCCTGCAAGAATATGACACTTCCTTAGCACCTTTTATTTTGACGGGCCTGTTGGCGCAGTGGTGTTGATCATACCTCCTGAGCCAGGGGTCATGGGTTTGATCCTCACCCGGGACAAACATTTATGTGATGATGATTAGCATTTGTGTTTGTTCCGTGTCTGGGGGTTATGATAATAATAATAATAATTTGCAGTTGTTCTGAATAAGTTATTAGTGCTAAGCTAGTGTTTTTTTTTTAAATTTCTTACATTCACACCAGTTATCTAAGCCCATTTTAATTTCATTAAGAAACTGTATCATGGAAAACTTGATAACGGATAAATATATACTTTTTTTTTTTTTTTTTTTTTAAATATTATTTCTATTTGCAATCGGTCGCCAGACCATAAGCGAATATGTGGGAAATAGTTGTCATACGGTTGGCAGAGCCGCCGCTGCAGCCTTGCCAAATCAAGAAAAATCAGAAGACGTGGCTTCTTTTTAAGCGCTTCACTGTTGCTGATGTGTCTAGTAGCTCAGCAACAAGAGGATTAGGGTGGTGGCACAGACGCTCTTTGTGTTGTTGCTGGTGTCGTTCAATCTCCGATGCCACGGTCGGCATGTTTAGGTACTCGTGAATTTCATTGTTCTTTGTGAACCAAGGTGCATTAACTATCGCCCTCAAGATCATGTTCTGTACTCGTTGGAGACAGAGAATGTTGGTTTTGCTAGCCATAAATATATACTTAAATACTTTTTTTTTGAAAATACATACTAAATATACATAGTAAACACCCAGACCAAGACAAATAGACATGTTCATGCACACAAATATTTGTCTTGTTCGGGAATCGAACATATTAATATAATTGTTAAATATAATTGTATATATTTGTAATATCCCCATTTTTTTCTGATTTTGGTAACACAAGTGCATAAGCCACTATTACTTGGGAATCAGATCAATGTGTGTGATGTTGTGAAATATTATTTTTTATTTATTTATTATCTTATCTATAAAGATAGGTACTTATATCTTACAGTACCATCATTAACCCAAGAGTACTTCAAGAGTAATTTTTTTACTTCTCATCGTTTGAGAGGCTACCATTGCAATCTTGCAATGTTTGCAGAATTTGTACTTATAATGAAGAAACTGTGACAGAGCGGCCTCCCAGCACACGTTGCATGACAAACCCGAGGTGAGTTTTGTCTACCTCGAAACCTATAATTGACAGCCAAACGTGGTGGGTGGGGTTTGTCTATGATGAAATTGTCGTTTTTGACGTTTCAATATAGACAAAACCTTTCTCGAGTTTGTCATGCTACCCGTGCTGGTGATAATTAGTATTCTAGGATTAATATGATCCATACCATCTCTTTCAATCTCTTCACTGCTTTGACTTCCATTTGTTTGATGACTGATTTTGGTGCAGGGGTAGGATACCTGCCTTCTGCGCCGGAGGTGTCAGGTTCGATTCCCAAACAAGACAAATATTTGTGTGCATGTCTATTTGTCTTGGTCTGGGTGTTATGTATGTATTTACAAAAAAAAACAGTATATATATAAGTATATATTTATCCATTATGTAGTTTCCGTAACACATTACACACACAGAGTACATGTTAGACACAGTATTTCTAAATACATCATTTTCCATTTTTCAATAATACAAATGCATTGTGAATACAAAAAAGTTAAAATTTAAATAACTTCCGTAACACAGTTTCTCTATGAACTTATGAGCTAGATAATTGGTGTGATTGTAAGGAATTTATTATTACTATTACTTCACTTCCTTAAAATCTAACTTATAAATACAATATCAAGAAGTGTTTCAAATTATCTTACAACACACTTCTGTATGAGGCCAGTCAGTTCCTTTGCATTTTGATAAGACACAAAACTAGCTTCCTTTTCTTAATTTCGTAATTAAGCTCAGTCTCTGTCTTTCTCTTCCTTTTTTTTATGTCCAAAAGCACAAAATTATCAATATCATTATTCAGGCAAGCAGTTGTTGCAACTGATGCTGCCCGTATCCTGATCATACAATAGGCATTGGTTCACTTTTTGTTTTTCAAATACTTATTTATCGAGTCTATTCTTGAATTGGTTGGGGTTGGAGGTTGAGACAACATCATCAGGGAACTTGTTCCATTCTTTTACCACCATGTTGCATATAAAATGTTTATATAGATTGTTAGCGCCACGGGTACATAGTTTCAAACTCTGACATCTGTGGTGTGTTTTCATTTCTATGGAAAATCAAATGTATGTCGCTGAGGTCATAGTGTCCATTTAGTATTTTAAATGTTTGCATTAAGTCTCCACCTTGTAAAGATGTTAGATTTAGTGCTTCCAACCGTTCGTCATAAGTGCGTTGTTTCAGCGGGTATCTATCTTGGTAAAGCTTTGCTGCACTTTCTCTAATTTCTCAATATCTTTGGCAAAACAAGGACTCCAAAACAAATGGCGTGGCGTGTGAGGCGGGTCGTTACGTTCCCTAAAATATGGTTGAGCGAAGCGATGGCTGGTTCATGCGTCATGCTCGTGAACGGGTGCTGCCAGTGGGAATGGGTCTGCTCTTATCTGCTTGCCTTAAAATGTGTTTTCTTTTGTTTTTATTCATTTTATTAAGAATTACATTTGAAACATGTATGGCGCAACTTGCAGTATATAGTAGAATTGTCTTTTGTTTTTAACTAATATTAAAGCTTTAAGTAGAGTTCCTAAGTACTTAATTGAAAATTGTTCACCGCTATGATCATTAGTTCGCCTATACTTAACTGTATTTATCATAACCCATTGTGTAATTGTGATGGAAACTGACCTTAGTCATACCATGTTAAGGTCATTTTTCAATTTGACGACTCTGTATGAAATAAAACAGGGAGAAAAAAACAACCCTTGGAGTTTCTTGCCGGTTCTTCTCCAAGGCCTCCCGCTGTAGGGTTTGCGAACCGATGGCGTAGCTTCTATGACGTTCACAAGTATTGTAAATAACAATCTAAATTGAATAAACAAATTTGAATCTTTGAATCTTGAATCTTGAATGAAATGCGTACTCGAAAATGGGTCGGACAACGGTTTTATACATTTTCAGCATCATTTCTGGAGTTAAAATACCATGCTTTTAGCTTTCTTTGTTATGGCTGAAATGTGCTCCTCTCACTTCATGTCTTCCTATATCTTTACTCCTAAATACGTTTGGGTTTTGACTTCTTTAAGTTGAACATCATTTAATGTATAAGGCAAGTGTGGATTTCGGTTCCCCATGTGCAAAACCGTGCATTTCGTGGCATTAAGGTTGAGAAGCCATTTCATTGACCAGTTCCCAATTGCATTCAGGTCGGATTGAAGATTATCATAATCAAGTAGAGTAGTAGAGTTCCCAAATAACTTTGTATCGTCCGCAAAGATACTGACTGATATGACAGTGCATAGAGTGAGGAAGGTCATAATATGTGTATATAATAAATAATACTTTACCGAGCCTTGCGGTACGCCACTGAGCACTTTACACTGGTTGGACAGCTCTTTACCTATTCTTACTTGAAAGTTTCTTTGTTGCAGAAATGCCTCTATCCACTTGAGGAGTTTGCCTCGTATTGCGACGTGTGACAATTTATGCAGCAGCCTTTTTATGGGATTTTGAAATACCTTCACTCGCGAACTGTTCTGCAAATAGTTCGGCTATTTCATGTCATCCAGTAACAGTTAGTCCTTATTTATTACGAAGGGCAGTTTGTATGCTCGCATTTGATGATACTTGATTGCTTGAATGTAATTAGAATTTTTTGGTCCAGCGTTCAGAAGGTCACTCTCGTAAGCAAGGCGAGCTGTTTTGTTTAGATTTGCTAGCCTATTATTCTGTGCTATTGTTTACCTTTCTGTAATCATGTTATGCCCCGTCAAGTCCGGTCAAAATATATCTTTTCCATAGAGTTTTGGTCGATGAGGATTTTCATGTCTTTTGATATCCATGGCTTATCTGGAGCTACACGTCGAACTTTAATTCTTGGCGTACTTACATTCGTTTATTGCTTTCAAAATAGCGTCGTTAAATTGCTTATATATTGAGTCTTGGGCACTCTTGGGGCAATTCAGGTCTCTTAATTTTCTAAATCTTGCAGTAACGTGTTCATTCTATCGTAATCATTTATTTTGTGTTTTAATCGAATGCGTGTTTGGTAGCTTTTTCAATTATTGGAAATTGCATTGAAACAATCATGCAGGAGTGATCGCTCTTTCTAATAAGAGTTTGGTGTTCTATATCTGCAATAAGGGTTTCATCGTTTGACATAATTGGGTCTAGTAAAGATGGTTTGTTCCCAGGTCTAAATCTAGTATGTCTATCCACTAACTGTTCCAGCCGGCCTAGCATATTGACGCATGATAAAGAGCCTATATCTTGCTTGCACCTTAGTGGGGTAAGCAAGACAGCATGACGTATCATATATCGCGTGATAATAATGATGGTCATGCTAGGCAGGCAGGTTGCTGTCCTTGTACCACTGCATAAAATTTGTTTCTAATGGAGTTTATAATATCCATCTTGTTCATTCAACCACTTTACTCCACGTAGTTAAAATCGCCGAATATAGCCACCCCATTTGATTCAAATGCATTTTGTAGTGCCTCCATTAATAAATTGTCTTGTTCCATTGTTGATTCATGTCCCCTATACAACCCACATATCACAAATTTCGAAGTATTTGGTAAATTTGGTTTAAGCCAAGTTTCGGTGAGTATAATCAGGGTAGGGTTTATACTAGTTTATATATTGTTCATTCTCGCAATAAATAGATCCAGTTTTGAATTTCTAGATTGTATGTTTGTGTAGAATATGGTGATTGTATTTAATGCCGGAGGTATATAATTTGTGCTTGCTGTGATACTTGGATAAATGATCGAGTCAATAGTTTTTTGGGGCCTAGCTTTAATTATCTTTGGATGCCCTTGAACATATTTAATTGTGAGATCCTTTTGCCTATTGGCCGTTCGCTGCTCAAGCTCTTCTCGTAAGTATTTTAAATACTCGCGTTGCATTGGAGTGACGACCGCCTTGATGGATGAAGGTTTCGATAGTTTCCCTTTGCTGCATAGGACATCCATTGCTTCACTTTTGTTCGTCAAAATGACTTTCAGTGGGCGAGGTGGAGCATTGTCATCCGACTTTGGAGCAACCAAACGGAACATCTTCACTCAAGTCCAGATAAGCTAACGCTGTTAGTTATTCCTTATATTAGCTTAGCACACTCACGATTGCCATGTTCTTTCCTCTGATTGATCTTGTATGAAGATGACTCAGGAATATCATAGATTATGATGTTACGAGCTGTTTTCCCTTTCGGACAACCCTTGGATGGCAGCCTTGCGAGCGATTTTGGCGGACGCGTAGTTCTTGAACTTCCTCTGTCAATTCATTCAGATTTTTTAGTATCAGAGGGAGCTGGGTCATAAAATACTTGCAGTTGTCACATAGAAATGTAACAAAGCCTGCATCCGTTTTAAGCTCCAACACTCGTATTTCTGTGGGTAATTGATAATACAGTCACAAGTGACAGAAATTAGCTTCTCTTTTCTTATTTTCGTAATTAAGCTCCGTCTTGTGTCTTCCTCTTCCTCTTTTTTTATGGCCAAAAAGCTGCCAAATAAAAGACGGTAATTCTTCTATGATGTCTTTAATAAATTCATTGTGACTTATTAGACAAAAACTTCTGTAATTTTTCCTTGACTCTATTTCTTTATTAGTGACCGTCGTCATTAGTGACTTCCTGTCGTGCTAGCTTATCATCAAATGCTTCCAATGTTACATTTTCTTTCTGTGTCATTACCTATGTTTACACATCCATATAAGTACTTATTCTTAGATCTATCCATTTGGAGCTAATAATATAAAAAAGATGTTAAAATATTTATCAAAAAGGCTTGGACTATTATAATAGCCTCATGATTATAATATGACTTTTTCAGGTAAAATGGCCCATTTGCCGTTTGACCAAATGACAATGGGATGCAACATCAATTTTAGTTTAGACCATATTAAGCATGTAAGTGGCATTAGCTGACTATTGTTTTAATCAGAATAAAGTTTAGCCTGATCTTACATTAAAACTTACAGACAAGTGGCGTCCTATGCCAGTCGCCGAGACAAAATTAAGTATGCAAATCACAAAACAAATGTGTGGGAGATATGCCTCAGTGACTCGTCTCCGCAACTGGCGTATGATTACAGTCGTCTAAAGTAAGTTTTATAATTCGGTGCAAAAAAAAGGACACGTGAGTTTGGCAACAGGGTGTCGTAAACCTTTTTCTTCATGTCTCTTTTAAACCAAATTTATTGTGAGGTTTTGGTTTTACAGATTTTGTTAAAATCTACTTATAAGAACTATATCTTGGGTTAAAGCGCATAAGATAATGCAAAATGGGTTAGATAGTAATAGTAGAGACACAAAAACAATAACAGAAACAACAAGAAATCTACGAAATAATGTAGAAGAAGCACTGTACGCGAAGCAGATAGGAGCCCACGTAAAGTAAACAAAATACAAATCAAAATCAATAAAATAATCACACACATGTTAAAGTAGGTTTGTCACCCCTGCATCACAAATATTTTGTGCCTGCGTGTTGCCAGTACGGGAAAAAAATATTCATGTAACATCCCTTGCAAAATTATTTTGTTGTTTATATAAGAGTAATTTCCATTTATTTACTTTTATTATTAACTAGCTGCCGTCCGCGGTTTCACCCGCGTGGTTCCCGTTCCCGTGGGAATATCGGGATAAAAAGTACATATAAACCTTCCTCTTGAATCACTCTATCTATTAAAAAAAACGCATCAAAATCCGTTGCGTAGTTTCAAAGATTTAAGCATACAAAGGGACATAGGGACAGAGAAAGCGACTTTGTTTTATACTATGTAGTGATGATGTTAAACAACTATCTATCTAGTCAAAGCATGTTTTGAATTAACGGCAATGTCGTTCACAATTAAAGAAATCTACAGAATGTAAATATAGAGTTGTAATGTGGTAATACCTTCTGTTTTCTTTTTTTTTTGCACCGAATTATAAAACGTATGTAAGTACTTTAAGTATTGTGCTGGGGCTTAGAATGAATTTCCTAACCGGCATAATATATGAACTAACAGCTTTTATTGTAATGTTAATATTTTAGATGACATCAGCTCATGTGGTTCTTGAAAAAGGAACTTCATGGTGTGTGGAATGTGGCAAAACCTTTGTAGACGTTGAGAAATATCATCTTCATTTAATGTCACATGCCGAAAGAATGTAAGTGCTTTTTTTACTTTGGCAACCCACCACTGTTGGTAATGCTTTTTTTACAGTTAATATGTTTTGTGCTTTATCAATCTTTTGGTAGTTGTCCCACCGCGCCGGCAAGGAAGCGGTTAACTATCAGCTATTTTCTCGCTCAAGAAACGAACAGTAGATATACATTCCGTGTAAACAAAAGAGAGACCTATATTAATAGTTGATCGCTGACTGGTCACATTGCCAGCGAGTACTCGCTCCACTAGTTTTGTACAAGCGACAAGAGCTATCAAAGATAAATACTCACTCAGCGATACTCTCTCAGCTCGCTTCTCGTTCATCGCCGGCGGCGGCGGTGGGAATATTTATCTTTCTCTATGCGGTGGGACAACTGCCTTTGTTTACTTAAAGATTTATTTTACTCGTAAGTATTTTTACCTACTGTATCAACATTTTATAAGTTTAAGTACTTACTTAACTATTATTTAATAATATTTTAAAAACATCAAATGCTGTTAGTGTCAAAAATTTAATACTATAAAATGCTTAACTTTCATTTTTATCTTTGGAACACACACAGTACTTTTTTTATAAATCATTTCTGAAGAAAGGTAAATGATAACTTCTTTTTTTAGGAATGGTGGCGTGCAAAACAATCGATTTTTAAAACGGTTTAAATGTGACAAGTGTGGACAGAAATTCGTACAAAAAAGCACATTGGAGATCCATGAAACTGTTCATAAACCATTCCCACACGTCTGTTTTTGTGGAGTTGGCTATTACCTCAAATCAGATCTGCTTCAACACAAAAACTTAGCGCACAGCAACAAGTTTAAAGATGAACTTCAGGAACTAACGTTGAGGAAACAGCGTGCCTTAATAAATGAATTTTGGACACCAAAAATCAATTACGCGGGCCCCAAACAAGAGAAAAAAGAAAAACCAGAGCCGAAACCAGAACCAATACCACAGCCTCGTGGACCACGCCCTCGCCTGAAAGCAGAATTAGTTATCAAAACAAGCCTAACTAAAGAAAAATATAAGGAAACAAAAAAGACATATCATTGCGAAATTTGTGACCAAAAATTGGGTAGTAACGCAAGTTTGAGAGTCCATATGAATAAACATGAAGGATATGTACAAGAGTACACATGCAAAATTTGCAACAAAAACATCGCTTCTAAATCTGATTTTGAAACACACATGCTTTCTCACGTTGGTGAGAAAAGGTTTGCCTGCTCGTTTTGTCCTAAAAAATTCAAACTTAAATCTGGGATGCGAGTACATGAGCGCGTGCATACGGGAGAAAAACCGTATCAATGCGACTTGTGTGAAAAGAAGTTTTCTCAATCAGGTGCTTTGAAACTTCATGTATTAATACATGCAGGATATAGGCAGTTCGGTTGTGATTTTTGTGGAAAAGCCTTCCTTAATCGTAGTGCTTTGAACCTTCATACCAGAACTCATACCGGGGAACGGCCCTACGCTTGCACTTTTTGCCATAAAACTTTCAGTGACCCATCGGCCTACAAACGCCATCTGCGCACTCACACGGGCGTCAAACCTTATGCGTGCCAATTCTGTGGCATGAGATTCAGCGATGCCAGTGGCAAAATAGCGCACGAATTACGACACACAGGGAAAAGAGATTTCAAGTGCGCATTGTGCAGTAGTAAGTTTTACAATAGAACCGATTTGAAGAAACACGAAACCGTGGTCCACGATCACCAAAAAACATTTGAGTGTGATATCTGCTTTAAAGAATTTGCATTAAAGCAATATTTGATGATACACATGAACCATAATCATTTACCAAAGCATAATTTTGAATGTGATGACTGTGGCTTTCAGTCCCATGTTAAAGGAAATTTAGTTACTCATATTCAAAGAGTGCATTTGAAAATGAAGAATTATGAATGTCAAAAATGTGGTTGGGCTTTTGTACAAAGATCAGAATTAAAATCTCATGATGATGCAGTACATAAACGTTTGCGCAAAGCCGAGTGCGATATGTGTAACAAACAATTTTCGACCAAGTGTGACATATTTCGCCATATAGTGGACAAGCATTTAAATATTAAGTGTGCAAAATGTTCAAAGGCATTTTGTTCGAAAAACGAATTAAAGCAGCATAAAGTAAAGGAATGTAAACCAAAAAGTAGGAAACCGCCTCCTGAGAAAACCGACAAGTGCTACATATGTTCGAGAAAATTCACAAGTAAACTCCGTTTAAAGGTACACATTCTAAGGATTCATAGTAAATATAAGTATATATGCGATTATTGTGATAAAAGATGTAGCGGTATAAGTAATCTAAGAACGCATATTTATGGAGAGCACTTGATGTACCTTTATTGCAATGTTTGCAAGGGTCGATTTTACTCGAACCTAGAGTTGATTCATCATAAAAAAACGAATGGCTGTTTAGCAGAACGATTCAAATGCCAAATTTGTGAGCAAGTATTTAATTTTCGTCATGAACTAAGCAGCCATTTACCGGTGCATTGCGAGAAAGAGATTGTAGTGCTTTGTGAGAGGTTACCATAACTTTAGAATTAAACTTCATGAAGACAAGTCTTGAGGGCTCTTCTCCTGGTATGCAAATAGTATTGTCAGTAATGTGGTCGCCCGCGCTGCATGCAGCCCGCGTCAACGGAAAACTTGTATGAAATTATAGAATGGAAGTGGCTCGTATGCGGTCCAGCCCCCTTACTCTTGTTTTTTTTTTATCCACAATGGGGTAGCACTTAGCCTTCGTCACCCCTGATGTTAAGTGGTGATAAGGCTGAAGGTGGAAGCGCACTACTCCCGGAATCCTCAATCACTGAGGAACTGGCTATCTTATCTCTAACTGCCGGAACACAATAATGCTGAAAACATCATTGTTATGGCGTCAGACTTAGATAAGATGGTGGTAGCTAGCCAGGCGGTCTAAGAACAAGTCCTACCACCAACCAAACCGACCGAATACAATATGTACCGCCACTGGGAATCGAACCCGGGACCTCTTGGTCTGAATTCGGTGGTGTGAACCACTAGACTACAGAGGCGGTTAAATGAATGCAACTGCATTGGAATTGGATTGACTTAATATCAAACGTCAAAAGTAGGGACTTTACTGCAAAGCGGTAAGGTTCACGTGTTAATTGTTTAACATTAACTCAATACTTGACTATTAAAAGTTTTCAGAGTAAGGAGGCAACTCCGCACACGGTCGGCATCCGCATGCCAAGAAAAGAGCCTAAGTTACCGAACATGTGTTAATGGGAATCATAGACAAAAATTAACTAGAGCTGTCTTCGGTTTCTATTTTATTAGTCGCAGCCTTCGATCAACAATAACACCTAGTTCTAGATACATAGTTGGAGTGACAGATATGGCCGAGCGTATACTCCCACTTGAGAGTATAATTATAAGTAGATTATTTTGACAGCGTCAATAATACTAAGGTATTTCAAACTTGGAACGCTTCCAGTCATTTATAATGTAGATCGTAAAGACCCCTAGTACAGGTTGGCCGACCATGGTCGGCGACCATGACCAATACATCGTACATTGACACTTTTGAAATAACCTTTTTAAACTTGTTCGTTCAAAAGTGTCAATGTACGATGTATTGGTCATGGTCGCCGACCATGGTCGGCCAACCTGTACTGGGGGCTTAACATTCGTAACCTTTTTTCTCCGATTAAAAAAAGTCAGTCTGTCCATATAAAGTTTTCATTTAGTAATTTTGCCTGATCAAACATTATATTAAATAGGTATTATTCGTTTTTAATTAACTGTTTGTTTATCAATCGAAAAGTTAATTAAATTAGAGCGTCTAATTTAAGTACTATCATCGCTTTTCTGTTCCACTTTCAAGAGTGGTCCCACGTTGGGCGCCACTGTAAATCGATTACTTACATACCTAATTATGAAGTTATATTATTGTTATTACGTAAAATAATATTATTAGAATTATGTTGATCTCGTTGTTTATCGTGTTATTATTTATGGAAGCGAGTACCCAAGGAAAACGCTACAAATAAGTCCCTTCTTTATTTTATTCACAGCGATAAATAAATTTCTCATCGCATCCAACAAATCAGCACAAATAATAACACGGATAAAAGAATACTTTTTCCATAATCTTCATGCATATTGAAATGGTGATTATTTTATGTAGATTATGTAGAATGGCAACTTACTTCTGTTAGTCTTATTTACTTTTACATAATTATGTACCTAAGTTTTATCATATTTTTGTTATTAATTTGATTTGATACCTATTGTTAAAACTATAAAATAGGTATTAAGTTTGACTGTGTTAAGTTTGACTGAATTGAGTAAAGAATTTGCGCGCTGCGTCCGAGATCCAGAATCTCGATCCGAAGTGTACTATTTGCAGTAAGGTTGCGTTGCTTACTTGATCAGAATTAGGTATTTTCTTATTTTCCTTTCTCGGATCGACAAATCTTTGAATCTTATAGGGCGCAGTGCACAAAAGATCTTTATAGTTGTAATATTTAAGTAAAGATCTGTTGCTCCGAATTTCAACAATGAACTACCTATCTATGAGTTTAATTGGGAGTGTTAAGTTGCGCGGTCTCATTATTCATCCCACTTATTTCGCAGTAAAGCTCAGGCTTTAGCATGACTTATATGTGGTCGGTACCCTATATTTAATTAAAATTAATGATAGTCTTTATACAAAGATACCGACCAACATAATATACTTACAAGATGGCCCATTTAGAATGGCCAGTATGGGCAAATATGAAACTATAAGACATACAAAGAACTGTTCTTAGGAATCATGTCATCGATTTTAGTGAAAAGTAAAAATTGCATTTCATACATTCATAAATTTGAAAAAAATAATAACACGCCATTCGGGAATCGAGCCCGGACTTTTTGAAACATAAAACTTATATTAAGTATTTCGATTTCGATTGTAGGTGAAAAGAAGTAAATGTTACTATGAAACATATCTTTAAATGAATAAAATGCATTTTATTTTTAAATTCATATTTAGTACTTAGATGTTCGAAATACTTATAAATTTTTCATACAAAATTCAACTTGTATTATTTATGAATTCAGATTTTCTTCTCAAAAATCAATGACATGGTTTCTAAGAAAATATTTTTGTACGTCTTGTAGTGTCAGACTTGCCGCCGCATACTGAACGTTCTAAATGGGCCACCCTGTTTACTAAACCAACAGACTATTTGAGAAATGCGATGGATTTGTTAAATAGGTTCATCCGTCCACCGCGCCGTATATTTACGTTTTTAGTGATAGCTAATTGATATACATACTTAGTTCCTGTTGATTTCAAATGTATTCCATTTGTTTAAATTTTAATGTTATGTTAGAAGATAGTCTGTTGTTATTTAGGTTAGTGTAGGTAGCTATATTTCTTTAATATTTTAGATAATTAATCGACTGATTTAATTTTTATCCAAAAGAAAAGATTTTTTACAATAAAATTATAATCGATTTGACTTTTTTTTATTTGACAGTAGATAGCAACTATATTCGCTATCTTGTACGTAATTTATATTGATTGTGGTATTCCAATCCATTTATCAAAGTTACCGTAACTATTTGCCTTGAATTCTCTCGCTCGGCGTCGTCCTATTCGCCCAGTACTGTATACGAGACAAGACAAGTGTACACACAACCAGATGGATTTAAACTTATTTGCAGAAAAAACGGGCACTTGACCTATTTTCATACAGACATGCTCACTTCATGGTCATATAAATAAAACTGTCAGTAAGTATATCTCTACAATAATTTCTGTGTCAATTGTGTTGAATAAATGTTTGTTTTTATATATAAATAATAATTTGAAAGAAATTTAAAAATCTCTTGCTGTTCCCAAAATGTAAATTGTTTTATAGAACAATGTATGGACGATAAACTAATTTTCAATCTTTTTCCGCTGTGGGGAAATTGTTTGTTCTGATTTGAGGCTGTTATTTGAAACAAGAGTTAATAGAAATAGAGAAGATCTGCAATAGGCTACTTGACCCTTTTTTATTTATGTCCTAAACGATTAATAATTGTTCTATTACACCAAAAAAAAAATATAAAATATTATTTTAGAACAAAAACCTACAAAACTTTATTTAAAAAATCGGCCAAATGCGAGTTGGACTCGCCCATGAAGGGTTCCGTACACACTTACGGAACCATTGCCTAAAATAATTAGAATATAATTTATACCTAGCCAAAATACCACTATCATTTTTCGTCAGCAAAAATTAACTTTGTTTTCCATAGTGTTTGTATGAACGACAAACTAACATTTGCGGTTTTTGAAAATGTGTTATATCTCAAAAACTGTTTTTTATATGTTGTTCAAACCAATTTTCGTTGAAAGTTTCTATTATTATCTACTACATATATTTTTTCTAGATTTTTCACTCTCTTACTTTAAAAGTTAGAGGGGGGGGGCGGGGGGACACACTTTACCATTTTGGAAGTGTATATCTTTTAAAATATTGACTTTGATAAAAAATTATAAAAGAAACCTAAATATTATTTTTTAAATACCTAAAGACACCTCACACTTTTTTTTCAGTTTTAGTTCCATGTATGGGGAGCCCCCCTTATTTTTTTTATTTTTATTATTTTTCTATAAAAATCCTAAAGCGGTTCACAGAATATATCTACCCACCAAGTTTCAAGTCTGTAGTCGTAATAGTTTTGGAATAAAGTGGCTGTGACATACGGACGGACGGACGGACGGACGGACAGACGGACAGACATGACGAAACTATAAGGGTTCCGTTTTTTGCCATTTGGCTACGGAACCCTAAAAATCGCTTTTGAAAAACCGGCAAAAACGCTGTCCGCCATGTTGGATGATAGATCATCGGTGCTGTGACGTCCGTCACCTATATGTAAACAAACAATTGACAGTTACTCCACGTTTTCTGTTCCGGTGGCCAAAACTGGAACTAACGTGTTTCGTTTATAATGTCATTTTGCTATCAAGCTGCTGTCCAACCATAGCGCCGCTGTCACCGGAACAGAAAAGATTGTCGATCTGTGGATGACAACTATGTCGGTAGAGTCCGCGCCACATAACTTGTCATTTGTCAGAGGGCGCTGATCGTAGTGGTCGGGAGGAAAAACTAGCCTTATTACTATGTTATAATTTTAGTTCCAGATCTTGACACGTGCCAAGTTATGTGGTGAGTACATTGAAGTTTATTTGTACAGTGGCACAATCTTTTCTGTTCCGGTGACAGCGGCGGCGCTATGAACGTTTTTCTTTTTTTTTGTAGCAATTTAACCGGCCCTGACTTCTAAGACCTTCAGACGCCAGCAGCGCTATGGTTGGACATCAACTTGACAGCAAAATGACATTAAAAAAACGCTAGTTTCACATTTTGGCCACCGGAACAGAAAAGTTTGTGAAACTGTAAACAAATCCTATGACGGCACATCATGGTTGTTCGCGCCGCTCATCCCTCTAAAGCAACCAATGGGAGCGTGCCTGGGCGCTGCAGCGACCGTGTGAAGCTTGGACAGCCAATCGGGGCGAAGAACTGCCTCGTCGTCGCGCCACCATTTTGGAATCTGACAGATCGAATGGCCGACTGTCACTCTCGCCTACAATTCGCCGCACCGCACGCGCTTCACTTTACTTTATTTATTTAATTGTTTTAAATTATCTTCAAAGATTGTAAACCAAATTTTTATTAGTATACGTTTTATACAAAAGTCTATATTTCATTTTGTTCACATCACGAACAAAGTTGGCGACCGTGACAGGACATCACAATTTGAAGATCGTCGTGTGCGTCGAGCAAAGCGCCTAATCTCGTGTCTGGATAGAATCCAGGCGCCCCAGGAGCTGCGACAACATCGAGTGCCATACCATCTCACTATCTGCAATCTACAAATCCTGCCAAATGTGGAATCACGAAACTGTCAAGAGGAGGACACGCGCCCGGTCGGGGCACATGGCTATACCATAGCTGTCACCAGAAGAATCGAAGAAAACCAGCTACATCAACCAGCTTTCTAATGGCTTGCCCTTCGAAATCGTGAGCCCGTTCCTATCATTTCCTTTTTCCTCTTTTATTTTGTGCAAATGAGTGGTTCGATTCCATGTTAAGTGCTAATTCCATAACCATACTTTAGTACCTTTGTGTTTCTATGTTTTGTCACTTTGCTGAATGCACTATATTTCATTTCCAAAAACATTTATTACCAATTTTTCTCTAATTTCTATGCATATGGTTTTCAAATTTTGCATCTAAGCACCTAAAATGCCTACCTACCTACCATTTTGTATGATAGCATCAAGCATTCATAAATATTTTGCGTGATCAACGCCTATTTTGCCTTTTCTGTAACATTCCCAAAGTTTTAAACTAAATCTCAAGTTCAAAGTCACAAATATTAAGTCACAAATCTCAATATAGGTATCTAAAGCATAATTTATTATCTTTAGGTACACTTCATTTTATAATAAATTCATCCATTGCACTTCCCCGCATTATCTCGCGCTTATCGCTATCAGCTGTTTAGTTGCATTCGAAATTTCCAGTGTCCCGTTACCTGCGCCGCCCGGCCGGCCACCCGCTGACGTCACCCATTGTCTCCGTGCGAGCCGAGTACCTGCCGACGGCGCCTACCTGCCTGTTAGCCTGATAGCAGACCGGTTCCTGCGCAGCTGACCGATAAGCGAGGAGCGTATCGTATTCATTCAATTTACTTTTTGCTAACTTTGCATTTTAACTCATTGCAATGGCGGAAGCTAAGTTAAAGGAATTGAGTTTGAAACGTAGTTCAATTAAAGGACGCGTAACAAAGTTTAGTAATTATTTAGATAATATACAAACATTGGAAACCGTTTCGCCTATTGAGATGAGTAAAATTGCAATGAAGCTATCTCGTATTGAGACGTTATTCATTGAGTTCGACGAGTTGCAGTCTCAAATAGAAGCGTTAAGTGAAACTAATCAAGAAACCGAATTAATAACTCGGGATCTTTTAGAACAAGAATTTGATAATTGCATTTCTATTGCTCAAAATTTTCTCCAATCACACAATTTGCCCTTTAAAGAAGCTAAAACTAATGTTTCGAGCTGTTCTCATTCACATGATTGCCATCACCACGATCATAATGATTGTGATAATTTAAGTTTTAAATTACCTATTATTAAAATACCTAATTTTGATGGCAACTACTACAAATGGTTAGAGTTTAAAGAAATTTATTGTTCTCTAATTCATGATAATTCTAAAATTAAAAATATTCATAAATTCCATTACTTAAGTTCTTATTTAGAGGGTGAAGCTTCTCGAGTGATTTGTAATTTAGAAATGTCTGATCGGAATTATAATGAAGCTTGGTCTTTACTCTGCAAGCGTTTCGATAATAAGCGACAATTAATCAATAGTCATTTAAAGTCACTTATGAACTTTGAATCTACCAAAGAGACTGATAGGTCACTACGATTCATAATTGACCATGTTACTAAAAACTTACGTGCCCTCAGCACACTAGGACTTCCTACAGAGCAATGGGATGTTCTTATCATTTATATTTTGACAACTAAGTTAGACAATAGCACAATTTTCAAATGGGAAGAGCACAGGAATTCTTTACCGGAAGTACCAAATTTAAATGACTTTTTTTTGTTTTTAAAAAATCGTGCCGACGTTCTTGAAACTGTTAATCGCGCTAGGCATGATAATAAAGATAAATTTAAGCAGCATCCTTCTTTGCCTCAGCCTAGAGGTCAAACAAAGACTTTGATTGCCACTACTCAAGATCACACTTTCACTTCAAAGTCTGCTTTAGACTGCACTCTTTGCAAGGGAAATCACCGCTTGCATGAATGTCTCTCTTTTAAAGCGAAGACTCCTGAGGATAGGAATTCGTTTGCTACTGCTATGCATCTATGCATCAATTGCCTGCGCCCTGGCCATGCTGCTCAGAATTGCAGGCTTCCTGGTTCTTGTCGCTCTTGTAAGAAAAGACACAACTCTTTATTACACGTTGCTCAGGTGGTACAAAACGCTCAACCAGCTGAGTCTATATCTATGTCAGCTTTGTCATCTGCCGAAGTTTTGCTATGCACTGCACAAGTTCAATTGACTAATCCTAATACTAATAAAACTATAACCGTTAGAGCTTTACTTGACAGCGGGAGCCAATCATCATTTATCACTGAGAGTGTTAAACTAAGACTCAATTTGTCTCCTCAGCCTATAAATGTCAGTATAGTTGGTATAGGTAACAACACTCTAAATCTAAATCCAGAACGATGTTCGCTACAACTAAAATCCAACAACAATTCATTTAACATATCTATGTTTTGCCTAGTATTAAAAACTATATCCGAACAATTACCTAAATTTCCTATTGATATGAGTCAATTTGACTTGTCTAATTTTGTCTTAGCGGACCCTAACTTTAACAAACCTGCCCCTATCGATATGCTCATTGGTGCTGACTTGTTTTGGGACTTAATAGGATCCAATCAGCACTCTCTAGGAAAAAATAATCCTAGCCTAAGGAGCTCTAAACTCGGCTGGCTTATCTCTGGTCCCCTAAGTACCTTACCTAAAGGGCCTAATCACCAACCCAAACCAATTGTTTGCAATTTTCTATTAAAAGAAGAGAACTTACCTAATCTTAATGGCCGACTGTCACTCTCGCCTACAATTCGCCGCACCGCACGCGCTTCACTTTACTTTATTTATTTAATTGTTTTAAATTATCTTCAAAGATTGTAAACCAAATTTTTATTAGTATACGTTTTATACAAAAGTCTATATTTCATTTTGTTCACATCACGAACAATGGTCGATAGTGTTTTCATCAGTTCAAATTAAAAATAAGAATATGTAAGTATTTTTCAAATTAATTTTACTTATCCATCTTAAACTTTTATTTCATGATATCGCTATAGTACGTTTTCCTAAGCCAAGTACTAAAGGAAATATTCATTCGATGTATCAAATTTCATACTTAATTTGATTTGTCAAGTTCAAGTAGCCTATTAGAGACTGGAGTGAGCATGTTTGTATGAAAATATTTTTTTGAAAACGAGTGTAAGTAAGTATTTTATTTCTTATCTCCTTTTTTAATGCGAGTATGCTACAGGACTCAGGTTGCGAGATTATGTCTGCCAATTTAATTTTATGGATTCGGGCTTGAAATTTATTGACTTGGAAAGAACATGAAAATATTGTTTTGTCAAATTCTGTTGAAACACACTCTACGTTTTTATTACAAAGTGAAAAGCAAAGAAACAACGTTTGAATAGTGATTTTTTTATTTGGTAAAGCATAAAAATACACAGAAAAAGTGGTCATATATGGTCTGAACGAATTGTAAGGCACTTATTTCATTACTTATTTAGCTACCAACGAAAGCTTTAGCAACTGGGATTATAATAGTTAAGGCAATTAAAACATCTTTTAGTTAACTTCAGGATACAATGATTTGCATTGATCTTAATAATTTACTAAAGTCATATATTTATCTAACATATCATTAGTCTTTATAAATACTGTTATATTAATGAAATAACACTTCCTTTGTACTGACATTTATTTTTGTGATTTTATTGTTGTAGAAAATCTTTATCAACTTCATAAATTTTATTGAAAAATATGCTTTTTGACATTGACATATTAAATACTCGACCTCATATAAAAATTAAAGCAGAAGTCTATGTAAGGAATGTATACTCGAAGATCCTTTTGAAGAAGTGATAAATAAATTCTTATCTAAAATAATACAAATCAGCCAGTCTTAAAAAAGCTGCCTTAGGAATGTTGAAAAATGTCTTTTAGTTGAAATAAATACAATATTTAAGCTTAAATTTATCCAAAATACCTTTCAAAATAATCACAGTTTAAAAAATAGCATACATTTACATAATAACTTAACTAAAAAGTGTATAACACAAAATACTTATGTAAATTATTCTTTATTAAAATATGGTTTCTGTTTAATATATTGTACTTATGTTTCGTACTTTTAATTTTCGACAAACGGAATGCAAATGTAGAATGCTTAAAAACGTTTAACACTACAGTAATATATCTTTTAAAACTGACGATTTACACTCTGGAATAAATAGTTACAACTATATTTCATTTCTATCAAACGTCTGCGGTGGAATTTCTTCAAATACTATATTGCACTATTATTATCTAGGAACCTTTGAAGGCACATCGAAAAGCTTGGTTAATTCTATGGAACTAAGCCATTAGAACCACGCGTGTCTAATATGTGATACGTACGTCGCGTCGCGTACTTTATTCTTCTATTTGTCCCTCCTTTTATGTCCTGGTATATCTGGAAGAATAAAAATATATTATTAGAGGAAATGAGTAATTTTAAAAATTAAAACTTAAGTTACCATTCGCTCACACCTTAAGTGTTAATAATATTGTAAATTTGTCTATGACACTAACGTCTATTCCAAATCGACTGTCGCAGGATATAACATGAAGTTCGTCAGCTTGCCTTGTGGCCCGTAAAAAAATTGGGTTGAACTAAAATTTTGGATAAAAGCCATATGAATAAGGCTTATATTTCAGTAACTATGTATTACGACCAACGACGACGATCAGCGCCCTACCTCACGGTACACATGCTGTTATCACGATTCGCTGGCATAAAAAAAAAGATCTGGAAAAATTTTACCTATTATTTATTTTATAAATGGAATCTTTTGATATTCGATATCAAGCCTGGAAAAAAATTAGATGCCGTTATAGTACATTACGATACAAGTGACCTAAGTGGCAATTATGTTCCACTTAGGTCACGCGTATCGTATACTATTTTGTAGCACGAGTGACATAAGCCCGCCGCGCCACCGACAAAAAGATAAAAAAAGATAATAAAGATAAAAAGATAGAAAGATAGAAAGCTAAAAAGATAAAATGATAAAAATATAGAAAGATAGAGAGATAGAAAGATAAAAAGATGAAAGATAAAAAGATAAAAAGATAGAAAGATAAAAAGATAAAGATAAAAAAAAATAAAAAAAGATCAAAAAAAATAAAAACGATTAATAAAAAAGAAAAATGATCAAAAGATAAGAAAAAAAGATAAAAAAAGACCACTAAAATGAAAAGAGATCGAAAAAAAATTTTAAAAAAATAATAATGGACCAAAAATAAGAAATCCTATCCTATCCTATCCTATCCTATTTTACCATAATATCCTGTCCTATCCTATCCTAATATTTTGAGTGTTATTTTAGTCTTTATTAATTATAGGATATTCCGAATCTGTGATCTAAGTTAATTCATAAATACAGTGTAATAAAGGGCAACTTAGGTCACGACTAAGCGTTAAGTGCGGGCTTAGGTCACACTGTGCTATAACAAAAATAAGTCTGTAATGTAACGCAAGACTTGCCTGCGATGTACTCTCACAGAATAAATAATAGTACAAGTACAGAAGCTGCACTCGGCTAAACTATTTAAATAAATAGCAACTCTAACGACAACCCAATAAAGTGGAATTCAGCTTGTACGGCGCAATTACGAACGGCTATATTCACCTAGATGTTGCGTCTCTTTCTATCGCGTATATCTGCTTTTCTGAACTACGTTAGGGTTGCGGCTTGCGGAGTTGCGGCAGGGGGGTGTCACTCCGCAGTTTAGGTACGTTCGGCCGGCGCGCCTGCCGGGCAGGCGTATGGCAGAAGGATGCCGCTCGGCTCGTACGCTCCACGTTCGCGCGTAGAACGATCGATCATTTCTGTGATTTTTGTGCACCGAACAATGACTTATAAATGTTCCTATAATCCGTATATAAGATACTGTTGTGTTTACGGGTGTCTAAATAAAAGAAATAACAAAAGAAACAACAAAACCGAACCCGCAAGTCGCTCGCAACCCTAACCAGCGAGCGAGCTGTTTGAGACATTCATAGAAATAAAAACGCTCGCGCGTAGATATTGGGTACAGTTTTGCTTGCATGCGCGAACTCTAGGTTATTATAACAATAGGTAAGCGATGACAAAGCAACCGGAATTGGACTTTATTTCCACGCAGAAACATTTATTTTTATTTGAATGAGCTTGCAGAGTGAGTCTTCTGTGCCTTAGCACTATTATTTATTCTGTGGTTGCGGCACAGATTACTAAATAGTTACTAAGTTACAGATACATCACTCCCATACAAAAGCGAAAATACCATCGCTTTAAAATTAGCCTACAAAACATTAATAATAAAATGATCATAATATTATAAATACGAAAGTGTGTTTCTTGGTTTGTCCTTCCTTCACACTGCAACGAATCGAAATGATTTTTGGCATAGTGTTTATGAGCCGGAGAGTGACATAAGGCTACAATATTCATCCCGTTATTCCCGGAAACTAAATTGTTAGTCTCTTTTGGCAATTTAAAAAATGAAAATTATTTATTGGTTTCACACCCATCCACTGCACAATAATTACGGGGCTTCGACATTTCGAGTAGGTAATTATATAGTTTAGTAATCTAACTTAGTAATTTCGATGCGCGCAGCGCGGTAAACGTGCCGTGCGTAGGTTGCGAGCGGGCGTATGGCCGTACGGCGGCCCTCTGTCAATTGTATCCCGAGAGATACGTCTTATACGCCTTCTTGAGCGAGTGACGAACGCCTGGTACTGTCTCGTATCTACGTCGAACTATTAAAAAAAAGCACGGGTTGCACTCCGGGAGTGCCGGCAGAAGTAAAAAGGGCTCCCTAGACTTTTT
Organism: Crambus lathoniellus; assembly: GCA_949710035.1. Classification (NCBI taxonomy): domain Eukaryota; kingdom Metazoa; phylum Arthropoda; class Insecta; order Lepidoptera; family Crambidae; genus Crambus; species Crambus lathoniellus. The sequence goes on along the minus strand of OX453305.1, from coordinate 9,236,262 downwards.
CACAAAAAAAGGAATTTGTCAAAAAAAGAAAAAATACGGACTAGATTTGAACCGAGATTTTCTGGCTTCAATGCCGCACGTTTTCTAACTGAGCTATCACGACTTTGGAAACGGTGGCGAAATTTCCCTTCGTATTCTAATGACATTGTAAGTTTTTCGATCAGGTCACATGTCCGTCTTACGAATTTTCGATCTGACGGTCACGTGATCCTGACGCGAGTTTAACAATTTTTACACAACACAAAAAGTGCACAACGCCGCTAAAGAAGTTTTCACTTCAAAAAACTTTTTTCTCTACCTTGCGTAGTTAGTGCGCGCGGTCGTTGGTGGGCGTGTAGGCGGCGCCGCCGTGGCGCGCCCACTCGCGCTCGAACTCGTGCTCTAAGATCTCGGCGCCGCGCTTGCGAGTCAGGCCTGTTTCTTCCAGGCTCAACTCGCACATCTGCATGTCGTCAACACCTAGAATAAGCAAACACAAACATCTTTAAAAGCGGCCAATACGTCACCTTTTATACAAACGCTCGTACGTAATTGATTATGGCGTTGTAACAGATCTTTCTTTGAAACTTAACTATTAGGTATCTTGTGCACTTGTGCAGAGGCGGCGTAAAGGGGGGGCGGTGGGGGCGGTCCGCCCCGGGTGCCAGGCACCAAGGGGTGACAACGTGCGTGGTGGATGACTACTCATTCGCGGTCTGGCGCTAGAGATACCGCGAGTGAGTTGTCACCCCTTGTTGCTTGGCACCCGTTATAATACGTAAATAGTTTCAATAATTATGTATTGGAGCAATAAAGGAGATAACTGCGTTATTCAGTTTCACAATAACTATGTATTGTAGCGGTGCCGTACGGCCACCAACGGACGCACGCAACGCAACGGGGGCGGCGCACAGTGGTCTGAAATTCGAGCTCCATACTCATATATTTTTTTTGCAAGGAATTCAAAATTAAAAAATTGTAATGTGTTGAACACAACTCCCTCTATTTCTCATTAAAACTTGGAAGGTATGAAACGCTCCACGAGTGAGAAAAAAAATAATCGATATTTTATTGTATGGGAGAAAACACTTAAAGTCCCTTTTCTCAAAACTAAATGGAACTGAGACCTTGGTATTTATACCAGTTATTAGTCCGTCAAATGCGGTCAAGATGGCATACCATTCATGTGCCGTTCGGTACCGCTTTGCGCGCAGCAGACTTTTGAAATTTTTAACTTTTCGTATCTGATTTTTGAAATTTTTGACAGAATAAAACGAAGATACGCGTAATTAATAATGTAAAATTAACAGTATTATTGGTTGATTATTTATAAATAACGAAGTAGGTGCTTGAAAAAAAAGTTATAGTGAAATTTTTTTAATGAATAGTACTAATTATAATTTGAACCCCTCAATATTATTAATAACGTAAGTATAGTAAGACCATTAGCTGATGCACTGTCTGTACTAATACACTACAACCAACTAAACGTAACGCTTGAAAATGAAGGCTACTTAAATGATCATTACATAAAAGAATATGGATGTTTAATGTTGAGATGTTTTAAATAATCTTGGTCTTAGAATACGCGCTCATTTATTAATAAATAAATAAACTTCTTACTACCACACCAATTATCTAGCTTATCAGCAGTTTTCATTAAGAAACAGTGTTACGGAAACTAGATAATGGATAAATATATACTTTATACTTTTTTGTAAATATACATACTTAATATACATAGAAAACACCCAGACCAAGACAAATAGACATGTTCAAGCACACAAATATTTGTCTAGTTCGGAAATCGAACCCGAGACATCTGGCGTAGAAGGCAGGCATCCTACCCCTGCGCCAAATCGTTCGTCAATCAAAACTTCAAGCAATCTTAGATAAAACTGTGTCAAGTTTACGTTTAGAAGATTCATCGGGTGGTATAGAGATTTCATACTTTTATGCAAATGGGGCATTGATGGGTCTTCTAGGAAAGTTTTTACAAACAAAATATGGCAGGAGAAGATGACGCAAGTGTTTTAGTGTGTTTATTTATGCTTTTGCGCTTAGATTGTAGAGATGAAACGTTCTGGGAGAATCCAAAACCTACATCAACGATGTTCTGCAGACCCATTTATTTCAAATGAAAATAAATAAAATATTCAAGAAGAAAATGCTGTGATTAAAGCAGAGATTGGAGCCATCTAGTATAAAATGCCTAGACAGACCATGATAGATGGCATAATCATATCACACACATCCACTCAAACATGTGACATCTATAAAGCGACACCTTTCGAGATGAATAAACCAGTGACTTTATCACAGTAAGTTATTTTAATTTTTAGTTTTTTTGCATTCACAATGCAATTATTATTACTGAAAAATGGAAAATGAAATATTTAGGTTGTGAGACGGGTTGATTTTTTCTAAATACTTCATTTTCCATTTTTCAGTTTATCACGGTAAGTTTAGGATCATTAACCTTTTTGGTAACTCACCGAAGTATTGTAGTGTAGTGTGCGACCTTACATAATAATATTATTTTTTCAGAAAACCTATTTCAACAGAAGTATCTAGTATGGTTTGTTTACGCTTCATGCTTGGATCAGGTGTATCCATACTACTCCATATTTCATACAGACTCAACTTCAAAATATGGCAAGCTAGAGGACACAAACAGCAAAGAAGCATTGAAAAGTAGAAAACAAGCCATACCTACAACAGAAGTTCCGTGATGAAATGGGTCTTTTAGTAGATATTGTGAAACAAGGTGAATCCAAATACCGAAATATTTGAAATGTTTCAATATTTTACCTGAAATGTAACGTACGTATAGGTAGGCTAGGTATTTCATTTACCAAATTGTTTTTTTTATTTTGTTATAGGATCCAGAACCACAAATGATGGCAATACAGCAAGAATTTTTAGTGAACCTGTGAAAACGGCTGCCATCACTGGATTAGATTCTTGTTTGATCTATAGATTTGGAACAATGTTGGTGTGATAACGTCTAGGGAGCCTATAAATGTTTAAGCATTTTAAAATTGTACGCACCTTAGGTACTGCAGAAATCTATGTGAAACTATATATTTGGTATTACATGCCTGAAAATGTTCACAAACTTTTACTGCACGGTGCTGAAATTTTCAGGCACTTCAACATCATATCAATAGGCAAGTTATCAGAAGAGGCATCAGCCGGCCTAGCATGAGCGGCTTATAGCGCGCGATATGATATGGTACGGCATGCCGTCTTGCTTACACCTTAGTGGGGTAAGCAAGACAACTTGCCGTACCATATCATATCGCGCACTATAAGCCGCTCATGCTAGGCCGGCAGAAGCTAGAAACAAGGACTTTACAAAAATCCGGGAACATCATACACGCAAATTTTGTCGAAAAGCGACAAATGAAGACATCTTCAATGGTCGCTTTGTATCATCCGATTTCTAGCTATATGTCCAGTATAAGACCCGTGCTGAGGAAATCTACAAAAACATCTGTCTCCGATAATATACTCTCTGCTCATGATGACGATGACACGGGTGTAGACAAGGAGAACATCGAATTTGTCGACATTAGTCCGTCAATGATGCACTCGGACTTAGAAGACTCTGATCTAGGCGAAGATACTTTTTGCTAGTTTGTATCAATATTAGTCGTTGTAAATAGTAGTCATTTATTAGTGTTTGTAATTTTTGTTACAGGTAAGTAGGAAATGTAAATATAGGTATTTCTCGTACAATATGGAATGTATTTATTAAATACCTTCTTTGATTTTTATAGTCAATCATTATTTACTAGTTTGTTGTTATTTCATACGTATAACTAAAATTTTTAAAGATAAGTAATGTTAGTATAGGTTTTTCTTGTAAAATAAGCAATGTATTAATTTAAGTACCTTCTGCGGTTTTTGTATGTAGTCAATTAATCATATTTTATTGTTATTTCGTATGCAACTTTAGTCTTTTATACGTTTTTTATGTATTAGAAAAAAAGTTTTTGATTTATGAGTACCTACCAATTTTTTTGTTGATCAAATTACTTATTTAAATACAGGGTAAATTTTTAATCAGTGCACAAATTTTTAAGATCGACTCAGTATTGGTAAGGGAACAACTTTCTCCTAGAAACATAGGCTGAAATATGACAAAATTTTTTTGACTCTTCATACAAATCGGACTGAGCACGTGATCAATTTAGTATGGGGAGTCCAAAAATTTTTGTCGTATTTCGACCCATGTTTCTAGGAGAAAGTTGTTCGCTTACCGATTCTGAGTTGATCCTAAAAATTTGTGCACTGGTCAAAAATTTATCCTGTATATCATTTTCTGCATTGTATTAAGTTGTATTGTTTCGATTTGGCGCAGGTCTAGGATGCCTGCCTTCTACGCCAGAGGTCTCGGGTTCGATTCCCGAACAAATATTTGTGTGCTTGAACATGTCTATTTGTCTTGGTCTGGGTGTTTTCGATGTATATTAAGCATGTATATTTACAAGAAAGTATAAAGTATATATTTATCCATTATCTAGTTTCCGTAACACTGTTTCTTAATGAAAACTGCTGATAAGCTAGATAATTGGTGTGGTAGTAAGAAGTTTATTTATTTATTAATAAATGAGCACGTATTCTAAGACCAAGATTATTTAAAACATCTCAACATTAAACATCCATATTCTTTTAAGTAATGATCATTTAAGTAGCCTTCATTTTCAAGCGTTACGTTTAGTTGGTTGTAGTGTATTAGTACAGACAGTGCACTAGCTAATAGTCTTACTATACTTACGTCATTAATAAGATTGAGGGGTTCAAATTATAACTAGTACTATTCATTGACAATTTTCACTATAACTTTTTTTAAGCACCTACTTCGTTATTTATAAATAATTAACCAATAATACTGTTAATTTTACATTATTAATTACACGTATCTTCGTTTTATTCTGTCAAAAATTTCAAAAATCAGATACGAAAAGTTCAAAATATCAGAAGTCTGCTGCGTGCAAAGCGGTACCGAACGGCAAATGTATGGTAAGCCATCTTGACCGCCATGGACGGGATAATAACTGGTATAAATACCAAGGTCTCAGTTCCATTTAGTTTCGAGAAATGGGACTTTAAGTGTTTTCTCCTATACAATAAAATATCGATTATTTTTTTTCTCACTCGTGGAGCGTTTCATACCTTCCAAGTTTTAATGAGAAATAGAGGGAGTTGTGTTCAACACATTACAATTTTTTAATTTTGAATTCCGTGCAAAAAAAATCTATGAGTATAGAGCTCGAATTTCAGACCACTGTGCGGCGGCGCGGCGCGACTACCGACAACGTGCCGAGCCTTGTCAACAGAATTCGAACTCAACAAGTTTTATAATTAACTTTTCGTAATTTTTCCCAAAGCCAATATATTGACGCCTAACTGGCCGAATAGGTCCTGAGAACAACGGAAAGTCTATTGTGTCTCATTTCTGGGGCGTTGAAGGATGTAAAATGATGTATTATATGGTAATAATAACAATCGTTAATATTCCTTATTTCATACGATTATTTTTTTTAATAAACGCCATTTTCTGATTATTTTTTAACCCCCTACTTCATGTGCGCCGACACAGAGCGCAAAGAGGGGTGTTATAAGTTTGAAGCCTATGTCTGTCTGTATGTCTGTACTTACGGATATTCGTAGTAGTTAAACGGATCAAGCGATTTTCATGCGGTTTTTTTATTTGAAAGCTAAATTAATCGAGATGGTTTGATGAAAATCCATCCGGCCATTAATTGAGATGGTCAACTGTCTGCCAAAACGGTAAAAGATACAGAGCTGGTGCTTTTACTAAAATAATGTTCACTCTGGGCAAATTTAGGTGGAATAAAAAAAAAACAAAATGTCAACAAAAAAATTGTCTGTCTGTCTACGTACTTATATTCGTAGTGCCTAAACGGATCAAGCGATTTCAATGCGGTTTTTTTATTTTGCGTGTGTGCGTACTTTAAAAAGAATAAAAAAAATATTTAAAAATTTTGAAACCACCAAAAAACCTTAAAAAAATTAAAAAAATAAAATTTCTCTCTCGGTCGGGGGGCCACAAAAAGAGAAGTACTAAAAGGGTAAGCAGTATATATACGTTGGGGGTCCCCCGACCGAGAGAGAAATATGTGCTTAAAAGTAAAAATTCCTTAAAGTGGCTACACAGGGGTCTCCTGCCCTACTCATAAAATAAATTTGAATAAAAACGATCTACTCAAATAACTAAATAGCCCGAGAGCCAAACTAATTCGCTCTATGGAGACTCAACAATAATTCTATATCAGTAATTTCTTAACATTGAAAATTAGATTATCTAGTTTAATAAATAATTCATTAGTAATCCACCAATATTTATGACAGCGACATTAAAAAAAAAACAAATAAAAACTTTAAAAAATCTATAAAAAATAGGCAAAAATGGTATAAGTGTTATTCACTTTACATTTGAATACATTTATTATTATCTTTCGTAAAATGATATAATCCCCCTATATTTGTAAATGAAAAACAAATAAACTTTAAAAAAAACTCTCTACGTAAACTCAAATTGGCATTACACCTATGTTAAAAATGCTACCAGAAACAACCGACTTCTTCCTAAAGTATTAGTTTCCCGTTTTATATCTTTATGGATTTCGACTTTGGTGCTTAGATATGGTGAACATAAACACATGTTAACGATAAAATTGGTGATAGCATATTTGCTGAAAGAATTGCACCATTTTCGGGATATAACTTTTTTTTTATACCTTCCAATGCGATATTATGTTGGATTCCAAAATATAGTCTCTTAAAATTATATTTAAGGGCCATTTACAAAAATTTGGCCTGTTATTGAATTTTTTACAAAAATATCGGATAGCTCTTGGGGTAAAAACCATGAATTCAATTTTACCTAAGTACCTACGGTTACAAACAACGCGCAAAACCGCTCCTGCCCTCTGTTTTACAAACCGTGGGAAACGGAATCGGATTCGAATTCTGTGCTTTGACTTTGTGTCTATTCTACAGTGAGTGAGAGAGACAGTGCATACATTCCGCTGTCGAGAGCGTTTCCGACTGTTCGTGAATCATGGGCTGGTACCTATCGCCAATGCATAGTTATTCAGTGGCTTGGCTTCTTGTGAATGAAGCTTTTTTAAAATTAAAGTTGTTAAAATGTTACATAAGATCTAAAATGAGCCAAGGGCGACTTACCAATCTTTCCATATTGTCTATTGATAAGGACAGAGAAGTAAATTTTGACAAATTGATTGAATATTTTAGCTAAATAAAGTCGTACCTAAGCACGTCTAGATAGGTATTCGTTGTTTTATTTTAGGGGTGCTCAATAGAAAACCGCCCCGGGTGTCGACCCATGCTACACCGCCTCTGCACTTGTGCACTATATCTAGGTTTCTATGAAAACAAAAAAATCAAAAATTTGAGAAACATATTCAGTAAGTAAGTATAAGCCTCCAAAAATCTGCTTTTTTGCACAAGTTTTACCTAAACTTTGGGCGTTCATAATTACTCAGTAAATGTAAAAAAAAATATTCATAGAAACCTTGCAAATGTAAGGGAGATTCTTAATGACAAACATTTATTTCACAAACTTGTAAGGCTTACTGAAAATCACGTATTTCCTGGAACAAGTTTTCACACTAGTTTTCGTTCAATGTTATAGCGCTCTCACTTGCTCACTCGTTTTCTAACATTGCGCTGGATGAAACAACCAGCTTTTCGACTATGCATGCGTTGACGATAGACGGACCGGGCAGGGCCGTCTTAAGGTTAGATCGTATGAATACAATCCCAAACCCAAGCACGAAAGACTCTCGTTCTGGTACTGATAAACGCAATCGTAGTACCTATACGTAGTATTTTGCATGATAACAAAATCAACGCCGCTACGGTCGATAAGGCAATAAAATGACAATACACGAAAAAACTAGTCTCGTTATCATAATGTTAGTAAACGCGATGATTAAAGAAAAACGGCAGCACAATTTCTATTTTGACGAAAGACGGGTGGTATCGTTTTATAGTACGTTTTGGTGCAGCGCCATCTGGGAGGCGACGTCATCGCCATCATCATGATCAGGATCAGGATAGGGACACCGCCATGTTGTGACGTCAAGCAGCAGTCAAAGTGCTGTCAAACTAACTTCGCTTCACTTCAGTATGGTGTGCAAAAAAAAAAATTATCGTGAATCAGGAGCTGATCATGTCATAGCTTACGATAAATAACGATGTTCGTGCAAACCAAAACATATAAATGATTTGCAGATAAATACAAATAATTAACTTGAATTTTTGATTCTTGATATTTAACTGAAACCATTTTTTCATACATTGTTCTGCGGGGTACTTTAATACTATATAATCCTACTAATATTATAAATGCGAAAGTTTAGATGTTTGGATGTTTGGATGTTTGTTACTCAATCACGCCATAACGGCTGAACGGATTTGGCTGAAATTTTGGAACACAGATACTTTGTAGCCTGGAGAGGAACATAGGCTACTTTTTATCCTGGAAAAATATCACATTCCCGCGGAATAACGTCGTGTAGTTCACGCGGGCAAAGCCGCGGGCGGAAAGCTAGTAAATAAATAAATAATATAAATAAATCTTTATTTTTCTTCTCTCACATAGACAGTAAGTATTACAGTTTAGTATACAAAGTAAGTACATAATTCGATGAAATCTATGCGAGAGACTGGTGTCTGTACTCGGAGACCGGTATGACAGATAACCAGTCCCTCCCATTCCGGACCACGTGAATGAAACTTATATTTAAGTAATAACAATATGAACTGTTACTGTATCTTTATAATTACATCATTAGGATTAACAAATGTGAAAAACTATAATGTGTGTGTGCGTGCGCGCGTGTGTGTGTGTGTGTGCGTGCGTGTGTGTGTGTATGCTTTTTAAGTTGTGACCAATAGCAATTTTTCTGTGGAGTCATAATCTAGTGTTTTTAACCAAGCTGTAGTTACCTTTTTACATTTGAACTTTGTGAGATGATAAATATTAGTTTTTTCGTTTACTCTGTTGTATATAAAACCACCTAAATACCCAAAGAATTTCATTGCAAATGCTGTGGAACGCTTATGCTTCAATAACACATAATAAATTGAATTTTGATTCTATTTACTGGTTTAAGTATTTAAATAAAACAGGAATTCAAGTTATGAAAATAATTCAATAATCAACATTACAATAAAATTGGTAAATTGGAGGTCTAGTCAAAAATTGTATTGGTCTATCATGGTAAAAGGATTGGCCAGCTAGATTCTGCACGTTGATTGAAGTTAGATTCGGCAGAATCTAGCTGTTACCTGGGTGCGCCGGTTTATTGGTATCACGGGGAACGATTCAATCAAGCCACTCGGGGAGGCGCCTTTCGTGAATCCGTCAATTGTAAATCAAAACACATTATGCTTGCTAAGGCTATTCTACCTCTTCAATTCCACTCATTTGAGAATCATCGTCCCGCTGGTCTGAGCTGCTACTGCTACAAAGACATTGAAGACTTTTCCTTCTGACATTGCAAAGTACTGTAGAAATATGTTCTAGTATTTTATCAAAGCTTTGAACAAATACTCAAATACCCGTGCTACACATGTGTCCAAAAGGCCATGAGTAGTAAAATTGTGTAGGAAGAAAAAGGGAAGTAGGTGGAATTAAAAAATAAAAAACTTCGTTTTGAAAGTGGCAATACCCAAATTACCTTCTGCCAAAATAAAAAAAAACTATTTTCATTTTGTTTTGCACTTTCTTGCGAAATGTACCTTTTCAGAGTGAAATTTGTCGACAACCCGTCCTATTCTTATAATAATCGCATAGTACTGCCCGTCAAAGTGGGCGTACCACCATCCGCGTCTATTTTGTGAGGTAAACAGATCATCTACATAGTTCCTAGCTTGGCGTGGGACACCTCACCTAATTGCAATAGGACTGGCGCCTTGGCGTACCACCATCCGCGTCTATCTTGTTGCGACGATAATGTAGGTGTGAAACAGATCATCTATAATAATATTATAAAGAGGGAAGATTTTATTGTTTGTTTGTTTGCATCGAATATGCTCGGAAACTACTAGACCGATTTAGAAAATTCTTTTACCATTAGAAAGCTACATTCTTTCCGAGTGACATAGGCTATATTTTATCCCAATATTTCACGGGAACGGGTACCACGCGGGTGAAACCGCTAGGATCCGCTAGTCTACAATAATCTACATAATATAGTTGCTAGCTTGGCGTGGGACACCTCACCTGCTTGCAATAGTACTGGCACCTTGTCCGGGTGCAGCTCCATCTGGCGGGCGACGTACTGTCCGTCGAAGTGAACGTACCACCATCCGCGTCTATCTTGAAAGGTAATAAACAGATCATCCACATAAAGTTGCTAGCTTGGCGTGAGACACCTCACCTGCTTGCAATAGGACTGGCGCCTTATCCGGGTGTAGTTCCATCTGGCGGGCGACGTACTGTCCGTCGAAGTGGGCGTACCACCATCCGCGTCTATCTTGTTGCGACGATGGATGTAATAAACAGATCATCTAAATAAAGTTCCTAGCTTAGGGTGGGTCACCTCACCTGCTTGCAATATGACTGGCGCCTTGTCCGGGTGTAGTTCCATCTGGCGGGCGACGTACTGTCCGTCGAAGTGGGCGTACCACCACCCGCATCTATCTTGTGAGGTCACAAACAGATCATCTACATATAGTTCCTAGCTTCGCGTAGGACACCTCACCTGCTTGCAGGACTGGCGCCTTGTCCGGATGCAGTTCCATCTGGCGGGCGACGTACTGTCCGTCGAAGTGAACGTACCACCATCCGCGTCTATCTTGAAAGGTAATAAACAGATCATCCACATAAAGTTGCTAGCTTGGCGTGAGACACCTCACCTGCTTGCAATAGGACTGGCGCCTTATCCGGGTGTAGTTCCATCTGGCGGGCGACGTACTGTCCGTCGAAGTGGGCGTACCACCACCCGCATCTATCTTGTGAGGTAACAAACAGATCATCTACATATAGTTCCTAGCTTCGCGTAGGACACCTCACCTGCTTGCAATAGGACTGGCGCCTTGTCCGGATGCAGTTCCATCTGGCGGGCGACGTACTGTCCGTCGAAGTGGGCGTACCACCACCCGCATCTATCTTGTGAGGTAACAAACAGATCATCTACATATAGTTCCTAGCTTCGCGTAGGACACCTCACCTGCTTGCAATAGGACTGGCGCCTTGTCCGGATGCAGTTCCATCTGGCGGGCGACGTACTGTCCGTCGAAGTGGGCGTACCACCACCCGCATCTATCTTGTGAGGTAACAAACAGATCATCTACATATAGTTCCTAGCTTCGCGTAGGACACCTCACCTGCTTGCAATAGGACTGGCGCCTTGTCCGGATGCAGTTCCATCTGGCGGGCGACGTACTGTCCGTCGAAGTGGGCGTACCACCACCCGCATCTATCTTGTGAGGTAACAAACAGATCATCTACATATAGTTCCTAGCTTCGCGTAGGACACCTCACCTGCTTGCAATAGGACTGGCGCCTTGTCCGGATGCAGTTCCATCTGGCGGGCGACGTACTGTCCGTCGAAGTGGGCGTACCACCATCCGCGTCTGTCGCTTGCGTCGCCCGCAGCGTTAGTACGGACGAACGGGATGCGGAAGTAGCGATGCCGGGCGCCGAGAATGTCGCCTTTCTGGGGTAACCGCGGCGCTTTCGCTGTAGAAAGAAGGATACCTACTGAGTTACTTATGTGTAGATGTTATGCTATGGTCGGCGCAGAGAGAACGGAAAAATCCTCGCGGAAGTTTTTGAGGTCATTGACAAATGAGCCATGTCACCATCCTAAAATACAAAATTGTATGAATAATATGCGCGCGAGGCGACTCTGCCTTCTCTGTTGATATTCATACAATTTTGTATTTTAGGCTACGGTGACATGGTTCATTTTTCAATGACCTCGAAAATTTCCGCGAGGATTTTTCCGATCTGTCTGCGCTGAGCCTTACGATGTAGCAAATCCCAATGCTTTGGCGTCAGTTATTAAGACGGAACCCGGTATTTGGTGGTTGTTTGGTATTTTTCTGTCCCAAAGTAGGAATTATTTCAACGAATATTCAACACTGTTTCATACATCGACAGTCTCAGAATACATAGAAATAGGTATTATTCTCAACTGGATGCTACATTGTGTTGTGTTTTAACTTAACGTAATGAGTGTCTGTTAGTTTGTTATTATTACTAATTTCTAACCAGTTTCCGACGTTTTAAGCCAAGTTGGACTTAAATCCATCCTACTAATATTATAAACGCGAATGTTTGTGAGTATGGACCTATGGATGTTTCTTACTCTTTCACGCAAAAACTACTGAACGGGTTTTGTTCGGTTTACTACCGAACAATTAAATATTGCCTACAAAAGGACTCCTACATACCAGTGTCCCAAGAAGACTTCCAAAACTGCATAAGAAACGACTTGTCAACATTAATTTGCAGCTTGAATAGCCCTATCTACAAATTAAAAAACGATCAAGATTTATGCATTAAAAATGAAAACAAACTCGATCAATGCAAAACAAACATTGTCGCGTGCCAAACCCAATGGCACACATTATCTAATCTAAACACCTATTTGTTTATATGTTGCGGTCAATGTCAAGTTCGTACAATATGCAAGGATCGGATTACCGCGCATCAGGTGACGAGCCCGAGTATTATCAGTGTCGGAGGCGACTGTTTATTAAAAACTGACAACTTTACCGTATTAGCTCACAAACAACATGAAAGTACAATAACATTAAACCAAAAGTTAGATATAAACTTCATAGCTCCGATTAATCACATTATAAACATTAGTATGGGACAGCTAGAGAATTATAATTACAGCAACAACTTGAACAACGAACAACTAACAATGGAAATAGATAGGAAGATACAATCGCTGAAAGATTCACAATTATCATCAGATTTCGACACACTATCCTCTCATGATATACATCAATACTCATTATTGTATGGCATCCTAGTGGTGGCAGCACCACTAGGAGTAATCTACATTTATCGGCGAATGCGGCGTAACAGCACTAACAGCAGAGCGGAGGCGGGGACGCCGGCCGCCCCGGAGAGCGCAGCCGGGCAGGTGGCGGCGCGGCCCGAGGCGCCAGCGCCGCCGCCCGCCCGCTCAACCAGCATGTGTCAGCTGAGTGACGTAAGTGAGTGTGCGCGAGTGCGTAAATTTAATAGTGAAACGGAGTTAAAGGTTTTAAAACCAGTGTCGGTTCCCAAAAGGTTAGTGTTTAGTGAGGTGTAAAGTGAGTGAAAGAAAAAGACAAACAATTTTTAGTTTTATCTTAATAGCGGTTTACTTTAAGTATGTGAACATCAAAACATTGTACTAACACTTCCATTTAGTTTATAACCAATTTATTGATTCATCTTGTCTCACTATCATCAACATTACTAATCCTCATAGATTTGTATATTTTCTTGTTTATTTTTTCCCGCCCGGGAATATGTTCGGTTTACTACCGAACAATTAAATATTGCTAATACGTAAGTTGTCGCCCGCGCGGCACGTGACGTTAAATTAGGCCATCGGCCGCCGCGGCCGCCGTGCACTATGACACTTCAGTGCAATTTCTTTCTCATTCGCGATCGGTTGTACTCCCTAACAGTCAACAATAACATTTAACATAAGATAAACATTTCATTCATCCAGTTTTAACATTGACATTTTCTACATTTTTAACATTTAACTATAGTCAAAACATTTGTCGCTATAAGAGAACATTTGTGACTTTAAGTTCTAAGTGAAATAAAGTGTTGGACTTTTATCTCGTTTATCTCTCCGTTACGAACCCCACGCAGACTGCATCCCCGAACAGGTCTGGATGACATTTTTAACAGAGATAGATTATAGGCTGGAATAACACATACGATACTTTTTATCTCGACGTTCCCACGGGAACGGTAACCACGCGGGTGAAGCCGCGGGCTGAAGGCTAGTATTTTATTGGCCCCACACTACACAAGATAGGTTGTAAAGACTATTTTCACTTTATTTTTTTTTATTTCCATTTAATTTAAGTCTTATATTCTCATTGTTTTATTTTAATAGAGTTAACTGTTCCTTTTCTTTTGTTTTTAAATATTTATAATATATATATATATTTATAATAAATGTATTTTCATGTCTCATATTCTGAAAGTAACTCATAACTTGCCTAAAATGCGAGTTGAAAGTGGTATGTTGCGAGCCCTAGGGCCGTAATGAAATTTAAAAAAGGAAGGACTAGGAGGGGTCATGTCATAACCTCCTCCTTTTAAATTTTTGAAGTCGGTTAAAAATCTGTACAATCTCTTTGGACATTTATTTACCAAAGGTATGCAGGCAAAGGCACAGAACCCTATACAGCCTGTTTTAAAATAATATCGTGGAATTATTATTTTAATATCTAAAACATAGTTTTTTTAAAGAATGCGTTTTTAGAAACAGATTATACCAAATAAGTTATTTTCAACATAAAAAATCAGGCTATTAATTTCATGTAATTGCATAGAGTACGGGTCAGACACCAAACAAGGCTGTATGGACTTGTTTCCCTTGCCTTCCCTAAAATAAAGAAAATGAACAAAAAAGTTATAGTCTTTGGAAAATTCCGCGGCCATAGGAACAATATTTTTTAAGATTATTTCTGTTTTTTTTTACTTTCCTCATATTCAAAATGAAAAGTAGAGTGTTTACTTCGGGTGTATGGACCCATAACAGTCTCGAACTATCGGCGCCCTCACTTCGTTCGTGCGCCAAAACACTCGACTGTTATGGGTGCCATACATCCATTGTTAAACAATCTACTATTTCTTTCTTTCTTTCAATTAGATAATAATGAGGTTTGAGTTCGTCTATATCTTACCAGCATCCATGATGGACTGTGGCGCGCGCTCCTGCTCGGCCATGGTGGTCTTGCGCGCGTTCTTCGCCTTCCACGCGTGGTACACCTTCAGGCGGCGGTGGAACTCGTGACGGCATGCCTGAGTAATAAACGAAAGTAGAATTAGGCCCTGGTGCAATATGTCTAAGTGTCGCGCGCGACACAACTGCGTAACGTACGGCGCTGAACGTTCGGTTGAATACGCTCGCAGTGTTTTTGAAGGCCCCTATGACACAGCCGAAATTACGTCGATTGAAAAAACGTCAGTCGCCTAACTTTCGGCGCCGTACGTTCAGCAGATGTGTCCTTGCCCTAGGTAAGTTCAGATAAGTTGTTACTTGACAGATAGGCCATACAATACTGTTAAGTAAACTGGAAAGTATCTCCTAATCGGACAATGTGAAACAGGCACTTAATATCACTTCTGCCGGGTGTACACGGCTAGAGCTACAAACTTATCTGTCCCGGTGACAGTGGATGTGGAGGAGCCAGTCGCAATACAAAATTAGGTGTGAAATTGGACTATCGACTGGGAGCAGTATTAAAACAAAATAGTTATCAAATTGTTTATTTATTTTATCACAAACCAGTATATCAGCTTATATAAGCAAGTACAGCTTATATAATACAAAGAAACTTAGAGAGACCAAAGCTGAATATCCTTCGTTGGTGATCGTTGGGCCGGTGTTCCGCTCCGAGTGACCGTTTTAAAAAATACCTGATTACGATCTTTATTAAGCGTATTTTGCGAACCGTTCCAAAGCCCTGATTAGGATAATGTAGTTGAGAATTCAAAAGTTATCGTGACTCTTAATAATTTTCAGTAATGAAACTTCTGACCAAACCTCGCGCTGACTTTCACAGACGCCAGATATTAAAATCGCACAGTGCACAATGATGCCAAAAGCGAAAATAAATAAACTTTCCTTGTTCTTACCTCCAAAAGTTCGATATCACACGATGTATTTATAGTATCCCGTAGCTCTGAATATTTCCATTTAGATAGGTCGTACTTCTGTTTGCCCTGCATAGCTTGTTGCATACGCACCCGTTCTGATCTAAACCACAGAATATCAAGTCAATATTTTATAATTACTTAAATTATGTACAGTCTAACCAATTGAATTTTACTAAATAATTTGTTTGGAAATGTCAAAACTATTAAGGTCAGTGTCAATGTCAACAAGCTTGAATTACGACCTCATTGAATTCTAATATCTGTAGGAAAATAAGCTTATGTAGTCACTATTCAATATGTTCGACTGTACAAAAGGTGTTCGATGTCAAATTAAAACATCAAATGAAGAGAGCATATAACAACTGGAAAATTTAGTCATGTAACTTGATTTGTAAATTGAGGGGTTTGTGTATTTAAATTAATTAAATAAGTATATAATATCGATTAAACTTTGAAATGATAAAAGTCAAATACAATGGAATCTTATAGAAATAATAAAAGTATGCTTTCACATTGCCATTTGCACAAACAGGCTCAAAACTATCTTATCATACTCAGGGTCAACTAAAAAGTAAATTAGTTATGAACATATCACTGAATTAGTTATACTGATATTAATTGTTTTTTAAGCAGTAGTTTGAGTAAGTTGTTAACTAATTAATATTCCTGTAGGTAATGGTCGTTTATTGATAATACATGCTATTATATATAAGACATAATCTCTAACAGGCAAACTGGTTCTTACAGCATTCCCAAACCAGATTCATCGTACACATAAATACTTACGTTTAACTACATATCAGTTAGCACATAAATACCCAACTAAATACTAAAAACCACCGTGCATGTAAGTAAACAAGCGTCAGTTTGAAAATTAGTACCGTTAGTAGGTGTCAGTATTGGTACAAACGTCCTCTGACAATACTATACTTTGTTCAATGGGTTCCTATGACAGCTCATTCATGCAAAGCAAAAAGTTCTTTATACTATTGGAATAAAGCTCAAGAAAATCAGCATTACTTAAATTTTTTATGTAGCTTATGCTAGAAACTTAGCCCCTATTCCTTGCATTTTGCTTTGCACGAAAATGAGCCACCATAGGACCCATACAACGTTGAACAAAATTGTGCAGAATATGTGTGTTCAAAAAGATTTAATAGAATTGTGACGTTTACAAAATAAGCAGTAACTACAGTGCGATTCAATCTTAATGGCGATCGTGAAGTTAGCCGCTATGCGCACATATAGTTGCGTAGCTTGCATCTCGACCCGCGTACAGTATCGAGTATAATATATTATAAACGACATAGGACTATGTCATATTACAAAATTGAATGGCTTTTGTAGCACAGATAGTTTTTTTTGTGTCAAAGTTCTATGTTGTTACATTCTATTGCTTGTGGCTGTACTTCTGAGTTCTGTATCGCGCGACAGCGACGTTTCGATACTCCAAAAATTTTGAATCGGACTGTACTTAGAGTGCTTTTGTATAAGACATCACCCAAGGTGAAAAAGAAAATGAGCATTGGCAGAGGACAGAGTGAGAAGGCAGCGTGCGAAAGAGAAGACTTTTGTCGTATCTCACTGGGTACCTGTTTAATTTATTCTCTCCGTTCACTGAGTCCATTGTGGGGAAACTGTGCAAACATACCACAATATTACTCGTACGCAAAGTCGTGACGAAACAATATCTTGTTGCAAATAATTTTGATTTCTTTATGCTTTTAGAAAATTTAAAAGGTAATATTTTCTTTCTAACGAGACATTGTGTTATCTTAAATTTTCTTTTAACACATTTACTTACCATAATATACAGAAAAATTATGGACATTAGTAGTCGTCAAATAGTCTTTAGGTACTTAGCTTATCAGGTATTGCTATATTTGCAACAAGATTTTACCCACAACAAAGTTTTAATGTTGAGACTTTTTAAACGAATTCAACATATTTAAATGAATATTTCTGGAATTCACCTCGTGTGACCATAGGCCAAAAGAAGTGCTTTATAAGCGCACGGTATATACAGCTGGCACTTAGAATATGTTTCTGTTTCCTGTGGGTGAACATTCGGAGTATGCTTAACTTTCATCTCGGTTTGGTGACGTACAATAAGCGTATATACAAGAAGAGATTTCGCGAACCCCGAAGTGCGAATATTAAATTTTACAGTGGAAACGTTTTGCGACGAAGTTGCAGCAATGTCGCATGGAAAATGAAGCATTTACCAATAAGCTACGGAGTCGTTACGAACGACTCCGTAGCTCAGTGGTTAGAGCAGTCTCCCGGAAAGCGAAAGGTCGTGGGTTCGAGTCCTATCGGAGCTGGTTGTGAGATGGGTCGATTTCTTCGAAATGCTTCATTGTCCATTTTTCAATAATAAAATTGCATTGTGAATGCAAAAAACTAAAAATTAAAATAACATGATCAAGTTTTCCATCCAACAGACAGTTTTAGAAGTTGATAATTTATTTACTTAAAAAGAAAAGGATATATTTTTATACAATAAAATGATTTTTATAAAAAAAGTAGATATGATTGAAATGAATTGATCTTTTTAAAATAGTCCATTATATACTTCATATTTAACTTGTCTATACAAGCACGATCGATTCAACGATCCATTTTGTTGCACACATTTCTTGGAATGATTATTTTGTTTTAATTAATGAAAAAGTAATTTACATAGATTCGTTACTGGGACAAGTCTATCAATTCAATGATTTCTCGTTTCATGTAATTATATTTATGATTGATCGATATCATAAGTATTTTGCAATAAATTTAACGTTCCTCTCTCACAAATCGCAAGTACAAACTAGACATCAAAATCCAAATTGTACCCTATTACCAGTGCAATAAAGCACATACCTGCGTAGCTGCGGCGGGGAGCCCTCCACATGCCCGTTGGTTTCCTTGGCCAGTCGCACTGCCATTTCGTGGTCCCTCCTCTCTTGTTCTAACCTGGACACAATATTTTTACAATTTTACTCTTCATTACGGGCTCTAGTTTTTAAGAATTAGTCTATAATGCATTAAATATTTACATATCAATAACAGTGCGGTCCCCTATTGCTATTAGCTACAATTTACTACGCACCTCACTCTGTAGTCCAGGGGGGTAATTGTCTAACTCAACATCAATCGCAATCGCATTCAGTTTGAAAGATATTGTATGGCCATTGCTGCAGTTATATAAATAATTTTGACAATTTTTTTCAACAACAAGTGATGGATGTCAAACTGAAAGCGATTGCGATTGATGTTGAGTTATAGCGGAAATACACGGTTCACTTTTGCCTTTCAATTTGGAAGAAGCAACCAAATTGAACAATGTAAACGTTAAAGTGAATCATTCAATGTCAATGTGCGCCTGTATTTCTGCGCCTTTCAACCAAAGTGATTTAATTTGGTTGAACCGTGTAATTATACTCTTCGGTCTTCTGTATAACTTGCCGCAGCGTATAAATGTGGTCTATGGTACTGTAGCCTTTCCGGAACCCGGCTTGTTCGGGAGGTTGGAAGTCGTCGAACCTGCGAGCGAGACGATTCGTAATGACTCTCGAAAACAACTTATAGATATGGCTTAGAAGCGAGATGGGTCTATAGTTCTTCAAGAGAGTTTTATCACCCTTCTTGAAAAACAGCATCACATCGCTTCTGCCCCATGCCTTTGGCGTTTTGCCCTCAAGGATGACTGAGTTGAAAAGCTTCTGGAGGACCTTAAGTATCGGCTTACCGCCCGCTCTCAGAAGCTCTGTTGTGATTCCGTCATCGCCCGCCGCCTTGTTGTTTTTAAGCTGCTTGAGAGCCATTCTAATCTCGTACAGGCTGACGTCCGGGATATCTTCGGTATGGTGTCGGGTAAGCTTGGCTCTAGGGTCTGTAGCCTTGCTTTCAACAGGTGTTTGCGTGGAATATAGCTGTCCATAGAATTAAACTCTCAATCTCCCTCAGGATTTCAGGTGTTGACGAAAGAATGCTACCTTCCTCAGTTTTCAGCCTCGTCAATCGACTTTGCCCGATAGACAGATCTCTCGCGAACACTTTGTTCCGCTCAATGGCTTCTTTAATACGCTCGGTATTAAATTGGCGAAGGTCGCGTGTCAAAGACTTAGATATCTGTCTATTGAGCTGTCGATAACGATGGGCATCCGCTGAGTTCTGCAGCTTCATTTCGTGTCTCTGATCCATGAGTAGGAGAGTCTGACTGAAGAGTTTCTTCAATTTGGGACGGCGGGTTTTATAGTACTTAGACCCTACCGTGCGGACAGTATCCACCACCATGTTGTAGAGATCGTCCACGTCTATGCTGTTCTCAAGGGCTTCGAAGCGGTTTTAAAGCTCGAGCTGAAAGCACTCGGGGTTTTGAATTTGAGCTGCTATTGGTCGGAGCGTGGATTTTATCAGTCGCGATCTTTCGAGCTTGACATCGATATTCAATGTGCCTCTCACCATACGGTGATCGCTTCCTGTCTTAACAGCGTTGATCACACTGACATCATTGAATATGTGCTTCTTCGTCGACATGATAAAATCGATCTCGTTTTTTACTTTACCGTCCGGACTGATCCA
The DNA here is from genome assembly GCA_949710035.1 of Crambus lathoniellus. Taxonomy (NCBI): domain Eukaryota; kingdom Metazoa; phylum Arthropoda; class Insecta; order Lepidoptera; family Crambidae; genus Crambus; species Crambus lathoniellus. Next base: position 9,215,795 of record OX453305.1, on the reverse strand, counting down.
GGTCCATTTGCGGCTTACGGGCTTCCTAAAGAAGGAGTTCATCATATAGAGGTTCTCCCTCTCCATGAAGTCTGCCAGCATCTGGCCTCTATCGTTCCGTTGCCCAAATCCAAATTGCCCTACTCTCAGCTCATCACCGCAACGTTGCCCCAATTTTGCATTGAAATCCCCCATCACAACCGTGTAGTGGGTTTTATAGCTATGCATGGCTTTAGCGATCTCCTCATACATAGCCTCCACTTCGACATCGTCGTGTTTCGAGGTCGGAGCGTAGACCTGGATAACATTCAGCGAATATCGTTTCGATAATCTGAGTATCAGGTACGCTACCCTGCTCGAGACACTTCCGATGGTGATCACGTTGTTGACAAGGGATTTATGTACCCCGAGTGTAAGTTTTTATGTCATGCAAACGCAAACTATTTCGAGTACGTATTTATGTCAATTTGTATGAAAACTGCATAAGCGCGCTACTCGCCGCTAGAGGCGCTGATACAGTTTTCATACAAATTGACATAAATACGCACTCACGATAGTTTGCGTTTTTTGACATAAAAACTTACACTCGGGGTAATGGACGATGAACCCGACACCACCAATGGACTGTTGGTCGCCCTCCCGGTGGTAAAGTAAGTTACCGGATTGCAGGGTTATCGAGTCCTCCCCCTCTCTTCGGACTTCAGATAACCCAATGATATCCCAATGTAACTTACTTATTGCCTCTTCCAACTCTACGAGCTTCTCGTCGAGCCTCAATGTGCGCGTGTTGTAGGTTGCCAGGTCGAGTCGTCGGTGTTTGTAGCCGGAACCTACCCGGGGATTCTTAGCACCCCCTGCCCCGCCGTTACCATAGCCGCTACCGTAGCTAGGAATAGCGGGGCCGCCGGGGACTGGGGGCCGATGTATTTTTTGTGTAAGCATTCAGGGGGGGTTTGCCATAATCGCCACGCTTGGCAGGCGGGTTGGCGATCGCAGTATAGCCCACGATTACGACACCCACGGGAAGAGAGGGGGTAGTGCTATTCTATTTATGTGCCGGCACTACACGGCACGTAATATAATTTGCCACTTTGCTTGACGTTCGTGGACTATGAGAAAGCCTTTGATTCGATTGAGACTTGGGCGGTGCTACAGTCTCTCCAGAGGTGCCAAACAGACTACAGGTACATCGAGGTGCTGAGGTACTTATACCAAAACGCCACCATGTCGGTCCGATTACAGGACCAGAGCTCTAATCATATCCAACTACAGCGAGGTGTGAGACAGGGAGATGTCATCTCTCCCAAACTGTTCACAGCTGCGTTGGAGGATATTTTTAAGCTGCTGGACTGGAAAGGATGCGGCATCAACATCAATGGCGAGTACCTAACACACCTACGGTTTGCGATTATGTAGTTCTTATTGCTGAGACCTTGGAAGACCTGAACACAATGCTCGAAGATCTCGGTAATGCTTCACAACGAGTGGGTCTTAAGATGAACATGGACAAGACGAAAATCATATTCAATGCCCATGTTGCACCCGCTCCAGTTAATGTTGGGAACATTACACTCGAAGTTGTTGACCACTATGTTTACCTAGGACAGACGGTCCAGTTAGGTAAGTCCAACTTTGAGAAAGAGATCTCTCGTCGAATCCAGCTCGGATGGGCAGCGTTTGGGAAGCTCCGACATATATTCGCGTCCGAAATACCTCAATGTCTCAAGACGAAAGTCTTTGACCAGTGTGTGTTGCCAGTAATGACCTATGGAAGTGAGACGTGGTCTTTTACTATGGGTCTCATAAGAAGGCTCAAAGTCACCCAGCGAGCAATGGAGAGAGCGATGCTTGGTATTTCCCAGCTCGATCGAATCAGAAATGATGAGATCCGCAGGAGAACTAAAACGACCGACATCGCTCGAAGGATTGCATCATTGAAGTGGCAGTGGGCGGGACACATAGCGCGGAGAACTGATGGCCGTTGGGGCGGAAAGGTTCTCGAATGGCGACCGCGTACCGGACGACGTTCCGTGGGCAGGCCCCCTACAAGGTGGACCGACGATCTGGTCAAGGTCGCGGGAAGCCGCTGGATGCGGGCAGCGCAGGACCGATCGTTGTGGAGATCCTTGGGGGAGGCCTATGCCCAGCAGTGGGTGTCGTTCGGCTGACATGATGATGATGATGATGATGATGATGATGAACCGTGTAATATTAGCATTAGACAATTACCTTTCTGGTCGGCGCGCGCGGCCTGCTCCAGCTCTCGCGCCGCAGCCGGCCCGCTTCCCAAACACCCATTACATCCGCCTGCCACTCGGTACGCACCTCTCCCGGTAGTCCTGGTCGGCGCGCGCGGCCTGCTCCAGCTGCTGCTGCAGGGCGGCGGCGGCCAGCCGGTCGGCTCGCTCGCGCCGCAGCCGGCCCGCTTCCCAAACACCCATTACATCCGCCTGCCACTCGGTACGCACCTCTCCCGGTAGTCCTGGTCGGCGCGCGCGGCCTGCTCCAGCTGCTGCTGCAGGGCGGCGGCGGCCAGCCGGTCGGCTCGCTCGCGCCGCAGCCGGCCCGCTTCCCAAACACCCATTACATCCGCCTGCCACTCGGTACGCACCTCTCCCGGTAGTCCTGGTCGGCGCGCGCGGCCTGCTCCAGCTGCTGCTGCAGGGCGGCGGCGGCCAGCCGGTCGGCTTGCTCGCGCCGCAGCCGCTCCGCTTCCTCCGCCTTCCGCCGCGCTTCCATTTCCGCTTTCCTGAGATACGATCATAATGTTGGGACTATAGGCAAGGCACATAATATACAAGATACATTTTTACGAGCGACTCAAAATCTGTAAGTGTGAAAATTTCAACTTAAATGTGAAAATGGTAACGAATTTAGATCTTTATGATCACCCAGACTGACTGCGTCGATACCTTTAACGATCTGTGCTATCAGCAATATTTTTACGTCGTCAAATGTTCCCCGAAATTATTGAAATTTAATTCTGCTCCGAAATATTTTGGTACCTCGCCCGCTTCGATTTATCTGATTTCGACTATTGTTATACTAGAATATAAATTGCTAGCACATTATGATCAACTCACATTCGGCGATGTTCTTCTTCCTGCTTTATCCTCTCCTGTTCTTTGCGTTTCTCCTCCTCAGCGGCGCGCATCTCTGCTTCGATTTTACGCAGCCTTTCTTGTTCCTCTCTATAATGAGATGAAATGCATTACTATAAATTTCAAATAAATAGCTAAACACAGCCGCACAATGATTAAAAAATACAGTAAAATAGCTTGGATAATATTGCCTCAAACAAGATACATGCAGAACGATGATTTAACTGTTATCAATATCTTTCATATCCCAAAGAATACGCTTTCCTAATAAATAACGACGTACAAGTTAGATGTGTAATACTAACCGGTTTTTCTGATCAATCATAGACTTCTGTAACGCAGCCATTTGCAACTCGATGTCCTTGGTGAGCTTGCTGTACAGTGTGTCTATTTCATCTCGACTGATTTTTGGATTACCCTGCAAAAAAATTAGCATTATACGGTATTTTACTGTTTTTTTTTTCATTTCTTTAAAATGTTTTTCGAAATATTAGCTACACAAAACAAGTTTTCATTTTGAATTATCTTGAATATTTTCAAAGATATAGGACTTCAAACTTTATAATTAGACAAGGACAGGACGCTATCTTAGTGACGTCAGTGGGTTAGTAGCGTCATAGTCACGTCATAGAAGATTTCGTTTTAGAAAGAGACAGCTATAGTCAAAATCAAACAGACTATAATTCTTTTATTATAAAACAGATTCAAATTATTTTTTCACATTTGGTATTCTTAATTGCAATATTTTTTAACGTCATCATTAAATATCTACATTTCAACAACAGTAAAATACCCTATTGTTAACCGTCTGTACACTCTCTCTACGCTTGCAATTAATACACCGAATGAAGAATTATTGTAAGACACACCTCTTACATGACAAAATGTAATGAAAAATTAACCTTGATATTAGCACAAGCGGTCTTGATGGCATGCCTCAAGTTGTCAATATTCTTCATAGCGCGTGCCTTCTCCTTGCTACGTTGTGTCACCACAGTGTCCATTTGCTTCAGGTTGTGTTGCAATGCGTTATCTTGGCGATGACTCATCTAGTGTTTCTAAGGGTCAAAACAATAACCAACCTTGATAGTAGCACAAGCGTTCTTGATGGCATGCCTCAAGTTGTCGATATTCTTCATGGCGCCTGCCTTCTCCTTGCTAAGTTGTGTCACTACAGTGTCCATTTGCTTCAGGTTGTGTTGCAAGGCGTTTATCTTGCAGCATCTAGTGTTTCTAAAGGGTCATAACAATAACTAACCTTGATAGTAGCACAAGCGGTCTTGATGGCATTCCTCAAGTTGTCGATATTCTTCATAGCGCCTACCTTCTCTTTGCTGAGTGGTGTCACCACAGGGTCGATTTGTTTCATATTGTGTTGCAAGCTTCCATCAACAATAACACCTAGGTATAGAATTCTAGAGACATAGTTGGAGTGACAAACACGGCTGAGCAAATGTATGGCCACTTGAGCCACTTGCGCTTATATTTATAAGTAGTTCCTGTCATTTATGACGTAAGATTGTAACCTTATTACGTTCCTTTTTTTTCTCCGTTTAAAGGTGCCATAAAAAAAAAAAATTTAGTTCATGAACCTTCATCTTGTACTATTGTTGATCGAAGGTTGCAAGGCGTTGATCTTCTGTTATTAGGAGGTAAACACAATAACCAACCTTAATAGTAGCACAAGCGGTCTTGATGGCATGCCTCAAGTTGTCGATATTCTTCATAGCACCTGCCTTCTCCTTGCTAAGTTGTGTCACCACTGTGTCCATTTGCTTCAGGTTGTGTTGCAACGCGTTTATCTTGGCGATGCCGCGGTAACGAGGTTGATGCTTCTTGCGAACGAGATATCCTCGGATAGTCTTCTGAACTTTGATAAGGCATTCGCGCCGGTAGACTATCTTGTTTTTCACTGGGGGATGAGAGTTGGAGTTAGTGATGCGTTGAAGTGAATTTGTAGTGAGGATAGATCATGTCTAAAGGAAAAATTGTGATAGAAAACCAACAGCCCTGTAAGTAGATGTCAGGACAGGCGGGATACAGGTTGGTGGTTTTATCTATGACAACTTTTCTTTACAGAATTGCATTGTGAATGCATAAAATAATATAAAATCTTAATTAGATCATGCCTTTCAATGTTCAAGTTCTCACGTGGATAGACGAGTTGGATAGCCCTAAAATATTATTGCCATCGAGATTTTTACTGGTATCTAGTAAAATTTGTTAAATACAAGTCGAATAACCAAATATTAAAAGTTTGACCAATTTTTGTCGCTTAAATTCGTAGTTGATGTTGATTGCGCTTGTCGGTTTTATATTTATTTACTTTTTAATATTTTGAAGTAGCAAGCTAAATTTCCATTTAAAATAACACACATCTAGAAGGTTACTCATAATATGAAAACTTGTCAGTGTTGTTTTAAAAATCATTTTTATCCAAATAAAATAGCAAAAACTCACGTTTTATAATAGATATGATAGCAAATATGCTTCTCCTCCACCTAGATTTCACCAGCCAGGCCAGCACTGATTTGACAATCGCCTGCAGATTCTCCGGGTCTGATCGCATGATGCTGTCGAACTCTGAGTACTTGCCGGGCCGGAAGAATACTCGGGTTATGCCGAACTTGAAGTCCTTATCTGAGAGGCCGAAACTGTGGATCATTGCCTGGGAAACAATAATAAAATTGTAATATAGTTTTATTTTTTACTGGGAGGTTCCACAGAAGCGGAGATGCGTGGAACTGAGCTGTGTTTTACTACATTTGCCGCGCGCACGCATTGTAGTCGTGTTACGCACGGTCAATTAGTTTTCATACGAACCAAATAACTAATCTGTCCTTATAGGAAAAATGTGATAGTAAAAAACCACGAGCACTATAAGTAGCTTTCAGGCGGGATTCGAACCCGCGCCTCCGGGAATCCGGCCCGATGCTCTGACCAACTAAGCTACCGAAAGGCTTACACGACTCGTCGAATTTTGCTATTACTTGTTACGCTGTAGTTTCATCTTAAATCCCGCGGGAATGTGATATTTTTCCGGGATAAAATATACCTATATAGCCTATGGTCCTTTCCAGGCTACAAAGTATCTGTGTCCCAAATTTCAGCCAAATCCGTTCAGTCATTTTGGCGTGATTGAGCAACAAACATCTAAACTTTCACACTTATAATATTAGTAGGGTACTAGTATAGTATTTGATTGAATCAGGCGTCACTTGGCGGAAGTCCCTAACCATTGTGAAAAATAAATATATGTAGCTTTCTTCCGCAAATAATCGCAAAACTTGCACCTTCACCGATCACACTACTTTACACGTGTTTCGCCCCAACCCGGGGCATCCTCAGGAGATGTTTGTCCGTATGCAATCCAGCACCGAATGACTGGAAAACGCCCGCTGCGACCGTATTTATAGCTGTCCGCTCCCCGTATTTATAGTGTGATCGGTGAAGGTGCAAGTTTTGCGATTATTTGCGGAAGAAAGCTACATATATTTATTTTTCACAATACTAGTATAGTATTATATTATCTGTGGTAGGGTTTACCTCACAGAACAGCTTGGGACTCAGCGATTGCAGCTTGGCGGGCAGGTAGGCGCTGTACATCGCGTGCAGCTCGTGGAATGGAGCGCGGGACGGGTAGCTAAGGGATTGTGAAAAATAACATCAAATATCTTACAAATAAGAAACATACATACATACATATACTCAAGCCTATTTTCCACGGGGGTAGGCAGAGACTATGGATCGCCACCTGCTACGATCCTTGCACACTTCTTTCGCTTCATTCACATCAATCTTTTCATACATGCCCGGCGATTTAATAGTAATTATAATATTCCTCAGTCATTGAGGATTCCGGGAGTAGTGCGCTTCCACCTTCAGCCTTATCACCACTTATCATCAGGTGTGATGAAGGCTAAGTGCTTCCCCGTTGTGGATAAAAAAAGTCTCAGAATTTTTTTGTATACATAAACATTTTTGTATAATGTATGAAAATTAAAGAAAATTAAATTTTCCATAGGACATTCCTTTGCAAGACTTGATCCTTATTAGCAACAATAACGATTGGTGCAATAATACAGGATGTTATTTTGTAACAAAATCAAACAGGGTTTGAACTTTGATTGCCGGTCAAAGTAACAGATTTTACAAAAATGTGATTATGCAGTTTTGTTTTCTCAAAAATCGAGCTCAAGACTCCTTTGAACACCTTTCGTTATTAGTTTATGATTTGGCCATACATACCCATCTCAAAAACACCCAGCCGGCTGGGTATCGTCTTTTATCGACTATTGACGCATGATATGAGCCTATATCTTGCTTACACCTTAGTGGGTAAGCAAGACAGCATGACGTGCTATATCATATCGCATGATATAATGATGGTCATGCTAGGCAGGCTGTATTACATATAATAAAAAATAGTCGCCATGCATATTAAATTAACCTTATAAACTAAAATCAGTTTTTTAGTCCTCCGGCCGTAGCTAACGTAATTTAGTAATAAACATGAACTGACGTTGTTTAATTCTTACCCGTGTTCCATGAGTTGCAGTACCGCTGCAGTCCCACTGCACTGCAGCTGCGCGAGAACTAAGGGCGCGTCCACACTGCGCCCCACCATGCGGGAGTTGGGCTTCACGCAACGGACGAAGTTGGTGCCCTATTCGTAAAGTAAGTTATATAATAAACTGCCTGACCTATTTATTATATTATAACCTGTACTTCAGGCGGGTTCGTTCTAACATTAAAACATAAGTAAATTAAAATATTGCTACCAGCTATATTGCTATATTGTTAGTAGCTGCGCCCCGGGGCTTCGCTGACGTGGAATTTCGGGACAAAAAATAGCCCACGAACTATTACCTACCTACCTTACAGACCTACCAAAAATACACAAAAAAAAAATAAAAAAATCGGAGAACTCGGAGGTAATGTAATTTCATAAAAAGATATTTTTTATATTGTAACTTTTTTTACACTGTAAACTGTTTGTTGTCCCCAATAAAAAAAAATAAAATAAAATAAAATAAAAAATAAAATATATTAGATAACAAAATTATAGTAAGAATCACTAGAGAAAGAAATCCTAAAAGCTATTTACTACAAGAGATGATTTACGTCGAGTACGAGCACATTCAAAAGTGCCATACATAACCTTTCAACATAAGACGCTTGTCAAATAAAATTGACCTTAAGATTGCAGCTAATAAAGGCAAACAAAGTAAATAAAACGATGTATGTTTACAGCAACTCACAAAAAAAAAAACTTTGACAGTTCAGTTGCCGATAAAAATAAACATTTGAACTTAACATAATTTAACCCTGAAAAATTGAAAATGAAGTATTTAGAAAATATCGACCCGTCTTACAACTAACTAGCTCCGATGGGAATCGAACCCACGACCTTTGTGAGACAGGTCGACTTTTTCTAAATACATACAATTTTTCAATCATAAAAATTGCATTGTGAATGCAAAAAGTAAAAATAAAAAAAAAACTACACTGAAACTTACGTTTTCCTTAAGTTTGTCCATGAGTTGTGTCAATTGAGTTTGGAACTTAGCGCCGACTGATATAAAGTTCAATTTCCCCTTGGCATTGTTGTTGTCGGTGCTCTGGAACAGTTGCTGGACGAGCGCACTGTTGGATTCCTGTACTAAGAACTCTAACGAGGCGTGGAGAGCGTCGTTGTTCTTCTCTATGAATTGATTCTGTAACAAAGAAATACAATATACTTACACGGTTAAATATACAATAATACTAGTCGGCAACTGCTCTAAAGAAAGTTATTTCTCTTTCGGTATAAAAGTCTTCAATAAATTGCGTTCTATACCCGTAGCATGAAAACCTAGAAGCGAAGGTAGAAAAAAAGGAGGTAGAAAAACCTCTAAAGACTTCTTGAAATGTAAAAGTCTCTATTCCATAGGACGCCGGCCGGACACCTGACACGCATAATGGGTATTTCCTCACAAACATAATGTGTGTAATTTAAAAAGAATGAAATAACAATAAAATAAAAAAATAAGAAAGCCCCCCGACACAAAAAAAATATCTCTCTCTGTCGGAGGACCACAAAAAGAAGGGTGTTAAAAGGGTATACTTATTACAATAAAATTATCTCTCCCGGTCGAGGGACCCTCAACAACAATAATTATGAGTTTTTTACTTCATAGAGTTTTTTTTTGTGTCGGGCGTAGCGAAAATTTTTTATTTTATTTTAACAATGATAAATTACCGTATTATAACAGACGGCGCCTGCGAAGTGTCGTAGAAGGAAACCCTCGTCATCCCGAAGAGTGCGGTGAGCCTTTAGACGAGATGCGCGAGGCAGTTGTAACCTGTACAAATAAATATAAAGTTATTTTTAAATCCAAACTACTATTATTATTGAAAAATGGAAAATGAAGTATTTTTAGAAAAAATCGACCCGTCTCACAACTAGCTCCGATGGGACTCGAACCCACGACCTTTCGCTTTCCGGGCGACTGCTCTAACCACTGAGCTACGGAGTCGTTACGAGAAGCGTCGAATTTATCCAATACTTCTTACGCACTGTATAGTCAGTGTTAATTTCATCAATGTGGAGATATTACTACCCTCACACGCGAAAGAAATACCTTTCCAGGTATTTGGCAATCGCTAAAGATGAAATTACTATTGCAACTTATTTTAATTTTTTCTAAAAATACTTCATTTTCCATTTTTCAGTAATAAAAATTGCATTGTGAATGCAAAAAACAAAAAATTAAAATAAGTTACTATTATTATTATAAATGCGAATGATGAGAAAGGTATATAGGACACGGAGCTCGTGGAGTCACGAGCAACTCGTAGTATGTAAACTAGCTTTCCGCCCGCGACTTCGCCCGCGTGGACTACACGACGCTATCCAGCGCGAATGTGATATTTTTCCGGCATAAGAAGTAGCCTATGTTCCTCTCCAGGCTACAAAGTATGTGTTGTCCCAAATTTCAGCCAAATCCGTTCAGCCGTTTTGACGTGATAGAGCAACAAACATCCAAACTAGTTAACTTTCACATTTATAATATTAGTAGGATGATATCGCTCTGTAATTTGGCTAATCTGAAATATTTTTTTACGCCACTAGAAAACAAATTAACGGAACATCTGATGCACAGGGCGTCCCAGTATTCTTAATAATGGTGATAGCAAATTTCACTGAAAGGAATCATTTTCACACAACACACAATTTGTATTTTAGGCTATGGTGACACGGTTCATTTTTCAATGACCTCAAAAATTTCCGCGAGGATTTTTCCGTTCTGTCTGCGCTGAGCCTAACGACTTACCTAGTGTTATTGGTCCCCAGCTGCTTGTGTACTGAGTGTGTGAAGTGTCCGAACTCTGGTTTGGGCAACTTCGACTCTTCATCCAGCAGGTGGAAGATGCCGTGGTTTTTGCTCTCGATTAGGTCTGTAAAATACATTGTGGTGGAATTATCCTGTATCTAACATAATATAAGAAAGAAGTCAATATCAACTGCAAGTATCAATCAATAAATAATGGAAGTAGAGCTCTATGGCTTAGTAAATAGAGCTCATTTTCGTTTTTGATTATGCAATAATGTTCAATCGCAATAGAGCTCTATGCCTTTGTTTCGGGTGAAATTGTATCCTAAAGCTGTCATGGCTATGCACGAATTGGCACTTGGCTCAATACTTTTCTGTATATTTTTTTAGTTTTCCTCGTTCCTCCTAAAGCGTTCGGCTGTGAGTCAAAAATCGTCTGACTATACCTATAGAATCTTGATTGTTCACGAATCACTCTTGAACAAGCAATCCTTCGCGGCGGTATAATTCGTTCTTGAGAATGCACTCATTGAAGAACTGCTGTAGCTTCTCGTTGCAGTTTAAGGCGGAATAGAACTTAATGCTATTGGTTTTGAGTTAAAAATCATCTGTACTATACCTATTGAGTCCTTGTTATTACGAATCTGATCGCAGACACGTGCAATGAAAGCCCTCGCGACGATAAAATTCATTCTCAGTGAAAATGGAATTTAACGCGATGGTTTAAAGTCGAATATCGTTAGACCCGTACCTATACAATCCTGGTTGTCCACGAATCTTATCTCTGGAACATGTAATCCTTCTCGTCGGTACAGCTCCTGCTCGTTCTTGAGGATGCGCTCGTTGAAGAACTGCTGCAGCTTCTCGTTGCAGTAGTTTATGCAGAACTGCTCGAAGCTGTTCATTTGGAAGTACTCTGTAGACATAAATAAGTGCGTTTTAATGTTAATAGCAATCAGTCCCGTTTGTGAAAATTTGAGATATATGCATGGGATGTAGCAAAATTAAAACAAAAAAACACGCAAATTCGATTTATTATGAGAAATGAACAGTATGCCATAATCCGTATAGGATGGACTGAATCTGAATCATCTTCTCCAATAGGAGATTATGTGATAAGTATAATAATGAGATCTACACTAAGTAGTAAAGATCATGTATGGACTCAAATGGGCAGAAATCTTATACAATCTGTAGAAAATATAAGCAAATTTTTTGGAAGTAATTCTATCCATGAAACTGCAAAACTTTCCCTTAGAAATAAAGGTCGTTGGTCCTATACCCATCAACCTGATCCATTTTGTATGGAATGACGAAACTTTTTTTTTATGTTTTGACCTGTTTCTACGAAAAGTTTTGCAGTTTTATGGGTAGAAACACTTCCTCAAATATTATTGTTTTTTTATTCCTTGTAGAAGCGAAGAAGGCACATGAATTTAATAACATAGTTTCAATTGTATTGTGTGTGAGTTCAGAGCGTTACCAAGAGAATTTGTGAGATGACAGAACAATATTTAAGAATAATCGAATGGCCTGTGTGTATTTTAACTCACCAAACCCTGCGATATCCAGAACTCCAATATAATAAGCAGACGCCTGGAAGGGGATGCTGGAGTTGATGCGGTGGACGATGTAGTCGAATAAACGGCTGAAAACTGCTTTGGCTAACGCATCACGAGCGTTGCTAGCCTCGTATGTTTTTAGTGGCACCCTGTGAAATAAATAGTGATTTAGTTTGAAATTCTAAAAAGTAGTATTTTACATTTATTTTTAAATATTTAATTTAGTACACAAACAGGTTACAATACAATATACAATACAATTTAACCTCTGACGCGTCCTGTGGACAGACGTATGTCCGTAAGTGAAAAGTGCACATAGCGTCCCACGGACAGCTTGTGTCCATAAGGTGTCGCTCTTCTTATGTCTTAAGATTAATTTTCAATCTCTGTTGCGATTGGCTGTTAAATTTTTTCTCAATGTCAAAGTTCCACTCAAGAAATAAAGCCAAAAAAAAATTTCTGCTCACTTCTCGCCGCTTGTTCAGTTGTAATCGCAGGGCGGGCATTTTTTGCCGGTTGCAAAATAAAATCTTTTTTATGAAGTATTTACGTGATAGTATAGTATAAAATTATGCAAATTCGATGCATAATGTTTGAAACTTTATGTTAGTGTAAAGTGTATTGAGAAATGTGGCCTGGAATAAAGTGCAATTTGTGAATAAAGTGTTGGTGTCAAAGTAATAAACAAACGAAAATCACTGTGTTTTGAAAACGAAGCTAATATTTGCCCTGTCAATCTTCTCATGTAAGTAACTTATGTAGATGGATAGGACATTTATTCCCCTTTAGAATGATACATAACCTATAAAATACCCTTCCTGATCAGAAGGTCTAAGTAGCTAAATGTCCAACAGCGCGAAACGTCTGATGAGCAGTAAGTCTAATTAGCAGAATGTCTATGTAGCAAAACGTCCAACTATCAAATGGTCTGTATAGCAGAACATCTATTTAGCATATCGTCACATTATCAAAATGTCTGGATACTCAGGCACAAAATTCAACACACAAATTACATCGGGAGGGAAACGGACACGGAATTATAATATGTACGTACGTACAGACTTGTACATACCTACAGATTATTTGGTTTATGTAGCTTAAATCATATCGTTTTGATGGTAACTGACAATTTATTGTCAAGAATGCTATTTGATTAGCATTACATAAAGCTCTTAGAAAAGAAGCGCTTTGGCAAGATCGCAAATACAAGAATATGTTATTTAAAGGAAATAAAAGAAGGAAGATCGATTTAATGTTTAATGCCAAATACAAAAGAGCTGCAAAAGTTTGAGGGCCAAAAATATAGTCCCTTTGAATGTTTGATGTCCTTGGTCATATCAAAAGAATAAGTAAATAAATGCAGGGGAATTTGTGCGCCTAATATCCTAATAATATTTATGGCGCTACTAGCTTTTTAATCGAGATTTTGTTTTTCTCAAATAAATGTAATGTAATTTCCAAATGACTTTTCCTTTTTATCATGAGTGTACACATTTCACAAATGACTTTTTGCTAAATAGATGTTCTGCTATACAGACCATTTGATTGTTGGACGTTTTGCTACATAGACATTCTGCTAATTAGACTTACTGCTCATCAGACGTTTCGCGCTGATGGACATTTAGCTACTTAGACCTTCTGATCAGGAAGGTAAAATACGATTTCATTTTTTTTCGATTCATATAACGAGTTTAATTTCCTTGTTTCTATGCAAAACTGGGGAAATTTCGTTTGTTCTGGACACAAACTTCATAACAATTTAAATCCAAAAAATATATTAGAACGAACATTTTGTTGTTATCAAATAAAATGCTTCTTAAAACTATACTTGAACAATAGCGGCTCGCTCCAGACTCTTCATCTAACTGAATGTTGCTTAAGAAAATGGACCTAAATCATATACTCACATGATAGCAGTTCCTTTAGCTCCTCCTCTTGAGCTTTGCATCAGCCGCGATACTAGCGCCATCCGTAGTTCTCCACTATCGACACCCAACAACATTGCCGCGGTCGCCAAAGCAGTCTCAGAGTGAGGGGCAACTCCGCAACCTCCTCTCGCTCCCGATTCTTCTTCGAATTGTATGTTGCCTAAGTGGAGAACCGCGGCTACCACCGAATATACGGACTTCTTCTCGTCTTCGGTTAAACCGACTCGGGATAGGGCCTGCGTAGAAATAAAAAGCGTATAATTATGTTAAAGTTGCAATAAAATATGACCATGGGTTAGGAATTGGAAGCCTTGATGTCACAAGGGATAAACTATGATAATAATATGATGACTACAACATACGTCCCGTCTTTGAACGTGTTTAAGAAGGAACTAAAAAAACATTACCTATCTATTTAAATTCCTTCTTCTCCTTAAAACTCTGTGCTTGCTCTTCATCGGTTTGCAGACATTGATATATTTATATATTGTTTATTGGTATATAATTATATTTATATATAATTTATATGTAATTTGTGTATGTTTATCATTATAGGTATTTATGTATGTTTCTAACTTCACATTTATAATTTCTTCAACTGTGCCACTACACCCCGCTTCTTGTCCTGTCAATATCTCCATACCATCAGGTTGTCTGGAAGAGATCGCTTTGAGCGATAAGGCCGCCCTTTTAATGCTGTTAAAGTTAATTAAAATTGTTTTCTTTTTTCTATGTACTGTGGTGTTAAAATAAAGTGTTAAATAATAATAATAATACGTCAGACTTTTACAGATTCCACTTCAATGTTTTTACTGATGCTTCAATAATTACGGTTTGGCGATTTTGCGATTACAACAAGCATAGGTATGAGTGCCAACGTCATTTCAGTGCAGGGACCTTTATATCCCTTCCCAGTAGGGCTAGCACAACTTGAGCGCGACTCGAGTGAGAAAGAGTCGCGGGCACTTTCAACCAATCAGATCGCTCGTAGATAGCGGGCGTGACTTAAGGCGACGTGCTGATTGGTTGAAAGAAGCGCGACAAAGAGTCGCGCTAAGTTGTGCTAGACCTACAGAAGGCCGATTATAGTAATTCTTTCATAATAAATATTTTTTCTTTAAGCTATAAGTACGTTATAAAATTTCTATTGTTCTGATAATTATTTTACCTGATTAAGCCTTAGGAAATCTTCCACATCGTCGAGTATGGGGTCGCGAAGGCCTCCCTTGGCTTGTTGCTGTTTGCTTTTCTGACTCGCGCTGATTTTCTTCTCTGAAGAAGGACTTGTGAAGTACTGGGTGCATCCATTTTTAAGGTACTGCAATCAAAAGTAATAAACCCATTTTACATAGAAGTCCACATAATACTTACAAATGTGTAGATTATTGTGACTGTCAGGAATTTATTGGGTTATGAATAAAACTAACTGAAAACTTTTATCAAAAGAAAGTATAATCGACCACGAGAGCAGGTACTACCAGTACCTCAGAACTATGAGTGCATATCCTGGACTTCTCCTTATATAAAGGTACAACGGCGAAGCAATTAGACTTCATCACACCTGATGTTAAGTGATAAGGCTGAAGATGGAAGCGCACTGACTCTCGGAATCCTCAATCACTAAAGAACTGGCTATCTTATCTCTAACTGCTGGAACACAATAATGCTGAAAATATCATTGTTATGACGACAGACTTAGTTAGGAATAGATCCTACCAGAAACCAATTCAATCGATTCAATCTTTTGACGGTCGTGAAGTAAGCAGCTATGCGCAGTAGAGTACCCGCAAACTCACCTACCACTCTTCTCCCTCTCTTAACTGTGTAATGCGCATCGTTCCAACACGTCATAAAGTTTAAACCGGGCTGTACTAATTGTCGAGGATATAATTAACTGATTCTTACCAAATAGTCATCAGGCTTGGTGATTTTGAGGGCAGCTCTGAGCTCAGGCGGTGCACCCGCACACAGCAAATAAAACACATGGTAATTTCTCTCCTCAGCGCTCTGCGTACATATCCTGGACTTCTCCAGAAGGTAGTGGGAGATATGACCGCCCACCACTTGGTACTTGTTGTTGAAGTGGACTTCCATGAACTTGCCGAACCGAGAACTGTTGTTGTTACGGGTCGTTTTGGCGTTACCGAACGCCTCGAGGATCGGGTTAGCTGTAAGGAAATAAGTAGATGTGGTCACATTTCTTTATTGAGATAGCTCAATTCTATCCTAGACTTAAT
Source organism: Crambus lathoniellus (assembly GCA_949710035.1). Lineage (NCBI taxonomy): Eukaryota > Metazoa > Arthropoda > Insecta > Lepidoptera > Crambidae > Crambus > Crambus lathoniellus. The sequence goes on along the minus strand of OX453305.1, from coordinate 9,199,672 downwards.
TCTATGAATCTATCTATTTTTTTCTAAATTCAACTTATAATTTAGGCCACTTGCGGGAATATTGTATATTAATCTAAACATAAAACAATATGATCATGTTATTTGACTATGTGTTGTGTTCCACGAAAGGTACATGTTATTTTTATAAGGTGTAACTTTATCGATTTAACCCTCATGCGCGCTCAGCGAAATTGTAAAATACTGCACTTTACACAGTCACTTCCTTGTAGTAAAATAAAAAACTACAGTCTTCTGTTTTGTTTACAAACATTTTATCAGAGTTTAATATTATGCTTCTGTCATTCAAATTTAATAAATATGCATATTTTCAACAAAATGTGTAATGAAAAAAAGTAAAAGTAAATAATATGGCACTTTTTCATACACTTGTTACAGTCGTAGATATTTAGTTAACGTTTACGTCTCTCATGTCAAACAAATTACATAACTACGAATACAATTGTTTCAATTACAATACAGCATTCACCTTGACGCTTTGTCTCTTACATTAATTAGTGTGTCTGTCAGTTTAAAACCATGGTTTAATATCATGCATGACTATTGCAATAATCAGCTATTATTTTATTTTTAGGAACGTTATGATTGAGATGTTAAAACAGTGTTTAATACAAATCTATAGAATTTCGTAAATCGAATATCAAACAGAATCGGGAATACTATCCATAAGGAATGTGCCCCAGCAGTGGAACTTATAATGGCTGATGATGATGATGGAACAATTGATTAGTTCAGTAATTTAGTGATGATTCTAAGATGTATTTTTCCAAGGAACTCTGTTCCAAACCCAATAAAAAGCACAGGCTGTTAGTGTATTAGGTTACAGCTTTTTAAATCATAGCATCAACCTTATCGCGAAAACTAATCGGTTATTATAGCTCAGTGGCGCAGTATCGGGAATTCGTGACAGACATGAATCGTTAGTCATGATTAATGGCGTCCCACAGGGCAGTGTCATTGGACCTACCCTCTTTAATATACACAATAATGATTTATGTTCCCCTCATAGTAATTGTGGTTTCTGTAGTAACTTGCCCCTTTGATATTGTCATTAAATAATTTTATCTACACTCATGTTATAATATTCAAATTATGAACTCATGCCTGAACGTATACTGACTGATACACTTTATGCCATAGTAAACTTTAAAAATAAAGCTGCTATATCCGGGTGTTTTATAATGACCATTATGAAACACCCGGATACAGCTGTCACTCATTATAATACACTTATATTTCTTAAATTTACTGTCTCCATGGCAACCGTAGGATTTACCGGCCCTGACTTCCAACTTTTTCAAGCCCTTCTTTAGCCGGCAACCATCAGAAACGTTTTTAAAATTAGAATTTTGAATTTAGAAGGAATAGACCGTATAGACTCCTATGAGTGGGGTTTGGCACAAATTTACATTTTATAATTAATATTGATTTGCTTTATTTTTGAAATATATATAATAAATGTAATGAGTGTAGATAAAGTAGTGTATGAGACTGCACATAACTCGGTATTAAAACACTCGTGGAATACTATTAAAAAACTCGCCATTCCTCTTTTTTTTAAACTCCCACTCGTGTTTTAATACCCCTCATTATGCGACAGTCACACAAACTACTATAATAAGCTGGACACTGTTTTTACATGACGAACAAAACAACCAAATTTTATTTATTATTGTTTCAATGTGTGTTGATTCTGTGGCTTGAATTAAAAACGCTTAATCTCTTGTTTCACTTATTTTGTAATAATGGAAAAAGACTACTTGATAAAGATAAATGCAGAAATAGTAGAGGTACTTACCATCTAAAATCTTTTGTTCCACCGGTCCTGCGGATTTCGCCCACAGATCACACAAGTACTTTAGGATGTATTTTGTTGATTCTGTTTTGCCGGCACCAGATTCGCCAGACACAATTATAGACTGTGACTGTTTGAACGACTTCATATCACGAAATGCTTTATCAGCTGTAAAAGAAGGAAATGTATTATTATACAGTCTTAAGTTAATTTTTTTGTTACTGAAAACATCTGTACTTACCCCAAGCACGAATAACCATCGTTATGGCAAAGAATACTATAATATTACTAAGTTATGGTAAGGTAATGGTTATAGTGATCGTATTATTTTGTATGAAAACCAGAGCAACACCTCTTTCAGTCGTATAAGGAACTAAAATTCAATAGATATTTAATAATAATAAATCATTTATTTCAGGCAACTAATGGCCCATACAATAAATACCTTACAGACTAACATACATAATATTATATTTATATAAGTAACACAAATTTATTTAAACTTTAATTGAGTTTCGGCGTCGTATCGGTGGCATTAGGCAAAGTCCCACGGAAGCGCCGCCGGTACACCACGGTGCTTCATATTTGACAGCTTTGGACGGATGGTAAAGTTTACTATACGATTACCATTACGACAGTTTTTATGCTTGGGATACTTTTTTCTGTGTTCAATAAAAAAAAAATATAAAGGTGTAGTTTTCTTACCAATAGCAAAAACGTGTGGCGGCAGTTCCCCGAGCGATTTTCCTTGGTATTTTTTGATCGTGTTTGAAGAATACAAGTCGGGAATATCTTCATAAGGGTTCACCGCTAGCAGAATGTTAGCGACGTATGTCTGCAAAAAGAAAAGTATATTATGATTACAATCTGGAATTCTTACATTAGAGTAGAATGCAAGTCATCATCATTCTGTTGCCCTTCTAGAACGCAAATCAAATAGTTTTGATTGACAAATGGTTCGTAAAATCTAAATAAACCTTATGGGCTCACGGAATTGATATAAAGTCTATTCGTTACGAGTTATGTCAAATATACTTAGTATGAAAATATTTCAATAATACAAGAGTTTAACTATCTTATAGCTGTGTCACGAAACTCACGAACATACTCGTATGTGCATACTTTTAATCTTGCGTAGGTGTAAGTAGGTTCTAAGTCACATCTGCATGTAAAATACCTTATAGCAATATGACTGTAGCTTAGCTAACTCAATAAAATGAGGTCGCTAGTCGTTACAAGTTACCGAAATGGACGAAGACAATCCATCTCTATCGCGAGGAAGTCACGAACACATGACGGATACTTCTTTAGCCAATACAAATATGAGTCTGTGTGCCGTATGGTGTATGGAATAGTACCTAGTTCCTTTCTCTAATGCAATACATATTGCGAAATATAAAATCAACTTGAACGTCATTCCAGAAGAAGCATTATGTATTTTGTATACAATTTGTTTCGTCAATTCTTATGTCACCCGTAGCGTAGGAGGCTATGCGATTTTCAGCCGTCAGTAATGCGAAATTTTAGATGTAACAATACCATTTTCGTACACAATCCTTCAATCAGATTGGATCATAACCAACGGAGCGGGATAAATTGACCCAGTCAATAGACGATTGTTTTCTTACGTTCAACTGCAATACTTTAACGTAATACGCATTACATTTGCTCACGCAGGTTGCTAGCGAATTGCATTCAAGGTAAGCTTGGCCGCTTATGTTTACAGCGAGTGAGTCACGCGAGGGTTAGGTACCATACGAGATTATTTTCCTAGCATCAGACCTTATTATTTATTATTTTTAGGGGGGACGCCAGCGAAGCCGGACGGGTATCAGTCACCAAGGTCGGGACCATTTCACCCATAGCATAGACCTTTGAAAATCTAAGTAAAACTTAGTTTCATCCACGTAAGTATGGTGTCCATACTAATATTATAAATGAGAAAGTGTGTTTGTTTGTTTGTCCGTCGTTCAAGTCAGAACGGAGCAACGGATCGACGTGATTTTTGGTATGGGCATAGGTTACATAGACTACTTTTTATACCGGAATATTATAAAACACTTAGGTATGACATTTTCTATACTTAGCTGTATCTACCGCTGTGAGTAGGTATATCAATACTTACGTAAATCTTATTCTTCTTATAGCGTGTCAGGATATTGTTCAGCAGTGTGGCCTCGTTCAGAAACATTAGTTCGCCTGTGAAAAGCAAAAGTGTTGATTGAATAACTTATGTACACGCACAATGCAGAAACTGCTTGCCAATTTTAAATCGAGATAAGGTCATGTAGTTAAAATATTTCACAAGCTGAACAATAATTTCGTGAATACATGTAAAAGTTCCCATGGTACTTTATTCTCGCTATTTCAAGTTACGGGCCGACCTTCTTGAGGCAAATTCCCACAAATCTATCGATAAGTAATATAATTATGCTTTTACGGAACGCCATAATTTATTAATTTATAACATATTACATTTGTACTTAATTTTGTCATTGAATAAAAATAACGTTCTCCCACTCTGTAAATATTTAACCTTAACATATATCTATGATCACAGTTATCGTCGAAATCATTGGCGAGGTCACCAGCAGGTAACATGTCTTAGAAACTGAAGACTGAAACTGAAGATCGAGTGCTCAATGTTCACGGGAAACATGACTGCCACCTGCCCATGAGCTCTTCTTAGATAAAACCACAATAAAGAACAGAATGGCGTTTGTTTTCCACGGGTAAGATCCGCCTCCTGCCCATCAGCTTCAGGCAACCAATAAACACAGTTGTCATCATCTTTGGTCGGGTCACCAGCAGGGAACATGTCTTAGAAATTGTAGATCGAGTGCTCAACGTTCACGGAAAAGATGACCGCCACCTGCCCATGAGCTCTTAAATAAAACCGCAATGAATAACAGAATGGCGTTTGTCTTCCACGGGCAAGATATGCCTCCTACCCATGAGCTTCAGGCAACCAATAAACGTGATTATACTTACAATTGTCATCGACATCTTTGGTGGGATCACCAGCAGGGAACAGTCTTAGAAAATGAAGATCAAGCGCTCAATGTTCACCTGCCCATGAGCTCTTAGATAAAACCAATGAAGAACAGAAAGGCGTTTGTTTTTCACCTGCCCATGAGCTCTTAGATAAAACCAATGAAGAACAGAAAGGAGTTTGTTTTCCACGGGCAAGATCCGCCTCCTGCCCATGAGCTTCAGGCAACCAATAAACGTGATTATACTCACAGTTGTCATCGACATCCTTAGTAGGATCGCCAGCTGAGAAGATGTCCTCAAAGCTGCAGACTCGTTTCGGGTGCTTGTTGTCCACGGGGAACACGTCCACCTCCTCCCCATGAGCTTCAGTCACTCTCTGAACGTGATTATACTTACAGTTGTCATCGACATTCTTAGCAGGATCGCCAGCTGGGAAGATGTCCTCAAAGCTGCAGACTCGTCTCGGATGCTTGTTGTCCACGGGGAACACGTCCGCCTCCTGCCCATGAGCTTCAGGCAACTGATAAACGTGATTATACTCACAGTTGTCATCGACATCCTTAGCAGGGTCACCAGCTGGGAAGATGTCCTCAAAGCTGCAGACTCGTCTCGGGTGCTTGTTGTCCACGGGGAACACGTCCGCCTCCTCGCCCATGAGCTCGTGGAGGCGGGCCAGCACGAACCCCTCGGTTGGGTCTCGAACCCATACCAGCTGCTTGTCGATTGTCATTGTTCACTGCAACAAACAGATTTGGTCAGCTTTTGTGTAAATTTTGACCCACGTTTGACCAACACGAAATGTTAGAAAACAATACTGGGTGTTCAGGGGGCTAACTCCTGACGGAATCGGGTTGAGATCAAAATGGAATCAAGATCACCACTCTAGTACTCTGGAAAACGATTGTAGCGCCAATCGAGTAGTGGTCGAATACCGAACTAAACTACCGAAAGTCTCAACTCAACTCGATTCCGTCAGTATTAAGGGGGCTGCGTCCTAATCGACACGTATCGACTTCGAATCGAATAAACGGTCGAATAATCGAATATCGATAGATACGGCACTGTCAGGAATTTAAGCACTATATTCGGTAAGTATATCAATATTTTTTACCACTTTCAACATTTCCAATTTATATACGAATACGACGATTTCACAATTTAGGCGTATCGTATATCGACTTTAAATAGACGACAACTTAAAACTTTCTATAACAAAGGCACGGTCAAGAATTAAGGCACTGTATCGATAATTTTAAACACTTTCAATGTTTCCAAATTTAAATACTTTAAGCGTGCGTCAGCCTCTAACTGAGATTGTAAAAAAACACAGTTTTCCCTAGCCTTCACCTCTTATAATACTCAAATTAAATAACTCACTTAAATTTATTGCTAAAAGAACTTCAAGCTAATTATAGAGCCGTAATACTGGTTCAATTACGGTATTTGGTTGTTCGATGAAAGCATTTTTTATAATCATTTATTAATTACAATTCCAATAAATAGAAACAAAAAACTGATAGGGACACGAGCGTTATATCGATAACAATTGTACCGAGCACGAATACTAATTACGATTAGATCAAACATCGAAATACCTATTAATAGTTAAATTAAAGCATTTTGGTATCTATCTAGCTATCAGACAATGCAAACATGCAGTATTATTTGATCAAATCGAGAACCTTGCATTGCATCCTTCGATCAACAATAACACCTAACGCCCACTTGAGCGTATATAGCGCAATACGGGCCTGAGCAAGTTCTGATTAGCGGTTACTTGTCAGATAGGTCATACAAAACTGTCAAGTAAACTGGAAAATGTATCTCCTAATCGGACATTGTGAAACAGGCACTAAATATGATAAAACATTGCGAGGCATCCATGTCTTACCAGTCTTGCCTTTTTTTGTATCAAGAGGAGAGTGCGATCTTTAGGCATACCAAACGGCATGTTGGACTCGGTCGGTCACACCGGTTCCTCGCCGCTCCCAGCCCTCCCGCTAAGCCTGATAGGCTTCGCGTCAGGGCTGGGCGGTTCTAACCCCTGCCCCACCCCCTAACGAGCTCGAAAGCTGGAGAGGGGGCTGGACAGACGGACTATCATAAATATTATAATATATATGAAATATAATTAATTCTAATGACAATCTAATCACGTAGATAAACATCAAATAAGGAAAACCGCTAATGATATAATTAACGCAATGAATACAAAGGGACGAGGAAGCGCGTCACCGTGAAAATGAGTACAATAAAATAAAATTCAAAGTTACGTCATTCATAATTTGTAGTACAAGCAATTATGTTATTATTACGGTCTTAATCATAACAGACGTAGACTTGGAATATAATTAACTCACTTTCGTGCCGAGTAAGCATAATACACACTTTCTTACAAACGAGTGACGTAACGAGAATCGAGATAAAACACTGGTTGTTGGCAAGCCGGCCGTTCCGGTAGAAGGACGGCCGGAAGCAAAAAACGAAAACAGCTGTGACGACATTATACAGTACGGAACGACTATTAAAAAAAGTAAAGCCTTCACCTCGGCAGATTGACTTACTTACAAACACAGACAACTAAGCCTTACAAAACACTGAATTATTTAAGCAACAGACTAAGTAGGTACTTCAAACAATAAGGCCTGAGTTCACCAACAGTCGGTTACGTTAACCAACAACGGATACTGACAAAAACTGACATATATTTTATTCAATAACTCGTATTATTATTATACTTACATATAATAAATATATATGTTAGTAAGGTATTAATTATATGGACAGAAAAATATTAATTTGTTGATGCCTGAAATAAATCATTAGATCTAGATCATTATTTTTTGTACTTGCTACTTTATGAAGTTTGTATACATAACCAATCACATAAATAACATTCAATTTACTATTGGATACATACTTAGTTAAAGTTAAGGCGATACTCGGAAAAATTCTGCTGAAGCGAGATAGCAATGAGAAAACGACGCGCGCGAGAGCGAGACCGATTTTGGAGATTAGGCAAAAAAAAACACAAAATCACTTCGTATTAAAAAACTATAGCGATTTAAAAAAAATGCTTCTACACGATCCTTAATATTATTGGTGTCCACTAATTAAACCAATTTCCAATAGTATTTGTAACCCCATTTAAGAATAATCTTGAATTTTCGTATATTTTAGAGGTATTTTCGAAAATAAAAAGTGTCGGGGCAAAATCATAAAATCGTGTTTCTGAAACTATACGAATCTAGATAAAGGTATGAAAAAATATATATCCTATTATCAGATTTATAGCATCTCTAACCGTCCTATAGTTTTAAATCAAAAAGTTTTTCCGAGTAGCGCCTTAAATGCCCTAATGATAGCAATTACCTTATTGACTGATACTTTATTGTAATATAAGATTTTAAACTTTCGCGTTCCATTATAATTATAAACAAGAGTAACGGGACTCAACGCGACATTTATTATGAAGTACATATTATTATGTACTTACAGCTTGACGTTTCGGCTGTGTTGCAACAACCGTGGTCACAAGCAGACTGGCGCTGGCGGTGCGCGACGACGTCTGTTCGGGCGGGCTTGGAGATCTTCGGCCACCCTCAAATTGTCACTTTTTTTTTGTTTTTGTCATCGCTAGTGATGGGATTACGGCACACAACACTCACAGTATCGGGGTTTGTTTTGAACGGTAAAACTCGCGGCTTACACTTGTTAATCACTGGATTCCACGCTGATGACAATTTAAACCCGTCCTCCCGATTGAAATTTTTATACTTCTTGATTTCAATCGCTTCTCGTACCATCCTAGTATGGTAATGACGATCGGTGGAGAGGATTTTTGGATCATGTAACTCCATCCAATGATTAACTCCAGCTGTCCAATCCAATGTCGTTGTAAGTAGTTTGTTAGTAGTTTGTTCCAATGTAGTTGTGGTAGTTCATACATTGGACAAACAAAGCGGACCATCGCAGAACGTGTCAAAGAACATATCGCAGCTGTTAAAAATCGACAGACGAGTAAATCCGCGGTAGCTGAACATCTTCTGGAAGCTGGAGTTAATCATTGGATGGAGTTACATGATCCAAAAATCCTCTCCACCGATCGTCATTACCATACTAGGATGGTACGAGAAGCGATTGAAATCAAGAAGTATAAAAATTTCAATCGGGAGGACGGGTTTAAATTGTCATCAGCGTGGAATCCAGTGATTAACAAGTGTAAGCCGCGAGTTTTACCGTTCAAAACAAACCCCGATACTGTGAGTGTTGTGTGCCGTAATCCCATCACTAGCGATGACAAAAACAAAAAAAAGTGACAATTTGAGGGTGGCCGAAGATCTCCAAGCCCGCCCGAACAGACGTCGTCGCGCACCGCCAGTCTGCTTGTGACCACGGTTGTTGCAACACAGCCGAAACGTCAAGCTGTAAGTACATAATAATATGTACTTCATAATAAATGTCGCGTTGAGTCCCGTTACTCTTGTTTATAACTTTATTGTAAGTTTCTAATTAGAAAGAAAGAAAGAAAACCATTTATTTGGGACAATACAACATATTTAAAAGATACAATACAAAACAATAATTACAGTTGGTGAGTGACATGGTGACATGCATGGCATACATACAAGAGTGTTTTCTCTTAAGATTAAGAACCGTTTTTACATACATAAATAAATATCTATTAGACGCAATATCGAGTAAGAAGTAATTTCGAAACAGGCTCAATTGGCTATTTGGAAATTTATTCAGAACTACAGTAAAACTACGAGAAACTGGTAAAGAGTATGCATAAACAATAGAGGACTGGCGTAAATAAACGGAAGAAAATTATGCAGCCCAGCCAGAGGAATCGAGGCAAGCAAACGAAAGCGTGGATTTGCCTAAATTACTTCGCGCAATAAAAAAAACAATGAAGCCAACGCAGATTTGTAAAGTGTAATGCTATCTACTGGCAAAAAGAAAGTACAAAAACGAAATTGATGATCGATAAGCAATTCAGACAGCATCAGCAGGGAAAATGCTATTTCAGAGTTTTGTCGCGCTCTCTCATTTTGCGAGTTACATATTGTAAACTTTTTGACCACTAAAACAACGTTTTTGTTGGCAAAACAAAGTTAATTGCATTATTACACTACGGTTACACCAACTTATGACCTAATTTAGGAGTCATAATCCAGCGTTACACCCCGCAGCACCGAAGCCCATCAAACTAGCACAGCGTTGACCCGAATAGGAGAAAACTCGTAATCTTATCGACAATAAGAAATATCGGACAAAGCTCGTAGCCGACGCGGTCGGCGTCTCGTAGTAGTAATTTTCGATCACGTCTTTGTCGCAATCGTGGATTATAATGGCAGGACGGATGTAGTGTAGTGATTGTGTTGTGGTAATATGATTGTATGATTCACGCTTGTCACGACCCACGTCTTTTAAAAATCTAAACGCTGAATGCTAGTTGGTCAACAAGAAATGCATTTTAGTTAGATTTCTCTACCTAAAACGTAATGAGGTAAGATGATTTATTCAGGTTCCTCAATTTTAGAATTGACGTCTCTCTTTTCATCAGTATCATTGCCATGCCGTTAATGACGATCGTCTTGTTAGATATAAGATGTTTTCAGATGCTAAGGTTTAAATTTAGATATTTATTCTTATTCAATATAAGATCTAAGAGAATTGGACTCTTACATCTTACATCTTCGACCTTCCAATTAGTCCATAATCATAGATTGTATTCGAGATTTTCGAATTCATTTTTACTTTTAATTACATGGTGTAATTTAGTTTTGTCTAATATTGTTAATTTTCAAAACCAATAGACACCAACACCGTCAACTCCAATGATGTCATTGAACCCTGATATTTCAGTTTGTATGGACACAATAGCCTAAGCCAATGTCAAAAGAAAATGAGGAAGAAAAATCCAAGGAATTTAGAACTTTACGAATAAGAACACAAAGTCTATTTGGAACGAAAGCCAAGGTGTAACAATAAAGGTACGAGAAGACATTGACGATGGGAACTGACCTCGTTACCTCTGACTGTGCCATTTTTAGTAAATTGATGGACCGCTGACCGCACCTACCACTTTCCTATGTCAACTTTTGAGCAAAAATGTTAAAGGGCATCTGTATAACAATGTGTCTATCTATCTATACTAGTACATTTTCGTATACTTATTTGTTTGTCAGAATACAGGTCTTTCTGCTATTCAGCTTCAAGTGGGCGTGCGCAATCACAATTACGGAAAACAATTCCAGTACTAGTTTTTATAAACAAACAACTGTGTATTTTCAAATATATACTTACACGATTCTCACGATCGTGATACATTGTCTGTCACGGTACTGTCGACGACAATTTTAATTCACACAATAGCTCTATGAATAGCAAATAATAGTAAGTGAATGCTGAGCAAATATTTCGTGCGGTATATGAACACTCTGTTATAAATATTATGTTAGTGTATGTTTTTAGAGAAAAATTATCTAGAGAACGATGTCTCAAGACTGTATGAAAAAAAGAAAGAAAAATTATTTATTGGAATACACGCATAATAATATTACAACAGGGCACAAATGGGTAAGTACATACACAGACAACGAGAAAAAAATAAAAGAAAGAAAGTACCTAGTAGGTAAGGGGTGTGTGCAGCCAATAAGGGACCCTGTCTCAGCCTTCCAAGTCACCCACATCATTGCGTAGGATACCATTGTTTTAGCCATCATAATAATGGGTACAATTATGTGAATATAATTCTAGTATGACTGACCTCTTCTTACAAATTAATTTGTGATCATATTTTCTTAATTATTTTTAAAGAACACTACATTATAATAATCAATGACATCACAATGCGCTCTTCAAATATTTACTATAACGTATGTTTTCTTATTCTGAGTAACATAGCATGTGATATCTTAGTGATTTATTCAATCAGAATATATTTCTATAACACCAATGTGGATTGGATCACATTGTGGTTCTTGCTTGATGGGTTATTATTATGTTCATATCCATTTTATGGTGGAATTGTCGTTTCGCTTTGTTCCATGAGTCATGGGCCGAGGCTAAATTGCTATTAACCCTGTGGGGTCATGTTGCGATTTGGTCGTTAGCAAACTTTCATGTGAAATGAGGATACCTACCTACGCAAATAAAATTTGTGTTGTTCTTTTTTATGAGTAGTTTTGAAATCCTATCTGGGCCGTTCCTGTTTTGTTACTATTTGCAATGTTACTTTGATATTGTTTTCATGGTTGTAGATACCTCCTACACAACTGACTGGTTTTATTGGATATGTCGCAGGGATTTTGTCAAAGTCGTGATATTATAATTCCACTAGTGAAATTATAATTTCACGTGATATTATGAATAGACAGTACGAGACAGTATGCACACGGCTGCGAGCCTCGGAAGTCCTGTAGAACACATGATAGGTTAGAAATTTAAATTAAAAAACTTAAATTTCGTGGTTATTTTTTTTCTTCATACAAAAATACTGTCTATTCATAATTTAACTAGTGGAATTATAATATCACGTGAAATTATAATTTCACTAGTAGAATTATAATATCACGACTTTGACAAAATCCCTGCGACAGATATATCAAGATCCATAATTGACAACCTAGAAATTAAATCCGAAGGAATATGAATAAATCATTAATTATATTGGTACCAAAAGATTCAGACATGACATGACATGTGGTAGACAGGTCTGGTTGTAACTTTCATGCACAAAAATAACCACTACATTTTTGAAGTCAAAGTAAATTATTTTATTTCGTAAGCTAAATTCAAGCAGCATCATTATCAAATGAAAGTTTTATTATGCAATAATAAAATGGATTGTCATGTTCAGTGACATTTAACTTACATAAGCTCAAAGTAAACATACTAGTTTACTTTTCACACATATTTATTTTGTAAAAAATGCGTTTTTTGGAGATTTTTTATAGCCTCTTTATTCCTTAATAATAAATAACATTTCGAATGATTAAAAAAAATGTATAAATTGATAAGATAAGCCTCGAACGGAAACTCTACAGGTACTGCCTTGATGATTTTAATTCCAATATAGAGACGTACATAAATGCTGTCATGTCAACAGTGCAAGATTTGGCCGACATTGGCAAAGTTATGGAAGATACTTCAATAGCTGCTATTCTTCTAGGAGGTTTAAGTCCTCAGTATGCACCTTTAGTAATGGCTTTGGAAAATTCCAACATAAACATTACCGTAGATTTAATAAAGACCAAATTATTGAATGAATTAAATAAACCAGCTTTAGATAACCCTGATACTGCTCTTCGCACCCGAATGAACCGGACCAGACCTACTACATCCAAACTTAAGGCGCCCATTCCCCAAAATAGGGTATTTTAAATTATGGATTACTCGCAAATCACAAGTACTTAAAATTTGGAAAAAATATATGTTATTTTACAGTTATTTATCTAGTGCTTCCGGCCGTTTTTTTTTCGATTGGTGATATTTTACTGTGTCAAATAAAATCACAAACATCCGTCTAATAATAAATCAAATATCATATTACTTGCAGTATACTTGGTTTGAGATAATGAAAAACATATGAAAATAATTGTCTTTGAATAGCCGAGGGATTCCGGCCGTCATAAATTCAATTTTTTGATTATTTAATTTTTAATTGAATTTTAAGTGATTTTCGATTCCCGGGGCGTTAGCGAGTTCACAGTTCACTGCCGGCTGCCGCTGGGTCCGCGCGAAGTGTATAGAGTGCGGCCGTGCAAGCGTTAGCGTGCCTATTTCGGTCAGGATTCCTCGCCTTAAGAAACCTATTGTATGTTACGACTGTATGGAGCCAGGACATAAGCGTCCAGACTGTCCCTATAAGAAGGACAAGAAGAACATTTGATAAGGTGTCAATCAGAATACAATATAAGTAAAAGAAATATAAATTCAAATTTTGATTAGCCAGTAACATACAACATAGACAAATAAAATAAATTATTACATGCAAATAAGTACCTATAAGCAATCAATTTAAATAATATAAAATCAAGATAAAAAATATAAAATAAAGCTAAAATTTATTAATCAAGGACACCTCAACGGGTAAATGCCTCCTCCATCTTTATCCACATATTTCTATCCTTCGCCTTCGTAATCCAGCCTTTGCCAGCTACTTTACGTATCTCGTCTGTCCATCTTTCTTTTGGTCTGCCTCTTTTTCTCTTATAAGACGGTCCTGTCCACGAAGTAACTTTTTGGATATTTATTACCAACAAAAAATTACTCATCTATGATAAACATAGATTTAAAATAATAAATCCAAGACTATTAGAGGTGAAAACCTCCTAAATGAAAATTTATCTTATCTCTAGCTAGATTGAGCGACTATGAAAATTCCTGATAGTAGGTAGGTATTTATTTACACATAGGCATCTACCTAACCTATTAAACGTTAAGTTTAATCTCTGTGTCTATACTTAATATTACAAAGAGGACAGATTTAGTACGACTAACAATATGACCAATATGACTCTTATCTACTTGACTGCAATCGCCATTTCTATTTCGTATTAAATGTTATTGTGACCACCATTTAGCTAATAAGTGCCTATTTATTGAACAGTGGTACGCGAATTCATAAAGCTATGGTAATTACTGTAACGGGGACCATAAAAAAAAGAAACGTGTAACTCACGTCACGCTCACTATCAGACACAGAATGCGGTAAAACAAAAGTTATGATGTTTAAAAAACGATAAGATCGCTCGAGTAAACCAGACTCATAGGAGCGATGAACGCACTGATTACACATTAACATTAACAAGTCACCCAGTGTAGGCGGCTTGAGAACACCTGCCTTAGAGAGGCTATTTTACAAATCCAGCGGGCCTAGCATGAGCGGCTTATAGCGCGCGATATGATATGGTACGGCAAGTTGTCTTGCTTACCCCACTAAGGTGTAAGCAAGACGGCATGCCGTACCATATCATATCGCGCGTTATAAGCCGCTCATGCTAGGCCGGCTGTTCTAGATTTATTACTTGCAAGTACCTACGCCCAAGATCCTATGCAGTGTATTCTGCAGACTACACTGGTGATGCATTCAATTCACGAGCAAACCAGATATAACTACATATGTACCTTGAAGTATTTTGCAGCCTATATTCGTGATGCATTCAATAATTACTTACTCGCACGAACGAGATATTCTTGGGAGTATTTAATTCTACGAAGTTATAAGAAAATCCAGTTCTAAATTTATTACTTTCCAAGTACGCCTAAGACCCTATACACTGCATTCTGCATACTACAAAGTATTAATCCAACAGTGTTTAGCAAATCCAGTACTAGATTAATTACTAAGCAATTTACATCCAAGATCCTAGGCATTGAATTTCGTGATGCATATGTTACCGGCCAAACCCGATTTTAGGACAAACTAGTTTTTCCTAGACCAAATCAGTTCATCGCGTTGACATTTCAGAGAGCGAGTTTGCCTCGGAAGTCCTGTAGAGCACTTGATAGGTTAGAAATTTATGGCGATTGCGAAGCGCAGCGAAGCGATCGCCTTTAATTTCGTGGTTATTTTTCTGTGATGTGTTCTAAAGGAGTTCCGAGGCAAACACGCTCTCTAAAATGTCAACGCGATGAACCAACTGATTTGACCTAGAGGAAAACTAGTTTGTCCTAAAATCGGGTTTGGCCGGTAACAAAACACTTATTACTCAAGCTAACGAGAATACGAGATATACCTCGAAGTATTTAATTCTATGTTCTAAGTTTTTTTATTGCGCTTTAATTATAATCAAAGCTCTAAATGAGTTCGTTGAAATTTTGGCTTACGATACAAATTAGCTTGAATTGGCGTGATATGAGTAATATCTGGATATGTATGAGTCATTATTCTGTCTTCATGCAAAAACAATAAAACATCAAAACATAACACTATCGCATACGATAATGGCGATTCAAAAACCTTTCTCGTATCTCCAAAGAGTTACGTAACACGTATAGTTTGAGAGGTAAAAGCAGGTTATTATTAGTCATCGTGTTCCCTCAATGCCAAGGTCTGACATCGCCTTATTCAGCGGCAGTTGACCAAACTGGTTTCTGCTTTAAGTCGGTCATAGTTGGGCATAGTAGAACCGTCGAACGGCAACGGTCTGACCGTTAAATTGGCTCCGCTAAAACGAAGTTTCTCGTAGTCAAGCCAACTGCATTGAACAGTTACCAATGTTGTATAGAAATCAAGATAGATTGGCTTCAAAGATCTTCAATCGTGATTTGCCTTGCCAGTTCATTAGTGACGACTGAAAGACAAAAACTCAAAAATATACAAGACGATGTGTCACTGGTTTTTAACCGACTTCTAAATCAAAAAGGAGGAGGTTCTCTATTCGTCTGTATGTATGTTTTTTTTTTTTTTGTACGTCCACCGATTACTCGAAGACGGCTGAACCGATTGAAATGGTTCAAACGTTATTACATCAGGTTAGTTTCCAAGATAGTCCCATTTTTTGAAATTTTGAAATCGGTTCAGTAGTTTTCAGGAAATCTTGAAAATACTGTCGTTTTCGTTACCACTTTATGTGAATTTAATACGTATCTTTAGGCATAACTCCTTTGTTTATAAACCGATTTAGATGATTCTTGTTTTGTTAAAAAGGGGATACCTCAAGGGACTTCGAAAAAGGAGGTTTTGAGTTTGATCACATACCTATTTACCAGAAAACAAGTAAATTGCCTACACGATGCACTAAAAAGAGTGAAATAAAAATTATTTTTATAAAAAATAAAACCGCCTTCTAAAAAACCACATCAAAAAGTAAGAAATAATTCCTCACCAAATAAATAACGTAAGTACTTTGAAGTCGGGCGGGTTTTAACAAAAACAACAAAAAATTGTACATGTTTCACGCCCGACTTCAAAGTACTTACGTTATTTATTTGGTGAGGAATTATTTCTTACTTTTTTGATGTGGTTTTTTAGAAGGCGGTTTTATTTGCATGTTACATCTAAAATCAGCCAAGCTTTGTCCAGATGAGACATGGAATGCAGAATTAAGAAACCGGATCTAATTTAAGATTTGTGCGAAACACATTGAACTCTGTCAATTTTTAGTAAAGATAAAAGAAATGTAAAGGTTTGGAAGAAAGATTGACAAAGATCCGCGGGCATCAAGGCAAACGGTTGACTTGTAGTGTAGTAGAGTAGTTAGAACATATTAGTTATAGGTACCTAACAAAGTTGGCTTAAATTTTCCAATGACAACTTCTAAGGATAAAAATACCAAATTAAACAATGACTTCACTACACCTTGCAATCATCGAAACAAAGCACCGCATCTTATGAAAGATATTATCTACATCCAATCGGAGCTATTAGAGTCATCACTCATCACTCATCGCGCTTCAGGGAAAGTCGCATAAAAATACGATAGAAGAAAAAACATGCATAATTACATTGTTACACTGATGCAACGTAAGCGATACGAGATTCCGCGATCTGATACTAGGTAACGACTAGCAGGCTACCGTCTCGGCGTGGAACTGTTTAGATTTCCTCGAGGATTTTTTTATCCATTTGACAGTTTCAAGTGATGTAAGCAGTTTGTAAGTAAATTATGCTCTATCCGCTATCGGAATGAATGTGAGAAGGAGTATCTTATCCAGGATGCGTAGCATGGCAATCCTGAGATAAGATTTTGCCTCCATCGGATAGTTTAGCAAAACAAACATATTTTTCAATTATCGACAAAACTTTTCGGAGAATAGTTGCAAAAACTTCCCGCTTAAAAAGTAACATGTACCTACAATGCTCAAACTCAAACGGATTAAGAACAACTCATCTTTGTATTCTTTGCCTTTTCATTCATACTTTAACAAAACACTAAGTAGGTAAGTACTTCTCTTTTTAATGTTTTGCTTTCACTACCTTACAAATTAATGACATTTATTTCTTTACGTTTAAAATTCATAAGTAAGCATTTGGTAGAAATTAATAGGTTCTTGTTAAGAATGCTTCAACCTTGATTAATACTCCGTAATTAATTTTCCGTAATCGATGGCAGATCGCTAACAATTATTGGTAGTGTCAGCCTCGATGAGGTCAAACCGTATCAATGCAGGTTAACGAATAAATCATCTGGGGCACGTACACAGGGCCATATCAATCAGCTCCCCTTTGCTAAAATAGTGACGTGCAAACACGATGACAAATTACGCAAGTTGTGAAAAATTCATGCTCATTTTACATCACAAAAGGTTAATAAATTGGAGGACAATTTTCAGTGGCTGCTTAAGAATGAGTCTGAATATGACTAATGTGGTTTAGCCAGCATTGATGCATACTGTCAAGCAGGACACTCGGCTGGGAAAAATATTATTTACGCATCTGCATCACATGTAGTTTTGTTTCACGTGATTCCAAAAAATTGACTTCATTTTTTCCAAAGAGTATGTAATCACTACGTTTTATTATTTCTGCTATACTTACTTATTTTTATACAAATCAAATATTAAGCCTAATGTTTGTAACATTTTTAAAGGAATGAACATCTAAAGTTCTACCGAATTAAAGATTTCTTGTTTTCTTTTAAGTTAACAACTAGGTACATACTTACTACGAAATCTTTAAAATAAATTTTTAAATTGTTTTCATTTGTACATTTTGTTTTGCGAAATTGTCTGCTGCCGTTGAGTAAGTTATTAACGGCAGTAACTGGAGTATGATACTGTCGTCTTTTTGGACGTTTCATAGTGTGAGCAATCAGCGCATTTTACTTTAGCAAACATTTATAAAACATTAACTCATCATTTACTTCAAGATCGTAATGACTGATCTGATTCAGTCGCTGCACTGCAAGTTTATTATACTTAGCTATACATATACATATAGGTCATATCATACAACTTGATTTATTATGTTCGAGAACGGGGCTTTGTATGAAACTTTCTCTTAAGTTAATCGTGAGATGGCTTTATGATCAAGATCATGTATAAAATAAGCTATGATAGATGATAGATTAGGTTTTCTCCGCGATACGTGTTCGTGGGGTACTTGCATTATATTGCAGATGTCCGTTGAATGCATTGGCGGACTCTCGGCGGATGCCATCCCGTTAGTGGCAGATAATCTTCGGAGCCATTGAGTAACGGTACCGGGCCTTCGGACTTCGGTCAAGAACTTCGCAAGCAAGCGGAGGCGGCGTAGCGTGTCCGTCAACAGAAGCCTTGCAAGCACGATCGATATCACATAACGTGGGAACACAACAAAAAATTGCTCAGATTATAACTATTACTATAAGATAACTGAAAACATAGACCACTATAATACTACAACATCTAAGTACTTTTGTATTTCTTCCAAACTTCAAGAAATATTACCGTTGATTTTCGAATATGGTTGCAATCGCAAAAAATGTTGTGTTTGTTGCATATTCAAAAACGAATGTACGAGTATGCTAAAGAACAAACTTTATGTTTCTTTGAATTACATAACACAACAGATAACTTTCCATTTCGATTATAATGACATGACAAATTTGCTAAATCATAAGTAATCATAACTTAATCATAAACATTGAAAATGGTCAAAGTCATGCTTTAAAATTCGATTTCACTGTTAGTACTCAGACACTTGTTATAATTTTGAAAGCTTTATCGAAAGTTCCGTTTAACAAATCCAAGATGTAAGAAAATCCTTACCTAAGTGACAACTAAATGATCTCTTACATATTTTGTACCAACTGGTTTACATCAATCATACCTTATAATTAAGTAAGTGTGAACGGAGACATGGGAACATTGAAGTTTATCAAGATTTTTAAATGATAATGCTTTGTTTCTGGGTTCGCCGCCAGTTGGGTTTTGTGACACGTGACGGGGAATTCGGTCTCACACGTGTTTCCATCTCTCTCCCAACAGTTCTAATTCTAATGAAAGTGAGTGAGACAAATGAATGTGTTGTGCTAGGGTTCGGATATCCGTGTTTCCGATGACTACCAGCGCGTGACTGCGCCTTCCGCTCTGCGATGGGGTGCCAACACTGCCGACATCACCTGGGGCCTTACCACGAGCTACAAAACAATGTTAGACTTATTGTAAGCGAGATGATGCTATATGCAGTGTATAGCTCCGCCCTTTAATCAACATTATGTCAATATTGCGATGACATGACAGCTGATGGAGGGCCCCCTAGTTTGTTTTAACTCGATGACGTCACTATTCACGAAGCGCCAAAACATTGGACGTTTATAAAGTCGGTAGGTAGCATCAGTTACTGTTACTTGTGTCTATACTAACTGGCTGGAGCAAAAATGGGTCGGGGAATTGATACCAGAACTAACAAAGTAATTAGTCGTAATTCCGATCAATAGAACGTGATACAGTTAGTCGTATCTTAAGTCTCGATATCGAATTGGAGCATTTATATCGCTTTATATAGATGTAAGTTTTGCTTAGAAACGAATAAGTTGAATCAATAGCGCGATGCGATGACGCAGGGGCCGCTTTACTTCGAGTCTCCCTCAAGGGAGTGATTTGTTTGATCCCCTCGACATTCACTGAAGGCCTCGGCAAAACCATTTATACAAGGTTACTACATGGAAGTTGTAAAGTATGATCAATAAATGATAAAGAATACCGATTATGATTATATATCTTACAATAATTTAGATAAATTATTAAATAGCTGTTACGTAAATGGTGCATTATAGGAGCTCAAATTAAAGGAAAGAAATTCAGAAGTAGTATAAAAATGGAAAAGTATTTATTATATAAAATAAAGTAATATACATAAATTAAATTTGGCGTCTGTTACCGAAAGAAATGCCCGATTGCTGGCCTTTATTGGTTCCGTACTGCAGAGATATAACATTCTGTCCAGATTTAAGCTGTTCCTCTGTAAACTGTCGCACGTTCTTTTCAGAC
The DNA here is from genome assembly GCA_949710035.1 of Crambus lathoniellus. Classification (NCBI taxonomy): domain Eukaryota; kingdom Metazoa; phylum Arthropoda; class Insecta; order Lepidoptera; family Crambidae; genus Crambus; species Crambus lathoniellus. The sequence continues at coordinate 9,178,938 of OX453305.1, read as the reverse complement.
TCCTTAGGTCCGATAGATGGTTTACCATAGTTAGCAGCTTTCCTTCCTAACGACTGGAGACAGATCAAAACTGAATAAAGGTTCTGCTTTTCCCATAAATCGATTGTTTGGAAAGTTTCTTGTGGAGGAACTCCCAACTTCTTCGCGGCTTCTAAGAAAGCGTTGATGTTTTCCATGCACTTGAAAGCCATAGTGGATTGGTTGATTTTCTTCACTGAACCTTCTTGTATGGCGTTGACGAGCTTGCAGAGTAGGGTGCCGTCCTTGAGCACTTCGTAGACATTGTCGGCGGTCCCAGCGGTGTTGATGGCTTCACCAGTAAGCAGCTTGACCCACTCGAGGATCTCGTGGCCGATGTCATCGTTGTACTTGCTGTTGATGCGAGCTTGGGCGTCGGCGTTGATGCCCGCTTTCCCTGCGCGATATTCGGCCATGTTGTGTGTTGTCAGGTGTGGAGACACGTAACCACTGAACACCGGTTGATAAGGACTCTCATAGTATCACTAACACAATACTTTTGATAGCGATTATCGCATTTTCCACGAACATTTATTGGAATTTATCGTTTTGTCTTATCTATCAGACTGCGATGCGAATGATATTCATTATTGCTGCAAGTGCCATAAAAGTCTTTAAATAGTTTAAGTTAGATCGATTGGTTATTTGCAGCTAAAATTGATTTAACAACAAAGTCTTAACTTCCTTTTCATTCCTACCAAATACTGACAAGAATCTTAATCGATCCCTTCTTGATAATTCTTAAATATCGTAGAAATTTTATTAGATTTACAACAAGATTTAACTACCAACAACGTTGCGAAAAAGCAATTCAAAATCAGAAGCTTAAAACAATTATTTTTTGCATTTTATTGGCTTAGTAACCGACCAGCAGTAGGTATTTTTAAGTCTCAGTAAAATTAAGATAATCTCCGATTAGATTACGCATATGACGAAATAAATATATAATTATTTAAAAAAAGTACTTACTCAATTTTATTTAAAAAAATTAAAAATTAATTTAAATAATTAAACCTACCTTCAAAAAGTACCTGTCAACTGAAAATTACAAAATAATATATTTTTGAGGTCACTGCCTTTCACTTTCATCATGCATGTTTCTGGCTGGCACAGACTTCAAAAGATATTATTTTGTCCTTCTCAATTGACATGTACTTTTTGAAGGTTTAATGTTTTTGAATTAGGTACCTACTAAGTTATAGAAAAATGGAAAATAAAGTATTTAGAAAAAATCGACCCGTCTCACAACCAGCTACGTACTAAGTTCTTAATTTTTAGTGTTTGTACCATAAGATACCCATATCTCAAAAACTACTAAAACGATTTTGATGAAACTTGGGACTGTTACCTAAGTTGGAATACACCTGATTTAAATCAAAAACCTAAGTTGGAATACACCTGATTTAAATCAAAAAGAATCATCTCGATATAACTTTTAGTTTTCGAGAAATTCGTGGACAAACATAAAAACAAACATACTTACATACACTTACGAAATTTAGCACACATGCTTGGAAGCCTAAATACAACGCTATACTATGCTATAGGTACTCAAATATTATCCAATTCCAACTATATCACATACATACAAGTCAAACAGATAGATAACCTCCTTCTTTTTTGAAGTCGGTTAATTACACCCAGATTACAATGCATTACAATGCAAAAGAGGACTATACTATATTAGAATTAAGTCTGTATTTAATTCATACGTATCGTATCGATACTTGGTACTTGCTCGTATAGATAGATTATAACAGTGAGTATTTTACTTGGAATGTTCTAGACGTCAATTATAAATTTCTTATCACCGATATTAAAGATTGGACGATAAGACGATAATATCGACTTAACAGTAAATATAAATAACAAACACAATTTCAGATTTGTTTTTTTACACAATTATTTCTTTTTCCTATTCAAGGCGAAAGTTGTAATATCCAATCCAAGCAATCAATAATTCCATGCTTCATATTAAAAATGTGAAGGTGTGTTTGTTTGTTTGTCCGTCTTTCATGCCGAAACGGAGAAACGAATCGACGTGATTTTTAGTATGTGGATAGTTATGGAGCTGGAGGCACACATAGGCTACTTTGAATCCCGGAAAAATATCACGTTCCCACGGGATAACGACGTGTAGTCAGCGCGGGCGAAGCCGTGGGCGAAAGGCTAGTTTCCTAATAACTAAAAAATAAGGATTTCATAATCAATACTATGGAAGGACGAAGGATAATATCAAGAAAGTGGCGGGCAGTAGCTGCTTAAAACAGGGAGACATGGAGATCTTTGAAGGGGGCCTACACAAAGTCGGTCGTACGTAGACGAAGGCTAGAGGGAAGAGAAAAAGAATAAATAATGGGTACACAATTTCATTTCATTCAAACTTCGATCTTTGATCGAAGAATTCAAATTATGATTGTGAGAAACGAAATATATGTAGCTTACTTCCGCAAAAAACGCAATATGAAAGGTGCACCGCCCGCCCGCCCGCCAACACCAAATTGTTTTGGTGTTGGTTTTCGCACGAACTATCTCCTGAGGATGCCCCGGGTTGGGGCGAAACACGTGTAGAGCAGTCTAATCGGTGAAGGTCCAAGGTGTATTGCTGTCTTGCTAAATGCAGGTATTGTGCACTGGTATTTTCGTTGCGTGCATGTGCAATTTTTTTGGCAGGCGGGCGGGCGTTGCATCTTGCATATTGAGTTTTTTGCGGAAGTAAGCTACATATATTTCGTTTTTCACAATGGTTAGGGACTTCCACCAAGTGACTCCTGATTCAATCAAATATTCAAATTATGAATTTTCTCAGGTAAGAACAATAACTTGAAGTGTAGGAAAGCTTCGAAAGTAGCATGATTCAGATTCGGTAGCATAACCCGATCGCAAACTTGTACACGACATGATTACGGTTGCTCCGATTTCGTTAGGTCGATATTAATATCCGAATTTATGTGCCGTGTTTACATCGCATAAAGTAGAAAGATTATTCCCCAAGGCATGAGTACAATATGCTACTTCGCTAGACGTAATTTGACAATGGTCGTTTAGAGAATGTCTTTATTGCCTCCAATCCTCCATTCAAAATTAGTGGAAGACAGAATATACAGGGTGTCCGGGATGAAGTTTGGACCTAAATTTTAGGTGTTTAAAAGAGGATATCTGTAACTTTCTTGTATTCAATCGCTATTCAAGATTAAAATTAAAAAACAAACCGTACTCGAAAGTTTTCATTTGTAGAAATGGCATGAAAAATAATTGGGGGCCAAGTCTGCTAACGTTAAGTCATAATCGTGTCTCAATCGTGTTTTAATTGTAGTTCAATTGCAGTGCTTTTGTACACACTAGTTACAAGAATTATGAGAGTATGATGTGATGTAAATGTAGTGTGTAGTGTGACCATCAGAAGTATGTGAAAAAAGTACACATTTCTTCTAACTAGTGTGTAAAAAAACACTACGAGTCACACCAACACATCAAAATGTGACTATAAAACTACTGCATTTAATGCGCGTACTCGTGCAAGTACTAATAGTTTTAAAATGTTTCATCGAAATCTGGCCAGGATTTCCAAAGATAAAGCGTTGTAAAGTTTCACCATCTTTTGAAAATTTGCTTTCCTTGCGCGCTATTGCGATGACGTCATGTCGCACTGACATCTCCGTTTGCGGCTGTTGCGGGTGATTTCCGTCTAACTGTACCTACATAGAGTTCGTCTGTGCGCAATCTTCGCGCAACTCGTGCGTTTTTGACGCTAGTTACAGTACATTTTCTTCGTTCTAAGGTTATGGTAAATGATTAGTATTCAATTTCGACCGCGCGCAGGCGCACTCTAAAACTGTCACCTACTGTCGATACCGAAAGACATTTATCCCACAAACTTATCTGACCCAGTGGTGGAGGCGCCACTAGCAGTATAAAATTATCGAAATGGCTGTCAGTTTTTAGGGTGCATATTTAACCACCAAGTCAGTTAAGGTTGCAAGTACATTTTGTTTTGACGGTTGCTATATGTATTGACAGAATCCCGCCCGCCATTACGAAAGTTGATTTAATTTATTATTCACGAAAATAAAACATTATTTGAAGGTGTTTTTTCACATGGGCTCAATACAAAATTTCTTAAATATTTCATTGATCGACTATAAGAAAAATAAATAAATTTATTACGAAACCGTGAGAGCGCAACTAACTATATAGCCAAAGGATTCTATGTAGGTATACGGAAGTGCGACGTGACGTCACACGTTAATGCCATTGGTTCACCCAAATTTTCCTCGGAGGCCGTACTTTAACGTTTAATATCTCAGTCATTTTTGAAGATAGGAAAAAAATAAAAACAGATTCTTTTTTCTCGAGTTACATATTTTTTAGATATGCTGATAACAAAAATCATTGGTGTGACTCTACAATTAAAACACGATTGAGACACGATTATGACTTAACGTTAACAGGCTTGGCCCCCAGATCAAAGATAGATATTTTTCAATATTGCATAAAACATCAAAAAACTCGGAAACGATAAGACTTTTAGTAAGGTAATTTTTTTATTGGTAGATCCCAATATTTCCAATGTAGCCCGGCAGCTATCCATGACTTCCCGGACACACTGTATATTCGCCATTATTTTGTTTGAGATAATAATTCTAAATATGCAAATGCCATACCTCACTGTCGTTCGGGTGCTGAGGCCAATTCGTTGTGAATTGTAACAGAGTAGCCTTGTTTCGTGGCACAGATATGCAATTTTTATTGTGTTTTATTGTGCACCAAAACACAATGGTATACCGGCAGATTGTTACGAACAAAGGCACAACTATCACAGGTCCTGATTAAAACTTTGATATGATCGTAGAAACAATCTTGTGCTGATAATTGGAGCTTATCCTGAATACTCAAAGGCCAGTTAAGTACTTACGTATTCACTTAAAACAACAATGTAAAATATCAGAAGGTTTTAGTAAAAGTACCTATCATTATAAAGAAATTAGTGACTACGTCGTCAGCGCTGACATATAGGCCTAGTTGAGCAGTAGCGAGATTTTAGGTTCATTCAGAATATATTAATTTCCTTTTTGAACAAGCGATAATAATATCAGTATGAGATATCATATAAGTACCTACATAATGTTACCGGCCAAACCAGATTTTAGGACAAACTAGTTTTTCCTAGGCCAAATCAGATCAGTTCATCATCCTTTAGGCGATAGGAAAAACCGGGATTATTTCACAAAAAAAAACACGAGATTAAAGGATTTAAATTTCTAACTATCACGTGTTCCACAGGACTTCCGAGGCAAACTCGCTCTCTGAAATGTCAATGCGATGAACTGATTTGGCCTAGGAAAAAGTAGTTTGTCCCAAAATCGGATATTGCTACCGCAATATAAACCATCGCATATCTGTATTTATATATATATATACCTATATAATATATATTTCTTTTGTGCGTATGTATGTAACTGAACTCCTCCTAAACGGCTGGACCGATTTTAATTTGATTCGAGAATGGTTTAGATTTACAATTTTATTGGACCCGGTACGTGGCGTGCTGTCGATAAGGCGGTATGAAGTTCGCCGGATCAGCTAGTATTATTAAATAAAGTAATATTAGTAATAAATAATATTTTGTCCCTACGCGCTAAAATCGCGCGCGGCAAGAGTGCGTTTCATTGAAGCTCCATATAGGAGCGGTTGGTGTGGAACTACCTTGCACAATCTAGGTAAAGGGCTTATTACACTTGGCTAAATTCAGCATCTAATTAAGCATACATTGATTGTTTTGATTGCATTACTTGCTACAAATGAGCTCAAAGAAAGCAATGTATGCTTAATTAGATGCTGAATTTAGCCAAGTGTAATAAGCCCTTAAGTGAAGAAATTCGATGCACTATCCATGATCCTGGGGGCAGGCCTTGATTTACAAACGGTCGGAAACGATCCCGACAGAGCGGAATGTATGCACTGTCTCTTTAACTCACTATAGAATTGAATAGACAAAGACAAAGCACAGGATTCGATTCAAATTCCGTTTCCGACAGTTTGTGAATCATCAGGGGGCAGGATTGCGGATCGCGGATTGGCGATCCCAGATTAATCGTTTGGTGTGGTTGTCCCACTATTAACAAAACTTCTACAGTCTATTCAAAAGATTTTACTGTGTCTTTTATTATTAAAAATAAAAAAAACAATAAATATGGAGAAAAATATTGTATCAAGATGTGAAAAAAACTTTATGCTGATAAATTCAGTCCATGCAGCACTGTAAGTAAATGTACATGTGTATTACATAGTACATACTAATCATCTTCACATTATGTCAATCTATTTATTATGTGAGATTTTATATTATTTTTATGCATTCACAATGCAATTTTGTAAGTATAGGAAAAATGTGATAGTAAAAAACCACGAGCCCTATAAGTAGCTTTCAGGCGGGATTCGAACCCGCGCCTCCGGGAATCCGGCCCGATGCTCTGACCAACTAAGCTTTCGGATGCGAGGGTTTCCTCACATTGATGAAGCAACGCTGGCCTACAGCGTAACAAGTGATAGCAAACATTCGACGAGTCGTGTAAGCCTTTCGGTAGCTTAGTTGGTCAGAGCATCGGGCCGGATTCCCGGAGGCGTGGGTTCGAATCCCGCTTGAAAGCTACTTATAGGGCTCGTGGTTTTTTACTATCACATTTTTCCTATATTTATTATGTATCATTTTTAGTTATAAACAATACTTAATAGGTGGTCAATGTATTATTTTTATCTACACTCATGTTATAATATTCGTATTATAACTCATACCGGAACATATATTGACACATTATATACCATAGATACCTCTAAAGAAATTAAAAAATTCAACCTGTATTGTAATGACTGTTATGACACCACTGTCATTATTTAAAGCACACTTTTTTTATTTACATTTCCTATGGTCATCATAGTTTACCGGCCTGTGGTCAAGCCCTTTCTCAGGCAAGAAATATAAAATAGGTTTTATGAGCCAGACCGGAAATGATTGTTTCCTTACATATATTTTATTATTACTTAGTGGTATTTTTGTATAAGTAATCTTTGTATTTTTTTTTAATATTATAAGTTTAGATAAAGTAGTGTATTACGGACCGCACATTTAACTGGGTATTACAAATCTTGTGGGATGGTATAAAAAACCTTGCCAAAGTTTGTTTATTTAACTCCCACATATTTTAATACCCCTCATTATGTGACCGCCACATAAATTACTTCTATGTATGCTAATTTTAAGGGTTTTGAGATTATAATTGCAGTAATAGTCATGACATAACTGATAAAGAAAATATTACTAGAATTTGAATACATTTTGCATAGTTACACAATTAGTTTGAAGTTTTTTGAAGTTTTATATTTTATAAGAGTAAGTATAGTTACACAAAATAATATAAATATTGACCCATTTAAAGAGCTTAGTTGCTATTCTAGATACATTAACCATCTATAGAATAGCGTTGTGAATGCATAAAAATAATTTAAAACCTCAGTGTGAAATAGTTCCATTAACATTCCAATAGGAAATAAAAATAAGTATGAATAAATCCCAGTTTGTACTTCTGATGTTAAGCTGTGGTTAAGCTATCACGCTTGCTTGATAAAAGTGCATTAAATTCAAGAAAAGTTTACAAAAAAGAACTTAGAAGTTAAAAACACATTTAGATTGTAATATGGTTAACTTTGTGATCATGTTTCCTATTCAGTCAGATTTAGCAGAATGTGAATTTAGTCAAGTGACTAAACGTGAATGAATGGCGTTACTACTTTACTTTCTGATAAGATGATATTCAAATGAACTAGGTAGGTAGGTAGGAAAATATTATAGGTGAAACACAGGTAGAAGTAAGTTATAAAACCCTATTTACATTGAAAAACTTACCGGCTCCAATCGTACGAACAGTTAAATAATCCACGAAGCACAGTTTGGATTTGTTTTAATCAATACGCATGATATTTTTCACAAAACACTTCACATTCACGAGGTAGTACAAATCAGTACAAATTACGGAAGCCGATGAGTCGTCGCGCCACGAAATATTTGTTGTGTTGACTTGACAGCGCAGAATGAAAGACACGTTCGGAAATTCTTTGTTCTGTGTCGCCCCACCACGTGATGGAGGTGACATTTATGAATGCTCTATCGCTATTGGCTGGTTACTGAAACGTGGAAGTATAGTGTTGTGTTGTGTGTAGGATAGTATTTGAACTATGTATATGAATTGAATAAAAATATGAATGACTAGAATAAATTTTGAAATAAAAACTTGTTTATTTTTTATTAGAATAGAATACATATTGTGTGTGATTGTAACGAAATTGTAATTTTAATGTTAATGAATGATTGCATGCGATTAAAAGACATCAATTTGGCATGTTTATTAATAACACTACTAATTTAACACAACATTAAATTTATTTTAATTAATTTAGTTTACTTATTTAATAAATACATAAATAATCTGGTGACCTCGATTCAAGAACTTCTTTAATAGCATGGAACCCTATTTTTCATCTAGCCATTTATCTAAACCAGTCATAACCAGTGTTGACATTAATCGATTATGTACTTTTTCAAACGATTAGTTAGTATTGAAAAAAGAAAATGAAGTATTTTAGAAAAAATAAAAATAAAAAAACCATTTTTGGATAGTAAAAATTGCACTGTGAATGCAAAAATTAAAAATTTAAATAACGATTAGTTACCACTATTTAAAATATTAATCGTATTTTCAATCGTTAATCGTAATCGTGACTGAATTATCGTAACCGATTGATGCACATTTTATAAGATGCAAAAATATAATAATAATATAAGTCAAAAATTTTTGGACTTCCCATACTAAATTGATCACGTGATCGCTCCGACTTGTATGAAGAGTCAAAAAATTAAGTCATATTTCGACCTATGTTTCTAGGAGAAAGTTGTTCACTTACCGATTCTGAGTTGATATTAAAAATTTGTGCACTGATAAAAAAAATATCCTGTGTTCCGATATTCCTAGGGGCTAATTAGTTACTAGTCAATATTAATCTTAGTCGTGATTTACGATTACGATTGATAATCGTAATCATCGAAAATATGATTACAACTAAATAGTTTTAATCGTTAATCAGATTAACATTTTGCCAAAACGGCTCTAAACCAACTGTTATTTGCTAGTAGAGTAGAGTGAGATAGAGTTCAGCACGTGTCGTCGCCGTTTTCACCGCGTACTGTCCCACACCTTCACTCTCTTTTTCGCGCTAGCAAGAGAATCAGAAAATTAACTTAATCACCAATTAATCACACTTAGTTTCAGTCTGTTATTCTAGCAAATTCATTCCCACTACCCACTTGGTTTATGGGTAGGTAAACGATTAATGGGCTGGTTTGCCACACACACACACACAAAATTGTTAATATTGTATCCCAGTCTCCATAAACCTCTTGCACCCTACGACTGAATAATGAGTAGGTAATAAATAACATAAACACAGTCATAATCACATAAATAGCCATGTTATTTGTACTATTTCTGACTATGGATAGTATCTTAACTTAGTTCTTATTCTTATCTCTATTTAAGTAATCGCAAAAAAATCATTTGACTATAATTTTATTCTGATTTCAATAATATGAAGGCATCCTATTGAATAAGATTTTCTTTTTGTTTAAACATTTTCAGTATCGATTATTACAAAGTCGATTTTCGTTCTGAAACAAAATACCCATTCACCAGCTAGACTTAGCGCGGGAATTTTTAAAAACGTTTGACGTGGTCGACGGACGTGGTATACTTTGTCTCCTTCATTAATTTTCACCGGAACAGAAAACGTTCCGGTGATAATCTTTGGAACTCAAACAGTTTTCATACGACAGTCTATTTTGACAGCTAATTTCGTATTTCAAGCAAATTTCAAGTGGCTTCTCTGTCACGGCTGTCACCGGAACAGACAGGCACAAAGAGCTTAGACTAAATTCTGAGGTAACTGGAGAGTGCAGTAGTAACACTTTTTTGTGGCACTGTGGCTGTCTTCCGTCTCACCTACACTTTGAAAAATCACGTATGGTCATATGAGACAACTGACAGCCACTACGTACTAAATGTCAAATTTGCGGGGTACACTTTTTTATTCAGGCTGAAAACTCCAGTTTCCTTGTACAAACTCCTTGGACAGGCATGTGGGACTATCATGAAGCTCGACTTAATACTCTCTGAGGTAACTTGAGTTCCCACCCTGAATAAAAAAGTGTACCCAGCAAATTTGACATGTAAGTATGTAGTGGCTGTCAGTTGTCTCATATGACCATACGTATTTTTTTAAAGTGTAGGTGAGACGGAAGACGGCCACTGTGTAATTTTTTGGTGACAAAAAAGTGTTAGTACTGCACTCTCTAGTTACCTCAGTGTTAAGTCGAGCTTCATGGGGACTATAGTATGCAGTGGCTGTCAGTTGTCTCTTACGATACGATACGACCATACTATGCGATTATTATAAGAATAGGATAGGGACGCCGCCATGTTGTGACGTCAAGCTGTCAAAGTGCTGTCAAACTAACTTCACTTCACTTCAGTATGGTGTGCAAAAAAGAAATTTAAATCGTGAATCAGGGGGCTGATCATGTCATAGCTTACGATAAATTAATAATGATGTTCGTGCAAATCAAAACATATGAATAATTTGCAGATAAATACAAATCATTATAACTTGATTTTTTCGAAAAGTATAGGACTCATGAAAGTATGCTTTTACGAAAATGATCAGGTAATTTGAATCTCAATCAAATTAAAATTTTGTGATATTTAACTGCTGAACCCATTTTTTCATACTTATTGTTCTGCGGGGTACTTTAATACTATGCTTCAATAACACAGAATAAATTGAATGTTGATTCTATTTACTGGTTTAATATTTAAATTAAACAGGAATTCAAGTTATGAAAATAATTTAATAATCAACTTTACAATAAAATTGGTAAATTGGGGGTCTAGTGAAAAATTGTATTGGTTTATCATGGTAAAAATATTGGCCAGCTAGATTATGCACGTTGATTGAAGTTAGATTCGGCAGAATCTAGCTGTTACCAGGGTGCGCCAGGTATTGGTATCACGGGGAGCGATTCAATCAAGCCACTCGGGGAGGCGCCTTTCGTGAATCCGCCAATTGTAAATCAAAACACATTATGCTTGCTAATGCTATTCCACCTCTTCTATTCCATTCATTTGAGAATCATCGTCCCGCTGGTCTGAACTGCTACTGCTACAAAGACATTGAAGACTTTTCCTTCTGACATTGCAAAGTAGTGTAGAAATATGCTCTAGTATTTTATCAAAGCTTTGAACAAATACTCAAATACCCGTGCTACACATGTGTCCAAACATTTATTCAAATGTTTGTGCTATGTCTGGCGCTGGCATAACGAGTAGGTGGATTAAAAAAATAAAAAAAAACTTCGTTTTGAAAGTGGCAATACTCAAACCACGTTCTGCCAAAATAAAAAAAAACTATTTTCATTTTGTTTTGTACTTTCTTGCGAACTGTACCTTTTCAGAGTGAAGTTTGTCAACAACCCGTCCTATTCTTATAATAATCGCATAGTACGTATTTTTTCAAAGTGTAGGTGAGACGGAAGACAGCCACAGTGTAATTTGTGGTCACAAAAAGTGTTAGTACTGCACTCTCCAGTTACCTCAGTATGTAGTCTAAACTTTTTGGTATTGATGGACACTATCATCCCCAAATATTTGTACCTACTAATAATTTAGAGGTGTATAAAATTTTATATGAGATTCAGAAAATTATTTATTTTTTGCATTTATAATATTGAAAATGAAGTGTTATTAGAAAAAATCGACCCGTGTCTAAACGAACTTCGTAGCTCAGTTAGAGCATTCGCCCGGACAGTGAAAGGTCGTGGGTTCGAATCCCATCGGAGCTAATTGTGATACGGGTCCATTTACCACAAAAGAACCTCAAAAAATAAAATTTCTCTCTTGAGAGAAATTTTATTTTATGAGATTTTTTTGTGACGGGTGGTTTTAAAATGTTAAGGTTTCTTTTTATTTCGTTCTTTTTAAGTTACACACAAAATTAAATAACCGCGTTGAAATCGCTTGATCCGTTTAGGCACTACCTACGAATATAAGTATAGACAGACAGACATTTTTTTTGTCGCCATTTTGTTTATTTTTTTATTGCACCTAAATTTGCCTGGGGTGCTTCACTCAACAATAACAGTACTACTGACTGTTGTTCGAAGCTAGGGTACCTATACATTATTTTTTTAGTCAAAGCACCACCTCTGTATCTTTTACTTACCGTTTCGGCAGGCAGTTGACCATCTCCATAAATGGCCTGATGGATTTTCATCAAACATGACTATAAGAACCACCTCAATTAATTAAGCTTTCAATTTAAAAAAAAACGAATTGAAATCGCTGTACCTACTACAGACAGACATACCTAGGCTTCTAACTTATATATAACACCCCTCTTTGAGCTGCGTCGGGGGTTAAAAAAGAAATAAAAAATTAAAAAGGTATATAAGTCATCTTAATAAATATTTATCCGTTACCTAGTTTCCGTAACACAGTTTCTTAATGATAACTACTTATGAGCTAGATAATTGGTGTGGTTGTAAGGAATTTATTTATTTATTCAATTTCTTAGCGACGAATATGATCGTTTTAAAAGACTGAGTTACAAGAATCTTAAGAAAAACTAGACGTCGTCGTAAGGAAAAAGTATATTTGTCATTATCCTTCGATGATCGAGGTCATTACGGATTAAAAGATGGTACCATTAGGCCGTTTGTCCACGACGTCCGTCTCGCCGGATCCGTCTAGCTCACAGAACCTAGCTAGACGGACCGAAGAAGCGGTTCATATTTATGTATTTGTATTAACCGTCTGTCCACAGTGTCCACTCGAGCCCCGGCATCCGAGTTCCGTCATCCGTTTTTTTGACGGGCTCCGGGAATTTGGCTAGATCGGATGTACCGCTACATCGGATCCGGATCCGAACGCGAATCCTAGAGATGGCCTAGAATTGAAACTTTACAATCGTCGTTTTAATTCGTCCCTAGCTTCTTGCTAGGTTCCAATATTTCCAATTATTCAGACAGTAGGTATGGAGAATTCTATTGTTCCTTTTTTCATCGGTAGAAGCAATCTAACTGTGGTGTCCCTATGGATATGCAATTAAACGGGGCGATACATCATTCTCATGTAACGTTCAGATTGATTTCGATAGAGAATAAGTGAGTGATCTTCTAACTTCTAAATTCGAATTAAGAATATATTTTTAATTAACTTAGGGCCTGTTTCATAGTGTAAGGGCCTGTTTCACAGTGTATAAGCACAAGTAAGTACTGACTGATTAGCTGTTAATTTATAGATAGGCCATACAAAACTGTCAAGTAAACTGGAAAGTATCTCCTAATCTGACATAGTGAAACTGGCACTTAACATTAGGTAGTTATATATTTTTGTTTTAAAGAGTTACTAAATAAAAAGTTTACCATTTTATTTTCTTAATTTTTGTAGCTCTTTGTTATTCCAAGGCATCGAGCCTTATTTGCATACCTAAGTTGCAAATGAAATATTTTGGTGTAGGTACACCTATGAAACATGCGCCAGTCAACCGAGAAAACAATTACAAACGACAAATACGATTGATAAAATGTCGTTAATGATATAGTTTTTGAAATATTTCACTTTGAATGTGTAAAATAAAATTTTACTTACATATTTTTTTTATCCACAACGGGGTAGCACTTAGCCTTCATCACACCAGCCCCTCTAGCATGACCAACAAAATTCGATATGATATAAAATTCATGCTAATTCTGTCTGTCATTTGGAAAATGAAAGTGACAGCACCAGTTTAGTACCAGTTTTAAACCAGGACTATTTTAGTCCACGTTTTGTAATAAGGGGGTTAGGGTTTTGACGTTTGAATGTCGATAAGTCGCTCTATCATGCGATACTATCACGTTTTGGGTGGTCATGCTAGGCTTACTGATGTTAAGTGGTGATAAGGCTAAAGGTGGAAGCGCACTACTCCCGGAATCCTCAATCACTGAGGAACTGGCTACTTATCTCTAACTGCCGGAACACAATAATGCTGAAAACATCATTGTTATGGCGTCAGACTTAGATAAGATGGTGGTAGCTAGCCAGACGGACTAAGAACAAGTCCTACCACCATCCAAACCGAATACAATCCCACTGGGAATCGAACCCGGGACATCTTGGTCTGAAATCGGTGGTGTGAACCACTAGACCACAGAGGCGGTTAAAACTGAAATATTTCAGAAGATATATCATTTACGAGATTTTGTCAATATTATTTGTCATTTGTAATTCTGTTCTCGGTTGACTGGCGCATGTTTCATAGGTGTACCTACACCAAATTTTATGTCATGCTTGCCAGTAGGTATGCCAGGCTCCATATAAAAAAGTTCGAAGTCTTTAGTGGTTTTTAGTGGTTGATTTCCCGAAAATTACTTGAAGTACCTACCTACTCATCACTACAAACAACTTTAACTATGGGAACAACTCTGAAATTGGGGATATCAACCACTAAATTTTCACGGTGTTATTACCTTTCGTAATAATTAAGTTAGGCTGTAATTATTTTATTGAATTTAGTTTGTAGTTTATTTAACTTTGGTTTGTCATATCATTCAGCCAAGTGCTCTTTTAATATAAATTTTATTCTACATTGTATAATGAAACAGTCGCTGGTGTGTCCTTATCAATAAATAAATAGAGTATGCTATGCTTGAAGTTCTTACTTCAAGTAGTACCTACGATCCTTCTTACATTAATTATTAGGTATAGGTAGACCTACACTTATTTCTTTTGTTTAAACAAAAGTCATTCTTTTTCTTTTGTTTCATAATGTTCCTAACATCTTTATGATTTGGTTTTAAAATTCAGTAAAATTCGTGTAATCTAACTACTTACATAGGTACTTACTTACTTAGATAAACATTATAAAGAGAAATATTTGATGATTGTTTCTTTGTATGTTTGTCAAAAACTTATTGAATCGATTTTAAAAAATCTTTCGCCATTAGATAGAGTTACATTGTTCCCGATTGACAGAGCTAAATTTTATCCAGATATTCCCACGGGAACGGGAATTGCGAGGGTAAAACCACGGGGAGCCACAGTATCGAATAAATGAGATCCAGAAATCAGAAAAATTTAAAAAATAGTTTCTTAGTCCAATCAGAAAAATGAAACAGAATTCTAATCCCGTAATTGACAACTTTACAGTTGAAGATAAAATTAAGGAGAGAGATAAAAATCCATTAAATAGAATAAATCGTGATAAATAATTCTCTATAATTTTTTCTTTATTCCTGCACCTTCTACACTTACAGATATGACGCTGTTGTATTGTAAGTTACCTAGTCATTTAAACGAAGAGTTTAAATAATCTTTGCATAAACGTACCAAATCGGAGAACGTTTAAGTTAGGAGATTAATAAAGAATCAAATAATTTTGATTGGGTGTTCTTGTATCGAGATCGAGATTAAATTTGTAGTCACCCATCCCGTGACCGAACATCCTCAAAGCTCAAAGATCGCAGGCTGACCCTAACCACTGCGCCACGCCATCGCGCCACGGGCGCAGCGCTCGAGTTTTTTGAATGTTTGCTGGTAATATTTTGTTAGGCGTAAGCCGTATAGATACTATATAGTAGCTATTGATACATTTCAGTCATATTACTATCGGCGCTGCCGCTGGTTCGGCACATAGTATAGAGACTGCCTGCGCCGACTACCTGCGCGTCCCGGTTCCGATAAGATCGGCGCCGGTAGCCAGCTTTATACGTGTAACGCTTTTAAGAAGGAGGATGTGGAACGGACCTAACGGACTAACATATTTACATCTCTATTATTATTCTCGACTCTCGACTGTTACCAAGTGTAGTTAATAAGTAGCACGTATTATCTTAAAATAGTTCGCTATTCCTACTCCAGACAAGAATAATAAAAGTCCGCTCCATTACAATGCTTTAGCGAAATCATTGAAACCACTTCAAAATTTACTTCCGGAGCGTGAAGCAGACCGTTGCGATGTAAACAAATCGGAAGAGCGTGACGTGACCGGCGCATGCGCATGGGCGGCATGGGGGCCGGGGGCGGGCGGGGCGCAAGCGCAGGGCGGGCGGCGCGCTGTCAGTCCGCGCGCGCCCTCGCCATGGCTCGGTGGCTGAAGGCCCTAGCGGCGCTGTTGCTGCTCACCGCGGCCGCCGCGCGTAAATCCGCCCCCGCCAAACACGAACCCCAGATCGAGGAGGTCACCGCGAAACAGTTGGAGCGCGTGCTGGAGGATAAGGACTTCGTCGCGGTGTACTGGTGTAAGTGCCGCACTCGCTCGCCGCCCGCCGACCGGCGCGCGTCTCGAGCCGCGCTGGCCGGCGGCCAGGCGACCGCCGCTGTCGAAACGTCTGCGACGGCGCCCGTCCAAATGGGTTACTCTCGAGTTAATGATCTTCGGTCGGGGCGTCGAGGAGACCCCTCGCCGGAGCCCGTCCGGTTGTGTTCATGATATTTTCGAAGCCGCCGGGCTCAACTTCGGGTTATGCAACGGGCCGCGGAGACAATAAAATTCGACCCGGTTGAACGGCGCGGTCGTCGACGTGGCCTAAAATGGCGCCGAGTCTCATTTTCCACTGTTCCGACGATGCCGGTGCTGGCTGCGCCAAGGTCGCGAGGCGCCTACGCTCCGAGCTCGGCTAAAACTAGTGTGGTGCTTGCCGCATGTGTTCGAATGGACTGTATTACGTGCTCTTGGCATCCCGACTATTTCTATTGTAGACGACTGTATCGATGTGGTCTGTTTGTTGACATGTTGCATTCCTGGCATGTCAGTTCAGGAAAGTGCATAAAGTGAGTGAGAGATGGAACGTCAATTAGTTACTAAAACTCATCTGACTGAAGTAACTAGCACGCCTAGCATTCGCCTAAACGATACAATGTAACAAATTGTAATGTAACGCATCTCTCACTCAGTTGATGCAGCGCAACGGTCGGTCTTTCTTTACAGTCCTAGACTAGAGACACAAAAAGTGCAATAAATCTCTGTCTAAGCCGGCACGTTACAAGATTATTTGGCTGACGCACTAGATTGTTCTGAGCTAACTATATACTAGTGTTGGAGTTTTCGTTTACTAAAATATCATTATTTTAGCCAAGGCTATCCCCGACGAATCATATAAAATATGCTTGGTGTCATAAATATAAAAATAAACAATAAACAAACAAACAAATCTAACTATAAATTAACTGAGATAGGATAATCCCATTAATATAAAAGCATAGCCTTTAAAGACTAGAAACATATGCCATGGTTTTCATAAACATCATTTAAATGATTTTAGAATAAAGTCTTAAATTTGAGTTCCAGAATGTAATACCTACCAAATACTCAAAAGCTAAGTTTGATACAGTTGCCATCATAAAGTGTTACAAAAATAGTACCTACAACCCAGTGTTTGTTAGAGAAAAGACATAATTACGAAAACTCTGGTATCACGGTTTCTCTTGGAGAACATCCAAATTCACGAATGTTATCATTAATTCCTGGATTAATGAAAATTAGGGCGGCTGGCTGAGAACAATAGTTAGTACAGTAATTTTACCCGTTGTTGGAACTTAGATGTGTTGTGAAACGATAAATAAACCGTTAAAATCATGGTATCAACATCGACACCATTGATGTTGTAAGAAACATTCTTTCATATAAATCTTACAAACAACAGATTTATCTGTTTGATAATTTTGTATTCGTGTCTTTCAATGAAACATTGGGCAATGAAAAATACCGATCAAACTAAATTGAATGTGGCTGAGATGATAATTCTGACATGGATGTGTGGAATAACGCGAATGGAGAAAATTAGGAATGAGTATGTGAGGGGAAGTTAAATAGTGGCACCAGTATCAGAAAAATGGAAAGGAAACCGTTTGGCATGGTATGGTCAATGTTATGAGAAGGGATGAAAACAATTGTTTCTCATACGAATAAGATTGGTGCAAACATTTTGAGTGTCTAAATAAAATGTTGAATACCTACATTTTCATTATATTTTCCTAACCTAACCTAACCATTCTGACATATCAAAACATACAAGTGTCTCAAGAACCAAACAATATTTTTCCATATCTTTCAACCAAACACCCAATGCTTTTAAAAGCAAATTCTGATATTTGACAATCGCCATCAGTTTAGTTTTTAAGATTTTTCTTTATTTTATCCTTTTAGATAATAGGATTCTACGGTTATGATTTTATAATGAGATCATCCATGTAATAAATTATGCCAGCGACCTTACCTTATGGCTTAAACTTAAACCTTATTTCAGCTGAGCAGTGTAACTTTTGGCATGTTTACTGTGCGTAAATAGTAAGAAAGAAAGTGGTATTGCAGAATAGAAGATTGCCGACCTGTGCTTCTTGTAAAAGTGATTTGATATAATATTTGTATTTTTATGGATTTTTACAACAAGATGTAGCAAAATTGTGTTCTGATAAATATTGCGAACACAATTTTGCTACATCTTGCTGTAAAAATCCATATAAATATAAATATTATATCAAATCACTTTTACAAGAAGCATAGGTCGAAATTGTGTTCTGATAAATATTGCGAACACAATTTTGCTACATCTTGCTGTAAAAATCCATAAAAATATAAATATTACATCAAATCACTTTTACAAGAAGCATAGGTCTCTCCGTACGGAACAGTTCTTCCGCGTTAGTGATTCCAGTCCATATCTGAATATTTCTGAGCCAAAACTCCTTCCGTTTACCAACTCGTCTTTTTCCTTCTATTTTGATGAGATTTTGCCCATAATAACCAGATGAAACAGTTAATATATTAGGCAGGTACTTATTATCATGTCGCAAAATATGATCTCGATACCAAACTTTTCTCTTATTGATGGCCTACAATGAGTCACACCAACACATCAAAATATGACTATAAAAATTACTGCATTTAATGCGCGTACTCGTGCAAGTACTAATAGTTTTTGTTTCATCGAAATCTGGCCAGGATTTCCAAAGATAAAGCGTTGTAAAGTTTCACCATCTTTTGAAAATTTGTTTTCCTTGCGCGCTATTGCGATGACGTCATGTCGCACTGACATCTCTGTTTGCGGCTGTTGCGGGTGATTTCCGTCTAACTGTACCTACATAGAGTTCGTCTGTGCGCAATTTTCGCGCAACTCGTGCGTTTTTGACGCTAGTTACAGTACATTTTCTTCGTTCTAAGGTTATGGTAAATGATTAGTATTCAATTTCGACCGCGCGCAGGCGCACTCTAAAACTGTCACCTACTGTCGATACCGAAAGACATTTATCCGACAAACTTATCTGACCCAGTGGTGGAGGCTCCACTAGCAGTATAAAATTATCGAAATGGCTGTCAGTTTTTAGGGTGCATATTTAACTACCAAGTCAGTTAAGGTTGTAATTACATTTTGTTTTGACGGTTGCTATATGTATTGACAGAATCCCGCCCGCCATTACGAAAGTTGATTTAATTTATTTTTCACGAAAATAAATCATTATTTGAAGGTGTTTTTTCACATGGGCTCAATACAAAATTCTTAAACATTTGATTGATCGACTATAAGAAAAATAAATAAATTTATTACGAAACCGTGAGAGCGCAACTATATAGCCAAAGGATTCTTTGTAGGTATACGGAAGTGCGACGTGACGTCACACGTTAATGCCATTGGTTCACCCAAATTTTCCTCGGAGGCCGTACTTTAACGTTTAATATCTCAGTCATTTTTGAAGATACGAAAAAAAAAAAACAGATTCTTTTTTCTCGAGTTACATATTTTTTAGATGTGCTGATAACAAAAACCATTGGTGTGACTCATTAGGCTACAAACCAATTCGTATAATATAGGTTTTATGTTTGGACGCTCACGCTCGTTAGAAAGGTAGGTAGTAACCTACTATTTACTTTTATAAATGAATCATGACGTGACCTTAAATAACGCATTGGCTAAAACAAGTCTCCTATGAAAAAGATAGTAAGTAGGTACACAAGTAATATATTAAAATAATTTCGTTGGATCAGATTTTGTTATCAACAAGTTTGAGAAAATGCCTACTAACTAGCTGTTTAGCTCAAAACTAATCTGGAGCTAATGTTTGTAAATTAATATAGAACATGTATTTCCGTGATGAAGGCAGATGTTGAACATAAAACGACACTTCAAACAGGTGATTTACTGTTTTTTGGTACAAACTTGCAGCTATATCTCTCAAAGAAACTAAGCACTGAATGCGGGTTAACTATTGGAGAAACTTTAATATCTCTCGATATTTATACAATAATACGTATGTACTTTATTATACCTCTTCTTCTTCAGCGCATATCCACCCACTACGCCCATACGCCTCTCCAATTTTTCTACAAGCAGTCCAGGGGGGCTACCGCGTAACTTTATGGGTATGAACTTCATACGTTTTTGGGAACTTTAAGTCAATTTTATAAAGAAAATAGCCGCTATCATTTCCTTGTTTTGTGATGTCGGGTATAACGATAACTAGCTAGCAACGTTCCACATAACAAAGCAGCAAAAATCTATCAGAATAAGCAATTCAAATGACAGTTGAAGCCCATACCCATATCCAGATTTCTTAGCCGGTAGCCCCCCAGGCCAGGGGCCGTACCGGCGAACGCTCCGATAATCGGAAATGCCGGGCTTCAAATTAAAACAGATAAATCGAGCCCCAATCAGCCATTTGCAAAATGGCAAACAACGATTCATGATGATGTCCCAGGAACATCGATATCTTCCAAATAACTTCGGCAAATAGTACAATTAGAAATTAGGTACTTCGTAATTTATGTTTTAAGTTGACGCCAGGCATCGTTCCGATTATCGGAAAGTTCGCCGGTAGGGCCCCTGTTCTCTGTTTGTCTAGGCCAGAGTGGTCCTGCGGCTGTTGATAATGTCGTCAGACCATCTGGCTGGTGGTCTGCCTACGTTTCTTTTAGTGCGAGGTCTTCAGATGAAAACGCACTTGCTTCACATGTCATCGCTTCGGCGACACACAGCCCAAAGCCCATTTTAGCTTTGCGACGCGGTACCCAATGTCTACTACCTTGTTCCGTTTCCAAATCACTTCGTTTCGGACATGTCTACCACCTTGGTCCGCTTCCGATTCACTTCGTTTCAGACCCGCGATATACCGTAGGGCAACCTTGAGCTTGTATATAATGGCTAGGGACATAAAATATATTATTATAGTCCATGAGCCAGCAACAGATTTTACTGACCAATTTCCTTTCATGCGATAACTCGTGAAATGCTTGAGAGAGTTATATTATATGAAGCATGGTGAACGTCAGCTGCCGCTCCGTGGATGGGTGCAGCGGAAGCCCCTCAATCACGTAAAAAAAATTTTTCCACAATTAGAAGATAAAAAAGTCAGCTGGCCGTACCGTGGTGGATTATACCACAAAAGAACGATTATACGTCAGCTGGCCATACCAAGATATAAAAAAAAATCGTTCAGTGATTTCCTCTCACTTGAAAATGTGTCAGATGATAGTTTTCATGCTATTTTGATTAAATAAAAACGTCAGCCGGCTCAATGTTGGTGGAAAGGTCGTCAGCTGATGCAGTGAAATAGGGAGCATGAAAGCCAGGGGTGAGCGCTGATCAAATCAAATCAAATCAAATCAAAATTTATTAACCATGAAACAGAGTTACACTAGGTAAGTCATAAATTACATGTACACATTTATTTAAACATTAGATTAATCAAATTTAAAATGTATAAACAAGAAAATTAGATAAAAATAAAATAAAAATTGAATTAAAATTAATTAAGAATTGATTAAAATTATTATTAAAAAATGATTAAAAATTTATGAATAGTAAGTTCGCTTATTTAAATACGTTCGCTGACGGGTTTTCCACCAACATAGAGCCAGCTGACGTTTTTAGGGTTCCGTAGTCAACAAGGAATCCTCATAGTTTCGCCATGTCCGCCTGTCCGTCTGTCTGTCCCCAGTCTACCTCATAGACTCTTAGTACTAGAAAGCTGTAATTTGGCATGAATATACATAATATTAATCACGACGACAAAATGGAGAAGTATAATTTTGAAAAGTTACCTCCCCTACACTTTAAGTGGGGATGTAATTTTTATTTTTTGTCTACCCCTATAGTGTGGGGTGTCGTTGGATAGCAATTTCAAAAATATTGCGGATTTGTGAAGAAAGTTTTCTGATTGAGGCATCCGTTTGTGAATTATTAAGCTTAAAAGTGCAAAATTTTGTTAGTGTCAAGTAATGCAACTCTCTCAAGCATTTCACGAGTTTTCGCTTGAGAGGAAATTACTGACAACATAATATACTATCTGGCTCATGGTCTAATACGACAAGATTATTCCAAAAAGACACGATTCCACAAACCAAGTAATGCAGCAAGCAGTGCGGCTACGTAGGGAGGACGGGTCATGTTTAACTTCTAATGCAGAATTCGTCAAACGCGGGGTGCCTGAGGGGTCTATACTCGGGCCTTAGCTTTTTATTATTTATGTTGCTGATTTACCATCTGTAATTAAACACTGTAAATATCACTGCTACGCTGACGATACATATCTAAAGCACCGCATAAAATAAAAGAAATAATTGAGGAGATCAACAATGATTTGGATGCTGTAGCCACCTGTCTGCTGATAATGGTTTAGTGCTCAACCCTAACAAGTCCAAGTTTATGGTACTCGGTACAAGTAACCAGATTGCAAAAATCTCAGACAGTCCTACTGGTGTAAAAGTGTGTGGCGAAATTGTAGAGCAAGTGAATAAATCTCGGAGTTATTTTGGACAGCCAATTGCGCTTTGAGTCACACATTTTGGGTCTTGTCAAGTCTTGTTTTTATCGCCTAAAAATTCTTTATAAGATACGTGGTCTTTTATCGGAAAAAGCTCGTGTTACCCTTTGTGAATCCCTTATAATGTCACGACTTAATCGTGATATTGTTTACGGGCCCCGCCTCTTGAGTAGGAGTAAGACGTTGGTACAGCGGAT
The DNA here is from genome assembly GCA_949710035.1 of Crambus lathoniellus. Taxonomy (NCBI): domain Eukaryota; kingdom Metazoa; phylum Arthropoda; class Insecta; order Lepidoptera; family Crambidae; genus Crambus; species Crambus lathoniellus. The sequence goes on along the minus strand of OX453305.1, from coordinate 9,155,825 downwards.
TCAGAATGCCTGTTGCCGTTTTTGTTTTGATATTCCGCCTCGTACTCATGTATCACCGTTTATCAACAAGGCCGCGATGCTAAATATGGAATCACGCAGGTACTTTCAATTAGCCGTTTTAATGTTTGATCTTATGAAGTCTAAGAATCCAAGTTACTTGTATGAAAAACTGCTATTTCCTACGGCACCTAATCGCGGGGGTGAATACAGGCAACCAAGACAGATAAAGCCGCCTTTGTCGTATCAAACTCATAAAACGCAGGCGTTCACCGGCAGTTTCCGTTATTTAGTTTCCGTTAGTTAAGAAAAAATACATCCCGAAATTTTTTTAAAAAGCATGTAAAATCAGCACTACTCGAAATGCAAAAATTGGGAATAAGCATGTGTGATAGCTTGATAACGGTTTCTGATTCTGATTCTGCCTCCTTTAACTAAATAAATAAAAAGTATCTTACATATACTTATTCTAATTCTTATTCTAATTCTAATGCTAATACTAATTAATGTAAATAATAATAATAACTAACAACAGTGAATGCTTTTATATTGATAATAATGATTATATAAAGTAACCAATAATAATAATAATTGTAATAATAATGAAATTTTTAATTAATGTTTTATATTTACATTTTTTTTTCTATTTTCTAATATTTACATACACGTCTGTGTCGTCACATGCGACCACGCGCTTACTGGGCAAAAACTGAAAATCAGTGCTTTGCTTTAACTCAAAGCAAAGGTATCACTGAGTTTTTGCCTTTTTCTGTCTCGATGCGGCACACAGTTCAGTTTTTTTTGTATGTTCCTCTATGAAGTCATTTTTCATCTGTGTGTTGTATGTGATGGAAATAAACAATTTATCTATCTATCTATCTAATGGTGCATCCACACCGCAGTTTCTCTTTGTCGAGTCATCTGTTCAAAGAAGTTAACGGGGAATTTCAGTTTTTTTTTATTGTTGTAGTAATTCATACTAAGCAAAGCGTTAAAAAATTAAGCAAATAAACTATAGTAACGTAAGCAAATATTCAACGATAAAGCATCAAACACTTAATGGTTCTTTAAGTTTTGAATAACGAAAACTAATTTCACTTATGTAAAATTAACGGTCACTGGCGCTTATTCTGTGCTGGCGCGGCGTCGTCGTACCTATGTGTAAAAGTAGATTTTTCACTGAAAGTTTATCCACAAAACAGCTCATCGACATACGCTTACAACGGAACTTGTCTTACGGACGCTTTATTATAGGTACCCATTATGCGTGTGAGATCCCCACTGCAGCTAACAAAAATTTTAAGCAACGCCCAATAAAAAACTGAAAAATAGTTAAAATTAAAATTAAAATAGTTAAAACTAAAAAGTAAAAATAGTTATTTGTTATACAAGAGAGCAAAGTCATTTCTAGCTGCGAGTGCTGAATTTAAATCACGAACTAGTGGAGTAGTCTAAAATTGATTCACGAGCGTAGCGAGTGATTCAACTATAGACTACTAAACATAGTGAGTGATTTAAAGGCACGAGACATCAGAAAAATTTGCTCTCGTGTTAAACATACAACTTTTCACCTTTACCAGCGAGAAAAGTGTTAAGTGCCCCGGTAACGATCAATCGCAATTGACAATGTTTACGTCATTGAAGGACCAAATGATAGTCTACAGAGGCAATTGAAGCCATTGTCATTCGAAACTACGTGATTGATGCGAATGATGATAAGCCCATTGAAAATCGCGAATGACGCTACCAATTGAACGTTTCGTTGTGCGATTGACAGATTTTTTCGGTCATTTCTTCGCTCGCTGGTCGAGAAACATGGCGCGAGCAATTGACGCATCGAATGAAGCTCCATCATTCGCACCTTCAATTGAAACGGTCAATCACGTAACGATTGACGAATGACGATTGATCGTTACCGGGGCACTTTTACAGGTGAGACAAACAACATTGAAGGCAACATTTGACAATATAGAGAAAACTAAATTACAAAATTAAAAATTAAAAGTAAAAAGGTTATTGCATTGCGTTCAGTAACTGCACTGCTTGTCATTTTTATGAAAACCAAACATGATAAAAGCGATATAATGTTTACTACATATTATATATGTCAAATATTGCGTCTTATAAAAAAGCAATAGTAGTACAATCGTATTTATCGAAATTGTTATTAGATTTTATAAATTTTTCTTATTTTATATTTATATCATGCATGCGACCTCATTTCGTCCATACTCGTTATTTCGAACATTTGGTATCCGTGTATTTCTTTTTTATCTATAGGTACTAATATTATAAAGATTTGATTGTTTGTTTGTTTGCATCGAATAGGCTCCGAAACTACTGGACCGATTTAGAAAATTCTTTCACCATTAGAAAGCTACATTCTTCCCGAGTGACATAGGCTATATTTTGTCCCGATATTCCCACGGGAACGGGTACCACGCGGGTGAAACCGCGAGGATCCTCTAGTGCTTTATAATTCATGTCCAACGAATAAAGCTATCTAACTTTTTGCACAGAGCCATTTCACAATTTTGAAATGTTGGCTCGAAGTGCGCTGGTGCGTGACTAATTTACTGATTTCGATGCGCGGTAATATTATTACTACTATTAATTTTAAAATTCTCATCCTTGTCACTCTATTTCTTTTTTCTTAATTATTTCAAAAGTTTGTGTAAGAAATTAAAAAAGCACTTTGCCTCACGCTCGTTTTTACGCGTCAAAAGCGCACTTTTCGTGCTGGAGAGGTGAAAAAATATTTCTCTCTCAGTCGGGTGACCCCAACATCCTACTAATATTTACCTATAAATGTGAAAGTTTAGATGTTTGGATGTTAGTAACACAATGACGCCAAAACGGCTGAACGGATTTGGCTGGGGACACAGATACTTTGTAGCTTGAAGAGGAACATAGGCTACTTTTTCTTCTTCTTTTTCTCCTCCTCTACAGCACCCCTCTTTTTGTGGTCCCCCGAACGAGTGAACTTTTCTTATTTTCTTTTTATAAAGATTTTTTGTCTAGGGTTTGGTTAGTTTTTTAGATTTTATTTTTATTTTATTCTTTTCAAATTACACACATACCTACTTACATATGCCTGTAACTAAATACTCATTATTCGTCTCAGACCCCTACTGCAGCTAACTAAAAGAGCTGAGGAACTTGAAAAGTCTCAACAGATCTTCACAAATTGTAGCTAAGAACTACATCGATCACGTCACGTCAGCTTTCAAAGAAAACAAACCAAATCAAAATCAGTTCATTCGTTCAGGAGCTACGATGCCACAGACTGATATACACTACACAGGCAGACACGTAACTCAAACTTAGAACGTTAGAACACCCCTCTTTTTGCAATCTCGGGTTAAAAAAGGTTGAATGTGGATGATGTCAGAGGAGAGGAAAGCCAAATAAAAGGTGGATGAATTGCTTGAAGAACTCGAAGTTGAAGAATGATAATTTGTAAGATGGTGACTGGAGAAGTATGACAGTATAGAGAGGAATGGAAGACAGAGACATTGGGTACTGTACTGACCCCAAATAAATGGGAAAAGGGCAGGAGAATGACAAATGATGATAAATAGAACTATTTTACTTTTTTGCATTCACGAAGCAGTTTTTATTTTTGAAAATGATGATTATTTATTACGCTCTCAAGGAAATCTGACCTGCTGGTGTGTGTGTACCCTTCACAGTCTTGGCTCTTTTCAGAAGTATTTTCTTTTAGCTTCATGTTTAACTTTCTGTCACGTACTCAATGTCACGTAGCTGTATATTATTGAACAAGTGACGCGATTGCCACGTGTTACTGACGAACTTGGTGATGTTGAAAATATGCCAGTAGGTAGCTAAAATATTAAGTCTTGTATGTAACGATTATTTTTACAGTGTTTCTATTGTGAGTAGTTATATACAAAAATATTTTGCTTTAATTATATCTTTACTAATGTTCTTGACCTAATAATAAAACAATGTCGCTTCCAGCCCTCTATTATTATAGTACGCTTTTATCTTTCAAAGGAAACGGAATTTAATGCGGTTTTTACCAACTTCAAAAAAAGGAGGAAGGCCGTTTTTACCTGACTGCGACAGAAGGAGGGTTATTTTTGTTTGATGTAGATACGTTTTTGTTTACCGATTTCTCTGACGTTCCGATTTTAATAGATGTTTTTTGTACACTTTCAATTTGGTCCCTTATTTAAGTTTCCTTATTTGAGATCCGATGACAATCTTCGGAGATATGGGGCCTGATGTCATGGAAGTCATGAGTTATTCGAAGAAAATATAATGTCATCCATGTAAACGTTAGCTTTTTGTTCGGGCTGAATAGTTTGTTCTTCAATATAGCGTCAATAAGGCCACACGCGGAAATTAGTCGTTAATATCATAGTATAATGAGTACCTATATGGGCTTCACTTCAAGCACCTCGATGTGCTGTGGGTTATGTGGGTGATGTGGGTTATCGCCGTTCGCAAGGGCTGCTCATAGGATAATTGAAAAATTACTAGGTATCTATTATACTAAGTACCTATTTACCAATTTTAATGATATTTTTTTAATTCGAAAAGTATACTCCTGTGGTGGTCTTATTATTACGAGTTACAGGATCTGATGGTGGAATCCAGGGGAACGAGGAAAGTTATGGATAGTTTACATGTTTTATATTTTATATTTTCTAAAACTATTTCAAGCATTTGCATCTGATAGTCATCAGCTCATGATGATAAGCTGGTGATGGAAGTTACAACTTCTCAATGTTAGGAAGATGGAGGATGCTTCTTTAATTATCGTTGATATGTAAAGATTTATAGTTGTAATCTTTCAGGTTATTTAGGTACCTAACCTGATATGGAAATTAAAACTCCTTAGGAGTTAAAGCATGTTTGGTTACCTACCACATGCACAAATATACCTTTAGTTGTATTCTTTTAAGTTACTTAGGTTAGATGATGGTGGAAGGTTAAACTGCATAACAGTTATAACAGAGATGGTGGTTCTTGTCCGAGTGATTGAGATACTTATGGGTTTTAGTCATTGCGCTACGCTTGCTCATTATACGGTTTCTTTTGGTAGAGTTCTTACACGTAAAAGGGAATAATATTTTCTCAAAAAAAAAACGCTGCAAACAAAAATTCACTTCCCAAAAACAAGTAAAAATTAAAAATAAATAGAATTTTCATTTCAAAGGACGAAGTATAGGAATTTTTCTTTATCAATTTGATAGAGTGATCCAAGAGGATGGTTTAGATGTGTATAAAATTAATGTATATTATGTGCTACATTACAAAATAAAACGCTGAATATGACTAAGTTCAGTAATTGTTTATCTATAAATCTAGTATTTGTAGTTGAGAATTATTGTTTTTTTTTGTAGTAGGGGAGCCCAAAATGTGATTTTGGGATTTAATCGAGCACGTCAGATTAATATAAAGGAAGATACTTTATAATAATATATTGATAAGTACCTCCAGCCAGTATGAGCCCTTAATATAGGGGGCACGCAAATCCCGTCAAATTAGTAAAAAAAATCGATCACCTAAAATAAGGGGGTTAATTACTAACTAAGAAATGTCAATTTTACTAATCTAACGATTTGAGCGTAACATGGCGTAACTTAAGGGGGTGGGACTGGGAGGGTAACAAAGTTGCATAAAAAACGATGTGGGGATTTACTCGAGCGCGTCAGATTTTTATAGGGGTTGTTCAGTGAACCCTACTGATGCTCCAATTTCTTAATCTGACGATTTGGAAGTGTCGCAAGCTCGCAGCGAAAAATTGAAAATGTAAATAAAATCGCCATCAGAACCAACAATAAATAACGGTTATCACACAACGAAAATACCAGCTGACAATTTTAAAAGAAATGATGATGCACCTGTGACTTCCACAACGGAGGCTGCTGATGTAGTGATGAATGAAGACATGGAAATACTGAAGCGCTAAAGATTAATACGCGAATTTTTTTTACAACTTTGAAAATCGGTAGAAACTTCCCCCACCACCGCTAAAAGTGGAAACATTATAGGACCATTATTAGTCTTCTACCAATTCTAATAGGTTTCCGCGACGCTCGCTCGAGTAAATCCACATTAAGCATCATGGGCTCCCCTACATCTTTTCAGCCTATATTTGAGTAGAGTCACTGGAAGCATTGCAGTGATATTTGCATGACGTGGCGCAAATATCATAAAAAAGGTAAATATGAGTTTAACTCAGTTTTTTTTAAGTTAAGTTTTTTTTAAACTTAAACATTTACACCGCGTTAACCAGAACAACGCGCGGCAACAACAACAACAAGCGGAAGTTAATGAAGGCAACTGAAAATTATACTTCAGGTGCAACTTCGTTCGAAATGTAATTAAAAAGCCACAAAACACAACGAGAGAGCATAATGTTTATGCTTTTTATAATTAATTATCTCCTCTAATTAACATTTAAAACATTTAAAATCTAAAGCTTCTGTTTTTCCAAATCATAAAACGTAGAATAACAGCATATCGAAGCGTAACGTATGTTAGACTGTGAAACTATAAGTTGCCTGCCTCGTAAAACGAGTGAATGTTTCACTACTCGCCCAGTACATTCGCTAATTTTACGAGTTTGTTTCAAAACAACGAAATAAACTCTTTCTAATAACCCACAAGCTGTATATTCTGTTGAGAACATAGGTAATATATTTAACCAACTTTTCTAAACAAAGTTCTGTTTTAAGCTTTTTTAGCGTTTTTAGCGCAATTTCTCTTCTGCAGAACCAATTTAAAATAACATAAAGGCGTACTTACATACAAGATGCAAAAGTTACTGTGTTTGTCTGTTTCGTTAAAACTGATATGATTACGTGGTCTAACGTAGGTTCAGTCAGGAACCATTTCTCATTTCTTGTTTGTATTGTGGCTGGCGTCTCCCGTTTACGTGCAGACTCTATCCTTATTTGATTTATACATTGTACTACCCAGTTCATTACGTATCCAGACAGAGACAGGGTCCGCGTGTAAATGGCGAAGCGCTAGCCTAATGAAGAAGGAAGTGGTAAGGCGTGTGGGTCCCTATTACTGTAGGTAAAGCCGACAAGCACGCGTAGCATGATAAACCCGAGAAGAGATTTGTCTACCTCGAAAGTCTATATTGAACAGCTGAGCAATAGGTTTGTCTAAGATGCAATGTCATTTGTGACGTTTCGATAGAGACAAAACCTTTCTCGAGTTCATCATGCTACTACCCACAAGAAATTTGTATGTCTACAGTTCCATGGCTCCCCATGCAGGAAAGTGCTTTATCAGTGTCGTAGACAATTCCCATACATTTAAAATTTCGCTAAAGCTCAGATCTGAATGACATTTCAATACCGTCATATCACTTCGAATTTTCAAAGGAAATTAGACCTTACAGCATAGGTAGGTTAGGTACTAAAGGTGATAAAGCAATTTCTTGGTCGAGTTTACCTACGTTGGTACTTTGGTACCAAAAATTCATGAATAGGAAGACACGTTGAAAATGTTAAATTACAATAAGTAATATCAATATTTCTCAACTTTTTCACAAAAACTTTTTCCAGTTTTCACCATCTAACTACTGCAAAGTCAATCTATTTATGTCTGACGCCACTGTGGTCACTGGTCATAATATGATAACTCCAATATCGGAGATGTTCAGTTGGTTCAGTATGAGCGTTTGAAGTTTCAAAAAATAATTACTAATCAGGTTGATACTGATTTCTTTTTACATTTTATTTAAGTTGATCAAATTTAAATACTAAACAATTAAAGGAGTTATCACTTTAATAACAATAATACTGCCAAATAACATTAAAATAAATTTTAATTCTGAAATGAATTTACCAAAGATGAAGAAGATGAATTTAGAAAGATAGGCACATACAATCACTCACTCTTAAGGCGATACTCGGAAAAATTATGCTAAAGCGAGATAGCAATGACAAAACGAAGCGCGCGGGAGCGAGACCGATTTTGCCAATTACGCAAAAAAACACAAAATCACTTCGTATTAAAAAACTATAGTGTTTTTAAAAAAATGCGTCTATACGATCCTAAATATTAATGGTGTCCACTAATTAAACCAATTTTCAATAGTATATGTAACCCCTTTTAAGAATAATCTTGATATTTCGTATTTTTTTTAGGTATTTTCGAAAAGAAAAAGTGTCAAGCCAAAATCATTAAATCGTGTTTCTGAAACTATACGATTCTAGATAAAGGTATGAAGAAATATATATCCTATTACCAGATTTATAACAGCTCTAACCGTCCTATAGTTTTATATCAAAGAGTCCATACTTTTTCCGAGTAGCGCCTTAAGTAGAATTATAATCATCGCCACTATTGCTGACTGCTGTGGCTAATCTTTTATCATGTCGTTGCCCTTAAGAACAGTTGAGCACCGATGTGGATGATCTATACAACATGGTGTAGATACTGCCCGTACGGTAGGGTCCAGGGCCATTGACTGGAACAAAGACTCCAAAGTGTTCGCAAGAGAGCTGTCTATTGGGCAAATTCAATAGGGTATTTTACTGTTGTTGAAATGTAGATATTTAATGATGACGTTAAAAAATATTGCAATTAAGAATACCAAATGTGAAAAAATAACTTGAATCTGTTATATAATAAAAGAATTATAGTCTGTTTGATTTTGACTATAGCTGTCTCTAAAACGAAATCTTCTATGGCGTGACTATGACGCTACCTACTAACCCACTGACGTCACTAAGATAGCGTCCTGTCCTTGTCTAATTATAAAGTTTAAAGTCCTATATCTTTGAAAATATTCAAGATAATTCAAAATGAAAACTTGTTTTGTGTAGCTAATATTTCGAAAAACATTTTAAAGAAATAAAAAAAAAACAGTAAAATACCGTATTGAGGAGGCTGAAAACTGAAGACGGTTTTGGAATTATCATTATTTGACCAGTGGCCACTGCGCCATAACAACGATGTTTTCAGACTTTCAGCATTGTTATGTTCCGGCAGTTAGAGATAAGATCTACAGCAATTAAGGACTTCGAGAGTAGTGCGCTTCCACCTTCAGTCTTATCATCACTTACGTCACGTCAGGTGTGATAAAAGGCTAAGAGCTCCACGTTGTGGATAACAAAAAAATATATTTCTATTTTCTACAAAGTTAAAAAATACAATCAGAATACAATACAGTTACCTAACTAAGTAAAAACCATCGCGTTGCTACTTTCGAACACAGAAATTTTGCAAACCGATTCTAAGTAAGTAGTTGAAACTGATTTATTACGTGTATTTATAATAAAACAGTCTACTTTTTCAGTCGAGTGGATCCAAAAATAGACAGGATACTATTTTAAAGCGGCTATGCTAACTATGTATGAATGATTTAAGCTTCTGCTTTCACAATTTTTTATTTCTAAAAGCAACGGTCGTTTACCGCTATGGTTGGTGTTGGTGGTAGGACTTATTCAAAGTTGGTCTGGCTTGCTACTAGGTACTATCATAATTAAGTTTAACGAACAACGATGTTTTGACTTAGTTAAGGCGATACTCGGAAAAAATGTGCTGAAGCGAGATAGCAATGAGAAAACGACGCGCGCGGGAGCGAGACCGATTTGTCGAGGCAAAATCATAAAATCGTGTTTTTTGAAACTATACCTACGAATCTAGATAAAGGTATGAAGAAATATATATCTTATTACCAGATTTGTAACAACTGTAACCGTCCTATAGTTTTAAATCAAAAAGTCCATATTTTTTCGAGTAGCGCCTTAAGAGATAAAATAGCCAGTTCCTTAGTGATTGAGAAACCCGGGCGGGAGAAGTGCGCTTCCACCTTCAGCCTTATCATCACTAACGTCAGGTGTGAGGAAGGCTAAGTGCTGCGTTGTGGATTATATTTTGTCTGCCGCCGTACTCTTCCAATTTGCATTGGCTTTAGATTGAATTAATGTCAAACTTCAAAAGTAAGGTCATTATTTATATTGCAAGGCGACAAATACTTTTACTATGACAAAGTTCACTGATTCTGTTTGAAATTTAAATTTAATAATTGGAGATTGGAATTTGTTACAATATCGTAGACTTAATAGGTAATCACGACATAGTATAAAACAAAGTCGCTTTCTCTGTCCCTATGTCCCTTTGTATGCTTAAATCTTTGAAACTACGCAACGGATTTTGATGCGTTTTTTTTTAATAGATAGAGTGATTCAAGAGGAAGGTTTATATGTACTTTTTATCCCGATATTCCCACGGGAACGGGAACCACGCGGGTGAAACCGCGGGCGGCCGCTAGTTAGATATAATGCTGAACTGCAAATCCGGTATGGACGCAGTTGGTAGCTTCATAATATAGGGTGATAATTTGGTCAGTTGCAAAGCCCAAAACCACAGCTTGTACTCATAATATTACGGGCTTACAACTTGCAACTTACAACTTACAACTTGCAACTTACAACTTACAACTTGCAACTTACAACTTACAACTTGCAACTTACAACTTACGGGCTTGCAACTGACCAAACTAACACCCTGTATAATGATATTCTTTATATTTTGGACACAAGACTGTTAATATAGTAACATCAATAAAATATTAGTAGATAGGAAAATCGCTGAAACGCTAAATAATTACTAGTATTTTTAACCGACTTCTAAATCAAAAAGGAGGAGGTTCTCTATTCGTCTGTATGTAAAGTCCATTTGCTTAGATAGTGTCGCTCTGCCACAATGCCGTGCACCGTGTACCGACACTATCTAACCGAACGGACTATATGTTTTTTTTTTTTTGTGTATGTCCACCGATTACTCGAAGACGGCTGAACCGATTGAAATGGTTCAAACGTTATTACATCAGGTTGGTTTCCAAGTTGGTCCCATTTTTTGAAATTTTGAAATCGGTTCAGTAGTTTTCAGGAAATCTTGAAAATACTGTCGTTTTCGTTACCACTTTATGTGAATTTAATACGTATCTTTAGGCATAACTCCTTTGTTTATAAACCGATTTAGATGATTCTTGTTTTGTTAAAAAGAGGATACCTCAAGGTATTTTAACCGACTTCGAAAAAGGAGGTTTTCAGTTTGATCACATACCTATTTATCAGAAAACACGTAAATTGCCTGCACGATGCACTAAAAAGAGAGGGCGGGTTTTAACAAAAACAACAAAAAATTGTAAATGTTTCACGCCCGACTTCAAAGTACTTACGTTATTTATTTGGTGAGGAATTATTTCTTACTTTTTTGATGTGGTTTTTTTGAAGGCGGTTTTATTTTTTTATAAAAATAATTTTTATTACTTTTAGATAAGTAGGTATATCGCTGAAACGCTAAATAATGACTAATATTTTTTACTTTTAAGCGAAGAACTAAGCTAAGGTTAAGTACCAATAAACTAATCATCTCCTTATCATCAGTAACTTGAAGGTTCAATCTATGATGTGCCAGCCAAACTTGAAAAAATTGGTGCTGCGGTTTAGCGTGCAAATATTGTAACAGACAGACTTACATTCACATTCATGATAATTCATAGCATTATATCAACCATAAAATATAATATATCAATTACTCCGAAGGCTCCGCGACCCAAAGTGCCTGACCAGTGTATCTTGGCCACCAAGACGACAGAGCAGCAATTTGTGTACAGCCCCCCTAGACAAGTGGCTTTCTATTATCGAAGTCGCCAGTCGAATAGAAAGAAAATGTATTGGATTGACATTAGTGATCGAAATCTCACGTGACCGTTAATGTCAATCCCATACATTTTCTTTCTATTCGATTGGCGAATTCGATAGTAGAATAATATAATATAATAATAGTAGAAAGGGGGGCAGTTCAGTATTTTTCATTATAACCAGAATTGGGAGTTTAAAATACCTCCTTTTCTTTTCCAGACGCGAGAAGTTGTGTCACATGTGATAAAGTGTTAGAGGAGTTGGAGAAGATCGACGACGACACCGACACGTTTGGCGTCGACTTCGTCAAGATCAACGACAAGCGGCTCGCGAAGCAGTATGGCATCACGAAGTTCCCCGCCCTCACGTACTTCCGTGAGAAGGAGCCGATCATTTACGACGGTAGGTACCTACTCATCATTCTCTTGCCTGTGGGGTTACTCTTGAACGAAATTACTACATATGTGATGGTGTCTAATATCCATACTAATATTATAAATGTGAAAGTGTGTTTGTTTGTTTGTCCGTCTTCCACGTCAAAACGGAGCAACGGATCAACTCGATTTTTGGTATGGGGATAGTTTGGGAGCTGGAGAGTAACATAGGCTACTTTTTATTCTGGAAAATTATAAATTAAAAATGATTATTTTATATAGAAAATCGATAAACTGTCGTACTATACAAAACTGTCATTCTTCCATAGCCGCTTCCAAAGAGGTATGTCAAAGAGTATTGTAATCACTGACGTTTCGTTTTAGCCGCTTTGGATTACCTACTGTAAAACAGTGTAAGTATAAAACTTCTTCGCGATTATTTATTTTCATCTGTCTATCTATAATAGATGTTGGTGATAGGAAGTTTACCTGGTCCACTATAATTAATATGGCATAACAACGTTTGCCGGGTCAGCTTGTTTCAAATAATTTACGAAAGTATATTACCTATTTAATCTAGCTATTGAGATGACATAAAGGCTGACCATAATTTGTTGCTGTCTGAATAGCTGCGCGCTCTGCTTGCAAAGAACACCTACAGCCTCAGTACGAGGAATAAGTATTTATATCCATTTTCATGACAAGCTTTTTTGCTGACTGTACTTAAATATTGTATTGTCATCTAAACCAAACCTGTATACAAAATTTCAGCTCCATCGGACACTGGGCAGTGGGTCGAATTTAGCTTCCAATATTTGTCCCTCACTAACTAACTAACATGGCAAGTTAATGAAAAGCTTGTAAAAATAGCAAGAAAGTCGTAATTAGACATTTTTTACTGCTATTTCATATAAAGGCATTGTTTAGTTCTACTTTAGGTATTTGAAATTCTTTGATTTTGTTCTTATAAAAGAGATCGCGATATTCATGATAAACCACGCAATGCAACGATTTGCTTAGTTGGAAATTTACAAAGGGAGATTTATATTGAATCGTGAATTTTCGTTTGATTATCAACATTTCAGTTCCTGTTTATTCTTTTGGACGTTTGCTTTGGCGTTGAGTCCAAGTCTAGAAAATGATAAAGTACTGCAATTATGCTTTTCATATAACATATCTAAAATTGTTTTTCATCTTCTATTACAGGAGATCTCATGGACGAAGAAAACGTCCTGGATTTCTTGACGAGCTTAGAAGCAATGGACCTTCCTGACCGGATAGAAGAAGTCAACCAAAAAATCTTGGGTAAAATTATTGAAGACACCGACTACGTAGCTGTCCTTTTCTGTAAGTATACTTACTCAAGTTGCCAAGTATTATGAAAATCTTTATATTTATCGACCTTTGTGGTAAAATAAGTTTCTTTTAGATTTTACTCTTTCAACTAACAAATCTCTCGATGATATCTGTAAATTCTATTGATGTAGAACTTTCAATTAGAAATTTCTTTACTGTCGCCTTTCTCAACCATCATATTTGATAAAGGAATTTAGATTAGAGCGGGTGCTTTTGTACATTGTGCCGTTTGTTTGACTGTGTTTTTGACGTAGGTCCTGATCACAAAAGTTGCGGTCCCTCAAACAGTAAGTAAAATTCCAATGGCGGCATGAAAATCCTAAGTAAATGTTAGCTTGGCTGGATTTCTTCTCGCTTCGTAGAATATTATTTGTATTATTTTATGTTCCAGAAGCGCTGCACGCTTTTATTGTATCTGGATCGGAACTGTCGAATCTATTTATTGGAATAGAAGTTAAATCATAAATAGAGTCATATTAAATGTCAATCCCCCTAGTTCCCGAACGAACAATTAATGACGAATAAAGCTAATTAAATATTTGGCGCGGACACAAGATATCGATGTAGTAATATGAGTCATTGAACGTTTTGAATCGTCCACATTGCGAGGAACAAACTTGCTATCAAATTAGTAGGTAGCACATTCACTCGACAAATCTATGTTTGTCCGTTTGGTCAATTTATAAATATAAATTTTGCTTCAATGTTGAGTCTTCGGCTAGTAATAAAATATCGGCTGAAATGCTTACTGTCTGCCTGATGTAAGGGAAAGCTAGAATCAAAAACGCTTTTGCATTATCGGGCCGTGAGGCTATCTATTTCGGGCGGGCTATTTGCGTCCCGCCAGCAGGCTCGGATTGACGGCCCGACCTGTCACGCCGTCGACGACGTCAACCATACATTTTCTCTCCTTAACGACTGTAAAGAACTACATAATCATAATAATTAGCGACTTTCAAACAATAGAATTAAACAAGGGAGTGCACATATTTTCGTTATCCAATTATGTCACCCACGAGATGACCTTGACCTAAATAACTGGTAGAAGACTGTCTATTAACGCATCAGCATGTTGTCAGAAGAAAGTTAAAAGACAGTCCTCATTTTATCCAGGCGTTTCTCATTAGCATTGGTGTTAAAATGAACGACCGTGTTTAAATCAAAAAGAGGTATATTATTTAGAATAGATGTGATAACTTTCGTGAACCCTGTTATATGTTTATTAGATGTTTTATTGTTGTTCTCACGACCACCACCACCATAGATTATTATTATCTATTACCTACGCAATATATTAAATATAGTTTCTGCTCTACTTTAATGTTGGAGCGCCTAAGACCAAGCATCTTTACTTTTAATAACACTACACAATCTTGCACGAACAAGCTTTAATATACATAAAATACGCTTTAACACACCTAAACACCTATATGCACAAGATAATAGAGTTACTTTAAATATTGCATTTAACACCACAGCTTCAGCACCTCACTTGGCATGGAGCAGCGAAGGAATCGGAAAAGAAACATTTTAGTAGCTTTTCGTGAAATGCAGCAAAATTTTTACGGCATTTCAGATAAGCCAGAGTGCAGGAAATGCGCTAAAGCGTTGCAAGAATTGGAAAACATCGACGATGAAGCGGATCAGCTTGGCATCGGCTTCGTGAAGATCCATGACGAAGAACTAGCTGAAGAGTATAATCTTGGAGAACTGCCAAGACTGGTGTACTATAGGCATCAAATACCTATCATCTATGAAGGTTTGTGAGTCATTTTTGCGTTCACTGACGTTTGTATTACGAAACTTTACAGAAAATTTAAGGATTTTAAAGTGAATTGCGTCACCACACAATGTGGAGAGAACACATTTGTGATTTATAAAGCAATGTTGTTAAGTTTGTCCCTTTTTAAATACTTGTTGGACTAAGCTCTTTGTAACGTATAGTTAAAGTAAATTCCGGATAGGTCTGAATGTAATGAAAGGAGATTTTTCAGTTTTGTATGGAGCCTCGGCTAGGACTTTGTACACTATACCATAGGCAAGCAAAAGATAAATATAATAACTGAAAACTAATTATATCGCAATAAGCTAACGCGTTTGATGGTACAAAAGCATTATCTAGTCTTAATAATTATGGAACTTCGATTCAATATGGCGGTAAAATGTCACACTAACATTAAAAAAAAGATTGACATTGACAGATTATCATCAGTCGTCAATGTCATCGTTTTTTCGTACAGAAACATCAAAGTTTTCGAACATGATTTAAATATGGTTGCCAGTGTGACCATGGATAGCAAAGAATTTTTATTTTAAAGTTTATTTTTGTACCATTTATCCAAAAAGACAATGAGAATTTTAATATTTTATTTGACTTTACTATATTTTTTACCATTATTACGAATAGTGTACAAAGTCTTAGCCGAAAATGAAAACTGTCCTTTGTAAACAGGATCAATAAATTACAGAAGTTAATTGTAAATTAAAATTTTCTGTATTCCAGGGGAGCTGAGCAAAGAGGAAGATGTGTTGGAGTGGCTGATTGCCAACAAGTCGACTGGTGACGAGGAAGACGTCATCGAGGACGTCACTGCCAAGACGCTTAACACTCTTATAGGGAACGTTGATAACCTTGTTGTTTTGTTCTGTAAGTATTTTTTCTAAAACGACAATTTGTGTTTATTGGTGGCTTTCAAAAGAATTTAAAGCATCAAAACAGAAGAATCATTTTTTTATTTCCAAAACGAAATATGCAATGTCAATATTGGGAGCATATTGTCTTCTAGGTATTAATGATTTGTAGTTTACTGTTATTACTGTACCTACACTTAAATCTAAATCCCTAAATTATACCTCTTCAGTTTCAAAAATATAAGATTTGTTTTTTCTGGCTAGATATAAAGTCACGAGTAACATTTCTTTTCGTAGTGCTTTTACGAGTACTATCATTGTGTTTTGTATTTGTTTAATTGAATGACTGAAATGTCAAAATATCGTATTATCTGTACTTCCAGATGATCATGGTGACGACGATTCGATGACTGTTCTCGCGGAACTAGAGAAAATAGACGATGACTGTGACCGTCACGGTATACAGTTTGTTAAAATCGACGACACCAAAGCTGCTGATGCATTCGGCATCGACAGTGTTCCTGCCATCGTCTATTTCGAAAAGCAGATTCCTAACGTTTATGATGGTAATTATGATTAAAGTCTCTTTACTAAATTTGAATAGAGGTCAGAGTGGTTTTAGTTTCTATAGGTAGTTATATTTACTAATCACGTTTTAAGGTGATCTCGAAAATGAGGATGAAATCTTGGAATGGCTAGTAGACCAACTAGAAAAGGACGAGATAGAAGACGTAACCGATGAGATGTTGGATCGCTTGGTCAAGGATGGAAAAACAATTGCCGTCCTATTTTGTAAGTATAATTTCAATTATGTATATGTATTGTATTGTTAAATGTTAAATCAAAACATTGTTAATAATAATTATGTGTATAATTGTTTAAGATGACAATAACGACCGCAAATCACAGAAAGTATTGAACGAGCTTGAAAACATCGATGACGAATGTGATCAACTTGGCATTGCATTTGTAAAAATTGACAACGATGATGAAGCTAAAGAGTATGGTATCGAGAAATTGCCGACTTTGTTGTACTTCGAAAAGGGTATTCCGACTTATTATGATGGTAACCTGGAAGAGGAAGAAAAAGTTCTTCAATGGCTTAAATATCAAACAGAAAGCGATGAAATAGAAGATATCACAGATGAAATGCTTGACTTGATTATCGAAAAAATGCAATACGTCGCAGTACTATTCTGTAAGTATTTTTTTTTATTGTTACCCATGGCCTTGACATTAGTCGAGCTTTTGAGCTTGTGCCAAGTACAAAATTACTATAGCGTTTCAAACTGTTGGGTAATATTTTAAAAAACTTGAATTAGTTTTAACTGCCCTGTCAAGAACTGGCATATAAATGAAGTACAGTTTATCAAATTTATTTCAGACGACAAGGACCAGAAGAAAAGCCAGAAAATTTTGGTTGAGTTGGAAAACATCGATGATGAATGTGACCAAAACGACATAGCCTTCGTCAAAATTGATGATGACAAAGAAGCTAAAGAATACGGCATTGAAACTATCCCTACTATGGTTTTCTTTGAAAAAGGCATTCCTCACATCTACGAAGGTGATTTGATGAAAGAAGATGAACTACTTGGTTGGCTCCTTCACCAAAAACGTCACAGTGAAATCCCTGAAGTAACTGATGAAATGATGGACAAGCTCATCGAAAGTACTCCGTACCTTGCTGTTATTTTCTGTAAGTTCAAATTTATATACTATGAGAAAAGCTTTAGGTTAAGACAGGTACTATTTAAATAAGTCAGCAAAGGATGATGGGCAAATTTGTATGGGACTCTTCCCCCCTCCAACCTCCAACATAGCTTTTATGTGTTTCGACAATTTCATAAAGAGAATAATAGCCATATTCAATGTCAATATCCATGGGGTTCAGTCAAACCGAGAACCTCCTTTTTTGAAATCGGTTAAAATACCAAAACCTTCTTCTAAATGTAACAAAATACTATCCTGAAAACTACATCAAAATTGGTTCAGCCAAACGCAAGATAATCGCGGGCAAACATACATACGTACATACATACCTATATACATACATACATACAGATCAAACTGAGAAGCTTCTTTTTTTTGAAGTCGCTTAGAAATGGTAAAAATCAATAGTAGATTGTACACCAAGTGATTAAAACGTACGTCAAGTCGAGGGTAAAATGGGTTTTATGTACGAGTTATACACTCTGCTTTTCACTTCGAATGTGAGGAAAATAAATAGGAATATTGCAAAAAAGAAAAAGTAAAGACGTCTCACGTCGCCATATTGGCAGGAAGACTTTCTTTTTCTTTTTTTTAAACATGGCAGTGCAGCACAGTGACTTTAGCATAGATCGTAGTCTATAATGCTTTTGAAATACTTATTTCTTAGAAAACTCATTAATTTTGCCTAGTTTTATTAATTTAGAAATTTAATATTAGGTATATGTTCAAAATTGAAGAAACAGAATGAAATAACAAGTTTATTTAACGAAGTTTAATTGCGTGTGTGACTGTTTACCTGACGACCTTTGTCTTAGAGTCTGAGACTTAGACGAAGATTTTACTTTATGCACTAGAGCATAAAAAGCGATTTTATGCAGCCTATACCCAACATAAACACGAACTTTACTAGCATGAGAAGTGAAAAGATTTTTTTATTAACGTAGGTGTTACTTTTGTACTAAATAACAATATTAAAATAATATTTTCCCAGAATTCCCACACATTTGAGGGATGTCGCCATAGTAAAAAGTTGTCTCTTTATTAATATCTTTCACCTGAGATACATTTCAAATCTGTTGAAATGTGGTATTTCAGGTATTTGGTTTGGGGGGACGTCTTGTCCCATCGTCCTTTAACTTGTACAATATAACAATCGTTTCACATTTGTATAAAAAAAAATCTGCAAAAATACGTACCAGTATAACCTTAAAATTGAATTGTTTAATTTAATTGTTTATTTCATAAATCATGCAGGCTTACAGAAAATATTTCCAATGCGCACGCAAGTCATAGAATAATTTTTTTACACAACACAATAAAATTTAATCAGAAAATAAAATTGAAGTAAAATTAGTTAAGTACCTACTCAGTCAGTAAAACGTTTTTTAAAAAAATCAACCGCCTTCAAAAAGAATCTTCAAACAAAAATTTACAAATAATAAATGTCGCGTTGAGTCCCGTTACTCTTGTTTAAATATAAACATTCGTAGCTTGCCTTAAGAAACTACATGGTGATTATGATAAATTGTTGTATAGGTAATATATATCCTAACCGTTACGGAGTTCAGCATTCCATCTTTGGCTACCTAAATAATTTGAAAGAATACAACGTAAGGTCCATTCGTGCATATGGTATTTATAAAACATCATATAACTCCTAACTGTTGAGAAGTTTCACTTCCCATCATCAGCTCACCCTAATAATATGAAAGAATATAATCGGTCCATACGTACGATCAATACTTAAAGAATTATTCTCCTAACCGTTAAAGAGTTGTAGCTTTCATCACCAGCTCATCACTATGAGATGATGACAACTTTCGAAAAAATAATAAGTTTGAAAATGATCACCACTTTGATGAAAATAAGAAGTCGTCTATATACGCAAACTAAAGTCTAAATACGCATTATTCAGGATAACTCCAGAACTTCTCGTCAGTTCTTGATGAAATTTGAATAGGACCACATGAGAAGCGTCACCTTTCAAATAAAAAAAGAATTATCAAAATCGGTTCATTAACTAAAATGTTCTGAGGTAACACACATAAAAAAAAATTAACGAATTGATAACCTCCTCCTTTTTTGAAGTCGGTTAAAAAGAAAGGAAAAATGTCAACTTATCATTACGACAGTGCTTAGCAAGCAAATGCGCAAACAAGTCTTACAACTTACAATACCTACAATAATTCAACATGTCAATTTGATAAATGAATACCTACGAGAAAAATACAATAATAAAATGACTACCGATTCATTTTTAAAAAATCCTTGAAATTAGGACCAAAAACACGGTGTCTTATGAATTATTATGACATATATAGAAATGTTAGTTAACACAACATCAAACCATAATGAAAACTCAACATCAAATAATAAATAACATAGGTACCCCTGTGATTAATTAAAGCGTTTATAACATCTAAATACTTAAGAGCTTTCCTAAAAGTATAGCCAATGCCATCCAATGCCGACCGGCAAATAAATTTATGTGATCACATACACTACACTGAGCGAGAATATCACCGATCAGGCGAAGTGCACGAGGTGTTGGTGCATTCGCGGCATAAGTGGTGCGCGTGGTAGGTTTACGCAGAAGTCGAGGCTGCCGGCGGGGGGCCACCATCGCTGTCCTATCCCAAGGTACGCGAGAGGGTACCAGAAGATCTATCCTCGATATTAAATCACCGTCCAACCTATGGTGTAACACGGAAATAAAGTGGACCAACAGTTGCGCTTTCCACTTACGAGATGTGCCCAGATCAACCATACCAGTAACAAAGAGTGAAGGATAAAAGTATGGATAATAGCCATAGCGTCGCTTGTAGAATGCAAACTTCGCTGAATGCGCTCAACCATAATTGAATATTTTTGCTCGTGGGGATCCCATATAATAGCTGCATACTCGAGTTTGCTGCGTACATATACGGTATACAAAACCTGAGCCACAGCTAGGTTTTTAAAATCTAGCCAAGTCCGCATAACAAAACCAAAAACCTTACTCGCTTTTTTACATGTCACAATCACATGGTTATGAAAATCCAAATAACTGTTTAACGTTAGCCCTAAATCTTTGATTTCATTAACCCTTTCCAGAATTTAGTCACCCAATTTGTAGTTTATCTCTGATGGGCTACGCTTGCGAGAGTATGTAATGACTTTACATTTGGAGTCGTTGAATAGTAGATAATTAGCCCGACTCCATTCAAATACCGCATCAATATCGCATTGAAGGTTAACGGTGTCAGCTACATCCTTCACGCCAACGAATAACTTAAGGTCAACCGCGAACAGAAGACATCGTGCGGTGCGGACAGTCTCAGACAGGTCATTGATCATTATCAAAAATAATGTTGGGCCCAAGGTACTGCCTTGTCTTACTCCAGATCTTGTATAATAGTCTCTAGATTTAAAACATTGCACATACACATATGGGCGTCTATTTGCTAGATAACTCGCAAAAAAATTCTTGAGATTTTGTGTAAAACCTATCAATGCTAGCTTTTTTAATAATATATCATTGTCAACAAGGTCAAACACCTTTTTAAAATCAAAATACGCCGCATCAACCTGCCGTCCTGCATCCATTTCAGCAGAGATATAATCAACCAATTCTATAAGCTTTGATGTGGTCGACCGGGTTTTACGAAAGCCATGTTGGCTAGAGTGTAAAAAGCAACAAACTTGCCTAATAATGTGGCTATTCAAAATAATCTCGAATATTTTTGCCAACACAGATAGAACTGCAATTGGCCTGCTTTGCGTTATACCACCCTTGTCTTCACCCTTTGGCACCGGTGTTACACGTGATAGTTAACTAGTTTAATATATTTCTGAAATCGGTATCGGTAGGAAAATATTGACGATTCATAAGTACATGCTTATTATGTCTATGTGAATAAATAAATATTTGATTGATTGATTGATTGATTGAAATTTCAGACGATAAGGATGACAAACAGGACATCAGAATTCTCAACGAACTAGAAAACATAGACGATGAATTAGAAAAGGAAGGCATTGTTATAGTAAGAATAGATAACGACGCTGAAGCCAAAGAATATGGTATAGATCACTTGCCCACATTAGTTTACTTCGAGGAAAATATTCCAGCAATTTATGAAGGTGATCTTATGAACGAAGATGAGGTCCTTGAGTGGCTAATTGAACAAAAAAATACTGCAACCATAGAAGAAGTTACTGATGAAATTTTGAGTGATCTTATCGAAGAACATGAATACGTAGTTGTATATTTTAGTAAGTGTTCTGTGTAATTCAAAATTCAATAAATTTTAGTTTACTTACAAATTACATTAATCACGAATATTTTTTAGGTGGTAAATGTGAGGAAGGCGAGGAATGCGACAACATTTTAGATGAATTGGAAAACATTGACGATGAACTTGATGAAACTGGCATTATCTTCGTCACAACTGAAGACTTGAATTTAGCCAAGAAATACGGAATCAAGACCTTCCCTACATTAGTGTTTTTCAGAAATAAGGACCCCCTGGTATACAAGGGTAAATGATTCTATTTAATCATACTAAAGTTTATGAGCTCAATATAAAAAACGTTTACTTTCACAATCTTATTAATTTGCAGGTGATATCGAAGACGAAGATGAAGTTTTGTCATGGTTAACCGATGAAGATACTTTGGAAATACCTGGCAAAATCGAAGAAGTTAACTCAAAAATGTTGGAGAAGATCTTAGAAGAAAACGATCACGTCGTTGTATTCTTCTGTGCGTATTTTATATTCAACTTGTATTAAAAGGTGTATTTTGAAGCTCTAAGCAATTTTAGTTTTTTTTTTTATTGGCAGATAAAGAAGGCGATAAGAAATCGCAAAAAATTTTGAGTGAATTGGAAAACATAGATGATGAATGTGAAGAAAAGGACATTGATTTTGTTAAGACATCGGATGATGGCATCGATAAAGAATATGATCTCTCTGAACTGCCTGCATTGGCATTTTATAGACACAAATTCAGGACGATATACGAAGGAGATCTGATGCACGAAGAAGCTATTCTGAAATGGGTCCTAGAGCTTCACGACTCGCAACCAGACGTTATTGAAAGTGTTGATAGGAAAACATTGAAAGATCTAATTGATGACGTTGAACATCTGGCGGTATTTTTCTGTAAGTATCATTTCACTGGCAATTTTCTGGAAATATTTTACAGATTTGTTTAAAACATGAAGTGACTTTCTTTCTTTTTTTTAGACAGTGAAGATTGTGACACCTGCGATGACGTTCTAGAAGAACTGGAAACAATAGATGACGACACAGACAAACATGGCATTCAATTCGTTAAGTCAAAGGATTCCAAATTAGCATCCGATATTGGTATTTTCAGTTTTCCCGCTCTGGTTTATTACGAGACTGGAGTGCCTATTATGTACGATGGTAAGTGTATTGATTGAAATGAAAATTACTATTTTAATTATTTTATGATAGTCGAAATTTAGACATCACTAAATAGCTATGGTTACGTTAAGTGCTATCACTTTTTGATGAATATATTCTCTTATTTATCCTGTTTATAGGTGACTTAAAGAACGAAAAAAAGGTTCTCCAGTGGCTTGTAGATCAGAAAAGTAAGAACCCACATCCATTTCAATAAATTTTTATATAATTATCTTCTTAAAATACGATATTTATGTAGTATTCAAATTATTAAACTGCCGTTCAATGTGCATGATATTATTATGACATCATTCTTGAAAAGTATTCGAGTAATATTTATAACTATTTCTTTTTTATGCCTTACATGCTGGATGTTTGAGCTGTGTCATTTTGCATGACAGTTACTAATGCCTGCAGGTGAAGATAGCCACCGCCAAAAACATAAAGCTAATACTAAATCGAAGGCCACTGCAGATGGTGATAGTAGATCCTCGGGGGTTCGGAGTAAAAGTGATAAGGGAAGTGCTAATACTGCACACAAACATTTAAATCCTGCAGAATGGAAAACAATGGGAACGCTGAAAGTAAGATTTCCGGGAAATAAGCCTAAAAAAGTAGGCGAAATTAACGAGCAACGCAACCAAAAAACTGATGAAAGTGATGATGATGATGACAACAATGACAGTGACAATGACGACAATGACGAAAACAGAGACAATGAAGTTGACGTTAATGATGATGACACTGATGATGATGAAGATGAAGATATAAAGAAAAACCAAGTCAAAATCATGTTAAAATCAAAAGCATCAAGTAATGACGCAACATGGAAAAAAGTAGGAAAATTAAAAATTCGATTCCCTAAGAATAGTAAAGAAAGTGGTAAAAAAAATCTTGAAGATGAAAATGATGTTGACAATACAGACAGTGATGAAGATGACGATAGTAATGATGATGACGAGGAGGATGACAATGACGATGACGATGATGATGATGACGATGAAAATGACGATGATGATGATGACAACGATGACGATGACAATGATGATGACGATGATGATGACGATGATGATGACGATGATGATGACGATGACGATGACGATGACGATGACGATTATGATGACGACGATGATGATGACGATGATGATGACGAAGCCTCCATGGATGATGATAATAATAATGAAGATGACGATGGTGATGATGATTATGACGCTGACGACGACCATGATAATGGTGACGATGATGACGCTGATGACGATGATGACGATGACGATGATGACGATGACGATGACGATGATGACGATGACGATGATGACGATGACGATGATGAAAGTGAAGATGACGAAAAAAATATCAGGAAAATAAAAGCTAAAAAAATTACTAGAAAAGCTGGTGCCAAAGTAAGTAGCTCGTACAGGCAAAAAAGAAAACTTCATAAAAAAAAATCTGACGAAGATGATGATGATGATGACGATGATGATAGTGATGACGAAGATGATGAAGAAGATACATTTTTTGGTAGAATAAAACGAATGTTTACAGGTAATGAGTAGCATTGGACCCCGAGAGATGAACCTTGCACGGAGGAGAACCTCGTACCCGACAGTCACACATCTGCATGGTCGAATACTGGTGCCCGCATGGGTCCTCGCATTTAGCTGTCGCCTGCAGTCATTCGCGAGCGCTTTACCAAATTAAATGTTTTTCGATTCTTATTCTTACTAACATTCATTTTAGAATTAATAGCGCTATAACATACAGGCGCATATTATACTATAAATATGCACAGTATTAACTCGCAGTTTACTGTTACTTATGATTACCGTTTATACGGGATGTAAACAACAATTTTTACTGACTGCAGGCGATCGCTGTTTCTACATTGGATTGGGGGCGAAACCGGCTGTCCCAAAAATGACATATGAACCCTACCAGTGCTGTCCCACTAAAGTCCAAAGTCCAACCAAAGTAGCGAAAGCGACGCCGACGAAGGTGCCGGCCAAGAAACTAGACAAGGAGAGAGTCAAGCCGCTGCCGGAGAAACCAACCAGGGGCAAAAATAAAGCTCTTGCGAAAGCTGACAAACAAGGCAAAGGGAAAAAAGGTTTATTCGAGTCTGACAATATTTGGTGGTGGTAAACTTTAATCGTTACATATTTTTACTTGCGCTAATATAAAACGATGTTACTGTAAGTAGTAGCTTCGTGCACGCGAGGCATCAAGTGGACACGAATGATAATGTTATAGTCAGTTTTCAGTCCTTACCGATCTGGTTTCACCTTCATCTAATATGAATATTCTGGGCTAACGTTGCATTGTTTTGTCACTGTATATTAACATTACTAGCTTCTTAACATCCTCGTGTCCCTTGATCCCCGCTAGCACTTAACATTGTTGAATGTTGTAACATGTAGCATATGGGCTGTGTTTGCTTTCGTCATCAAAGTTTCAAATTCAAACTACAGTTATATCTGGAGTAAACACAGTCCACACTGATTATCCCTTTTCGAGGTATAACTAGTGCTCTTTGACTATAATTTCAAGAACTATGAAAACTAAATATTGGTATGTCTAGCGACATCACCAACAGATGTACAAATCGTTAAAATGATTGTTATATTGATTCCAATATTTAGAAATTAAAGATTGAGCCAAAACATAAGGCATTTTTAACTGTATTTTGCCGTGCAATCTTGAAAGACTTATCGTTGTAAGGATTTCATGTTCATAATAGTTTTCTAGTCTTCATGGAATCTCATTAATTTGTAATACTTTTTTTAAAGAAGTAATCTTAAGGATTTTTTTAACCTTTAGTTCAGATTCTTTTGTATAAACAATAATATTGTTAAACCTGCAGTGCTAAGTATTTTATTTTATTGAAAATTCGTTACAAAAGTAAATTAAATTATAAAAGCAACAGAAGGTTTGAAACGTGTTGACAGTTACAACGACTTGAGTAAGGTCGAAATACACTATTCAGACCATCTTTAGCTAATCATTCGTAGGCAGTGTTGGCGTTGTGTGACAATAAGTTGATATGGAAGTTGTATTGATTGGCCGAAAATACGCATGGATGTTTATTTATTGTTATACGTTGAAATATTGAGTCGGCGCTATATCAATTTTTGTTAAATAAATAAATTTTCTATTACGTTTTATCATTACTCATTTCTCATTCGAATGATGTCAGCATGGTATTGCCGTAGTTGTACCCGCGCATGCCATTTATTGGATGTATACTGGTGAGTTTCCAAATTATTAATGAAATGGATGTGGTTTCTTAAACATATTGTATGTTGAAATGTGTCTATTTCAGCATATGTAATTTTCAAAAAATTTTAGGTAATCTTTTGGACGAGAGCGAAGTCTTAGATTGGATGGTCAAGCAAAAAGAGGATGAGAGTATCGAAGAAATAGATAGAGACAAATTGTTCAAGTATATTGAAACGAAGGAATTTTTGGCCATAATATTTTGTGAGTACTTTTCAAAGTTAGACTAATATAAAAACTGCTCTAGATGACAAAATACCGACACAATCCATTCACCCATAAAGATATAAAAAGCCTTTAGTAATTCTCTGTTAGGTGTTGTAAAAGTTTCCAAAAGGTTCCGAATACAAATATTTTTGTATTGAGCTTTATAAGCTCTGTTATGATCCACTGATTTTTTTATATTGAATTTGTAGACAAAGAGGAGGATCCCGAAAGTCCAAGAGTTCTTCGGCATGTAGAGTTGATTGACGATGAAGCTGCCGAGTATGGAATAAAGATAGCCAAGTGCAGTGACCGTTTGATGGCAAAAAAATATGGTTTCCGTAATCCTCCTGGTATAACATACTTTAGGAAAGGCAAATACATCAATTATGATGGAGATATGGACGATGAAGAAGAAATCCTCGACTGGTTGACAAATCCTGAAAACATGGAGTTAACGGATCACATTGAGAAAGTCAATAGAAAGATGTTTCAAAAAATAAGACAAACATCGGATTATGTAGCTGTGTTCTTTTGTGAGTTTTGCTTAGAATTCCACTTGGGAATGAGTAGTTACTGCATGTATTACAATTGATTTCATCGAAGTAGTAGGTAACTCTACAATTTGAATTTTATTGCACATATGACATGTTTTAGACAGTAATGACTGCAAACAGTGCCCTAGAGTGCTAGCTGAGATTGAACATATCGATGATGATGCTGATGGAGCTGGTATCAACTTTGTGAAGATCGATGATAGACAAATGGCGAAAGAGTACGGAGTTTTCGCTCTTCCAGCCGTCTTATTTTTCAAGCTTGGCTCCAAGGATCCTGTGATTTACGCTGGTAATTTTAATGTCATTCTCTTCGATCAACAATATAACTTCGATCAACAATAACACCTAGGTCATTCTATTCCGACAAATTTAAAAAAACAATCATTGCATTTTTAATTGAATCTATTTCCAGGTGACCTATATGATGAACAGCAACTTCTTAGTTGGTTGTTGACCCAGAAAAATCCAGCAGGAGACGTCATTGAAGCCTTGGAAGGGCAAGATCTTACTGACTTAATTCACGAATCTGGTTCATTAGCAGTCTATTTCTGTAAGTTGCAAGATTATTTTTTGGTTTAATTTACATTCACAGGGTTTTTGAAGCTTTTTTTGTAAAACAAGATTTGTGCTGTTCCTTATTGGCGAGCTATGCTAACTTTTGCTTTTTAAATAGGGAACAAAACATTATGTGAAATTTGCACCTCAAAAGCAATGAGAAAGGCGATGAAAAAGAAAGACAAAGACCATGAAGATGAAGAAGGGCAGGAACCAGAGGGTACTCTTATGAAAACCAAATGATTAGGCATCAAATCCTTTAGTACACTATAGTACCCAACTGCAATTTGCCTTTAACTGCATTTAAACCCAGTAGTAGCATGAGGCATGTGTTATTTCTTAGGGTTAAGTGTTAAGTTATTTAACAAATTGGTCACTTCAGTTTTTTATCAGTTTTATTCGTAGCGTTTCCCGTTAAGTTCATTCCTTGTGTAGATATTTCCTAGCATTTGCCTACCCAATAGTTTATACACATGGATGCAATAGAATCCTCATCAGATCGTTGTTAATTCAAAATAGTATGTAGTTACAGTTTTTATTGTATAATTAGGTCTTTCTAGCATCAGTAGTACCCATTACACTACACACCATGTCTGCTATTGGAAGTATATAATATATTATCAATACAACGTAATTGGTTATAGATATTAATATTTCAGATAGCATGGACTGCGAACAATGTGCGGGAATATTGGAGGAACTCGAAAACATAGATGACGACTGTGACAGACACGGAATCAAGTTCGTAAAAACTCAAGACTACTCAATAGCTGAGTCGTTTGGTGTGACCGATTTCCCAGTCCTCGTGTATTTTGAAGACAATATTCCGAATGTTTATGAAGGATCTTTGGCCGAGGAAGAGGAAGTTCTTCAATGGCTCATTACACAGAAAACTGAAGATCGCATCGAACTTATAACGAGAGTAATGCTCGAAAGAATGGTCGAAGAAACTCAATACTTGGCAGTTTACTTCTGTGAGTTTAAAAATTTCTGTTAATCTTTTTGTGTGGTATAAGAAATCTTCTATTAATTTTTCCATTTTATGTTTCAGATAAGTTGAACTGCCACATTTGTGATCACATTCTTGAAGGACTAGAAAGTATTGATGATGAATGCGATGTTTATGGCATACACATGGTGAAAATTCAGGATCCCCAACTCGCTAAGAGATATTCAATAAAAACTTTCCCAGCCATGGTTTATTTCAGGTATGACACTTTATTCCGTCTGAACAAGACCAACCAAACATCTATACTTTTTAATAAGAGAACAAATAAAAAACCAATCCAACAACTTTAAATCAGATTATTTTTAATTTTTTGCATTCACAATGCTATTTTATGTTATTAAAAACATTATTAAAATAAAAAATTAAACCTCCTTCAAAAAAAAACTTCAAAACAAAAACTCTTCACCTAAAACACTTAAAAATTGGAAATAATTAAAATTTTAAATTAGAAAGACGAAAATGCGTGACTTTCTCTATATTATCTTGGTATTTACTTATTATTGAACTGTCTGAAGTCGGTGTCAAGCCAAATACGTCGGACGAAATGTTACGTTAGTCCACCCCCGCCGGATTATATTTTTTTAAGCAATATGTTTATTATTTCCCTCAGTATAATTAGTTCTCATTATTTTTGGCTTGGCACCGACCGACTACAACTACAAACAGTTCAGTAAGTACCATGATAGATAAGATAGAAAAACGCATTTTTATCTTTTTAATTTAAAAGCCTAATTATTATAGATTTTTTTGTGTTCTTAGGTAAAGAGTTTTGTTTGAAGATTTTTTTTAGTCGGTTTAATTTTTAGGGTTTCCGTGCCAAAATGGTAGAAAGAAACCCTTATGGTGAGACTCAGTCTGTCTGTCACAACTGGACATCTCGAGAACTAGAAATGCTATCAACTTGATATTTGGAATAGTTTTAGATGATGATTGCCCAACTACTTTACAAATAAGAGAGAAATAAAAATATTTATATTTCATTTTTTGCAACAGAGACTGAAAGGGGGTCTTGAAAATTCGAAGTGGGGTTACTAGGGCAGGGCATATGGGGTATCATATGAAAGAGCGCTACGCCACTTTCTCAAACATTTTTTCTTTTTTTCTTAAGCCGCATAGGTAGTTTTCTACTTTTGATGAATAATGTAAAAAACATACCCGAAGTTTGCATAGAGAAAAATCTGAAATTATTTTATGTTAAAATTATATTAGTTCCACTCTCAGATCATATAATACTATACTATGATCTGAGGTTCCACTATATTGGTCAAAAGCTTGTATAGGTAATACAAAGAAGAAGTTAATTGCTACATTACATTTTTGGTCTAAGTTTATATGGCAAAGATTTGTTTTCGATTTTGACCGCGCGCAGACTTTTCTGGCGCACACTCTATTTGCAGTTGGTAAAACACGTGTGTTTTGGCGCGAAAGTAAACTTATTTCTTCCTGGGTAGGTTATTTATATCCTCGTAACTTAGTATGCAATTTTTCTTCAATGTTTTCATATTATCACGTTATCAGGTAAAATTATCGTCCGTAAACCGACTTTACAGACAACCAATTGTTTTCTTAATTTCAGAAACGGGAACCCTCTCCTTTTTGAAGGTGATCTACAAAACGAGGAATCTATTCTTGAATGGCTCATTGATGATGATAATCGTGAGTTGGCTGATGAAATCGAATCTGTCAACGAACGAATGTTGGAAAGGTTGCTTCATGAGTCACATTTGCTCGTTGTATTTTTTTGTAAGTATTTACAGTAGGTACTTAAATAAATTCAGATTCATTTAAATTCTTTAAATTGGTTTAATCATTAACGTCATATGTTATTTTTAGATGACGATGATGACTGTCAAGAATGCGAAGAGATTCTGGAGTCTTTAGAGCAAATCGATGGTGAAGTTGACCAATATGGTATTGATTTCGTAAAAATTGCTAGCCCAGAGGCAGCTGCTAAATATAATGTGGTCAATATGCCAACATTGATATATTTCCGTAAACAAGTCCCAATGCTTTACGACGGCGATTTACACCAGGTCGACAGAGTCTTGCAATGGTTGACATCTCAAGACGTTTTTGAAATTAAAAATGAAATTGAGGAAGTGAACCGAAAAATGCTTGACAAACTCTTAGAAGAAAACGAATTTTTAGCTGTTTACTTCTGTAAGTAGATAAAATTATTGTTGCACTCATTTGTTTCCTGATAAAAGTTAAATTAGTTGATAAAGGAAATGGATAAAGGATAAAAAAAGGCTGGAAGAGATCTCTTTAGAGATAAGTCCACCATTGCTCACATATTGTTTATACTTCTTTTCTATTTTGTGTTGAAGTGCAATAAAGAGTATTATTATACAAGACGTTAATAAAGATGTTATGTGCATACAAACATTCATCACATCATATGTCATCATTTCACATTTCTATTCTTGCAGATAAGATATTTTATCGTACTTTGATGTTTATTGTTTCACAGTTCTAATAAAAACATTACTATATTTTCAGATGAAAAGTCACCTGAAAGTCGTTCCGTTTTGGATCAATTAGAAAATATTGACAGTGAAACTGATAACTTAGATATCACTTTCGTGAAAATGGAAGATCCACGTTATGCACGAAAATGGGGTGTCACAAAACTTCCCGCAATCGTATATTTTAGAAAGAGATTCCCAAGCATATATAGAGGTCGTTATTATAGAATTTTGAGATAAAATCTATGATAATATTTTGTGCAACTTTCTGATGTTCTTTTAAATTTCAGGTGATCTAATGAACGAAGAGGAAGTGTTGGAATGGCTTCGAAAGAACAGGTTTCGACAGCCTGAGTTAAACATCTTTATGTACGCACTAATAGCTCTATCAATAGCGTTCATAATGTACACTGCGTTCCTTCTTCAGTGTTTCAAACCTGCGGCGCCTGCTCCTGCGCCGCATCCGAAACAGGCGTGAAACTATATGCGCCTAATGGACTTTTAACTTGTTATCTATTAGGACAACACTTATACTGTGACGTGACGAATCTGCCTCTCGAGGCATCGATCGAATCTTTGATTATGACATTATGTATGATCTGTTAGACCGATGTTAACCATTGATTTATTGAAACCTTTCAAAGGTTTGTAACACAGATCGAAACTTATTTAGTTAATAACATTTTCTTGGGATCAAACTTTACTTTGATAGAGATTTTAGAAATACGAATGCCTAAGATTAGTAATGGAAATGCTTATGTGGCATGAACAATATTTTGGATTGACATGAAACCAGGACAGATTCTCTAGATGTAATGTATTATTCGTGATTTATGTAAGTTTTTTTATCTTCTTATACTTAAATTACATCTTTCGTCTAAGATTTTATACGTATAGCATTTTAAATTTTACTGTTAACTTCATTTAAGACTGTACTATCTTCTTGATAGCATTATCTGTACGGATCTATGTTGTAAGATATACCATATCCTTGTATGTCCATTGTCTTATTCAATAATCTTTGATTTATGTTAGAATTGAATCTGTCTTTTCGTTGTCTTATTATACTTTATAGCCTTACGACTTTTGTTGAGCCTCTGTTAAGATTGTGTTATGGTTTTGGAGCTTTTGAACGGTGATTTTATGTCTTACAATTATTAATTCGGACTTTAACGAACCAACGATTGTCATCTTGTCGTCACAGAGAATAATTTTGTGGCAAGACTACAAAAATCATAGTTTTCTATTAAACTGCTTGAAAATTATAGACTAAGATTTGTTCAGAAGCTTCTGTTTTTGTGTGACTGTCCAATGGGTGGGATAAGACTATACAGCTAGCTGCTTTACACAATGTTTTCAAAAAAATTTACAATATTTACAAATCTTCCATTCACGCAATCAAAAAAATGATATTAAAATACAATGAAGCAGTGACTTCTTAAAATTTGTGAGTTTAAGGTTTGTTTATTTGGATGTTATTTTTTTGTTAAAGAAATACATTTACATAAATAAGTAGGTATAAAAAATAAAACAAAAATACAATATAAACGTAAAGCTATCGATCATATAAATTTGTTGTCATTCCCGCTCTTTTTGTGTGTATAATGTTGTGTATAATTATAATGATACCTTTGTTAATAACACGATAAGGAGACATGAAGTTAATGATGAAGTAATGCTCAAAGGAGTCGCCAATGCGTTGTTGCGTACTATTCAATAAATCTTGTATATAAAATGTAAATACACTAAATGAATAAAAATAGTAAAACATTGATTGATTTCTTTTTCTTTTTTAAGCTACTACTAACATCTTTATTTCTACAAACATTTTATATTTTATCACAACAAGAGTGTGTGGCCCGGAAGGACAAGGGGAAGAAGGGGGGCAGCTACTCCCAGTAGAGAATCAAAATAATAATATTAGGGGTTAAGGCGCTACTAGGAAAAATATGGACTTTTTGATATAAAACTATAGGACGGTTAGAGTTGTATCAAATCTGGTAATAAGATATATATTTCTTCATACCTTTATCAAGATTCGTATAGTTTCAGAAACACGATTTTATGTGTGACGACACTTTTTATCTTCGAAAAGACCTCTAAAAAATACGAAAATTCAAGATTATTCTTAAATGGGGTTACTTACACTATTGGAAATTGGTTTAATTAGTGAACACCAATAATATTTAGGATCGTGTAGAAGCATTTTTTTAAAATCGCTATAGTTTTTTAATACAAAGTGATTTTGTGTTTTTTTTTGCCTAATCTGCAAAATGGGTCTCGCTCCCGCGCGCGTCGTTTTCTCATTGCTATCTCGCTTCAGCACGATTTTTCCGAGTATCGCCTTAACTTGCACCGCTGCGCTTGCTCCTCCCCAGTCCCGGGTTGGTCGAGGCAAGCGGTCGGTCGCGTATGTCTGTAATCTAAACTTTGTCTAAACTTTAATACATGTCGGCGCCTGGCCGATTTTAGCAATTAGGTTCTTAATTCCTACTTTAAGTTTTTGCTATTCATTGCCTAAAATATTTGAGTGCTTACGGAAAAGAGCTCTTGTTGGGTTTTAAGAGTCAAGTGTTAAAATATTGATTTGACGTTCTGGGAACCAACTGTGTCATTTAATTTTATTACACACTGAACGTGGTCGTGGGCCCGCAATTAATAGTGATTTATGAGACATTTATAAAAAACTAAGGAATGCGAACTTGATGCATCTTTTAAAAGAATATCTAGATCGTCACTAAAAGTCAGTGTTAATCGCATCGTTACATTAGATTTGATTATTATCAACCTTCTTGTTAAGCATTCGCTAGCGTTTCCCTTTGCGCACAATCATAAGCTCGTAATTAATAATGGTTACCCATCCTGAATGCCGTCCTGCAGCCTCACGCATCGACATACATTTATTGCGGTCGGTCCGTCGGAAAGTATATATCGACAGTGGAAAGGCGAAATTGCTAATAACGTTTATGGGGGATTTTTCACAAAAGGGATACAAACTGGCATTGCAAAACAACACATTTATTCAATCAAACTTAAAAAAATATTTAAAGAAATCGTAAATGTAATCCAGATAAATCTTCCTAATCCTGTGATAACACCAAGATAAACAAATGGTTGTATTACCAATTTAATTTACTTAACTGTCACGCCACCAATCAACTACGCTACTACGCTAGCCCAACAGAAACTGATCACCGCACCATACCGCCTGCACCGGTGATGTTACGAGTCAATCTCAGCCTATTGCAGTCCACTGCTGGACGTAGGCCTCCCTCAAAGAGCGCCACACAGCACAGTCTGTCGCCTTTATCATCCAGCCACTGTCCGCTACCTTTTTAAGATCGTCCATCCATATGGCTGGGGGGCTTCCGACGCTACGCTTGCCGACACGTGGTCTCCATTCGAGAACCCGTTTACTCCACCACTCGTTGGTTCTGCGACAGATGTGGCCAGCCTACTGCCAGTTCAGTTTGCTACATTTTTGGACTATGTCCGATTGTCCGTCACTTTGGTTCTCTGCCAGATGATCTCATTTCGGATTTTATCCTTGAGAGACACTCCAAGAATTGACCTTTCCATAGCTCTCTAAGTGACATGTAGTCGGTGGGCCAGCTTCACTGTCATGTTCCACGTTTCGGCTTCATAGGTCAACACTGGTAAGACGCACTGATTGTAGACTCTTAGGACTCGTAGGACTTTAGTCTTCAGGCATCTGGCGATGGAAAGATATGCGCAGCTTCCCATGCATGCAAAGCTGCCTAGCCCAGCTGCACTCTTTTGACAACTTCCTTCTCAAAGTTGTCTCCCATGTACCCATTTGCAGTGTTTGCCCGAGGAAGATATGAACTGAACTTGTTGTTGTCCTGAACAAAAACAAGTTGGATGTCACCAACTTTGATCGGTTCTGGTATGATATGCTCGTTGAACATGACTCCAGTGCCACACGTCGAGAGGCAGTGTTTAGGTTGTGTAGCATTTTTTGCAGATCCTGCAGTGATTCCGCCTCTAACACTATATCGTTGGCAAAACAGAGGTGTGAGAGATATTCGCCGTTGACATCAATGTCTAATCCGTTTCACTCAAGTGTCCTGCAGGCAAACATCCTCCAATGCATTGGTGAGCAGTTTCGGAGATATGAAATTTACCTGTCTCATGCCTCTGAGCAATCGAATAGATCTAGTCTTGTGGTTTTGTACTCGGATAGACATCGACGCCATGTTTTAGGTATATAAAGGCTTCTCAGCATCTCCAAATATCGATCATCGATTTGGCATCACTGCAAGAATTCTAGAAGCGCCCAAGTCTCGATGTCGTCGAAGGCTTTCTCGTGGTCCACAAAAGCTAGATACAGCGGTCGGTTATACTCTTAAGACTTTTGTATAACCTGCCGTACTGTATGAATGTGGTCTACGGTGCTCAAGCCTTTTCGACACTCAGAGACGATTTATGACGACTCTTGAAAACCGCTTGTAAATCTGACTCAGGAGCTTAAGGGGTCTGTAGTTCTTCAGAGAGTTTTATCTCCTTTCTTGAAGAACAACGCCACCACGCCCCTACTTCACGCCTTTGGGGTGGTCCCTTTACTTAGGACGGAGTCAAATATTCTCTTTAGCTCACTCATAACAGGTTTTCCTGCTGCCTTAAGGAGCTCAGAGGATATTCCGTCTTCACCAGGGGCCTTACCATTTTGTAATCGTTTAATCCATTCTCTACTTATCCAAATTATATTTGGTGACGGGGCGGTACATCATGCTTCTCCCCCCCCCACGCTGCGTTAATCCGGTTATTAATGTCCTGGACAATTTCCCTATTCCCTTGCATTAATGACCCAAGGTATTTAAAACTGGAGCAGACTAGTAGGGGCAGTCATACCTAGGCTTACGGGCACAAGGCTGCAGAAACCGCCATAATCGCAAAAAATATATTCGGTTTTACTCCTACTAAGTCCAACACTCTCCTGTCTTTGCAGCCACCTATCCAACCAGCTTTGCACGCATCAATTTATAAAATAATAAAACTAACCACTTCCATTCATCAGCTCTCAACAGCTTCCATACTTCTACTGGTATGTCATCAGGACCAACTCCTTTTCCATTCTTCATTCCATCAATTACTTTTTTAACTTCGTCCACGGTAACCTCTCGCACTTTGGGTGAAATGGTCCCGACCTAGGTGACTGATCACCCGTCCGGCTTCGCTGGCGTCCCCCCTATAAATAATAACCTCTCGCACTCATCCCACATTCACTAGTTCACCCTCGAGTACACCATTCCAGACATTCTCCTCATTCATAAGGCTTCCAAAATAGTCCGTCCATCTACCCCTTATTTTTCCTTCATCCCTAAGAACCTCCCCTGCATTTTTATCTCTAACACATTTCATTTAAGAAACATCCCTCGCATTTCTTTCCCTTGCCTTAGACATTTTCCTCATTCATAAGGCTTTCAAAATAGTCCGTCCATCTACCTCTTATTTTTCCTTCATCCGTAAGAACCTCCCCTGCATTTTCATCTCTCACACATTTTATTTAAGAAACATCCCTCGCATTTGTTTCCCTTGCCTTGGAAAATCGGCATAGGTTTTTTTTTACCAGCTTTAGTTTATTTTGCTAACTGCCAGATACCATTACTTTTTTTAATAGATTGGCGTTCATTAGTTTTACTAATAGGATGTGATCAGTAAATAATTAACAGTAAAATTTTGCTAAAGGGCCAACCACTTTTAAATCGTGTGCGGCAAATTTTGCTAACGTAATAAATTATCAGAATTCATGTTCAACGAAATTGACTATTAGGCACAAATACATTAAAGTGCATAAAGGCTAAATTGCTAAGGCGAATTTGTCATTGAAATTGCAGAAAAGAAAAAGTGCGTATGTAATGAAAGTAAACAAAATGCCGGCAAGAAAACCCCCTGAACTGCCATGTGTTAACAAAATGTACTACTAAAGCGACATAACATAAGAAACACTGAAATTATGGCGCTTTAGAAATACAGATTCATGATTTTCGTTTGAAATTCAGATTGCTAAAGCGCCAAAAAAGTCATCGGATTGATGTGAGACCCGCACCAATCGACGCAGAAAAAAAAATCCTATTCAACGATATATATAACTCATTTTGGCCAAAATGGCGCTTTAGCAATTTCGCCTTTCCACTGCCGATATGCTATACAGATTCTGTAAGCATGTAGGTATATATCACCGGAAAATAACAAGAAATAAATTTACGGAAGTCCTGTAGAACACGTGAATGTTTAGAAAGTACCCCGCAGCACAATGTATGAAAAAATGGTTTCAGTCAAATATCACGAAATTTTAATATGATTTAGATTCAACTTACCTAATCATCTTTGTGAAAGCATACTTTCATCAGACTAGGGCATGGATCTCGGAATCTCGTGATATCGCAATATCGGAATCTCGGAACTTGAGATTTGATATTTCAATTCCGATATTGAGTCATCCAATATCGTAATATCGGAATCAGACAAATATTTTTAGTTATTTTAATTTTTAGTTTTTTTGCATTCACAATGCAATTTTTATTACTTACTGAAAAATTGAAAATGAAGTTTTTAGAAAAAATCTACCCGCCTCACAATCAGCTCCGATGGGACTCGAACCCACGACCTTTCCCTTTCCGGGCGGACCTACATCTTGCTTATTCGCACAAAAGATTGATTTTATTGTACACCCACCATCCATCCTCATATTCATGCAATTTAGAAAGAAAATGTGCAATTTATTAAAAAAAATGTGCAATTTATAAAGAAAATGTGCAATTTATAAACAATTGCGCAATTTTTCACGAATTTGTGCGATTCCGATATTAATATCGGAATTCCGATATTGAGATCTAATATCGAAAATCAATATCGGAATTGAAAACCTTCCGATATTATATGCCCTACATCAGACCTGTACTTTCCGAAATAATTGAGTTGATTTTCAGCATTACATGATCTGTTTTCTTAGTGAAATAGAGGTGTGTGAGCCTTTGTGAAGAAGAATGATGATTTGCTCGGTCAGTCAGAGTCATCCTAACATATATTTGATCTTATGTACTACTTACTTTCAATACTTAGGTACTATTTACCTACTTTCAATAATGATTAGATCCTAACAGATATAGTTAACCTACCTTTGAATATGACGCATTTCACATTGACACTAATCATGTCATAGGTTACGTTAAAGAATGATGTGCATAACAAAATAAATATGAAGTTTAAAAAACTAAAAACACACACTTTTATTGGAACAGACTAAAAAGTACAAAATAGCCGTCTATTCAGTAACTGAAATTAAAAAGCGTGGTGCGTGTTGTCCATATTAAGTACTTGAATGCGTGCTTTGCAAAGGGCGCACCACGCTTTTTAATTTCAGTTACTGAATAGACGGCTATTTTGTACTTTTTAGTCTGTTCCAATAAAAGTGTGTGTTTTTAGTTTTTTAAACTTCATATTTATTTTTTATTTTTTAGTTTAATAGTTAAATGGCAAGCTATGGATGGATGGTGTCTGCCCACCCCGTAAACATTATAACTCAAAGGCGTGATTGTATTTATTTAGTTTTACAAATTCAAGTAGAGTCTATTAGTTACCAGATGCGCTAGCCAAACCCTTACTTCCTCCCTGCTCCATCATCAGACCGTCACTACCAAGTGTAGCGAGTAGGTCTCATCAGAACGAAACAAATGAGCCCAAACTCGAGGGGTTTCCTAGTGGTCATTAAGGAGTGCCACTGACTTCCTCCCTGCTCCATCATCAGACTCTCACCACCAAGTGTAGCGATTAGTTCACATCAGAAAGAAACAAATGAGCCAGAACTCGAAGGGTTTCCTATTGGCCATTAAGGAGTGCCACTGGCTTTCTCCCTGCTCCATCATCAGACACTCACCACCGAATGTAGCGGATAGGTATCATCAGAACAAAACAAATAAGCCCAAACTCAAAAGGTTTCGTAGTGGTCATTAAGGAGTGCCACTGGCTTCCTCCCAACTCCATCATCAGACCCTCACCACCAAGTGTAGCGAATAGGTCTCGTCTGAACGAAACAAATGAGCCCAAACTCGAGGCGTTTCCTAGTGGCCATTAAGAAGTGCCACTGGCTTCCTCTCTGCTTCATCATCAGACCCTCACCACCAAGTGTAGCGAATAGGTCTCATCAGAACGAAACAAATGAGCTAGAACTCGAGGTGTTTCCTAGTGTTCATTAAGAAGTGCCACTGGCTTCCTCCCTGCTCCATCATCAGACCCTCACCATCAAGTGTAGCGAATAGGTCACATCAGAACAAAACAAATGAGTCTAAATTCGAGGGGTTTCCTAGCAGCCATTGAAGAGTTCTATTGCCTACCTCTTGACTCCATCATCAGATCAGCTCGATGGTAGCAAATTATTGTATTGTCATCGGATTCATATAGACTTGCAAAGTTTCAAATCAATACGACAATTAGAAGTAGGTTAAAATTGATTTCGAAGATTTTCTTACATTGTGACTTAGTTACAAGTGAAGCTAATAAAAGTGTGGTAAAAAGTAAGAATAGGTAGGTATGTTTAACAGAAAACATATGAATAATTACCAGATAAATACATATTGTTAACTTAATTATTTCGGAAAGTATAAGTCTGATGAAAGTATCCTTTTACAAATATGATCAGGTAAGTTGAATCTAAATCATATTAAAATTTCATGTTATTTAACTGAAACCATTTTTTCATACATAGTGCTGCGGGGTACTTTAAGGCGATCGCGAAGCGCAGCGAAGCGATTGCCTGGTGCAAAGCCATCTTCTATCTCACTCGTTGCACTTGTAACAAGCCATGCTCCTTGGAAAAGCGGCAACGTTGCAGTCGATTACGTCAACGTGTTCTGTTCCGGTGGCCAAAACTGGAACTAACGTGTTTTGTTCATAATGTCATTTTACTGTCAAGTTGCACCATGAAGTTTGACTTATACTCTGAGGTAACTGGAGCTCTCACCCTGAATAAAAAAGTGTCGCCAGCAAATTTGACATTTATGTATGTAGTGGCTGTCAGCTGTCTCATATGACCATACGTATTTTTTTAAAGTGTAGGTGAGACGGAAGACAGCCACTGTGTTATTTGTGGTATTCAAAAAATTGTTCGTACTGCACTCTCCAGTTACCTCAGTATTAAGTCGAGCTTCATGAGTTGCACTGTCCAACCA
The DNA here is from genome assembly GCA_949710035.1 of Crambus lathoniellus. Classification (NCBI taxonomy): domain Eukaryota; kingdom Metazoa; phylum Arthropoda; class Insecta; order Lepidoptera; family Crambidae; genus Crambus; species Crambus lathoniellus. The sequence goes on along the minus strand of OX453305.1, from coordinate 9,115,444 downwards.
GCGCTGCTGTCACCGGAACAGAAAAGATTGTTGATCTATACTTGATCTATACACTTTACTCTTTGTTCTATATAAATAAACAATCGTGTAGTGTTGCCAGGTTAGGCGATAACTCTCAAATTTTGTGGAAGTAAAAATCAACGAACACTCAAAAAACAGTATAGAGGTAAATGCTTGGAACACAATCTTTGACTTTGTAACTTTGTTTGGGCTAATAAGGAGGTAAACATAGCAAAAGTCCCCGCCCGTAGCCCTTAATCCGGGGGAGGGAGGGGGGGGGGGGGGGGGGCGCGGTTTTAAGGTCTCATTTTTTTTTCAACCCGATTTTAGGACAAACTAGTTTTTCCTAGGCCAAACTAGTTCATCGCGTTGACATTTCAGAGAGCGACTTTGCCTCGGAAGACCTGTAGATGTAGATAGGGTTGCCAACTTTTTTTTACAAAAGAAAAGTAGGTATATAAAGGTCGGAAAAGAAAAATAAACAGTATTTTAGAAAAACGAGCAGTATTTTATTGTTTTTAATGTTTTGTTGTTTTGAAGACATATTTATTTGTGCTTCTCGCACAACTTATCAATTTTGACTCATTTTGGAAAGCTTCGTAAGCATCATTACTGCAGAACTATGGATAACAGTGACGTTTGCTGAAAACAGTATATTTGTATACTTTTTTTTTGTTCAACAGTAAAAAGTATAATGTAGTGAAACACAGTATAATACTGTTTTTAGCAGTATAGTTGGCAACCCTAGATGTAGAACATGACACAAAAAAAAATAACCACCATTTTAACCAATCACGTGTTCTACAGGACTTCCGAGGCAAACTTGCTCTCTGAAATGTCAACGCGATGAACTAGTTTGGCCTAGGAAAAACTAGTTTGTCCTGAAATCGGGTTTGGCCGGTAAAATATATACAGTATTTTACAAAAATTTTAGCCCAAACAAAGTTCCAAAGTCAAAAATTGTGTTCCAAACATTTCCCTCTATATCTCTTCGTTGACTAGGCTAAACTTGATATAATATAATAAAAAAAAATAACTTTCGCCGTAATTCAATTCACATCTTAGATTTCTGCGCGAACTGTTCATTTAAATAAAACACTTTCTCGGATTTTGCACGCATTTATTTAAAAACTTGGTTAAATTTGCTTGTTACAAAATAAAAAGAAAATCTATTATTTTTGCACATCCTACTAATATTATAAATGTGAAAGTTTAGATGTTTGGATGTTTGGATGTTTGGATGTTTGGATGTTTGTTACTCAATCACGCTAAAACGGCTGAACGGATTTGGCTGAAATTTGGGACACAGATACTTTGAAGCCTGGAGAGGAACATAGGCTACTTTTTATCCCGGAAAAATATCACACTCCCCCGGGATAACGTCGTGTAGTCCACGCGGGCGAAGCCGCGGGCGGAAAGCTAGTTTTGGATATTTTTTTTATCTGGATGTGGCAAGTCGGAATACTCTTTGGTCATGTCAAGAAACGTTGCTGTTTGATTTTCTTGATTGCTGTTTGGGTGTTTTAATACAATATCTATTGTATAATTAGTGCATATAAATACGTGATCATTGTTGGAAATTACTTATGAAACCTTGGATCTCGAAAGATTTGGATTCCCGAAGGAGGAACACTGCGTCAGCGATGGATTCGTGCGATACCTCGAGCCGACTGGGAGCTTTACAACATCAGTAAGAGTGTTTAATAAACATTTTCGTGACTGCGATATAGTTAAAATAAAACAACCCTTAGTTATGTACGCGTATTATTTGATTTTAAGGCGCTATAATCAGGAATTCATCTCATCTCATGCATACAAGAAATTAGGATTAGTGGTACGACATTGACATTTATGACGTTGCCAATCCGAGCAGCATGGCCTGTAGGAGCGCAAGCAGCCGAGAAATAATAGCGGGCCATGCCTGGTGCCATCTGCGCCAGAGGTTCCGGGTTCGATTCCCGAACAAGACAAATATTTGTATGCATGATTATTTCTATTTGTCTTGATCTGGGTGTTGTCTATGTATATTAAGTATTTATGTACAAAAAAGTAAGTATACTTATAAGAATACTAGCTGACCCGGCAAACGTTGTTTTGCCAAATAGTGTACCCGGTCACCAACATCTAGTGTGTGTGTTTATACACCAAGAGTTGCACAGACCAGACGACAGATAGCGCTAGCTACACACTACCAATAAAGGGGCCCAAGCTCGGTCTCTATTTCCTACATATAAAAAATTACTCTCTGAAGTAGAGTGAGTGTCAGATAACTCTGCGCGCATGCGCGAATGGGGCATTTTTGGCGCTAGTTACAGTATATTTTTTTTACTCTACTCCTATGGAAAGGATTAGTTATCGATTTTGACCGCGCAGACGTCAGTGATTACATACTCTTTGGAAACGCCAATGGAAGAAATGACAGTTTTGTATCGAAGGTACGACAGTTAAACAATTTTTCATAGAATATTACAATTTTTACTCGATTTTCCGGAATAATAAGTAGCCTATGTTACTCTCCAGCTCTCAAACTATCCCCATACCAAATATAACGTCAATCCTTTGCTCCGTTTTGACGTGAAAGAAGGACAAACAAACAAACAAACAAACAAACACACTTTCACATTTATAATATTAGTATGGATATTAATCCTTTCTTAATGAAAACCACTTATGCGCTCAGTAGATTAATTGATGTGATTGAAAGAGTAGTAAGTAGTAAGTAGTATTATTATTATTTGTTTTTCTATTACTTTTTTATTTTTGAAATATATGATTTTATCAGATTCCCTGTTATTTTATTAAATAAAAGAACATTAAAGCAAAAAATAATTGAGCTTAAAATATTTCTAATCAGTGATAATATTTTTGTTTAGTTAGACCGTACTTACACAAAATCTTAAAATTATGGGTGGTTTTACATTATGGGTTGAGTTAGGAATACTTTTGGAATAAGGAACTTCAAATGATATTATTTTTATGGGTTGAGTAAGGAACAACACTGGGTTGAGTAAGGAAAAAATAATAAGTGGGATGTGACGTCATGGCATGAATACGGAACAACTCAAAAAAAGTCTAATGCTGGGGCTTCACCTGCTTGACGTCTAACGTTCAAATAACGGCATGATTAGTGTTCATTAAATTGTATTTGCATTTGTATTTGTATTCCATTTTGCTACCCATATTGCCGTAATTGAAAAAAAATCATAACTACAATTTTTTATGGCGCCACACGTCCGCCATATTGAGTATTTAAAAAATATATATCGCCAGTCAAAGTCAAAGTCGTCTATTCAATTTGGATTGTTATATTTACAATACTTTTGAACATCATAGAGGCTACGCCATCGATCGGTTCGCAAACCCTACAGCGGGGGACCTTGGAGAAGAGCCGGCAAGAAACTCTTCAAGGGTTGTTTTTTCTCCCTGTTTTATTTCATACACAGTCTTCAAATTGAAAAATTACCTTAACATAGCATGATTAAAGTCAGTTTCCATCACAAACTACACAATGGGTTATTTAACATATAACCTATATAACCCATTGTGTAGTTTGTGATATAGGTACAGTTAATTATAGGCGAACTACTTAATGATCATTTACTCAGGCTCAATCACTTTTTTAGACTTACAATTTTCAATTACTCAGGAGTACTTTTTATGATCCCGGATAATTTCAGGGATTACGGTTTTTTTTTTATCATCCTGGATAATTTCAGGGATAATTCTACTCTTAAAAACAAATATCCCGGTCCCATAATAAAAGTTGTTTTTTTTTATGAGTAGAATAATCCCTGAAATTATCCGGGATGATAAAAAATACCGTGTTTATGCAAAAAGAAACTGCTAGTTGCGGCATAGTATAGTAGAGACACCAAAGATTACGCGCTACTAAAGAGTACGCAGAGTGTTTAGTAGTTTTACGATGGGACAAGGATCTTTTGACACGCGGTCGAAATGGGAACTAACTCTCCTCTAGCTATTCAATCAGTCAACTAGCGCTCCTGTCAATGTTATCCAAGTGCCAAATGATCCTTGTCGCATATGACTAAACGCAGCACTGCGTACTCTTTGATAGCGCGTACTCTTTGGTGTCTCTATCCTACATGTTTCAAATGGTTTAAATTCTTATTAAAATAATATTAAAAAAATTAAAAATTAACATTTTAAGGCAAGCAGATGAGCAGACCACAGAAAACAGAAAGAGGTGTGTTCTGTGGAGCAGACCCATTCCCACTAGCAGCACCCGTTCACGAGCATGATGTATGAACCAGCCATCGCCTCGCTTAGTGTTACTTGGGATGAGGATGACATAACGTTTCTAATCCATACCTCATACATTAAAATCCGTTATGGCATTCAAGTTATAGTGGAATAAAGAAACACACACTCCTTGGGGAGTCATGTAAAAGGGAAATATTTTTGAGGTATTTTACACGTAAAATAAGCGGTAACTGAAATGCTCACCAAAACGTAGTTTGGTGAAATACCAACATTTCAGTATTACTAGGTTATTATTAGGTCGGTGAGTAGTTAAAAACAACTCAAAACTAAATAGACATTCTTTAAAATTAGGTTATGTCACTGGAAGTCAAGGTTTTACCCTTTTACCCTAGAAATTTGTAGGTTGTGGATTTACCTCAATGAGGAAAAAAACAGTTGATGTTTTTCTACGCGCTTCAACTCGACAGACAAGTCATCAATCATTTTGGCCGACAGGTTTTCATTTTTTCTGAAGTGTCTGAGAATATAATTCCTCATTCAGTTACTTTTATCTTTTATGGTTCTTCCTGTTAGAAGAAAGAAGTTTCGATAAAAGGTTTAATCTCAGAGCACATAGTTAGGTAGGTTAGACCAGCAGCCTTTAGATTGTCTAAATCGCGATCGCTTTCAGTTTGAAAGATGTTGTACAGCCATATTGCTGCAGTACCTACTTATAAATACTTTTTTTTTTCAATTGCTTTGGCTGTCTGTCCATTGAAGTGGAGCTAGTCGGGGCGGCGCGCGTCGTACGGACGTAGGTACTCCCGTACGGATGCGGACTGCCGCTGCGGATGGATACCTTATTATTCAATGTGCTACTTTACCGTTTATAGATCTTCGGTCGTTGCCACCAGGTGACGCCTGATTCAATCAAATAATAAATTAAATGGAACCAAAAGATCTGCTCACACTTGGCCATTTTTACACCTAACGAAGTTCAAAAAAATTTCAAGGTGATGAAACTTTTACATAAATAATGCACATATTATTTGCTCAGAATTTATCGCATTTAGAATGAACAGGAGAGTCAATTGTAAAATAGTGGAAGAGGCAGTGTGACGTGTTATTTATTTGACAAATTAAAGTTGTAAGTTTATTTCAAAAGTAAATTAAGCTTATTGTGAATGCCTTTTGGAGACGGGTTTTAATATACTAGACTAGCTACCTATATTAATCTTTGTATAAGTACATAATCTAGTCACTAAAAGGAATAAAATAAAAAATAATTATTTAAAAATTTAAATACACGACACCCAAAATGGAACTAAAAAGTAAGATAAACAATTTCTCATTACAGTCGGGAGATCTTTTAAAGGTACCTACCCCGACTGCAATGAGGGCTTATGTTTTAGGGTTCCGCAGCCGAATAGCAAAAAACAGAAGCCATTAATATTATTATATAGATAGGTACGTCATGTCTGTCTGTGCGTCCGTCCGTATGTCACAGTCACTTTGTTCCAAAACTATCAAGACTACACACTTTAACTTCGGAAGGTAGATGTATTTTGTTATCCGCTTTACAATTTTCATACGAAAATAAAATAAAAATAAATTAAGGGGAGGGGGGACCAATCCGCGAGACAACCAATCAGATTGCGTACCGTAAACTGCTGCAATTTTGCCCCTTAGCTTCAACTTTGCCTAATCTATTAAAACTAACATAACTTCACCACCGCCATCTATTTTTTACTTTTGATAATGGGAGAAAAACCTTCGTTTTAATGGCAACCCATTTCATTATTATTCGTTGTGGCAACACCGTCACTTTTTTGTTTGGCACCTTTCAACGGTCACAAGAAGTGTGCACGTTTTTTAAGTCAGTGCAAAACTTTTTGTTTTTCATTGGAAACATCGAGAATTTCAGCTTTCTTAGTGTTTACGGGGTAAGCAAATGTGCTCTTTCTCATGTTTATAATGGTTATTCTTGTAAATGTGATCATTTACGACTAGAACGATGGTAGGCAATGTTGTGAAGGCTTCTCGGTCACTTAGTGACTCAAGTTTGCCTAGTCCTAGGGTTGTCACTAGTTACTCAACTACAGTGAAGCGTTTGGAGGGTTTTGATTTTAGCAGTACATATAGGTATGTTTTGTTTAGTTATTTAAAAAAAAGATATATTTCAAAAAAAAAAAAAAAAAAAAACAAAATTTTTACATCTATTACATAGATATACTTACGCCTATTTCCCACGGGGTAGGCAGAGACTATGGATCACCAACTGCTACGATCCTTGCACAATTCTTTCGCTTCATTCACATCCATCAATCTTTTCATTTCATACATGCCCGGCTATTTTTGTCACTGCGTACACCAGTCTTTTTTATTAAACTTCCTACTTGGTCCGTGTAGGTTTTGTTATACTTACCATTTTATTTCACTTTTTGCAAAAATAATTTATATTATATAGAATTATACATCTTTTGTTGGTGTCCATAGTGGCATATAAGGTATATTAATATACTATTATTTGTTACTTTTGTTTTGTGATTTTAATTTGACTTATTAAAACTTAAATAAAGAAAACTAGTTTATTCCTGTCAGATTTGTTTGATTGACCCTATTATAACGTTTGTTTTGGTTAAAAGAGTATTCCACATGATGGTACAAAAAAACTTTAATTGTTTTTATTGAATATACCTACTTAGTCTTTTACATTTTGTGTTTTTCTATTTGGAGCAACCCTAACCATGCTTAAAACTTACTATGAAAATATTTACTGATACTGCTCAAACTGTGCCTGCTTGTGGCCAACTTTGCCTGCTTGCCAGAAAACTAAATTGATGGTTCTATGTGGTAACCCATGCACATCTTTATGGTAACACATTGTTTATGGCTCTATAATTAAGATCAGTTTTTAAATGCGGCTCGTATTTTTGCTAATAATCTTCTAGGCAAAGTTGAGGCTTTTCATCACAATTTTGCCTACAACTTTGACGGTTTCTGGTGATCAATTTAATAGCAGTTTCGGCGTTATGAACGTTAAGATTTATGGCATAGATCTCCAATTAGACCGCTAATGTAAACATGGACACAGATAATAAATACTTGAAGAGATATTTTCAAAAAACCATAAATTTCGTGCAAAGTTGCAGCAGTTTACAGTATAGCGGGATTTATATTTAGCACGTCAGATGCAAAAATTGGCCGAAAGTACCAATAATAGTATGGATGGATGATTGATTGGGGATAATCCTACTAATATTATAAATGTGAAAGTTTAGATGTTTGGATGTTTGGATGTTTAGATGTTTGCATGTTTGTTACTCAATCACGCCAAAACGGCTGAACGGATTGGGCTGAAATTTGAGACATAGATACTTTTTATCCCGGAAAAGTATAACATTCCCGCGGGATAACGTCGTGTCGTCCACGCGGGCGAAGCCTCGGGCGGAAAGCTAGTGAAAAATAAATGGAGGACGAAGTAAATTATACTAATGAAAGCTAATTAATGTTTTGGCAAACTGGATACTTCTGGTTAAGGGGGACTCTCTGTGCTCTAGATGGAGCATGTAGATAAATTATTTATGCAGGATAAGATTTTATAAGGGAAAGATTAGTTATTATGGATAAATTGGAATGATTACATAATTATGTTAGCGCGTGTAAGTTTAAGAAATCGGAATCAATTACTTTGATTATTATGTAGGTACATCCAGATTAACAGGTGTTAGAGGGGATTGTTCTAGTGGAATTGAAATTATAGATATTAATGCAATGAACAACATAAGGTTTAATAAATGTTAGTAATCCAAAAAGCATTGATTAGTCGACAGGAGTACAGTTAGTACTACCTAAATACTGATCTTAAATGTAATTACGTGACCTTTTGGTAAAATATTGATAAACTTTTGTTGGGTGGAAGATTTCTTTAGTGGCATCCCTGAAGTAGTTGGAAGAGAGTGAAAGGATGGTGAAAGGACGCAAGAAAGAGTGAAAGGAGCGAGTGGACGATTCATTCAAGAACAGCTTGGGTTCTGGGTTAAACAAAGGGGTTGCGCGGATACGCGGCCGCTATTTTCTCTGGGCACGCGTCGTGGCAAGAAGTACCCACTAGCATCCTAATGCCGGGGCTTCACCTGCGTGACGCCTAACGGCGTTAATAACGGCATGCGCGACTTAGCGCGCTCATTGTATCAAATTAGTGCGCTAAGACTCGGCTACACCTGCGAATTATATCAAATAGCGCGCTAATTAAATGGCATTACACGCAGGTGAAGCTCGGGCATAAGAACAAGTATTTTTTTAACTCAAGCAAACATCAAGAAGTCAGGATGACAGTGTTATTGAGGTCTAGACGATATAGGGCGAAAACTTCCCGCATTCCCGCATTCCTTTTGCATTACGTGCTCGAGCTCAGTTTGGTTTAATTGAGTTCATAATAAAAGTATAAAAGTCTTGTTTGCGAACTTTTGTTTCAGTAATGTAGTTTATTCTCCAGTTTCTTAAATTAGTATAGTTAGGGCTGACTAAAATTGTGGGGGGGGGGGCTTTAATTCTGAATACGAAGAGATTTTGGTTTTGTGTCTCAAGGGGCTTTTGTCATATCAGACCTCAGAGGGGGGTTAGGTAAATAACTTGGTATTGTGTGTGACGTATCAAGTGAGCGCCTGATAGTTACTTTAGTCACATCACATAGCATAGTACGAAGCGTGTGTAAACGATGAAAGAGGCGACGACGACGGTCCGAAAGCCGTTGTGATTTGTGATGTAGGTAATCACGCTTTTATCCTTATACAAACAGCTCCGTATTGCTATTTCATCCTGCTAGGTGTGTATCTGTTCCCTTCCCAAGCAGATTAGACCACGTCCAGGTTACAGGCGTTAGACGGGAACCTGCTTAAGCTGTACAGATCGGGGCGTCAAGTGATGGTGAGCACCTAATTTACAAGCTTAGGAATTTCATTTAAAAGTGTGTAGGCAGGTAAAATCATTAGCTAGAAACTGTAGGGCTAGAATTCTTGCCCCCCCCCCCCCCCAAGAATTCTAATTAAGGGGGGTGATCACGCACAATTGTGATGACCACATCTACTGTGTTCCACAGTTTATTGAAACGAAGGTTTCTCATGCAAAATTAAGTAAATTAAGCTAATCCTACCTTACTAGAAAATAGTGTCCGTAATCCAGGGGGGCTGAACGTTGTCTCGCCGGCGCGCGCCTGACAAAACGATCTCCACACAACCCCCGATGGGATACTCTTACAGCTAACACTCTTATACTACACAATGCCCTAATAGGCAGCTAAAACTTTCCCGGCGCTTTTCAAAGCGAACACACACGGGTCACAAGTCCGTACCCGGACCGGGCGCTCCTCACGGCTGCTTACGGCCAACTGGTCGCGATGTCGCGCGGGCGGCGGTTGGCGCCGACCCCACGAATGAACGTGAATGAATGAATCACGCGCGGCGTGAACATCCCCCCGTCCCGGACAGTAGCAAACTGTCCGCCAACTCAATCTAAGGGCAGGCGAGAGAGGGTAGCGATCGCTCGCTTCAAAACAGAGTCCCCCACCAGGACCTCGGCAAACCTGGGCACACCATCCGACCCCGGATGAAGCTGAACAATGCGTCCTAAACGCCAGCGGAGGGGCGGCAGGTTTGGATCCTTTACCAACACGAGGTCTCCAGTCTTGGGTGGGGTCGTCCTATCCGACCACTTAACGCGTTGCTGCAAAATGTGCAAATACTCCAGATGCCAACGGCGCCAAAAACTCTGCGTAAGCTGCTGGAGCAATTCAAATCGCGAGAGCCGTCCGGAGGGCACTTCGGAATAAGGATATTCCGGCAAGGCGTTAAGCGGTCTGCCAATCAAAAAATGGCCCGGCGTAAGGGCCTCTAAATCATTCGCGTCCGAAGACAACGGACACAACGGACGCGAGTTGAGGACCGCCTCAACCTTACAAAATACGGTCGCGAGTTCCTCAAACGTGAGGACCGTCTCCCCAATAACGCGACGAAGGTGAGTTTTAGCGGCCTTTACAGTTGCTTCAAAAATCCCTCCCCAGTGGGGGCAGGATGGCGGGGAGTACTGCCATCGTACCCCTCTGCGAGAGAGTGTGGATCCGATCTCAAAATTATTCCTATCCAAAAATTCACAAACTTCCTTTAAATACCTATCGGTGCCCTTGAAATTGGTTCCACAATCGGACCTGATTAACGACGGCATTCCGCGGCGAGACACAAAACGATTCAACGTGGCTACAAAGGCTTCTGTGGTGAGGGCACTAACCACCTCCAGGTGGACCGCTTTAGTGGCCAAACAAACAAATACACACAAGTAAGCCTTTTCCGTTCTAGCATTACGAAGCCGCGATGTCTTAACGGTAAATGGCCCCGCAAAATCCGTTCCAACTCCTGAGAAGGGCATCGATTCGTTCACACGATCGGCAGGCAAATCACCCATCTGGGGCTGCATCGTATCGGCGCGCAAACGATAACACGGGAGACAACGAAAAATAACGGATCGGATTATTCTCCGCGCTGACAAAATCCAGAACTCTCGTTGGAGGAGCGCGGTCAAAGCATTACAACCGGCATGAGCATTCTTTACATGTCGGTCTGTAATCAACAGTCTAACTAACGGTCCATCCTTGGGGAGCAACAAAGGGTGGCGTGATCCGTACGGCAGGTTGGCATGTCTGAGCCTACCTCCGACACGCAGCAATCCGGTACTGTCCAAGAAGGGATTCAACCGCACCAAGGGTCCCTTCAACTTGGACTTACTTGAGCGCAGGGCTTTCAGCTCCGGTTCAAACTCTCGCTGTTGCGTCACTCGCAACCAATGCAACAGAGCGTCTTGCCGCTCTTGTGGGGCGAGGACCGGAGACAACGATTTCTCCTGAGGCTGGCGACAATTTCGCACAAAGCGCCTCATCCAAGCAGTCACGCCGAGCAACTTATCAAGAGAACTGTAGCGGTCTAACAAAAACTCCATCTGCGGAGCCGCCACCGTCTCCACGGCGTGAACACGCATGCCTAGGTCTGGGACTCTGGCCACAGCCGGGGTGGCAGGCCATGAGCGCTCAGGCCGTAACAACCATGATGGACTCCACCATAGGTGGTGGTCCACTAACTCAGGCGCCTCGCAGCCGCGGGAGGCACAATCTGCGGGGTTCAATTCGCCCGGTACGTGGCGCCAAATCAACGGGGCCTTTGAAGTCTGAATTTGTGAGACCCGGTTGGCCACAAAAACCTCAAGGGTGTGGACTGAACTCTTCAGCCAACAAAGGACGACCTGGCTGTCAGACCACGCAAATATCGACTCCAAGTCGACACCGTTTCCCAAGGTGTCGGCAACATGATTGAGTAGCCGTACTAAGAGAGTGGCGCCGGACAACTCCAACTTCGGAATGGTTAGCCTAGTCCGAAGGGGGGCGACCTTACTCTTGGCCGTAACTAAGTGTACGGCGACAACGCCTGCTGCATCCACCGTTCGGATGTAAACGGCTGCCGCGTATCCGCTTTCGGACGCGTCACAAAAGCCGTGCAGGGAGGCTTTAAACTTTCCCGAAGGCAGCATTTGCCTCGGTATACAAACCCGATTGACGTCGGGTAGGGATGACACGAACCTCACCCACTCTCGTAGGAGGCTACCAGAGAGGGGCTCATCCCATGACAATTCCGCAGCCCAGAGCTCCTGTAGGAAGCACTTCATCGAAAACACTACAGGGCTGAGCCAACCGTTCGGATCAAAGGTACGGGCTACAGTAGACAGCACCGTGCGTTTAGTCCAGACCTTTGGGTCTGGCAGTTCCAATCTATATGTGAACAAATCCGGGACTGGTCGATACTGGACTCCCAAAACAGACAGCATGTCTGGAGTCTCCGGATTTTCAAAGAGGAGCGGCTCTTGCTGGTGGTCCTTAGGCAAATCTGCCAATAGGTCCGGTGAGTTAGACAGCCACTTCCGCAACTCATAGCCACCAGCCCTCAAGAGCGCAATCAGCTCATCACGTAAGACGAGAGCCTCATCTAAGCTCGAGGCCCCCGTGCAGATATCGTCGACAAATAAGGCCCCCCCCTCAATAAGAGCAGATGCCCGGGGATAGCGTAGCCGTTCGCGCTCTGCGAGCTCCAAAAGCGAACGGATCGCCACAAAGGGGCTCGACCGCAAACCATAAGTGTTGGTGTTCAGCTCGTAAGCCAACATCGGATCCTGGGGATCCTCACGCCAAAGGATGAGCTGGTATCGTCTATCCTCCGGGTGAATCACGGTCTGTCTGAACATCATGCGGATATCGGCCACAAAGACGACAGCGTGCCGGCGGAAGTTGGTCAAAACATCACAGACATCGTGATGCAACTTCGGCCCCGCATGCAGACACTGATTCAACGACACTCCGGTTGACGTGGGCGCTGATCCATCAAAGACCACGCGGATCTTCCCATTGGAAGTCTTCAAAACAGCGTGGTGTGGCAGGAAGTAATGTTCCACATTACGCCAGTCCAACTGCGAGATGGACATGTGCCCAAGGTCCAAATACTCCCGCATGAAGTCTATATACTTCTCCTTGAATGCGGGATCCCTGGCCATCCTACGCTCCATGGACAACAATCTCTTCTCGGCCATCGGCCGGGAGCTCCCTAAAGGAGGGCGAACCGCCAAGAAGGGCAAGCGGGTAATCAAGCGACCCGAGAGGAGGCGCCCAGTGTTGTTCTGGTAGAACAATTCGCACTCCTCCGCTAACGGATCCAACCGCTTGGCAGTGGGAGGTTCCTCCACCTCCCAAAACTTTTGGAGAACGTCGGACAAAGTAGAACCGACAATGGTCTGGCGGTCTACCGACGGGGTCTCTGGTGTCTGTGGTACCTTTCCCATCACCACATGACCCAGCGACGAGGACAAGGCGACAAGATCGGCTGTCTGCAAAACTCGCTTGCTTCCACACAGTACACGACCGAGGACATCCGCACCAATCAACAAGTGTATTGGGCCCGGTCGGTGGAAGGAAGGATCAGCCAAAGCCAGTCCAGACGTCAGCTCAATCGTGGATGGCGGCACTCGCACTTGCGGGAGTGGTCCAACCACCTTATCAAAAACTATCGCCGAAGCACCGATCTTCGGCCTTGGCGTGAAGTGGGGGGAGAAGGAGAACTCAACTCGACCAATCGGATCAGGGATCCGTGAGTCTCCCACCCCCCGTACCGCTTCGTGATGCGGCACAAGCAAAAGACCCAGCTGTCGGACAAGCCACCTGGACATTATGCACCCCTGGGCACCTGAGTCCAAAAGGGCACGCACCATTACAACATTGCCCTTAGGTCCCCAAACATTCACGGAGGCTGTTGGCAACAGCACAAGCTCCGGAGGGGTGGTTGGGTCCGACAGGGGCGCCATTAAAAATTTTGGAGGGGTACTTGTCCCCCTCGCGCCTGAGTCGGCGCGCCAAATGTGGGACGCTCGTACCGGGCGAGCGGGTCCCAATCGGGTACATACTGGCCCCGACCAACAGCACTCCTAGGTGCAGGGTAATACCCCTGTGGGGCGTGCCTCGGTACATAGTACCCCAATCGAGGCCTCTCCATTAGGGGGGGGGAGTAGCAAATAGGGCCCGTGCCCATCGCCACCGTGGCGTACTCTTGGGGTACCCCCCTACCCCCGCCCGTGGCGGGGGCGTCTCTCCTATAGTTCCCCCTCTCCGGGGGGGACTGAACGGGGGGGCTAAGTCCCGCCGAATCTCTAGGGGACCGGTTCCGGGCTGCCGGGCCCCCGCCCGTGCGCGAGGAATTCGAACCCCGGTCGCTCCCGGCGTCCTTGCGGTCCAAACAAAGGAGGGGGTGATGCCTCCCTCCGCAAAGACGACAATCCTCTGTCTGGGGACACGCCGACTGCATGTGTCCCCCCAAACACCTATAGCACCATTGGCGCTGTTTCGCAACGGCCCTCCGTCCCTCTGGGCGGAGGCCTCTAAATTTGGCACATTCGTGCACCACATGCCTATCTCCCCTGCAATACCTGCACCGCTCACTCGGTGCGGGGGGAGGGGACTGCTGGAAGGCAGCATATCGATTGGTCGGGCGACGGGGCTGTTCCCTCGCCGCCACCATACGACCAACACCTGGAACCGGGGCGGGCTCCAGGTGGTCCGTCACCCTACATTCGTCCTCCAAAAAACGAAGGAGGTCCGCGAAGGGCGGGAGATACGAGGCGCTGTCGCCTCCGTACCTCTGCTCGAAACGCCCCTTCATTTCAGCGGGCAATTTGGCGAGGACTATGTGCAGCAGTATAAAGGACCACTGATCCACCGGCAGGTCCAATCGCCTTAGGGAGTTGACCGCTGACAGTAGCGGGTTCAGCAACTCCCTCCGTAACAGGTGTACCCGCGTGATTCGCGGGAGGGCCAAAATCGTGGCCACGTGGGTGTCCGCCAGTAACCGGACATTCTGGTACCTGCTAACCAGAAGCTGGCGAGCCACCTGGTAGTTGTCGTCGCTGATGAGCAGGTGCTGGATTACCGCGCTGGCCTCTCCTCGCAGGGAGGAGCGCAAATAGGCCAACTTCTCGCTAGGGGATAAGTCCCGTCGTGAATCCACCAAACTGTCAAACAAATTAATGAAGCCCATCCAGGCTGACAGATCCCCATTAAAAGTGGGAATCTCCAAGGTAGGCAATCGGCCTAGCAACGCCGTCGGGGTAGGTTTGACCTCCCCGCTCAAAACCGGCTCCCCCTTCCGAACAGCCAGGGCCCTCTCAGCCGCCTCCGTGAACTGGTCAGCCAGCTCATAGGCCTGGGCTACATCCTGCTCCAGCTGTTCCGACACGGCATCATCAGCTGGGGGGTTCTCTAAATAATACGCGCGACACTCCATGGCGTGGCGCTCCAGGTCTTGCAGCCGAGCTGCCAGCCCGCCATACCGAGCTAGCAACGCACCTACCCGGTCGGCTCGGTCTATTAATGTGACCGCACAAGCAAGCCAACGCAAAGCTCCTTGGATGCCAGCCCTGGATACGGCGGTCGGATTCGTAGGAGCCATTTATATTCCGTTTAATAAACAAAGCCAACAAAGAAATATAAAGGTGGTAAACATCAACAAAAAAAGCAATAGAAATAGGTCGCGTCACGATAATATAAAACACAATTAAAATTCGGACGACATACACGGACCCTACTATTTTCATAAAGTATTAGCAACTTACCAATTTCAAGGGCTAACAATATAACGGTATAAACAAAACGTATAGGATTAACGGTATGGCATAACGGCACGGCCAAGTCAACCTCGCAAATCAACTACTAAACCGTTATCAACAAACGAAAACAAAACTATTTTTAATAATAATACTCGTAATTTAATACTACTAATAATTAAAACTAGTTCCACTTTTTTAACTAGGCAAGCGGACTCGGAACAAACACTAGTATGTGGTACTAATAAACAACACTTTCGAACGAAACTATTCGTCAAATAAATCCGGACACACAAAAAAAAATATACACATCTAGGCGAGTAAACTCGTATCAAATCACTAGTATGTGGTACTAATAAACACACTTTCGAACGAACTATTCGTCAAATAAATCCGGACACACAAAAAAAAAAATATACACATCTAGGCGAGTAAACTCGTATCAAAACACTAGTATGTGACAACAATTATATAAGTGTCTATCTATTATCGGATCCACCAAGTGAGAAACATTCGCTTCGAGAATTTACTAGAACAATTTCTTAGTACTTCAAATCGTCTCGGGATCTTCAAATACCCTCGAGATTTCAACAAAAAAAATAATTTTTAGGTACGCTTTTTAGGTACGCTTTTTATTTTTACTATGAAATTTTATGTAGTTAAAATTAATATGAAAATTAATTATATCAACTAAGCTCTGCTACCAAAAATATGATCACGCACAATTGTGATGACCACATCTACTGTGTTCCACAGTTTATTGAAACGAAGGTTTCTCATGCAAAATTAAGTAAATTAAGCTAATCCTACCTTACTAGAAAATAGTGTCCGTAATCCAGGGGGGCTGAACGTTGTCTCGCCGGCGCGCGCCTGACAAAACGATCTCCACACAACCCCCGATGGGATACTCTTACAGCTAACACTCTTATACTACACAATGCCCTAATAGGCAGCTAAAACTTTCCCGGCGCTTTTCAAAGCGAACACACACGGGTCACAAGTCCGTACCCGGACCGGGCGCTCCTCACGGCTGCTTACGGCCAACTGGTCGCGATGTCGCGCGGGCGGCGGTTGGCGCCGACCCCACGAATGAACGTGAATGAATGAATCACGCGCGGCGTGAACAGGGGGAGTAAGAAAAGTGTTCTAATTGAGGTTGGTTAGGTTGCAGAGATGGTTAGGACAGTGTCAGGATCAGGACAGGAAATCGAAATTGGATAGCGTCAAAATTTGAGGTAATCGTTCGAAAATGGCGGAATTAGGAAAAATTTAACTAAAGTACAAAATCTATCTATTTTATATTACAGTAGACAACCCTAAGTAGAAGAGTAAAATAATTTGGTATTTGGGCTGTAGCGCGAAGTTCATATTGGTGTCAGTAAGATGTTCATAATGAAATTGTAGATAACGATAGTGAGAAAATTCATGCAGAGCACGACAAAATGACCGTTTTCGAAGGAAAAGTCAGGGAAAAGTATAAAAATGTTAGATATGTTATGAGAGGGGAAAGGCAAACAATAATTTAGCGTTGAGAAAATGGCCGCGGAAGTGATATCAATTAGATATTAGTGCGTAAAATTTGAGTAGAAGCATTCAAAATGGCGTCGATATTTTTGGAACCTTGGATAACTCTTCGCTTTCCAAGATTGGAACAAAAGAGAGAAAGTGACAATAAGCTTAATTACTAATAAATGTTACTAAAGTATCGTTATAGTAAACATTTTTAATAAAGGGGGCACGGGGACTTTACATCATGACCCATTCTCCTTATCCATGATAAGGAAGGCCTGTGCCCCAGCAGTTGGGACTTATAAGCTGATGATGATGATATGACGTTATCGGGGTATGAATGTGAATGTCCATCAATTAATAATAATAATACAAACAACTTTTACGACAGGACCAGGTAAGAAACCACAAAAAGTAGGTGCGATTGCGTTAGTATATCATATTCAATCGACTGCAGTTTGTATGGAATGATATTTGATATGATACAATATAAACTGTCAAATGAATACGACTGACTTTACGCAATCGCCTAGCAGTTGTTCCATTCCATACAAAAGAAGGTACCATACCGACTCGATCAAAATGTATGGAACAGCTGATTTTTTTACGATTTCGTTGCAGGCTTAAAAGTTGCTTGTATTGTGGACACTTTCACAACCTGAAATATTTGTAGGAATTTAAAATTAATGGTGTATGAGCGGGCGCACATTGAGCCACTAAGTACTCGCGGATACTCCGTGATCATGGCGTGTGCAGTGCAACTGCGCCGAAATATCGGGGACTCGACTCGACATCCAAACAAAACATGGTAAAAATCCCGTTTTTTGATTTAAGTACTTAGATGTTTTATCTTTTACCATTCGGTCGACCTCTAGACTACAATAGGGTATTTTACTGTTGTTGAAATGTAGATATTTAATGATGACGTTAAAAAATATTGCAATTAAGAATACCAAATGTGAAAAAATAATTTGAATCTGTTTTATAATAAAAGAATTATAGTCTGTTTGATTTTGACTATAGCTGTCTCTTTCTAAAACGAAATCTTCTATGGCGTGACTTGACGCTACTAACCCACTGACGTCACTAAGATAGCGTCCTGTCCTTGTCTAATTATAAAGTTTGAAGTCCTATATCTTTGAAAATATTCAAGATAATTCAAAATGAAAACTTGTTTTGTGTAGCTAATATTTCGAAAAACATTTTAAAGAAATAAAAAAAAATGCCAAAAATAGTGGTTAAGTGGCGGCGTTTGCTGTGCTTGTCAGCCGGCTGCGATTGGTGGCCGGCCGCGTCTAGTGGCTCAATGTGTACAGAAAGTTCATAAGATTCTTATTTTATTTACAGGTCAAACCATGATTAAATGGGCACCCTTGAATGTGCCCCTGAGGCGTCGGCTACAGACTCTGAGTTGTTTCATCTTAGTATTCACAGGCAGCTATGGCATTTTTTTTGGCTACATACTCTTCATAGCTCTAATGTGCACCAGACTTTGGTGGCTTATGGTGCTATATATACTATATGTAGTGAATAATAATGCATTAGTCGGTTATTATGGTGACTCGAGGTTGGTATCGCGTGTGTCGGGAAATTTTCATAGCCCATTCATTCCATAATAATAAATTGAAAATGAAGTATTAGACAAAATCGACACCTCCTTAACGACTCCGTAGCTCAGTGGTTAGAGCAAAAGGTCGTGGGTTCGAGTCCCATCGAAGCTAGGTGTGGGAAGGGTCGAAAGTCGAAAAATTGCATTGTGAATACAATAAAGTAAAATAATTAGAAATACTACAATAATAAATAATAGTAGAAAAAAATATACTTACCCTGAGTATTGAAATCCTATTAATATTTTTTTCTAATATAGACTGAAAAGTGAAAATGATAACGAAATATGAGATGCAATGTACTTAGGTACGTAAAATCAATTTCATTCTGCTAACAAAAAATAACTAATTTCAGGAGCGAATGGTTCATGAGTTGGCGCCTGTGGAGATATGCTGCAGAGTATTTTCCTGTAAAAGTAGTGAAGACGGTAGAACTTGATCCCTCTAAAAACTACTTAGCACTTGCGTATCCACATGGGCTTCTTATGATTAGCCAGTGGTTTCTATCTGGATCGAACGCTGTAGATTTCCAAAAGATTTTCCCTGGACTCAAACAGCACATTGCGACAATTGCAGCTCGTTTCGCTGTCCCCTTCGAGCGGGAACTGTTAATCTATGGTGGAGCGTGCATTGCTACCGAGGAGTGCTTGTTGTACCGCCTAGATGATAGAAAGCATAAGGGAAATTTCGTTTTGATGAATACCGGAGGTTCATCGGAAATAATGATAAGTAGGAAGGATGAATACAATTTGTATTTGACTAAACGAAGAGGATTTGCTCGCATCGCACTTAAATCTGGGTAAATAAAGTTCGCAATTTCACATCGGTCAAGAATATCGTTATTCACCAGGAACTAAATAAAAAAAAGTTGTACTCCGCTCCGGGAGTGCCGGCAGAAATGAAAAGGGCTCCCTAGACCTTTTCACAAATAAAAGGAATGTGACAAAAAAAGAAAAAAAAAGGACTAGATTTGAACCGAGGTCTTCTGGCCTCAATGCCGCCCGTTTTCTAACCTCATCACAACTTTAGAATTCTAATGACATTGTAACAGTTTTTTGGATCGTCACTTGTCCGTCTGACGAATTTTCGATGTGACGGTCACGTGATCCTGACGCGAGTTTAACATTTTTTACCCATCACAAAAAGTGCACTATTCCGCTAAAGAAGTTTTCACCTCAAATAGTAGATTGTATTACAAGGGAGCAAAATAACAATTACGGCGAGGGATATACGTCGCCCGAGATGAAAATAATTTTGCGGCCGAGTAATACACTCTACTTTTCATTTCGAATATGAGGAAAGTAAATACACTCTGCTTTTCATCCTCCTCTATAAGAAAAGCAATAAAGACAACTAAAACTATCTAGAAAAATAAAAGAAAGGTGGCGGGGGGCTTCGCTTTCTCTGTTTTTTCTATAATAGGTACATATAAAAAAATTGAAGTTTTGAAATAGGTAACAAAAAAATGTTGGAACAAAAAAAAATATTTTTGAATAAAAAAATTTTTTTGAATAGCTAAGTACTTACCTAGTTAAAAAAATCTTTTGAACAAAAAATTTTTTTATATTCTATTGGATGCCTCCTAACTATCTCCGGAGTACCATAGGGGGTTGAAAATTTTGTTAGATTTTAGCTACGCTACGAGACGCACCGTTTTTGAGATATTCTCGTTTTTATAAAATTCATATTTTTTTTTATTTTGCAAGTCCCGTCCCCATACAAAATTAGTTGAAAACTTTTTCATTGCCGATGAGGTAACTCTATGGTTGACTGTATGTAACCAAATTCAGTTCTATTCTTAAAATTAATTTCCACCCTAGGGTGAAACGGATAGTTTTGGACCCGCTGCTCAGTTTAAATATAGGTACATCACTTTCCGAATCTGAGAGATGAAAAATATTAAATGAACCTTCGTTTTTTTTCAGAGCCAGTATTGTACCAACATTTTGTTTTGGTGAGAACAAAATCTTTGATGGAGTTGCATATCCCAAAGGGACGTTCCTCAGAAAAATTCAAGACAAGTTCCGCAGCATCACGAAGATATCGCTTATAGCACCATCAGGAAGAGGCTTCTTCCAATACAACTTTGGAATGATACCGCATCGGATTCCGATTAACATAGTTGGTAAGTTAATAAAGTGCAAAAGTCTATGATACACCACTAAGTTTTAATTTCATCATCATCAGCCACTATGAGTCCACTGCTGAACATAGGCATAGTAAAAATGACATAGGCCTCCTCCTTTGAGCGCCACAAAGAGCAGCCAACGGCTTAAGTTTTAATTTAGTACCTACAAAATAATTCGGTGTATGAAAGCGTCCACCATTACATTCATTAGCAACAGTTTTTTCCATAGGGCCATCTACGAAATCGTAAAAAAATAATCATCTGTTCCACACATTTTGGCTGGTTGTAAACTATTAAATACATAAGTAGGTATATTATATGTATAGGTATAAGGCTTGACATCGACTTCAAACAGATCAGTATTAAAGTTCCAAGATTAGTTAGGAAAAGTCGCGCATTTTCGTCCTATGAATGAATGATTCATCAATTTTTTATATTTACGTATTTTGGGAAGTGAGTTTTTGTTTGCAGTTTTTTTAAGGCGGTTTAAGTTTAAAAAAGAAAAAAAACATTTTTAGTGTAAGAAATCTACACCGCATAATGAGCAAGTTAACCGCAATTTTTTTAGTCTGATCTGATAGATAAAGTCTTGATGACCTAAAGGAAAATATGGCGATTCTAAAGCGCTAAAATATTATCTTTATTAAAGTTTATTATGATAGATAATTTAGACTTCTGACTTAAACTGGCCACGTGTTCTGTTTCAGTTGGTGCTCCAGTAGAGGTCCCGAAAGTGGAAGACCCAACAAAAGAGCAGATAGAAGATGTTTACAACCGCACCGTGCAGGCGATCCAAGATTTATTCGAGGAACACAAACATAAGTACGAATCCGACCCAAACATAAAACTTAACATTTATTGATAACTAGATAGATATGTGTGTGACTTATGAATAAAAAAATGATATTATAATGTGTTTATTTATCCAAGACGAGGAGAAGGGCGGCGTAGGGTAAAACCACCTTGTATCGGCCACGTCAACAATATTTCACATTGATTTGCTTACTATTCTCACATTTATTAGCCTAGCTTTCTAGGAGGTATTTTTTAATAAACTGTTATTATTTGACTTTTCTATGAACCAATAAAATATTTGAAATTTGGATAACATTTTTTTATATTTATGTTTTTCTTTGTACACACCCAATTTCCCTAATATCGGCCACTTGCGCCCAAAAATCGCCCACCTGTCCGCCTTGTATCGGCCTAGTCTTACATTATGAGCAATACAAATATACTTACTTCGAATTGATAAAGAAAGATAAAGATATATTTACAAAGATATACATAGAGATGTATAAAAAACATACATATACTTACCGTGAATTTTTTTTAACAATCCAAACTTAATTTAACGTGTTTAGAATAAATTTCAAAAAAAAAAATGTTTCTGTTTTTTTCTTGCATAAAGATATTCTTACCTAATAGTAACAAATAAATTTTGAAGTCGGATTTTTTTTTAGAGATTTTAGATTATTTTACAAATTTTAATATTTCTTAAAGGAAAGTCTATACTTAAATCAAATACTATAAACAAATTACAATTAAATTTAATATTACAGTTTGCACATCAACAATGATACTTCCAGATAAAAGTAACTAAACAAAAATACGAGATTTTTTAAATCTTTTTTTGTATTTTTTTATTATAATTACCTAAATTAAGTATCTAATCTAGTGTAAGTACCTAGATTTGTATGAAGTAACATTTGTATCGTCCATGACTTAATGTTTAGTGGCCGATATCAGGATTTTGACACGCCTTGTATCGGCCATCACTATTTTTAACGGCCGATGTCAGGCTTTTTTATGAAATAATCAACCCTAAATCCGGCCATTCGATTTTTTATTAAAATTCTAAAAAAAACACAAAAATATGAATCAAAAATGTTGCATTATAATCTCTTTAACCTTCACAAGCAAAAATAAACGATTAAAACCTCCTAGATAAGTTGCAAACTCTTTCCCCCGTAACCTCGAACTCGTCAATTTTGACTAGAAAATGGCGTGAATTTCGACACGACTGCGCAGGTTACAACATCCAATGCTACTGAACTGTAAAATGAACTTTGATCGCCACCTCATTTAATTCATTTAAAGACAACAATATCATGTTCATTATAGAGCAGAATTTGTGCAAGTGGATCGAATATTTAATAGTTTCTGATCAAATTCGTAGGAAGTGGCCGATACCAGGACGTGGCCGATACAAGGCGGTTTTACCCTACCTACTGCTCCGACCCCAACTTAAAAAGCAATGCCTAAAATTGGCGTAATTTTTTTTTGTCTCGCGGCCATAAACAAAATTTTTGAACATCAATTCTTGATAGTATAATAACAAATAATATTTGCCACGACAGTATAGCTGTAAACTCAGTCGGAACCAAGCTAGAACCATTCGTCCGTATAGGTACCTACAACATTTTTAAAAACCGCAAATGTAACTTTGTAATTCATAGGTACAAACACTATTAAAAACGAAGTTAAGTTCTAGCTAGTCTCACTCGGTTCGGAGTGAATTTACAGGTACACCTACTTTCTTTGCAAATATTGGCTGTAGTGCTGCCAACAAATTATATTTCAATGTTTGGTTGATGGCCGCTAGAAAAAAAAGACTCCAGCTGCCATACAAAAATGGTTATTGTCCTTTGGGAGTATTTTTGGATGAGATGGTGATGAATGTGGTTTTATTCAAGCTTACTTATAATGCTTCCTACATATTGAATTCCAGTCTTAAATAAGTATTATTTAATATAAGTATAAATAAACTATATTCTATACGTACCTACTTAAGGTAATGGAACCAGTCATGGACAGTATAAGATTGAATTTAGCATTCTTATGCTATATTGTAAATAATGTAACTGTTTATAAATGCAATCAGGGTTAAAGATATTAAAAACTATTAAAACTATTAATAAGCTAGTGTACTAAAAATATATTTCAGAAAAATCGGAACCCTATCGTAACACCAGTGATGGACAGGCATGAGCATGACCCAGTGCATAACACCCAGTCATGGACGCCCCTAGACATGGACATCCAACCATGGACATCACTTCATGGTTGGCAATATTCAATGAAACATATTCAATCGCAAATACTTCAATAGGTACAGTTAGTTTAACTTTAATTAAACAAATAGATAATTTTAGTTAAACTTTTATTCACTTTAATAATTTTATTATTAGTAATCTAAAACATAGTTAACCTACAAAAATATGTCAATAGGTGGGTAAATCTATTTAGTTAACAAACTGTTAGCTTATCACAGCTAACAGTCTTACATAACCCCAATGCACCTGCATTGGGGTTATTCCGAAAGTGGGGATATTCCGATAATTCAAAACATCTACCGAATGCTAGCGATATTGTCTTAATGGCCACATTAAACCAGTCGCCATCTTCATTGCACTAGTCGCATCAGTTGCCAGGAGCCTGTAATGTCAACAGCACGTGCACAGTGTCAATTTTCGCCGAACAAGTGTATTTCGCGACATTTTTGTTGTTTCGTAATAACCCCAACAAAGTTTTCTCAGGATTCTGGTAAGTTATCTTGGTTTGTGTTGATTTTCATGATAGATTATTGTTTTTTCTAAGTGTTTAAGAGGACGAGAATGTAATAGCTGTTTTTTTTTAAATACCCCTAGGTGGTAATTTCGATAAACAAAACATTCGGAATAACCCAGTTACGTTTTGGAAGGAATCAAATCTGCGCCTATTAACGAATCTGGATATTGCTCGTTAGTTCGCTTTGTTTCGCTTAGCTTTCATGCACACGAATTTTCGTACCCTTTAAACTTAACTGTCATGTTGAGAACCACAAACTTTTGTTGGGGTAAATCCGAAATAAAAGTGTTACAAGAAAAAGATTAGCGATACCTTTAACAAAATTAATGTTTTTTTTTGTGTGTGAGGGGTATTAACGACTGAAAAAGAAATTTAAACCTTCGGTCAAAGTGCAAAAAGATCGATTTTTCAACTACTTCGGAATTACCCCAATGTAGCTCGAAATATCCCCTATGTCCAAAAGATATACCTACGTATTTCAGAATTTTAATTTTGAAAAGCCAGTAACATTTTAATGATTCTAATAAGTATTAAAAATAAATCGTTTTATTGACTTTACATAGGTTCTTTACATTGCTTCTTGGTCGACATGATAAAATCGATCTCGTTTTTTTACTTTACCGTCCGGTCCGGACTGATCCAGGTCCATTTGCGGCTTACAGGCTTCCTGAAGAAGGAGTTCATCATAAAGAGGTTCTTCCTCTCCATGAAGTCTGCCAACATCTGGCCTCTATCGTTCCGTTGCCCAAATCCAAATTGCCCCACTCGCAACTCATCACCGCAACGTTGCCCCAACTTAGCATTGAAATCTCCCATCACAACCGTGTAGTGGGTTTTATAGCTATGCATGGGTTTCGAAACCTCCTCATACAAAGCCTCCACTTCGTCATCGTCATGTGTCGAGGTCGGAGCGTATACTTGTATGACATTTAGTGAATAGGTACCGTTTGGATATTCTGAGTATCAGGTACGATACCCTGCTCGAAACGCTTCCGATGGTGATCACGTTGTTGACTAGGGACTTGTGGACAATGAACCCGACACCGCCTAGGGACTTTTGTTCGCCGGCGGGGCATGGGTACGGGAAGACCCATACCTGCATTGCACAGGCTTTCGCTTACTCAGGGTGTCCCACACGTCCCGGGACACCCTTCGAGGGTACCCCTGAGTTTCGGGGATGACAGTCGGGCCTGCCACGGGCAGACAATCACCGGCGGGGCCACGGTAGTGTCCGCAAGGGTTCCCGTGATCCCGCCCGGTGGCAGTGCCTCTTTGAATAATTTATCGTCAGATGACGATGAATGGTTCGACGAGGCACTGTCCTCAAGGTGATGATAAGGGATGTCGTCAGGTTTTCAGTGGGTAGGCCCCTGGAGAGTCCCACATACCCCCGGTTGGTACCGCAACTGGGGCATGCATAACGCATTTTCTTGACGGAAACCAAAAAAAAGGACTGTTGTTTGCCCTCCCCGTAAAGTAAGTTACCGGATTGCAGGATAATTGAGTCGTTCCCCTCTCTTCGGACTTCAGATAATCCAATGATATCCCAGTGTAACTTACTAACAGCCTCTTTCAACTCTATGAGCTTCTGTCAAAGTGACAAACACAAATACAAAACGGCGCCTTGACAGTCATATTGATAATCTAATCGCATTTAAAACCTGTAGTAAAACATTTCTACAATAAAGCGTATCAATAAATCGAACAATTCATATTCGTTTGATAGTTCCCAGTAATAGACATCCAATTACCAACACAGCACCAGTTATGAACACCCAGTTATAAACATGCCATTTTTTATGTTAATTATTCATTATCGTGTTGCATAAAAAATCAATCGTTAGACTTTTTTATTAACATTCTCAAACATTACTAAAACATTTATTAATAATAAATTAAAAATTTACCAAAATGTTCATGACTGGGTTAGTAACAGATTTATGTATCCAGTGATGAACATCGCTATAAATGTGAATTAATTTATCCCTTTTGTAATATGTCAAGGTATAGGTTAACCTTAAATATAAGTACTGTTAAATCACAAAATGAATAGTCATGCAACATAACAACTACACCGGATTTTAAATGAATTAATTGTTAAACTTACTCGCGCTACGATGCTTAGTATAATAGCGGATATTTTCTGGAATCGTCCGACGGAACCACGTATTTGCACTCAGTGTATCGATTATGGCCGACAGCTGTCAAAAAATAATTGATGGGGCACCGGATTGGATAACCACAATCAGAAAGTGTTGCCATTAAAAAAAAAATTGTCGTGTTTTGTAGATTTAGCCGATTTAAATGTAACATGTCCATGACTGGTGCACTGTCCATGACTGGTTCTATTACCTTAGTACCTTTTATAAATAGGAAAGCTTTGATTGTTTGTTTGTATGTTTGTAATGGATAAACACAAAAACTAAGGACCGATTTTAAAAATTGTTTCACCAGTAGTAGTAGTAGTAGAAAGTTACACTATTCCTGATCTGAGTGACAAAGGCTATCCTGATATTCCCACGTGAACGGCTACCTGGGTAAATCCACGCGGAGCCTATAGGTAGGTAGGTACTTACTCCTAGTTCATGGAGAAAAAAACAGACGTAAGTAACAAAATTCATTTATTTAATAAAAAATTATAAACAACTTTAAAATAATATTTATGAAATACCTATATTGATATAATGATACATTCATAAAACTCCTAGATCATAGAACTCTATGATCAGATAAAAAATCAGTCTAATGTTCAGACAATGGAATGAAAATAATAAAATTACCTACTGTAATTATAATAAGTAACTATTTTCGATTTAGCATCATAGGAAACATTGAAAATTAAATACTTACTTAGGTAATTGATTAAAAATAATATTATATTTGCATTTAAGGCACACATGTTTATTTTTTATTATTGTTATTGATTAAGTATAAAACTAACTTTTTTGAGTTGTTAGGTAGGACTAGTTTCCTTTGCCTTGGAATACTCGGTACGGTAGGTACAGACAGACCTACTAGGTACTGGAGAATACGTAATGTGATGCGATTCTAAGTCGTATAGGTAGGTAGGTACTAAGCTAATAAGACCCTTCTTCGATATTTACAAAAAAACCTACCTAACTGAGGAGCTACCTATTTAGTAGAATCTGATGTTTTCTATAAATGATTAATTAAACCAGGCACACCAGGCACAACATTGTGTTATTTAATCTGTGATTGTGTTAATCCATGTCTATCATCGCGGTCGCTGTCTAAGTTAGTATTAAGTATTTCAGCAATGATTCTCAATAAAATTGTTAAAATGAGTTACAAAATCAATATCAAATTCATGACTTCCATTGGATTGTAGGTAAGTACCTATAGTTCTTTTTATGTTACATATTCTTTACGATTTCCTGGTAATACCTACTTACTTATTATACAATGTGTACCTATACCTAACAGAATCAATGGCTAAATCAGAATATGGTACAAAGGGACCATCAAACTGAACAACTTTTAGTATGGGACCAACTCTAAAATTGCGAAAAAATAATAATCTGCTGTTTCCATGCTGTTCCATACATTTTCATATTTTCGTTAGGTAAGTACTTAAGTATTATTTTTTGTATGAAATAGCTGTTCGATGGTCCCTATCTAACATATTCTGGTTTACCCATTATATTAATAGTAGGTACACTTAACTGTTCTAAGAGCATGCTGGAACAATCTAACCAGACATTCCTTCCTCTTATAAAAGCTCTAAACGGACCTTCTCATGGTCTTTGAGGTATTTAGACTTTTCTGCCTCGAACAAGGCCACAAGCTTCTTAGTGAATTCTGCGTGAACCTTATCCACTTGTTCAGGCGTTGGCTCCAGGTTTTTCTCAACTTCCATGGGTGCTCCAACTGAAACAAAAAAAAAGTTTATGTTAATCTACGGGTGATAGTAAGGTCACTTGGTTTGGTTTGGTATAAATGTTTTTTTTAATATTCATTCATTATTACATGTTTTTATTTTAACATGCAAAATCTTGCAAGATTTGACCCACTTTTCCCAGTGTCCGATTGCGCCGAAATTTTGCAACTAGACAAATTAAAGTACAGTCAGCAAAGAAACTTGTCACAAAAATGTTTTTTTTTTTACAATAAACTTATAATACACTACCAAGCTATGTTGGGACAATTGGCTTTCATCCCGGAATCTTAACCACTAAGGAAATGGCTGTCTTATGATTGTCTAACTGCCGCTGCCGGAACACACCAAAACTGAACACATTATAGTTACTTATGGGGCGGCAGACTTAAATAAGATGGTGGTAGCTTTCCAGACGGACTTGGAACAATTCTTAACACAAACAAAACCGAATAATGAGGTATATCCATTTAAAACATTAGATATCAAAACCTCTGGTTTAAGCCGGTGTTGTATAGGACAGAGGCGGTTGTAACACGTACACAAACACAAGACTCCAGCACCCCAAAGTGTACTGAAACATGCCTCGGCAGATGGGGAACATGGGGAGAGATACCAGTGTACTTCTTGTCTTAACGGACTCCTTCCTGGAACCACCGCAGCCAGCTAACTTAAGGGTTAATTACTCACCAACAGTGGTGAAAGGACAGCGGAGAGGCAACACGCCAAATGTGTACTAACTACTAACACATGCCTCGGCCGATGATGGGGAACATCGGAGAGATACCAGTGTGTGACGCGGGACCCCTTCGTCGGCCAGCGCGGTACACTAGCCGGAGTGTCAGAAGTCACCGCACAGTATTCTATTAGTAGGGTAAAACCGCCTTGTATCGGCCACGTCCTGGTATCGGTCACTTCCTACGAATTTGATCAAAAACTATTTAATATTCGATATACTTGCACAAATTTTGCTCTATAATGAACATTATATTGTTGTCTTTAAATGAATTAAATGAGGTGGTGATCAAAGTTCATTTGACAGTTCAGTGGCATTGGATGTTGTAACCTGCGCATTCGTGTCGAAATTCACGCCATTTTCTAGTCAAAAATGACGAGTTCGAGGTTACGGGGGAAAGGGTTTGCAACTTATCTAGGAGGTTTAAAACGTTGATTTTTGCTTGTGAAGGTTAAAGAGATTATAACGCAACATTATTGATTAATTTTTTTATGTTTTTTTTTAAATTTTAATAAAAAATCGAATGGCCGGATTTAGGGTTGATTATTTCATAAAAACGCCTGATATCGGCCGTTAAAAATGGTGATGGCCGATACAAGGCGAGTCAAAATCCTGATATCGGCCACTAAACATTAAGTCATGGACGATACAAATGTTACTTCATACAAATCTAGGTACACTAGATTAGATACTTAATTTAGGTACTTAATTATAATAAAAAAATATTTAAAAAATCTCGATTTTTTGTTTAGTTACTTTTATGTGGAAGTATCATTGTTGATGTGCAAACTGTAATATTAAATTTAAAATAAATTGTTAATAGTATTTGATTTATAGACTTTCCTTTATTAAAGTTTGTAAAATAATCTAAAATCTCTAAAAAAAAAAATCCGACTTCAAAATTTATTTGTTACTATTAGGTAAGAATATCTTTATGCAAGAAAAAAACTAAATCATATTTTTTTTATTTATTCTAAACACGTTAAATTATGTTTGGATTGTTAAAAAAAATCACGGTATATTATGTATGTTTTTTATATATATCTATGTATATCTTTGTATATCTATATCTTTCTTTATTAATTCGAAGTATATTTGTATTGCTCATAATGTAAGCCTAGGCCGATACAAGGCAAACAGGTGGGCGATTTTTGGGCGCAAGTGGCCGATATTAGGGAAATTGGGTGTGTACAAAGAAAAACATCAATATATAAAAATGTTATTCAAATTTCAAATACTTTATTAGTTCATAGGAAAGTCAAATAATAACAGTTTATTAAAAAATACCTCCTAGAAAGCTAGGCTAATAAATGTGAGAATAGGAAGCAAATCAATGTGAAATATTGTTGAGGTGGCCGATACAAGGTGGTTTTACCCTACAGAATAAATGAAAGGTCCAACATCCAGAGACTTGTTTTATTGTGTTTTCAAAAGGATAATATAAATAGGTAAAAGGGAAGTAGGTACACGAGGAACCCGATTCCCGGGTTCCTGTTACATTAGACTGTTTACAATTGTATAATTATTATTAATGGCTTTTTAGATAGCCATCACAATATAATTTTCACTTATAACTGGTAAGTAATTGAAGCACTTCACGATGGTTTTTGTAGGACTGGAAAAAATGCTGAACATGGCACGCGGAATGAAGAATTAGAATTTAAATCTTGAAAGGACAGGTCCAGAATTCTAATTGATGGCCAGTGAGTAATGCTGTGAAGTTTCCAGTCATCATGGAGGTTCTAACCATCCATAAGACTGGAACGAAACGGCATCGTTACAAGTGTACTTCGTGTCTTGACGAACTCCTGGAACCACCGCAGCCAAGCCAACTAACTTAAGGGTTGTTTAGGTACTCACCGACAGTGGTTATAGGACAGCGCAGAGGCAACACCCCAAATGTGTACTGAAACATGCCTCGGCCGATGGGGAACATCGGAGAGATACCAGTGTACTTCTTGAAGAACTCCTGGAACCATCGGAGCCAGCTATCCTGAGGGTTGGCCATCGGGCGGAACACGTCAGGCTCGCCAAAAGAGAATACGGGCACTAAGGGTGACCTGAAAACGCAGGGCAATAGTTTGTTATTCTATCACGTCACGGCTATACCAGCTGACCGGATCTGAATGAGTCACATACCTATAGAATATATGGTCTCCCAGGAAAATATCTTTATTCCCACGTAATTACAAACATCGTCTACTTAGTTCACGGCTAAGCTAAGTTGCTTTTAAAATAATTCAAAAATATCTCTTGAAATAGATTTTTATTTTATTGATTGTTTATTTTTATTTATTCACAATGAGGAAGCTCTTAGTTTTCATCACACCTGATTTTAAGTGGTGATAAGGCCGAAGGTGAAAGCGCACCACTCCCGGAAGCCTCAATCAATGAGGAACTATCTTATCTCCAACTGCCGGAACACAACAAAACGCCAAAACACTATTGACTATTGCTATGGCGTCAGACTTAGATGAGATGGTGGTAGGTTTCTAAGTCTGACGCCATGGAGCCAGGCACACTTGAAACAATACCTACCAACACCAAACCGAATACAATGTACCTACACCTACTGGGAATCGAACCCTGGACCTCTGGGTCTGATACCGTGAAGTGTACCACTAGATCACATAGGCGGTTGAAAAATTAGGGCATTGGTTATGTTGAATGTCGAAACTCACCCGGCCATCATTGCAACTCGAACGAATCCCTTCCTCCTGCTAAGAATCAACTTATATTCTCCTGGATGTGAGTCCAAGGCTTCCGCAGCGCCTCCAACAATCAAAGCCACGCATTTCCCTTTATATCTCCTCAAGCTCAATAAGTGCAGTAGGCTTTCTTGAGAAGAAGCACACGCTCCTAGTGCTAATATCAAGTCTCTGAAAAATGGGACGAGGAAATGACCACCTAAAGTGATCATGTTGCATGTCATGCCAGGGAAGAGCGTGTAGAAGTTGGAGGCGTTGGTTGCGAAGGCGCTGAATGCACCGGAGCTGACGATGCCGTGAGGGAAGCAGGCGAAGAGGTAGTTCCTGGAAGGATCGAGCTCTGCGGTCTTGACTAGCTTCATTGGAAAGTAGTCGCGGAAGTAACGCCACCATGACCAGTTGCGGACCCAATCGAACCTAAAATAATGGAAGGTTTCATTATGTCTTGCATTTAACTTCATTTGATTGAATTGAATGAAATGTAATGGCGTCATAAAACTCCATTCTTAAAATTTTAAAGACTTGATTTTAATTTGCAATACTTATTTGAAGTCTTCGCTGCGATTTCAGAGGTGAGTTTTATAAATGCCGATAAATTAATGCAAACGTTATTATAATTTCTGCTGTGTAGTACTAAGTATACCTATTTTAACCGACTTCAAAAAAGGAGGAGGTTATTGAAAGGTCAGTGTGTCGCAAAGGGTGCGCAAGTGCGAATACTAAGAATTCTTAGTTAATAATTTTGCCGAAAAATGCAATCAAATGGTTTTCTGGCGCTTCGTCGGCCGCTGAGGGAGGCACGCTCGCTTCGCTCGCTCGGCTTGCGCTTTATTTTCACATTGCTAACCTAATCCAAACCGAATATTACATTCACTTGTTTGTAACTAATTACTGAAAAGTCCTTGCGCACCTTTTCGGTCACTAAAATGGCTATTATAAATGTTGTTTGTTTTGAGGATGGTTGTATACAGATAGAACGCGGCGTCACGCCGGATGTGGATGAAATGCAGGCACAAATAGATATTGTATTCTGGAATAGCGCTTACCTAAGTAACTTTTTCCGACATTCCACCAGAAACGGGAACCACGCGGGTAAAATCGAGAGGTGCAACTAGTAAGAAACTAATACGTACCTACGTACTTACTTTCTGCCTCCTTTGTTGCAAATTTCTATGTCGTTCAGCATCCACACAGCGTAAAGGATGCCCAGGTACCAGTATTGAGAATACAGCAGTTGTATCGCCAGGTAGATGGTTATTGCTTCGCCGAAGAGTACCAGGCATATCCAGCCAGCTGCTCCGAGGGTCTGCAGCCGGCGCTCTGTGGGCACATCGAGAGGTGCCCATTGCACACCGAGGAGGTCCGATACTTTCCTGGAATTTAAGAAGAAAAAATCTTTCTTTAAATTTTTCTTCAAATACCTACTCAAATAGAACTTTGGTAAAAGATAAACGAAACTTCACATAGGTATTCATATCTAAGACTTCTGCTCGCCTACATAAAAATATTTTTATCTTTGTTACCATAAAACACAGGTTTTCTGGGTTCTTTGATGGAATTAAGTACGAGAATCTATACATATAATAAAACAGAAACGGACAAAAAGTCTGTACATGAAATATTAAGAGCATTGACGCGGTCGAACGCCGTTTTGCCTCAAAATAGGCAGTTTTGAACGAGATATTTTCTATGAAAACGTAATCTTAGAAACATGCTAATTTCAAATTATTGTAAACAGTATCTTTGTCTAAAAAGTTAGTAAAAAACATTTTTCTTTTTATAGAGTATTTGTGAATACTAACAATTTTCCCGAACAGTGTTTTATAAACTTCACTTTTAACATCAATTTTGAAGCTCTAATTTTTTAATACCATTGAAAAAAATAGGGAACAAAAATTTCTATGTATATCTACATATCATTACGCAAATAGTTAGTAAGGAAATTAGTTTAATTTGTGATTATTTTCATATGAAATTAAAATCCAAACAAACTGAAATTATAAAGAAATCACTGGTGGTAAACATGCAACATTTATCAATAAATTACTTTATTTTACAAAAAGTTATAGTCTAACGTAAAATAAGAACATATTATCTAAAGTTTGAATACAAAAAACCTATATAATGATGCATAATTTATTTTATATATATTTTTTTAAAGTGCTATAAAACACTCTGCGCAAAACATTTCAAATTAGTCCGCCGCTAGGCTCTTCAGAGGGAGGACGTATCGCTCGGTGCTCTGCCGTCTGCCGTTCGCTGACCTTTGCAGTGTGCAGCGTGGTGTGGTATAGTTTATAGTGCAACCGACACGTCTTAGTACTTTCGTCTTAGTACACTCATTAGATAGGTAATTGAAAATTGTTTACTTCTATGATCATTAGTTCACTCACACACCTAATTGTATTTATCATAATTGAATACGTATTTGTAATAGAAACTGACCCTGAAAATGATCTAACAAATAGTAATTTGTAAGGTCATTTTTTAATTTGATGACTCTGTATGAAGTAAATCAGGAGGAAAAAAATTAACCTTGACGAGTTTCTTGCCGGTACTTCTTCAAGGTCTCCTGTTCTAGGGTTTGCGAACCCATGGCGTAAATGACTGAATTATCCAAATGGGATGTTGACCTTCAAAACGGTGTATAGGCACATGAGTACTATCAGAGTGTTGACTTCATAGAGCGTGCAAAATTTTGGTAGGGTTGTTACAAGAAGTTAAAATTGTTAGCTTTCTATTAGGTACCTATTATGAAATATTTATTTATAAATTACTTACTCTAATGTTTCTCTTTATACATTTTATTTTTTTAATTATATTTTTTTGGTACTATTTTAATAGAAAACAGCGACGCAATATCAAAAATGTAAAAAAAATCCTAGATAGCGGCCAACTTTTTTGTCTGTTGGCCGATTTCGATGAAACTCGATTTCTAGTACTATTTTGACAAGAAAACAGTAACGCAATGTAAAAAATATAAAAAAATCCAAGATGGCGGCCAACTTTTTTGATTGTGGGCCGATTTCGATGAAACTCGGTTTTTGGTACTATTTTGACAAGAAAATAGCAACGCAATGTCAAAAATGTAAAAAATCTAAGATGGCGCCCAATTTTTTGTTTGTTGGCCGATTTCGATGAAACTCGATTTCTAGTACTATTTTGACAAGAAAACAGCAAAGCAATGTTAAAAATACTAATAAATTCAAGATGGCGGCCAACTTTTTTGTTTATTGGCCGATTTCGATGTAACTTAGTTTTTGGTACTATTTTGACAAGAAAATAGCAATGCAATATCAAAAATGTAAAAAAATTCAAGATGGCGCCCAAATTTTTTGTTTGTTGTCTGATTTCGATGAAACTCGATTTCTAGTACTATTTTGACAAGAAAACAGCAACGCAATGTAAAAAATATTAAAAAATCCAAGATGGCGGCTAACTTTTTTGATTGTGGGCCGATTTCGATGAAACTCGGTTTTTGGTTTTATTTTGGCAAGAAAATAGCAACGCAATGTCAAAAACTTAAAAAAATCCAAGATGGCGCCCAAATTTTTGGTTTGTTGCCCGATTTCGATGAAACTCGATTTCTAGTACTATTTTGACAAGAAAATAGCAACGCAATGTCAAAAACTTGAATAAATGCAAGATGGGGCCCAAATTTTTGGTTTGTTGGCCGATTTTGATGAAACTCGATTTCTAGTACTATTTTGACAAGAAAACAGAACTGCAATGTAAAAAATATTAAAAAACCAAGATGGCGCCGAAATTTTTTGTTTTTGGCCGATTTTGATGAAACACGATTTCTAGTACTATTTTGACATGAAAATAGCAACGCAATGTCAAAAATGTAAAAAAATCCAAGATGGCGCCCATTTTTTTTGTTTGTTGGCCGATTTCGATGAAACTCGATTTCTAGTACTATTTTGACAAGAAAACAGCAACGCTATGTAAAAAATATAAAAAAATCCAAGATGGCGGCCAACTTTTTAGTCTGTGGGCTGATTTTGATGAAGCTTGGTTTTTGGTACTATTCTGACAAGGAAATAGCAACGCAATGTTAAAAACATTAAATAATCCAAGATTAAAAACCAAGTTTTATCGAAATCGCCTCACAAACAAAAAAGTAGGCTGCCATTTAGGATTTTTTAATATTTTTTACATTGCAGTTCTATTTTCTTGTCAAAATAGTACCAGAAATCGAGTTTCATCGAAATCGGCCAACAAACCAAAAATTTGGGCGCCATCTTGGATTTTTTTACATTTTTGACATGGCGTTGCTATTTTCTTGTCAAAATAGTACTAGAAATCGAGTTTCATCGAAATCGGCCAACAAACCAAAAATTTGGGCGCCATCTTGGATTTTTTAAGTTTTTGACATTGCGTTGCTATTTTCTTGCCAAAATATTACCACAAACCGAGTTTCATTATTTCATCAAAATCGGCCTACAATCAAAAAAGTTGGCCGCCATCTTGGATTTTTAATAAAGATTGGTTAAATTCAAAATATACAGGAAGTATTTAAAATCACTCTCCAAATTTGAATATGGTAATCTTTAGGCAAAATGATGAAATATGTATATTTTCTTTTAGTGTCGCCTAGTACAAAAATTTTAAGTTGAGTCATCACAAAGTTATCCCTAAAAGACCTACGTTTTTGGTCACTGCGCAACGCCCCACCCGCTTGCGCTAAGAAAACATACACCCGCAGTAAGTTCATTGATAGCCTGGCCTGGTATATTCCCCGCGCCCCGCACGCACCCGACCGACCGATCCGCCGACGACGGCCGAGCGCGCTCGAGCGACAGACCGCATACCCTCCCCGCGCCCACCCCGCGTCCAGGTGGCCGAGACGGGTCATAAAAGGTCACATCACAAGAGACAAGAGTTCGCTTTAACCACCTCTGTGGTGTAGTGGTGGTACACACCACCGGCATCAGACCCAGAGGTCGCGGGTTCACTTCCTAGTGGGGGTACATTGTATTCGATTTGGTTGGTGGTAGGGCTTGTTCAAAGCCCGCCTGGCTAGCTAGTTAGCTACCACCATCTAAGTCTGATGCACTAACAATGATGTCTTGCTTACACCTTAGTGGAGTAAGCAAGACAACTTGCCGTACCATATCATATCGCGCGTTATAAGCCGCTCATGCTAGGCCGGCAGGTGTGATGATGATGAAGGCTAAGTGCTACGCCGATGCCCTCGGATACAAAGTCCGTGTCAGATAACATTGGGGTGATTTTGGCGCCAGTTACAGTACATTTCTTTGTTCTAAGGATTAGGTGAAAGATACGGAGTCGTGGCTCAGTTGCTCAGTGGTAAGAGCATTCGCCCGGATAGGGAAAGGTCGTAGGTTTGAGTCACATCGGAGCTAGTTGTGATTGTGAGACGGGTCGT
Organism: Crambus lathoniellus; assembly: GCA_949710035.1. NCBI lineage: Eukaryota > Metazoa > Arthropoda > Insecta > Lepidoptera > Crambidae > Crambus > Crambus lathoniellus. The sequence continues at coordinate 9,078,515 of OX453305.1, read as the reverse complement.
TTTTTTTTCTAATAGGTCATTTTAAAATTTTAAATAATAAAAATTGCATTGTGAATGTGAAAAGTACGTAATAAGAAAACTTAGATTTTTTGGGATTCCTGCTTAGATGGAATGTTAATTAGTATCAAATTGATTAAAAGGATATGCAATTAATTTGTATTGATCACCTAGTACAAAATAATACGAAGTAACTAGGTATGTAGCGATTACATAAATTAAAAAACGAAATCGGTAAAAAAAACGCATTCCTAATTTAATCCATTAGGATCTAATGTTAGTACCACAATACAATAAATCTTGAATTACTCGTAAATTTAACGGTGCCTATTTAAACTGAGCGGTGGTTGACTGGACTGGAACAGCTGATCATGTGTACCTACTTATGTTGCGCTCGCTGCCGCGCGAATGTACCTACGGGTTTGTGAACATTTGAAGTTCATTGCGGCTGGTCAATTTCATACGCATTTTTCGTTAGGAATTCTAAGAAAAATCATTTATCAAACAGCGTAATTTACCATATCTAACCTTTAAGACATGCTTTGCTTACTACGAATAGCTTTAAGAATTGTTCAAAGTGCATACCGTTTCTCGCCAAGCAGACTTGCACGTTTTTTTACATTTTCCTTTAACTTGTCGCGCACTACAGTAGGTACCTACAGTGTCACTTTTCACTTTTTCAAATGCTGCTAGGTTTTCTGCTTCCTCGACATAAACACGACTTTTGTTTCACTCCACATGTAAATTATAACAACAACGCACCATTTCATACTACCTTTTCACTCACGACCGAACCGAATTGAATTCATCGCGAAACAAACATAGCGGGTGGCACTACGGCCGGCGGCTGGGGCGGCGGCGGCGCGGCACCGGCGCTGGCGCGGCCGCCGGGGCGGCGCGCGCGCAACACGGAAGTAAACACGGAAATGTATGTAACGCAAAGGAGATGCGCGGCCGACTGATGTTGCCTGCCGGTTGCCGGGGAGGCGCGCGGCCGCGGGCGGGTAGGGGGGTGGCGGGGTGGGCCACTGGCGTGGCGCGGGCGGGCGCGGGCGCGGTTCCGCACGTCCCCCCTGCACTGCACCCGCGCCTTACCGGCTGTTTCATTCATTGTATTGCGCGCGGGAGGCGTTTGACCTTACGTGACTAGGTGACTATGCGATCGTGGTAATTATTTAATCGTTATCATTTTAATGTGCAAATTTTACCTACCTATTTTTTTTCATAAATGTGATCTATTAATGATACCTAAAGCCTGGAAAAAATTTGGAGAGTGGTTAAAAATGCACCCTGTATTTCTCTTTTGAGAGTTATTGAAAAGGCGTAGCCTGAAAACTGCTCATACGTGCTTCGCGTTGACCCTGAGCTTGTCCACTGGCTGAGCTGTCGTAAACCGGTTTTTCCAGACACGTCGTGTACGGACACGCCAGTGACAAGCAGCCAGTGGACACGCACACATGCCCAGCATGCTTGTAGTAGTGTAATCATTTCCCACCGTTCTATGAAGTCGTTTCTCTGTATTATGTAGTAGTATTTTTTTTCCTGTGGTATAGGTCTACATCAGATTGTGATAAAAATGGTATTCTGAAATCGGTATTTTATTTCTAAACTAGCTTTCCGCCCGCGGCTTCGCCCGCGTGGACTACACGACGTTATCCCGCGGGAATGTGATATTTTTCCGGGATAAAAGTAGCTTATGTTCCTCTCCAGGCTACAAAGTATCTGTGTCCTAAATTTCAGCCAAATCCGTTCAGCCGTTTTGGCGTGATTGAGTAACAAACATAGAAACATACAAACATCTAAACATCCAAACATCTAAACTTTCACATTTATAATATTAGTAGGAAGTAGGATAGGATTACGTATCGAATGGTCGGTCATACATGAATAACATAAGATGAGTAAGCAAGTACTTACATACATATTTGGGAAGGATTACTTTATTAGTATTAGTTGTAAAACTTTTCAAAAATCTACTTCATGTAAACAATAAAATATTGTCCATGTAGTAAACCCATTAGATTACAACATACACTTATTATGATTATGTAAGGGTAAGTAAGGATATAATATAAAAACTAACACTAAATAATATTTAAACTTGAGTTAAAAGGATCAATGTGATTAGTTTGACTATAGCAGGACTGCAGGACACCGCACGTTTGACCTTGAGCGCACGTCTGATGCGAGTGAAAGTTATTCATTTACCTAAACTCGACGCGACGCATTTGGGTTTAACGCTCTTAAAAAAAAAAATACTGCTATGTGATGTGTACAGGATATAGACCCCAAAACGATAGATATTAAAATTTTTGTCTGTTTGTCTGTTTGTATGTTCGCTTTTCACGCAAAAACTACTGGACGGATTTTTACCAAATCTTGTGTAGTAATAGCTTATAACCCGGGTCAACATATAGGGTACCTTTTATTGCGGGAAATTTAATTATTCCTACAGGAAAATACAAAAACTGATTCTTACTAAAATAGATGGCGCCACATGATTATGAAAATACGTTATATTTAATCGCTGTCTCAATTAATAATGAATCATGTTATTTTTTTTTACCTGCTTCAAAACATAATATAAATTAAAACCCATCCAGCCCCCCTAGCATGACCAACAAAATGGGATATGATATGATAAGTTATCCGGTTTAACTGTCAAAAGACTATGGGTTTTGAAGTTTGAATGTCGATAAGTCGCTTTATCATTCGATACATATCGCGTTTTGGGTGGTCATGCTAGGCTTACAGGCTCATATAAAATCATAAAAATAATTTCATGTTATTTACGTCATTATATCTACTAAGCAATAGATGGCGCAGGAAGTCAGTAAGATTACGATATACCTCTCACAAAAGAACATTCGAATGATTATATTAATTAGGGTGAAAGCCCCGTCTGTTGCCACTTTAAGATGTTTTTCACTTCTTTTGCATCATAACTACTAAGCAATAGATGGCGCGGGAAGTCAGTAAGATTACGATATATACCTTTCACAAAAGTACATCCGAATGATTATCTATATTAAGTAGGGTGAAAGCCCCAGCTGTTGCCATTTTAGTTTTTTTTCACTTCTTTCGCCTATGGTCTTAAGTAGGTATCTAAAATTGTCAAGAATGTATCTTATACTTTTCTTTAAATTTTTAAATTTACTATACAATAAAACTACTTTAAAAATTTAACCGACTCCAAAAAGTATTTGTCAACTGAAAAGGAAAAATATAATTTATGGGTCAGGCCGTAGATTTTGCCACATTCGAGGGTACAAAAGTCTCCGCCTCATATAATTTTAAATATAGTACTCTTAGAAATTTCTCAATCTTATCATCGTGTTTCCTAAGAAATAGCAAACCAAGGCAGATATAGATATTTGGATAAGTTTATAGATTTGGAAAACTATTTGACATTTCCCTCCCAAAAGTGACGGATTTTTTATAAAAACCGCGAATCCGCATTGGTAGGTGTCCAGCTTAAACATCGATAAAATTATCATTTTTTAACTTATTGATGAGCTGTTTGATTTGACGTTATAAAACAATAATAAGGTTGCCATTCCTTTAATATCTTTGCGTATTTCCTAAGAAAAAAGATAAATTTTCGGCAATAAGATTTTTTTTTTGAAAAACCATTTCTTTGCGCTACTTATATTGCGCAACCATTTTCACCCATATTATGGTTTTAAAACATTTATTAAGATTTTGTTTGAGTGCTGGCATCACCAAAGAATCGTATTCTATGGTCAATGCAGCGTTGACGACCATATTTTTTGACATTTCGGTGTCAACTCCGATCAAAGTGAAAAGTGTCGCCTACTTTGCAGAGTGCATTTTTTGAGATTTCAAGGTAAGTTTTTGATTAAAACTTATAATTGTTGTTGCGCATGGTTTAATTAGATGTGTGTGATCTGTATATGTTAAATAAGCCTTGTAAAATAGTATATTTTAAGAGTTATAATCGATTTTATTTGCGCCTCGGTTCCGCAAAACTGCCTTTATGCCACTTTGCGATACCGGTTGCGTAGAAATTGCGCCACTTATTTTACGCTATTGAATAATAGTGCATGCACACAAGGTTTTCAAGTGTTTTTATTATTTTGAAATTACTTTTAGCTGTAATTCCGCTAAAAACATGACTAGCATTACTATTAATTGATTTGTTAGCTTTTATTAATATTCTATAAGTACAGGGTGTTTGGCAGAACGTTAAACATACGAAAATAGGGGTAGGTGCGGTGGTCTGCTACCTAACCAGCCCCAAAGATTTTACCTAGGTCCAAAGTTTTTTTTATTTTGTATTTTATAAGTTTTGGAATTTCGTCACTTTCATACTAACTTTTAAACCCATCTAACTTTTTTCTTTATTGACAGATCTATTTATTTTTATTTTTGGCATCTTAATGGTTGGCAGTTCCTTTTAATAGTGATACTTCAAGCAGGTTGTTGCTAGAGTCAAAGTAATGGAAAGAATGGAAATGGTAAAGTTGTATTATATTTATACATATAATGAATAATGAATAATACCAAATACCTTCATCTAACAAATTAAATGTATTTTTTTTTTGTAAATTGAACAAATCATACATACTTACTAGTTTTTGTCATCCTGTTTAACTTTTCATTGTGCGCAATATATAAAAAAGAATTACTCATAGGTACATTATTGTTAATTATTAATTAAACATACTTACATACCAACATCGTGTTTCTTTTTCTAGTTTGATGCAATACCTCTTGTTAGTACATGTTTGTTAAATAAAATCACATTAATGTACGTGCTCCTTAATAATTTTGCGCTACCATTTTGCGCCACTTTGTGCGACCGACTCGTAGAAAGTTTTGCGTCACCATTGCGCTATTTGTGGCAAAATCTACGGCCTGACCCTTATATTATAATTAAGGTACCTTTTTGAGGTCGGTGCCAGTCAGTTTATTTTTTTAAATTACTATTTATTTCCTAAGTTTTAGTGTATATTGTACAATAACATACCCACGAAAACTACTAAACCGATTTTGATGAATCTTAGACTGTTCCCAAAGTTAGAATACACCTAATTTAAATCAAATAGAATCATCTCGATATGCCTTTAGATTTCGAGAAATTCGTGGATATACATAGTAAAAACATATAACTAAGTATTCATATACTTACGAAATTTAGTTTTATTTTAGTTAATTAAAAACCTATTTTTTAAACTTAAAATGTGCGAAGGGTGCCGATTGATGTGTTTTTTGTCAATCAAATTTTAAAAGATACATCGAGAAATCAATACTTAACTAACTTAGATAAAATAAAAGAAACATCTAATTCGATGTAAACTGAAAAGCGTTTATTGAATAATATTCCTATGTCATAAAGAATTATTACTGTTGTTATTATGACTTAAAAGTCATAGATAAAAAGTATATTATCAAGCAAAAGTTATTAACGAAATGTTTTAAGCTAAGTAAGCACTCGGGGCAGTGGCCAAAACTAAAGTTCTTACCCTATTGATGTAAAATTTATATTTCGCATTTCCACTCGACGCTAGATGATTTATGATTTGATTTATTTCTCACCACAAGCCAAAAGTAGTAATAAGTTTATAAGTATTTACATTACTATACAAAATATAGTACCGATAAGTACTAACTACTATTTCTACTAAATAGGTAACATTAGTTTTGGCTGTGGATCGCTGGTGCCTGTGTGGGTAATAGTACCCGTCATACAGATGTCGCTATAGTAAGTATAGTGCCACAAATGGTTTTGAACATAAATTTGCTCAAACGCTAAGTGGCCAGTACGTAGTTACCTACACCTACCTACCATTTTTTATGTCATTTAACCGGCTCTGGCTACTTAGGCCTTCAGCCGTAGGTACCATCCAATAAACTAAAGGAAAATTAAAAATAGTTTTCTATCTAACTTATTTATCCATTTATTTACTAGGAAAGCTTACATAAGTGATGATTGATTAAAATTAAATAATTAAATGGTATATCATTACATTTTATACCTGTTACTTAAAGAAGAAATGTCTCCATATCAAAATACTAGCCTTCCGCCCGCGACTTCGCCCGCTCGGACTAAACGACGACGTTATCCCACGGGAATGTGATATTTTTCAGGGATAAAAAGTAGCCAAAGGCAGCCATTACATCCAGATCGCGATCACTGATCGTGGTCTTGATCGCGATCGAGATTTACTTTGTAGATATTTTGCGATCAAGATCGCGAGCCGTCAATCACCTTCGTACACAGTCAATCTGCATCGCGATCATTGATCATTGATCCAGATTGACTGTCTAATGGCTGCCTAAGTATGTCACTTTTCAGCTGCCAAACTATTCCCATATTCATATATATTCCCAAAAGTCACGTCGATCCGTTGCACCAATTTTGACGTGAAAGACGGACAAACAAACAAACCCACTTTCACATTTATAATATTAGTATGGATACACACAATCTCTTTTACATTTTATAGTAAAAATATGATTGGCCTGATATTATGCATTACTAAGTAAGAACTTCTGTTTGAATCGTGAAAGCGCGCATATGCGCAAAACGATAATACGCGCTCTAATCGCGCGCGGCAAGAGTGCGCTTCACCACTGGAGCTCCATAGTAGTGGTCGGAGTGGACGTGCCTCGTGCGATCCAAGAGCACCAAGAGAACAAATTAGATTCACGATCCATGTTCCCCATCTTAGATCGTGGTTGGCCAATCCAAGATGGATCGTTTGGTGTGGTTCAGTCTTATGAACCTCGCGTAGAATAGATCTATTGCCCGCTAGCAAGCAACGTCGAAGAACGAAGAACGGCTGTTCAAAATAATCGTTATCATTATACACTGTTATGTGTGATACATGCATTTTTGCGTATAACAACCATATGAAAATATAGATAAGTTGAAAAATGGAAAATAAAGTATTTAGAAAAAATCGACCCGTCTCACAACTAGCTCCGATGGGACTCGAACCCACGACCTTTCGCTTTCCGGGCGACTGCTCTAACCACTGAGCTACGGAGTCGTTACGAGAAGCGTCGAATTTATCCAATACTTCTTACTCGCTGTATAGTCAGCGTTAATTTCATCAATGTGGAGATATTACTACCCTCACACGCGAAAGAAATACCTTTCCAGGTATTTGGCAATCGCTAAAGATGAAATTACTATTGCAAGTTATTTTAATTTTTAGTATTTTTAGTGTTTTAAAATTGCATTGTGAATGCAAAATACTAAAAATTAAAATAACTTGCAATAGTAATTTCATCTTTAGCGATTGCCAAATACCTAGAAAGGTATTTCTTTCGCGTGTGAGGGTAGTAATATCTCCACATTGATGAAATTAACGCTGACTATACAGCGAGTAAGAAGTATTGGATAAATTCGACGCTTCTCGTATCGACTCCGTAGCTCAGTGGTTAGAGCAGTCGCCCGGAAAGCGAAAGGTCGTGGGTTCGAGTCCCATCGGAGCTAGTTGTGAGACGGGTCGATTTTTTTTAAATACTTTATTTTCCATTTTTCTATTATAAAAATTGCATAGTGAATGCAAAATACTAAAAATTAAAATAACTATAGATAAGTTATCACAACTTACTGTAAATCGAGATTTGACAGCCTAAACCGACCTAGATAGCGGTTTAAATTTAAATCGGGATCGGTAACAACAAGTAGCTAAATGGGAATTAAAAGAAAATCCAAGTGGCCCTTTAGAGTTATGAAGAAGAGAAGAGAAGTTTGTTTTTTTTGTCGCCTCTAAGGGATTGCAGACTTCAGTATTTAATTTGACATACATTTTAGCTTGATACCTTCCACGCATACTTGAGAAAAAGTTTCTTGACAGACGGACAGATCTTTGAATGAGGGCTCAACTATGTTCATGCAGAATATGATAACAACATACCATGTTCATACCCTAGCCTGCATATTCGATATTCTTTAGACCCTTTTAGTAGAGAATAGGACTTCAAGAAGAGCGTTATGAAATCTGAGCAACAAACACACATAAGGGTGAGGCCGCCATTTTTTGCTGATTTCACAAACTTTTTTCTCCGCGGTCAGTATTTTGAAAAGTATGATATTTAGCAAATTTTTGGTAACAGTTTCGAATTAAGCAACAAAGAGGCTCAAGTGGACATTATGATTGTTTCACTTCAGATAATCAACCAAAAATATATTTCGAACAAAACATGAAAAAGGGTAGGAATATCCCACAAAAACTCATATCCGTTGAGGTAGAGGTGCATTTTGATTAATGGTGTAGCAAAAAGTATGAGAGTTATTTAGACACGGTTAATATGTAAAGAATACTTATATAAATGGCTATCTGTGCTTTTAATTTCATAACGACTTTCCTAAGACTTTCTTTGAAAAATCTTCTGAATCAGTTTATTGACAAAAACTATAATTCTACGCCACTTTGTCAACGCCACCGATATTTTATATGTCTATGAAGGTTTCGGTTCAGGAAGTTTTGTATCGGGAAGTGGCAACACTGAGTTTCTATAATAAATGGACGGCGGCTCGATGGTGGCCATTTTTTTGATAGTAGACATGTGAACGTCGGATTCGGATTGTGTACACATTTTTTTCGAGAGGTGACTTTTGCGTGCTAAAAATTAAGTTTATCTGTTACAATAAAACCTATCAGTGCACCATGTAAGTAGAAGTGAAAGCCATGTTTGGAGCTAGAATGCCACTCAAATCGTACGTTATTTACAGAGATATGAATCGTTTTCTCAACGCGACGATGGCGTAGAAGTAGAAATTCGCCACCATTTTCTTACTTTAACGCCACGGTAGCGCAGATATCCGTCACCTCCTCTACACCACCAAAATAAAGGTGAGTATCCACTCGTTTTTTCATACTAAATGTTATAGAGAGAAAATGTTATAGAAAATACAGTGACAACAAAAACATTATTAAGTAAATCATATCAGTAGGCATGAATATCATGCTATTAAGTGTCTAATAACAACTAATATTAATAAACCCTTTAAGTTTGTCTTATAATAGTAAATAGCCGTCGCCCGCAGATAGGTACGTACATACGCCCGCGTTGTTTCCTCTTTTCCTATGGACCCTCGCGTTTATCTCCTAAAGTCACCTCACCACACACAGACAGCGGATGCATAGCGGAGGCATCGGTGATTTATTTTGTTTTTTTCGGTCTAGTTTCAAAACTACACACACAAGCCGTGGTGGGCAGTGAGTGGCTAGGCGGCGCGATGGCGGCATGCGCGGCGAGTGGCGGAGAGACGTGGCGGTGCGGTGCGGGCGCGAAGGCGTGCGCTTGTGACCGTTGTACTCTTTACGAGTGTAATATTGTATCGAGTGACTTGCCACTAAGAGTAAGAAGTAAATAAAGTTTATTTTATTCATTCAGAGAGTTTCCTTGTGCATTTATATACCTACCTACAAACTTATAACTAGGTATATTTATACAAGATTCATAAAAATAATTACATAGTGGCATGTGTATGCGAACCTTTACATTTATTCGTCACTATTATACGCCACTAAACGCCACCGACGCGTAGAAGTTCTACGCTACCATCACAATACTTCTGCGCCATATCAGCAAAAAATGGCGGCCTCACCCATAAACTAAACTAACACAAAAGTCACTACACCGCGCGTACGAAGTCGCGGGCAACAGCTAGTAGATAATAAAGTGGTTAATAGAATCTTGTGCTTATATCTAGCACAGGTTTCTACTAACCACTTCAATTACTTACTGAGACTTATTGACCTTGTAAAGAGTCAGTAAGTAGGTAGGTAGATATAGATTCGTAAACATTTTTCGTAGTGTGCATGCAAGGCCTACGGAAGGTAGAACAACGCCTAGGATGACTAACTAACTAAAACTTACATTCATATCAAATGCCTACTTATACCTTGCTGCTACTCATTCAGATAACTTCAATAAGTAGACACCTAGTTCTTATATTATTTTTAGTTTGTTGACTCATTTTGTGATTATTACATTGTCATATCTACGGTCAAAGTCATTTCAGATCACGACAAAGTCCTACGACTAAATACGATAAACATAAATAGGGTTACAAAGTAGTTCGTGTAAGTAGGTACAAATTACAATACAACCTATCTAATCAGAAATCGACGACAATTATGCTAGAAAAGAATGGATTGAATGAACCTACCTATAACCTATACTGTATGACTGTATCATTCTGTGCCAGGTAGAGCTTGAGTAGGTATTATTTTGTTTAGTACCTACCTACCTACTGCATGCTACTGCTGCCTGGTACTGGTACCTGACACTGTGCTACTGCCCTACAATACCTACCTACTATCAGGGGGGGCTCACTCCGCAATTCAATCGTCTACGCGCTGTCTACCGCGAGGTAGAGAAATCACGGGTGTCACGCGCGCTCAGTTGTGCATGCGACGCCACGCGAGAAAGAAGTCACCTAAGTTGTTTACTTCGGCACACTTTCGCGCAAAAACGCAAGTGTGTTTTACCTTGTGGTTTTGCCCATAGCAAAATGCGTAATATTTAACATTATTATTCTGCGGCCTTCGGTTGTCATAACAACGACAGAAAGAGACCGGATTTAAAATTTCATAATCTTCTTAGAAAACCTGAAAGAAGTTTTTTTGTGTGACTATATACTGTCTTATTCTATAAGTATCTATAATACTTAATGATCCGAATATTTGACTTAAGGACCCCGCCCTACCTTAGCATAGGTAATTACGACGAAAATAAAAATAGACAAAGTGACTCTCGCTTTGCAGCGTGACGCTAGCGCTCATCGCCGTGGCAACCGTGCCGTGGCGCACATAGAAACTACGCGGACGCGCGCTGCGCCCGCACTGTTACTACCTACTTACATCGAACTCCTACTTACTTACCTTAGCCTTTTCTCACTTCACGATAAACGTTATCGAATATGTACAATATGTACACTAAACTAAGGTACCTACCTACTTAATATACGTAAGTATTTCGTTCGAGTAGCTGTAGCACTTTTAAATAAGTACCTACCAAATTACAAAATATAGCTACTTTCTGTCTTAGAATAATATAAAATAATTGTGAATTGTGAATGCTCTAATAACCACTCATATAGACATAATAAGCATGTACTTATTAATCGTCAATATTTTTTGACTTCACTGAGCTACGGAGTCGTTACGGCCTGGCCTGGCCACGAAAATGCGCGGCGGCGACACGGCGACGCGAGCGAAATGCGCAATCATTGCGCGCTCGCAACAGACGCCTAATGAAATAAGTCAATGAGACGCACCGACGGATGCGCAATTCGTTCGTTGCCAGGCCGTTAGAGTATTCGCCCGGACAGTGAAAGGTCGTGGGTTCGAGTCCCATCGGAGCTAGTTGTGAGACGGTCGACTTTTTCTAATACCTACCAACTTCATTTTCAATTTTTTCAGTAAGTAAGTAACAAAAATTGAACTGTGAATGCAAAGAAGTAAAAATAAAAATTCTAAGCTTTCTGTATTTAAAAATCATTTGCGCTATTTGTTATTCCTTTTACTTACTTCGTCGTAACATTGCAGTCGAGTCGACCCTAGTGCGGCAACCAAGACCACCCAAAACCTATTTGGCTTAAGCGTTTCCGAGTAATAGAACCGTATTACGTACAGCTACGGTTCAATTTCGCTTGTAATGAACGGTAAAATAGTTAGGCAGGCGTGCGGGTGCAAATTATTTTAGACCTAATTGTCGTGTGGAAATGATTGATAATTCATTGTAACTGTTTCGGAAGTGAGCCTTCTGCTACAAATATTATTCTGTGCTACTATGACGATCGTCGTCGTGGCCGAGTGGTGTACACGTTTTCAATCAATCAAGGTAGCGCTATCTGGAGGTCCCGGGTTCGATCCCCGGTCGGGTAAACATTGAAAACGAATTAATTGATGCAGTTTTGTTCCATTTCAAAAATAAGGAATTGTGGAAACAATTCCTTTCCTTTGACTGAAATTTGCTATCTTCATTATTTCGAATCTTTCCCTACAGGTAGGTAGGTATTACACATACCTACATATTATAGGTAATACTAATCCATAATATTTTAAACTAGCTATCCGCCCGCCGCGGCTTTACCCGCGTGGACTACACGACGTTATCCCGCGGGAATGTGATATTTTTCCGGGATTAAATGTAGCCTATGTTCCTCTCCAGGCTACAAAGTAACTATGTCCCAAATTTCAGCCAAATCCGTTGAACCGTTTTGGCGTGATTGACTAACAAACATCCAAACATCCAAACATCTAAACTTTCACATATTTTATAATATTAGTAGGAAGTAGGATGTGAAGGTTTAGATGTTTGGATATTTGTTACTCAATCACTCTAAAACGGCTGTACGGATAGCTGAAAAATGAGACACAGATATTGTGGCCTGGAGAGGAACAAAGGCTACTTTTTATCCCGGATTCACTGACTTTGTTGAACCATTACCTAAGTAATGGAATGGAAATTCTATGATAGGTATAGACTCCGGGTTCAGATATTATTATCATCAAAAACATAAAATATGTGAAGTGAGAGCCAACTTCAATATTAGGAAATATGCCTTGGTTGTTGACTTCAACGACAAAAGATGTGAGATCTAAATGGGTGCCAAGTTTAACGGTCAGTCCTGAAAATTTAGTACTTACATAAAATGTTTCATAACAACTTAAAATATAATTTCTTCTTATAACTTAGGATAATATATTGAAGCCTAAGGTCTGACTTGGCTAGTTCTCGTATACGAATTATTATTAGGTACTTACTGAAACAGTCATGGAAGAGCCCTATGTTCATCTCTAGTTTCTAGTCTACCAGCAAGCCAAATTTTCGGAAGAATACAATACGAACTTCGGCTTTAGAGCTGGCGAAGGCTATAATATATAAATAATTCATATATGAAAACTAGCCAAGTCAGACCTTAGGCTTCAATATATTATCCTAAGTTATAAGAAGAAATTATATTTTAAGTTGTTATGAAACATTTTATGTAAGTACTAAATTTTCAGGACTGACCGTTAAACTTGGCACCCATTTAGATCTCACATCTTTTGTCGTTGAAGTCAACAACCAAGGCATATTTCCTAATATTGAAGTTGGCTCTCACTTCACATATTTTATGTTTTTGATGAGATATCATTACTTTTTGTAGAGAAATTATTAGTAGGTACCTACTTATTCATAATAAATTAATACCAAATGTTTCAGTATATTTTATTTGGCCAGTTATATTACTTTGCCCTTGTGTATCAGCTACTGACAATGAAACTAATTTTATGGTCGTGTTTGGTGTGGACGTAGAAATATCATTTTTAACAGATTTTCTTATTTCCAACAGTTTCTTTTTCCTAGTCGTAATAGTGTATGGTATTTTGCTCGACGAAGTTGCAGTAGGTATTTAATGTTCCTGAGCAGATATTGCATTTCCATTTGCGTTTTGATTCTGGTTTCATTAAGCGATAAAGCTTTCCGGACAAACTCGTATCTTTTGCCGCACAATGCACTAATATAAAATCCTTGGCAGTATCAAAGAATACTATATAATTATTACTACGTAGCCACTGACCTCTATTATTTATACACTGGACAATCTGTCTCCATACAAATTACAGCTAATTTTATGTGGCAATTTAAAGCGCCGCCACTACGAGTGTCCCGAGAACTAATTTTGACACAATCATTACCGCAGTCGACAATATTTATGTCAGTCAGTCCAGTGTGTAAATAATAGAGGTCAGTGTATATAGCAGTAGTTTGTCTTTTACATTTATCATTTAGCGCCATGTCTTGACAATTTATGGATGTAGCCGTTTTTGTTGACATCTAATCTTGCTTATTGATTCTTTATTTGCTAACTAGCTTAAGCTGACCCGGTAAACGTTGTTTTGTCATATAAATTATAGTGGACTAAAGTAGAATAAATAATAAGAAAACTATGTCTAGTGTGTGTGTTTATACACCAAAAGTTGCCTACACCAGACGATAGATAGCGCTAGTTAGGTATACACTACCAATAAAAGGGCCAAGATTGGTCTCTAGTTCCTACATATATAAATTACTCTGTAAAGTAGAGTGCGCGTCAGATAACTCTGCGCGCATGCGCGACTGGTGCATTTTTGGCGCTAGTTACAGTACATTATTTATGCTAAGCTTATGGAAAAGATTAGTATTCGATTTTGACCGCGCGCAGACGTCAGTGATTACATACTCTTTGAAAGCGGCCACGGAAGAGATGACAGTTTTGCAGTTTTGTATCGAAGTTATAGTCTCACAGTTCACACTCCATTTGGTGTATAAACACACACATATGCAAATTACAAAGGCATATAAACACAGACACACACATAGGCATAGTATACATATTATTTATTTATAAGGAAACTCAGTGTAAATGAAACATAGGTTAACACTGCACCCTTTATTAACAATAAAACAACAAATATGCATCACTAAAGGCATTAAAAATGTTCAAAGAAGTCTTTTTTCAAACAAAGCACATCACCAAAGAACTCTATATCAACACTCAACACAAACGAGTCTTTTTCTCAAAAAACGGTAGGTACTCCGAGCATCGAAACTATATAATTGCTAACGGAATTACGGATCTTTACGAAACAGAACATAGCAAATAACAAATTTAACAAACAAAAGTATAATTTAGATTATTTGACATTATTTTCCATAAGTACACTTTAATCTCTTTAAAGTTAATACCCTTCCATCAACTTTCAATAATATAGTATAGAAAAAAAGGATTTTTCTCTTCTTTTCTATACTGTGGGTGGGTGTATTAACTTGGAGCCATCTATCGTTGACTTTAGTGAACTATTGCAATGTGCAAAGTGTGCACCTACAGGGAGAACATAGCAACTTTCGCATTTTTTGGCTTCTCGTTTGAATGTATGAAGATTGCGCCCCCTGGCGGTCGGGTTAAAGTACTATGCTCCGTTTTGACGTGAAAGAAGGACAAACAAACAAACAAACACACTTTCACATTTATCATTACGACTCCGTAGCTCAGTGGTTAGAGCAGCCGCCCGGAAAGCGAAAGGTCGTGGGTTCGAGTCCCATCGGAGATGGTTGTGAGATAATGGTCGATTTTTCTAAATACTTCATTTTCCATATTTCAATAATAAAAATTGGACTGTGAATGCAAAAAAGTAAAAATTTAAATAACTTTATAATTTATATTAATATTAATAATTAATTTAAGTGAAAGGTCGTGGGTTCGAGTCCCATCGGAGCTGGTTGTGAGATGAGGATCGATTTTGTCTAAATTCTTCATTTTCCATTTTTCAATAATAAAAATTGGATTGTGAATGCACAAAAGTAAATATTTCAATAACTTTATAATTATATTAATATTAATAATTAATAAATAATAATATGGATATCGTGCTAGACGGCGCAAGTTTGTAATTAATTTAACGCGAGGACAAAAAAGTATTTTGGTAATCTGGGGTTCGAACTTGGTTCTCTCGAGTCCTCAATATTGAATGGCCACTACGCCGTTGGCGCTAGCCGAACTTCAAGAGGTATGACGAATTATTGGTATATAACAGAATAAAAACTATTACAAACTTATATTTGTACTTCATCTAATACAAGATCTTATACAGGATAAGTGCATAGGGAACGCAAATATAAGTTTGTCAACGTTTTATTTAAAAAAATACTAGTTTCGGATTTTTTCCTTTGTATTCACCAGATTACCTGTCTGCATGCCAAATTTCAGCTTTCTAGGTCATCTGGAAGTGGGTTATAGTTTTGATTATAGGTGAGTCAGTGATAAAAATAACGATTTTTGGACGTAAATATCTAAATAACTGTTTGAGGTGTGTATATAAAATTTGGAGCACATATTTATCTCGCTAGTCTCAATACATAAGCCAAATTTGACATGTTTCTGTGTAATAGTTTTTGAGTTATGAGGGAGTCAAAAGTGGCTCCAAATGGTTCGTGTTAAGATACACACGGTGCTGCTCGCCAGTTCTGTTTTCTTTTGAACTTGGCTGATACGCTTCCGCGTATCTAGATAACTGTGTCAAGTCTTGTTGTCATGTCATGTCTATCTTATCAATGGAATAAAAAGATAGTCATAAGTCAGGTAGATTCTGTTAGGTAAGTAAACCTACTTACTGAAAGGCGATATTTGGTTTTGAAATGAATGATAAAAAAGATAGCAGAAATTTCATTCTACGAATCCTGTAGGTATGGAAAATTTTAAGGGCTGTTTACTTGTAAAAACTCCATCTTATGCGAAAAGATAACATAATGTACTTGTAGAAACATATTGTGCCTTTTAAGTTTGTTGAAGCAATATTGAGAACTATAGTAGCTAGGAGATACTTACTTACATACATACATTATTCTTATATCGATTGCTCAGATCAAATAAAAAATACCCCAAGAGCTATCCGATATTTTTGTAAAAAATTCAATAACAGGCCAAATTTTTGTAAACGGCCCTTAAATATAATTTTAAGAGACTATATTTTGGAATCCAACTTAATATCGCATTGGAAGGTATAAACAAAAAGTTATACCCCGAAAATGGTGCAATTCTTTCAGCAAATATGCTATCACCAATTTTATCGTTAACATGTGTTTATGTTAACCATATCTAAGCACCAAAGTCGAAATCCATAAAGATATAAAACGGGAACTAATACTTTAGGAAGAAGTCGGTTGTTTCTGATAGCATTTTTAACATAGGTGTAATGCCAATTTGAGTTTACGTAGAGAGTTTTTTTAAAAGTTTATTTGTTTTTCATTTACAAATATAGGGGGATTATATACTTTTACGAAAGATAATACTAAATGTATTCAAATGTAAAGTGAATAACACTTATACCATTTTTACCTATTTTTTATAGATGTTTTAAAGCTTTGTATTTGTTTTTATTTAATGTCGCTATCATAAATATTGGTAGATTACTAATGAATTATTTATTAAACTAGATAATCTAATTTTCAATGTTAAGAAATTACTGATATAGAATTATTGTTGAGTCTCCATAGAGCGAATTAGTTTGGCTCTCGGGCTAAAAGACCGATTGTTGCAAGTTCTTCTGTATTAAGTTGACGACCTCCGTGGCCGAGTGGTGTACGCACCGGTTTTCAAGGTGCCGCCGCCCGCCCCGCCAATCTCTAGAGGTCCCGGGTTCGATCCCCGGTCGAGTAAATGTTTAAAACGAACTTCTCAATATTTCCTCGGGTCATTTGTGTTTGTGGTAATTAAGGTAATACCCGTCGTTGTTTCCAATTTTCATAAAACTAGTGCGCTACTACACTTTGGTATTGGAACAATGTAGGTACCTATGTGATAAGGTGTCCAATATTTATATTTATTTATATCATCATCATCATCATCATGTCAGCCGAACGACGCCCACTGCTGGGCATAGGCCTCCCCCAAGGATCTCCACAACGATCGGTCCTGCGCTGCCCGCATCCAGCGGCTTCCCGCGACCTTGACCGGCTATGGAATTGCGTAAAGTCAATCGTATTCATTTGACAGTTCATATTGTATCATATTAAATGTCATTCCATACAAATTGCAGCCGATTGAATACGATATGAACTGTCAAATTAATACGATTACCTTACGCAATTGCCCCCCTGATCGTCGGTCCACCTTGTAGGGGGCCTGCCCACGTAACGTCGTCCGGCACGCGGACTTATTTATTTATATAATACCTACCACAGAATACTAAATAAGTAGTACAGTACAAGTGTAATATAATAATGAATATGACTTTTAATTTGTTGATATTCTATTCTATGCATTGCAATAATAACAAAACTTACCTTCCGACTTCCAAAGTTTTCGAAAATAGAACGCGCTGAATCATCATCTTGACGATTAGCAGTAAGTAGATAATGAACGGCACTCAATAATGAAATAACACTCAGTTTATCAATGCTAAATGCAAGCGACAAAAACTTGTTTGTTTAACCGTTTTATAATGTAATAATATCTACGCCACGCCACAGATAATATAATACTATACTAGTGCCACGCGGAGGCCGGCCGGTTACGATAACTTAGAAAACAATTAAGCGGGTAGCTTCCTTCTACAGATTCTAGACGTCATACTATTTCTGATTAAGTACCTACCTACCCACTGGGTATATTTATTGAACCGATTAAAACAAGAAGGTTCATTCCGCTCATGGTAGTAGGTATGTGGTAGTAGTAGTGTACATTATAACTCAATAGTTCATTTGTTATTAGGTATATTGTATTTATTATTATACCTTATTTTCCTGGAGTTATATTAAGTATATCATGTATTAAGAAATTGTTGGTCAATGCGAGGTTTAGGAACGCCTAGGTCAGTGCACTGATCTTACTAATTTATCTAATTGACAAAACTCACCGAAAACCGCTTCTCAACACTTCCATTATTTCATTCCGTTCCATCGCGACTACTTTTAATTGGTCACTCAGTCTCACAACCGGCACAATCGCGGTTATAAAGTCGACTAAAGCCTAATCTCAACAAGTCCAGAGATTAGGTGCAGTATAATATTACGATTAACGCCATAATATAATAACGTGCCCCTCTGTTAGTAGCATTATCTTGATTAAATCACAACACTTAGAAATATTTTTAAATCTAGACGAACTGGTGCAGTGACGACTTGATGAGCAATAAAACAACATTGAAATATTCCACCGAAAAAATAACTATCTATCTATGCCACAGAAGTCTTTCTATCTATCTATATTGTAGTAATATGACTTAGTCCTATGTTATTGCTCGTCGTGACTGCTCGGTGTACGCATAGCGAGCAAGGTAGTCGCGACATTCAATGAGTCAGCTGAGTAAACAAGATGACAATATTGGACACATTTAGTTGTAAATTAATTTTATTATCATGGTTGTGGCAGTTGTAGTCGAATATTAAAACTGGATTGTATTAATATGTTAGTACAACATGAAGCGAGGTTACCCAACCGGCGACAGATTAGGGAGAAGCACGTCTTCTGATTTTTATGACTCTAATTTGATAGACGTATTTAGCCATCACCATACTGTGAATATAATAGCAGCCCCAGTATTGTACCTTGTGGCGTCCTCGGCGCCGGCATGGGTTTGGCGAGGTCTGACAAATATAGTACGGCAAAATGATTAAAAACATGTGAGGCTTATGTTTCGATTGGAACCTTGGATTTACTTCTATAGCAAAGTCAAAATCAAAGACAATTTTTTTTATTCATATAGATCAAATAAAATTAATGCTTATGAATCGTCCAAAATTTTTATCCTACCACCTGTTATGGATATCTTTTATTTTAGCATTTCCTTAATAGGTACTACTTGGTAGTTCAATAAAACATAATGGTTTAGTAAAAAACTATATACTTTTAAATAACGCATTATCAACAAAGGACCTTTGCATGTTATCAGAACTGTAACATTCAATAAACATAATAATTGAGTTGAATAATAATTTTTCTTTGTCAATAAACAAAGGAAACATTTATAAATCACTATCAATAATAGCCCTGAAGTCTTTAATTCTTTGTTCAGTTTCTTTGATACTGTCTTTGAGATCCTTATGTATTTCGCTGTATGCTTTTATGGACTGGTTGGTCTCGGTGAAAATGTTTTGCAGTATCTGAAGATGTAATATTCTGAAACAAAAAGGTGTAATTATTTTAGATAACACACATTTTAGACATTTTAGATGGCTTATATGAGCTCAAGATTTCAAATGTTTCTAAAAACTTAAGGTAATGTTAATATGAATGATTAATCATAGAAATCCCTCATATTATTATAGTAGGCTTAAATTACTTAAACTTGTTTGCATTCAGAATGCAATTTTTATTATTAAAAATAAAGTATTAGAAAAAAACTACATGTATCACAACTAGCTCCAATGAAAATTCAATGCTTCTCATAATGACTATGTAGCTCATTGGTTAGAGCAGTAGCCCGGACAGTGAAAGGTTGTGGGTTTGTGTCCCATCAGAGCTAGTTGTGAGACGGGTAATTTTTTTCTAATACTACATTTTGAATTAGAGTAGGCTTATTTTTAGTACTGATAATATAAATATTGTTAATCGTGAGCATCATTTTTCATGGGTGTAATATGCCTGTAATGTAAAAAACTAATTGTGGTTACTTTGATTTCAAGTCCAGGATCTTGGTCTTGAGTGTCAATAGCTCAGTGGAGTTGTTACTGAACTTTGACACTTCATGTATTCGGTGGTTCAACCACTCCATCATCAGTTCCACTTTCTCATTCTCTTGATCCTGTAACACATTCAGTTTCTCATCTAAACTCTGCTGGAGTTCATGAATTTGACTTCCAGTTGCTTTGTTATGTGTAGCAGTCTTTTGTTTAAGGCTCTCCAGTTCCGCAGTGAATTGCGGAAGTTTAGTTTGAATTTTGTTTATAATTGCTTCATTGAGCTCAGCCTGTTCATCAAAAGATAAGTCTGATGTAGTTTGATTCATGAAACCTGAAAATAAACACTATATAATAAAGAAGTACAGAAACATAAATTATACTTTACTAGCGCATTCCTGCAGTTTTACCCGCCTCGTACCCATTCCCTTGGATTTCTCTGTATAAAATATAGCCTAGATGTTACTCTGGAATAATGTAGTTTTCAACTGGTGAAAGAATTTTCAAAATCAGTTCAGTAGTTTTTCAGTTTATCCATTACTAGCGGATCCTCGCGGTTTCACCTGTGTGGTACCCGTTCCCGTGGGAATATCGGGATTAAATATAGCCTATGTCACTCGGGAAGAATGTAGCTTTCTAATGGCGAAAGAATTTTCTAAATCGGTCTAGTAGTTTGGGAGCCTATTTGATGCAAACAAACAAACAATCAATCAGATCTTTCGTCTTTATAATATTAGTAAAGAAGTATAGACAAACAAAAATCAAATGATCTTTCTTAGTTTAAACGTATAGACAATAACTAATAAAGCATTAAATATTTTCGATATATTACCTAATAAGGTGGATGCACTTTCATCTGCTGTACTCAGCTTGTGAAGGCTGGTGTGATGAGTCAAGTCACACTCGGCAATGATCCTGTTTACTTTTCCTTTTAGTTTAGCAGATAGTTTACTATTCGGTTCGCAGCATAGCTCCTTGATAATTTCAAGCAGTAAATTCTCTTGAACAGTTTTCACATCAGTATGTAGATCATTGGTACTGGTAACAGAATCCATTTGTGACTATTGTAATCCAACTAAAAAGAGGTAAGTACATTTAATAAGCGTCTTTATTCTACGAAGTACCTACAGAAAGTATAGTAAAGTACACACAATCATTCGGCATTTTGTATAATAAAATCCAATATTTCTGACTTACCAGTCTGGCTTTCAAATAGCAGAACAAGTGTTCAGTTATGGATGCTGTAATTCGAAGGTAAATAAATGTAATAATAGTCTTGCAGTTTTGTCTGACCTGACTGACTATCAAAATAATTAAATAACTAGCGAAAAAAATTCTAAATCTATGTAAATAACCACCAGCATTCAAATTATTTCAAAGTTTCAAATTCAAAGTAAAAACAAAACAAAACCTGTGTTTGATGTTTGTTTGACCACGTTTGACTTTGACATTTGATTTGACATACTCAGAGAGTTTCACCCGTTCCGTGGCTCAGGCGTGCGTTCCGTCGCGCGTCGCTTCGATCGAGTGCACTCGAGCGCACTCCGGGGCGCGCTCTAGTGGCTCGGTGAAATTTTACTCTGACAGCTGTCAGAGTGTAGTTTCACCCGTTCTGTGGCTCAGAGTGCAGCAACCAAACAACCGGTTGTTTTTCACTCTGACAGCTATTTGACGTTTGAACAATGAAAAGTGTCAAAGTTTGAATGACGTCACGAAATTTTTTTACTATATCGCCGTAATTACTTCGTCTATCTCATCTTCCAGGAGGATTTAAGTCAAAATGTTGCAGAAATAGCTATAAAACTCGAGCAAAAGTAAATAATTTCCAACACAAGCGTCGTCAAAAATTTTGAGGTTATGAAAACAACTCGATCGTTCCGTCCCTCGGTTGCAACTCAAACGGGTGAAATTTTAACCAAACAACCACGCACAAAACGACGGAACGCAGTCCAGAGTGCAGCAACCAAACAACCGGTTGTTTTTCACTCTGACAGCTATTTGACGTTTGAACAATGAAAAGTGTCAAAGTTTGAATGACGTCTCGAAATTTTTTTACTTTATCGCCGTAATTACTTCGTCTATTTCATCTTCCAGGAGGATTAAAGTCATAATGTTGCAGAAATAGCTATAAAACTCGAGCAAAAGTAAATAATTTCCAACACAAGCGTCGTCAAAAATTTTGAGGTTATGAAAACAAACTCGATCGTTCCGTCGCTCGGTTGCAACTCAAACGGGTGAAATTTTAACCAAACAACCACGCACAAAACGACGGAACGCAGTCCTGTGGCTCCTCCGCCAGCTACGCGAGGTATTCCATTTATCTAGGATCTTTGTCCAATATTGCATTTGATCAAAGAAATACCACCCTTATTACCATAGTACTAAGGGTGGATCCAATTTCTTGGATCCAATATTTGATAAAATATTTGATAAGTGGAATACCACCCTTAGGACTATGGTAATAAAAGTGGTATTTCTTTGATCAAATGCAATATTGGACAAAGATCTTTGAAAAGTAGAATACCTCCCCGCTACGCGTAGTGCCCCCAGTACACGATGGCCGATCATGGTCGGCGACCATGACCAATACATCGTACATTGACACTTTTGAAAGAACCTTTTTAAACTTGTTCGTTCAAAAGTGTCAATGTACGATGTATTGGTCATGGTCGCCGACCATGATCGGCCATCGTGTACTGGGGGCATAGGGCTGCGTTCCGTGGTTTTGGGTGTGGTTGTTTGGTTAAAGTTTAACCCGTTTGAGTTGCAACCTCAGAACAATAACTAAAGCTATAAAAACCGTGCTAAAATAACAACAAAATACATTACTTCGTACTCTTTTATGTTATGCAGTAGTACATGTGTAAGAAAGAGATAGTATACAGTCTAATGTTTCTTAATTTATAAGGTTGTCACAAGTTTTATTTACGCCAGTGATGCAACGTCATCGACATTAATATCGATAAATTAAAAATAGATTTTACATACATTACATTTTTAAAATCTCTATGTATGTCAATGACAATGTGTCGACGCACACATAACTACCACAAACAACCACACCACATCGCAGCGACAAAATGTGGTGTCGATGCAGCTTTTCGCAGTTGCATTGTGGTAGTGGGACAAAATGTCAATGTGATTGCGTTGTCGCCAGTAGTTGTGATGTGGATACGTCGTATCGTATGCGGTGCGGTGCATGCCGGCTGCTAGTTCACAGCGTCGTCGCTGGTGGTGGTCGGTATTACTTACGCACGCGGTCGATAATGACGGCAAAATGTGGTACTTACGGGTAAATTGTACTAGGTACTCATTTCCAATACAAAATACACCCCGCCCACAGTTGTGTGGTTGTGGTAGGTACGGTACGTGTGAGTAGACCTAATGAATAATTAAGTATAGCACCTGCAATATTATAAATGCAGTACCACTTTCTTTTATAAAAATTTGCAGTCTTCAGTAATCTATACTAATCACTACATGATCACTACATAGTATAAAACAAAGTCGCTTTCTCTGTCCCTATGTCCCTTTGTATGCTTAAATCTTTGAAACTACGCAACGGATATTGATGCGATTTTTTTTAATAGATAGAGTGATTCAAGAGGAAGGTTTATATGTACTTTTTATCCCGATATTCCCACGGGAACGGGAACCACGCGGGTGAAACCGCGGGCGGCCGCTAGTATTATAATAAAGCTGAAGAGTTTGGTTGAACGTGCTAATCTCAATAACTACTGCACTGACTTAGAAAATTCTTTCTACTACCTATCTTTATCTACCTAAGTTACATCCTTCTCCCGAGTGACACAGGCTATCTTTTATCCCGGGGACGGGTACCACGCGGGTAAAACCGCGAGGATTCGCTAGTTGATAATATAATAATTAAAAAAATTGCACATAGTAATGCTGGTTCCTTCGTCTACTTTTATTGCAAACATTAGAGTGAATTAAGCTGAAAAGGAAATTAATAAATTAATTAAAATAAAGAAACCATTTTTTCTTTTAAACACATCTTTAATGTTCTCATTTGGCTCAAATGATTGTAGTTCAAAGTGTTACGCATAACGTGACTGTTCACTTTTGCTGTCCAGTTGATTTTTGAAATACGGCGTATACAATCATTTATAATAGTTTCATCTTTGTGAAATATGAAAGAAGTAAAAATTGTTAACATCGATAAAGAAAAATCACAGCACTATCATAACCTTAACAACTTTAACAGAAATGCAAGAAAATATAAAAAATAGACCAAAACTCACGTACATTTCTATTGATAATATTAATTTATTAAAATTTTCGGATAATACTGATGTTTAAATCTTAAAAATATTTGAATTTTGAAACAAAACTTACCGATGAAATGATTCAATCTCATCCGAATTTTCTTTCCTTGATATATTAGACTAACAGTCTAGAACAACACAAACCATCCTAGACACGGAATGCAAGCTCTCTAGAGAGCCTGTATGCACACTTTCCTGTTGTTTTATCACCGAATTCCTTGTAAATTAATAAATTTTCACTTAAGCTGCCAGCGAAGCTGTTCGACCATTGTAATACCTACGTTCGTATTAAATTGGTCATACCTCAGAAGCTACGTTCTGAACAAATACGTATTTTTATTTTGGTAGTATTATATTACAATCAATTAGAACCATTTGACATTTGTACTTTACGAGCTTGTGACAATGACAGAAACAATAGAAACTCACAAAGATTGTCTATTTCACTCTTACTCATGTATGCTGAATTACTTAAAGTGAGTACGATAGCTGATACACAGTTTTTATTTTAGTACGGTTTCTATAGCTTTAGTTATTGTTCTGAGGTTGCAACCGTGCCACGGAACGATCGACTTTCGAGTTGTTTTTATAACCTCAAAATTTTTGACGACGCTTGTGTTGGAAATGATTTACTTTTGCTCGAGTTTTATAGCTATCTCTGCAAAATTTTTACTTTAAGAAGATGAGATAGACGACGTTATTACGGCGTTAAAGTCTTAAAGTAAAACGTTTTGACTTTAAATTCAAACGCTGACACTTTTTATTATTAAAACGTCAAATAGGTAGCTGTCAGATTGAAAAACAACCATTCGATTTGATGGTTGTTTGGTTGCTGCACCCTCAGCCACAGAACGGGTGAACCTACACTCTGAAAGCTGTCCGAGTAAAATTTCATCAAGCCACGGAACGGCTAGAGTGCGCCCGCCACGCGCCAGAGTGCACTCGATTGAAGCCACGGAACGCACCCTACCGTAAGTAGCCGTAGTAAGTCTATATAATTTGTGGCCGTAGTACGATCGCCAGCACGTCGAGTTACTACAAAATGTCAAAAATTAATTGAAACTGAACTCTATTCGTTGGACATAAGGTTAAATTTTATTTAAAGAAATTTGACATTTTGTAGTAACCTGACGTGGTAGCGACTGTACATGCTAATGGGAATATCCACGCAAAAGTGATTGTAGATGGCAGCACAGGCGCAATGACCAAACCACAAAAACGCATTACACCAACTGACCAAGTTGGTCAGGTGGCCTTACCACAAGCTCTAATAGCAGTTATTTTTAAGTTGAGAGAGTGAGACGCCGCTATACGGCGTGTAAAGCTACATTCGTGTGGATAGTGTATGTGGTGGTCGTGGTGGGGGGGTTGCTTTTTACATCCGGAAAGGTATTCGAGTAAAGATGTGTGATCATCCTGTAGTTACGACTGTCGAACAAATGTGGCTTAGACTGAACATTAATGGTGTTAGTATTGTAATAGGTACAGCATATCGTCCTCCACGCCTTAACGTAGATACTTTTTTTGATTCTTTAACAGATACAGTCTCTAGTTTAGGTTCATTTGATAAAATAATAATTTTAGGTGATTTTAATATTGACTTATTAAATAGTAATAATAATAATAAGGCAGAGTGTGACAAGTTTAAAGACTTTGTAGACATTCACAGTTTAAGACAAGTAGTTACCACACCAACGCATTTTACTGATCATAGTGAAACACTACTGGACGTTGTATGCACAGATGCACAGGTTCGCGACGTTTTGACTGATATTATAGGGACTAAGTCATCATATCATGCCTTAGTCTGCTGTGAATTTATCTTTAAACGACCTAAGGTGCCACCGAAAAAGGTAAGTTACCGTCCACTGAAAGAAATTAAGGACAGCTGTGATTTTAATAATGATCTGAAGTCTATGCCGTGGCAGATGTTGCTTCAGTCGTATAATATAAATATAATTATTGCGGAATTAAACACATGCCTGCTTAGTTTATTTGATAAACATGCTCCTATCAAAACTGTGGTAGTTAAGCAACATTCTCATCCTTGGGTAACGGATAATATTAAATTGATGATGCGCTTAAGAAATGAGGCACATTTAAGATACAAACGAACTAGGAAAGATGTGCATCATGAATATTATAAAAATTTGAAAAACTTTGTCAATTCGAGTATTATCAGAGAAAAAAGTGCATTTTTTAAACATAATATTAACAATGAAATACGTGACCCAAAGACATTCTGGAAAAATTTAAAGTCGAATGTGCTGCCACCTAAATCTGATATGGATTTACCTTCCCATCTCAATAATGCAGAACAAATTAATAATCACTTCTTGGACCTTCCAGGTGACAATAGTATCCAATTATCTCATTTAACATATTTTGAATTTAATAGGTTTAGTTCATCCACATTTAGTCTCAGGTGTGTTAGCCAATCGGACATAGCCAATATAATTTTTTCTTTAAAGTCCAATGCTCAGGGCACTGATGGTATTTCTTTGAACATGTTACTAGAGACCTTACCTGATTCACTCGACACAATAACTGCTTTAATAAATAGATCCATCATTACTTGTACTTTTCCTGAAGCTTGGAAAATAGCAAAAGTACTACCGTTTCCTAAAGTTACTTGTCCTAAAACATTCAAAGATCTGCGCCCTATCAGTTTACTGCCTTTATTGTCTAAAATCTTAGAAAGAGTGGTGCAAATACAGCTTGTGGAATATTTAGAACGTAACAATATTCTCCCTCATGCTCAATCAGGCTTCCGGAAAAATAGAAGTACTACAACAACTTTATTAGATATCACTAGCAGTATCTTGGAGTCACAAGATGCTGGTATGGGTAGTATCCTTGTTTTACTAGATTTTTCCCGCGCTTTTGATACTATTAATATATCTCTACTTATGTCTAAATTGTCTTTTTACGGTTTCGATGGTCCTACTGTGAAATGGTTCAATAGTTATTTGAGTAACCGACACCAGTATGTAGAGGTTCAAAGTAGTGATGGTAGAAAATCATTTTCATCTCTCTCCTCTGTCACACGTGGCGTACCACAAGGCTCCATTTTAGGTCCTATACTATTTATTTTATACACTGCAGATCTTGTAAATAATATAAAACATTGTAAGTACCATTTATACGCTGATGATGTTCAACTTCATTTGCCTTGTCACCCTAATCATGTTCAAAGTGCTGTAATTAAGATCAATGAGGATTTAGAAAACATCAGTAAATGGTCTGTCGATAATTGCTTGATGTTAAATCCAAGTAAAACCAAATATATGATTTTGGGTTCAAAAGGTCAAATACACAAAATAGGTGCTGCAAATCCAGTTATCAAAGTGGATAATGAGCCTATTTGCTTCACTCATGAAACTCGCAATTTAGGCGTCATTCTAGATTCTGAATGGGCGATTTTCTGAAAGCTCAGTCACTAGATGGCGCTGTCCCACCTATGCAGTTAGAAGGAACGGAACGTTATAAATTTTTCTTTGACGCGACTTTTTTACGTAAAACGGAACGTCAGACAGATGTTATTTATTTACCTAAATCTTTAAATTTACCTATTTCGTTTCTGTTCCTCACAGGAGTACTTATTTAATATATTATTAGTTTCCTTTGGGTTTTTAAAAAGTAATTAATTTAAATATGTTTCATACCAAAATATACCATAGACATGTACATACTTATTCAACGCCATCTAGTGAAGCAATTGGAAGCTTTTTTTTTTTTTAAATGGCCTCTCAGAAAATCGCTCATTGAGGTTTGAAACGTACATAAGAGAAATAGTTCGTAATTGCTTTTACCGTCTGAGAATCCTATATAAAATCCGTAACTACTTATGTACAAAACTAGGCTACTATTGGTGGAATCTTTAGTACTATCTAAATTTAACTATATGGACAGTGTGTATGGGCCTAGACTTTTGTCTAAAACTAAAAACCTAATACAAAAAGTACAAAATGCCTGTGTCAGATTTTGTTTTACGATTCCTCCTAGAACTCATATATCGCCCTACATTAATGATGCAAATTTGTTAAACATGCAATCTAGAAGGGATGTACATTTATCTTTACTTTTGTTCGGTATTATAAAAACCTGTAAACCGCTATATTTATATGAAAGACTTGTGTGGTCTACTCGAACCCGCCTCGCTCAACTCATAATACCCACTCACCAGACCACTGCTTTCAAGGGTAGCTTCAAATATGCTGCTAGCAAGATGTGGAATAATATACCACCACCCATACGAAACATTTCTACGTTGTCATCATTTCGTAGACATGTAAGAGAATATTTTTTATGCCTGCAGCTTCATAAAGCTACATAACTTCTTTTGGTTCAATCTTGTTTAAATGTGATTGTGTTTTAGTTAGGTATTGTACTGCGATGTGTCTGTGTATTTACCTTGCCTACTTATATGTTTTTCTGATTTGGAAGTAGTTAAGTATCTAATGTGTTTTTCTGCTTTGGAAATGAATAGTTTATCTGCAAAAACTGGATTTAAAATTTACGTCCCATACATTTGTTATTTCACTTTCTTGTTTTAGTTTATTTCACTTTGTTTATCGTGCTATGGAGAGTGCTATCTCTACATCTTGGACCCACCTGAAAATCAGCGTCACACTATTTGCTGTGGCATAAGCTGAGGTTGGGTCCATTTCGGCTAAAATGTTTGTTTTTGTTTATGTAAACAACCTTGTTTGTATGTTTTAGTCGAATAAACTATATTTCTTTCTTTCTTTTCTTTCTTTCTTTCGTGTGCGAGCGATAGTCTGTGACAATGAATTTGAGTCTGAGTTATTTTGTTTATTTATTTCATTGAGAGTTTTTGGCGCCAATTTGGCGGGTTAGGTTAATTTTTTTTTTTTTTATTGGTTTACCAACAATGAACGATTTTCTGAAAGCTCAGTCACTAGATGGCGCTGTCCCACCTATGCAGTTAGAAGGAACGGAACGTTATAAATTTTACCTTGACGCGACTTTTTTACGTAAAACGGAACGTCAGACAGATGTTATTTATTTACCTAAATCTTTAAATTTACCTATTTCATTTCTGTTCCTCACAGTAGTACTTATTTATTATATTATTAGTTTCCTTTGGGTTTTTAAAAAGTAATTAATTTAAATTTGTTTCATACCAAAATATACCATAGACATGTACATACTTATTCAACGCCATCTAGTGAAGCAATTGGAACCTTTTTTTTTTTAAATGGTCTCTCAGAAAATCGCTCATTGTTACACTAATTCATTCTTAATTTTATGACTTAAAATTAGGTGATTAGGCAAGTGTACAATTAATTACAGGTAAACACCACATGCGTTTTTAAACTATTACGAGCAAATACAAATAATACTTAAAACAATTTATGCTCTATCTCTTTCACACACACACACACACACACACACACACACACACACACACACACACACGCACGCACACACACGCACACACACCTATCTAAAAGCTATCACTTATGGAGTCTTCTAAATGTTTGCGAAACGTGTTTAAGGTTACCGAGTGGATATCGCTGGATTTGCCAAAACAGTTTAACAGTCTACTCAATCTAGGGACAGGAGAACTTGAACCGAGTACCGTTGAACGCATTGGAGGCAACAGGGGGACTACTTGAGATCTTGGCATTCTTGAAGGGACTCTAAAATTATTTTTTTTTAGTAACTGCGGACAATCGATTTTATTATTAAATTAAGTGGATATTTGTTTTATAGTGGACTTTGTGACTCAAGATAGGTGTGGTTTTGTGCTCCACCCAAGTGTTTACGCAACTGGACGATGTGTGGAATGATTAAAATATGCGCTATCTACTCGACATACTTGACGCAAAATACTCCAAGAAGCATTGGAATGTAACACACCTACATTCTAATGAAAACATAAGAAACTTTAATAACATACATAATACTCAAGAATTGGCAGTTTGGCTCGATGTCTTCGCCTGTCCAAAACGACGAACTTTTTTACAGTACAATACATACAACCAACAACAATACAAATATTTCATTGAATAAACTGGAATAATCATGAAGCTCGACTTAATACTGAGGTAACTGGAGAGTGCAGTACGAACAATTTTTTGAATACCACAAATAACACAGTGGCTGTCTTCCGTCTCACCTACACTTTAAAAAAATACGTATGGTCATATGAGACAGCTGACAGCCACTACATACATAAATGTCAAATTTGCTGGCGACACTTTTTTATTCAGGGTGAGAGCTCCAATTACCTCAGAGTATTAAGTCAAACTTCATGGGAATAATAAAGACCTGGCAGTATGGCATGATGTCTTCGCCTGTCCACAAAAAAAAAAGGACGAATTTTTACTACCTACTACTACTACTAAACTGGAATAAACACTATTTTTCGAAAATAATGATAATCAATGAATATTGTGCTCATTTACTATCAATCTGTAATTCAAGAAGGAATATTAAATGTCCAGACAACACTTATTAAAAATCGTGTCGAGAAGTAATAATTGACTATGAGTGAGTCTGATACTCGTATTTTGCAGTTTGAATCTCAAAGGACAATGGAATTCGACAAAAATAGATCTAAAATGTCCTCTGAATCTCAGAGTACTTGTTACTGGTATGTAACTTTTATTAATCGTCTTCTATATTGACGTTTAGTTAATTTATTGCTAATATAACCTCTTTTGTTTTAGCGGGAAAGATCGAAACTTAAACATAGCGGAACTACTGTGTGCCTCTTGCAATAGGTGGTTTCACGAATCATGTATTGGTTATCAGTTGGGAAAGCTAGTTCCTTTCATGACAAATTATCTTTTCATTTGCAAAAACTGCTCACCTACAGGCCTGGAAACTTTCAAGAAGAATCAAGCTCGTAAGTACCTACCTATAATATTTTACTGACCATACAGCATTCATTTTTAGTTATAAATAATAAATAATCATTGGACTGGACTGGACACCATCACATACATTGCTCCAATCCCAATATACCTAAGTAGCCTAAGGCCCTGTGTTATTACAAGTGGAAACAACAATGGTTAAGAATCACATGCATCCAGAATTCCAGACATGGATGTTGTCTCAGTATTGTAGGGTTGCCATATCCAAACTTTAAAATCCAGGATTTGAAGGTAGAAATACCAGGACATTTCGGTTAAAGCCAGGTACATACCTATAAGAAACAAGGTCAATAAAAACTTCTAATAGCAATCACATATTTTTTATTAGTGTTCAACTGTCATTTAGTTACTAAATTATCAAATCAAATAGAAAAATGGCCCAGTGACAAAACAATTGGAGTGGAGACTTTAGTGGCGCGCAAATTTTAAAACATAGGTCCTTAACAAGAATCTTTTAAATCTCAAGACATTTTGCTTAGAAACTATCCAGGAAAGCCCAGGACACCCCAAAAAGCAGGATATGTCCTGGGAAAACAGGATGTTTGGCAACTCAACAGTATTGCAGTGAACTCTAATTTAGTAGCATTCCAATCGCTCAAGCCAAACTAGCAAAGGGTTGCTGTTGCAAAACTTAACCGTAACTTCTGGTTTACTCTAAAACTACACTTCTTATATGTACATACAGATCTGAATGACTTTATTCTCATAATATCTAGTGCTTGTTTGGTACGTAACTTTTTCCATGTTTATGTTTATTCTTTAAAAAAAAAATAACTATACTGGTACTGACTGCATGGGACGATAAAACACATTCAGTATATCAATGAAATCTATTGCAGCATTTCCTCAAATGTGCCTCACAGCTATAGCAAATCTCAAGCAGGAAAGTGTGAAAGATGGTAGTAATAAACGCATGTTTAGTAAAGATCGTGAGATCATTCCATACATAGATCAGTATTGGGAAGCTATGACCACAATGCCAAGGAGGTAATTCTGATTTTTATCTTTTTAATTATTCAGACTCTTTATTAATAATCAAAATTAATTAATCTAAAGTAATCTTAAAAAATATAAAAAAATCAACATGTCTCACAACTAGCTCTGATGATACCCGATGAGCTCCGGGCGAATGCTCTAACCACTGCGCTGCGCAGTCATTAGGAGACATGTTGAATTTATTGAACATTTGCATTCACAATGCAATTTCTTATTGCAAATTAGGTACTTATTAGAAAAAAATGCATTGTGAATGCAAAAGTAAAAATAAACTTAATAAGGGTGATTGTGCACTACACTGAATTTTACCGTCCCGGAAAAAAACGGATGCTTGTATTTTAATAATAAATTATAGAATTTAGTTATTTCGTGTAGTTTAGGGTTTGAAACATTGAAACTACATGTAATAAATAAATTCTTACTATTATAAATAATTTATTATTAAAATACAATCATCAATTTTTTTCCGGGACGGTAAAATTCAGTGTAGTGCACAAGTGCCCTAAAAGTTCTAATCATTCCCCAATTTTTTAGAGTAACACAATCCTGGTATGCAACTGTGCAAAGAGCTTTGATAAAAGACATCCAAGTGTTGTTCACTTACGAGGATGACCCAGCACTTGGACCGATGTTCGGCTTGTTCAACATGGAACTTACCTCTATTAAGCCTAACTATGAAGCTATGATCAAGCAGGGCCAGTTGAAGGTGACTGATATGGGCATAGCTACTAGTAAGTATTAATTATTAATTATAATATAAAAATACTCATGCATTAGTTAATTGTTGCTTACAGCTTCAATGAACAATAACAATTTGTTGATCAAAGGCTTACGGTCTAAATACCTATCGCATGTTAACAAACAAATAAATATGAAATAAAAAATATAAGCCATTTTCTGTATTTATTGTCTCAATTCTGGGACATTTAACATGATGTTACATAGAACACTGTCTTATGTTTGTGGTGTGGGAGATAGTTATTTAATGGTCCCATAATTAAAAAAAAAATCTGCTATTTTATTATAATTTTTTAGGGTTCCGTCGCCGAATATCAAAAATCGAAAGCCTTAATAGTTTCGTCATGTCTGTCTGCCCGTCCGTCCGTATGTCACAGCTATTTTATTCCGAAACTATAAGGACGAAAACCGCTTTACAATATTCATACGAAAATAAAATAAAAACCGGCCAAGTGCGAGTTGGACTCGCACACGACTCGCGATTTTATCCTTTTTTTTATTGGAGAAATTACATCTACTGGCACTAAAATAGTATGTGAAGTTCCCACCCCCCCACTCCCCCGAACCTTTTTAATCCCCCATTTATGACACCTGTGGTGTATATCCAGGGATACACTGGCCTGGGGCAAAAGGCATGGGTGTGTATTGTATACTATAGTATACACTGGCGCTAAGCGTGTTAAATATTTATGTATTTCTGTTGCCGCCATAAAAACAAATACTAATAGTATTTGTTGTTATAGCGGCAACAGAAATACATCATCTGTGATCAACTGTCTAGCTATCACGGTTCATGAAATACAGCCTGGTGACAGACAGACAGACGGACAGTGTATTCTTAGTAATTAGGGTCCCGTATTTACCCTTTGAATAAGGAACCTAAAAAAAATAATTGAAGAGGGGTCCCCGTACATGGAACTGAAGTTAATTTTTAGGGTTCTGAACCAAAATGATATAAAGGAACCCTTATGGTGTGACTATCGAGAACTACTAATGCCATCAACTTGAAAATGGGAATAGTGTTAGATGACGTTTGCCCAACAATTTTGCAAATAAGAGAGAAACATTTTTTTTTATATTTTTTTTTGCAATAGAGGCTGAAAGGTGGTCTTAAAAATTTTAAGTGGGGCTACTAGGGCATATGGGGTATCATATCCCCCCTTATCACCGAAGTTTGCATAGAGAAATATCTGAAATTATTTCATGTCATAGAAGTTTATGTAAGGGTTACATGGAAAATAAAACGATGTCTCTAAATAGTAAACTTTATAGAAATCGTCAACAAAAATGACTTTAGTTCCACTATCGGTCATCAAGAGATAGCGCTGACCTAAAACTGCAATATTCTTCACCGAAAATGTTTTGACGAATATAGCCTCGCCGATGAAAACATTTTCACGTTTTATTTATTTATATTTATGATTGTACGGAACCCTTGGTGCGCGAGTCCGACTCGCTCTTGACCGGTTTTTCATTTTCATCTATCCTATTCGTGTGGGTTGTCTATAGATATTATAAAAGTTTCTTTAATATTTTTTTCTCATAGCCAATATTTTGAAAGATAGACACTTCGAAAGTGGTAAATTAATGTGTGTCCCCTCTAATTTTTTAAATTAAAGAGTGAAAAATTTAACATAATTATATATGCTGTAGGTAGACCTCAGTAAAAGAATTACAAGGAAAATTGGTTAAACGACATAATTATAGTCGGCAATATTTGAGATATCATTTTCAAAAACCGCATAAGTAGGTAAGTACATAACTTTGTCCTCCATACAAATATGTTATGTACTTACTATACTTACTTCGCATGCCCCCGCCCGGGGAGACGAGGGGGTTATGTGGGGCTTGGACCCACAAAAACCCCCCCGGGGTGCCTCCTCAGCACATGGGGCGGAGATTGCGGATCCTGGGTGATAGTCACTGCGTCCACCCCGTGCCTGCGTCCCCTTGACGCTTTCTCCTCGTCTCCTCCGGTGTGGCGTGCCGGGGGCTCCTGACACGCCTTTCCACCACGGGGTCCCTGGATGGACGACGGAATTCCCCGTTCCGCCGCCCGATCCCCCCTACGTCTCCTGCTTCACCTTATCACGACAACACCTCTCCTTGGAGAGGTGCGCGGAGTGGCGTACCTCCGCAGGGGATGCCTAGTACCTAGTGGATCTAGTCTGACATCCCCTCTGCATCGGGCGTAGTCGCGCCCTGCGTGACCCTCGTCTCTGCCGCTCTAGCGTCTGCCCCGCGCTGCCATCAAACTTGCCCCTCGTGCTTGGAGGTGCACACCTCATGGTGCCCATTATATGCCCATCTGGCCGCCCACTGGTGGCACAGACGGATCACTTGGGCTCCTCCCCGCAGGACGTTGCTACATGTCCCGGTTTCCCACATTTATAGCACATGGTGCTATTATCTACTTTAGAGGGGCACATTGGCACAGAACATTGGTCTCGTGTGCCCCATCTCAAAACATCGAAAGCACCGCAGAGGCTTTGGGGCAAAGCCCTCAACCCAACGGTGCTCCAGCCAACCCTCGGTCCCTGCGACACCACCTTGTCTGCCACCACCGCGGAACACCTCAGCATCAGCCTGCCGGCTCCTCCGGGTCCCCGCTTTACCTTTACCATAATCTCCTCAGGGGGTATGGAACCCTTCATGGGCGAGTTCGATTCGCCCTTGGCCGATTTCGTTTATTATTTGAGCTATTCTAATAATTTTATCTAATTCTGGCACTTCGCTTCGCGCTTCGATATTCGTATTCGCTTATCTACCTCATTCGTCCAATTAGGTATATCAAAGGAGACTATAGAAAACATTCGTGAAGTGAATGTTCTATATATTCGCTGTTTGTGACGATATGACGACATGTGTAGGTGGGTTTGTCATATTCGAACTTGAACCCAAATATTTGGCAAATGAAGCCAAATAAAAACGCGAATACCACCAGCTTATGGTTGAGTTGTTGTTCTTTTGGTAGAACATATTTTATACTATAGTTTACCACAGTAATAAATAAATAATAAATAACTTCTTACATTCACACCAATTATCTAAGCCCATTTTAATTTCATTAAGAAAGTGTATCATGGAAAACTTGATAACGGATAAATATATACTTAAATACTTTTTTGTTTGTAAATACATACTTAATATACATAGAAAACGCCCAGACCAAGACAAATGGACATGTTCATGCACACAAATATTTCTCTTGTTCGGGAATCGAACCCGAGACCACTGGCGCAGAAGGTGGGTAGCCTACCCCTGGGCCAAATCGGTCGTCAGATAGTAGATAGACAGTGTTTGTTTACTAAATAAAAATTCTAATAGAACAACAAAAAATATTAAAAATGAAAAATATTAGTGTTTATAAATAATAACTAAAGGAACCCTGCGCGCGATTGGGGCCGGGCGGTTTTAGCGCTAGTTACAGTACACTTTTTTGTTCTAAGGTTAGGGTAAAAGATTCGATTTCGACCGTGCGCAGACTTATCTGGCGCGCTTTCTACGCGCCACAAACTTTGCTGTGCCGGTGGCCAAAATGTGAAACTAGCGTGTTTTTTTTAATGTAAAATTTTTTAAAATTTTAGAAAACCGTACATAGCGCCGCTGTCACCGGAACAGAAAAGGTTGTGGCACTGTAGTAGGGAAGGGAAATATATAGACTGTGACTGTAGAGTGTGTGTCAGATAACTCTGCGCGTGACTGGCGCGTTTTTGGCGCTAGTTACAGTGCATTTTTTGTTCTTTTGTTATAGAAAAGATTAGTAGGTATTCGATTTTTACCGCGCGCAGACTTATCTGACGAGCACTCTAGCTAAAGTTTATCTAATGTGTGTGTCAGATAACTCTGCACGTGCCTGGCGCGTTTTTGGCGCTAGTTACAGTGCATTTTTTTGTTCTAATGTTATAGAAAAGATTAGTATTCGTTTTTTACCGCGCGCAGACTTATCTGACGAGCACTCTAACTCAGGAATGCTCTAACTAATGTTTACCTGCCAAAAATGCCCCATTCACGCACAGAGTTATCTGGCACGCACGCTATACATATTGAACCTTGTTCTTAGATGTTTTTTGAGAGAGAGAGAGAGTACCTAATTTTAGAATTTAATTTAGCTGTCACCTGTCATAGTACCATTCATATTGTTTCTTAGTACAATTTGTATGACAAGATCATTGATGAAAAGCACATAAAACTTAAGCTACTTTTTGTGAATTAATTTTGATAAGCAAGAATGTTTCTCAGCAATATATCACTTGGGTCAAGTAAGTTTTAGAGTCCTGTTTTTATTTATTTATTTAAACATTACCTATGATAAAAGAGCACAGTATCCACTATGGGGAAAATACACGGTTCACTTTTTCCTTTCAATTTAGATGAAGCAACCAAATTGAACAATGTAAACGTAAAAGTGAATCATTCAATGTCAAAGTGCGCCTGTATTTCTTCGCCTTTCAACCAACCGAAACCAATCAAGTGAATCATCAATGTGGTTGAACCGTGTAATATTAGCATTAGTATACACCATGTAGAAACATGTAAAATATTATTTTGTACAGGGTGCAAAAAGTACTTACTGGGTTACGAATGGAAATGAGTATTTATTGAGTCTTGATTAACATCCTGTTAGTTGACAGTATTATCTATAAAACACCTCAAAAGCTGTTGAAAGAAATAAAGATAAAAAGAAAGAATATATATTTGATCAGACAAATAAGTTGATCCTGTCTGTTCCTCTGAAAAAGCAGCAGTTTATACGTTAGTTTATCACTCTCTACCATTTCGAGTTATTTTTCATACTCACTCGTGTTTCTGCAACGTGTTAAAACCAAAATAAGTATATTTATGTAATTATAAAAGATACCTACCATGATTAAAGATGTTTTGCTCATCTCGGTCTTCGCAATAGTGGCATGATATTTGGGTAAGATGGAAGTAATCATTACATTCAGATTACTGTACGTTTACGGCTCTCATAACTGGCAGTGTAACTAGGTTATCGATGCCCGCCGGTTTATTTACTGGCCTGGCTGCTCGATTTTTCAAAGCAACATTGAAGTCAAGTCGTCGCGCCTAAACCGCGTTGGCACCGTGCCAAAGCCTGAAAAACTAACTCTTACACCCACCCATATAACGCAATGCACATAAAATTATTCACTACAGACAAGTACTGAATAATGACATTGTGTCCCAACACAGTGGTGTTTGTAAACACGCCAGCGGACGCACACTTGCGAACGAGCAGTATGCTTCGTGCTAGTGTGCCTATGTCTCTCGATAAAGGTCTCACATAAGCATCGCTGCTTTGGCGTGCGATTTCTCCTATATTGATTTTAGATTCGAATTGTTCACTGAATCACCTTGAACTTATGGCTGGTGAGTCTACTTTTTTATTTTAAAGTTTGGTCTCAGATTTTTCGACGTATACTCGTATGGTTGTTATCACTGCTATCAGCCGTCGTTCGCCTTGAATGTGTTTACACAGTATTTTAATTGTATATAGATCGAATAGTCTTATACGTCATAAGCAGTTGAAGGACGCTCGTTACAGGAAAAACATTTTAGCCTTTTTTTCGCAATTATATTAGTCAGTAGATATTGTAGTTTATTTATTAAAAAATACACACACTTACATGTAGTCTATTGTGTAGGTGAAAGGCATCGAGATGTGTCGTTTAAACAGTCTTCATTATCTTATCAGTAACTTGCACCCAAAAGTTCGTCAGTTACTTATCGAGTCAAATATTTTGGTGTAGCTATCGACATGGATCGTAACTATCGTAAGTGTTAGGATAATTATTTAGTTTATTTATCCCATTAAAGTACTTATAAGAAGATTTTAAACGAATGTAACTGACCACAATTAGACTATTATTAAATTCAGCTAAATGTTTTTAGTTCAAAAATAGTTGAATCAAGCAATAACCAGTCGTCGTAACCTTACGTCTCGCAGGCAAATCTAAATTGATGGCATTTATAATGAGCTAAACAATAATATCCGCCGAGTAAAAAAAATAGCGTTTCTAGCCCTTAGCCTGATTAACTTAGAGCTCACTTTAGTGAAGTAATGCTTGCATCGATAAGCTCTGTTTGAACAAGGTCCGATACATGTCGCGAGTCTTTGGCATAAATAATTGTTTCCTCTGCCGTACCAGCTCATAACGGTGCTTATGTTTATTTTTCCTTTTTATTTGTATACAATTGAGGGATACGCAGGTATTTTGGCTTATCTTTATTTGGAGTTGATTTTTAAATCAATTATGTTTAATAGTACAAGTGATCGCTACCGTAGATATAGAACGTGTGAGGACCGAGGAACCACTTACGTAATATCTATTACGTCGATGTCCGTGTTGGATTTGACCTCAATACAACCGACGGACGGCGGACTAGGAACAAAGAATTTTATTCAAAACTTGTTCCACAAAACAGATATTTGTATTACCAGTAGTATAGTGTAGTGTCTAACTAAGTGTTATTATTGTTATTTATTAAACGGATTAGAGGTTATTACTGTTTTTTAGTTTGACTAATAATTTCACGTCACGAAGCCGCAAAACTTAAATAGGATAAATCCAATAGTTACTTTGTTATAGGTACTGTATTGGTGAAATGACCGAAAAGGTGTCTTAAAAATCATGCTTTTTAATCATATTAATGCTATCTGGCCACAATAGTTTGCCTAAGGAAAAAAATTACAAATATATTTAAGTAGATATGGGTGGAGACAGGTGACGAATTCTCCTCCATTGGGACAACGGCCACGGCACCAGCAGCGTCGCTAGCCGTCAAAAATGTATTGGCGATTTGGTGTCGCGTTCGCAACCAAAACATTTATAGCTTTGCTAGAAATGTTTCAATACAGTTTGACATGCTCTGACTGGGCGGCATAAAGAGTAAAGGTTCATTTATATCTACAGACATTGAGCTTGTCAATATTCAAAGTTTTATTGATTTGTTTAGTATTTTCTTCTAGATACGGAGTTCTAGAGTTATTCCCGACATTAAAATACTTATCTAGTTGATTGGTATGTCACAAACAGAAACTACCTTTTGAAATGTCTGTCCCAAGTTATTGAAAATTATTTAATGCTATGATTATGTACCGGGTTCTTTAGTCACTTTTCAATTTGACGACTCTGTATGAAATAAGACAGGGAGAAGAAAAAAGTAGTTTAAAAAATAAAACCTACTTCAAAAAGTGAAAATCATGATGAAAAAGACACTGTCCTCAAAAAGATAGGTACATACTTCTAGGATATTATTTTTTCCTTTTCAGTTAGCAGATACTTTTTAGTCTGTTTCATTAAAAAAAAAACTTTTTTATTTCTTCAATTCTTCTATCCAATTCCAACAATATCACATAAATACAGGTTAAACTGATTACACCCTTTTTTTGAAGTCTGTAAAATAGCCCTTAGCAAGTTTCTTGCCGGTTCTTCTCGTTGTGATTACAAGGCCTAACGCTACCGTACGATTTGCAAACCGATGGCGTAGCTTCTTTAAAACTCACAAGTGCTGTATCAGCCTAAAATGAATAAATGGTTTTGAATTTTAAATTTTGAATTCCGACAAAAATAATTTTTTTTATACCATGTAAATAGGCGACATCAAGCTTGCGAGCCGAGCGTGTCCCACAAACAAAACTGTTGTCTGTGCGGTGTCTGTCACGTTTCGTGCTGTTAGATATAAACGGACCTTTAAGCCCTTACCCCCTTATTAATAAACGAAGAGTAAGTTTACACCTAGTTAACCCAAAAAGTTTGCTTAGGAATATGACGCTTTGAAACGTCGAAACGTAAGGAGTAATATTGCTAAGCAATATTTTTGGTTAAACCAGGTGTAAACTTAGCTACTCTTTGTTTATTAATAAGGCCGTAAGAGTTAAGCATGACTTATGCGATGAAGATCCTTCCCTTTAACTTTCAGTACCTCTCGCGGGCAACGTCAAGGGCCGACAAGGCAAGCGTCGGCCCGCAGTCGGTGCGGCCGACGCCGGTGCTCCGGTGGGCAAGAAGGGGCGCGCGGCGGACCTCGGCTCGCTGAAACTGCCCTCGCACGGGTACCCTACGGAACACCCGTTCAATAAGGACGGGTACAGATACATTTTGGCAGAGCCAGACCCTCATGCGCCTTTTCGACAGGTGGGATAATATGCCTGCATTTTGGACTTTTGTTGAATAGTAGAGCAGATAAGTAATATTAACTGCGCGGCGCTCCGCTAGGCAATAAGGGGCGCGTGGTTGACCTCGGCTCGCTGAAACTGCCTTCGCACGGGTACCCTACGGAACACCCGTTCAATAAGGACGGGTACAGATACATCTTGGCAGAGCCAGACGCTCATGCGCCTTTTCGAT
Source organism: Crambus lathoniellus (assembly GCA_949710035.1). NCBI lineage: Eukaryota > Metazoa > Arthropoda > Insecta > Lepidoptera > Crambidae > Crambus > Crambus lathoniellus. The sequence continues at coordinate 9,037,106 of OX453305.1, read as the reverse complement.
AGGTTAGATCAGTTACCTGCATTTTGAACTTTTTGTTGAATAGTAGAGTAGGTAAGTAATTCTGCGCGGCGCTCTAATAGGCAAGAACGGGCGCGCGGTGGACCTCGGTTTGCTGAAACTGCCCTCGGTACCCTACGGAGAACCCGTTCAATAAGGACGGGTACAGATACATCTTGGCAGAGCCAGACCATGCGCCTTTTCGACAGATGAGATAAGTTGCCTGCATTTTGAACTTTTATTGAATAGTAGAGTAGATAGGGTAAGTAATATAATCTAAGTAGGCAAGAAAGGGCGAGTGGCGGATCACGGCCTGCTGAAACTACCTCCGCATGGGTACCCTGTTGGCAGAGTAGGACCATCACGCGCCTTTTCGAAAGGTGAGATTGGAAACTCTACCTTATCTTGTGACTTTTTTTATGTAAATATTTTTTTTTATCGGCCAAACAATAGCTACTGTTTTTTAGAAATTAAAAACGAGTAGAGTGGCATTCTAATTCCGGACTGGCTGTACAGTTCTGTGTTTTTGGCGGCATTGTGTTTCTGGTGCTCCACGATTGCGCGCCGAAACTCAAGATCTTGGATGTTTACGCAATAGGGTATTTTACTGTTGTTGAAATGTAGATATTTAATGATGACGTTAAAAAATATTGCAATTAAGAATACCAAATGTGAAAAAATAATTTGAATCTGTTTTATAATAAAAGAATTATAGTCTGTTTGATTTTGACTATAGCTGTCTCTTTCTAAAACGAAATCTTCTATGGCGTGACTATGACGCTACTAACCCAATGGCGTCACTAAGATAGCGTCCTGTCCTTGTCTAATTATAAAGTTTGAAGTTTTATATCTTTGAAAATATTAAAGATAATTCAAAACGAAAATTTGTTTTGTGTAGCTAATATTTCGAAAAACATTTTAAAGAAATAAAAAAAAATCAGTAAAATACCGTATTGTCATAATTATACAGGGTGTTAGTTTAAACAAGGGACATACTCCAGGGGGTGAAAGTACCCATCAATACAAACAACTTTTACTATGGGACCAAGTGCGACATCGCGAAAATAATATCGGCTGTGTCATACAAAAGTGCAATACCGAATGGGCCAAATGTATGTAATGAACAGCTGATTTTGTTTTCGCAATCTGGCACTTGGTCCCATAATAAAAGCTGTTTATATTGATGGGTACTCTCGGCCCCTGTGAAGTATGTCCCATTTTTAAACACCCTGTATACTTACCGAATATTTTATTTTCTCAGGAATTCGATGAAAGCAACGAGTGGAGTGGCAAGCCCATCCCTGGCTGGCTGTATCGTTCTCTCTGCCCAGGGATCGTATTGCTAGCTCTACATGATCGCGCGCCGCAACTCAAGATCTCGGAAGATAGATTAGCAGTCACCGGGGAGAAGGGGTACTGCATGGTGCGGGCTACGCACGGTAATTGCTTTTTCTTGTTTTAATTCTAACAGCCGACGCGATGAATCAAAATAATATCAGTACCCCGTGCTCTTTGGTTTCTTTTGAAACTTGAGGTCATGGGTCTACTAATCGATTGAAATAATGTCTCAAGTCTAAATTGATACTACAAAGTTTTCTACCACAAAACACAAAGAATATAAAACAGTAAGTGGGCGGAGCGTGCGTGGAATACCCCTTGCTCAAAACATCAAACCCTTTAAACTGTCACGTCACGAGGAGACTTTAAATTATTAAAATAAAATAACTATTAAAATTGATAAATGATTAAATAAATTATGAAATTGTTCTGTGGTAACTACTGTGAAAACGTTTTTCAACTGTTCCAAACTTGTACCTACAATACAGGAGTATCCCGCGGCTGTTGGTACTGGGAGGCGTCCATAGAGGAGATGCCCGAAGGCGCGGCCACTCGGCTGGGCTGGGGCCGCCGCTACGCCAACCTGCAGGCGCCTCTGGGCTACGACAAGTTCGGCTACTCGTGGCGCAGCCGCAAGGGGACCAGGTAACATTGCGGTCTGACCAGGATGCAATATAGGTACCACTATAGGGAGATGCCACAAGGCGCGGCCACTTGGCTGGGCTGGGGCCGCCGCTACGCCAACCTGCAGGCGCCTCTGGGCTACGACAAGTTCGGCTACTCGTGGCGCAGCCGCAAAGGAACCAGGTAACATTGCGGTCTGACCAGGATGCAATATAGGTACCACTATTGGGAGATGCCACAAGGCGCGGCCACTTGGCTGGGCTGGGGCCGCCGCTACGCCAACCTGCAGGCGCCTCTGGGCTACGACAAGTTCGGCTACTCGTGGCGCAGCCGCAAGGGGACCAGGTAACATTGCGGTCTGCCCAGGATGCAATATAGGTACCACTATAGGGAGATGCCACAAGGCGCCGCCACTCGGCTGGGCTGGGGCCGCCGCTACGCCAACCTGCAGGCGCCTCTGGGCTACGACAAGTTCGGCTACTCGTGGCGCAGCCGCAAGGGACCAGGTAACATTGCGGTCTGCCCAGGATGCAATATAGGTACCACTATAGGGAGATGCCACAAGGCGCGGCCACTTGGCTGGGCTGGGGCCGCCGCTACGCCAACCTGCAGGCGCCTCTGGGCTACGACAAGTTCGGCTACTCGTGGCGCAGCCGCAAAGGAACCAGGTAACATTGCGGTCTGACCAGGATGCAATATAGGTACCACTATTGGGAGATGCCACAAGGCGCGGCCACTTGGCTGGGCTGGGGCCGCCGCTACGCCAACCTGCAGGCGCCTCTGGGCTACGACAAGTTCGGCTACTCGTGGCGCAGCCGCAAGGGGACCAGGTAACATTGCGGTCTGCCCAGGATGCAATATAGGTACCACTATAGGGAGATGCCACAAGGCGCCGCCACTCGGCTGGGCTGGGGCCGCCGCTACGCCAACCTGCAGGCGCCTCTGGGCTACGACAAGTTCGGCTACTCGTGGCGCAGCCGCAAGGGACCAGGTAACATTGCGGTCTGCCCAGGATGCAATATAGGTACCACTATAGGGAGATGCCACAAGGCGCGGCCACTTGGCTGGGCTGGGGCCGCCGCTACGCCAACCTGCAGGCGCCTCTGGGCTACGACAAGTTCGGCTACTCGTGGCGCAGCCGCAAGGGGACCAGGTAACATTGCGGTCTGACCAGGATCAATGACGTTTTATTAATAGACACGTTACACTCGAATAAATTGCATTTTAAAATGGCGAATTTGTTTTTCATGACGTACAAGCAACAAAAAACAAGCACAAGTAGTCAAAATATATTTATCTCTTCCTAACAACAGGCATTTCCGCATATCTATCTCTTTTTCACCAAAAATAATCTTAGTCAGAGACATATATACACAAACCCCCACTGTCAAAAAGAGATAAACAATTTTTGCAAGCACTGTCTTATGTGTCAGTTTTCTGTCTCTTTCATGCGTTCACAAAACTTTATAAGCTTACTCGCTCATGCATGTCGAACTGGCAACAGCGCAAAAGTCATCACTAATTATTTAATTTTTAATTTAAATTTATGATTTCAATAATTACGTATGAAATGAATCAATTTTCTTGTTTTTTAAAGATCCGGCATAGATTTTGCAACTTCTCTAAACACAGGAAGGCATTAAGTTTATTATTTGAGGCGTAATCGAAAAATTGTTACAGCGCGTTGCCACGACAAGGGTCTGTCTGTGACTGAGTAAACTTCGGGCAATTACCTTACTTTTTCGTCGCCACTTTTTAGTTCAGATAACATATTATCTACATATAAAATATCATTGACCAGGATGCAATATAGGTACCACTATAGGGAGATGCCACAAAGCACGGCCACTCGGCTGGGCTGGGGCCGCCGCTACGCCAACTTGGGGGCTATCCGGCAAAAAAATATGGATATGGGCATGGGTTTCATTTGACTTTTGAAGCCCATATTATGTCCATATGGGGATATTATGGTTTTCAAATGTCAAATGAAGCGCATACTCATATCCATATTTTTTTAGCCGGTAGCCCCTTGCAGTTGCCTTTGTCTGGGTAACGACAAATTCAGCTATTCGTGGCGCAGCCGCAAAGGTACCAGGTAACAACTAACGACTAGCTGAACATATTTTCATCACTCCTTAGTCCTTACATTCGAAAAAAAAAAACTTCATTATCCATCTGGAATTCAAACATTTAAGCGTCCAAAGAAATAAATAAACAAGCCTGTCAGCTTTATTCTATTAGTGTAGATTGAAGAAATACAGCAAAGGAGATTGTCGTGGCCGCCTCTTCTACGGCCACAAGGCCACACCAGAGTGAACGAGAGTGCGACAGCTCCACAGAAGAGGTCCAAAACGCATGCACACAAGCTAGTAGTTCACCTACATTAGCACACAGAAAAAAGCTCGCGAAAGGAGGACGCGACAACGAGGGCTGTTTCCGCAAACGCGGCGGCGCGGCATCGGCTCGACGCCTCGTGGCTCAACCTTAGCTGGTAGGTGCGGCTCGTATACGTCGATTCAAGGACACGGCACTGTTGCCGCACTCTCGTTCACTCTGACCACACTGCTACGGCGACAGCGACGCGGCGGTTACGATAGAAACAAACAAACGCTCGTTGTTTCTGCAATGCGGCCACCGAGATTATGTTTATACGAGTTAGTTTTCATGAAATTTTGTGTCCTCGTTTCGTTTCCTAAAATCTTGTCGAGAGTTATCTTAAATCCATCTTCCATAAATGATAAATTATGGTATAAAAAATGACAACTAAAAACCAATGTACTTACCTCTTTATCTTTTTGACTTAAGAGGTGGCATTTTAATTGGTTCCAGATTCCACGAGTCGCGTGGCAAGCACTACAGCGCTGGATACGGCGAAGGCGACACTCTCGGCTTCCTCATCGTGTTGCCTGATAGCACTAACACCAAGTACACACCGAACACTTATAAGGACAGGGTGAGAATTGAGATTAATATGTAACTTAGAAATTATTCAGTAATAAGGTCATGGCATGGCACACTATACCGGCACCGCAACGGTACCGCTTCAACACAGCAATTAACGAGTCATTCAAATAGGTAAGAGCTTTAAATCGAGTGTGAAATATAGGACACTAGTGTTGCCGAACTATCAATAGTTTCACTATCGATAGCTTTAATCGAAAAATGCCAAACTATCGATAGGCCTATTGAAAGTATCGATCTCTTAGTTAGTAAAATACTATCGGTAAGCAGCAATACTATTGATAGTATCGATCCCTGACGGCGAATAAACTATCGATAGTATCGATAGTATTGCTTTTCAATATTAATAAACTATCGATTATTATCGATTGTTTTGTACAATCGATAGTGACCTTTAATTCAATAGTATCGGTTCTACCCATCTGCCAGTGTAAATGCAATCAATACTATTGAAATAAAGGTACAATCGATTGTCCAAAACTATCGATAGTATCGATACTTTTGATAGTATCGATAGTTTATTAATATTGAAATTCGCCGTCAGGGATCGATACTATCATAGTATTGTTTTTTACCGATAGTATTGCACTAAAAGAGAAATCGATACTATCGAAAACTATCGATACTATTGTTTTTGCTTAAACTATCGATAGACTATCGAAATGCTATCGATAGTGGACTATCGAGCGGCAACACTATAGGACACATCCATGATTAATAAGTAAAGGAAATGGAAAGCAGGATTGGGATGTTTGGGATTTTTGAGATGTAGGATAGTTCGTAAGCCTAAGGGGTAGGTTGGGCAGGGTAGAGTAGGGGCCCGCGCCCGGCCCGGGCCCGCTCCCGCCCGGCCCGGGTCCGTGCATATATGCAAATTATGTAAAATACCTATACTCTTTACTTCTTTCAACAGCCTCTAGTAAAATTCAAGAGCCACCTGTACTACGAAGACAAGGACAAAATTCAAGAATCTCTGAACAATCTCAAACCCCTGCCCGGCAGTAAGATATACTATTTCAAGAACGGCGAGTGCCAAGGAGAAGCCTTCCTGGACATATACCAGGGGTGTTACTATCCATCCGTGTCGCTGCACAAGAATGTTACAGTGAGCGTTAACTTTGGTCCCAACTTCAAGTATGCGCCTACGAGTGAGCATAATTATAGATCGGTAAGTGAATAAACTATTAATATTTGAAAGTTTGGCGGCGCGGGCGAATTGCATCAGTTGGTGCGTCACTATGACTTATTTGATTAGACGTCTGTCGCGAGCACGCAATGATAAAGTACGAGTCTGCACGCGGTCAAAATAGAATACTAGTATTTTCCATAACCCTAGAGGCCTAGAATAAAAACATGAACTCTACCTAGCGCTTTAAACGCACCAGTCACGCGCAGAATTACCGCGCCGCGCGCCGCCTCCCTTTAAACGAGCTCTTTGTCTAAGACTCAAGTTATATTTCACCACTAGCTTTCCGCCCGCGGCTTTGCCCGCGTGGACTCCGCAACGTTATCCCGCGGGAATGTGACATTTTTCCGGGGTAAAAAGTAGCCTATGTTCCTCTCCAGGCTCCAATGTGTCCCAAATTTCAGCCAAATCCGTTCAGCCGTTTTGGCGTGATTGAGTAACAAACATACAAACATCTAAACTTTCACATTTATAATATTAGTAGGATAGGCTGTCATAATAACCATTCTTTACCAGTTGGTCAAAGTTGTACAAAAAACTCCATTTAATTGCGTCTGTTCCACATAGTTACATTGATAGTTACATTAATGTAACTAGTTGGAATTTTGAATCCAAGTAGTTACACTATTTACAAATACTCATTTAATGTAACTAAGTAAACTTTTTTCCAATTAGTTAGGTAGATACTTACATCGTAAATATTCACTCAGTCAGACATTTTTCTCCAATAGTTACATTAAATGAGTATTTCGAAACGGTGTAACTAATTAACCTTTTTCTTCCTATTACATCTTAAAAACAATCTCCAATTAGTTCCTTACTAATATTCCCTCAATTACGATATTGTATTTACGATGTAACTAATTGGAAGTAAACGTTTATTTAGTTACATTATATGAGTACTAGCGGCCGCCCGCGGTTTCACCCGCGTGGTTCCCGTTCCCATGGGAATATCGGGATAAAAAGTACATATAAACCTTCCTCTTGAATCACTCTATCTATTAAAAAAAAACGCATCAAAATCCGTTGCGTAGTTTCAAAGATTTAAGCATACAAAGGGACATAGGGAAAGAGAAAGCGACTTTGTTTTATACTATGTAGTGATTCCGAAACGGGGCGTAAATATTTGAGAAAAATGTCATCATGACTGAGTAAATATTTACGATGTAACTAATTGGAAAAAAAGTTTAATTAGTTACATTAAATGGGGCTTTGTAAAATTGTGTAACCACTTGGATTAAAAATTCCAACTAGATCAATGTAGATAGATCAATGTAACTAGATGGAATAATTGTGAATCTAGGACATCTGTGTAAACAGTACCATTTACATAATAATAGTGTTTTTATAATATTAAGCATTGAGAAAAATGTAGTGTACTTACTGTAGGGACAGTGTCATACTTTTTGTTTAATATTTTGAATTTATAACCTGCCAGCATTATGGGTTAACCATACTAAATAAAATCCTTTAGGCTGTCCATTAATCATGTGATGTTTTTAGCAACTTTTTAGAGCCCCCCTCCCCCTGGTGATACATTTTGAGGCTTTGTACTATGTATTTTGATAGTTGGTGATTTTTTCCCGGACCCCCCTACCTAGGCTTGCCAACTCCAAAAAATCCATTTCCGGGATTACCCTGCGCGACATCCGGGACTTGGGTATATTACGCGGGACACACAACACACCACTTACAAAATTGTTAGAAAAAAAAGTATACATTTTTTAAATCATTTACCTAATCAACTATTCAAATCAAAACAAAATTGTATGACCAACATTGTAAATTATTAAGTTTAAATATTTTTTTAAACTTTGCGATTTTGCGCATTTTAACAAATTTTTTATTTTGCAACATAAAGTAATGAAAATCACTGCATTTTTGGTCAAAATTAATTTTAACTTGTAGTTCAGCTTTGACGTGGTCGTCAGACAGCTTATTTCTGCTGTCTGTCCATCCATTTCCACAGAGACATAAGTAGAGAGAAAACACTCTCTCTGCTGATGCATTTGAAGGTGGTATCGAAGCTACCACCATCTGAAAGACATGTAGAAAGCCAGGTGCATTGTGCCATTGTTCATAAGCGCCCAATACTTTTTCAGAGGTTGATTATTTATTTTCTTCGACGACAAATAGGTACTGCCCAACCCGAGGGGACTGGTACGAGATAGATACTAATGTCATATAATCACTGATTTCCGGGACAAAAGGTGTCCCGCAAGGGGTCACGGCGGGACGGCTCAAAATTTACCCAGAAGCGGGACGTCCCGGAAAATCCGGGACGGTTGGCAAGCCTACCCCTACCCCCTCTTTCGGCCTCACGTGATTAATGGACAGCCCCTTACTGTAAAACTATTTTTATGTTTCAGATGTCTGAAAAAGCAGAAGAAGCAATTTGTGAACAGACCATGGCCGATTTACTATACTTAACTGAGAATGAGGGCAAGCTACGACTGGACAACTTCAATCTCTGACACAACTAATACCGTTTAACGGTGTGACTGTGACTGAACAATTTGTCAAGAATGTAGAGTGACAAGTGTTTTAAGTGAATGTGTATACTTACTGGCAAGTAATTATTCTGTTTTGTTTTTTTGCATTCTATAAATTATGCATAAAAAAATAGTATTGAGTATAGTATTGTATTCTGTAAGATTTATGCAATGTATAAAAACTATAAGCATAGGTGTGAAGTGGTACTTAGTTATTTGCCACATAAGTGTCTAAATTAAGTGAAGTGATCATGATGAATGTCTGGTATATTATACAATTTTAAAGTATCATTTCGTTTTATTTCCCTTTCTTATCCAATATACACTTACTTCTCTAGATCAGTAGTATTGAGACCTGGCTTTTCAAAGTAAATGATTAATTGCTTTTAACTTGCTTTTCAGTCAATTAATTAATTATATAAATAATTGGGTATAATAGAAGTAACTCTACAGTAGGTACATTGGCAAATATCAAATGGAAAAACAAATGAAATAAGTTTTTAATCACAGCTCATATTTTACAAATAGTTTAATAAAATTCTAGTTCCATACACTAAATAAATAGATGAATTCATTTTCCAAAACCACCTCTACAGTTAGGGCTACTTTCCACTATTTTGTCACTTTCCTCCCACTGATTTGGTGTTTTAGCAACTATAGACAAAGCATGGACTCCAGTTTGTAGCTCTTCTTTCAAAAGGTCATTAACTAGTCTATGTCGCTGAAATAAATTTAATTAGTCTAAATTATCAACTGGAATAGAATCATTCGAATTGTGTTCACATTACGACAAGTCGCACAATATCAGTGCTGCAATGCATGCATGCTTCTTCACACTTGAAACAGCTGCTGTGCTTCAATATTATAAATGTTTAAGTTTGAATGTTAGTCAATCACTGCGAAACAGCTGAACAGATCTGGATGGGCACAGAGATAGATCATGCTCTAGAATAGCAAACACTGGCTAACAGTTGATTACACTGTGACAGGATACTTACTTTGATAAGTGGTAATCCATCGAATTTATCTGAAACAACTACGACTTTGAAGTGTGTTTCGGCGCCTTTTGGTACATTGTGCATGTATGATTCGTTTATAACATCAACATGCTTTGCTTCCAATGAGGACTGCAGTTTATTTCTAATTGTACCTTCTACTGGACCTGGTATTGAAGACATAGTTCGTATTGTGGTGGAGCAAACTGAAAGGAAATGGTTATACAATACAATACATTCATAAACTTCATGGCGATTTTCCAGAATTGCTCTTTTTGAACAAGTGTTTACATACTGATTCATTATACCTGGTCGCAAATAGCTTTGCATTAGTTTCAATATAACGGAAATCAGCACTGTAGCTTAAATAGGAGATATTGGAAATTATACGTTGATTACAATAGAAGTTTTGTTTTGCGTAAAAAAATATTTTTATTTATCTTATCGCTTTTTATTTGACATTGACTGACAGCTGTCACGTCATATATGACATTGAGTTTTTTTCTTGGAAAGGCACGGGTGTCAAGCTCTTTCTGCCAACCTTTACCTTTTTTTGGTACAAGAAAGAGTTCAGGTTTATTCATCATATCGTCATAACGCCACTGAACTGAACAGTCAACGAATGCTCCAAAAAGAGTATAGAGGGAAATACTTACGTTGGAATGGAACCAAGGAATGTAGAGGAAAAGTAACTTTTTATCACGACAGAAGGCGTAGGTGATATTGGAGGGCTGTTTTGTTGATTGGTTGTTAATGTGACATAACGTCACATTAACAACCAATCATAACAGCTGTCAAAATCTATTAAATTTTTAACCAATCATCGACCAAAGAGTTCATTATTATCCCACAGATTAGGTAGAAACTGGACTCCAATCTCACAAGCGCCATCTACAAAAAAATTTTGCCTGTTTCTCCCCATTTGTACTAGAGAGCTCGTCAGATAAGTCTGCGCGCGGTAAAAATCGAATACTAATCTTTTCTATAACATTAGAACAAAAAAATACACCTGTGCTATAACTAGTGCCAAAAACGCGCCAGTCACGCGCAAAGTTATCTGACACACACTCTACGTGCAACGTAGTACTTAAAAATACCTTGGTTGGAACCATGTTGGAACATAATTTATGTCTTCGTAACTTTGCTTTGACTAGTTAGGAGGTAAAGATACTATAAGTCCCCACCCTAGCCCTTGAGCTGGGAGGATAGGGGGATGTTTGAAGGCTTTATTTTTCGGTTTTTGAATTATATCTCAGAAACTACGAGATATTCGCTCTTGAAAGTCTGTAAATTATTTTTTGTCTTCCTTGCCCTCCTGAGATTAGGTAGTACCATGGCCCGCTATTATTTCTCGGCTGCTTGCAACGAGTGAGATAGAAGATGGCTTTGGTAGTACCCCTAAATTTTGGTAGGACTCGGCAGATCCTCATTTCTAGTGCCAAGATAAAGTAATTTAAAAAAAGGTTTAATTGATGTACACACGGCGGCACATCAGACTATACATGTTGACCTTGAGACCGCCTTTATGCCCTACGTAATAAAAGCTGTTATCGCAGTTCAACTGTATAACTTGATGTGCTGTCGTGTGTACATATTTTGCCGCCAAACCTTCAAACAGTCATATTGTCTTATTTTACTTTACCTGTACACGTAGTAGGTAACTAGGTATTTCGTAATCTGAAGGCCTACTCTGAAACGCAAAACCCGAAACATCGGTATACCCGTCCCTCTCACTCTCTAGTCGCGACAGAATCGAGTAAAAGGGGCCGGGCGGGGCTAACCGAAGTTTCGGATTAGCGTTTCAGAGTACGGTCCCTGTGCCTATATTATGAGTGTACAGCACAGCCTTCTCTATTGTTGTCTACAAGCCATGCTATTAGGTTTGACAACGTCGCATTTTTCGTTGGGTGTGAACCGATTTAAGGCCTGTCGCATATCATACGATTTTTTTCTGTCAGAAAATTTCTAACGCCCGCCGGAGGCACTCTGCTCATATTATGTTTTGTTGTAGACTCCGCATACTATCATAATTCTGACGTGTCTGACGTCCGCTTCTGATGAGTCTCGGATGCAAACGATCGGACGGCAGAAAATTTTAAAATTTTAAATAATTCTTGGAAGCAGGCGGGATCCATTAGCATATAAAATCTATAAAAATATAATGGACCCCGCCTGCTTCCAAAAATTCTCTTACTTAAAATTTGTAGTACCTAATATATAACGCTGCATACATTTACTAGTAAGAACTAAGCACACATTCAATCCACAGTCGCTCATTTTTTTACTTGTTTTTTTCTTTTTAGTTAGTTGAACAAATCATTTTTTTGCACCGCAGATGGGTTTTTTAGTTTTTTTTAGGTTCAGTAGTTTAGGCGTGATTGCGTAACACACAGACAAAGTTGCTTTTGCATTTATAATTTTAACTATGGATAATATCAGCCGATAGACGAAGTTTTCGACACTCATTCTGAAGTAGCTATTCTGAAGATTCTGAAGTAAAAATATTTTTTGGATATGCTCTCAATTTCATAAACATTGTATCTAAGTATGTAATTTTCCTAGTGTCAGCCAGTCAGTTTAATTTTAACAACGGCATTTGTTTAACTTTCAATAAAAAGTATAACAACAAATCGTGTACTTTTAATTAATGCCAATGACTAGCAACACTGTCCTATAAAATTTAGATTCCTTTAATTACTTGTTAGGTAAATATAGAAGTCAATAATTTTAAATAGATTCTTAACAAACTCTTGAACAAACTATAATAAATTTCAATTAAACTTGCAATGACTTTTACATTACATTTTGCATTCTTATTTAACTTCTCATATGACAATTTTCTATTGTATTTCCTGCGAGAATCATAACAATAATAATAATAATCATTATAATAGAGACAAATAAATTGCCGTGTAAATAAGTGCTGTGACAGAGACAAATAAATTGCCGTGAAAATAAGTGTGCGCGCTAGCCCTAAGTTGAAGTTTTAACAGAAAATTGAGAAAATTTTATGAATCCTTACCTTGTTTAATAGTACACGCTATCAATATAATGCATAATGATGTTTTCATAAGGACAAGCATATAATTTCTTCAAATTTACTTTAAAATTCACTGAAATCACAACAAACCTTGCACCAAAACAACCGTTTATTTTAAAATGACACTTGTGTATTATCCGACTAAGTTTGCTTTGTAGGAAGTTGTGACGAGCATAAATATGTCCTTAACGCGAACGCAAATAGGACGCATAATATTAACCACTAGTTATGGTTGGTCAACTTGCCCATAGGTTTCCATAGCATCTGCTTATTTTTAACTAGGTCGGGTTACCTCTAAACAAATGTTCGGTCTACGCTTAGGTTCACAAGCGACGTTGCCAAACCGCCATAGCATGGCTTGTAGTAAAGGAGGCTGTGGTGTACAGGGTTAGATAGAACATCATACTATCTATCGCGTTGTGTTAAATTTTGACAGATAGATAGTACCTATCTACCTACATAAGTCCATAAGATCTAGATAGCCATTAATCTAGATCAAGAATTTGACAAACTTACACTATGGGTATATATAGGTACTTACTGAATAGGTATTTTTTGTAGCTCTTCTAGAAAAAACAGCCTTTGCCATTATCTCGGCATAAATAGATTAGTGTGGCAAGAAAGTTAGGTCTAGCAAAGCCAGTGTTGTATTGTGGAGTTGAGTTGATTCCAAGCGTTCCAAGCCCACCGGATGGTTCCGGCTTTCAATGACAATGCAGTCACACGTCCTACGAATTACTAGACCAAGGGACAGGGGTTAAATTAAAATAGTTTTATGAGGAATACTTAAAAACACACCCAATATAAGAAGTTCTGTGCTTAGTCCTTATCCGCCTGGATTTTGATGAATTTGCAATAAAGAGGTCGCCTTTACATACCTAATATATTTTTTTTAACCACACCAATTATCTAAGACCATGTTAATTTCATTAAGAAACTGTGTCATGGAAAACTTGATAACGGATAAATACGTATCCGTACGTATAAGTATCATCATCATCATCATCATCAGCCATTTTAATGTCCCCACTGCTGGGGCACTGGTCTTCCTTATGGATGAATAAGGAGAATGAGCCATGACCCACCACGCGGGCTCAGTGCGGATTGGTAGGTATTAACGACTGCAAGTGCAGCCGGGACCAACGGCTTAACGTGCCTTCCGAAGCACGGATAAGTATATACTTAAATAATTTTTGTTTGTAAATACATACCTAGGTACTTAATATACATAGAAAACACCCAGACCAAGACAAATAAACATGTTCATACACACAAATATTTGTCTTGTTCGGGGACCGAACCCGAGACCTTTGGCGCATAAGGCAGGTATCCTACCCCTGCGCCAAATCGGTCGTTTGGTACAGTTTGAAAAGGTAGCTGACAGAAAATAAACAAGGTGCTCGAAGTGATGTTTTTATCGAGTGCATGTGATGGAAACTAATCTTTGACACCAACGAAACGAGGGTTTGCTATGCAATTGGTAAGTTCTATAATGCTGCTTGAAGGACTTAGCCCACTTATACCGCACCGCTTCTACCCAACCAATGTATGAGCAGTGAAACTCTGTAGATGCACTTTAGCTTGCGGCTGGCTCGCTTACCGCGAGCGTTCTGCTATTGTATATTTGGTTGGGTCGGAGCGGTGCGGTATAAATGGATTATGACCTTTCGAATGCTATTTTTCCTGCAGTTTGACCCATGGCTGATGGCGACTGCCTTTCCTTTTGGGCTTCCGAGACTTAAGAAAACAAGTATTTGTTAGATTTTTTTCATTCTCGCTGTAAGTTAACTAGGTACCTATTTCGTCTTATGTTAGAAATACCCGTTGCTGTTACTTTGAAGTACAGCCCCTGTACTTGGTAATCTATGTCAGAACAAGCGGCTTTTGTAGAGGCGCGGTGCGACGGCAGCGGATATTGGGAACACTCGTGCCGGCAGCGGACAGCTGATCGAAGGTGCTCGAGGTGATGTTTTTATCGAGGGCATGTGATGGGAAATACGCTTTGATACCACGTAGAATTGGATTAAGTATTTGTAAATTGGTAGGTTCTTCATTTAAACATGAATATTTTTTTTTGTATTGCGCTACAGTAAGTAGGTAGGTACTTACCTACAACATCACAGTACCTACCTACATCACTCGCTAAGTAGTACTAGTACATTACCTCTCTTCGTGGATGTTTTACCGAGCATTCGCTGGGAGGATTGATATTGTTGTACCTAAGTTTAGTTGTAGTTACCTACTTATTAATTTGGTATTCTTTGGTAAGAGGATCGTGAGTTAAACAACTTTCGCAATGGTCAGTCAAGGGATGGGCGAAGAAAGATTTATTATCTCAAGCTCTCGCCACTAATCCACATTGGGGCCGCGTGGTCGGTCATGGCCCACTCTCCTTTTGCATCGATAAAGAAGGACTGTCCCCTAGCAGTGGGGACATTAACTAAATGATTAGACGATAATGACATATTTAGGCATAAATCTTAAACTTTTAGAGCGAACGCGCACTTGTGATTTTTAATCGGGCGATAGTTTGATCGTTCTCGGATTCAGTCTAGAGTTATATGGCAGTGCGCGCACTGACGATTAAACTATCGACCGATCGAACTATCGAAAATGACTGGCCGATAGTTGTACGATCAAACTATCGCACAACTATCGGCGGGTCGGTAATATGCATGAAGGACTACGTGAGCGCGCGCACTGCATTCAACTAAACTATCGCCCAACTATCGGTAGACTGCGCATTCAGTATCGAACTATCGAAAATGACTGGCCAATAGTTGTACAACTATCGGACAACTATCGCACAACTATCGGACAACTATCGCACAACTATCGGCCTGTGCATGAAGGACTATGTGAGCGCGCGCCCGGATTCAACTAAACTATCGACTAACTAAACTATCGGTCGACTAAAAATCACAAGTGCGCGCAGGCTCTCAAAACCAAACTATCGGCCGACAGTTTGATCACGATCGTCTTACGATTCCGACTAAACTATCGCCCGATTAAAAATCACAAGTGCGCGTTGGCTCTTACCTACTACCTAAACCGTCAACATAATTTAGGGCAGAAAAAATAATACTGCAACTGTAATTCTAGCCGTCAGTTTAATGCCCCAGATAAGGTGTTAGCGTATAAACATAGTTTTTGCTGCATCGCAGATCTAGATCGTGGCATTTCAGAGGCTAAAAGCGCAACGGCACGAATTTGTGACTCTGTTAACCAAATTAACAAGGCGGCATTCAAGGATACAATCCTACTAATATTATAAACTAGCCTTCCGCCCGCGTGTACTACACGACGTTATCCCGCGGGAAGGTAATATTTTTCAGGAATAAAAAGTAGCCTATGTCCTTTCTCAAGCTCTACACTATCTCTGTACCAAAATTCATTCAAATCGGTTCAGTAGTTTAGGCGTGATTGTGTAACACACAGACAGACAGAGACGCATTTTTATAATATAAAAAAACTAGCGGCCGCCCGCGGTTTCACCCGCGTGGTTCCCGTTCCCGTGGGAATATCGGTATAAAAAGTACATATAAACCTTCCTCTTGAATCACTTTATCTATTAAAAAAAACGCATCAAAATCCGTTGCGTAGTTTCAAAGATTTAAGCATACAAAGGGACATAGGGACAGAGAAAGCGACTTTGTTTTATACTATGTAGTGATGATGTGAAAGTTTAGATGTTTGGATGTTTGTTACTCAATCACGCCAAAACGGCTGACTGGATTTGGATGAAATTTGGGACACCGTCCATGTAGTCCACGCGGGCGAAGCCGCGGGCGGAAAGCTAGTTATAAATAAATAGTCATATTCTGCCGTCGATAAGCATAAAGGCCGCTAAATGACATTTGGCCATTTTTCACTTTTTAATGCCGTAGTACTTATAAAAAAAAACTCTATCGATCTGTCCAGGAACGGTAATTCTATCTTTCACCGTTTTCAAGATATCAAAAAAGATAAAGCCGCTAAATAAAAAAAAATATACTTTGCATCGCATAAAGGTGGCTAAACACCACTACTAGATCATAAGGCAGCTAAAGTATTTTAACGTTTGGATCGCTTGAACATTTTTACTATCAATGCTAAGCTAAAAAACAGTTATTAGTTTGCAAATAACTAAAAGGCAGCAAAGTTGATTTAGCAGCTTTTTTAGCTTGGTTGCTTTGAAGTATAATACCTTACGTAGACTTAACTAAAAGGCAGTTATAGGCTATTACTTAACTAAAAAGCAGTTAGAATCATTTAGCGGCCTTACAACGTTGTATTGTTACTACTTTTGCAATAAAAATACTTTTAAAGAAAGTCATGTTAGTCCGTACGCAAATTAAAATAAATATTTTTTTCTACGTCTTGCATAACAAAAAAAGCGTTAAATAGCAATGCATCGCTAAAAAGCGGCAAACCACACAAGCCCCTCTCACCTCCAAAAGGGATTACTCCGGCTTGTGGGGGGCGCGCCTGGGCACGACAGGCGAGCGGGCGAGGTGGCAGTTTAGTGCGAGCAAACCAAAATATCAACGAGGCAGGACGGCGCGCGGCGTCGTGGTTCGCACCAAATACTCATCAAAAAAACATTGTCCTTATGACTATGCATTAAAACCGTAGACAGATTAAAACACATTCCTAAGTATATATATTTTTTAATTTTTGTTTTATATGCCAGAAAATGTCTTGACAATATCGAGAACTTTATTTTGACACATGAATCCGTGTCAAGCCAAGTTCAATCTAACAGAACTGGCGAGCAGTAATATAATATTACACGAACCATTTGGTTGGAGCCACTGCATAACTCTAAAACTCTTATATACAGGAAAATTTTTTGACCAGTGCACAAATTTTTAGGATCACCTCAGAATCGGTAAATGAACAACTTTCACCAAGAAACATGGGTGGAAATACGACAAAATTTTTTTGACTTCCCATACTAAACCGATCACGTGATCAGTCTGATTTGTATGAAGAGTCAAAAATTTTTTGTCATATTTCGACCTATGTTTCTAGGAGAAAGTTGTTCACTTACCGATTCAGAGTCGATCTTAAAAATTTGTGCACTGATTAAAAATTTTCCCTGTATAAACATGTCAAATTTGGCTAAATTATAATATGATATATGTGCTCTAAATTCCATAGTCACATCTCAAACGGTTATTTAGATATAAACGTCCAAATATCGTAATTTTTTATCACTACACGCTACCGCGTTTAGATAATATTTATGTATCAAAACAAAGTTCTAAATATTGTCAGGACATTTTCTGCTGTATAAAACAAAACAAAAAATTTTTTTTTATGTGTACCTTATACTTACCTACTTCGCTGTTTTTTTTCTCCTATTTTGTGCCAGGTTGGACCAGTTGGGCCCGTCAAGCTCTTTCAGATCTTTGGCGACTTCATCTTTCCAGCGATACCTCGGGTGACCCACCGGGCGAATACGTCCAGTTGGTTGCCCGAGATATGCTCTTTTTGCAGCGCGATCCTGACCCATCCTTTCAACGTGACCAAGCCAGCTAAGTCAGGGGGACTTTTATTTCTTGATGATGTTTGGTTCGGCCACCAGCTCTTCTATCTCCAGGTTGTGTCTTTGCCTCCACTCCCCGTCCTCTCCTCTTGTTGGTCCCAGAATCCTTCGTAGAATCTTTCGCTCCGCTACTAAGAGCTTATTCTCTTCCTTTAACGTAAGTGTCCATGTTTCACACCCGTGATGACGGTTTTGTAGACCTGTATTTTAGTGTTTCGGTTTATCAATTTGGACACCAATATCTTGTGGACAGCTGCAGAGCATCTTAGTGCGTTGATTGTTCGGATATCAATTTAATTTTCCCTTTGATTAGTGTATGTAATAGTGCGCCCAAGATATTTAAAATTTTCCACACCTTTGTAGGTGGTGCCATTCGCATGAAGGTCTTCTCGCTTGGATTTGCGGTCTTTGTATCTCTTCATGTGAAGGTATTCAGATTTCTCCCGATTGATTCTGAGACCTACTTGCTAGTAACTTTTAATGCCTGTCATTGCTTTTATTTTTGGATAAAATTATTTTTTGATGCGAACACAAACGGTCTTTTAATAATCTAATGTCTAATGAATTTTAGTAGTGGTGGAGGTGGTTATTTTTTTAACGGTCTTCAGTGGTTAGTGCATACGCCCGGACAGTGAAAGGTTGAGGGTTTGGGGTTCGCTCCGATGGGGAGCTAGTTGTGAGACGGGTCGTTCTTTTTTAAAATACTTACTTAATTTTTCAATAATACATTTTCTTTCAAGTTTGACTTAGTTATAGAACTCGCAGTATGCATTGTTCTGTTACATACTAATTACAATGAACGTAGATGTTACAGCTGAAGATGGGTGTGAATATAAACTTAAGATTAGCCGGCTAAACATAAGTGTTTGTTTGGCGAGTGGCTAATGTTCGATAAAATGTTTATTTGCGTCAAGTTATTTCATCATTAGCCGGCTAAACTGCACATTAGCTGAAACAAAACCGTTAAAAATGTATTTGATAGATAAACGTGTATTTAATTTAAAGTTAAAACTTTTTTTTCGCTTCGCCGGCAGCTGCTGCCATGGCACGCTCGCTCGGCTTGAGCGGCGTTTTGGTTACTGTTCTAACCGATAGGTTATATCGGAATTTCCTACCTAACAACTGAAATTTCAGTTTCAGGAATATTCTGTGACTTGCCATAAAAAGTGAGTTTTTGGTGAAATCATTGTTAATGTTAGTTTTTAAAAAGAATTATTTGGTACTTATTTAATTTGTTTGGAATAGGTTATCATTTTTATTTTTTTATGTCTCGTGCCTGATGTATGGGATAGTATTGTGGCAATAAATTGCTTGTCATTGCAAAAACTTTGTTTTATTTTTGAAGTAAACATAATGATTTTGCAGGATTCGTAAAAAACTAATGCGGATAATTCTAGTCTAAAACGCAGTTTTATGAAAAGGTTTAATAATTAACTGCTTTTAAGATATGTACAGTTGTATTAAAAGTTGTTAAAAAATTATGGAAGTGAAGTTAAGCAATACATACTTGGCTAAAAGGCGGCTTAGTGTAGTAAGCCGCTTTATTGTTATGGTTCAGCTGCTAAAAACTGCTTTGTAGCTATGTAAATGTTGACAACTTCCTGTCTCAAAAAATACTTTTGGCAGTTATCGATAAATCCATAACTATAAAGCAGTTATGAACCTTTAGCCGCCATTAAGTTCTGCACACTTGTAACGATCTTTAAAATTTTACAAGGTTAGAAAGGAAAATATGTATTTGGTTACATGAACATTAATATTTAACAAAATCAACCAATTTCATGGGATAGTAGAAAAAAATCCTTTCTTTTGGTACTTATACGGCAACATGACTAAATGTTTATAAAAAATGAGAAGCATCGGGTTAAAAATTTTGCCGCTTTATTCGGCTCTAGCTCAAAACTTGGTTTTGTCATTTAGCGGCCTTTAAGATTATTGACGGCAGTATTGGACACCGTCCTACCACCAACCAAACCGAATACAATATGTACCCTCACTGGGAATCAAACCCGGGACCTCTTGGTCTGAAATCGGTGGTGTGAACCACTAGACCACAGAAGATTCTTACGTCAACACAGGTACATTGTATTGTTCCAATACCAAAATTTTGTAACTGAGCACTAGTGTTATAGACATTCATATAAGGAAACAACGACGGGTTTTCAATATTTACCCGACCGGGAACCGAACCCGGGACCTCCAGAATTCCTCAGTAATTAAGGATTACGAGTAGTGTGCTTCCACCTTCAACCTTATTATCACTGAACATCAGGTGTGATGAAGGCTTAGTGCTGCTAATTGGATTAAAAAAAAAACCTTGTAAAGCCACTATCAATATACTATTATATATTCTGTGCTATCAATGAGGTTCTGGGTTCAATCGGGTGAGAGGAGAAAACTAGCTTTTCAATTATTATCTTGTATCTGGATGTATGTGGTAAATACAATTCATTCATTGTTTTCTAATACCATAACAAAAGTGCTTTAGATCTTCAGCCTTGCCTACTGCGAAAAGGCATGATGATGCCAATGTCGTAGCAGAAACGGATCTCTATGGCAGCAGCCAATCAGGAGCGCCTGTCTGCAGCAAACGTGAACGTAAGTCGGTGACTGTTCGAACTTCACTTCTATTCTTTTTCTCAGAATTCTCGGCTACTAGTCTATATAGGTAATTTGTGTTCTCGGCCACGCCGACTGACGGAGCACGCACGCGCGCTCCCTCTCATCACCCAACAAATTTTTGTACTTACTCGAATCGAATCGAAGTAAAGAATCTACTTAAACCTTTATTGTAATTTTGTAAAAGCAGATGCTAAATCAAAGCAAGCTTTCCAAGTCTTTCAATTATCAGCAATTCATCATTCATCGCAACGTGGCACCACCGGGCCTGCCATCGGGAGCTTCACATCTCATCACCTCATCACAGAGCAGTACCGGGGGGCCAAGTCTGCTAACGTTAAATCATAATCGTGTCTCAATCGTGTTTCAATTTGTAGTTCAATTGAGACACGATTATGACGACTTGGCCTCCTGGGCTACCACTACTTAATTTGGGATTGGATTCATGATCATGCTACGGAATTGCGTAAAGTCAATCGTATTCATTTGACAGTTTATATTGTATCATAATAAATGTCATTAGGCCCCCTACAAGGTGGACCGACGATCTGGTCAAGGTCGCGGGAAGCCGCTGGATGCGGGCAGCGCAGGACCGATCGCTGTGGAGATCCTTCGGGGAGGCCTATGCTGAGCAGTGGGCGTCGTACGGCTGAAATGATGTAATGTCATTCCATACAAATTGCAGCCGATTGAATACGATATGAACTGTCAAATTAATACGATTACCTTACGCAATTGCCCCCCTGGTGTCAATAATTATTTATACTCACCTACAAACATGTTATTCTTTATACGGGCTGGTTTGCTTGGTTTTAAAAAATTGCCAAAATCTGCTCAATATTCTCAAAAAGGAACCGAACCGAACTCCACGCTCTATATATCGTTAAATGAAAATTGAGCGGTGCTTGGCAAATTTTTATTGGTCTCTCCATTGAGGTAAAAATCATTGCAGATATCCAAAAAGTTACCTACTCATCTTTGAGACGCTAAAGTGAGCACGTTTGTATGAAAAAGACCAGTGGCCCATATTTTGAGTCGTTTATTTTAGGCAATCTATTTATTTATTACTTAAAAACGAAATTAATATGGACACCCTACGATGGCTTCGTTCGTTGTCGATTTTAATTGTAGAAACACCAGCTTATATTTTCAAATGTCTTACTTTTATGTAAAACATGAAAGATGAATGTTGTTTTTGTAATCTATGTCAGTCATGCTGTTGTTTAAATTAATTGAGCTTGAAGTTTACAGTTAGCTTTAACCTTGCTTACCTTAACTTTAATAGATCAGGAAATTCGTAGAATATCTAGTACTTAGATAGGTAATTGTATGTTTTTTATTACGTTCGAATGATTTCGTGATAATAATCAATTTATGCGTTATTTTTAGTGAAAATGCCACGGCAATGCCATATTTTGTTCTTTTAATAAGAGGTCCATCTAATGATTTTTTTTAGTTTTTAAGATCATTATTATTTTTTGTAAGTACAAATTATTTCGAAAAATGGCCAGAGCTAATTAAACTAATCCATATTATTATCTGGCTGGAGCATATAAAATTTGTTTAGTAGATTTAAATAAATTAAGATTTCGTTATAAATATACAAATGAATTTATGAATATGTAGCATTTGTTAAAAAAATCTTGTAGGTTTACCATTTAATTCAATAAAACAAACAACATGCTTACTTAATTAACATTTTAACGAAGCGAAACAATAATATGCTATAGGCACCTCCCCATCTCAATACTTTTAATTTAAAAAGTAACGCTTTAAAATCTTTTTTTTCTATTATATATTGTAGCTACGAAATATTTATGCGACTACGTGTAGCATGCATTATCGTAGAGCTTTCCCGAGTAGTGTAAAGTACGTGATTATTCCGTATTCGCGGGCCCAAAATGGTTGGTATTTAGTGATGTTCCCGACTCATTATATTATCCCTGTTACAATGCTTGTGTAATTAAGTAATTTCCGAGAGAAATTATCTTTCAGCTGTCGCCGTTTCCTTTGAAATTATATTGCGAATAAAAATTCTCATTTACGTAAAAACATCATGATACCTACCACTTACTGCTATTGCTGTTTTAAAATAAAACGTTTTTGACTTGATTTTTTTTTTATTTTCTTCCACTACGGGGGTATTATTCAAGTTGGAACGTTACTAAACATATTTTGTTATGTTAGTTTACCATCGAAAAACAACCGGTTTGAAGAATATCTCTTTGATAGCCTCTATAAATCCTCTTGGGAGTATCTCTATATGGCTTTTTGGATGCTGCTGATTCATCTTGATTTATCTTAAAAAAGGGTACTTCAAATCTTCACCTATTTTTGAACTTACCATCACTCAAACAAACTCTTTGAATAATCTAATGTAGGGCAGAGGTACCCTTTGTGGCCACTTTAAGGATTTTTTTACTTTTAAGCACTAAGTACTAAATGGTCTTAGGTATTTAAGACACAAATTATATCTTAAATTATAGATACTTTATCTAATTTTAAAGGTACATTTTTCAAAGTTATAAAAGTAAAACAGTTTTTTTATATTACACACAATGTGTGAGAGGTGCCAAATGTACCGGTTTTGGCCACTTACCGATAGTTAAACTTTTGTAAGTATTGCGATAAATCAAAACCAAACCCAGGTAAAATCAATTATATTCTAATTCGCTAGAAACCAGTCAATTGCAAAACAACAATTTAATTGTCAAAAACAAAGATTTATAAGTATTTCATCCAAAACAAATTTCTTAAAATTTTCATACAAAACATTTTTTCAAACAGAAAATGGAGTTTATTAAAAAAAATCGTATGACAGAAGGAATTCTAACGGTTGTTATTATTACCTTAAAATACCTTATTTTAATTGCCTTTATCATAAATGGCTAAAAGTTGTTTAGAAAACTTTTAGAGCAAAAAGTGGCCAAAACCGGTACAGTGGCCAAAACCGGTACGCCTGCCCTACTTATATAAAAGTTACATCCTGAGGGCTGAGTATAGTAAATTCGCATATTATCGCGTTTAATTTAAATTTGTCACGTCGATTGTACTTTATTGTAAAGAAATAAGATCTAGAATAAAATTCGTAGTTCAAACGCGATAGTAACGTTGAACTCAGGGTGATCCCATCCCTATTCCTATATCGCTACAAGAGACCCTGCAATGCAAATTACCGGAATAATACGAACACAAATTGAAATTAACAGTAAGCACGAATATAATTTTGACTTTAATCCTCTAATTTTAGAGTCGAAAATAAGGTGTCGCTGAGAGATTCTGTCACGAGATTATTTTGATATGAGTGGCTGGAATAAATTTGCAAGCGGTCTCCGATGGCGGCTAAGTAAGTATAGTATGATTTTAATGGTCTTGCCTGTTTTAAATAAGAGACGAAGCTCTCTAATGGAAACCTGTTGAGGAATTTCCCGAAAAGGAAATGAGAACATTGGATTTGTTTTGAAATCACAAAAAATCCTAATTTTGAGTGATGTTGTTGCAGTATTTGTTGATTTTTTCCTGTAGGTAAGTATCTAATCTAATTAGTGTACAGTAGAGTCTGATAGGCTAGGTCTTTATTTTCCGCGGAAAGGAAAGGCAAGAGGAGCCCGTGGCGCAGTGGTTAGCGCACTCGGCTGCGATCGTTGAGGTTAAGCAACTTTCGCAATGGTCGGTCACGCGATGGGTGACCAAAAACCCGGCTGCACTACTCACTGCTTAGCAAACAAAGGTCTCAAAGTTATCTGTGCATGATCTTGTTGTACAAGAACACGTCAACTCGTCGTCTCGTACAAAATTTAGTTTTTTGTTTATTTATTTATTTTAAATAGGTGCACTGACAGATTATGGTCAATACATAAACAAAAAAATAAACACATTTTACAAAAAGATAAAACAAAACAAGACAATAGTCTAAATTTAGTGTACACAGCCTCAGACCAAATAAAAAAGTAAGACGGAACGCCCCAAACTAAAAAGTGAAGCCACTTTTTTATGTACGTGTGCGTGCGCCGGCCGTGTGCGTGTGCGTGAGTCGCTTTATAATGCTTTTAGTGTGTTAGTAATTATGGGTGTAGTTCATTACATGTGTGTTGTGCGTGTAACTGTGTATGTACGCGGTTGGGTGTAGTTTTGTTGGCGTCACTTTTTAGATCTGGACGTTCCGTCTTACTTTTTTATTTGGTCTGAGTACACAGCATGCAAACTTTAAAGTTACTGTTAACTTAAAATTATTCTAAATTATTCTAAATATTTAGACAAGGCAAAGAAAATATAAAATTGAAATAAAAATTGGAGTGGAGTTCAATAGGTACTCAATTCTCTTCTGAGTTATTTAACTCAGAAGAGAGTTACTATGTTAGTAGCACCATTACTATACTCCATCCATACATGTGATGTATCTAGTGCACTGTCCTCGTCTAATAAGGAATTGAAGGTTTGATTGATCTATAACTATTATGAAAGACGGGATTTTCGCTTATTGACCACTGTCCACCTCATGAGACCACCTGCCGGCCTAGCATGAGCGGCTTTTATCGCCCGATATGATATGGTACTGCATGTTGTCTTGCTTACTCCACTAAGGTGTAAGCAAAACGGCATGCCGTACCGTATCATATCGCGTGATAATACCGCTCATGCTAGGCCGCCTGGGTGAACCGTAGGAAGTTTTTTTTACTTTCGTACACCTTTGTCCACCTGGGTGGTCCACGGGAAAATATTAATTTTCACCGTACACCTTGTTATTAATATTAACACACATAACAAATGCAAAGATAAAATATGTTTTTAAATAATATTATGATGACATTGACAAATTATATTCCGATTTCCTGTTTATTTTATTTCTTGCAAGCCATTAATTTGCAAGCATGTAAATAAAAAACCTGCGCAGAAAAATGTTTTGTACTAAATATTGCAACTGCGCAGGTTTTCTCGTCTATAGTTGTCGACCTATAGGTAACAGCTGTCAGACAAATAATTCTTCACGAAAACCCATAACAAAAAATCCATAGCTACCTACACTACCTACCTATGGAAACAGCCAGTATTATGTTCAGAGGTGGACCGTCACCAATATAAATTAAACAATAAAATTAAGAGGTGTACGGTATAAAAAAAAAACTTCCTACAGTACCACCCAGGTGGTGGTCTCATGAGGTGGACGGTGGTCAAAAAGCGGAGATTTTTACCATGTTTATATTGGTTTTCGAGTTCCCGATATAAACATGGTAAAAATCCCGTCTTTCATAATAATTATAGTTATAGTGATAATGACCATGTAATTTTAAAATCTGATGATTGATCTATATATTGATCTATATTATCTATGATCCGAAAATACGTAAAATATTTGAAAATAAATACCTGTGTCGTGCTTCTGATATTTGTAAAAAACATTTTAAGCTATAAGTCCGATCCCCTATTATGATTTTGCAAACAATGCAAATTCAAAAGTTTTTTCACTTCAAAATATATTAATAAATTGTCTATTGGCGGTATACAGAATAACCTTCCGTGGCGTGCGTGGTAGTCAGAGACAAAGTTACGGCAAGGTATGATTCTCTTCTCCCCCTGGTAACTTAATTCGTACAGTATCAAAAACATTATCATCTTAATTACATTTTCTTGTAAATGTCGTTAAGAATATGTAATCACTGTCTTAGAGGAGATTCAGTCGAGTTTGGTAATACCTGGTTCTTTGATACGTGTTCAATTTGAAATACAACATTTTGTTCTTAGTAAGAAGCACCGCAAATTTCAAAGTAGAATGTGAAATTATGTTATTTACATACCTATACGATACGTTTGCATGAAAGTCGTCGTTTAATGTCACATAGCTTTTGTCATTTTCGTTTAATTATATTGCAATTTTTGTTACTGAGACAGACATTTATTTTTTAACTACGCACGCGTGGACTACACAACGTTATCCCGCGAGAATGTAGCATTTTTCCGGGATAAAAAGAAGCCTATGTTCCTTTCCAGGCTACAAAGCATCTCTGTCCCAAATTTCAGCCAAATCCGTTCAGCCGTTTTGGAAATTTTAGACACGTGTTTAATTATTCTTATTTTAGAATGTTTAACATTACGACATACTCTATTTTCTAAACTGACTATTAATTTTAATATATTGATAATATTAAAAAAAAGATCAATGAACATGTGAGAGAAAAACGGCAATTTCACAGGTAAACACCTAATACACATGCCTGTTTCACGGCCGTAGGGCCGTAGTTTCAGGCCCTATAATAATAACTGGATAGGGGCGAGTAAAACTTGCGTGGAGAGGGTTGAATGTTAAACTATCGTATTTTTCTCAAATAATTTTTAAACATCTACTGTAGAACTCAAATTTTTTGAGATCTTTACAATAAGCCTTTTCGTTTGATATGCCACACGCACGATATAGTATTCAAAACTTTTTCTTAATATTTTTTTCAATTCGCTCCTCAAAAGTTACCACCCAAGTTAAACTTAACATGTTTCGTTATATATACCTTCGTGTTTGGGTCACAAAAAAGCATAATAGGCGTAAAACACTATTACTTTTACGTAGGTATTCTGCTTAGGTATAACTTTTTTTTAAATATAAATCTGTAATAAATTAAATTAATAAAATCAGTCTTAGAACAACTGGTACCTACATTATCTTTCCCTCTCAAATCATCACGCACTCATTACTATAAACAGTACCTACAAGTAAAGTACCGGGTTTTTGGGCCTTCGAGTTGGATAAGAATCAGCGACTTATGAATAACTAAGAAATTCAAGATATCTGAAAATTCTGACACCATTAGAAAGATACATTATTCCCGAGTTCCTGAGTGACATACCTATATTATTATTTATTAGACCAAATATTCATACGGGAACGGGTACTATGCGGGTAAAACCGTGGTGAACAGTTACCTAATGTCTGTTAGAAGAAATCGTGATGTATTACGTTGCAATTATTCGGCGACCACCGGGCGAGTCGCGTTGCGTTCATTAGCGCCGCAGCTTTAAGGAAATAAACTCGGCAGACATGCTGCTGGATGGGAAGTACCTTATACCTTCTGAAATTATGATATTTCAGACATGAGCTGCAGTAGGTATTCGAAATGTTTGCTAGCTTTGATGAGTAAGATTTTAACGTTTTTATAAATTTGAAAGTGATCCGCTCTGTCTCTTACGTTTTTACGCCTAAGCCATTGAACCAGTTGTGATAAATTCTAGCTGTTGGTGCTTTGCAATGGCATCAGACCTTGCGTTGAAGCCCTTTGGCTTCCTTATTGTCTATCCTTAGATTTGCAGCGAAGATGAAAAATGGATGGACTTACGGGATTCAGGGTGGTTCTCGTCTCCGCGGAATGGTCACTTTCACAACTTGGTTTAAACCCATTGACGCCTGACCGGCCGAATAGGGAAAAAGAATTTTTGATAATTCGCTGCAGCGGCAAAGATCATATAATCATTCGCGCGCGTGGGCATTCATGACTGAACTAGTTTCATACGTCACGGATCGGAGATGAATAGAATAGAATAGAATAATTCTTTATTTGCAAGCAAACACGGTACAAAAAAGATAAAACAAAAGGACATGTAAGACCTCGTGTCGCACCAGGCACTGGCACACAAATATAATGATAATTACTTAATAAGTTTTGATAATATAAGATTATTCATTCCAAAATGTCAAATTGAGCATTAAAAATAAAATTTTAATTATAGATTTACAATTCCAAATGGTTATTGTAAAATCGCTATAAATAAATGTCAAAAGGATTAAAAACTATGTCAAATAATACAAAACCACTAAAAGTATGTAGTATGTCATAGATATCACACTCAGCTCATTGAGATAAAACAATGTCAAATAATTTAAAATTAAAATTTTCAAAGTCATAAATGTCATGAAAAGCAATATCACATATTTTTTTATGTCAAGATTAAGATCGAAAAGATAATAATTTTATTTATTTAATACAAAAAATTCATCAATACTATAAGGACATTGAACACAAAGCAAGTCATACAGTTTATTTTTAAATTTATTCAAAGGCAGATCAACGATAGCCGCAGGCAAAGCATTGTGCAACCTAATAGCCATAAAAAAGCAGTTTTTTGCAAAGCAAGTGGTGGTGATGGGATCACTAAACGGTTTGGATATCTTGTTCGAAAGGAACACACTTCGGTTTTTTAGTAAATAAGTTTAAATTATTTTTAATAAACATGCAAATTTCAAATACGTACAAAGCGGGAAGCGTCAGAAGCCTGAGTTTTTTAAAAAGTGGTCGGCATGATTCGATAGGGCCAACTCTACATATTGTTCTAATACATTTTTTCTGTGTTAGAAATAAACGATTTATATCAACACCGTTTCCCCAGATGATAAGTCCATACCTAAAATTGGAGTTTATGTGGGCATGGTAAGCCATTAAAGCAGTTTTTGGGTCACATATATATGTGAGGCGATGCATAGCAAACACAAAATTATTTACTCTAGTATTAGACTCTACTTGAAGTTTCCATGATAAATGGCAATCCAACATTATACCCAGAAATTTGTTGGACAAACATTCAATTATTTGGTTTCCTTTATAACTAATTGATAATTTCTGCGGTTTTCCATTATGATTGTAAAATTGAATGAGTTTTTTCTATGTTGACTTTTAAGTTGTTTTGTTCTAGCCAATCAATAATATTACGTACAGTGTCATTTATTTCTATTTCATAGACATGGTCAGGCGTTTTATGAATAACTACTGCTAAATCATCCGCAAAGAGAGTGCATGGATATTTTGTCACTTTTGGCAAATCATTTATGTATAACAGAAATAGCAAAGGCCCCAAAATGCTCTAGCAGATATGTGAAGTGGTGAGAAGTAACTGAATTCCGGACGAAAACGCAAGAATCAACTAGTGTTAAATACCTAAGATCTGGCAGGCCTACTCGACGAAAAACGAAATTTCGTTATACTCGTCCCTCTCACTCTCCGGGATGATATTTCGGGATGATGATGACGTTTCGTTTTTCGTTGAATTACAGTAGGGCTTCTTCGACAGCAGAATAATAAATTGTGATGTATTGCATCGTATTTATTCGGCGTCCACCTGGCGAGTCGCGTTGCGTTCGTTAGCGCCGCAGCTACAAGGATTAATGAACTCGGCAGACACGTTGTTGGATATTTCAGACAGATACTACAGTTATCTAAATATTAAAATTAGTTGTGGAAGGTTTGCATATTAAGTATACTCGTAACTTTACTAAAATATAGTTATTATCAGACATTATCCAGTATGTAAGTATCTA
This sequence comes from Crambus lathoniellus, assembly GCA_949710035.1. Lineage (NCBI taxonomy): Eukaryota > Metazoa > Arthropoda > Insecta > Lepidoptera > Crambidae > Crambus > Crambus lathoniellus. The sequence goes on along the minus strand of OX453305.1, from coordinate 9,007,029 downwards.
CCTATTATACTTAAATGCGTAAGTGTCTCTGTCTACCTACCACCTTTATCCGACTAAATTATTCGCGAGACCAAAGTTTTATTCCAAGAATAACGCTCACTTTCGGATAGTAATGTCAAAACCCCGTACTAGTTTGACATTAGTATCCGACAGTAAGCGATATTCTCGGAATAAAAGTTTGGTTGAAAGCGGCCTAAGACATGCTACTTTTTATCCGGAAAATGTGAAGCGATCCCCAAAGAGCGCTAAATGACCGAATTCCACGCGGACGAAGTCAAAGGCATCCACGAGTGTTAAAGACCTCTATGATAGCAGATCAATATGGATCGTATTTATTTATTATACATAGTCCCAACTCCCAGTTATGAAAAAAAATTATAAGTATTAAAATAATGATTGAGAATAAATAAAGGCAGCGGCCACTTACAGTCGGTGCGCAAGAACTGTCACATATCGCCCGCCCCGCGAGAGCGCGCCAATTTCACGCTACGACACCGCACAAATTCGAACGAAAGTCTATGTAAGAATGAAATCCTTTTCTAGAAACGACAGTGTATCAATACTAATTTGATTTAAGGCTTAAACCGCAAAGCAATTTTTAGAATTCTGGTATAATATGACATTTCATAAAACTTACAATGCCACAATCTTTTCTGTTCCGGTGGCCAAAATGTGAAACTTACGTGTTTTTTACCACACTTTTATTAGCTTCACTTGTAACTAAGTCACAATGTAAGAAAATCTTGGAGTTCAATTTTAACCTACTTCTAAGTGTCGTATGGATTTGAAACTTTGCAAGTCTATATGAATTCGATGACAATACAATAATTTGCTACCATCGAGCTGATCTGATGATGGAGCCAAGAGGTGGGCAATAGAACTCTTCAACAGCTGCTAGGAAACCCCTCGAGTTTAGGCTCATTTGTTTTATTCTAAAAAGACCAATTCGCTACACCAAACTTGGTGGTGAGGGTCTGATGATGGAGCAGGGAGGAAGCCAGTGGCACTCATTAATGACCAATACGAAACACTTCGAGTTCTGGCTCCTTTGTTTCGTTCTGATGAGACCTATTTGCTATACTTGGTGGTGAGGGTCTGATGATGGAGAAGGAAGAAAGCCAGTGATACTCCTTAATGACCAATAGGAAACCCCTCGAGTTTGGGCTCATTTGTTTCGTTTTGATGAGACCTATTTGCTACCCTTGTTGGTGAGGGTCTGATGATGGAGCTGGAAGGAAGCCAGTGGCACTCCTTAAATACCACTAGGAAACCTTTTGAGTTTGTGCTCATTTGTTTCGTTCTGATGAGACCTATTTGCTACACTTCGTGGTGAGGGTCTGATGATGGAGCAGGAAGGAAGCCAGTGACACTCCTTAAAGACCACTAGGAAACCTTTTGAGTTTGGGCTCATTTGTTTCGTTCTGATGTGGAGACCTATTCGCTTCACTTGGTGGTGAGGGTCTGATGATGGAGCAGGAAGGAAGCCAGTGGCAATCCATAATGACCAATAGGAAACACCTCGAGTTATAATGTTTACGGGTTGGGCAGACCCATTAATGGACTGTGAAATCCATTACCATCCATCCATGGCTTGCCATTTATTAAACTAAAAAGTAAAAAATAAATATGTAGTTTAAAAAACTAAAACAACACACATTTATAGAAACAGACTAAAAAGTACAAAATAAGCGTCTATTCAGTAACTGAAATTAAAAAGCGTGGTGCGCCTTTTGCAAAACATGCATTTCAAGTACTTAATATAGACAACGCGCACCACGCTTTTTAAGTTCAGTTACTGAATAGACGCTTATTTTGTACTTTTTAGTCTGTTTCTATAAAAGTGTGTTGTTTTAGTTTTTTAAACTACATATTTATTTAATGTCATTTTGCTGTCAAGTTGATGTCTAACCATAGCGCTGCTGGCAGCTGAAGGTCAAAACGTACATAGCGCCGCTGTCACCGGAACAGAAAAGTTTGTCCATGAACCAGGTATTTAGGTATTTAGTAAGCTCACTGAAATACATAAATACATAAATTTCAGTTAATTTTTTTATACCATACACTTCTATCTGATAAGTATCTTTATTTGTGACGAATTGTTACTTCTTTGGATTCCCAATCCATTTTAAGTCATATGCTTCTGGAAGCAACATTGCATTGTCTTTGTATTAAAATCTAATCGCCGTAGTATTGTGCACTGTGCCTGTGCATTAGACAAATGGAATTTAGAAATTATATGGAAACAGAGTTTGATATTAAACCGATCGCTTTATGAAGAATAGGTAGGGTATTATTATTATAATATAGGTAACTGAAGTTGTAATATATTCTGAGCAACTTATCGCCATGTCGGAAAATTAGTTTTTATACTAAACTAACCACAGTTTACTGAATTAAAAATAGGTACTTATGTCAAGCGCTTTATAAGTTAGTGTAGTGTTGTAAGCACAAATAAAAGACATTTTATTGTAATAAATTGTATAAGCATTACGTATTTCAAAAAACCTGTCTATTGACAAGTATTCTTATTGTGTTGTCTTTGTGAATCAAAGTAAAGGGAAACATTGGATCTTCAGATCGGTCGTCGTCTAAAGCAAGTAGCTCTTAATAACAGTATAGGTACGTCTGTAGGACCGCCTATTGATGTGGTCGGGCCACTCAAAACGATTCGTTTGTTATCTCTCAGATGGCTTTTGAAAACACTTTTTGTAAGAATTCCTTTATCAAATTATAACGGTGGTACCAGGCTTCGGTTACAGTACTTGTGTACAAAGGTTTTCAAGTTCAGCATATTTTGGTGTTTGTTTGAATATTGCCTATGAAACTACGGGCTCCGCGTTTTACTAACGTAGTACCCGTTCCTGTAGGAATATCGGGATATAGCCTATGTCACTCGGTAGCATTGTAGCTTTATAATGGTGAAATAATTTTTAGAATCGGTGCAGTAGGTAGTGTTTAAGTTTATTCATTACAAATAAACAATCAAAAAACCAATTCTTTATCTCTTTGTAATATTAGTATACCTACGTAGATCAAGTTTATTTTTTTTGGAACAAAAGGTAGATGTGTAAATAGTGTAAAATGTCATACCCATGTCGTATCTCCAAGGTTTACATAGCAATCCACCAAAATCGGTTCAAAGAAAACGTGAAAAAAAAGTGCTGAAAACTTAACAAACAGACTGGCGTAGTTCTTTTCTGTTCTAGTCATTGGTGGGGTTAAGTTAAGCGACTCAACTCTTTTTTACTCAAAAGAGAATCTGAATTGTAGGTATAACGTATAACTTAAGTTATAGGTATAAAACATCGAATAGCTATTTTACATACCTAGCCATCAAAAATGATGTCTCTTAAGCAGTAAATTATTTTCTCATGTTTACATTTACCTATTTTGAGTCAAATTTCGTTTGGAGCATTCTCTTTTTCTCGAAAAGTCATCTGTATTTCATCATTATCATAATCAACCATTTAATGTGTCCACTGCTGGGGCACAGGCCTTCCTTATGGATGGATAAGGAGAGTGGGCCTTGACCCGCCACGCGGCGAGGGCCAAGTGCGGTTGGTGGTATTAACGACTGCAAATGCAGCCGGGACCAACGCGTTAACGTGCCTTCCGAAGCACGGAGGAGCTCGGGTTGAAAAGTTTTTGGTCACCCATCCCGTGACCGACCATTGAGAACGTTGCTTAACCTCGAAGATCGAAGGCCGAGCGCACTAACCACTGCACCACGGGCTCCTGCATTATGTAATAGTAATATACGTGAACACAAACATTTATCAACCAATAGTGGTAGGTAGGTAAACATTTTTCATGTCGCTCCGTGAGCATTTTGCTTTCATTTCATCGGCCTCCACTTCGGCCACTCGAGCCACCGAGATCCAATCTGTCTTCATTTTCGGTCTACGCTGTCACTTGAAGGGTACTCATCACTCTCCACTGAGCAATTCCAGCATAATTGGATTGTTTTCGAACGAACGATTCTCATTGTGTTCTAGATTCCTATTGTAACCTCCCAGCTATAAGTACCCCGCCCGGTTATTCATCTAACAAGAAAAGATACAAAGAGAATTATTCCTTGAAAGGTATCCCATAATTAAAGGCTGTAATGAACAGCCCTCGGCTCGGTAAGTTTCAGTATGCTCATAAAATCGCTGAAATTGAATTTTGGCTCACCCTTTGTATGCTTAACTTTTGATTACGATCGCTAAGACCAAGGATTGAACTAATTGGTGAATGTTTAATTAATTTGTCATTTATTGAAGATGGCTTGAAGGGGGAAATCTTATTATTGTCAGTTTCACTTTGTCTAAAAGCGGATGAGTTTGATTTTTACAAAGTTTATTTATATAGTAATCTATAATTTTTATATAATAGTGTAGGTGAGCAATGAGCAAAACTAATAAAATATTACATTATGTTCAGGATATCGTTTTATTGTATTTTTATCTATTTGCTGATATTTTTAATAAATAACTACTTACTACACACTTTAGTTAGATATACCTTGTTTTGTACATTCTACGCTTCTTGGATTTGCTTGATTATAATAAAGTTTTTTGTTGATGTCGAAGTCTAAAGCTACGTTTATACTCCCTCTTTAATATAATAAGTTTTTAATTTATTTATGGTTGACGATAAATTTCATTCAACTGCCAAAATTGAACAGATTATTAAAAACCGTGCAAAATCATCCCTACTTATCAAACGCTAAAATCAACGACATTTTACTTACTTTAACACAACGACTTCGTTTATGACAACAAAAATATCAAGAGACATTGCATATTTCAAAAGGTCATTAACGCAAATGAGCCACACCGCTCAAACGAGCATCCGATGGCAATTATTTAACTCCGATGGAATCAACATGGTTGATACACAATGCCAAATACGAATTTATTGGCAGTTGGAGTGGTGCCAATTATATTATTTGTTCAATCACTATAAATTTACTAGATAAGTTCTGGTGTCGTTTTTAATGTATTTTATTTCATGATACAGTCAGCGTCATACAGGGTGTTAAGGGGCACCGTTGCAATAACTTTAACCATGGTTTCAGGCCATCATGCTGAAAAACGCACAGCAAGAATTTTTTGTCGGAAATGAATGAATGAATGTCAAAAAAGTCTTGCTGTACGTTGTTCAGCATGATGGTCTGAAGCCATGGTTAATTAAAGTTATTGCAACGGCGCCCCTAACACCCTGTATAGAAGGTAGGTAACACGATGGATAGAGCTATTTATTTGGCAATTATATAACAATCTGATCGCTATTGGTTGAGACTTTGTTAATGACCATTTTGGATGTTTCCAAGTATTTGGTGATCTTGACTGCTACCCTCTAAACTTCGAATGATCGAAGTCTCTTAATAACGCTGACTGTACCAGCATTTATACACCATTAATAGTATGAAAGAGTCCATATATACGAACCACTTTTACCATGTAACCAGACACGATATCGTAAAAAAATAAGTAAATTAACGTAAATTCATACATTTTGGTCTAGTTGATATTGGGCCTACCTACTTTTCTACGGAACAGGTGCATTTTCTTTTCGCGATTTGGTGGCTGGCCTGGTTTTTCATATTGATGAACACACTCACCCCCTGAAATATTTGTACTAATTAAAAATTAAGGGTGTATTTTAAGAATGCGAGAGTTTTATTTTTTGTAATAGGTAAGTACACAAATTTCCTGAGGCTATAAATAAGCAACAAAAAAAGAGGCTAAAAAGCTTGGCCATTTTTACCATAAAACATTTTTTTGTAATAAAGTTACACCTTATTTTTGCGAAGGCGAAATGGTGTTGTTTTCGTTGTTTCTATAGAGAGGGGCTTACAAATCCCGTCCCGTTACATAAGATCAAGAATGAGATCATTGTTTTCAGATATTTTGTTTTTCCTTTATTTTACGACATTTGTTAGTCATTACGATATCGAAGTTCTTATTTATGGGACCAGTTATTGTTTTATAGTAAGCTAGTTCCTATGCAGAGAGAACCATTGGAGATTTTATATGGCTTTTATATAAAAATCTGAATGTTATTGTATCATATTAAAAAAGTTTTAACCTTTCACGATCAATCTACCTATACAACGACACTACAGTCCATAGTTGAGGTCACAAGTAGGTAATATTGCCAAGACTTAAAGAAAAAGTTTCATGTAAAATGTTGCCAAAACGAGACCATATGTCGAAAAGATATCAGATCTCACGTAGAGCCAAGTTTTAAACAGCTAGAATCTAACTCTACACGCCCTCTCTAAAAGACCTTACTTGTGAAGTAATAAACTGTCTACCTTAGTCAAAATATGTGGCTTGACCGTTTCGTTATCGTCAGTATCGTCCTATGGCCGAAGGAACTACCTTTGCGCTTGCATGGCTTGCTTTTTGGGGCCACTACCGTATCGTTGTGATAATGTAATTATACATAATATTGCAATGATCAAATTTTCGAATGATCACAAACAACATTTGTTGCAATACCCCACAAAAATGTCTCGTTAAAATATCTAGTGCTTGAAAATATAATGCAATAAGTCCTTATCTGTACTTACCTTGTGTATTGTTTGCATTACCGAGAGCACATTTTGTCGTATGACAATCACTTCGTTAGTATGAACCGTCAGCAGCGCAAGTAATAAAACAATAATAACTTCACAATTTTTTTAGCAACTTTATAAATTTATTTTATGTGTTAATTAGAACATAAATCTTTGGTTTATCTATACAATACACTGATTCATTTGTTTAGTTTGTTGCTGTAGTAATAAATGCGATAACTTCCCTGTGCCGTTGGTAACCACTTCCGGTTTGCCACCCGTATGATTAAATAAATATTGGTATAAAGATATACATAACATCTAAGTTATCATTTGGAAAGGGTAACAGGGTAAACTATATCCTTTTTTTTTTAAGTGAGGGGAATGCTTTTATGCATACCCCATCCACGTGCGGTGCAGTGTGGACGGTAGTTATGCGGGACTTGCCTAGGCCGCCTCCCGATCCCCCATCAAAATTACTGTATACCTGACTAACTAAAACAGCGAGTTTAAAGTTTATAATATCAGATATGTAATAATAACTTGAATTTTATTTTAATTTTAAGTTATTTGCATTCACAATGCAATTTTTATAATAGAAAAATGGAAAATGAAGTATTTAGAAAAAATCGATCCGTCTCATCGGAACTAGTTGTGAGTTGAAGGGTATTTCTTTCGCGTGTGAGGGTAGTAATATCTCCACATTGATGAAATTAACGCTGACTATACAGCGTGTAAGAAGTATTGGATAAATTCGACGCTTCTCGTAACGACTCCGTAGCTCAGTGGTTAGAGCAGTCGCCCGGAAAGCGAAAGCTCGTGGGTTCGAGTCCCATCGGAGCTAGTTGTGAGACGGGTCGATTTTTTCTAAATACTTCATTTTCCATTTTTCTAATAACTTGAATGTCAAACCGTAAGAGAAATATGTACTAAAATCTGATCCTAAAAGCGTCAGTTATTATCATGCCGACGTTACTCCATATTTAACAGCGGGACGTTCGCAATCAGCGGGACTCCGTGTTTGCCGTGTCCGATAAATTCTACGGGGTCAAATCCACCCCGTGATGTTCGTTTTTACATTCCGCGGGCGATCCGTCAATATGGGATAAAGTTTATTTTAATTCAAGTATTCTAATGCAAGTTTATAACTTGACGGGAACCTCAACTTATTAATTGTGATATAAGTAGGTTCCTATTCGTAAAATTATATTAAAAAAAACCGTTTATTTAAAATCAAGCTTTTATTCAAATGTCCTAAAAAGAATAAAAGAAACTTTGTATCAAGTCAAATCCAACAAACTTATTACCTACATTAAACAATTTATATGTTTTAAAAGCTTGTCGCTTTAATTTCATATGTCAAATATTGTTTAGTGCAAGCCCAGTAACAATAAAATCTCGCGACAAGCTTTTAAAACATATAAATTGTTTAATGTAGGTAATAAGTTTGTTGGATTTGACTTGATACAAAGTTTATTTTATTCTTTTTAGGACATTTGAATAAAAGCTTGATTTTAAATAAAAGGTTTTTTTTTAATATAATTTATTTTTGTATTTTTAGTTATTATTGGACGTGTTTCTCAGTCGCTTAATTTCATTTAATGCATCATTATTGGCATGGTCGTTTGCCAGTTAATTTATTACAGTCTAGCTCTTCAACTGCATCAAGTCTGCAAACACACAAATATATAAGGTCCTTCTTAAATAGTGCACATAATTTTAAGGGGCCAATATACTCACGCATACAAACAACTTTTACTATGGTACCAACATTGAAATCGCAAAAAAAAAAATCATTTTATACATTTTGGTCTATTCGATTTAAAGTTTTCTATGGAACAGCTGATTCTTTTTCGCGTTTTCAATGTTGGTACCATAGTAAAAATTGTTTGTATGCTTGAGTACATTGACCCCTTAAAATTATGTGCACTATTTAGGAAGGACCTTATATATATTTTACCACCAAATAGAGATTGTAGATTCTTACTATAGACACACACATAAGTATTCATTAAATACAAGGCATATTCACATACAGGTATAAGAGAAGGTAGCACTGTATTACGAACAAGAATAGAAAACACAAATTAGACTCAATAAGACAAAAAGTTCCAAAAAAAATGTGTGTGTGCCGTGCCGCAGCAGTAGGTACTCAATGGTCGCAGCTCAGCGTCATATTACTTGTCTTGCAACGCAAGCAAACGCTGATTTTTAGTTGTAAATTTTAGTAAGTATTTCAAAAATAAATACTAAAGAACAAGACACATTTAAGTTTCTATCAAAGTTGATAAACATAGTACATAAAGAAAAAAGGATATTTCTTTTCTGTAGGTAGACTATGGTTGTATCATAAAGTTAATATACCTATCGGAATAGAGCAACAAAGGGCTGAGCGAGCGGGATGTCACTAGCAACAACACTGTGAGATAAAAGGAGATGCGTGATACGACGTAACAGAACCGTTTTTGGCTACTGTTTGACAGTTCGTCAGCACTTATCAGCACGCTGCGAATTTAGGTATTGTAAATTTTTCGGATTTTACGTGCAATCCTACTAATATTATAAATGTGAAAGTTTAGATGTTTGGATGTTTGGATGTTTAGATGTTTGGATGTTTGTTACTCCATCACGCCTAAACGGCTGAACGGATTTCGCTGAAATTTGGGACATAGATACTTTGTAGCCTGGAGAGGAACATAGGCTACTTTTTATCCCGGAAAAATATCACATTCCCGCAGGATAACGTCAAGTAGTCCACGCGGGCGAAGCCGCGGGCGGAAAGCTAGTCTTAGATATTTTTAGCCAATATTGGTATAGAAACATGGTGACTTGCTCAGTTATTGATTGTTGTACAACACAATGAAATAATCCCGCAAAATGTTCATTTCTCAGGTAAATTATTCTAAACCGACACCTCCCTTCCTAAGGTTTATTTTTGGTAATGCGCTTCGAGTTTAAAGCACGAAGTGTGATAATACTCTTCAATAAACATTTATTAAAGTAACAAGCAAATATTGATTACACATAATGCAGAATTTACGAATATTTTGTGTAAAGAAATAATTTTCGTTTTACACTAGGGCTGCATCAAGTTATCGATATTTCGTGTCCACTGTCTATCACGCAGTAAACGAATATGTATTAGGTACTGTTATTAAAGTACCTATATTACGTTTAGATATGAATTACCTGGGAATGTAATCCCATTTAAGATATTTAACTGATCCATAGGTATCAGTTTTTGACTGTTAGAATAGGTACCTACCTATACTATCATTAGTAATATAAGTATCTTTCAGATTTCATACTACCTTGGATACCAGGACCGTACAGTACAGTACAGTACCAATAACACATTGACTAAATTGGACATTTTGATGAAAAATATTTCCAGAAGTGAAACGTACAGTCGCCAGCACGTCAGGTTACTACAAACTGTCAAATTTCTTTAAATAAAATTCAACTTTATGTCCAACAGATATAGTTCAGTTTCAATTAATAAATTTTGACATTTTGTAGTAACCCGACGTGCTGGCGACCGTACTATCACTGTGGAAGCACCAACAAATTGTTCAAAGGATTGTGCGAAGCATGGCCGGATCGCTAGTGTATAATAAATGATTTAAAATCTCTTCGGAGTTTTTCTTAAATTAATATGCATAAGTACTTCACCGCAGAATCGTAGTTTTGCCATGCAAAATCCCTTCCCATCCTATTTTTATGAAGAAAACGCAGACTCCAGATAACACTCATATAATTATTGATCCAACTTACAGGTACAGGCATAGTACAGGTATAACAATATAGATACAGTCGACGTCTTAGTGAACTTATCCCCTCGAGGCTAGTTTGAAGAATGACCTCTCTTTGCTCGTTAATCGGGCTCAAGTCTAGCTACCCCCCACCAATTTTACCACAGATTAGCCTATTAAATTTAACAAAATGGCGGCAAGAGACGGCATTACCAGTGTTGCTATTAAAAAATATGAAAAACCTTCTAAAATCATGACATTCGGCCATCTGATAACGTGCTGTCTCCCGACGCACATATAAAAATTATTTAGAATCAATTAATTAGGTAAGTATACAGCTAATATACTGATACACAATTATTCTCAATAGTAAAGTCTTACAACTATGTACCTATTTAGGTTAATCTTATAGTGATAAAAACCTTAAGTTAAAACTTAAAACATAATTGAAACAAATACATTATATTACACAATGCTCAACAATAATCTTTTAAGGAAGCCGATGACTTGTTTAGAATATAGATATTATCGTGAAAATATTGTTTTAGTAAATCGTTAAGTAATACATAATCAAATAAAATAAATTATCAATAACAAACTAATCTAAAACTATTTGAATCAATGTATAAATTAACATAATCATGACATTCGTTAACAGTCGACTATTATTACTTAGAAAACTTATTTTGAAACTATACTTGTTATATAATCATGTATTGTGTAAGTAAGTATATGGAATGATTAAAGTAAAGTCTGGTTATAATCTATAAGCATTAGTTATGGGTCATAAAAGAAAAATGGATTAGCTTGGTACTAGTTTACATCAATGCATTGTCAGGAGCTACATTCAACAATATTAGATGGTGTCAGAAGCAAAATCCCTAAGAATGTTACATTAGGAATAGGTAGGTACAGAATTTAACTTTAACCTGATAACTAGACACCCTTATCACTTCACTCAAATAGTGGAAAAAGCAACTACGAGTCATGAAAGGATTAAAGACCTAATATTAGATGAATTTAACTATCGCTAAGTTTGACCTAGTTTAGTCCTTACAAAAACAACTGTAGGCCTCTGCACAGTTACCAATTTTTACCCAGATATGAGTAACAAACCAAGTTATAGATACGTATTTACCATAGTGCACAATTTGTAATAAATCAAAATATGAGTTAGGACAACTAAAGGAATTATTTAAAGGCATGTTCGTAATAGGCATTATTACCGATTAATTTAAATATTCTTATAAGGAAGTTACACTGATAATGAAGATGCCGCAGGTACAATTTGAACCGTCACAGCAACAATTTGCTTTTTCAACTTGTCAACCAGTTGTCCAAGGTTTCCAGAGCATTCTTTTCCAGCACCAAATCTTAAATGCATCTATTCTCTGCCTCTGTTAGAATAGTACAATACATGGTTCCACTCCGTACATGAAAATCAAAAGATCATATTATTATCATTTCTAATGAATAAGTTAATGATTTTAAACAAGTTCGCAATTTAATATCAAAACTTAAAAATGTCTACAAGGTATCCTCATACGAGCATGACCCGCATCCTTATCAACAAATATTCATATTACTATGAATAATATTAGTGTAAATAGATTTAATAATTATAATCGGGATATGAAGAAGTATATTCATGGATAGAAATAGAACAAGTAAAATCATGAACAGCTTTTCGCCCAAATGAATTAACTACACGATGATTTCCCGTGAGAATAAAATATCCTCCCGGGGTCAAAAGAAGCCAATATGCTATTCCACAGACAAAAGATTTCAAAGATCCGTCCAGCCGATAGCCGTGATTGGGGAACAAACATACAAGCTTTTGCAATCATAACAGTAAAATGAGATAAGATACATGACATGATAATATATACTTCAATATAAGTCAATTTCAGTATCAGCGATCCACTCGTCTCAATATCCGACTTACAACCACAGCCCACGATGATCATCATCACAACAACGATCACTCTGTGATCTGCACCTTCAGTATCATATTATCTCCTCTCATTACCACAGCACGTACACTCTGCTGTCTCCAGTTTGTATGCTGTGTTGGTTCGTACGTTCAAGGGTAGCGGGATCCTCATTATTATATTAACTCGATGCTAGCTCATGATAAGTACCTACTGGATGCTACAATTGGCATCTGAAAGCAGTAAACTCACAACACACATAGTAACCAAATCAATTTTATTAATCATTCAAAAGAAATAGATGTATCTGATAATGAATCAATAGAAATAAATGTAAGTATATGAATTCTCATATTCTTTTATAAACATTAGTATGTAAGGTACTTAGTAACTTCAACCATAGTAGAAACAAATGATCAACTGACCAGATCTAAAAAAATATGGAAATGATTACTACACAATATGTGAAGGAACTTCAAAGATCCGTGAGAATGGTAAACTGCTAAGAATTTTAGTATCACGAGCCTACCAAATGAGACGGTAAATTTGACAGATCTACTTGATTTTTGGTTTAATAAAGATATTAATTCTCATTAAAATAACAATAAATTAGATTCACATAATTTGAAATCATATTTTGTCAATACGTACACTAGGACGGTAGTATTAAAATCCTCAAAAACTAATTATAAATCATACCGCCAATAACAATAAAAACACGGAAAAACTAACTTGGTATGCTACAGCAGTGGTTACTTGTGGCTTTATTTGTTAGAACAAGTTTAAAACATGAATTAAAATGTTTGCATGAAGCTGTATAGAACATTTTAATAAATTGAGAGGTGTGATTGAGCAATAATCGTTTTACTTTATTTTGCTTAATTAGGAAAACATCAGTTACAACTTGACAGTGTAATAAACACGATCTACTTAAATGCACTATGGACTGTTTACATGTTTTTGCATTAAAAACATAATTTCATCACTATGTTAATGAAAACAACTAGAATAGATATCAGTGAATGCTTCTTGCAGTGCTGTCTAAGCAACTAAGTATTTCTGCTTTTGATTTGCATCTAAATCATTAAGAGAGATCTAGAACACTACGCAGTACGCACAAATAGCAAAATAGCTTCTAGTGATTTTGGCTGTAAAATTTTCCATCCGTCTAAACCAAAACTGAGTTGCCCGGAAGAAACCGCAGTAAGACGATAAGGCCACCATTTGGTTAACAGTTTGTTATCTTTGTATTATTATTATTATTTCGTGTGTGATTGTTCCGTTCGTAATATTGTGTACAAATAAAGAATTAATCTATGTATCTATCAAACTAGGTACTTAGATAAAGAATCTTCGACGTTCCCGGAAAAATGTAAAGAATGATGATTTCTAATCAGTCTTATGGCTTTATTGTCTAATTATGTAGAAGACTCGGAAAAGTATGTTCCTGATAAACTTTCTCTAGCACTCATCCACAATTTAGTTTGAATTTAAATAAAATTTGAGATTTAAGTTTGCCACTAAACTCAAATTTAAAAAGTCAAGCATAGTGAATTCTTTTAAATTAAGCTACATATAACAAAAATAATAGACGAAATGTCCACTTGAACAAAGTTACAAAAAATAAAATAAGTAATAGGAAATAGTAAATTTTGGATATCTTTGCATACCTACATTGCTTCCATCCCGAACTAAGTAACTCAAGCACTTGTGTTATGGCATTTGGGAACAACGACGGGGATTACCACATACAATCGGGCAGAATGTTGAAAAGTCCGCTTTAAACATTCACCCGACAGGGAATCGAACCCGGTAGGTACCTCAGAGACAGCGGCACCCCGAAAACTATGCGTACGTACACCGTATCTACAACACTGCCATGGAGATTGTTAAGCTTATACCAGAAATTAATATTGTTTCCATAGTTAAAAGGTCTATAACAATCTAAGTGACACAGATCACAGTTTATAAAAGTATTACCCAATCGCAATCTTGGAATACTAAATTCGCGACTTTAATAGTGTGCTCTTATTCAAAAGTGAATCGTCATCATGTCCAATCTTATCAAGATCAGAAATACATCCAGTTCTGCGTAAAGGTCACCTGGGCATAGACCTAGGCATAGAAAAACAAACCTAGCTCATGGATATTGACCACTCATGAGAATCAAGATATGGTATGGATTTCGTATAAATGGAAACAAGGTAATTATAAAAATCTTAAATAGATAAGACAATAACCCCTACTCAAATTATGGAGCATGTGGATACTTATTATGCAAGGAAAAAGAAATGATGCAAACATAATTTAGTATATAAATATCTTTATAAGTAAGTAGGTACTATGTTGCGATAATTAGAGCGCATATTGACAATAATACTTTAAAGGTATCTACTGCTACAGCTGTGGTACCTACTAGATACTCAATGTCAAGCACGTAGGCAACTGTAGATTTAAAAGGCTTTTCATTCTTCCCTAAAAGTATTTTGATAACATCTAAATGATTCTATGAAAAGATAAGTTTTTATAGTTTTGTTTTGTTTTAGGTAGACCTTTACAAACTTTATTTAAGGGGGTGTTACAATCAATTTAGTCGGTTATGCGAGATGAAAATTAAATCTATAGTTTTATTCGATATGCAAATAAATAAACATGAAACATTTTAATCAAAACAACTTCAATACTTTCCCATAAACAAAATGCTCTGCATCATCTCAAATCCTCTTTGACCAGATTCAGCTACGAAGAAAGGGTATTCCTCCTTCGCTCAAGACTCCCCTGGGTCGGCCACGTCACCCTGGAGGCCTACCAAGCGGCGCACCAGGTGGCGCGGGCCGTATTCGTCCTCAGATGCTATTTACCTTGGAATGTATACATTATTCATCGGCAAAAGATCGTTCCGTGTCATTCTATAATAAAATCATTAGGTTATCAACACAATATGCCCTTCAGGAAAATTCATGATTTATACTGTTCACTAGCTACAGTAGCTACCTACATCCTTTATTATTTACAAAAACCATTTCTTTTATTAAGAGCTACTTATCTAGTGCAAAAATGTAAAATGAGTATTGTAAAAACAAGAATAAAACGTTTGAAATTATCTTTGTTCTGTTGTAGTTTCATTTAAATCTAATAATCTTAAAAGTGGCCATACGGGTAGTAAACCAGTATGAAATATAAGTAGGTACTCATTTAACCAGCCTGTGAGAAACGTACTCACTTAACATTTAAACATATTCAGACGAATGTATGCCACCAACATACATCGTTCGTACTCTTAAATCCGGCGAGTGTATGCCACAAACATATACCGCCCCCTTAATTCCGACGAGTGTATGCCACAAACATACATCGTCCCCTAATATCCGACGAGTGTATGCAACATACATACATCGCCCTCTAATATCCGACGAGTGTATGCAACATACATACATCGCCCCCTAATATCAAATTCAATTTAATGCATTTCAACAAACAAATTCAATGTACCTCTTATAACCAGTGAGCATGCATAGCTTGCTCACTCAACCCAGTGAACACCTTATATTTGTTCGCTCATCATTAAAAATTAAAAATATTCACATTAGAGATATCCAAATTCACGTAAAGACTTTCATATTTAAATATTTAAAGATACCATATTAAAATATTTGTATTTAAACTCATATTCATAGTTCAAGCAATTTATATTGCTATTCACGGTGTTCATATTAATTGAATCCACAAAATTTGTACCTATTAATTAATATATCAATAAATAGAAAGCCAGAATTCAATTGTAAGTAAGTAATACGTACCTATTAAACCAATCTTACCAGTAACGTAGGTAACCAGTAAGCATACATGACTCACTCAACCCAGAGAACAACACGTTCGCTCAATACATTAAAAACAAAGGAAAATTAGTAATAATTAATTTCAATAATATTAAGATAAATGAAATGTGAGCAACCAATCATAAATTATTCTTACTCTTTACTACTTCTTACTAGCTTCATAACTTATAGTTTTCTTTTATTTACTGTTGGTATTAGATACCACGTTAAAACATGGATTGTATGCAAGATTTAGTAGCTATAAGTGATTTCACTCTGTGCAACTGAACAGTAAAGGCAATCAAAACTAGCTCCAATTAGTGCTAGCACTAATTACTTAAAACAATACATGTAGGTACACAGCCAAAACTGCCAGTCCTAGCTCCATGTGTAAGATTATAAACAACATAAACAGCAAGTACTCTTATAATATAATAATGCCAATCATCTCCATTAATTCTGTACAATCCACATTTAATACATCATGTAAATTAAACAACAACAATCAAGATATTATGCCAGATTCATGGTACGCTATGATCGTGCCATACGAAAATATCTACTACATACCCGCGTTTAAAATTATGTAAGTATAATCGGAGGGTAGCCCCGACCGTACACGAACACAATTAATCAATTCAAATAAAAGTGTGATCTAGTTTATGTCCGTTCCGTCGGAGAGTAGCCCCGACCATGTACGGAACACAATCCGCCACACAAATATTCCAATTTTAACGCTTTAGATTTAACTAACACGATCGGAGAGTAGCCCCGAACACGAATTAGTAAAATCTTAGTACTAAGCTACGCATATAGACTTTTTAAATTATGTTAGTATAGTCGGAGGGTAGCCCCGACCGTATACGAACACAATCAATTAAAACACAAATGCGATTTAGTTTATGTCCGTTCCGTCGGAGAGTAGCCCCGACCATGTACAAAACACAATCCACCGCAAAGGTATTTAAAATGTCATTTAGATAAAAAAAAAATACGCATTAACATGGAATCTGGAATATTTATCCTTTCTCTGCGTGAAGAGAATAAAATAACTCGTTTGGCATTACTATAGCACAGAATAAGCAAATTATTCTTATTATCAGGTTTAGAAATAAACTTACGTGGGTACTTTACCGCTTCTGAAATATGAAGAAAACGCAGACTCCAGATAACACTCATATAATTATTGATCCAACTTACAGGTACAGGCATAGTACAGGTATAACAATATAGATACAGTCGACGTCTTAGTGAACTTATCCCCTCGAGGCTAGTTTGAAGAATGACCTCTCTTTGCTCGTTAATCGGGCTCAAGTCTAGCTACCCCCCACCAATTTTACCACAGATTAGCCTATTAAATTTAACAAAATGGCGGCAAGAGACGGCATTACCAGTGTTGCTATTAAAAAATATGAAAAACCTTCTAAAATCATGACATTTTAGTTATATTAATAATATTACTAGGTATACATTAATATATTATTATTAGACGACCTCCGTGGCCGAGTGGTGTACGCGCCGGTTTCAAGGTGCCGCTATCTCTAGAGGTCCCGGGTTCGATCCCTGGAGGGCTACCGCGTAACTTTATGGATATGAACTTCATACGTTTTTTGGAACTTTAAATCAATTTTATAAAACAAATAGCCGCTTTCAGTTCCCTGTTTAGTGACCTCGGGTATAACGATAGCTAGCTAGCAACGTTCAACAGAACAAAGCCGCAAAAATCTATCAAAATAAGAAATTTAAATGTTATGATATCGTTATACCCGACGTCACAAAACAAGGAACTGATAGCGGCTATTTTCTTTATAAAATTGACTTAAAGTTCCCAAAAACGTATGAAGTTCATATCCATAAAGTTACGCGGTAGCCCCCCAGATCGGGTAAATGTTGAAAACGAATTTTTCAATATTTCCTCGGGTCTGGGTGTATGTGGTTATTTCCAATTTCCACAATACTTAAGCTACCTTGGTATTGGAACAATGAATGTGATCGTATCCAATATATATTTATTAATTACTTCTATTTAATATTATCGATATCGATATTAATCTGAAAAGCGACATGACGTACATCTCTGACACGCATACATAAACAATTTTACACACACAAATGCAATCAAATTTTGGTTTCGTTTGGCAGCTCGTGGTTGTTCCTCTATTCCGATAGGTATATTAACTTTATGGGTTGTATTAACTTGGAGCCATCTGTCGTTGACTTTAGTGAACTATTTATGTGCAAAGTGACACCTAGTAGGGTCTGATTAAAGCAACTTCGCGTTTTTTGCTTCTTTTTATAGTTCGTTCGTTAGTTCTTTTAGCCGCTACACACGTCCAGACCAGACCTAACCGCCGATTTGGTGCGGACGAACTTTGCCGTAAAGCAAATATAGGTAATCCGTGCTACACACGTTCGTACCAAATCAAAATCAAATCAAATAAAAAAATCAAAAAAGGGGCCTGTAACTGACAGGGAAACTTAATTTTTAATTAAATGTCAATTTTTTAAGTAAGTAATTGAGAAAAAGCCTAAGTCCAGGGACTTTAAATTAATGTTTTAATAGAAATAATAATAATTTACAATTCTCATGCTCTAAAAGTACGCAAATATAGCCCTACGAAGCGGGACTAAATAACCACTTTAGTCCTTAAGTAGTAAAATGTAATTACTTTTTAATTTCCTTCATGTGACATTAGATAAACTCAAACAGCCAGTGAATATACTATTAATTGTGAAGTGTGGACCATCTTCATTGAGAAAATGTTAAGATGTTTTTTTTTCATGGTTTTTCCGCAAGGAAGGTGGCGCCATGTGTTTTAAATTGTTAATTTGTGACTGGTTTAGCGGAAAAAACTGACTGCGAGTTTTTGGCGCCATTTTGGCGGGTAAGGTTGAGTGGATATTTTAATTAATAGCAATTTGTTTCATAGTGGACTTTGTGACTCAAGATAGGTGTGATTTTGTGCCCCAAGTGTCTACGCAACTGGATGATATGTGGAATGATTAAAATAGGCGCTATCTCGGTAAAGTGATGCCGAGTGTTTTATTATAGTGGTGACTACCTCAGCAAGAATTATCGAGAAGGCTAGCTTGACACACTTGACGCCAAATACTCCAAGGAGCATTGGAATGTAACACACCTACATTCTTATGAAAACATAAGAAACTATGATATTTTAATAATACTCAAGAATTGGCAGTATGGCTAAATGTCCTGTTCTGGCCTGTCCTACAAAACGGCGAATATTTTTACTACTACTGACCGCGAAAATTTTAGAATTTGTTAAATGTTTTTGTACTAAATTGACTAGTTTTCTCGCACTCGAAGTGAAAAGTACAGTTTGCACCTCAAGACTAAACGCCAACTTATATATATACGCTCGGGACCCAAACCACCTCTGGTATATAATAGCTTCGTTTAGTCCCTCGTTATAAAATATACTATTGATAATCTCAAATTTATGTAAATAGTATATTATAGCATACTTTTCAAAACTGCATCAAACATTTTTACTGTTTGGTATGTTTTTTTAACAGACAGTTTTTTTGTCTGCTGAGCAATTATGTGACATGGACTCATGTTCTTTCTCAAATAACCAATTCAAATCGGCTGTCGGGTTGGGACGTGTGTTCTATTACTAGTTTAATTTAGAGAGTACGCCAGATAAGTCTGCGCGGGGTCAAAATCGAATACTAATGTTTTCCATAAGCTTAGAACAAAATAATGTACTGTAACTAGCGCCATAAACGCCCCAGTCGCAGAGTTATCTGACACGCACTCTATGAAGATTGCGCTTGCTGAATGCTCGCTGATTATAACTTCATGGTACATTGACAATGTGTCAAGCACGTGTCAAGTAACCATCACAACAAAACAAGAATATAGTACTTGAAAATTTGCAAGAATTCTGAATTGATAACTATACTGATTATATATTTAATTGGATTGTCATCGGAACTAAAGATAAATTCCAAATTTCAGCTCAATCGGACATTGCAAAGTGGGTCAAATTTAGCTCGCAAGATTTGACCCGAACGGACATACATGCATACATGCATACATACACTGCAAGTTAAATAAAAGCTTGTAAAAAAGTAGCAGCTAGTTACCTACCTACGTATCATCATCAGCCATTTAAAGTCCTACCACGTGCTGGGGCACAGACCTTCCTTGTGGATGGATAAGGATAATGAGCCATGACATGACCCACCACGCGGGCCCAATGCGGATTGGTGGGTAGTGTGGTTGGGATTGGGAGTATTGCAAAAAAGTTTCAGCTGATATTTATACAAGTTACTACAAACAAACATCAAACAGCTGTCATGATGTTCGCCATTTTGATGATTAACATTTAAACAAGGGTGTGAGGCTAGTTAACTATACAGCTATTTAAGAACGAGTTTAAATAGTTGATTAATCTAAACAACGTTTATGAATGATAAATGTTTTTAAATATTACTTAAAGTGATACTTAAAAGTTAATTAGCGTTTATGAATAAGGCTCTATGTTTTTAAGTTTTTACTTTTTTGCATTCACAAGGCAATTTTTATTTGGTATTGAAAAAATTAAAAATGAAGTAAAATCGACCCGTCTCACAACCAGCTCCGATGGGACTCGAACCCACGGTCTTTCGCTTCGCTTTCGCTTAGTGTGCTTGGGTAGCGACACTAATGCAGTTTTAGTAGCAATGACACAGTTAGACAAGAAACGTCACGAATTTTGTGTACGCACGTTTTATGAGAATTGTTGTTTTTGAGTCATAACCAGGCGACTATATTGGGTTTGAGTATGGACTACTTACACAAATTTTTCAAGCCTTAGGTGCAAATTTGCTTGAAGTTTGGATTAAGCCATAGAAAGAGACTGGTTCAACACTAAAACTAAAAGCTAAGAGTCGTCCTAGAACATTTCAGACCATAGACAACATTGAAAGAGTAAAGCAGACACTTTGGAGTGCGCACAGGAACTGCACGATCTTGTGCCTCCAGCCCCTTTCCACCATCGGGGTACCAGTCGCAGGTTAGCTTACCATCCATACATCGTAGCCATTACCACCTGCCCGTACTAAGCGCTTTGCCAGTTCATTTTTAATGGTAGCTGCTAAAGATTAGAATGCGCTATCTGCAAATGTGTTCATTGATAATCTTGGCCTTTTTAAAGCAAGAGTGAATTAACACCTCTTTGGTAAGCATGCAACACCCTAGCCTGCATCCTGCTTGCTAAGCTGGATGGTGGTCAAATGTATTGGGTTGGGTAGGCAAACCAACATAAAAATAAGTCAGTACAAGAAAATTTGCTCAGGAAATATTTTTCCAAACCCACGCTCACGATTAGAGAAGGGTTATGAGCACAGTGCCTAAAATGCAGGATGCTACTGCAGCAAAAATGCCTAACACGGCAATTGACTAAGAAGCAGATTGCCTAACCGTGAATGCCTAGACATTGTAATTGCCTAAATTTTACTTCGTCTACAAATCAAAATACCTAAACAGCGTTATGTCTCTTCAATGCCTAATGCGCAAGTTTGTTTGGAAACTCTTTTCTTGTAAAGAGTTGTAATTTGATACTGGCACTTGAAATAGTGCGACAAGCTTTTCTGTTCCGGTGATTATCTTTGGAACTAAAACAGTTTTCATACGACAGTCCATTTTGACAGCTAATTTCGTATTGCAAGTGGCCCCTCTGTCACGGCTGTCACCGGAACAGAAAAGCTTGTGGCACTGTACCTATGTATTTTGCGTTAAATAATACGTCAATTTTTATTTTATGTAAGGAGTGTCTAACTCTACCATTAATTAAGGTCCGTGATATGTGTTTTAATTTCGGGTAGTTTTTTTTTTAAATTGAATATTTGTTTTAGTTCATAAAACAAATAAGTATTTTGTTAATACCTACGCTTATTTTATAATCCTACTAATATTATAAATATTATTATTATTTCACATTTAATGTGAAAGTTTAGATGTTTGGATGTTTGTTACTCAATCATTTCAAAACGGCTGAATCGATTTGGCTGTGGGACACGGATATTTTATAGTCTGGAGAGGAACATATGCTACTTTTTATCCCGGAATAATATCACATTCCCACGGGATAACGTCGTGTAGTCCACGTGGGCGATGCCGTGGGCGGAAAGCTAGTTTATTAATATTTAAAGGTTTTAAAATTGACGGTTGGCAGCAAACATTATAGCCATGGTACATTGTAGGCAATCTGCTTCTTAGTCAATTAGCGTTTCAGGTAATAAAGCAGTAGTGGCATCTTTCATTTTAGGCAACCTGCTTCTTAGTCTTATTGCTGTGTTAGGCATTTTTGCAGCAGTGGCATCTTACATTATAGGCACTGTGCTCAAAATTGTTAGAGAAGTGCAGATGCAAACGCGGCATTATTTAGATGATGTATTATATTTTTTAATAAACTGCATTAATTTAAGTATCGAATGCATAGTTTTATTTAAACTGTGTAGGTCATATAATTTTCTTTTTACATTTTTTTCAATGCACGTTCTATTGCGCCACCCTGTAGTTTATTTATCATATTAATAAGAGTGACAAAATAAATGCAAATAAAGTATTTTAAAATAGAAAGTCACTTTACAAAATGTCCTAACTCCTACAGACCACAGAGATCCTAATATTTTGTCGTGTAACTAATAAAAATGAGTAAAAACAGCAAAAACACAAATTGAAAACGGAACAAAAAATTCATGTGCATGAAAAAATTATGCATTTCAATAAAAACATCGTAACGAAGTGGACTACTAGGCGATACTTTACGAATGGTCGACTTAAGCCCAAGAGAATTAAGTTATGGCAAGCTGAAGCGAGGGATTCAATAAAGAATTGAAATGTATTTTCTGTTAGAATTGTGTGTTGCGTGTGGGGAATAAGCTGCGTAGGGCTGGTTCACTGGTTATTTAGATACATCCTTTCCTTATTCCTTATCTTTACTAAATTTTACATCACTAGCAAAGTATATAAAAAGAAACTATGTAAGTAGGTATTTTTAATTTTTCGTGTCAATCTTGCTGTGAAACATAGTTGTTTTTTTTGTATTTCATAAAAATAATAAGTACTTAAGTTGTTTTTAATGTTTGTAGTAGTTACTTTAGTTATTTATGTTTTAAATGAAACTGAGCCAAAAGAAACTCATTCAAAATCATCGACAGTCATTAGTCACCTGTCACCTCAAAGAAAAAGATTGCAGTTAAACCTAAAGCAATATCTGCCATTGCCAGTAAGCTTGCATGTACCGTTACGTCAAAAGTACCTTTATAAAAAATATACACTGACCTCTATTATAGAGATCAGTGAAAATATAACATATCTTTCGTTTCATTCGGAACATAAATATTTCACATAACCGTTGCCACACACGAGCCATGCCATACGCAACAGCCACAAACGCCGCCACTTGAAGTTCAAAAAAAAAAAAATCAAAATATTCTTTATTTCAGTTACAGGAGATTAATTAATATTGGGATTGCCAGTTAAGTGCAAAGCACCTGTGTTGGGAAATCCCGCTTTTCCATAACTAATATGGTACAAAATTAGTTCTCCATTCCCTCCCTTACACGAGTATGTAACTTTAGATGAAAAATTATTGTGCAATATTTTTTCTGTAATAACAAGGAGTAGGCAACCCTACGCCAGTTCCTGGTTACCGTGCAGATAAATAAATGTTCGCTATTGATTGTTTCAGAATACGGCCGCGGCAATGAAAGCTGATTTACCCACCTGTAACTTACGCGCGTGCAGTCTGCTTATCATACTTCATAATGTACCTATATGAGAAGAGGTTGCTTTTTGGATATGAGAGTATTGCTTTGGTGTGAGGAATTGATCTTTAAGTCCACAAAAGTGAATCAGATCAAAATGTTAAGGCAATAATATGCGTAGAATGATAATGTTTTGTTTTTATAAAAATACGGGTTGAATTGAGTACCTCCCTCCTTTTTTTGGAAGTCGGTAAAAATATAATAACATTCTGGATATGTACCTAGGCTAGATGTTTTTTCTTCATGTAATTTAGATTACATGAAAAAAGTTTATTTAAGAAATTGGGCGTATTGGAATGAAATAAAATAAAATCGATGGGCAGCCCTTGTTGATTGAAAATTGTTTAATGATCTTTTGGTGAAAACTATAAGCTTAACGCTCAAAGCGTTACTAAAAGTGTTAAGAATTAATACAATACATGTTATTTTAATGGAAAATTTTCGTACTCGTTCTTAACGACTGATGAATCTGATGATAGAAATCTCTAAGATGGTTATTTAATTTGTTACTAAATAATAGTAAGTTCAATTTTCATGTTGTTTAGCTTGTTTTTAATTATAAAGAAATACAAAATAAGGGTAATGAATTACATTGTACTATATCATAAATACCTACTATTAAAGTAATTAATGATCTCAGATATTTCAGTGTGATCAAATTAAGATTCAACTGTAGTACAATACTTATAGTATTAAAAATTAAAGTATAATTTTTTGAAAAGGACTTCAATATTATCTACTTAAATTGCATATCTAGGTGTGCTTCTCATAAACTGGAATCGATTTGTCGCAAGTATTGATCGGACTATGGTTACATGACTAGTTACGTCGCTTTGGCATCTGTCAAAACGGTCCTCTTATTTTGTGACGACCGACTGTAGTTGGCTCATGTCAGCCCGCTGGTCGCTTCGGTTATTCGCGCGATTATCGCATCGTCACGTTCTATTAGGACAACGAACGCCTTAAATATATGAAATCACACCTCAGCTTATGTGGAAATGAACCCTTACACAACCCTTATATATGTGCTCGAAGATCATAAGAAACGATACAAGCTGTTTCCAGAATCTTGCGTGGTAGGTAAGTCCGGTCTTTGAACTGGCTTACTAATTAAATTTAAATATACCTTTCTGAGCCAATTGTTATTTGGAGGGGTATAGCCATTATAACCCTTATGGTTTCCCTTGAAATTAACTTTCGTTGTAAATTGAAGCCGCTCTATTACAGAACAAGGGTTGCCAAAACAAAACCTTAAAAAATGGTTTCTTACAAAAATTGCAAATACATCTTCGATCAACAATAAAAGTAATTTTATGAATGTAGTGGATACACTTTGCAATACTCAGTTTTAGCAAATACATGTTTAATTAAATTTGCATATCATATACAACGTGTTAATGAAAAAGCGCAAAACCTCTTAGGTGGTGATTGTGCTCATGAATATGAATATTCTGTTAGCTTGACACTTGGCTTGACACGCTGCCGTGTGTCTAAAACTTTCAATATGGGGCCAACTCTGCAACACAACAAATAAAATCAGCTGCTTCATACAAATTGTCAATACCTAATCGACCAGAATATATGAAACAGCAGAGTTTTTTGTTGAGTTGCAGAGTTGGCTCCATAGTAAAAGTTGTTCATATTCATGAGTACAATCACCACCTAAGATATTTTGCGCTTATTCAATAACACGTTGTAGATGCCGTGTAGTGTCATAATATACATATTTTGGTCCTATCAGACCATAAAAAATAAAAAAAAAAATAAAAAAAAAAAAATATATGTTTATTACAGTTCCTCAATCAATATTATACAAAATTTATTGGACACTCCTTTTGAGTGTTTTAAAACACTTGTATCAGGAGTTTCCGCTCTTCCTGTAACTTATTACAAACAAGCGATTGAGTTTATAATTCTAAAGGGTACCTACTACTAAAAGCTATAATTAGGTTACTAAAACTAATAATATGCATGTTCGTGTGTGTGTGTGTGTGTGTGTGTGTGTGTGTGTGTGTGAATGCGTGTCTGAAGCAAGTGTTTAATTCATATCTTTTGTTTACATGTAATTTATCTAGATAAGTATATATATATATGTGTATATATAATTAAAAGTGTATATTATTTGTTTCTTATTTATTTATAATATATTAAATTTAAATGTTAACTCATTTTAATTATAAACTAATTACGATACAATTTCCAAAAGGGATTCAGTTTCTTTATAGGTTAATTGTTTTAGCCAGTCCTGGACCATATTTTTACAATCGTAAAACGTCAGTGGGTAGATCTTTAGTTTTTCATTGATAATATTGTATAACCGAGCTGATTGTCTAACATACTGTCGACTAGCAAAAACTGTGTGTGTGGGTATCAATGATATAACATTTTTTCTCCTTTTTTTATTTAATGTGGGGTCAAATCCTATCGACTTGTGAACCTTTAATATTGCATTTAATATATATAGTTTTCGGACTGAAAGTAACTCTGCAAATTGGTATAACTCTTCAGTCGAGAAACGGCGAGGTTTGAAGTACATTATTTTTAATAACAGTCTTTGAGCCCTTTCCAATTCCAAGATCTTCATTTTTACAGATCCACCCCAAACTGGTATACAATACTTTAATATTGACTGTGTTAATGCAATATATATTTTATTTAAAAGTTCTTTCGAAGTAACGTGTCGCAATGTTTTATAAATCCAAATGAATTTTCGAAGTCTGTTTATAATTAGGTCTATATGTGAATGCCACGATAGTCTCTCATCTATCATAATACCTAGATATTTGGTACTGCTAACTTTGTTTAAAGAAGGACAATTGCAATCAGATTGGGAGACACAAGTATGTATTTTCAGTGAGAGATTGTGCCGTGGTTGAGTTCTTTTGTCTATTGCGAAACATATAAAGTTAGATTTAGACACATTTAAGGTAAGGGTGTTAAGATTGAGCCATTGTGCTACTTGTCTCAGTCCCTTTTCTGCGAAACAGTGCACTTCTTCCCAGGAATTTCCAGAGAATACGATAGCAGTATCGTCGGCGTAGCAAAATAGTTGACCGTTTTCAATTGGAAGGCTACATAAGCTGTTAATATAAATTAAGAAGAGGGTTGGGCCAAGGACACTTCCTTGTGGAACTCCATAGCGAACTTGTTCCTCCTCACTTATGCAATCACCAATCTTAACGCGTTGAGTCCTACCAGAAAGATAACTTTCAAAGAGAGCCAGCGAGTTGCCTCTGATTCCGATAGTTTCCAGCCGTTGTAAGAGGGTGGGAACAGAAACGGTGTCAAATGCCTTTTTTAAGTCGAGGAATACTGCGAGACACCTTTTACCCTGATCTACCTTAGAAACAATCAATGACGTTATCGCTGTAATAGCATGCTCAGTTGACAAACCTTTTCGGAAGCCAAACTGGGCATTTGATAAAATATTGAATTTACTCAAATAATAAGTCAACCTAGTATTCATAAGTTTTTCCAATATTTTAGAAAATGCAAGCAACACAGAGATTGGCCTATAGTTGTTGACATCGTTTCTGTCACCCCCCTTGTAAACTGGCGTAATAATGGCTTGTTTAAGTAGACTTGGGAACGTACCAGTGATAAAACATAAATTTGCTAAGTGAGTTAAAATGGGGACAATGATATTTTGACTTTGTTTAAGGAACACAGTAGGTATATTGTCCCAGCCAGGAGCACTACTCGAATCCAAACCATTAAGAATCCCTCTTACTTCATTATCGTCGGTCGGAATGAGGAAAAATGATGTGGCTTGTGAGTTAGCTGTGTTAGTAATGGGTAAAGGTGATATTTTATTGGTAATAATACTTTCAGCTAAGGTTTTTCCTATGTTGGCAAAATAGGTATTCACATAATTTACTGAGTCAGTAGGCAAAGGCTTAACTTCGAGAAGATTTGTGTTACTAGATTTTGGTGATTTAAAGTGTGTTATATTATTGATAGCTTTCCACATAACTTTAGAATTTTTAGATGATTCATTTATTTGTTTTCTTTGGTATTGCCTTTTATGTTTTTTAATTAAATTACTACAAAAATTGCGAAATCTCTTAAAAATCTGTTTTGATATCTCGTTGTAGGGATCAGTCCTGAGTTTCTTTTGCATTTTATTCCGCAATCTTATGCAACGGAGAATACCATCTGTGATCCAGGGTTTAAGAATTCTTTTAGAGCTATGGGTGGTTATGACTTTAGTGTTATCTGCTAGAGATTTTTTAATGTTACAGATCAAATACTGAACTACTATATTTGGGTCATGAATTTGTATTAATTCTAGAGGATTTGTCGTGGTAAAGCTCAGATAAGCTTGCTCATAATCGATCATGGTTTTGGATCTAGGAATATTGGGTTTGGTGATAAGAGTTTTAGATATGTTTAATAATACCATTGAATGGTCTGTTACGGACGTGTTAAAGACAGCTATAAACGCTTCATGTTTGATTTTATCCATTTTTAAATTGAAATGATCAAGACAGTTATTTAATCGAGTTGGTAACAGATGCCCCGGCAAAATACCGTGAGCTGATAGTATGTTGAGGTAGTTTAACCTGTTGTGATGTTCATAAGATGTTTCAGCTTCCTTAGGAATTATGTTAATATTTATATCGCCCGTGATAACTATATTTTTCTGAGTACTAAGGGCGTCTAAGTGTATATCTAGAGAGTCAATGAATTGATCTGCATTACTATTTGATGGAGAGCGATAAATTCCTAGAACGACAAAATCAGGTAATTTTATTAGAAGACAAGAAGCATGAATTAACATAATTTCTTCTACAAGTGCAATTTGTAAATTATTTTTTATGTATGCAACAACGCCATCATTTTGATTTAAATGGTGGGTTGTAGTATGCGCAGTGTAATTTGAAATAACTGGGGGATCCTTAATATTATTCAGTCTACATTCAGTTAAGATTAAAATGTCGACTTCAAATTTTAGCTCTGATAGTGTGATTTGTAAGTCGTCTATATTTTTGTAGATGCTCCTAATGTTTTGAGTCAGTATAGTTAAACTTGACGATTTTATTACAATAAATTTTGATAGATCCTGTACTGAACATTCGACTGATTCCGCTATCTCAGTATTGTCTATTTCTTTCATAATATTTATAGTGCTATTATCCATTTAAAGCTAATAAAATACTGTATTCTTCCAGAATTGGTAGGTTTGCATTCACTATAGTTAAAAGAGAACACATTTGTTTATAGCTATAACTGTTAATATATTTATGTAATGTCTGAGTATGTACATGAAATTCGTTTATGTATGAAACGCAGATAAAGATAAGAAAGTATAATAAAATTAATTGTATATAATTGTGTGTGTGAAAGTTGTAAGTTTTATTTGGTGTTGAAATTCTTTTGAGGAGTGTAGTAAACGTGTTTAATCCAATATTTTGTGTGAGTTTGTACAATACTGATATTATATTAATCTGTATTTTAGGCATAGAAATAAAAAGCAATGCATAAGCAAAACAGCAACACTTAAAAATAAAGCGGACTATGTACGCAATAGTATAAAAAATAATCTGATAAGTAAAGCTAACACGATGAACCTTACCTAAATTATGTTTAGAATACGACTTATTAGCTGTTAAGCAGCAGAGAAAGGCAAACATAGCTAATATATATATAAATAAATGCAGCTTACATAGGTATATCTTACAGCTTAGTCATGCGGCTTGTTGCAAATGATGAATTTGGTCCTCATGTTTGATGCATATTATGGGTGAATTTTCGTCTTTTCTGATATAAACACGGCCAAAGGAAGTCCAGCAAAACTTATATTGCTTAGTTTTAATTAAGTCTCTAGCCATGATAATTAAAGTTATATTCAATCAGCCACGAATCACTATACCTAATAACGTTTTCAAGCATGATCTTGACTCAAGCATTGGCGTGAAACATGTTTGACTCAATCAAATATCAATAATGCTGGACACAAGATGCTTGTTACTGAATTTGACACAGCTATGCAGTACGCTGGAAATGTCGAAATTTGAATTGCTGCAATGTAGTTGAGTTCCCTTCTCATACTAAAAGGTCCTCTATCGCTAAATAAATTTTATAAAATACCCAATAGGTATTTTTTACCTGTCCTCACACGAATTAAAACTTAGTTTTTTGTATCAATTTCGTAGTCTATATATATAAAATTCAAAGTCCTGACTGACTGACTGACTGACTGACTGACTGACTGAGATATCAACGCACAGCCCAAACCGCTGAACCTAGAGACTTCAAATTTTGCACATAGATACGTTATACAGTGTAGGCATCCACTAAGAAAGGATTTTTGGAAATTCCACTCATAAGGGGGTGAAATAGGGGTTGAATGTTTGTATGAAAGTCGGTCAGTTTTGAAGTTAGGATCTTCAAATTTTGTATTTAGGCTGGCAATTGAAAATTAATATTTACCGGTGTCAGCGTTTTTGACAATTCCACCCCCGAAGGGGTGAAAAGGGGGATGAAATGTTGTATCTGGAAAGTCCTTCATTTAATTTATTATTTAGGCTTATGGTCGGAAAGTAAAACAAATAAGCAAACACATATTTTGTTTTTTTTCGAAAATCAACCCCTTAGAGGTTAAATGGGATAAATAAACCTAAAAATCGATATGGATGTCGTTATTGAGGTTTTATGGGATAACGATTGCAAAAATGGCATTTATTTTGATGTTTAACACGCTGAACATGATTCAACCCCTAAAAGGTTTGAAATAGGGGTGAAATTTTGAATGAAAAATCAGGCGTAAAATAGACATTTCAACTTGAAACTTTGTAGGCTTACTTCTTAAAAAAAATAGGCATCCCATTTCGTAGTTTTCCGAAAATCAAACCCAGGGGGTAATAATCACTAATCACGTAAAAACGACTGATCGGATTTTTATGAAATTAAAACATAGAATACTTTTTATCCTGGTTATTGGTCCCCTAAATATTTTCTCGAATGTCCACGCCGACGAAGTCGCGGGCGGAAGCTACTTAAGATATATACATTTAAGATATGTTTAACTTAACTGACCAGTTTTATTGGATTCTTAAGAGCCTTTTTGATACTCGAACGTGGCTAAAGGGGTTTGAACATTTCGGCATAGTGGTAACCAAACTTTCCGATGGAATTTTCCAAAAACGTGACGCATCATGAAAAAACAAACGCTCTTTTCCACAGTCTTGCAAAATCATGGTCATCACTATGCCAGGCTCCCATACAAAGAGTTTCAAACCCCTTTAAGAGAGTCTCAAACATCGCCATGTCGCATTAAATGTCAAAGGTATGAAAGAGAAGCCATGATGTTTGACGCTCCCAAAGTTGATCACCTACCTAGCGCTAAGTATTCGGGCGTTTTGGTTCAACCCTGACCGACAATGTAGCACCGGGGACTCCTTATAAAGTCGTATAATAGATGCCTTTACCCAAAAACGATAAAGAGCGGGCTCTTTTGCATACGGAGTTCGTTAACTTTAATTAATGCCGCGAACACGATTATAACATATTTGTGTAACGCAAAACCGATTAAGACATTGTGAACGAAATATAGCTGGGATTTTGCAAGGGATTAAGCTTTATTTATTTTATTTTCAATTAAGGTATGTTTTGGGAACATGGTACACTTGGCTTTAGATATTACGGGTATAATTTTAATGCTGTCTTGTTTGCGTTTTATTATATCGCTGCGATTAAAGTGATAGTCCACAGTTTGGAGAAACAAATAAAGGGTAACAACAAATTGGCGCTTATTCCTTAGCAATATATCATAAAATAATACAGAATAATGCTTTCTGAAGACAAGCGTCCAACCCTTTCTGTTTAATGATGTGTCGCCTAATTACTGTCTTATAGGCTTACACGCCTTTCTCTTACCTATAGTTTGGCCATAACCGTTGTATGTATATACCGCTCATTAGGAAGGCGTACGTAATTCTACGGGCGCGCGGGGCGCGGTAACGATAGCAGACGTGTTGTATTAGGCTCTCTCAAATTTTAATGCTATAACCTAGTAAAAATCACAGTTTCCTTCTAAAGTTTATGTTGATTGCATAATATAACTAACTTGACATGAAATTTGAGTGTTAAAAAAGTAAGCAACTGCAAGAAAGTGAAGTGTTTTCATAAAAATCATCCGCTTAATTTTGCTAAACAGTGACAGTGGTTAGTGCAAATTGTGTTCGAGCCGAGCGTGTCGGAGTCGAGAACCCGTCGAACCGGTTCACTGCCCGTTTGCAAACATCAACTGCGTGTTGTCACCAAATAGATTCAAATATTTGTCGCTACGAACTAAGTCGGAGTGGCGCGAGGGCGGTGTGTGGCTCAGTGTTGTGGGTCAGCGGTGGACGTATCGAGTTCAAACCTATCCTATGAACCCTCTTTTTTGTTTTTTTTTTTTTGTTTTTTTTTTTTTTTTTTTTTTATTTTTTATTTATTTTTATTTTTGTAATTAATTATTACTTTATTCCCATCTCTAAAACAAAACTGAAAACATGTCAACTGGGAAAATAATGTGTGGTGGTTGTCGGAATATAATTGAGGACAGACGGCGCTTGCACTGTAAGGGCTGTAATCAACACTATGATTTAATATGCGCCAATGTGTCAGAACAACGATTTTATAATACGTTGACGGGCGAGCACAGGGACGCCTGGAGGTGTGTATTATATTATGTATCAGTCGACAGCCCAAAAGCGACAACACAAACACACCCGTTCGAGCAGATACTGGTGGAGTGACGTTACAACGTGGAGGGGCTGCCGTTAATAATAGTCCTATGGATATGTCGCTTTTGGAACAACCTCTATCTCCAAATGAACTTAATAATACAGCTCAAAATATCACAATGGAGATGGCGGATTTGCAAACAATTATGATGGAGATGCGCTCATTTAGGGAAGAGATGCGTGGGGAAATGCAGGAAAATCGAGTGCAAATGTATAGGGTGGAAGAGGCTCTGCTTTCGCTTACCGGTAGAATTGTTGAATGTGAGAACCGCGTGGACAAATTTGAAGAGAGACTTAACAGCTTAGAGCAACGTGTACTTGAAAAGCAGGACGATATATCGCTCTCAGCCACCATAGCCCAATTGAAGTCTGAGATTAATGAAAGAGACCAAGACCTCTTGCTGAATGATGTCGAGATAACTTGTATACCGGAGCAAGTAGGTGAAAATCCTGTACATATCGTCACTGCCCTAGGCAATAAACTGGGAATGAACCTCTCTGAACAAGACATCGTGAGCTCGGTGCGAGTTGGACGTGTCATCGACGCTACGGCAGCAGGCGGGCCTATCATCGCGCGGCCGCGTCCCATCATTGTACGGCTGGCGCGACGTGTCGTCCGAGATCAGTTAATACAAGCTGCACGAGTGCGACGTGGCGCCACCACAGAGGGAACAGGTCTTCCAGGCAAACCATGTAAATTTTACATCAATGAAAGATTAACAAAAGAGAATAGACAATTGTTCAGGCGAGTGCGTGAAATGGGAAGAACCTTAAATTGGCGGTTTGTCTGGACGCGGGACGGACGTATATTTGCTCGTCAGTATCAAGACAAAGACGCTCCACGTCATCGTTTCCGTACAGACTCTGATATCGTCCGAGTTTTTGGTAGGGATGCTGTTAAGTCGAGTAACGATTAGTTTGTGTGAAATGTATCGTTGTGTTATGCATTTAAAGTACTGCATGTTGTGTAATTTTCTTTTGATTTTTTGTATTGCATTAGTAACTTATAAATCTTATAATCATTTTATAATATTCTTCTCCCACACAACTTATGCAAATACTATATTTTCTATAGTGGTAATACTATTTGCTTATTACAAGTATGTTAACCATGATTATCTAAGCAATCACTGTGTCATAACACTTAATGCAAGATTGTTCGAGTTTTTTATACATAGTGTAGCTATCGCCGTTTTCGTTCCCTTTGATATTGTTATTATATTTCTCATTGATAATTTATTTGTTAACTTAAATGAAAGATACGTTTATGCTCTTGTAAGTGTGATTTCTGTTCTTATGCATGTTATAGTAAGGTGCCGTACCATTTGTTTTTTTGCATTTGTGAGCTTCCCTCAAAACCTAGTCGTTTTTAAAACACTTTGTTTCTTAAAAACAAAATCTTATAAAAATTGTCTGTTTACGTGTGCCTCATCGACACAATATAGTCAATTCCGTTTTTATTATATATTTTTTAATTTAATCATAAAATATTATTTACCTGTTTTACATTTTGAGCTCCAGCCGGATGTTGCTCTTTTATTTTACTCTAATTGTCATGGATTATTATTTTTATTAACTAACACTATCAATTTTTATAATGTATTTTGTCTTAATACCAATTTGAACTTACAATTTTATCATATAATCTTATGTAACAATAAGTATTATGTATGTTATAATGTTGGCTTCCTTTATTTTATGAAAGTTGTTTTATTTATTTCATTGAAAGTAAATTTATTTAATTATTTTACAAATGACTCGAAAAAATAAGTTTTTGAAATTGGCATTATATAATGCGGGATCTCTGAACACTGGTCACGATGATTTTCTTATTTCTATGGATCGTTTCGATGCGGATATAGTGGCTATTAACGAAACGTGGATAGCGGCTGGTCAGGAAGCGCGTGCGCCCGTTGTGCCCGGCTATCGTCTGCGGAATGTACCGCGACCGCGACATATGTGTGGGGGGAGAGGTGGTGGTGTTGGTTTCTACGTGAAGCGGGATCTGAAAGTTCGTTTTATAAAGCACTTACGCACGGATATAGAACAAATTTGGGTATCGTTTCAGGCGAATAACCACCGCGTGATCGTGGGCACAGCGTATAGACCCCAATGGCTTAGTGTTGACCTATATCTTGATGCACTCACGGAAACTATCTCAGGGTTTTCAAACTACGATTACATTGTGCTTATGGGTGACTTCAATGTAAACATGCTTGACATTCCAAATAGTTGTGTTACGAAGGTAAATGATTTTCTGTTGTGCATGGATCTCAAGCAAGTTGTGCAGGATTCAACCCATCACTCATATAATTCTGATACACTTATCGATCTCGTCTGCACTAATTGTGAAATTCGGGAAATATCGAATACAAATATTACTGGCTCCCTGGGTCATGATATGATTAATTTTAGCCTTGTATTAAAAAAGTTAAAAGTTCCGCCAAGATTTTATACGTATCGACCATTAAAAAACATAAATCTTGAAAGCTTCAATGCCGACATCGATGCTATAGATTGGGAATCGCTGTCTGAGTCACCATCTGTGGAGAGCATGGTTGATAGATTTAATTGCGTTTTATTAGCGGTTTTGGATAAGCACGCTCCTATTGTTAGGACTAAGGAACGATCAAACCAGAACCTTCCTTGGATAACAGATACGATTAGGTTAATGACTAGGATGCGTGAAAAGGCCCTTACTAGATGTCGGAGGACGAAATCGGATGTACACAAGCAGTATTACAGAGACATGAAAAATGCAGTCTCGATTGCCATTAGGAATGAAAAACGCGCTTTATTTAATCACTGTGTCAATTCAAACACAGATAACCCGAAACTTTTTTGGAAGAACTTAAAGCAAAAAATATTGCCCAATGATGGGAAGCGCGAGTGCCTTCCCGATTGCTTTGGAGACCCAAATGTAATAAACAAACACTTTTTAGATTTACCAGGTTCGGGGACGGTTCCTATTTCGCGGCTCTCCTATTACGAACACCACCGGCATCATTCTTTTTCAACACCTTTTAAGCTACAACCAGTTACTGAGTCTGACGTCTCGAAGTATATACTGTCTGTGAAATCCAATGCTACCGGTTGTGATAACATCAGTAGGGACATGGTTCTGCTGACTTTGCCGCGCACGCTTGCTGTTATCACTCAAATTATAAATAGGTCTATTGCTAGCTGTACAGTTCCTTCTCAGTGGAAGACATCACTCATTACACCACTGCCGAAAGTTGAACCACCCGGTGAGCTTAAAGACCTTAGGCCCATTAGTATTTTGCCATTCTTGTCCAAAATTCTGGAAAAGGCTGTTTATAGTCAGTTTATTCGGTACGTGGAAGAAAACAACGTTCTCCCTAAACTTCAATCCGGATTTCGGAAGGGCCGCGGTACTGTTACAGCGTTGCTGGATATAACGGATAGTATACTGGTGGAACAGGATGCGGGAAATATCACATTACTGGCGCTTCTTGACTTTTCACGTGCATTTGAGTGTCTCAGTATTCCGCTACTGTTATCAAAGTTATCATATTATGGATGCGATGTCGAAACGGTCAAATGGTTCGATAGTTACCTCAGCAACCGACAACAAGCAGTGCGGCTACGTAGGGAGGACGGGTCATGTTTAACTTCTAATGCAGAATTCGTCAAACGCGGGGTGCCTCAGGGGTCTATACTCGGGCCTTTGCTTTTTATTATTTATGTTGCTGATTTACCATCTGTAATTAAACACTGTAAATATCACTGCTACGCTGACGATGTGCAGTTATACATATC
This sequence comes from Crambus lathoniellus, assembly GCA_949710035.1. Classification (NCBI taxonomy): domain Eukaryota; kingdom Metazoa; phylum Arthropoda; class Insecta; order Lepidoptera; family Crambidae; genus Crambus; species Crambus lathoniellus. The sequence goes on along the minus strand of OX453305.1, from coordinate 8,970,696 downwards.
TAAAGCACCGCATAAAATAAAAGAAATAATTGAGGAGATCAACAATGATTTGGATGCTGTAGCCACCTGGTCTGCTGATAATGGTTTAGTGCTCAACCCTAACAAGTCCAAGTTTATGGTACTCGGTACAAGTAACCAGATTGCAAAAATCTCAGACAGTCCTACTGGTGTAAAAGTGTGTGGCGAAATTGTAGAGCGAGTGAATGAGGCTAGAAATCTCGGAGTTATTTTGGACAGCCAATTGCGCTTTGAGTCACACATTTTGGGTCTTGTCAAGTCTTGTTTTTATCGCCTAAAAATTTTTTATAAGATACGTGGTCTTTTATCGGAAAAAGCTCGTGTTACCCTTTGTGAATCCCTTATACTGTCACGACTTAATCATGGTGATATTGTTTACGGGCCCCGCCTCTTGAGTAGGAGTAAGACGTTGGTACAGCGGATTCAGAATGCCTGTTGCCGTTTTTGTTTTGATATTCCGCCTCGTACTCATGTATCACCGTTTATCAACAAGGCCGCGATGCTAAATATGGAATCACGCAGGTACTTTCATTTAGCCGTTATAATGTTTGATCTTATGAAGTCTAAGAATCCAAGTTACTTGTATGAAAAACTGCAATTTCCTACGGCACCTAATCGCGGGGGTGAATACAGGCAACCAAGACAGATAAAGCCGCCTTTGTCGTATCAAACTCATAAAACGCAGGCGTTCACCGGCAGTTTCCGTTATCAAGCTACTAAGTGCTGGAACAATATTCCACCTCCGTTAAGAAAAAATATATCCCGAAAAATGTTTAAAAAGCATGTAAAATCAGCACTACTCGAAATGCAAAAATTGGGAATAAGCACGTGTGATAGCTTGATAACGGTTTCTGATTCTGATTCTGCCTCCTTTAACTAAATAAATAAAAGTATCTTACATATATTCTAATTCTTATTCTAATTCTAATGCTAATACTAATTAATGTAAATAATAATAATAACTAACAACAGTGAATGCTTTTATATTGATAATAATAATTATATAAAGTATCCAATAATAATAATAATTGTAATAATAATGAAATTTTTAATTAATGTTTTATAGTTACATATTTTTTTTTTTCTATTTTCTAATATTTACATACACGTCTGTGTCGTCACATGCGACCACGCGCTTACTGGGCAAAAACTGAAAATCAGTGCTTTGCTTTAACTCAAAGCAAAGGTATCACTGAGTTTTTGCCTTTTTCTGTCTCGATGCGGCACACAGTTCAGTTTTTTTTTTTGTATGTTCCTCTATGAAGTCATTTATCATCTGTGTGTTGTATGTGATGGAAATAAACAATTTATCTATCTATCTATCTATCTATCTATTCTACAACTCGGGCGAGCTAATTTGACACCTGGAAATTATACCCGTCTCTTTCACTCGATTCTGTCATGAATTCCGGACAGTGACAGAGATGGGTACAGGTGCAGGGTGTCAAGTTAGCTCGCCCGAGTTGTAGGTAGGGAGCGGTAGGTACAGTGCTTGCAGTCAAACTATCGTCATCATCATCATCATCCATTCTAAGTCCCCACTGCTGGGCACAGGCCTTCCTTATGGATGGCTAAGGAGAATTGGCCATGACCCACCACGCGGGCCCAATGCGGATTGGTGGGTATCAATGACTGCAAAGGCAGTCGGGACCAACGTGCCTTCCGAAGCATGGGGGAGCCCGACCATTGCGAAAGTTGCTTGGCGCGCTAACCATTGCGCCACGGGCTCCTCAGTCAAACCTTTGGTAAAGATTTATTATGTACGATCCGTTGTTGGTCAGTATTCTAAAACAATATGTCAAAAGACAAAATATAATTTCAAATATAAGACAATAATCTAATAACTTTTTTAAAAAAGAACTCCCACCCAGGATTTGCCTTCACGCCTTTAGACAAGTCGAGTTGGCACCTTGCCAATTAGGGGACTTTATAACATCCTTCCGCAGTACAATTGTGCCAACTGCAGAAGGTTCTACGCAAACTTTGGAGCTGGAATGTGAAATGAGTTTCATACTCGTAGCTATATAAATCACAACATGTTGTGTATATTTATGTCGCAGTGTTTAGTACCTTGTATAGTATAGTACCTTGAGGAGCCCGTGGGGCAATGGTTAGCCTGCGATCGTTGAGGTCAAGTATCTTTCGCAATGGTCGGTCACGGAATGGATTGCCTATAATTTCGGATACCTCGAGCTCCTCCATGCTTCCGAACGCATGTTAAGGTGGTTCGTTGAGCTCAGTAGCGCCACCAATGGAAATAAATCATAATTACGATTTATCAAGGGCTTAGAATAAAAGTTTCGGTTATCTCGCGCAAATAAAAGAGTAAAATGCAATTTTTTTATTGTTTTTAGGGCCTCAAATATGAACATTAAGTTATGGATGTCGATATTGCTAAATGTGGCCACTTTTGGCACTATTCACATTCACGACTTATTGCGTAAGTTTGAGTTCTTAAAAGTATATTTATAAAATGAATTTTACTCTTTTATTTGCTCAAAATAACCGAAACTTTTGATCTAAGCCTTTAATAAAGTGTAATTGATTTATTTCCATTGGTGGCGCTACTGAGCTCAACGAACCACCTTAAGATGTTGGTCTCGGCTGCGTTTACAGTCGTTTATACCAATCTGCATTGGGCCCGCGTGGTGGGTCATGGCTCTTTCGGGTTCGACGCATACCGTCCCATTCGCATTTTGTCACGTATTCATAAATGGTCTCATTCGCATTCGGTCCCATTCGCATTTAGTCCCATTCGCATTCGGTCCTATTCGCATTTTGTCCTATTCGCAAAATGGTCAAACTCAGATAAAAGTTGTTTCTAACATTTTCAACCTATATACAAGTTGAACTATATTTTCTAAAAGTGGTAGGCTTGAAAATAAAAACATAAACTTATCTAGATTAAAATAATTATGTGTATTGTTTAAATATCAAAATTCTTACAAAACCAACATAACAATACATATTTTTTCAAAATCAACATTCATTATGAAAATAAAAAACGTCCTTTTCATTTTAAAAATTATGTTCGGAAAAGATCGACGTTTCTGAACGCATCCCTAATGTCACGTCAAATTGACATTTCGCTGTCACTTGAAGTTGACAGTGCACTTGATTGGAATTCTTGTAAGAAAAAACATGTCGGATTAATTTTGCTGAATTGTTAAAAACCGCTCGCGTTGAATATGCCTGGCATATCGAGTTTGAATTGAATCCTGAATTATCCGGTCGATCCCGTGTTGTACGACCAAGATTTTGACGCCATCCTGATGAGTGGCCGGTCGCGATGCTTTGAAGGATAATTTTCCACCACACGCGTTGTTGTCGGGACAATATATCTTAATAAACAACCCCCGCGTGTGTCGTTGTGTATTGTCGCCCAGTGTCTTGGGACCGTTGTGTTGTGTTTGTTTTGTGAGTAAGGTGACGAATTGGTAAGGTCTGCAGAAGAACACGGAGCACATCATAGGGGGCCCCCTTACACCACTTCTGCCCTGGAGACCTTCGACATCTTAGAACCGTATGTAAAGTTCACCTTAATTTAAGTTAAGTCGCTGTGTATCGCAGTCCAATTGTTCAGTTACATCCCGGCTGAAACCAAGTTTTGTCCGGAGTCTATACTAGTAATACCAGCTTCCACTGCGCTATGCCATTCCGCGGGTCTAGGCGGGGGTGTACTGAACATTTCTTGGTAGCAAGAGCGTAGTTTGAAGGCCTGAGAGGCCCACGCCAAAACTTTGTCGATTAATCAGTGCCGTTTTGATGACCATCTGGTCCGGACTAGATTAATTTGTACTTGTAAATGGTAATTAACTTGCATTTGAAAAGTAAAGGGCATTCCTTTTGTTATTGGTTCCATGTCTTGTAATTAATTGTCATGTATTGAAGTTCCAAAATGTAAACAGATGCCTTTCTTTGTTCATAATAATTATTATTTAGTTTGTTAGCAAATTTGAGTTGTGAATATTGACAAGTTGTTGCTAAATAATAGCTAATAAAAGGTTAGCTAATAAGTTTGCACTCAATACTTAGTGAAACTTAAATGATTTAAGACATTGTTTACACATTGAAACTTATTGAAACTTGTGCTTTGAAATAATTAAATTAACTTGTTGTATGTTGATATCCAAGTGAATTTCAATAGTCAGTGATTTTGAGTGAATTTCAATGAAGTGAATTTCAATAGTCAGTGAGTTTTGTTGTTTTCTGATAACCTCCAAATATTTAAGAGTTTGTGTCATTATAAATACTTTGTTGTTGTAATATTGGAATTTTGTGGTTATTAATAACCTCCAAATATTGGAGATTTTGTGTTATAGTGAATATTTTGAATTTGTTGTTTTTGTTGATAAATTTGTGACGTTACAATGACGGCCTCCTCTGCTAAAGCCAAAATACGTTCTGAGTTACGGTGGTTAGCTTCTGCGGTTGCATTGTTGGATCGACCGGATAGGACGGAGGCCTTGTTGAACAGATACGTAGATCTGCCCGTACGTTTGGCTGTTGTTGATGAACAGTATGCCTTATTTTTGGAAAAGACTGTTGAGGCCGATGTGGAAATGCGACAAGAAGTCGGTTTGGATGTGGACCAGTGTTATGATTTTGCGGACAGAATTACCCAGGTGGCTCGACCTTTGCAAGTGGCAAGAGAAAATGAACCGAGCCCGTCCCCGGTCACATCTAAGAGTATGCCCCCTCTATTTGCTAGATTGGCCCCCTTAGACTTAAGGCGTTTTGCTGGTCGTCTAGAGGACTGGGAGGGCTTTATTAATATTTTTGATAGTCTCGTACATGCCCGGGATGATTTGACCCAGGGCCAGAAGTTGGCTTATTTGTTATCCGTGTTGGAAGGGGAGGCCCTTGAATCGGTTCAACATTTGGCCCCCTCGGATGAAAACTACCCTATTGCCAGGGATTTGATTGCCCGTCGGTACCAGAACGTACGACGTCTGGCGGACAACCATGTTGCCGCCATTTTGAATTTACCCCGCGTTGCCAGCGTGATGCACTTGAGAGTGGCTTTGTTGAATCCGCTGTTGGTTGCCTACAACGCATTAAAAAACTTAAAACTCCCAGTGGAGCAGTGGTCGTTTTTGGTACTGCACATTGTCCTGGGAAAGTTGCCGGACTCTGTTAAGGTCCGTTTTGAGCAGCAGTATGGTGGGGATAGTGCGATTTATCTGCCACCCTTCTCGGACCTCTTGACGTTCCTGGAAGGAGAGAGTAGACTGGCAGATAATTCCTCTCTGGCCGGTCCTATGGGACCCGAACGACCTGTGCCACAGAGTAGGTCCCCCACCGGACCCCCCCGTAGGGGGCGTATGGCCCCTCGCGCGCCCGGCCGCTATGCCGCCGTCCAGGAGACCGCCCGCTGCTTGTACTGTCGGGAACCGGGTCACAGCACGACCCGTTGTGATAAGTTCCTCGACCAGCGCGTCCAAGGCCGTCGAGCGATCGCGCGACAACGGACATGGTGCTACTCGTGCTTGGGCCTGCACATGCAGCGCGAATGTACCCAAGCGCACCCATGCCGCTTTTGTAAGGGCAACCACCATCCCCTCCTCTGCATGAACAGCCCAGAGGGCGGCGGAGCGCCGCAGCGCGTCGCTGCGGGATCACCTCGTATGGGTGGGGGTCTCGGACCCCCCGCGGTGTTTGCATCCCGCAGCAGTTCTAGTGGCCACCAGAGTGGCCCCAGACGCTCTCCGCCACGTTTGGAGCCTCAAACGGGCGGGGGTCCCAGGGACCCCCCCATGGGAAACCGATCCCCAAGGATGGGGATGAGTTATGCGAGCGTTGCCGGAGGTCGTAGAGGCCCCCCGCGACGTTTTGAGCCTCGCACGGGCGGGGGTTCCACGGACCCCCCCATGGGAAATCGGTCCCCAACTAGGGGGTTCGATTTTGCGAGCGTTGAGGGAGGTCGTAGAAGCCCCCCGCAACGTGTTGAGCCTCGCACAGCCGGGGGTCCCCGGGACCCCCCTTCTGAAAATCGGTCACCGTGCCCCCGCGACTATGGGGCGACGTACACGGTGGATGCTAGGCACCGATTCTCGCCGCCGCTCGCCGAATACCCGCGTTTGGAGCGGCGCCCGCCCCGTCTTCAAGGGGCCGGGAGATATAACTCGCCTGATACCGGGCGAATTGGACGTAGGCAGTATGTGGGAGAATGGGACCCACTGGATCGCTATGAGCGACCCCCTTACCATGGGGGGACGTCTGGGGACCCCACATACTAGCAATCAACGTGTTTACGGTCGATTATAGCCACCCCTCCAGAGACCGTTTTGTTGCCCACGGCCTCTGTGCTTGTCAGGGGATTGAATGGCGACCTTGTAGAAGTTCGCGCCTTGTTGGATTCCGGTGCTCAGGGGTGTGTTGTGTCATCTTGGTTAGTTAGGCGGTTGGGCCTCAAGGTGCACCCCCACACGGAAGGCGTGAGAGGTGTTGGCGATGTGAAAGTCCCCGGGTTGTTAGGGCATGTTGACTTCACATTTACATCACGTAATAAGTCCACGCCAGGCATTAAGACCTCGGCGATTGTGTTGGACACAGTTGTTGGCCGTCAACCTTCAGTTGACTTGGGACCGAGTATGTTGTCTTTGGTGTCTGATTCCCCACTCGCCGATCCAAATTTCTTCCGCCCAGGCCCGATTGATGCTCTCCTTGGAGCCGATGTCCTGGGGCGAGTTTTGTTGACGGGGAAGCGAGTTTTGCAGCCAGATGGCTTGGTAGCTCTGCAGACGACACTCGGTACAGTTGTGATGGGCCCTGCTCGCCGCGTTTTGGATTCCCTTGATGAGGATCGCGGTCTTGTTTTTAATGTGTCTCTCTCCGAAGCGGTGCAGAAGTTTTGGGAGGTTGAGGAACCTCCACCAGCCCCGCGGGTCGACCCAGTAGCGGATGAATGCGAGTTGTATTACCAGAATAACACTGGTCGCCTCCGCTCTGGTCGTTTGATCACCCGTCTCCCCTTTCGTGCCGGCCGACCTCCTCTGGGCGAATCCCGACCGCTAGCGGAACGTAGGCTAGTGGCGATGGAGCGTCGCATGAGCAAGGATCCGGTCTTCCGCCAGAAGTATGTTGAATTCATGCGGGAGTATGAGGAGTTAGGGCACATGTCCGTGAGCGATTTGGATTGGCGCTCCGTTGAGCACTTCTTTTTGCCGCACCACGCCGTTTTGAAATCCGGAAAGATTCGGGTGGTCTTTGACGGTTCGGCTCCCACCTCTACTGGAGCGTCCTTGAACCAGTGTCTGCATGTAGGTCCCAAGCTGCACACGGAGATCTCAGACATTTTGACCAACTTCCGGCGGCACCAAATTGTATTTATGACTGACATCCGGATGATGTTCAGACAAACGGTCATCCATCCAGAGGATAGGAGGTACCAATTGATTTTGTGGAGAGAGAGTCCTAGGGACCCCTTGTTGATTTATGAATTGAATACGAATACGTACGGTTTGGCTTCGAGCCCGTTTGTTGCGATTCGTTCTTTGTTGGAGTTGGCCGAGAAGGAGCGCTTGAGATACCCTCGCGCCTCCGCCATTTTGGCCAGTGACGTCTATGTGGATGACATTTGCACGGGCGCCTCATCTGTCTCAGAGGCGATTGTCCTGAGAGACGAACTCACCGCCCTTTTGAAGTCGGGAGGTTACGAGTTGAGGAAATGGATATCCAACTCGCCTGATGTACTGGTAGGTTTGCCCGAAGAGCACCAGCAGGACCCCCACCTATTCGAAAATGTTGATAATCCCCATGTGGTGACCGTCCTTGGCGTACAGTACAAACCGGTCTCTGACACGTTCACTTATTGTGTGGATTTACGACCACCGAAAGTCTGGACCAAGCGTTTAGTATTGTCTACTGTCGCACGTACCTTTGACCCCAATGGGTGGATTTGCCCCGTGCTGTTTATGGCCAAGTGTTTCTTGCAACGGTTATGGGCTTCGGGTGTGTCGTGGGATGAACCCCTCTCGGACGAGTTACTCCGAGATTGGTCGAGCTTCGTTTCATCCCTCCCCGAGATTAATGAAGTGCATTTGCCGAGGCTATTCCTCCCTTCTGAAAATTGTAAAGTTACTCTTCACGGCTTTTCCGATGCCTCCGAACGTGGATTTGCTGCGGCCGTGTACCTCCGCACCGTTACTGTGGACGGAGTTGTTGCTGTGCATCTGGTGATAGCGAAAAGCAAAGTCGCTCCCCTTCGGACTCGTCATACGATCCCGAGGTTGGAATTGTGTGGAGCTGCCCTCCTAATGCGTTTGTTGAACCACGTATGGCTCACATTAGGTCGATCTATTAAGATACAAGAGGTTTATGCTTGGACGGACAGTCAGGTCGTCCTTTGTTGGTTGAAGGCTCCGGCGCACACCTTGGACGTGTTTGTGGCCAATCGAGTGTCGCAGATTTGTAATTCCGACATCGAGTTGATTTGGAGACACGTGCCGGGAACCATGAATCCCGCGGATTGTGCGTCTCGGGGTTGTGTAGCCCCAACCCTAATTAACCACCCCCTCTGGTGGGGCCCACAGTGGTTGATGCGGCCTGAGTCGGAGTGGCCGCCCTCTCCAGCGTTGTCGAACGTAGCCGTTCCTGATATGCGGGCATGCGTCCTGGAGACTAACCCCGCCGGGGAAAAGGATTTGTTGTTGGATCGGTACAGCTCCTTACAGAAGCTGCTTGGTGTTACCGCTTGGATCAGACGTTTTGTGTACAATTGCAGAAACCCACGCGCGAGGCGTGATTCGTCGGTTCTCACTCCGGACGAGCGTAGGGACGCGCTCTTGTTTTGGGTCCGGAGAGTACAAGCTGATAGTTTTGAGTCCGAGATTGAAATTTTGCGTTTAGGCCGTCGCAAGTTGAAGGGCGCGGTATCGCGATTGAATCCCTTCCTGGACGAGAGTGGGCTTTTGCGAGTCGGCGGAAGACTTCGAAATGCGAACCTGCCGTATGGAGCTCGTCATCCCCTTTTGTTACCTAAAGCCGGACATTTGACTCAACTGATAATAACAGATCGCCATGTGAATGCACAACATGCTGGCTGTAATGCTTTGTTGGCCATTTTGCAGCGTGAATTTTGGATTTTGTCTGCTCGTCGAGCCATTCGCACTGTGGTTTTCCGTTGCCTGCCTTGTTATCGATTGAAGGCCGCGACCATGCAGCCCCAGATGGGTGATTTGCCTGCTGATCGCGTCACGGAATGTAGAGCTTTTGCCGGAGTCGCCACCGACTTCGCCGGTCCCTTTACTGTAAAGGCTTCGAGACTGCGTAATGCTAAAACCTATAAGGCGTACTTGTGCGTGTTTGTGTGTTTGTCCACCAAGGCTGTCCATTTGGAAATTGTCTCGGAATTGTCTACCGAAGCCTTTGTCGCCGCCTTGAGCAGATTTGTTTCCCGTAGAGGACTGCCGACATTGATACGTTCCGATTGTGGTACTAATTATAAGGGAACGTGTAATTATCTTAAGGAAGTAGTTAAGTTTTTTGTTGATAATAAAATAAACATTGGAACCACCCTCTCCCGGCGTGGGATAATCTGGAAGTTTAGCCCTCCAGCTTGTCCGACCTGGGGAGGAATTTTTGAAGCTTGTGTAAAGGCTGCCAAGACACACTTGCGTCGCGTGATTGGAGAAACTATTCTCACGTTTGAGGAACTTGATACGGTATTTTGTAAAATTGAGGCCGTCCTCAACTCGCGACCCTTGTGCCCGTTGTCTTCGGACCCGAATGACCTGGAAGCGTTGACCCCAGGTCATTTCTTGATCGGACAGCCCCTTTTGGCTTTGCCTGAATATCCGATTCAGGATGTAGGATCCCATCGTTTGTCGCGATACCAACTTTTGAAACAGATGTCCCAAAACTTCTGGGCACGTTGGTCGATGGAGTATTTGCATATCCTACAACAGCGCGTGAAGTGGACAGATAAAACCACCCCACCCCAGACTGGCGACCTCGTGTTGATTAAGGATGCTAACCTGCCGCCCCTATGTTGGCGAAGGGGGCGCATTGTTAAACTCTACCCCGGAACTGACGGAGTTCCTCGTTTTGCTGAGGTTTTGGTTCGAGATTCGGTTTTGAAGAGAGCAGTTAGTGGGCTCTCCCGATTACCCGTAGATTGACGTACCGTTCTTAACGGTCCGGGGCGGGGGGATGTTCGGAAAAGATCGACGTTTCTGAACGCATCCCTAATGTCACGTCAAATTGACATTTCGCTGTCACTTGAAGTTGACAGTGCACTTGATTGGAATTCTTGTAAGAAAAAACATGTCGGATTAATTTTGCTGAATTGTTAAAAACCGCTCGCGTTGAATATGCCTGGCATATCGAGTTTGAATTGAATCCTGAATTATCCGGTCGATCCCGTGTTGTACGACCAAGATTTTGACGCCATCCTGATGAGTGGCCGGTCGCGATGCTTTGAAGGATAATTTTCCACCACACGCGTTGTTGTCGGGATAATATATCTTAATAAACAACCCCCGCGTGTGTCGTTGTGTATTGTCGCCCAGTGTCTTGGGACCGTTGTGTTGTGTTTGTTTTGTGAGTAAGGTGACGAATTGGTAAGGTCTGCAGAAGAACACGGAGCACATCATAGGGGGCCCCCTTACACCACTTCTGCCCTGGAGACCTTCGACACCTTAGGACCGTATGTAAAGTTCACCTTAATTTAAGTTAAGTCGCTGTGTATCGCAGTCCAATTGTTCAGTTACATCCCGGCTGAAACCAAGTTTTGTCCGGAGTCTATACTAGTAATACCAGCTTCCACTGCGCTATGCCATTCCGCGGGTCTAGGCGGGGGTGTACTGAACAAATTATGATGATATAGGTACCTATTTATTATTTTACCAACTTGCGAATGGGACAAAACGCGAATGGGACAAAATGCGAAAGGGAACAAATGCGAATGGGACAAAATGCGAAAGGGAACAAATGCGAATGGGACCGAATGCGAATGAGACGGTATGCGTCAAACCCGGCTTCTTTCACCTTATCTTTCCATAAGAAAAAGCCTGTGCTCCAGCAGTGGCGACGTTAAAATGGCTGAGATGATGATGAGAATTTAAAAGTTGAGTAAGTACACTGAAAGAATTCTGCACACACATAATACTATAGGTACCTAGATAATAAGTAGGTAGGTATAGTCAGCAGTAGGTAATAAGGTTATCTTCGCCAGCAATGAAGTAATACTAAGAGTAATACCAGCGTCAGTGTAACTACTGTAGTTTACCAACACACACTCAATTTGTTACTATGAACCCTGCTTTACAACATGCCATAAAATCCTAACCTCGTTGTTGTGTAAACTTGATAAAATGTATCTAGTCAACTCATACCTTCAAAGTGCCTATAAAATGACCGTACTTATTCAAAGAAACTTGATTTTACGGCAGTTGATGTGAAGTCAAGCTGTGACTGATGATCATAGGTTCAAGTTTAAGAGGCTGTAAAGAGTCTACCTTTATTCATGATAAAACAAACGTAACTATGGATTTTGCAAAAAACGAAACATGTGAAATAGTAATTTATGTGACTGTGACATAATGAGTATTAATGAGGGGTACTAAAACAAGAGTGTGAAGTATAAAAAACGAGCCGTAATTTGTATCTTAACAGTCAATGGAAAGTTGTTAGGATTTATTTTATCTTTAATAATTTGAATATTAATTCCTTATTATTTTAATTTTATTAATTTTAATTGATTTTAATTGATTTTGATTAACAAATCAATGTTGGCACTTGATATTGCAATAGTGGTTTTCCGTAAAGGTTATTATAACAAGGTAATTTCAGTTTAACTTGAGACGAACACGAGTTGGATATTTATTCGAACGGGAACGGGTACCCCGCGGAACAGCCGTAAGTATAATATGATGATGACACCGTGATTACTGAATAGAATGTAAGCCTTCAACCAAGAAATTAACCTAAAACTACTTTGGTCGGGGGACCCCAACATATTATATAGTGCTTTATTCCTTTTAGCACTATTTTGTTATTCCTGACCGAGAGAGAAAATTGATTTCTTTACTTTTCAAAGTTTATTTGTGTCGTGTTTATTTTGGGGTTGCTCAAATTTTTTAATAAAATTTGTATTTCATTCTTTTTAAATTACACACAAACGTTAATATTGAAACCTATTAGGCGTGTCAGATCTCTACTGCAGCTAAATAAAAGAGCTGATGACCTTGAAACGTCTGAAGAGATCTTCACAAATTATAGCTAAGAACCAACTCGATCACGTCAGCTTTCGAACAAAACAAACCGCATCAAATTCGGTCCGTTCGTTCAGTAGAGACACGTCAAACTTATAACACCCCTCTTTTTGCAGTCGGGTTAAAAATTATACCAACTCAAAGCTAGGTATTGATAACATCTTAAAAATTTTCAGCCGACAGAATTTTCACTCCGTCTTCACAACAATATTTTATCGTCCCAGTCGTAAATTCAATTAGTACTTATCAGTGAGTGCAACTGGTAAAACTTATCGGATTAAATAAACGTTCTTTCTTAAGGGATGCATCTTTAATTAAACTTTAAGCCCACGGATTTCAGAGAAATCTATTGGGAGCTACACCATGGAGCGAGTTTTTGTAGAGAAGATAAACAATAATAAAATTCTGTGATAGTTAAGCATCGGTTAAAAATAAAATTATAACAAAATTGTACGTCCCATATTAGCTATTCAGCGGCACAGAACAGCGGCTTTCACCGGCAGCTTCCGCTATAATGCAACGAAATGCTGGAACAATATACCGCCCCCGTTGAGAGATTTAAAGTGCAAGCAGTCTTTAAAAAAAAAGTTACAACACTGTTATTAGAACGTCAGAAATACGCGTAACAACCATATCTGATACGGAATGGCTTCTCGACATTCTTCTCGACATTTCGGGCATGGGCTCTGTAGTTTATATTGTAGCTATTAGACTGTAAAAAATCGTCGCTTTTATTTATAATAGTCAGTTTAATGATATATTATTGTATTGTTTGACATTATTACCTACTCGGTTGCGGCATTTTATTGAATAATTAATTAATTATATAACAATCAATTTATTTATATGACATGTATGTATCTTTTCAATCTATTTTAATGTAACTATTGTTTTTTTGTAATTGAATTGGCAGCAGCAACGTTAGCTATGAATTTATGATAACTATATTTTTAAGTTTTTTTTAATTTTATATTTTATTAATTAATATTTATTGTTTGAAATTCAAATTATTCAGTATTTTAATAGTGATCTTGCAATTTTATTTATTTCTAATCCACGTCATTGGCAGTATTATTTATAACATTAATGATTACATTATTTATGCAGGTAGGATGCTTTTTTTGTCTTGCGAATCCATGGTGACGGCTGCAAATCAGCGATTTGCTCTAGAGCAAATAGACTGCTGAGCTGCGACCTTTTTGCACCACTACAGCACACATACATGATTGTTGTATTAAGTTTAATGTGTTTTCAATGTGTGTTGATTCTGTTTTTGTATTCATTCTTGTGTGTGTCTGAAGTGACAAATAAATGCCTTATCTATCTATCTATCTATCTATCAATTATTCGCAGACCATATGTTATGGAGTACCTCTTCAAGCTTAACTGGAGGAGGTTTATTCGTTCGTTCATCGTCTTTTTTTAAATAAATACGAATAATTTATTACAATCACACCAACTATCGAATCGAAGCCCATGTAAATTTCACTAGGAAACTGTGTCATGAAAAACTTGATTACCTACGGATAAATATATCTCTTCGCATTGGAACACAAATCTTTATGTCAAATTCGCAAACAAGTGAAAGTCAATCGAAAATTTAAGGGAATCGACCTACTACATGCAGTTGAATGCCAACTGGGGATGATTGCTACAGCAGTTGAATATGCCGTCTTTTCTGCTCAATGGCAGTGTTAGTGTAGTAGTAGAGTATAACTAATCTGGCATAATTATTCATTTCAGTTAATTTACTTATCATTTTAAGAAATAAAAGAAGATTAAGATTTTAAATTATTTTTATGCATTCACAAAAGATGTCATTAGAATTTGTTTCTTTTTTCTGGTTCTTAAAATTTTTACACTCCATTGAAATAACTGAGGGATTCTAGCTGCATAATATAATAAGCGCCTTGAGGCTAACATCATCTTTTAGCTAAGAAACTAAAGCATAAAATAAGTGTCTTACAGACTGAATTCAAATTATTTTATGTATTTAAAATGTAAACTACGAATAAAATATCACATCCATTTTTACTAATCGGGAGATTTTAACACAGTTTTCAGATACAGTCAGCCTTCTGGACTCATTTAACTTCCTTCTCCCTCGCCTTAGACCATTCATTTTGCTGGCTTTTCAGATTTTACTTTGTTATGATTTCCTTTTCTTTTAATACTGAGTTTCGTAATAGAAATGTCATTTTGTTTAAGATAATAACTGGATTAAAGAGTTCAGAACTTTGCGATTAGAAATATTACTAATAACATGATGCCGGTTTTACAGCTGATTTGTAATGATGTGGAGCTTTAAAATGAACTCATTCACAATAAAGGCTGATAATGGAAACACAAATTACGTTACACTTAATAGATATTATCTACACGCATGCTACTCGTATAATATTCAAATTATGAACTCATACTTGAATAAAAACACCACTTTATGCCTAGACACACTGTATACCACAGAAAACTATAAAGAAATTCAGAAACAACCTGTATCGTAATGAACATTATGACACCGCTTTCGTTAAGTAAAGCTCATTTATTTTTAAGCTATTGCATAGCTTTTATCGCGGGCTTTGAGCGCGGCGACCGAACCAAGAAATTCCGTAACGAAAAAACCTAACACCCTAGGAGGTTAACAAAACATTGTTTATCTCTTTTTGGCAATAGGGGTTTACATATATTTTGTCTCTTACTAACATTGTTTTGGTAAAAAGAGATAAATATACAAAAAACCTGTTGTTAAAAAGAGATAAACGTATTTTTCTCTTTTTGATTACATGTGTTTATTTTTATATAGGTCAAATTCGAATACTAATCTTGGTTGGACATCAACTTGACAGCAAAATGACATTAAAAAAAATAACGTTAGTTTCACATTTTGGCCACCGGCACAGCAAAGTTTGTGGCACTTGTACTTCGTATCACCCATAAACTTATTTATACTAGGGGTAAGTATCACCATTATTAGACAGATGAAAATAAATAATCACGAAGTACATAGACTTACGTGACAGATAAGTCTGTGCGCATGTGCGTCCGGGGCATTTTTGGCGCTAGTTACAGTAAATTTTTTTGTTCTAATCTTATGGAAAAGATTAGTACCTATTCGATTTTGACCGCGCGCAGACGCGGAGGCGGCCATGGAATAAATGACAATATGGTATCGTAAGACAGTCAAAACTATTATCCATACAAAATTACCATTTTTATTTTATAATTTTCCGTAATAAAAAGTAGCCTCAGTAACTCTTCAGCTTCCAAACTATCCCCATACCAAAAATCACGTCGATCAGTTGCTCCGTTTTGGCGTGAAAGATGGACAAACAAACAAACAAATAAACAAACAAACACACTTTCACATTTGTAATATTATTATGGATTCTTCATCTATACTAAGAGGAAAGATTTGATTGTTTGTTTGTTTGTTTGCATCGAAACTACTAGACCGATTTAGAAAATTCTTTCACCATTAGAAAGCTACATTCTTCCCGAGTGACATAGGCTATATTTTATCCCGATATTCACACGGGAACGGGTGCCACGCGGGTGAAACCGCGAGGATCCGCTAGTTATGTATATAATAGAAACCATTAAACCAAGCACGTTGAAACGCCATGAGATAAATATTATAAAGTATTTTACCTTTTTTTTGCCACTTGTGACATATAGAGCAAAGTCTCATTGGGAATAGTGCAATAAATAACCCATTTCTTGACATTTATTATGCCTTAAGCGTGGGTTTTATCAAGTTACGAACATTCTTGAGTTAAGAGGACCAACATGTGCAAAACTTAAATATTAATTGCTTCGAATCCTAAAAAAAAGGTATTGTGGGAAACAAAGCGATGCGAGAGAAATGGAGGCGGAGGGAGTGGTGTGGGCGCGTCGGTCGAGGACGGACGTAGAGAAGATCGGACCAAAATCGGTAGTAAAACTAAACTGTGAGGATTTTAGTGTTGTCTCTGTTTGTGTAAGTTATCCGCTAGCAATTCGGTGAGTTTCCTATATTATTTGTTAAAGCCTAAGTATTTGCCCTAACGCTCTGCCTGATGTAGACTGGCTCCAGGTTGTGTCGGCCAACTGTACCACCGTACAGGAGGTAACCTTATTGATTAATGGGGAGGGGGGGATTTACACTATACAAAACTAAACATATACATACAATCACCAACAAATACTTCACAAAGACATAATTTGG
This sequence comes from Crambus lathoniellus, assembly GCA_949710035.1. NCBI lineage: Eukaryota > Metazoa > Arthropoda > Insecta > Lepidoptera > Crambidae > Crambus > Crambus lathoniellus. The sequence continues at coordinate 8,954,259 of OX453305.1, read as the reverse complement.
AGTTAGTTCAGCAGTTGGAGAGAGCGTTATGACAGTTGTCTCATCGCAAGTCGTTTCCGGTTAAATGATTTAAGTTAAATATTTCTTTTCCTTTCTACTGTACTGTTATATTTGTATTGCTTTCCTTTTGTGTACCAAATTAAGTAGAGACACATAGTCAGGGCCGGTGTCATAGAATGCCGCGGATGGCGTTAGAAGTCTAGAAAATACCTAGAATTCTAATTAGGCGGGGCGGTATTCCCCCCATCGGGGGCTTGGTTTGGTACAAAATAGGAACTTGGATCGACAAATTCGTTTAGGCTAGTAGCGTTGAGTCACATTTTGGTGCACCGTGGCCAGAATCCCGTCAATAAATGTGTTAAAACTATTTGCACAACGGGAATTTAGTATAAAAATGGCATAACGTAAGGGTACATTAAAGGCGATCACTGCTAAATAAATAAAATAGGGTATTGAATAACTAAACATTCAAACATTCAGAATGAAATAAAATGGAATTTGCTTGGAACAACAGTCATTGTTAACATTGTTTAATTTAGCCTAAGATACGGTATAAAAAAAGGTTGCTCTTTGTAACGTAATTTAGAAAGTAGGTAACAAAAAAAAAAGGAATGATGAGCGGTCAAACGTTTAAGACACGTTCAACGGATATTGTATTATTGTATTATGTATGGTTGTCGATATAAAAAAAAAGCTTTTCGCCAGCTTCACGTGGCTGGGTAACTTGTTATTGTTTTATATACTTAGGTATTATGATGATGAAAAGTAAAACTATAGAAATATCATCTTTTCAAATTGTTGAAATTAAGCACTTAAACTTGTAAGGTTGGGCAAATAAACATTACACAAACGGCGTACAAACATTTGAATAGAATAGAATATACGTTTTTTGTTCCAAACACGGTATTTAAGTTACACAGTTTAGTAGGTATAACGCGTTTTGCTATAAAATAGCATGCAAATACATATGAAACATTACATTATTATAAAGAAAATATAGTAAGTCTTAATAAATTAGTCTGCATTAAATTCAAATATTATTATTAGTGCATAGTCAATAGGTCATTACATTATTATTATATTATCATTTCATTGTTATTTCATTGCATTACCATTAAGTTTAAGTTTTATTATTATTATTATTTCATTACATGTCCAGAAACTCGTTCGCACTATAAAAATTGTATTCATTTAGCCATATATATAATTTTATCTTTAGTTATTTTAAATTTAACAATTTAAGTTCGTTTGGCAATTTATTAAACAATTTCATAAAGAAACAACTTCTGATATACTTTTCTGATTTGGGTATTTCACGTAAAACAAGTCTGTCGACGTTTCGATGAATTTATTACTACTAATTTCAATTCTTATACATCAATGACATTAAATATTAAATATAAGTATAAACGAAATATCTAAAACAAAAATTCCTTGGTTTAACAACTGACAAAGATTTAAATTGGAACTCACATATCGAAAAATGTCTGTCAAAGAATTAATAATTTGTATATGCTCTCAAACGTCTCAGAAATATAACTGATCTGGGTACAGTGTTGTCCACCTATTATGCCTACGTTGTATCTGCCCTTTGATATGGTCTCATTGTGCGGGGTAATAGATCGACGGTAAAAAGAGCTTTTATTGCACAGAAAAGGTGCATATGAGCAATAGCAGGAAAATTCCCACGTGACTCTTGCAAACCATTATTATTTTAAAGAGCTGGTTTGTTATCGTTGCCATGATTATATGCCAAATGTATATTTTTGTGAAACAAAATCCACAAATGTAGTAAAGCATCCGAATTATATTTGAAGTTAGATAGTAAATTAAATCAGTCCAAATATTAAAGCGTAGGTATTACCATCACTACTAATTCATCATTTAGATTTTATCTATAACGTCAAAACGAGTTTAAGTCGCAAAACAGAGAAACAAAAAAAAATACGAGAATTTAGATAGGTACAATGAACAAAACCACCAGATATACATTTCTAAAACTTTTTCGCTTGCATGGACAAGAAGGGCTGCCCATTCTTAGCCCCGCCTCATTTGGTTTTTTCTACCAACGGAGATTCAATAAAATGCGCTGTCTGGAATTTTACAAAAGGTGGCATTGTTTTTTGTTTAAAATTTTATTGCTTTGGGCACTCGCTATCATTACCCATCTGTTGTTGTTTTATCCCATTTAACGCCCATTCTTAAGAGATGACAATGCTCCTTTCGTACTTTTGAAAGTTTTAGATCCCAGGTAGCTGCTGGTCAACCCAAATGACCTTTTGTCTTAAAAACATTATAAAAATATTATTTGTGTTTCATTTGGTTGAGCTGCCCATCTGTGACACTATTGGTGGATTTACCAGATGGCAGTCCGTTGCAAAAGGTCTTTAGTGCAGTATACTAAAACTGGCGTTGAGCCTTACGGTGTATACCTGGTGGTATTGTTGAATGTACCTATTGAAAGTATTGTATTGCTACGACTTCCAAAGATTATGTATTAATTAATTGCTTTATCAGAAAAACCGGAAGGACAAATAGGGTTTTATCAACGATAGTTTGGTAAGTTTACTTTAAATTGTAATAGGTAATAGTGTTAAACTAGCCAATTCTGATGGGAGGTTGTGACATCGTATGATCATGTAATATAAATTATGAATACGCCATTCACTTCCTGTATGGGCATAACCATTAGTTGGTTTAAATAATACTAAGTGTCTCTTCAGGACTTCGCAGACAGGCTATTATTTAAAATATACAGCTAATATTGTCGTTAATCAATTGGTTATATTATATCGAAACAATGAAACAGACACGAATAATGTGTTTAAATGAGATTTAGGATGGTATAATATATGTCTTGCAAAGCGTTTATGGAGGCAATGTCACGGCAACCGTTTGGAAAGGTCCGTTTGGAAGGAGGTATACAGAATAGTTGATTATTTGTCAGTTAACTATTTACAACAACGGATCTATAATCGGAGAGGGGTAAAAGTGGAAAGAGTCCTAAAAACTATTTACCTATTTAATTTAACGCGGAATAAGACGCTAATATTATTCGTGTATACCTGGTGGTATTGTTGAATGTACGTTGGGATTTAATAACAATAGATAAGGCATTCTTACTTCCACTCATTTGGGAACTCTTTAACAATGCTTAACCTGTATTGAAAGGGACACGCACGCTACGCCGCCGTCCATTAGACCGGTATGGTATCCAGATGTTACACCAAAAATAGGTACAAATAGAAAAAAGATGCATTTATCATTTAGCAAAAAAAAAAGGGTGGGTTTTTCGAGGTTCTAAATAACACTTTGACGACCTCCGTGGCCGAGTGGTGTATGCACCGATATTTCTAGGTGCCACTATCTTTGGAGGTCCCGGGTTCGATTCCCGTACTGAAAAAAAATCCCCAATTTTATTCGGAATTTCAAACAAATCATCTTAAATCAGCGCTTTTATAAAACAACTCCTGGTTTAGTTAGGAGTATAAGTAACTATTAGGCTAGGATATAAGTTAGGTAATAGATTATTATTAATCTTTAATTAAGATATTACACACAGAAAACATGGATATAAATGTGGAAAATAAATAAAAATAAAATAAAATAAATAAAATTCTTCGAATGGGGAAAATAATATGTCTCAACCACATTGTTTTCGAATTTCATATGGCTCCGGGATGCTGCGGGTTTGCTGAGTGGTTCTGCACCTTTTACGACAGCTAGAAGCCGGCGGTTGAGGTTGCACCGATGGTGACCTCAGCAGGGGAGGAGTCGAAGTGAAGTGCCGGAAATAAGTTAAGTATAGTTATAATTATTTTTAACGTTACTTGTATTTGTAGTAGGGAGGCACTTCACTTAGGCTGTTGTTAGTAATGCTTATCGGTCGCAATGATGTAATAAACAATTTTATAATTTAATGACCTTATACCTTGTGGATTAAGAACTTGGGTTTGGTATAAAAGTCTTAGGTATAATTACTTGTAAGATCATTCAACAAAAGGTTGTTGTATTTTACATATTATAATCAATGACAAGTACATGCTATCAATATGAAGCAGTGAAATATAAAACAGGGTAAAAAAAAAATATTGTAGGTTAAGATGGTAGCTTAAGGCTTAATGAATTAATTACGTATTTTTCAATGTCAGGTGTGGTTGAAAGTTCAACAATGTTGGGACTTAAAACTACGGGTTATGGCCTTAATTAGGTTAAAAGGTTGAGATTAACCGTTCTAAGACAGGTACCTTTTTTTTACTTGACATAGCATAAGCCTATTAATATTATAAGTGTGAGGGGTTGCGACGGTGTTTGTATCTTTGTTGCTCCTTCGAGCAAATGATATTGTACGGATGAAACTGTACAATAATTTAGCTATGCATTAGATAACACATAGACTACTGTTAAGTCAGTATTCACGCGTGAGAGGAGAATGAAACCACGAAGAACAACTAATAAGTAATAATGCTGTTCCAGCAGTATATGATAAGGTTGGAGACGCAACAAACCTAGATGAACCAAATTATATAGACTGTAAGTAGGTGTACACTTATAGCAACACTTAGTGTACCTAATGAAAATGTAAATTTACAGAAATATCTATACTGCACAAAATAGAAACAGCTAGCTTAAGTAAGAATGGAATCTGTTTAGGTTACTAGATTTATTGGTGTGGTTACCGCATAATAACAATCGTTGTTTGGTACATTATGCATGGCGAAATAGCTGTCCAGACACTATAGAGAGGAAAACATTAAGATATTAAATAATAGGTTAGTGATATAAAAATAGTCCTATAATTTAAGTTATTAAGATTAAGGTAAATGTGGGGTTGAACGAAGAGGGAGCTATATGGGTATTAGTGTTAGTGGGGCTACCAGCGTAAACTAACATAAATAAATAAACAAATAGTTTTTACAAGCACACAAAGTTTAGGCATATGTAAATTTTATAAGAATAAGACTGTGTCATGAAGACTCGATGGCTAATAAATATATTATACTTAAATACTAAAGTATTTAAGTGTGTGTTATTAAGGTGTAAGTTCTCAAAATAAATATCCTTTTGTATGTAATTTTCATATCACGATGGTGTGGCACGGCGGTGTGGCACTGGAGCATCATCGTACCACCAGCAGCGTCATAGAGTAGCTGTTGACTGCAGTCGAGCCTAAGGCTGAACACAGCAACGTTGTTATCCAGCGCTGAGAAAGCAGTATGAATGTTCCTTGTAGATCAGGAACAGGACCAAAAGGCCAGATAAGTTGCATGCTTTGCATTACAACAGTAGCAACTCTGCCATCCTTAACAATGTCTCGTTTCGTATTAATCTATTTCTTACAATAGGATAAATCAAAATAATGAATTAACTTAATAATTAAGTTCGGAGCGATCCTATTCGTTGAAACAGGACGGTTAAGGACTCATAACATATTTTTTTGAATCCAATACGTAAAGATAGGCTGTGGCTTATCATGATTAAAGTGTTTTCATGACTGTTGTTCCATGTGTTAGATTTCATAACGCATCCTCCTAAATGCGAAGGTAGGAAAAAAGCGATTAACTAAATCTGGGTATGAATCATACCGTAATTGAACACTATTTTAAGAATTAAAGAATATGTCTTATGGTTAACTATACCAATTTATGAATAGTGAAAACACAAGAGGCTTTGATTTGCAATTTATTTTAAGTAACGTGTTAAATTAACTTACGTGAAACAATAATAAGGAGTGTATAAAATATCGGAGCACGTCTCGTAAGATCTTATAAGAAACATAATACCCCAAGTATTCTTATAAGAATGTATAATTATGTACAAGATCTAAATCTTATAAATACAAAACACAGGTTACAAATCCTATCTAATTATATGCATATCGCTGAACTTACAACTGAGACGGACATAGTAGGTTTTTTTATCTATTTATCAATGATAAGGTTTTAACTGGGTGGTGTGTCACTTACCGCAATCTTACTATTGTTCTAAACTACAGATTCATTTATGTATAAGAAACGGAATTTTAAATAGAATTCAAATCGCTTTAGTAAAGGTCGATATCATATGAGGTGAAGATCAATTATTTCTATAAATGCAATCAGGTACAAGGGAGATTTATAAAAAAAATATATGAAAATCACTAGATTATTATACACTAGCGAATCCTCCCGTGGGAGTGTCGGGATGGAGTGTGGCCGGTGTCGCTCGGGAGGAGTGTCGCTTTCTGATGGTCGGGGAGGTTCTTGGGTTGGTCCGGTGGTTTCGGAGCCTATTCGATGCGGGCGAACGGGCGGTCGGGTCATTACTCTTTGTAGTATTAGTATGGATAAGAAGGTGGTTATGACCAGCGGTGGGCGTCGTTCGGCTGACGTGATGGTGATGGTTATGGTGATGAAGTAGTTTTCTAATAAATAAGTAATAGGGCACAATGCATTACGCATTTAACTTGGGAATCAGAAAGTTATAAAATTTTAAAACTGATGGTCTTCATTTCTATTTGAGAATATTTGTTTTGATGAATTTATTACGGAAATTGCAGAATATGAACGTTAGATGAACCATCACCTAGACAGTTCTACCAGAGCGCTCACAACGTGCGCAACGTGCGCATTGCGCTGAGCGCATCAAAATTACTAAGTCAGATTACTAAATGATATAGCTACCTACTCAAAATGTCGAAACCACGTAATTATTGTGCACTGGATGGATGTAGATAAAATGTAGCCTATGTCACTTTCCGGCCCATAAGATATCTCCATTCAGAGAATCTTTGTGATTCGTTGCAGTGTGAAGGAAGGATAAGCCAACGGGTACGCTTTCGCTGATAATATTATAATCATATTATTATTAAAGAAATTAGCCTCATTTAAAGCGAAGATATTTTCGCTTTAACTAAATAACTATTTAGTAATCTGTGCCGCAAGCCCAACCCTAAACGTAGTCAAAACAGATAGGATATATGCGATGGGGGAAATGCGGCGTTTAGGTGAATGTAGCCATGAGATAAATATTATAAACGTAATAGGCGCCGTACAGGCTGAATCCTGCTTTATTGTGTTGAGGTTGGAGTTGCTGTTTGTTTGAATGGTTTCGCGGAGTACAGCAAAGTATTTAGAAAGTATAAACAGGTTAATTAGTTACGAAAGATTAGACATTATTAGAAAAATAAATGCTTCAAATTGCGAATAGATATAAATTTGAATATAACATACGCCCTATCGTGAAAATACTACTACAGGTATGCCCTCGTCTTATTTTCAGAGGGGGGAATGAAACGCCATGAGATAAATATTATAAAGTATTTTACCTTTTGTGACATATAGAGCAAAGTCTCATTGGGAATAGTGCAATAAATAACCCATTTCTTGACATTTATTATGCCTTAAGCGTGGGTTTTATCAAGTTACGAACATTCTTGAGTTAAGAGGACCAACATGTGCAAAACTTAAATATTAATTGCTTCGAATCCTAAAAAAAAGGTATTGTGGGAAACAAAGCGATGCGAGAGAAATGGAGGCGGAGGGAGTGGTGTGGGCGCGTCGGTCGAGGACGGACGTAGAGAAGATCGGACCAAAATCGGTAGTAAAACTAAACTGTGAGGATTTTAGTGTTGTCTCTGTTTGTGTAAGTTATCCGCTAGCAATTCGGTGAGTTTCCTATATTATTTGTTAAAGCCTAAGTATTTGCCCTAACGCTCTGCCTGATGTAGACTGGCTCCAGGTTGTGTCGGCCAACTGTACCACCGTACAGGAGGTAACCTTATTGATTAATGGGGAGGGGGGGATTTACACTATACAAAACTAAACATATACATACAATCACCAACAAATACTTCACAAAGACATAATTTGGAGTTAGTTCAGCAGTTGGAGAGAGCGTTATGACAGTTGTCTCATCGCAAGTCGTTTCCGGTTAAATGATTTAAGTTAAATATTTCTTTTCCTTTCTACTGTACTGTTATATTTGTATTGCTTTCCTTTTGTGTACCAAATTAAGTAGAGACACATAGTCAGGGCCGGTGTCATAGAATGCCGCGGATGGCGTTAGAAGTCTAGAAAATACCTAGAATTCTAATTAGGCGGGGCGGTATTCCCCCCATCGGGGGCTTGGTTTGGTACAAAATAGGAACTTGGATCGACAAATTCGTTTAGGCTAGTAGCGTTGAGTCACAACGTGTACTATTTAGTGTACCCTTCGATCAACAATAACACCTATTCTAGTTCTAGATACATAGTTGGAGTGACAGACATGGCCAAGCGTCGAACGCTCACTTGAGAGTATAACTAATTATAAGTAGATTATTTTGACAGTGTCAATAATACTAAGGTACTTATTTCAAACTTGGAACGCTTCTTGTCATTTATAATGTAAGATCGTAACATTCGTAACCTTTTTTCCCCGTTTAAAAAAATGTCAGTCTGGCCATATAAAGTTTTCATTTAGTTCGTGATCCTTCATCTAGTACATACTATTGTTGATCGAAGTAGGTAGGTACCTTTGTTTTTTGTGTATAGGCACATAATAAATAATAGTGATATAGGTATAGGTAATACACATTAATGCCGCGCAGAGAAAGTACCTATATCTGATATTATATCCTATATAAATGTTCATCGCGCGAAATTCGATGATCAAGCTCTTAATATCGTTCTTTTATTTCAATTTTTTTTTATGGATAATTGTTTTGGTTAATTACACTATTTACTTATGCAATAGCTTTACCGCGGCAGTCCCCGAGTGCCACACGTGTTTTTATTTTACAATCTCCAAGGCAACCATAGGATTTACCGGCCCGGGGTCCAAGGCCTTCTTCAGCCGAGAAATATAAAAATAGGTTTTACACATCGGATCGGAAATTATCATTACTACTATTAAAAGGATGTGGTGAATAGATCATAGTTACGCTTTGTGACGGGTACATGGTAATTAAAAAAAACACCTTTTTAACTTAGGTATCACTGACAGCCCCCTATGCAGAGGTTGCGTGAGGGCCGAAGAGACAGCTGCTTATGTCCTGGTTGAATGTGAAAGAGTGGCCCCCTACCGAGGTACCCCGGCTCGCCGGGAAGAATCCATGAAGCGGTCGGCGACGTGAGGGCGCTGCGTGCTTTCCTGGCTGAGATGGACTGGCTGGAGTAGTCCAGTTGCACACCCTTCTTAGGCAAAATAGGCGCTATAAGTCGTCAAGTTGCGGACAACGCTCGTATCGAATGTGGTGCTGTTCCTCAGACGATATAATATTTTATATCTTGCCCCGCGTGTCTTACCTGCTGCACGCAAGAAGACCTAAATAGAGGCTATATACTAATGCTATCTAATGCAATCCACATAGCCGAATTTTGAACCGACACTTTTTCGGTTTTAATTTGCTCTTGATAAGATAGGAAGAAGAAGAAAGGGCTATCCTTATATTGAATGCTATGACGTATAATAAGTTCTGTCCTCTTAGCGTCAGCTGGTTTCGCGATTAATTAAAAGATGAAGCTATACACGCGTAAACATATAGCGCCTTTTAAGTATAACACCATGCTGCAAAAAAATAAAACCGCCTTCAAAAAAACCACATCATAAAAGTAAGAAATAATTCCTCACCAAATAAATAACGTAAGTACTTTGAAGTCGGGCGTGAAACATGTACAATTTTTTTGTTGTTTTTGTTAAAACCCGCCCGACTTCAAAGTACTTACGTTATTTATTTGGTGAGGAATTATTTCTTACTTTTTTGATGTGGTTTTTTTGAAGGCGGTTTTATTTTTTTATAAAAATAATTTTTATTTCACTCTTTTTAGTGCATCGTGCAGGCAATTTACGTGTTTTCTGGTAAATAGGTATGTGATCAAACTGAAAACCTCCTTTTTCGAAGTCGGTTAAAATACCTTGAGGTATCCCCTTTTTAACAAAACAAGAATCATCTAAATCGGTTTATAAACAAAGGAGTTATGCCTAAAGATACGTATTAAATTCACAATAAGTGGTAACGAAAACGACAGTATTTTCAAGATTTCCTGAAAACTACTGAACGGATTTCAAAATTTCAAAAAATGGGACCAACTTGGAAACCAACCTGATGTAATAACGTTTGAACCATTACAATTGGTTCAGCCGTCTTCGAGTAATCGGTGGACATACACAAAAAAAAAAAAAAAGAGTAAAAACATACATACAGACGAATAGAGAACCTCCTCCTTTTTAATTTAGAAGTCGGTTAAAAAGTAAGAATTCCTAATTTGTATGAATATTGTCTCAGAATCAAGATGGAATAATTAAAGCTAAGGAAGAAAAAAATATATACTTAGCTACTTTTTGTTATGAACATAAATTTTAATACCAGTGAAATAGGAGATAAAATTCATGATTCAAAACAAATATATAGCGTAAAGATATAATCAACATTTATTTAGCTATCATGAAAGGAGTCCTATGCCCAGCAGTGGGCATAATATGGCGGATATTGAACAATTCATTTATTTTAGTCTAACAACGTCCAAGTAGATGGAGTTGGGAAGGGTCGTTAGTTACTTAGTTTATTAATTAACTAGCTTTCCGCCCGCGGCTTCGCCCGCGTGAACTACACGACGTTATCCCGCGGGAATGTAATATTTTTCCGGGATAAAAAGTAGCCTATGTTCCTCTCCAGGCTACAAAGTATCTATGTTCCAAATTTCAGCCAAATCCGTTCAGCCGTTTTCGCGTGATTGAGTAACAAACATCCAAACATCCAAACATCCAAACATCTAAACTTTCACATTTATAATATTAGTAGGATATTAATCAGTGAATTCCGATAGTTAGCCCGGCGCGACTTCGTTCGCGTGGCCCTACCCCCTACTCCACACTACCCCTACCGTATCACTACTCTATCCCTACCCTACCCCTACCCTACCCCTACCCTACCCCTACCCTACCCCTACCCTACCCCTACCCTACCCCTACCCTACCCCTACCCTACCCCTACCCTACCCCTACCCTACCCCTACCCTACCCCTACCCTACCCCTACCCTACCCCTACCCTACCCCTACCCTACCCCTACCCTACCCCTACCCTACCCCTACCGTACCCCTACCCTACCCCTACCCTACCCCTACCCTACCCCTACCCTACCCCTACCCTACCCCTACCCTACCCCTACCCTACCCCTACCGTACCCCTACCCTACCCCTACCCTACCCCTACCCTACCCCTACCCTACCCCTACCCTACCCCTACCCTACCCCTACCCTACCCCTACCCTACCCCTACCCTACCCCTACCCTACCCCTACCCTACCCCTACCCTACCCCTACCCTACCCCTACCCTACCCCTACCCTACCCCTACCCTACCCCTACCCTACCCCTACCCTACCCCTACCCTACCCCTACCCTACCCCTACCCTACCCCTACCCTACCCCTACCCTACCCCTACCCTACCCCTACCCTACCCCTACCCTACCCCTACCCTACCCCTACCCTACCCCTACCCTACCCCTACCCTACCCCTACCCTACCCCTACCCTACCCCTACCCTACCCCTACCCTACCCCTACCCTACCCCTACCCTACCCCTACCCTACCCCTACCCTACCCCTACCCTACCCCTACCCTACCCCTACCCTACCCCTACCCTACCCCTACCCTCCCCCTACCCTACCCCTACCCTACCCCTACCCTACCCCTACCCTACCCCTACCCTACCCCTACCCTACCCCTACCCTACCCCTACCCTACCCCTACCCTACCCCTACCCTACCCCTACCCTACCCCTACCCTACCCCTACCGTATCACTACTCTATCCCTACCCTACCCCTACCCTACCCCTACCCCTACCCTACCCCTACCCTACCCCTACCCTACCCCTACCCTACCCCTACCCTACCCCTACCCTACCCCTACCCTACCCCTACCCTACCCCTACCCTACCCCTACCCTACCCCTACCCTACCCCTACCCTACCCCTACCCTACCCCTACCCTACCCCTACCCTACCCCTACCCTACCCCTACCATACCCCTACCCTACCCCTACCCTACCCCTACCCTACCCCTACCCTACCCCTACCCTACCCCTAACCTACCCCTACCCTACCCCTACCCTACCCCTACCCTACCCCTACCCTACCCCTACCCTACCCCTACCCTACCCCTACCCTACCCTTACCCTACCCCCCTACCCTACCCCTACCCTACCCCTTGGTTCGGATTGAATAGGTGAGCCCGTTCTCGAGTTATAAAATTACAACGAAAAGTGGCATTGATTTTTATATATTCTGATAAGTAGCTTGTATCTTTTCTTTAGTTTACACAAAATCAATTTCTGAACTCACGCATGAATATGAATTTGACTACAAATAAATATGTCAATGCTTTTTCATTTCTGAAACTATTCTATACAATGATATTATAACGTCATTGATTCTATAATTTTAAAATCTAAAATACGCGATAATCCGATTATTGTGAATATATGTTGTCGATTCCGAAACCTTTATTTAATTACATTCTATAATTTGAGGGGAGAGTTGACCGTATCGACGGGATGAACATCAAATGTTTGACAGGTACGAAGCTCAGGAACAATTTGTATGGGAAAATGTTTTCTCTTTTATTTTATTTTTTCGTCAATTTTACAATGTTTTTATTAGTTATTCTGCTATTCGGGACGGAAACAAATCCAACAAATCAAAAACCATGGCAATCGGTCCAGCCGTTCTCGAGTTATAAGTGTTGTAACAAACACGACTTTCTTTTATATATATAGATATTAATCAGTGAATTCCGATAGTTAGTACTTTACCTAGTCATCTATACATCTATATCTACAAATAAATAAAATTGGAGTGTCTGTTTGTAACATTAAAATAACCGCCTTTTACTACATGCATATGATTATACATAATTGTTATATAGGGTACATATACGAAAATGACATGTTTTATAATTTTTGTCTGTCTGTCTGTCCGTCTGTCTGTTTGTTCCGGCAAATCTCTGAAACTGCTGGACCAATTTTGACGGGACTTTCACTGACAGATAGCTGATGTAATAAGGAGTAACTTAGGCTACTTTTTATCCCGGAAAAATATAACATTCCCTCGGGATAATAAGTATGGATAAAGTTTGTTAGTATGGATGGATGGAAGTTTGTTACTCTTTCACGCAAAAACTACTGAACGGATCTAGATGAAATTTGCAACAGAGATAGATCATAGGCTGGAATAACACATAGGGTACTTTTTATCCCGATATTCCCACGGGAACGGGAACCACGCGGGTGAAACCGCGGGCAGCCGCTAGTTATATATATATATCGGCCTTCACGTCTGCAGACGATCTACTCAGTGCCTCGGAGGCAATTTTTTTGGTGGCTAAATAAACCGATGAACCGAGTAATTAGTACTGTTATAATACAAAGTTTATAAAATCCGATGAAGATCACTCCATAATCGTATAATCGTAATAATAAAAAAATATTTCTCATGACATTTAATGTTCATAAGGGACTGTTAAAATTTATGAGCAATTTATGTCTGAAATATAACTCGGAGTTCGCTGTAAAACGCGATAATACGACCTTTGCCTACTTTATACTTTATGATGATGAAATTTCTGTATTAATTGAGCATTAAAAGAGTATTATAGAGTAAAAATTTGGCAAATACTTAGAAACTTTGATCAGCATCGTCAAAGTTGAAATGAACTTTTTTGTTTCATAATTAATTCCGAAGACCCGTGGTATGGGCTTTATTTAACAATAAAGAAATAAGATATTTTCTTTTTGTAACTTTTGGGTTTCGTACTTAACGCAGAAAACCTATTTCTTGTAGGAATGAGTTTAGACCGTTCAGTAGTATGTTTTATCCATAAAGTTAATATAATGATTTTAACACAATAAATAGTGCGTGGAAACATCTAAAATGTGCCTAGGTCTAGGAATAAAAAAAGAACAATCAAGTGGTAATGCCTTCATTGTGAAAAAATCTCTTCAACAAATCTTATAACTAAAAAACTTAACCGATTTTTATGAATTCTTTTGTGCGTATTTGGTAGGTCTGAGAACTGGTCTTATTGGTTTATTATCCCGAAATTCACGGGAGCGAAGCCGCGGGGCGCAGCTAGTATTTTTATAGTAGTGTTTGTAAAGGATACTTCATTTTCTTTACCTATTTCACTTGCCACTTTGGTAAGATTATTAAATACATTATCACGTTGTTATTAAATAAGCAGTATTGTAATTAGCTCTTTTGTTTCCTTAGTATTCATATCAGATGGTCTTAAGCGGTTGGGCCCAAACTGATTGTCCGTAGCTTATCAGAGGCAGTAATTAAATAAAACAAGGTGCCGACCGATTTATGGTTCCCAAAGGTGCCATTTGCGGTCGTCGAGCCGTTTTACGGCGCTCGAAATGATGATCCTTGGTCCCAAAAGCCGAGGGTTCAAATTTGAATAGCTCTCTAGAGGAATCCGCCTTTCAGCAAGTTTCAGCTTGTATACAACGCTTGGACAATGAACCAAATATAATTGCAACTGAAGTTACTGAAACTTTAATAATAAAGATGGTTGATGTTTAAAATATTTTTGAGCCTTCTTCTTTAAAATAGTGCGATATATCCGCCTCTATGGTCTAGTGATACACACCTCCGGTATCAGACTCAGAAGTCTCGGGTTCGATTCCCAGTGGGGGTACATATTGTTTTCAAAGTCAAAATGATTGTTTTTAATTCAATTTAGATTGTGATTACAATACTTATGAACGTCACACGTCCGAATACTCGAACTCGATCGCTGCTCAGCTTGAGCGTCTCAAACATCATGCCGTCTCTTATATAAATACGTTCGACATTTAAAGCGACAGGGCTATGTTTGAGACGAGCGTTCGGGTCGCAGATCATATAATACTACTGGCTTCCGCCCGCGACTTCGTCCGCGTGGACATTCGAAAAAATACTTAGGGGACCAATTACCAGGATAAAAAGTATTCTTTGTTTTAATTTCATAAAAATCCGATCAGCCGTTTTTACGTGATTAGGCGGGTCCTCCCTCACCAAGCGAGCAGCCTCGCGCGAGGCAGAACGTTTGCCACGTGCGGCGGGCCTCGCACGAGGCTGCTTACTTGGTGAAAGAGGACCCGCCTAATCACGTAAAAACGGCTAATTGGATTTTTATGAAATTAAAACAAAGAATGCTTTTTATCCTGGTAATTGGTCCCCTAAGTATTTTTTCGAATGTCCACGCGGACGAAGTCGCGGGCGGAAGCTAGTAAATAATAAGTGTCTGTTTCACAATCAACAACTTAGTTCTGAGTAGCTTAGGTACCAAGAACTTTTAGGGTAGGTACTTAAGATGATTTAGGTTTCTATACCCTATATACCCAGGGGGTAACCCTGGGTTTGATTTTCGGAAAACTACGAAATGGGTATTTGTTTTAAGAAGTAAGCCTACAAAGTTTCAAGTTGAAATGTCTATTTTACCCCCTGATTTTTCATTCAAAATTTCACCCCTATTCAAGATTCAAGATTCAAATCTCTTTATTCAATTTAGATTGTTATTTACAATACTTGTGAACGTCATAGAAGCTACGCCATCGGGTCGCAAACCCTACAGCGGGAGGCCTTGGAGAAGAACCGGCAAGAAACTCCAAGGGTTGTTTTTTTCTCCCTGTCTTATTTCATACAGAGTCGTCAATTTGAAAAATGACCTTAACATGGTATGACTAAGGTCAGTTTCCATCACAATTACACAATGGGTTATGATAAATACAGTTAAGTATAGGCGAACTAATGATCATAGCGGTGAACAATTTTCAGTTACTTAGGAACTCTACTTAAAGCTTTAATATTAGTTTAAAACAAAAGACAATTCTACTATATACTGCAAGTTGCGCCATACATGTTTCAAATGTAATTCTTAATAAAATGAATAAAAACAAAAGAAAACACATTTTAAGGCAAGCAGATAAGAGCAGACCCATTCCCACTGGCAGCACCCGTTCACGAGCATGACGCATGAACCAGCCATCGCTTCGCTCAACCATATTTTAGGGAACGTAACGACCCGCCTCACACGCCACCACCGTAGAAATGTTTTAGTGAGCATGACATACTCAAACTGCCTACCTTAAATGACCGAATTAAAAGCTTAACTAATATAAACGCTAATAATATAAAATATAGGACACCACTCACTATATCATACTAGGAACATTTGTTAAGGTGTTTTGTCGTTCAAATAATCTTTTACAGTGTAATAGCCTTTTTTGAGGAGGCCACTCTTTATATGATTCTTAAACTCTAGATATGGTAAATCCAAGATATCACTTGGGATTTTGTTATATATGTGTATACCTTGACCAACGAAAGATCCGTGCACCTTTTCTAAACGGTACCGAGGCATTACGAGCTTGTTTCTATTTCTAGTATTACGATTGTGTAAATCACCATGTTTGGTATACAAGTTAATATTGCGACGTACAAAAAGAATGCAATTTAATATAAATTGAGATGCAGCTGTCAGTATACCTATTTCCTTGAACTTGTCTCTAAGCGAAGTTTTGGAGCCTAGTTTATAGATGGCTCTGATTGCTCGTTTTTGCAAGATGAATATAGCATTAATGCCAGCCGCTAATCCCCACAAAAGAATGCCATATGACATGTTGCTATGGAAATAACTAAAGTATACAGTTCTAGCAGTATCAACATCTGTTAGCTGTCGTACTTTTCTAATAGCGTAGGAAGCAGAACTAAGCTTACCAGCTAATGTTGCGATATGCGCATGCCATTGAAGTTTCGAGTCTAAAGTTACACCCAGAAAGATCGTTGATTGTACTAAATCCAGTTTTTCGTTGTTGATTACAATTTCTACAGGTACCGTCTGTACATTTGGCAGAGAAAAAAGTACGCACTTTGTTTTCTTTGCATTAAGCTGCAAATTGTTAGAATTAAACCAACCGAGTACTTGTGACAGTGCTTTGTTTACATCGTCAAGATTGGTTTTGTTTCTGTCTATGTTAAATATTAAAGAAGTATCATCCGCAAACAACACAATATCACAGAAGTTTTTGGCAAAGAAAGGCAAATCATTAATATAAACCAAAAATAGAAAAGGGCCTAAAATAGAGCCTTGAGGTACGCCTAGTTTAATCTGAGAGCCGTTTGATTTCACTCCATTAATGTCAACTGTCTGAGTTCTGGAACTGAGATACGACAGTATTAGTTTCTGGGCATTATTTTTTACACCGTAATGATTTAGCTTCAACAGCAGCGTCCGGTGATCAACACAATCAAAAGCCTTGGATAAGTCGCAAAATATTCCAAGAGTATTTTGCGACTTTTCCCAGGCATCAAACACATGATTGACACTATTTCAACCTTTTAGGAGTTGAATCATGTTCAGCGTGTTAAACATCAAAATAAATGCCATTTTTGCAATCGTCATCCCATAAAACCTCAATAACGACATCCATATCGATTTTTGGTTTATTTATCCCATTTAACCTCTAAGGGGTAGATTTTCGAAAAAATACGAAATATGTGTTTGTTTATTTGTTTTACTTTCCGACCATAAGCCTAAATAATAAATTTAATGAAGGACTTTCCAGATTCAACATTTCATCCCCCTTTTCACTCCTTCGGGGGTGGAGTTGTCAAAAACGCTGGCACAGGAAAATATTAATTTTCAATTGCCAGCCTAAATACAAAATTTGAAGATTCTAACTTCAAAACTGACGGACTTTCATACACATATTCATCCCCTATTTCACCCCCTGGGTTTGATTTTGGAAAAATTACGAAATGGGTTGCCTATTTGTTTTAAGAAGTAAGCCTACAAAATTTCAAGTTGAAATGTCTATTTTACCCCTGATTTGTCATTCAAAATTTCACCCCTATTTCAACCTTTTAGGGGTTGAATCATGTTCAGCGTGTTAAACATCAAAATAAATCCCGTTTTTGCAATCGTCATCCCATAAAACCTTAATAACGACATCCATATCAATTTTTAGGTTTATTTATCCCATTTCACCTCTAAGGGGTTGATTTTCGAAAAAATACAAAATATGTGTTTCCTTATTTGTTTTACTTTGCGACCATAAGCCTAAATAATAAATTAAATGAAGGACTTTCCAGTTACAACATTTCATCCCCTTTTCACCCCTTTGGGGGTGGAATTGTCAAAAACGCTGACACAGGTAAATATTAATTTTCAATTGCCAGCCTAAATACAAAATTTGAAGATCCTTACTTCAAAACTGACGGACTTTCATACAAACATTTATCTTGGGTGGAATTTCCAAAAATCCTTTCTTAGTGGATGCCTACACTGTATAACGTATCTATGTGCAAAATTTGAAGTCTCTAGGTTCAGCGGTTTGGGCTGTACGTTGATATCTCAGTCAGTCAGTCAGTCAGTCAGTCAGGACTTTGAATTTTATATAATAATATATAGATGTATTATATGATCTGAGGTTCGGGTATTATTTATTGTTTTTTTTGAGAAAAAAACTTATAGCAAGTTTTATACTGTGATTCGACAACAGTGAATATATTAACAGTATTTCACCACCGCCGCGCCGCTAAGATATGTAAAGTTAAATAGATTTTTAACGCTCAAATCCTAAGAACCCATACCTAACCTAAGTCACGCTTTCATGCCATAAGTTTGTGTACAAACTTAATTAACAACATTCACGTTCAATCTTCCTCGTAAGTTGATAATAAAACCACATTAAAATAGTTTTAATTTCCTCCTGCAATTTACTCGCGCGGTGTAACAGATTGTGTAGTCTGAATTTTTGCAGGCATCCGAGCAATAATTCACTAGTATCTACTTACAGAGGAGCCTGTAGCGCATTGGTAAGTGCGCTCAGCCTGCGATCGTGATTGTTAAGTAGTTTTCGAAGTGGTCGATCACGGGATGTGTGACTAAAAACTTATATTATCTCGAGCTTGTCCTTACTTCGGGAGGTACGTAAAGCTCATGGTCCAGGCTGCATTTGCGGTAGTTAATTACCCACGAATCAGTATTGGGTCCGCATAGTGGTTCTCATGACATATTCTCCTTCTATCCATCGATAACGAAGGCCAGAACCCCAGCAGTGGGGTCAATAAAATGTTTGGCGATGATGATGACCTACTAATACTGCGGATTTGCGTGTTAGTGAATATGTCGCAGGGATTTTGTCAAAGTCATGATATTATAATTCCACTAGTGAAATTATATTATATTATGAATAGACATTACCAGACAGTATGCACACGGCTGCGAGCCTCAGAAGTCATATAGAACACGTGATAGGTTAGAAATTTAAGGCGATCGCGAAGCGCAGCGAAGCAATCGCCTTGAATTTCGTGGTTATTCTTTTTGTATCAATACAACTTATGGATTGTTTCATTGTCTATTCATAATTTAACTAGTGGAATTATAATATCACGCGAAATTATAATTTCACTAGTGGAATTATAATATCACGACTTTGACAAAATCCCTGCGACAAATACATACCTATACTTTCTACAATTTAGCATGAGCCCTAGCCTAGCACAGCTAACTCCTAATTTTCTAGCATAAGCCGCACTGAAAAATGTCTAATGCCGTTTTTCTTGAGTTTTATTCCAATAACATAAAAAAACTTATTGCTTTGCACAAATGAGCTGTTCTAGGACCCATGCAAAATTTTACAAAGTATGCATGTTCAATTTTATAGGAAAAATTGTGATAGTAAAAAACCACGAGCTCTGCAAGTATGTAGCTTTCAGGCAGGATGCGAACCCGCGCCTCCGAGAATCCGGCCCGATGCTCTGACCAACTAAGCCACCTAAAGGTCGAATTACACGAGACGTCGAATTTTGCTATCACTTTTTAATGCAGTAGGATTAAGATGAAACAACCATTTAATTGAGATTTTTAAATTATTTTTATGTGAATGCATAAAAATATAATGCAATTCTGTAAGTATAATAGAATTCTGATAGTAAAAAAACATGTTTATAGCTGAATTTGACTGATTTTTCGTGGTTTTTTATTATCACAATTTTTCAAGAATTGCATTGTAAATGCATAAAAATAATTTAAAAATCTCAATGTTCAATCTTGTTTGTGAGTTGAATAACTTAAAAGAGGTTTAATTTCTTCTGCAATTTACTCGACTAATAGTAAATATCAAAACTGCTTACCTGTGAAGTCTAAATTTTTGCTGGCATTTGAGCAATAAGTCACTGGTATCTACTAACATTGCGGATTTGCGTGCTTGTGAAAGCGAAAGTCCTTGCGATTGATGTTCAAGTTAAGCTGGTTAAGACTTTTATTAGCTTGCTTACAAGTTTATCAAGTTTCTCACTTCATTTTGAATTTTACTTTGCTCTAACATTACGGGTAGTTTAGAAAACGCTTTTCACCTATATTCTTTTACATATAAAACATTTGTCCTAACTCACTGACTGATTATAAACTAAACTATTAAAGCTAGAATCTTGAAATTTAGACAATAGCTGCTCTGTATAACGTATCTAAGCATCCAATATGAAAGGATTTTTGGAAATTCAACCCTTAAGTAGGTGATTAGAGGGTAAAAGTTTGTATGATACATATTATTCCTGTTATCAAAAAACGTGAAACTTTGTAAATATATATGTATGGGAATTAGTATAATTCTGATTAGATTTAGGTACTTGAAACTTGGTATTAATGCTCTTCAACACAGTTGATGGTAAACGTGTTCTCTGTTTTTAGAGATAATTGGAGAGTCTGTGACTCATATAGGCTACTTTAACGACGGGAAAATATGCTATTCCCATGGGTAAAAAGATACATTTTTTTTATTAAATTGACATAAAATTCCAAAAATCGTATTAAGTTCATATCATTAAAGATACGCACTAGCCTCCCTGGGATAGCATAAATACTATTTTTTACAACGGGAAAATATCTCATTCCCACGGGAATAATCGTGAAGTTCGGAATCGGCAATGTAAAAAGTATTTACGGCATATATTGATTGGGTTGGGTGAGAAATATAAAATACTAATTATTAAATAAAATAAAAAAATACGGTGTATTTCCTGTAAATATTTTCGTTTAATATTATTCATGTCCATGTTCCATTTACGGGTAAAATACTTTTAGTTCAGCGTTTCAGTTTGTAATTACCCAACTATTTGTTCAAAGAGATAGACTATTTTTTGATATTTCCCAAATATTTATATCATTTGAATAGAAAAACAGAATATATGCTAAATTCCTAAAAAGTTATGAAGTACGCAATGAGGACTTCCACTTTATTTAGTGAAATAGAAAAATATGGTATACTAGCGCTCCGCTCGCAACTTCGTCTACGTGGACCCCTTTGTACCCCCTTAGAGAGGGAATTTCCAAAAACCCTCTCTTAGTGCTCCCCTACAATCCTCAAGGAACTTACATGCCAAATTTAGCCTAGTAGTTTCGGCTGTGCGTCAGTCAGTCATTAACGCAAGAATTTTATATATGTATATGGATAATACTTAAATTACCTACATTATTATCGCTTTTGAATTAATTAAAATAGTGAAGACGAACCAATTTTTGCCATGATTACTTAAATAAAATGTTCTCAACTACATATTTATTGACTAGACGAAACAACAGCTAGCTACTCGGGTATCCGGATGCGTTTTTATTTCGTAAAATATTATAAGCATACTCGCTACGGTTGCTACGAGTATTTCTACGATTTGGCTTATGCCGTAGCAAGTCGTCGTAGTATGCGTAGCTAGCCGGACGTAATGTACAGACAGATGATGTTTTGTTTTTAGGGTAGGTTCCCTCCGTCCACTTGGATTCACCGACGAGGCTCCCTCCACCGGTGGATCTACGGATAATTTTTTTCCTCTTCAATCCACACTCTTAGAGCAAAAAGTGGATCAAAATATAATCATACATTTCTTATTCCACTTCGATCCGTCGTTTTAGGGAAAAAGGGGATCCAAATATAACCATATATTTCTTATTCTACCTCTCTCCTCCACATTCTCCCCTCCCCCCTCTAAGCAGGGCAGCTTAGAGGGGGGAAGGGTGATTGACAAAAAAAGAAATAGAAATATGAAGTATTATTTAATGTAGAGTAGTGGGTCCACGAACAAGCCAAAAAAAAATTACTGCTTATCGTCTATATTTTGACAAAACATTTATTTTTGAACCAATATTTGTTCATGTAGGTTTGAAATTTTTTGATTTTCGTTTTGTTTAAATGTTTTTTTTAACTATTACCCAATAATTAAATCCTCGGTGGAATGTTTGAAAAAAAAATCATTGGATGAACGGGATGATTTAAGAGGCAAAGAAAACACCTGTGGATCCACTGGTGGATTCAAGAGGAGAAAAATTAGCTTCGGCTCCACTGGTGGATTCAAGAGGACAAAAAAAATACTTTGGCTCTACCGATCTATGGATCCTGGCGGTGGATCCAAGTAGATGAGGGGGTAGGTTAGGTGGGTTTCAGCTGGCCTGAG
This sequence comes from Crambus lathoniellus, assembly GCA_949710035.1. Taxonomy (NCBI): domain Eukaryota; kingdom Metazoa; phylum Arthropoda; class Insecta; order Lepidoptera; family Crambidae; genus Crambus; species Crambus lathoniellus. Next base: position 8,931,807 of record OX453305.1, on the reverse strand, counting down.
CTGAGCAGTTTTTACATACATTCGGCAGTTGAGGTGACACCGCCTATTGTGATAAATGTATATATGAAAACGTAGTTTCGGTCCATACAGCTCCACTTTTTTTTTTGTGGAAACGCACCATAACTTTCATCTCAAGTTTTATGGCGCAGGGACCGTACTCTGAAACGCTAATCCGAAACTTCAGTTAGCCCCGCCCCTTTCACTCGATTCTGTCATGACTGGAGAGTGAGAGAGACGGGTGTAACGAAGTTTCGGGTTTTGCTTTTCAGAGTAGGCCCTCTGGTACTCTTGTTTGGTAGATTTTCAGTCGTTGGTATTTTTTTTATGAATTTGATACCCAATGCGTTCATTTTGCAGGTTAACACTGAAAGAAAAAGTAGCATATCCGTATTCGGGTCTCTGAATCGAAGCTAAAAGATAATGCTTAATGGCGGAAATACACCGTTCACTTTTGCCTTTCAATTTGGATGAAGCAACCAAATTGAACAATATAAACGTAAAAGTGAATCATTCAATGTGAATGTGCGCCTGTATTTCTGCGCCTTTCAACCAAAGTAAATCAATTTGGTTGAACCGTGTAACATAAGCATTAGATGGCGCATTCGACCCCGATTCATCATCATCATGTCAGCCGAACGACGCCCACCGCTGGGCATAGGCCTCCCCCAAGGATCTCCACAACGATCGGTCCTGCGCTGCCCGCATCCAGCGGCTTCCCGCGATCTTGACCAGATCGTTGGTCCACCTTAGGGGGCCTGCCCACGGAACGTCGTCGTCGACCCCGATTGGTTACCCGAAATTTGACAAACAACAAACTGTTGAAGCACCCTGGGTGCCTACCATCAACTCTTATTGCGGTTTTGTTTAGGACCTAAACTGGGTGCATACCATCAACTTAAAGACAGCGATTCGAAAATAGCGCGATGCAGAATAGGTTCCTAAAATGAATTGCTTTCTTTCGTACTATGACCTTCTAAAAACTGGATCGCAAATGAATTGCTAAATGTGAATTACCACACGATTTGTGTCCTTATTTCTTCTACCCATCTCTTTCACTCGATTCTGTCATGCCCGGAGAGTGAGAGGGACGGGTATAACCTAAGGTGTCATGTTAGCATGGCCGAGTTATAAGTCAGATAAGAGTACATGACAGCTCAGCGGCTGTGAAATGTCATTGAATGATCACTGTATCGCTGTTATTGATATTAAGCTGTCATGGTACGAATAAGCGAAGCAGATCAGGGTGCCTACCATCAACTCTTATTGCGGTTTTGTTTAGGACCTAAACTGATCTGCTTCGCTTATTCGTACCACGACAGCTTAATATTAATGACAACGATTCAGTGATCATTCAATGACATTTCACAGCCGCTAAGCTGTCATATCTCTTATTTGAATTATAACTCGGCCAAGCTGACATGACACCTGCAGGTTATACCCGTCCCTCTCACTCTCCGGGCATGACAGAATCGAGTGAAAGAGATGGGTAGAAGAAATAAGGACACAAATCGTGTGGTAATTCACATTTAGCAATTCATTTGCGATCCAGTTTTTAGAAGGTCATAGTACGAAAGAAAGCAATTCATTTTAGGAACCTATTCTGCATCGCGCTATTTTTGAATCGCTGTCTTAAAGTTGATGGTAGGCACCCTGTAGTAAATTCCTACCAATATCAAACTTTCAGGCACGTTCTGGACCGTGTATCTGGCAAAGCTAACCCAAAATGACTTACTTATTTAGTAGAAAACTTTCGTCGCAACTATGATCGCGTATTCTCGACTTTTCTCTCAAACTTCATAACTTCGTAAATTTCGGAGTGACTTCTCGTGTAATCGAAGATGGCTTTCATATTTGATAATGGTAGTTTCAGATATTTTCTTGTCAATAACTTTCTTAGATTTCAGTAAAATATTAAAATACTAGCTTTCCGCCCGCGGCTTACCCCGCGTAGACTACACAACGTTTTTCCGCGGGTATGTGATATTTTTCCGGGCTAAAAAGTAGCCTATGTTCCTCTACAGGCTACAAAGTATATGTGTCCCGAATTTCAGCCATATCCGTTTAGCCATTTTGGCGTGATTGAGCAACAAACATTCAAACATCCAAACATCTTAACTTGCACATTTATAATATTAATATTATATATTACTAGCGGCCGCCCGCGGTTTCACCCGCGTGGTTCTCGTTTGCGTAGGAATATCGGGATAAAAAGTAAAAAGTAATAAGCCTATGTTACTCCTCATTACATGAGCTACCTGCCAGTGAAAGTCCCGTCAAAATCGGTCCAGCCGTTTCAGAGATTAGCCGGAACAAACAGACAGACAGACAGACAAAAATTGAAAAATTTGATATTTTGGTATATGTACCGTATATATAATCACTAGTTTTCCGCCCGCGGCTTCGCCCGCGTGGACTACACGACGTTATCCCGCAGGAATGTGACATTTTTCCGGGATAAAAAGTAGCCTATGTTCCTCTCCAGGCTACAAAGTATCTGTGTTCCAAATTTCAGCCAAATCCGTTCAGCAGTTTTGGCGTGATTGAGTAACAAACATCCAAACATCCAAACATCCAAACATCCAAACATCCAAACATCCAAACATCCAAACTTTCACATTTATAATATTAGTAGGATATGCGTGTAGTAAAAAGCGGTTATTTTAATATTACAAACAAACACTCCAATTTTATTTTTTTGTATGTATAGATAGTAGGACTTTCCGCCCGCGACTTCGCCCGCGTGTACTACACGACGTTATCCCGAGGGAATGTGATATTTTTCCGGGATGAAAAGTAGCCTATGTTCCTCGCCAGGCTACGAAGTATCTATGTCCCAAATTTCAGCCGAATCTGTTCAGCCATTTTGGCGTGATTGAGTACAAACATCCAAACATCTAAACTTTCACATTTATAATATTAGTAGGAAGTAGGATATTTAATAGGGGTTAAAGAATGAAATTGCCGTTTTTTTCTTTTGTACATATAACCTAACAACTTTTATGATATTAGAAATATATAACTTCTTTAATATTTCGTTACATTAAGACCGTGTCGAGCAACTTTTGATAATTTAATAACCACGATATTTGATTATTTACATAGAAAAAACTTATCCCGAACGTTACGACTATTTTTGTTTCCAGAATTTCGTACTTTATTAGTTGTAACTTAGTGAAAATATTTTTTTTCTCTCTTAACGAATGTGTCATTTAGTAGTTAAAGTGTCCATAAATACGTGTGTAAAATTTTGTAAAGTCACATAATATTAGTCGTTGAATAAATTACAAAAACGTTAGTATGGAAAAAAGAAAAATTACAAAAATCTCCATACAAAACGACAAATTAACCCCTAATAGTTTTTGGCTTAAAACATATTTGGAGAAAGACTCATTGCAATCAAAGGAATTAAAACAATATGCGCTTTTGTAATAATTTATTTGGTCTGATTTAAAATTACACTGTGGAGAATAACTTTCAGAATTATACATTTTACTGCTGGAGCGTTTAAAAGTAGGACCTATGATTAACATAAGAATATAAATAATAATTGCGAAATTATAATAAGTAAAACATAATGCTTCTATAGCCGTCATTTAAATCACAATAATGTTCAGCTTAATTTCAATTACTGTCACAGTTGTTCACGACAACACTCAAGAACTAAGAGAAATGTTTAGCGTATCAAAGCAAAGTTGTTTCATTGTAAAATCAAGCAAATCAACCTACATTTGCACATCTTGAGTAGTTCGCCTCCAGTTCGAAAGTGGGATACGGGTTGGATAACGAGGTCATATAAAATGTTGACGAGAAATATGTCGATGACTCGACAATGATTCTATACTTGTAAAGCATAAACTTTTTTTAAATTGAATTCAGTTTCAATCTCAATATTAACAGCAGTCATAAATACAAATTTCTACCACAACCACACCACATCGCAGCGACAAAATGTGGTCACGTGTGAAAATTGTCCATGCAGCTTCTTGTAGTTGGGTTGTGGTTGTGCGACAAAATGTGGATATGGACGCGTTGTCGCTAGTAGTTGTAATGTTACGTCGTATGCGATGTGGCCAGCCGCTAGTTCGCACGCTGGTGGTTGCGTTGTGGTTGGTATCACTCACGCGGTCGATAATGACGGCAAAATGTGACTTGTGTAAATTGTACTATTCATTTCCATACACAATGCGCCCCGCCCAAGTGTTGTGGTTGAGGTATGATTGTAATACGTGTGGGTAGATCCTCATGTGGTTTGCATTAAGGTACTCATTGTTAATTTGTATTCTATAGAATATATCCTACGTTATCGTAGGGCCCTTGTTCGAGAGTGTCTGTTGTCGCAACAGAATCAGATCGAAGCACGTCCAGACTCTTCTTCGCCGGTTTCCATGCATGTGTTGGTGTAAATAGTTCTTTACCACGCTGTAAAAGAATGCGAATATTAGTCTATTTGAAGAACAAAAGATTAAGGCTTCTTTATGAATGAGTTTATGACATTAAACTTTCTTACTTAAACTAATGACACATTTAAGATTATTTTTTGATTAAAAAATCGATGAAGTCGTTAAGTTAGCAAATCTTTTACAGTTAACAATTCCCAAACTCAAACTCAAAAACTCTTTATTCAAATAGATTTACAAATGAAATACATTTGAATCGTAAATTTTTTTTCCTACATCCCGTTAACATCAACATTTTCGGAACAGAATTTTCTCTATCTGTGAGAAGTAAACTGACTAGGCTATCACCTTAAACTAAGACTGTTTGCTAGAAAATAAAATTTCGCACAATAATTTGCTAGCCTTGGCAATTAGTTAAGATATTTATTTTATACAAAACAAGACTAAAAACTTACATATCCACTGTAAATAGCCCAGCAGACTCCAACGGGGAACAGTATAAGGGTGGAGAGACCCACCATCCACCCTAGCATGTCCGCAAACCATGGAAATACGTAGTCTTCGTATGAAGGAGGTGTCCAGTTGGAAAATATGAATACTAGAATACTCTGAAAAAAACAAATAAAAAAAATTTAGGAAAACTTACTCTAAAAAATATTTCAGAAACAAACAAAAAAAACGATAAGAGAAATATAATAACTATCAATGATAGTTACTTACATATAATCATAGCAACGACGACTTAAGGGGCCCACAGACTATCAGTCCGCCGCTCGGCAGGCCGTCTGCAGTTCTCGATCGAACAGGCCGCTTGACATCAGGATTTTGTATATAAAACTGTGAGTGTGTGACCGATTGCGGCAACTGACAGGCCGTTGCGTGCAGGCGAACTGATAGTTTGTGGGGCCTTTATGGCTGATTTACATGGGTCTAGTAAGTGACTGGCGCTGAAATCGAGTACAGTCCAGCGCTAGCTTTGTGTAATCGTTTTGACATTCCAATCAGAGCGCTGGCGCCAGTCTTGGTATGGAGTATAACAACTTATCACTTACCTACCTACTGGATTCGAATTTAAGTGCCTAAACTTGGATCGGGTTGTAATGAGAGTTTCTCAATTCCCGGGATTTTTACGATCCCGGGACCCGGCAAAAAGAAAAGAAAAGTTCCGGGAATTTCCGGGAATCGGGAATTTACAAAAATATTCATTATTACCTTTGAAAGAGGACTCTGTCAATTTTAAGTTAATTGGGTCCTGCAGAAATAATGTAAAAATGTAATGAATCAATATAATCATGTATACGAACAACTTTTACTACGGTACCAACCAACATTGAAATCGCGATAAAAAATCAGCTGTTTCATAGAAAATTTAAAATCGAATCGATCAAAATTTATGGGAAAGCTGATTTTTTATTTGCGATTTCAACGTTGTTCCCATTGTGAAAGTTGTTTGTATGCATAACATTGACTTCTTTTTTGTCGCTGGAAATACCTACAGCGCTGGCTTAGTGTAAACGTTTTATTGTTCCAGACCAGTACACGCAATAACTACTGAACCACTGAACGGATTTAGAGGAAACTATACAGTAATATAGCATGAATATCGGAATAACATTATAGGCTACTTTTATCCCAATATCCTCACAGAAACGGGTACCATGCGGGTAAACCCCCGCGGAACAGCTATTCTGCCATAAAATATATCATGAAACACTTACAAGGCTGGCTACCGGTACGATGACGGTCCACACGGCTTTCCAGTAAAACTTCTGTACGCGATTGAATTTCATGCCCATTTTGCCCAAATCTTCGATGGCCCGGTTAATGCCATAGCTCCAGGATACTGCTGTGCACTGTTGAACGACAAAAATGTTGTCAAGTGGTGTAAAATATTATTAAAGCGTCTGTAGTTGCTGCTATGGCTTTCCTTCTTTAATTTCCGCTGATGTGAAATGCAAGATAAATGTAGAAGTTTATACATAGCATTAAGATATTTGGATATTGTGCGAATTTCACTCTCTTCCAAGTATTGCTTGACTCTATCATGATACTATTGGTCAAACATTACGTTAAAAATGTATAACTACATAGATAAGAAACTAAAAATTTTACACAATTATTTTATGATTTTATATTATTTTTATGCATTCACAATGCAATTTTGTAAGTATAGGAAAAATGTGATAGTAAAAAAACCACGAGCCCTATAAGTAGCCGCCTGAAAGCTACTTATAGGGTGGTTTTTTACTATCACATTTTTCCTATACAATTATTTTATGTAATTTTTATCATATTTTTTATCATGAAATTTATTTATTTATTCATTTATTTATATAAAAAAATGTACCTCAGCCATTCCTATTAAAAGTATAGCCCAGGAAGCTGTATTCCAGTCCAGTACTGTGAAGAGATATACACCTCCACTGAAGCACATTGGCAGCCCGAGGATAAAGCAGGCGAAGCAAGTGCACGCAGTTACCTAAAAATAAAAATAACAATTGTCAAGTTACGATGTTCCTTGGACGCTGAAAACGCCACGAAAATGTCACTAGCGCGTTGCTTGTTTCTGAAAACGAGAGTCGAAACTACCTTTTTGTAAACGTATTGCAGTAAATACATAGATATTTGAGTTAAATTTAAGTAACAAAAAAAAAAATTGTCTCTAAATAAATTAGGCGGAACAGAGTCACAGTAATTTCTTCCAGTATAAATTTATCTTAAAAAATAGCAGGTATAGTTGGAACTACTAGTTTCTAGTTGATGTTTCTTTATGAAATCGAGCGTACGCCCGGTTCGAACCGATACCCTAACCACAGAGGACAAAAAAGTACTACGTATCCCTAACTACAATTTTTCAATACTAACTAACAATGTAAGTATATAAATTTCTGTGAAACTTACAATCCAATACCTCTTCCTGAGATGCGGCCACTGGTCCACGATCGCCGTGTTGATAGCCTCAATACCAGCGAACTGGCAGCCAAGACCAAGGATGAACAGCATGAAGAAGAACAGAATCGACCAGAGCTGGGGCACCGGCATTTGAAGGAGAGCTTCTGGGTACGTTACGAAGGCCAACCCTGGACCCGATTCGGCTACATCTGTAAGAAGGAAATATGTATGTAACATAGAATGTAACTCTACCCCAGTATGTCGATTCCCAGTGGGGGTACATATTGTATTCGGTTTGGTTGGTGGTAGGACTTGTTCCTAGTCCGCCTGGCTAGCTTCCACCATGTTATCTAAGTCTGACGCCATTACAATAATGCTTTCAGCATTATTGTGTTCCGGCAGTTAGAGATAAGATAGCCAGTTCCTCAGTGATTGAGGATTCCGGGAGTAATGCGCTTCCACCTTCAGCCTTATCACCACTTAACATCAGGTGTGATGAAGGCTAAGTGCTACCCCGTTGTGGAGAAAAAAAAAACTGTTGGTTACGTTTACCTTTGGTTGGTTAACGCACGTGTTTGTATTGCATGTGTTAACCGACAGTTAACCATCGGTTAACATTACGATTATTTTTTGGATTTTGGAGATATAAGGTGCATATCGTCGACGATACTGTAAAACCCTGATCACAGATCACCTGTATGTAGCAAGCTAACCCTGATCTTGGAACAAAAATAAGATAAGGCAATTCATCAGTGGCAGAAAATTCGCGGTTTTTGTAATGATTACGGAACGGAATTCCAAAATTCGCTACTTTTTGCAGTTTCGTGGTATTGCAAATTGTAGATCAGCGCTTTTGCAGTATCGTTTATACGTAGTATTTTTTTTTTCCCTGTGCTATCGTCGACGATATGTTACTTTTTTAACAAACCCAAATCTTGAAATGGGATTTGGTTTATTTACTTTAGTCGTTAAAACAATATACGGCTGCAGCCTGTATTCGGTCGACTCAAGTAAACGGGTTGGCCGAATTCTGTCGTAGCCCGTATTTGGCGACGAGAGCGAGAGACAGAGTTGAATCAAAAGCGGTCCCCGGATTCGGTCAACCTACCAATTTCTCTGTCATACACTTCGGAATAGACAAAGACAAAGTACCTACAGAATCTGAATCCATTTCCCTTTTCAAACGATTGTGAATCAGGCTGCTGGTACCGGAAGCGGGTGCCGGATTCGGCAGCCAACCTATTGTAAACGCTCCAATTTAATAGTTTTTACAGCGAACGGGAAGAAAGCACAATCATGTAAAAGCAGTGGCAGGTGGCCGCTAAAATAAATGTTTAATAAATAATTATTCCGCTTTCAAACTACGAAAATAATTAAATAAGATGATACGAAATTGCGTCGCAATTTGTGAAGGGAACCGTCTCCATAGATAATAGTAGATTGTATTACAAGGGAGCAAAATAACATATTTACGGCGAGGGCGCTATTTTGAAGCCAGAGCGCAGTGAAGGATTCTAGAGTAGAATCCCGAGCACAGCGAGGGATTCTAAAGTAGAATCCTGAACGCAGCGAGGGATTCAATATACGTTGCCCGAGATGAAAATAATTTTGCGGCCGAGTAATACACTCTACTTTTCATTTCGAATATAAGGAAAGTAAATACACTCTGCTTTTCGTCTCCCTTTATAAGAAAAGCAATAAAGACAACTAAAACTATCTAGAAAAATAAAAGAAAGGTGGCGGGGGTCTTCGCTTTCTCTGTTTTTTCTATAACAAGTTTATAAAAAAAATGAAGTTTTGAAATAACAAAAACAAATTTTATAACAAAAAAAAATTTTTTTTATTCAAAAAATTTTTTAAATAAAAAAAAAATTTTGTACAAAAAAATTTTTTTTATATGTCTATCGGATGCCTCCTAACTATCTCTGGAGTAGCATAGGGGGGTTCAAAATTTTGTTAGATTTTAGCTACGCTACGAGACGGACCGTTTTTGAGATATTCTCGTTTTTATAAAAAAAAAAAAATAATTTTGCTAGTCCCGTGAATCCCGTCCCCATACAAAATTAGTTGAAAACTTTTTCATTGCCGATGAGTAACTCTATGGTTGACTGTAACCAAATTCAGTTCTATTCTTAAAATTCATTTCCACCCTATCGTGAAACGGATAGTTTTGGACCCGCTGCTCAGTTTAAATATACATCACTTTCCGAATCTGAGAGATGAAAAATAATAATCGTTTTCGGTCGATGGCACATCCGTTTAACTTCTCTCAAGTTAAACATTCAAGGGCTCCACAGTTATCCGTTCGCCTGTTGGTTGGCAACGACCTGTCAGTTGGCTGCAATCGATCACGCACTCACACATAGTGTGTGGCCACTGTGTGGCGAGGCTCAATGTCGACTGTTATCGGCCGGACAGAAACTACCGACTAGTGAGTGGCCTCAAAGCCGGTTTTCGACTATTACCGACAGGCAGTAATCGTTCTAGTGTTCGATGGACGTCTCGAACGTCAGACGGCCGATCCTGACTGACAGTCTGTAGGGGCCCTTACATAACGTGTCGTGATATCGACTATAGGTAATTAAAATTGGAAGAATTGATTTTAGACAAAACGACCACCCTGCGCTGTGATACCGATACGATAGCTATCGATAAATTTATGATTTCACCACAATCTGATAAAACAAACTTCCGCTGGCATCAATAATAGTATTGATATAATTTAAATAACCATGATTTACAGAACATTATCAGTAAGTAAGTATTCAATCTCTATTGTGATCATGAAATAATGATAAATGGGAACAAGTATCCTTGAGTTGAGTTTGGTTGGCACATTGAATCAGGAAAATTATAAAGCACAAAAGTGAGCTTAAGATTTTGGATAACCTCATTATCGTTTTAGTTGACTTAGTTTCGTGGTACAAGTTACACTTTTTTCTACTTTTAACTTTTAATTCATAAATAGTAGATTGTACAACAAGTGCATAAAACATACCATTTTACCCGAGACGTATATATCCACACGAGCCGTAGGCGAGGGTTGATAGTCAATTCGAGGGTAAAATGGGTTTTATGTACAAGTTATACACTCTGCTTTTCACTTAGAGTGTGAGGAAAATAAATAACAATATTGCAAAAAAGAAAAAATAAAGACTTCGCCATATTGGCGGGAAGGCTTTCTTTTTTTTTTTTATATGTGGCATTGGCAGCGCAGTGACTTTAGCATAGATTGTAGTCCATAATGCTCTTGAAATACTTATTTCTTAGAAAACTCATTAATTTTGCCTAGTTTTATTAATTTAGTAATTTAAAATGGATTATGTACAAAATCGAAGAAAAGGAATGAAATAAGTACCTAATAAGTTTATTTAACGAAGTTTAATTGCGTGTGTGGCTGTTTACCTGACGCCCTTTGTCTTAAAGTCTGAGACTTAGACGAAGATTTTACTTTATGCACTAGAGCATAAAAAGCGATTTTATGCAGCCTATACCTAACATAAACACGAACTTTACGAGCATGAGAAGTGAAAAAGTTTTTATGCTTATCAACTCGTGTATATATTCTTTGACTCTACCTTATTCTGTTCGTGTAACTTATAAGCATCATGAAGGAGAAAGTTATAAGACACGCAGTTAATAATATTATAATCTGAATAAAACGTTTTTGAAAAAAAATGTAACCGCCTTCAAAACTGATCTTCAAACAAAAATTAACAAACACTGAAAAACGAAAAAAATAATAAGATTCTTTAATTTAAAGGACGATGATACGTGACTTTTTCTAATTTATCTTGGTACTTACTGGACTGTTTGAAGTCGGTGCCAAGCCAAAAAGAATAAGAACGAAATATACTGAGTGAAATAACTAACATATAAAAAAAACCCGGTCCCAAGCGTGAGGTGTAGGACGTAATTACCTCAATACGTATAAGATGGCGATACATTAATGGCGAGTACCTAACGCGGTTCCATTTTTCAACCATAAAAATTGCATTGTGAATGCAAAAAAGTAAAAATTTAAATAACTATATTATAATCTGCTAAAATAAAGCTTTCAATACGATTTTGTTCAATTGCAATTTTTCACCGAATCGGTATTTGCCTTGATCCCTATATACATTAGTCCGTTGACTAAAAGAGATGAATAAAAAAATACCATAATCCCCCATTGATTCAAAGTGGAACGATGTTGTCTGTTTGAATTTCGCTCGCGAGATAATGGATTGATGGAACAATAAATATTACACGCGTTGGTCTGTTCGATCGAGTTTGCCGATGTTATGATATTAGCCTGGTGAATAAGAGAACGAATGGTTTTTCGATTTAAATTGATGTTACAGCCACTATATTTAAATATAGTTCGGCAATTTTTTGCATAGGGTAACTTTAATTTTTTTTAATAAACTCTCACATCTAGATTTTTTTATCATAATGTTTAATTACATAACTCCTTTACGCCCGAATTCTCGTACGCAAATCATCTTTGGGAGCGTCTCAAACATCATGGCATCTCTTTCATACGTTTGACATTTAAAGTGACAGGGCGATATGTGAGACGCTCCCAAACATAAGTAGCGTACGAGTATTCGGGCATTAGAGATTTATGATGAATTGATTTGATTACACGCGTTGGTCTGTTCAATCGGGTTTGCCGATGTTATGAGATTAGCCGGCTGAATAAGAAAACGAGCGGTTTTTCGACTGAAATTAATGTTACAGCTACTACCTATTTAAAAATAAAATACATATTTCCTAACAACTCTCACGTCTAGATTTCTGATAAAACTTTAATCGTATATTAAACAACTTCAAATTCCCGCAAGTCAGCCAGCGCTCGATCTTCCTAGATACCGGTAAGAAGATCGAGCGCTGGCTGACTTGCGGGAATTTGGCGCAGAGAACTGGCTTGAAACCGCGTAGGACAAAAGGCAGTGCTATCTCTTGTGTTAGAGGCCAAAACTCAGCTGGGTTGATGTGCCATAGTAGTAGTATTTAAGTAAGATGAAACAATAATTGTGACGTGTGTTGGTTCGATCGGGTTTGCCGACGTTATGGATTAGCTGACTGAATAAGAGAACGAACTATGTTCCGATTTGAATTGATGATATTATGTAAGTACTGGTTTTACAGTAGGTAGTTGTAGGTACATAGTTCGGCCTAAGAGAAACTTTTGTGTTTATTTTTAACCGGTCTAGTATCGAATTTCAATGGGTGTCGGACCACTTGACATTTGAGTAATGGCCGCCGATAAGATAAACAAAAAATTTTACGACCCACTACAAAACATCTTATAAGAATTTTTATTTTCTGTTTGTTGGTAGGTACCACTGCAAATTTTAACCTTATTGTCTATGAGCTAAAGTTGTCCATACACGAATACTATGGATTAGGAGAAATAAGAGTATAAAGAGGTCTTTGTACGCGCGCGAAGCATGTTCACCGGTGAGTCATATGATCCTGTAGAGAATTTCTATAAAAATAAGCGTGACTCCCCGGTGACTCAAAAAATTTTAGACGGGTTTAGAAAACTCACATCTAGTAGATTTGATAATATAATACTACTTATAAATTTTCGATCAAGTTATTTGTTCATTCAGTAAGTAGTGAATGATTACCTACTAATCGATAATGAACTTATTAAGAAGCGCCTTAGTACTTAACCAAACTTTTCACAAGCTTCGATAAATAAGTGCGTGTGTGGAAACGAAATACTTATTCAAACAACAAACAAGGATATTTATTGCTTTATTAATTACTAGGTAGGCAAGATAAAAAAGTTCTCCTATCGATGATACGGAAACATATAACGATATATCACATGTAATATCAGCTATTCAACTTAATAACATGCTATCTAGCTCATAACACTTTATATATGTCAAAATAAATTCGGTTATTATGTTTCAGGTTGATGACATGTTAATCCCAATTATAATAGTTATTGCGTTCTCATATGGGTTGTGTTGTGATCAAAGTGCTCAACGTATTTTTTATGGACTTACTTGCCTTCCGCCCGCGGCTTCGATTTCGTGGACTACACGACGTTAGGTATACCGCCGGAAAGTGAAATTTTCCCGGGATAAAAAGTAGCCTATGTCAATTTCATCTAAATCGTTCATCGGTTTTGACGTGAAAACGGAACATACAGACAAACAAACAAACTTACACATTTTCGCATTTATAATATTAGTCGGGATTTATACCAATAAGCCTATAAACACGTGTGAACGTTTTGATGTTCACACCAGTAACAAATGTAACAATAAGCCAATGCAATTTCATTTTTTGCATTCACAATGCTTTTTTTATTAATGAAAAATGGAAAATGAAGTAATTATTTAGAAAAAATCGACCCGTCTCACAACTAGCTCCGATGGGATTCGAACCCACGACCTTTCGCTATCCGGGTGACTGCTGTGACCTCTGAGCTACGGAGTCGTTAGCAAAATGTCGTGGGTTCGAGTCCCATCGGAGCTAGTTGGGAGACGGGTTGATTTTTTCTAAATACTTTATTTTCCATTTTTCAATAAGGCAATGGTTTGAAAAGCCAGGCTACAATCTACGGTAGCAATATCACGAAAATCTGTCGTTATGGTAACCGTTACCGTGATTGTATTAATTTATAAGAAAACAAGCGAGTAGAGGGTAACCAGATAGTTTTTCGTGCTTGGGGTACAGGTAGTTACTCTGGCGAATAGTTACATAGATATTTTTTTCGAAAACCTCTTCACCTAACAAGAAATCCCTAAAAGCAAGTCTCGTTTATTAATCAGAGAGCCCCTAGTGGTGCTCCGTTCGAGTTGATTAATCCATGTCGGAGGCAAACAGCCGCGAGCGCACGCTCTCCCAATAATACCGCTGTTGTTCCGGCGCGATGAATAAACGACGCCGGTGTTTGTGTCGACCAACAACACCGGAGTTTGCCAATAAATAAACGCTTTTAACCTTGTTGCTATAGCTTGAAAACTGGACAACAAAAGGATATGTTTTTTACATGTCAAACTACAGAGTTTATTATTTATGTAATTCAAATAACTCTGCAGAGTCAAAATAAAAAGGTGGCATGATACCCACAATATTTTTGTTTCGATTTACAGAGGATTAGTATGCCTGGCATTTTACATTTTTTATATCACCATTCAACAAGAAATGCATATTTTCCACATGACTATTCTATTCTGACTTCGACAACATGACTACTAATATTTTTTAGACCACATCGAAAAGGTGAATTTTATTTGAATAACACAATTTTGTCTTTGACTTGACAAATCAAGTAGTGACGCTGCTGGTGAGTACAAAGTATTTTTTTGGAAATCCTCGTTACCTAACATGAAATCCCAAAAAACAAGTCTCGTTTATTAATCAGAGAGGCTCTAGTGGTGCTCCGTCGAGTTGATTAATCCATGTCTGACGCAAACAGCCGCGAGCGCACGCTCTCCCAATAATACCGCTGTTGTTCCGGCGCGATGAATAAACTACGCCGGTGTTTGTGTCGACCAACAACACCGGAGTTTGCCAATAAATAAACGCTTTTAACCTTGTTGCTATAGCTTGAAAACTGGACAACAAAAGGATATGTTTTCTTACACGTCAAAATACAGAGTTTTGGGGTATTATTTATGTTATTCAAATACCTCTGCAGAGTCAAAATAAAAAGGTGGCATGATACCCACAATATTTTTGTTTCGATTCACAAAGGATTAGTATGCCTGGCATTTTACATTGTTTATATCACCATTCAACAGGAAATGCATATTTTCCACATGACTATTCTGACTTCGACTTAACATGACTACTAACGTAAACGCTCCTATTACCGCCAGTTTAATAGTTTTGGAAAAAAGTGGCTGTGACATACGGACGGACGGACGGACAGACAGAGTACAGACAGACATAAAGAATCTATAAGGGTTCCGTTTTTTGTCATTCGGCTACGGAACCCTAAAAAGATAAGAGCTTGCTAAAAATATAGACCAATATAGATAAATAATCTTAGCATTTAAAAACAGAAAAGCAATATGAGTTGAATTGAACGTATTATTTTATCAACTTTTACAATTTTATTACGCAGACTTTTTACCCGACTGGCTGCATTTACAACAAGAAAAATCTTTCATTCGTTTCTTTTGTTTAAAGTGCAACCTAATAAGTACTTCTTTTGGTTATAAAGTTACATAATGGTTATTACTATTAGATAGATCAATACGTGTTATGTAGGTACAGTCAATTTCATGGTAAGGTATTCATTAAAATACCATGTAGGTACCTAAGTATACTTTTATGCATGAAGCCATAGATTTGGAAATTATCTGCGAGAATTCTATACGATGGTAAAACGAGTAAGTTTAAAACACCAGTAAGTTTTAATTCGTTTAAACACTATAGTTGTTCGAACAATTTTTACTACGGGGCCAACAACGGAATCACAAAAAAATCTGCTTGCCCTATAAAGCTTTCAGGCGGGATTCGAACCCTTCAGGGAAACTTCGGGTAAACCTTCTGGGATCCGTCCCGATACTCTGACTAACTAAGCTACCGAAAGGCTTACATTTACTTACATTTTTTAGACCTCATTGAAAAGGTGTCAGACAGTCAGACATAATGAATCTATAAGGGTTCCGTTTTTTGCCATTCGGCTACGGAACCCTAAAAAGATAAGAGATTGCTAAAAACATCGACCAATTTAGATAAACAATCTTAGCATTTAAAAACAGAAAAGCAATATGAGTAATTGGTTTGAATTGAACGTACTATTTTATCAACTTTTACAATTTTATTACGCAGACTTTTTACCCGACTGGCTGCATTTACAACAAGAAAAATCTTTCATTCGTTTCTTTTGTTTAAAATGCAACCTAATAAGTACCTACTTCTTTTGGGTATAAATTTACATAATGGTTACTCTGACCAACTAAGCTATCGAAAGGCTTACACGACTCGTCGAATTTAACTATCACTTGTTAACGCTGTAGGCCAGCTTTGCTTCATCAATGTGAGGAAACCCGCGCATCCGAAAGAAACATTTTTACAAAAGTTTAACAATCGATTAACTTTCGGTAGCTTAGGTTGGTCAGAGCATCGGGTCAGATTCTCGGAGGCGCGGGTTCGAATCCCGCCTGTAAGCTACTTATAGGGCTCGTGGTTTTTTACTATCACATTTTTTCTATACTTACAGAATTGCATTGTGAATGCATTCGCTGACTAGATTCTAAATTTATTCTGAGACTAAGATGGGAGTTGTGAGACGGGTCGATTTATTCTAATACTTCATTTTCAATAGGTTCTACTTAAATTTAAATCTGTTATTGGCTTGCTTGACTATGAAACTTGTCTTTGACACGAGCGACGTAAGGTAAACAAAAACCCTGGTACTATCAGAATTTATGGTGATCTAGTTTACGTTATCTTATCTACATAAAATGCTGAAAGAAAGAGGAAAATTATTGATTTATAGGCTCGAAACAACTATAAGTAACTATTAGTTAATATGAGTTTATTATATTTACAATTGGGTTGCTTTTAAAAGTATCCTTTAGTTAGAGCGTATTATTTAAAGTTTGAAGTTCTTTTGATATTTAAATTTTTACTTTTTTGCATTCACAATGCATTTTTTATTATTGAAAAATGGTAAATGAAGTATTTTAGAAAAAATCGACTAAATTTCTAAAATACTTCATAATTACCATTTTTCAATAACTTCCTTTGATCTTTTATTTTAATACAAAAAGAAAGACGAAGGATATTCTTGGTTTATGTAACTTTTTTTATCAGTTGTTTGTTTTTAGAGTTCCGTACCAAAATGGTAAAAAGGAACCGTTATGGTGCGACTCATGCCCGAATACTCGTACGCTACTTTCAGTCTGTCTGTCTGTCACAGCTGGATATCTCGAGAACTACTAACGCTATCAACTAGAAATTTGCAATAGTTTTAGATGGCGCTTGTCTAACTATTTTGCAAATAAGACAGAAATAAAAATATTTATAATTTTTGCAACAGGGACTTGAAAGGGGGTCTTAAAAATTCGGGCTACTAGGGTATATGGGGTATTAAGAAAGAGCGCTGCATCAACATTCTCAAAAAATCTTTATTTTAAAGCCGCATAGTTTAGTTAGTTTTCGCCTTTTAATGATAAATGTAAAAACATCCGTTACCACCCTTATCTCCGAAGATTGCATAGAAAATAAAATCTGAAATTATTTTATGTGATAGAAGTTTATGGTAAAGATAACAGGAAAAATAAAATGATAAATACATCATTTTATTTTTCCTGTAGTGAATAGTGAACTTTCTCAGAAATCATCAACAAAAATTACATTCGTTCCAGTATCAGTCAAGAGATGGCGCTGACACTACAATATTCTACACCGCAAATACTCTGACGAATATAGCCTCGCCGATGAAAACATTTTCACGTTTTATTTACAACCAAAATGTCCTCCTTCCTACCTACTCGCAGGTTGCTTTGGGTGAAGCACAGTTGTAGTTTTTTCTAGGTACAAAACTATTTAGGTACGAATGAAGCTCATAAATGTTTGCCGGCTCCCGGTTACTGAATTAATAATTATAATATAAAAATAATATACTAAATAAATAGATATGGTTTTGATAGAAGGCGTTCAGCTGCTTTTATAGGTGATATAAAACCCACCCTGTACTTATATGTATATTAGAACCATTCACCAAAAGGTTCACTACAATTTAATAGGTACCTGTCTATCTACTTCAATAAAAGTCTGCTGCAAATTATGTTCTGCTGGCTTGTGACATGATTGAGTTGTGCTGTGTTTGTATCATAATTATTTTTTCGATGCGATGTGATCAAATCAAACAACTTTTAATTATAATTATGATCAAACGATAAAATAGAATATGTCGGTACATTGTATTGTAGATACTTTCAAAGATTATTGTTAATTATTATTGTGTTAATTACTGTTATTATCTTTTGATACAGCTAGGCGCCCTGTGCGGACACTGGCGAACGGTTGACATGACTACTATTGATAACATTTTTACTAATATATAACAGTTTGCAATGTGGAGTGGCTGAAACGTTTTTCAGTCACCATAAGTCCGCCTGTTCGCCCGTCGACCTGTCCGGCTTTTCGCCCATCCACCTGTCTGCCTGTCTGCAATCTATTGAAGGACTGTACAAAAAGGAATATATCCAAATATTTATATTTATGATGGTACGGAACCCTCGGCGCGCGAGTCCGACTCGCACTTCACCGGTTTTTTTATTCAGTTCAGCGTTGATCATTGCAATTATTTTGTCTATCTTCTAATTAAATTAACTCAATCTTATTCATCATTTTCACTTTTCCGAAAAAGGACAAAAAATCAATCAATCAATCAATCAATGCTTTATTTGCACACAAAAGAAATACAGAAAGAAACAATCACAAAACAGAAGAGTATACAAAAGGCGGCCTTATTGCTAAACAGCAATTTCTTCCAGGCAACCTTGGGTGAAAGAATAAATAATTACTTATATAAGGACAGAGGGGAGTGGGTGCGCATTTAAGATATTTATGTATTCATAAAATATTATATACGTAATTTAAAAGTATTTAAATAATAAGGCAGTAAGTAATAGAAATAAAAGATAAGTAAGTATAAATAATTAACCAGCAGTATTGGAAGAGAAATAATTTCGAACTTTATCTCTAAATGACCTTAAAGTTTGAGCCTTCCTGATATCCTCTGGTAGAGAGTTCCACAAACGAACAGCGTGAACCGAAAAGGAATAGGAAAATCGTTTTTCCATGTAAATGTCTGGACAGCTGATCGAGTGTTTTTTATAAAAAGTAATTTTTTTCGTCTTTTTCGGAAAGTAGCAAAACAAACGTTGTTGGTAATGACGTTAGTACCTGGGTAAGGCTTATATTTTTTACACTAATCGCACAAAGGAGATCACAACGGAATGTGTCACTACTGAAATTATGTGTTACAACGGAATTTGTAAACCTTTGTACACAAAGACTGTGTTTTTGCATTTTAGAAAGGGGTATTTAGTTCGTGTGTTTATGTTTGTGTTTGTCTTTTTTAGTGTTTTGTGTATTCAGTTTTCGTTATTCTGTGTGTAATAAATTGATAAAATAAATATTATGATTAAATAAAAAATATGAATTTCTGTGCATATTTTTTTATTTTTCCATATTAATAAACTTATTTTTAGCTCTTAGCAAATATCACAAATCAATTAAGATGCTTAAGGTTGTTGCTATCGCTCGGTAAAACTCAAGTCTCAAAAAGATGGCGCTACTTACGCAAATTTGGATTTTTTAATAATATAAGTAAGAAAGTTTTGCATTTTCATACTTTAATATCATCCAGGTATCCATCCAAGTATTAGTTATATGTGCTTAGAGGTCGCAAAAATATGTAGTGATAATAAATGAAATTAATCTTAAATTTAACAATTTACACTTCCTTTTATAATTTCCGTTGTGACACGTCGCACAAATTTGTGTCACTTTGTCGCACAACGGATAGAATTTTTAACACGTCCTAACCTAAAAAAAATCATAACATATACATTAATGAATTTATCCTTCGAAATTTGTCACAATTCATAAAAGAAATTAATATTTTACTTGATTTTTAACTCCAAATCAAGATAGCTATTCAATTAATGATAATACAAAAGAATAAACCTTACCTTTTCTTAACGACACTCAGCAGGTTCCAGCACTTTTTTCCAAATGACACGATAAAAAAGATGGTGGAATCGTTCAGAAATGTGTCAAGCATGATGGGCCAGTGTTGCCACTATAAATAAATGAATCTTTATGGAAGATTATTATAAAGTCTGAGAAATATCGCGTCGCACACCTGAAGTATTACAACTGAACAGAATTTGGGACACCTATAAATTTGTGAATAAAAACAATACAACTGATAAATTGTAGCCTATTTTAGTTTAATTTTGTAGCTATGATCCAATAGAACAAGTTATATGCGAAAATAAAAAGTTATAGTCATAAAAAACTGTAAATACCAATCATTTGTGTCGAGTAAGCGTTTGCGGACATCAACAAATTGTATGGAAGAAAAAAGTAGCCCTTTTTTGACATTAATGTATTAAATGTAAACAATAGGAATATATTTATAAAAAAAATAAACATAATAAAGAAATATACGTCCTTTTGTGTGTTTTTATTAAAAGTGGAATAATAAAAAAAATTAAAATTATTTTTATATTCAAACTCTTGGGACAGCAAATTTTTACAAAATGTGCAAAAACTATGAGCCTTACCCACCTACCTAATCTACTCCTGATTAGTTCTAACATCATTAACAACAACGACGAACGAACGACGATCCAAGATTGCTGCGGTTTTGAAAAATAACCCCGTAAAAAATAAATAATTTACCGTCAACACTGACTCCCATCTGAAGAGCCTGGAATCCAAGCACCGAGAAGATGGCGAAACCAGCGTATATAGACGTGAAGAAGTTGGCGAAGCTCACGACGACGGCATCGAAGTGACAGTTGTTGGTGAATTTGTTATACGAGGCGAGAGTGATCAGAGAACCGCAAGCCACACCGAAGGAGTAAAATATCTGCGGGCAAAGATGACCAGTAGGTTATAAGATAAATAGTATATTGAACTCAGTGGCGAAGGGTCATTAAAAACCCTTATTTTTCGCTTCTTTATTTGGTTTAAGTCCTTTTGCCAGTAGTCGTCGTTATTTAGCGATAGAATTTCAAACACAAATTGAAATTCATAACAAAAAAACTACCGCCAAACAGTGCAAACATGGCCAGAACAAGGCGACAAGGTAAAGTTAAAACTGTGGTAAAAAAGCACGCTTGAGCAAGCGAAGCGACCCGCGGCAGCAGTCATTTCGAAGCGCATCATCGTGTAATATCGCATATCCTTAAGTCCATTCGATGCATAATCAAGCTTATAAATTAATTATCGTTATTACAAATGCCGGTATTAATTGCATCGATAAGTAGCAATAAGTACCAGAATTAACAAACGATTCATTTAAATTATTACAAACTGTAATTCTGATACGGCTACTTGAAGGGATTAATTTGATATTATCAATATAAATGCGCAGATAAGTTTTCAGTATAATGAAATATTAGGGCTTTGAGTTCATTTATAATGATAAAAATGAACTATGGTTATATTAGGTATGACAACATATTCGCATATGATGTGATAAAAATCCAAAAATAATAAAATTAATAATTTAGTTAATATACATAAAGTTTGCCAAGCAACAAGAAAACAAAATAAGTTTTTAGTAAAAATTTAATTTTTATGACAAGGTTTTTTGCTGACTGTACTTTAATATTGTATTGTCATCTGAACCAAACGTATACAAAATTTCAGCTCCATCGGACACTGGGAAGTGGGTCAAATTAAGCTTGCAAGATTTGTCCCCCACTAACTAACATACTAACTAACATGGCAAGTTAATAAAAAGCTTGTAAAAATAAAAGTATCGTATATATATCATCTAAAAGGAATAGGCGAAATAAATCTCGTTTCGTTTTGTTTTTCTCTCATGAACCTAGCCTATTCTTGATCGTTGCAAGGAAACGCGAAAGCTGCAATCCTAAAGAGTCTTACGCAGCGCTTTTTTCAATTAAGTCTGAAACGACACGTCGTAAATTTTTTAACGTCAAGAATTTTACCAATCAGCCCGAGATTATTTTTAATTAGACAATACATTATTTATTTACTTACCATTAGAGTTCATTAGCCAAGCTCCAAGCTGATGGTTGTTGTTTGGTTTCGAAATTTTAATAGCTACGCCCGCCGTTATCTTTCTAGATGGACCCATAAACCGCTTTATGGCTCAAACGGACGGACGTTAAGAACAGAAATTAAATCGCTCACTTCAGCAAAGAGTGGAAGTGATACTTAGCTATACTTAGATATAGTTATACTTCAGATGTTATAAAGAAAAGCATTTCGTATCAAGAAACATGTTGTTGAGGTCGATAAGATGATTGGTTTAACAGGTGCTATGATATTGACCACCTTTTTGAAGGATATGCTATTGACTTACAAGATTTCTCAAGTGTAGGCGTTCGCTTGTAATAGCTTTGATATTTTTCATTTTATCTAATCTATAACAAGAACCAATAACAATATGTTTTACTGGATGCAACTTGGCACTCTAATTATCTTATGACATTGATTTTAATATGTGGATAATATTATACTCTAAGGCCCGTATTCTAGAACGACAGATCTCTTCTCAAGTATAGTTAGAAAGGGATGAATATACATTCATACGAATACTCGTTGCATGTATTTGCATCCCTTTCTAACTGTACTTGAGAAAAGGTGTCGTTCTAGAATACGGGCCTAAGATGTATTAATTTTAAAGTTTACTTTCACACATATTGTAGCTGTTAATGATCCATAAATGATAAAACAATCAATAAGATTACTTTGTAATAGAAACAAATATTCGTGATCATCATCATCTACTTACTGGGAACTTTTGTAGACGAATAAGTATTTTTTTGTGTACCATTGTTCTTGGTCACTACAACTAAAAGCCTATAAAAGTTTCAAATAATAAATACTTTATTAATTTCTAAGATATATTTTTCTACCTGTGAAGCAGCATCACCCCAAATTCTGGCTTCAAGCAGCAGTTCCCATTTCGGTGATAAGTAGAACAAAATTCCATCTGCTGCTCCTTCTAGAGTCACTCCTCTGATGAGCAATGCCGTTAGCATCACGTATGGGAAAAGGGCAGTGAAGTATACCACTTTTCCTGCTGATTGTATTCCCTAAAAAAAACTATAATTTAAGACATGTATAAACAAGTTAAATTTTTATATCGTTGAAGAGAGAAGACATTTTTTATTATATATTTATGTTATGTATACATATCTATATATTATATTATTTATAAGTATTAGACAATATCTTTGAGTTTTTATTCAAGTCGTATTTTTTTTTATTTTATTAAATATCCTTTGTTTTTAATTTTCTTTTATTGCCGCCATGACCTTTCTGATTCTTTCCGGTTGAGTGGTAAAAAATGCATAAGGGCATGAAGGCCATTTGCTGTATGAGCAATAAAGAATTACTAAATAAATAATAATGAAAAAAAAATTACAATTATAATATGTAATAACTATGAGTCATTCGAATAAATAAACATTGTAAAATTTACCTATTTCAAATGAGAAAACGGGATTTCAAGTTAAATTCGTTAAAAATAATGTGTTTTAGATGAAACAAAAGATTAAAAACTAATGAATATGTCAAACGTACTAACCTTAATTACACAGAAAAATGCCAATAACCAGCAGAGGAACAGTGTGCCGACCAGATGCCACTGTATAGATCCCCAGTTCGACCACGACGCGTCTCCTCTTCCCAACACCCTTTCGCTAAAAAGAAACACAAGTCACTATTAGATATTATATCATCGTACCGGACGAAGTTCCGTGGGCAGGCCCGCTACAAGGTGGACCGACGATCTGGTCAAGGCCGCGGGAAGCCGCTGGGGTCGATCGTTGTGGAGATCCTTGGGGGTGGCCTATGCCCAGCAGTGTCTTTCGGTTGACATGATAATTATTATGATGTCATCCAGACTGGACTGTCTTTCTCAGTTACCAGCAGGTCGACTCTCTAAAAACCGATCACCAATCCGCAAATGAAATGATTTTTAGTACATACGCCCATTCTTGGTCACAGCCTGAAAATTAGCTAATTGCTTGCGACTCCAAAATTAAGAGTCAAGTTTCTTTTGTAAGTTCCAAGATGTAATTGGACTGCCGTAGATGATTATTTAAAAGACTGTATTCCTTGGATATGTTAATGTAACATGTAACAATCATAATGCATAAAAAGGAAAATATTTTAATACTTGAGTACTTATTCGAACATTTTCTTCAATATAAAAAAAGTACGTTTATTAATTCGGTGCAAAAAAAAAATGTCACTTTCACATTTGACTTTGACAACAGGGTGTCGTAAACCTTTTTCCTCATGTCTCTTTTAAACCAAATTTATTATGAGGTTTTGGTTTTACAGATTTTGTTAAAATCTTCTTATAAAACTATATCCTGGGGTAAAACGCATAAAATAATGCAAAATGGGTTAGATTAGATAGTAATTGTATAGACACAATAGTAACAAGTAACAACGGTTCAAACTTAACAATAAACAAAAACAATAACAGGAACAAGAAGAAATCTACAAAATAATGTAAAAGAAGCACTGGGTGCCTACCATCAACTCTTATTGCGGTTTTGTTTAGGACCTAAACTGATCTGCTTCGCTTATTCGTACCACGACAGCTCAATATCAATGACAGCGATTCAGTGATCATTCAATGACATTTCACAGCCGCTGAGCTGTCATCAACTCTTATTTGACTTATAACTCGGCCAAGCTAACATGACACCTGCAGGTTATACCCGTCCCTTTCACTCTCCGGGCATGACAGAATCAAGTGAAAGAGACGGGTAGAAGAAATAAGGACACAAATCGTTCGGTCATTCACATTTAGCAATTCATTTGCGATCCAGTTTTTGGAAGGTCAGAGTACGAAAGAAAGCAATTCATTTTAGGAACCTATTCTGCATCGCGCTATTTTTGAATCGCTGTCTTAAAGTTCATGGTAGGCACCCTGTACGCGAAGCAGATAGGAGCCCACGTAAAGTAAACAAAATACAAATCAAAATCAAACAAATAATCACACACATTTTAAAGTAGGTTTGTCACCCCTGCGTCACAAATATTTTATGCCTGCGTGTTGCCAGTACGTGAAAAAAATGTCCATCTAACATCCCTTCGAAAAATTATTTTGTTGTTTACGTAAGAGTAATTTCCAATTTTTTTACTTTTATTAATAATGTTAAACAAATATCTATCCAGTCAAAGCATGTTTTGAATTAACGGCAATGTCGTTCACAAATAAAGAAGTGTACAGAATGTGAATATAGAGTTTTAATATGGTAATACTGTTTTCTTTTTTTTTTTGCACCGAATTAAAAAACGTACGTAGTTAATTAAAAAAACAACAAAGAAAAATATGCGTTATGCAATGATATGTCTATTATTTGTAAATGACGTTGCTTCTGTTGAAGCTGATGAGTTTTTCGCCCGTTTTTTACTGGAAAAAATGTTGGACGATTCAAAAGTATTTCATTTCGTAAATTTATTGAAATACAAAATTTTTGGCTTTGACTTTAGTGTTTGTATAATCCAGCAGAATTTAAAAAATCTAAACGTAAAAAACGGATCAACTAATTCGCCTTAGATTTGCACTTTTTAATAAATCAATGATAAAATAATACAGTATTTAATTAAATACAATACTATTTACATTGCCGTGAATGTATTTAATTTACGGTTGCGTTAAACGGAGAATTCATTGTTTGTTTTTTCGAATTATTTATTTTAAAATATTAACTTACGCTTACTTTCTATCAAAATATCAACAAAACTTTATAAACAATTGAGTGAACGTACACCCATAATATCGTCATCAATATATATTTTTTAAATATTTCTTATCTTGTTTATATTTTATCTTACTTTGTTAATAAGCATTTAATATCATCAATTTATAATTAATTATTGCTTATCTTTGATCCTTAGATACAACTTTCGGCGACAAAGGACCGGTGGTAGGTATATGCTATCAGTTATTTTAAGTATATTTTGTTGATAATAATGTTAAGTATATTTATTCCAGTGTTGCTACTTGTAATGATTAAAGACGACCGTAAACTACGTAAAAAATTACTTTATCTTTTGTTTTCATGCTAAACTAGCGCTCCGCTCGCGTCTCCGTCTGCGTTGACCCCCTTTTTGATCCCCTTTTAAACCCCTCAGGGGGTTATTTCCAAAAATCCTCTCTTAGTGCTCCCCTACACTCTCCAAGGAACATACATGCCCAGCGTCTTGCGCCCAGTAGTTAGGCTGTGCGTTGTCTGTCAGTCAGTCAATAACGCAAGAGTTTTATATATGCGACTAAACCACTTTTGTGGAGCTAATTAATGGTAGGGCGGGAAACCCCATAGTGGCCACTTTAAGGATTTTTTCACATTGAAGCACTTAGTCTTAAATAGTCATAGGTATTTAAATGTTTCATCAATGTGTTTAAATGTTTAAGGTACGCGTCATAATCAAATTGTAAGTAAGTACTTACCTACCTATTTAATTATTGTACTCAAAAACTTTAAAGTAAAATGATAAGTGATATTGGTGCCTTATTACGAGTGTTATTGATTTATCTTCAGTTCAACGGCCCACTCAATAGCCATTCAAATCAAGTGTCTCGTCAATGACAATAATACTGTTGTTGTTGAAATTAATTTAGTTAAGTAGGTATTGTAATCAAAGTAAGAATCAAATTCGTTATTGAAAAGACACTAATATGTCGGCAACGAATAAATGTTTTGACTGTCTCTAGCAAATCTTTGATTTAAATTTAGCTCTTCATATTTAGATTTTAATAGATTATTAATCATATTTTATACTATGTTACGCTCTGGAAAGATGTCTCAAGGCTTTTTTTTACAGAATTTGGCATGGGCATCGCTCCGCTTGAGATCACATTATTTTTTTTACTCTTAAACAAAATCACTTGACATTGTAACTCTTGTCGCTGATGCTATGCTAGTAGTTCTTATATTATGTTTAAAAATGTTTATTTGTGTGTCGTACATTTTTTTGAGAATGAACTCCTTCTTAGAATTTTCACCTAGTCTTCGAATAAGTCGTGTAGTCGTGTAATATTAAATACTGGCTGTACCAGTATTGGGATAAAATATGGCCTTACTGGCCTTCCACCCACTGCTTCACCTGCGTGGATGTTATCCCGTGGGAATGTGATATTTTTCCGCGATAAAAAGTAGCATGTACTTTCTGTCACGTTCCAGCTTCCAAACTATCCCCATACCAAACATCACATCGTTGATAGGTTGCTCCGTTTCGACGTCAAAGACAGACAAATAAACAAATAAACACACTTCAATATTTATAAAATTATTATGGACTAGTTTTCCGACACGACTAGTTTTAGTATACACGACGTTATCCCGCGGCAATGTGATATTTTTCCGGGATAAAAAGTAGCCTATGTTCCTCTCCAGGCCACAAAGTCTGTGTCCCAAATTTCAGCCAAATCCATTGAGCTGTTTTGGCGTGATTGAGTAACAAACATACGAACATCTAAACATCCAAACATCAAAATTTTCACATTTATAATATTAGTAGGATACAGAAAAATTATAAGATGATAATTACAAGTTTTGAGAAATGGAAAGGAAATAGCTTGAAACATAGCAGGTAGCACTTACTTGTAATACTCCTGGGAAGCCAGAACCCTTGTCACATTAGTGTACCATAACACCGCCCCATCAGGACCACCGGCGCAGTGAGTTTCATTCAGCGGTTGAAATCCCGTCATCGTGCATATATTTCCGATGCTTATGCATCTCCTTAGGTAGTAAGTGAGCGTCTCGCTGCCAGTGAAGTTTTGACTTCTACAATAACGATCGTATTCACCGCTGTAACAAACTAAATTTACATATTTTTGAGAAGCCAGAATTTTGTATTGAAAATATCCAAGAATAAATAAAGATAGAAATGATTTGGTCCTGACATTGGAACTTCCAGAGGCATTAAAGGCTGACACACACCAAAAAGTGTCGCAGACGTGCTGCATTGCGTCTGCGTGCGTCATGATCACCAAAAAGTGTCGCAGACGTGCTGCATTGCGTCTGCGTGCGTCATGATTTGTAATGTTTGAACTTGTACGCGTAAGTTCACACCAAGACGGTGTTCGCAGGCGCATTGCGATGCAACACTGTCGGTGTGAACCTACGCCTTTAAGAGTAGAATAAGAAAAATAAAACGTTGTTATGTCATTGTGTTTAGGCTCCTATTATTCTGTACTGTGCAGACATAGGAGCCCGTACCACAGTAGTGAGCGCGCTCGGCCTGCGATCGTTGAGATTAAGCAACTTTTGCTACGGTCACTGGATGGGTGACCAAAAACATTGCATCTCAAGCTCCTCCGTACTTCGGAAGGCACTTAGCCGTTCGTCCCGGCTGCATTTGCAGTCGTTAATACCCACCAATCCATTCTTCTTATCCATAAGGAAGGCCAATGCCACAGCAGTGGGGACATTAAATGGCTGATGATGAGAAACAGACATTATAAAAAACCATACATTAAAAAAATACTTACAATTGGTATTGAAACTGTTAACACACGATCCCCAGTCAAGGTTCCCGGCAATCGAGACAATCGTGTAAAACAGGATCCAAGCAACAATGATCATGTAGAAAATAGAGATGATGCTGATGACAATGAGAGTGCAGTAACCGAGGCCACTGAAGAACGGTGAGATCGAAGCGAAAGCTTGCAGAGGTCCAACACCGGTGTATTGACCTATGTAAAGTTCCAAGTAGAAGATCGGTAATCCAATGAAGATCAACATGATGAAGAACGGTATTAGAAATGCACCTGAAAATAAAACAAGAATATTACTTTCTGAATAATGCCAGCAAGTATGCTAAGATTTGGAATTAGATTCTATTTCAAAGCTTGCTAAGTACAAAACTTCAAAATGACGTTCTAAGTATCAAATGGGCGGGGAGCGCGAGAAAATCCGAGGTATTTCTCATAGCGCCCCCATTTTTAAACGGACCAAATTTAGCGCACCTAAACTATTCCACATAGCGTACTTTTAAGGTGTGCTAAAAAATAAATTTCTTCAAAAAGGTGCGATAAATTAGGTGCGTTTAAAAATGGGTGCTCTATGAGGAATACCTCGGTTTTTCTCGCGCGCCCCGCCCATTTGCTACTTAGTTTAAGTTATGTACCCATCCATTTTCAAATAGATTACATCACAGACCACCTGTATGTAGCAGTGGATTACATTAACGACATGTTTTTTACAGCTTTATTAAATGCAATAAATATAAATTTCTAATTCCGTTAGATTTTCCGTTTCCGACATTTGACAGCACGACCCGATAGAACCGTTAGGGGTTTAAGTGACTAATAAAACTTTGCTACTGTACTTACCACCTCCATTTCTGTAGCAAAGGTACGGGAATCGCCATACATTGCCCAACCCGACCGCGTACCCCAAGCACGCGAGTATAAACTCCAGCGGGCTCCCCCACGTCGCCCGCTCAGGAATATCAGAAGAATTTGTGCCATTAGCTGTCAGCTTGCCGTTGATCTCCGGCTAGAACAATAGGTATATTAATGAAAATATTTTAAGCTTAGGTACCTACTTTCACAACAATAACACATCAGCGGCAACACCGTGGCACACCTTGCATTTACACCGATCCTATAATCCTCATTGGCCGGTAAGATAAGGCACGACACCCGTCATCGACATAAATCGTATGAAATTGTGAGCGCCCCGGCATGCGTACCAATTATACAGCGTACCATAGGATTTCATAGAAAAATGCGTTCACCGATGTCGTTTTTGGGTGTCGTGTCGTGTTGGCCAATGAGGAAACAGCCAATCCAACAGTGTTCTAAACTGGCTCTTACACTTATCAATCTACACGTGTTTCGCTCTCACGCAGAGCATCCCTACCGGGGCGGCAGCGCAATGAATTATATAATTCATCTAGCCGCACTACTTCCGATCCGACTCCGAGAAAAGTCGATCACAAGTTGCAGGAACAGCACTGATATGAGACCCGTCATAGGTTTTCTTTCCGTAAATTCATATCATAAGAACTCAGGTCTCAGAACTACGGATCGAATGAAGTGTGCAAACGCTCTCGGAGTTCACCGAGCTCCGATAATCGAACGAGTTATTTAGATTTTCAGTTGTCAGTGCATGGGCAAGGCGTCTCGAACATATCCCTGTCGCATTAAATGTCTAAGGTATGAAAGAGACGCCATGATGTTGATGATGAAGACGCTCCCAAAAGCTGAGTAGATGTTAGTCTAAAAGAGCAGATAGGACTTCAGATTTGTAGCTTAAAGAGGTTTGAATTTTTATAATGTAATCTAGTCTGCGTGAAATAACTGTTTCATTATGCCTTTTAATAGCTTAACTAAGGATGCAAATGTGTTTTGGAAAGCGACACAGCTTCGTAATTAGCAATAAATTAATTAGTAAAGTTTTGCGGACAAAATCAGGTAGTGCTTTAAAACTGAAATTCGTTCTAACAAGGGAATAATCGTTCTCGTTTAAATGTAAATTCTTGGGATTGAGACGAGAGTCAGAATGGAGTCGGCAAGTTTCGTTCGATTCCCTATTCAAATAATATTATGCAGAAGTTCGTCTTGCTGACTCGTAGACTGGGGGCCAAGTTCTTACCCACATACTTTATGTTTATGAGTCGGCACAGCTTACGGGATGGAGTGGTTTTGTATTTTAGATATTTTGTCTTCTGCTGGTAATATTAACAACCGTATTCAGAGTTCGTCTATTTAAAAAATTTGAAATTATCTTTGCTTGTTTTGCGTCAATATTTTGCTAAGTTCATACTCATGGTCTATCCTAAAAAAACGGTTATACCTTTAAGAACTTTTTCTATAATAAAATTATACAAAGATAATAAATGAACGGCCCCTAACGATATAAATTATTCATAATGAAATACTTTATTTGGATAAATAAAGCGAAGAAGAAACATAAATATAATGCAATTTTATTCAGGAAAATGAAGGACCATGATAAAGAACCAGACAGACATTAAGATTGCAGCACACGTCATGGTGTGTGTGATTCATTTTAAATTTCAATTAATCTAATTCGTAAATTTTTCGACGTGCGCTAGGCCTGCGTTTATTTTGTGATTAATTACACTAAAAATATTTAATTATCTTTGATCGCTTACTCATCAATAACATCTGATAAGGCTTTAACACTTGTCTAATTTATTTGAAATCTAAGAAAAATAATTGATAAGGATGTTGACGATAATTACTTTTACGTAGGCGTCTATTTCGTGGTTAAAAATTTATCGTTATGGTAATTGATCGAATAGTACCGTCCTGCAAAAACTGTCAAAGTATGGCTGTCAAACATGTATTGAATTTCATTTTCATGTACGGCAGAAAGAGGCGCTGGTGTCTACCATCAACTCTTATTGCAGTTTTGTTTAGGATCTAAACTGATCTGCTTCGCTTATTCGTACCATGACAGCTTAATTGCGATCGAGATTCTATTGCGTCAATAACAAGCGATTCAGTGACATTTCACAGCCGCTTAGCTGTCATGAATTCTTATTTGACTTATAACTTGGTCGAGTTGACATGACACCTGCAGGTTATACCGGGCATGACAGAATCGAGTGAAAGAGACGGGTAGAAGAAATAAGGACACAAATCGTTCGTTTATTGATATTCAGCAATTCATTTGCGATTCAGTTTTTAGAAGGTCATGGTACGAAATAAATCAATTCATTTTAGGAACCTATTCTGCAACGCACCAGGAGCCTTACTCTGAAGCGCAGATCCGAAACTTCGGTAAGCCCCGTTCCTTTTACTCGATTCTGTCACAACTGGGGAGTGAGAGGGACGGGTATAACTAAGTTTCGGGTTTTGTGTTTCAGAGTAAGCCCTCAGTTTTGAATCGCTTTCTTAAAGTTGATGGTAGGCACCCTGGTTTTCATAAAAATAATGCGATCACGATAGCGGTTACCATGACGACAGTTTTTTGTGCTAGGGCTACTGAGCCGCTAATTAGGAATGCAATTAAACAACACTAATTATTTATTTCCTGTTATTTTGGCAATCAATCGATAACTTATGGCGGTGATCTTTGATCATCAATAAATTGATGTCATGTAGCAAATATATAATTACAATAGATAAATAATAGTAGAGAGGCATCACCTTTAAAATTGATAAATAATAATCTTGTAAAACATATTTTTATCTCATTTCATTGTGCCTTTAATATAATTTAATTTGTGTAATTAAGCAATTTGATGTAACGACGTGGCTCAAGCTTGAGACAGCAAGCGCGAAACTTGAATCATGTTTCGACAGTAGGTACGCGTGGTCAGTCATCGGGATAAAAACCCACCTGGGGGGCGATCGCCCTAAATAATTTCAACCAAACCACAACCATTGTGAAAAACGAAATACTTATATGTTAGTAGCTTATTTCCGCAAAAACACAATATGCAAGATGCACCGCATGCACTAAAATACCACTGCACAAAACCTGCATTTAGCAAGACAGCAATACACCTTGCACCGATTAGACTACTCTACACGTGTTTCGCCCAAACCCGGGGCATCCTCAGGAGATAGTTCGTGCGAAAACCAACACCAAAAAGTTTTTTGGAATGCAGGTATTCTGAACTTGTATTTTAGTGGTGTGCACAAGGATTAAAGTAGAAAAAAGAGTGTGAGAATATCCATCAATGGATCTTTGAAATGGACAATGTTAGTGCAAAAAAATCCACTTGGCAAAAAATTCTGAATCATGGATTAAAGTGGACATAGAGTGCCAAAAGATCCATCAATGGATCTTTGCAATGGATTTAAGTGGACATAGGGAATTTTTCGCGGGCGGGCGGGCGGTGCATCTTGCTTATTGTGTTTTTTTGCGGAAGTAAGCTACATTATATTCTGCCGACTCCGTATAGTGCCGTCGCGTGTTTCAACCGCGATAGCAGTACCAACGGCTGAGGTTCAGTTGTGGTTTGGTTCCTGTAATAGTGGATCTATTTTAGGTTAGTGAGTGTGAAATTTGAATTTGGGGGGTAAGGTGTAATTGTACAAACTCAGCATCTACGAATATCACTATCGATTTATATTTTTACAAAATTTGAAATGGAATTTGAAAAGGCACTTATGTTTGTCATTTAATGACAAACATAAGTGCCTTTTCACATTATACACGGTTTCGGCCCGGTCGCCGTGCACTGTCACCCGGCTGTACATTTCGCACGGCGACCGGGCCGAAACCGTGTACATGTGAAAAGGCACTTTGTCACTTATTAAAAACAATTGAAAACATATCAGCAATGGACAGTATTGTACAATATCTTTCAAACTGCAATCGTGGTAGATATTGAGTTGAACAATGTTCCTATTATCGCAATGTGACATTTAAAACTATTCAAATCATTTCCTGTGCTGCAAAGAGTCTTCTATAACAGTCCTACCAGACAGAGTTGGATAAAACTTCCCTCAGATTTCTATGAACATAAGGGGCACACCTGTGCCTGTACCGACCAAGTTTTAAATTGCTTCTGAACACACCACGACTGTTAGTGAGACTATAACTACCTTGGAAGTGTGCAAGGCTTGCTTTGTTTGCCGGCTAGTGCATACCAATTTATTTACCGAATAACTTTAGTTTATATTGCATTGTTATTGTGATGGTGTTATACTCATTATTTAGTTTGTGATTAGTTCAGGGCTGATAAGTAATTGTTATTATAAGGTATTTCTTATTATAAAACCGTTTTTTTGTATTCAGCGTCTAGTTAAGCGTTAACCAATGAAAACTTATTTTTTGAACTAATAAGAAAAACAATTTTTCAAATGATAAGTGAACTATAAGATTAGTAAACTACAAGCACATCACGCTTAATACAGTGTACCTTTATAGTTTTTTCGTATATATGCTTTGTTTATACCAAAGTATTCATAATATTGTACCGAGGTAACGCCAGGAAAAATTGTTATCGAATGTTACTACATTTTTACTTACTGTTTCAGAAGTCGTAAATTACTTTTTTTTATCGGATATCGCTCACTAATACTTGGAAACGAAGGACGATAAAAGAAAAAGGAAAGTATTACAGTGGAATTCTGTAAAACGATTCTGTACAAAAGGCGAAACGTGTTTTACCCCAACCCTGGGCATCTTCAGGAGATGTTTGACCATGTGAATTCTAGCATCGAAGATTTCAGTCCTAGAATTCACACGGTTAAACATCTCACAGTCATTTATGTAGAGTAGTGTAATCAGTGAAGCTGCAAGTTTTATGATTATTTGCGGAGGATAGCTACATATATCGCTCTTTCCATTGCTCGTTGGGTGCCATAGAGCCTTCTTATGAGGACCATGGTAAAAGACTCGCTTCTATCTATTCTGGAGCGGGTGCAACATGTTCATCTTATGACCCACTCTTTGGGAAGCATTACTGAGATCTTCGAGCATTGTGTTCAGGACTTCCAAGGTCTCAGCCATAAGACATACATCATCGGCAAATCGTAGGTGTGTTAGGTACTCGCCATGTGTGTTGATGCCGTATCCTTTCCAGTCCAGAAGCTTAAAAATATCCTCCAACTCCAGCTGTGAACAGTTTCGGAGAAATAACGTTTCCCTGTCTCACACCTTGCTGTAGTTGGATGGGATTTGAGCTCTGGTTCTGTAATTAGACTGGTATGGTGGCGTTTTGGTATAAGTACCTTAGCACCTCGATGTACCTGTAATCTTTTTGGCACCTTTGGACACACTGCAGCACTGCTCAGGTCTCAACCAAGTCAAAGACTTTCTCATAGTCCACGAACGCCAAGCAAAGTGGTATGCTATACTCTTCGGTCTTCTGTATAACTTGCGGTATGTAATCTATGATACTATAGCCTTTTCGGAACCCAACTTGTTCGGGAGGTTGAAGTCGTCGCACCAGCGAGCGAGACGAATCGGCATTTTTTTCGGTCGTCTATGCAACTGAAATTCATTACATATTTGACAGCCAGCACCTTGACAGCTCTTGAAGGACAGTATAGTTTACTATTCGATTACCATCGATAGTTTTTCATGTTAAGGGTACTGGTACATGTTGTGGTAACTGCTTATAGGTATCCACTTTCCACCTATTTAATTTTAATTGACCAATCACAAAAAAAGAATAATATTAAATTTATGATAGAAATGTCGTCATCATGTGCGTAGTATATTTAAACAAAACTTTTATTAAATAATATTCCTAAGTTGAATGTTTGCAATTAAGTAAAGTTGTATGATTTAATTAAATAACTTTTATCTTAAATCACTGTTTATTAATTAATAGATCGTAGTTAAACTTACGACATAGCACTTTAAAACAACAAAAAATTAAAATCAATCCTTACCTTGTTCATAGTGTTATCTCCACTAGCCATTTCAAGAAGCTAACCTTCGAAAAATCTGTGACAATTGTTTTTATACAAAACATAGGCACTTTGCACACTCCTAGGCCGATCATATGGGAAACAATACGAATCAATGAAGACCTGACTGGCGACTGAAAAGAACTTTTATAGATACGTTTTATACTTTTATCGTCTGATTAATATCAGCGAGTGCGTCTAATATCAAGCAGATATGCGATACGCCTTCTTATATTACTGCTAATCGATTATTATCAGATAGTAACTAATTAAAGATTAACGAGGTGCTGAACTCAATTGTTGCGACCGTTACATTATAAAATATGTACAATCGAAGCAATTGCATGAATGGTGACCCACCATAAGCTCATGTTCTACAGATATTAAAATTCAATAGTGTCGAAAATCAAACTCATTGACTTTGCTACTGACCTTTACAGTTTTGAGACTTTAAACAAATTATTAGCGCAATGGTTCATAATTCAATTGGTTCGACTGTAATTTTATATTGTACGGAGACTTAGTTGATTTTTTCAAGTCTGTCATAATTTATTACCTGGCGAGCACAGGCATGCTTCCTCCATTCATATATCCTATAACTAAACGTGATAGTACAAATAGTGCAATAATGTATATTTAGTCAATCCAACTACTCCCACAGTATTTTTTATATATTGTGAAAAATGTCTTTTAACTAGAAACAAATAAAATATATTTGAATCTTGTCAAACCCGATGAAATAGTAAATATATAATAGGCTTATGGAACCAACCAACTATTGCATTAAAGATAAAAATACAATAAAGCTTCTGTGTAACATCATTCGTTATTACGGCCACTATCTTATCGACGGCATATCCAAGAGAAAATGGATGTCATAATGTTGTGATGTTGGGCATTATATGGCACTTGTTTTTACAGATAGTGTAGGTATTGGAAAAGTAATTATGACTGTATGTGTCTGCATTTGGATGTTGGTGGCACGGCAGGGTCTCGCGACCGAAGCGACCGACTGCTAAAGGAGTTATTAAACCTTCCATATTCCTTCCTTCTCATATTATCAGCAAAACAATTTTAGCCAATTTACTAATTTTAAATTTAACTTCTAAGCTCCTAAGAGAATTTTTATATGCTTCCTAAATAAGCAAAGCAAATTTATTCAACTAAAATGTACTCTAGAAGCTTAAAAGTTATAGCTTAAATTATGGAATTTTCTTTGAAAATGAAAAATTTTAAAAGGAAATAAATCAGACAGTACCTCAGTAGATTTTCGAACGGGATTCGAACTCAGACTCATCACTCATGGAACCCAGTCTAATGCTTTTTTAATCTATTACAATATTTCCTCTAGGTACTTACAGAATTGCATTGTATACCGAGTGATTGAGAGGTGAAATGATTACTCTTGGCTACGTATTGGTAATAATTTATTTTCTTAAGCTATGGACTTATATACTAAATACAGCGTGTGATATCTGTTCCTAGACCGTAATCTGTTTTAGATAACAATATTCAATCATAGATGGAACAACTCTAATCTTGCCTAGATAACTACGTGGGTATTTAAGGCGATACTCAAAAAAAATATGCTGAAGAGAGATGGCAATGAGAAAACGTCGCGCACGGGAGTGAGACCGATTTTAAAGATTAGGCAAAAAAAAACCACAAAATCACTTCGTATTAAAAAACTATAGCGTTTTTTTTTAAATGCATCTACATGATCCTAAATATTATTGGTGTCCACTAATTAAACCAATTTCCAATAGTATATGTAACCCCATTTAAGAATTATCTTGAATTTTCGTATTTTTTAGAGGTCTTTTAGAGGAGAAAAAAGTGTCGAGGCAAAATCATAAAATCGTGTTTCTGAAACTATACGATTCTAGATAAAGATATGAAGAAATGTATATCTTATTACCAGATTTGTAACAACTCTAAAAACTTTTATATCAAAAAGTCCATACTTTTTCCGAGTAGCGCCGTAACAGTATTCCCCTCTTTTTTAAGAAAAGGCAAGGTAAAAAAAAAAACAAAATACAAATTAATTCACAAAAAATAAGAATAAAAAGTTATGGAAAAGAGAAAAAAACAGTGTTATGTAAAATTCATACTGACCACGGTCATTCTTATTTCGAGTACGACTAGACTTTACACCTTCTTAAATAAGCAAAGCAATATACCTACCTAAATAAGAAACTGAAATTCAATACTTATTTGACAGCAGCACTTTGACAGCTTCTGAAAGACGGTATAGTCAACTATTCGATTCGACACAGGCTAGCGGCTAGTAAAGAATCGCGTAGCAAACCGCTTTCTATGGTGTTTCTATCGCGTTGTCTTTGTTAAGTTTGATTTGAATTATTGTTACAAATATTTTTGTGTATTTTATTGTGCCATTTCCAGTCCACTTTATGTTTCCTGGTTCCGAGAAATTCTAATCAATAACCGCTATTCATCATTATTAGTTACATAATCCATTAGGTACTTTTCTTTTCAGTACAATATTACAATTACTTACTTAAGGTGGTTCGATGAGCTCAGTAGCGCCACCAATGGAAATAAATCAATTACATTTTATTAAAGGCTTAGATTAAAAGATTCGGTTATTTTGCGCAAATTTTAAACTTTATATTATATATTATACCTATTTATAAAATGTATTTTATAAATAGGTATACTTTTAAGAACTCAAACTTACGCAATAAGTCGTGAATCTCAATAGTGCCAAAAGTGTCCACATTTAGCAATATCGAGATCCATAACTTAATGCTCATATTTGAGGCCATGAAAAAACAATTAGAAATTGCATTTTACTCTTCTATTTGCGCGAAATAACCGAAACTTTTATTCTAAGCCCTTGATAAATCGTAAATGATTTATTTCCATTGGTGGCGCTACTGAGCTCATCGAACCACCTTAAAGTGAAAATGAAATATTAGAAAAATATATTATTTTATTTTCAAATAAATAATGAAACAAAAATTGCATGGATTCATGCCGAAACGTCAAGCTGTAATAGCGCCTCCACACAATGGGCCATGATGGGCGATCATAGACGATCACCATTGTGTGGAGGGCATAATTGTCTGTAATCGCCCATGATGGCCCACGATCGAGCGTGATCGCCACTGTGTCGGTTTTTCGGACAAACATCAAAGGAAGTTTGTGGCCATGATTGTAAGCGCATCCACACGATCGCCGATCACTCAGTTCGTATTTGTTAACGGTACGGTGCGGACGCGTGCTATTTCTGTTAACATTTATATTATGGTTATATACACTAAATAAATAAATAGCGGCAGCTACTACTGTTTCGACGTCCATATTTATCAAATGTAGGTGCACCAACTGATAGCGCCATCATGGCGCATTTTGTCATTGCCCATCATAGGCCATAGTGTGGACAGCTGCGCCATCATGGTCGCAATCATGGCCCATTCTGTGATTGTCTATCATGGCCCTTGGTGTGGAGGCGACATAACATATGTACTACATAATAAATGTCGCGTTGAGTCCCGTTACTCTTGTTTATAATTAGATATAATGGAACGCGAAAGTTTAAAATCTTATAAAAATTGCTTTTTCGTTAAATGCAAAAAAACAAAAAGTATTAATTTGAGTGGTTAGTAATGTCGAATACTTTAATACTTATACTTATAATTTCACAATAGCACGTGCTGTTGATACTTTAGAGGCGAAATAATTACCAATGGAATTACGATTAACTAGGTAATCCAAAGATTAAAATTAAATTCCGCTTTGTAAAATGATGAAATTTACATAAAATATTGAGTGTAGATAAAGATAAAGTACTTGGATGTCTGTAGAGTCGCTAACTCTACATATGATGTAATGACGTTGATGTTAAGATGATGTTCTGTGATGACGTAATCACGTAGCTAAATGTTCGCAGGATCGTTAGGAAAAATGTATAACACGTGTGTCACCAATAATAGTTTTATTGCCACTAAATATAAATTACATTAATTTACAAATATGCTACGTTAGCGGGAATTACATAGGTAATTACGCGTAAATGATACGTATTGTAGGTGCTCGCTCCTACATGCTGCCCAATTTAAGATAAACAACAAAACAAACAAATAGAAAATAACACTATGAAAAATAAATCTTAAGGCGAAGTCTGTCTGTTGACTCGTCGAGTTGAACGGCGCTCCGAGTCCCGTCGTCGGTGCTCGTCTGTTCCCTCGCTCGGAGTGCTACACCGAACACTCTGCAGTTCTACTTCTTGTATGTAGTTTTGTTTCGATTTGTATTGCAATATCTTCCGGGATACATAAATGATGGTAAGTATAATAGCGCCCAACCCAATCAGGGTGTAAGCCACATAATGATGTACGTCGTGGGAAGTGCTATGAATGTGCAGATTTTCTTGCGACGTTTTCACCGATTCTATTTGATTCTGTAATAATCGAAGTTGGTGTTCATGTGGCTCAGGCATGTATGTGAAGTTAAAGTTTGTCAAAATGTTGTTCACTCCGGATTCAGGAATGTAATCTTCGGTATCTTTATTGATAAATATCTCAGAGCGGTAAAGTTTCGGAGAGTGAATGATGATGTTTTCTCCTTTAAGCATACATCCAGGTTTTAATTTCATTACTCCTGTGCCGCTTAATGTTTCGGTAGACACGGTGGCGCCGGGGCAGAATATGCGCACAGTGCATTCCAGGCAACATGTAAATAACCATTCGGCGCGGCTGTGTAACATGATCCAGTCGTTACGACAAGTCGACACTGCCGTGCCACAGTTAGATAAGTTATTATTGTTAATAACTTGTGCCTCGCATAGAATTGATAACTCCTTTGTTATTGTATGTATAGGTAGATTCAGTCTACATATCATTTTGTTTTCTTTGAATGATATGCAACTTGTATGCATCTCTTCCTCGGTTATGGGTATAATCATATCTTTCCTGAGACTTAAGGCACAGTACTTTGCAGTAGGTATAATAGTTGTAGCGATACGGTTGTTTAGTCTCGGAATAGGTATAATGCGATTAAGTTCAAAGTGATCGTTGCTAATGAGAGGCAGTTTAACTTCGAATATTAAATACTCTGTCAGTCTGACGTGTACTCTTGAAAGTTTGTACATCTCTCGGATACAATCCTGTTGACTGCTGACACATGGTAATGTGACGTCAGGGGCGATTTGAGCCGTTATGATGTTCAGCTGATTTTCAAACTCTTCAGGCTGTAGTAAGTGTGTATCAATTCGCCCACTGCGAACATCAGTGACAAGGTCCAGTAGTTGCTGTTGCAACCTTCGCAGGTTATCTATGATGAGGTTTGCTGTTAGTACTGCTCCCGTAATAAACATTGTTTTATTATGTTCTTCTTCTACAAGGTTATTCAAACGCGATATTTGACGACTTATGCTGGTAAATTGTTGTATCATCAGTTCTTCATTTCGTTTCAGTATGTTGTGTTCACCTTCTAAGATGGAAACTTGTTTTTTGTACAGGTCGTTCAGATGATTTTCGTTCTCTTGTATGGTTTTAATGTCGTTCTCGTACTTTTGAGCAGAGCGTTCGTCGAGAATTCCAAATAGTTCGTTTGCGACGTATCCAACTCCATTGAACAGTCCTCGTTTGGAACGGCGGCCGTGCTCGGTTTTCAGCAGTAAATTGTTATGCTGGAGTTCTTGAACTTCATGTTGCAGTTGCGTTGTAATAAATGTAAAAGATGGTTCTTCTTTACTCAGTTCTTTTAGGAGGTTAACATGATACTCGATGTTACCAAGACTGTGCCAGTATGTTGTTAGGTTGTAATAAACGACCATTTTCCACTCGTCCTGTACCAGAAGCATGTCGGCGAGCTTATCGAAATATAATGGTTGATTTTGTTGTAGGGTTGTCACTTTTCCAAGTTGGTGAGTTGTTTCTCCATAGGCTGTAGTGCATAAAGTAAGTAATAACATGAAAATATTGCTTATGTTCACTCGTTTGTTCTGCTTCTTTCTTGTTTGTTGACTGTTTTTTGCGTAACTAATGTTTGTTTTTTCTGTTACAGGTGCTTGTTCCGGTTGAGGCTGTGATGGTTGTGGGTCACTTTTTTGTGTTTCAGGGTTGTTTTTCGGTGGTGAAAGCGTTTCAGATTCTATCGGTAATCGTATCAATTTACCAATAGGTCGCTTCACGCGATTGTTGTTTTTAGTTCGTAGGGTGACCACGCGTACTCGGCCGTCATTTCCAGGGTGCGTCTCTACGATCCTTCCCAAGAGCTAGCGCGCAGGCGGGACGTTGTCTTCCTGAATTATCACAAGGTCTCCAACACAAAAGTCTTTCTTTGCGAAATGCCATTTGCTTCGACCTTGGAGTGTTTGAAGATATTCTGTGGACCACCTTCGCCAAAAATCTTTGTGCATTTTTTCCATCAATTTCCACCGTGTACCAAGGCTGATGTCTTCAACTTCTTGAGAGATTGGTGGTGCTAAAAGTTGATCTCCTACAAGGAAGTGGCCGGGCGTGAGAATATCTAGGTCTTCAATGCTGTTCGTGAGCGCTACCAATGGTTTTGAATTAAGGCATGCCTCTATTTGGGTAAGTAGAGTGGTAAACTCTTCATATGTTATCTTTTGCTCGCCCAGAACTCTCTTCAGATGAAATTTCATCCGTTTTATTGCTGATTCCCACAACCCCCCAGCTGTGGGCCACGACGGCGCATTAAAATGCCATTCTATGTTGCAGGTTGTTAAGTGGTTCATGACGTCTGACGCAGACAAGTATTGTTTCAGTGCTAGTTGGTGTTCTCGGTTAAGGCTGTTCGATGCTCCAATAAAGTTAGTGCCACAATCGCTATAGATATGTTTCGGCATGCCTCGCCTTCCACATAAGCGTTTCAGTGCAGCTAAGAATGTCACTGAGCTGAGGTCGGAAACCAGCTCTAGGTGCACCGCCTTCGTCGATAGACAAATAAACATGACAACGTAGCCTTTAGATGTAGCTATTCCTCTGCCTTTATTAGATTTCACGTCCACCGGTCCAGCTAAGTCGACCCCAGTATGAGTGAATGGCCGTGAGGGTGTTACACGTGGCTTTGGCAGGTCAGCCATTATTTGGTTTCTTCTGTTCGATATTTTGAATCGCACGCATCTGACGCATTTTAATATTTCATGTTTTACGGCACTCATGCCTCCGATTATCCAAAATCTTGTTCGCAAGAATGTTAAAGTTAATCTTGCCCCTCCGTGCAACGTTACTTTGTGAGCCCATTGAATCAGCAGAGTGGTTAGTTTGTTGTTGTTAGGTATGATCATGGGATGTTTTTCTTGCGGTTTCAAAATCGAGTTTTCGAGTCGTCCACCCACTCTTAATATTCCATCTTCATCAATCCATGGGTTTAGGTTCAATAATGGGCTTTTACTAAAAAGTTTCTTCTGTGTTGAAAGATTGTCAATATCTTGTTTGAAATGTTTGTATTGTACAACCCTGACAATTAACTTGAGTGCCTCAGTGTGTTCATTTACTTTCAAGTAAGTAGATTTCCGTTTGTCAGCATTTCGCGAGTTGTGAATGAAACGCGATAACCATGCTATCGTACGCGTCACTCGTTCCATAGAGCTATGTTTCTGTAGATATTCTTCAATTAATGATGGGTCAATATTCTGTTGTTGATGTTGAGTTATGCACACCTTTGACTTTCTTTCTTCGTCAGGAATTGGGATGTCGGTTTGAGTTGGTGATTGTGTTATTTCGTTTTTTTTCAGCCAATTTGGGCCTTCCCACCATAGTTGATGGGTGAGTAGTTGAGATGGTAATAAGCCTCTACTGGCGCAATCTGCTGCGTTTTCTTCAGATTTCACATATTTCCAACAGGATGGTGGCATAGTTTCCAAAATGTTTGCAACACGGTTTGCGACAAACGACTTCCAACGTCCGATGTCACCTTGCAACCAACC
The DNA here is from genome assembly GCA_949710035.1 of Crambus lathoniellus. Taxonomy (NCBI): domain Eukaryota; kingdom Metazoa; phylum Arthropoda; class Insecta; order Lepidoptera; family Crambidae; genus Crambus; species Crambus lathoniellus. The sequence goes on along the minus strand of OX453305.1, from coordinate 8,888,543 downwards.
CAAAACAACCATTGAGTCAGTCCAACCGTGAATTTTTAATGGTCCTGTCTGATTTTTTGTTGACTCTATGACCTTCTTCATTAGTTGTGCTAGTAATAATGATGCACAAAGTTCCAACCGGGGCAATGACACGGCCTTGTTTAGCGGCGCAAGTTTTGTTTTGCCAGCAATAAGTTTTATCACGGGTTCGTTATTTTTGTCCACAGATTTGCAATAAATCACGCAGCCATATGCTTTCTCCGACGCGTCGCAGAATCCATGTAGTTCGATCGACTTCTCGCAATCACCTATCCAACGAGATATTTTCACTTTAGCGATGTTTGGCAGGTCTTGTTTCAGTATGTTCCAGTCATGTTGTAAATCAGATGGTAAATAATCATCCCAGTTTAAGTTCATAGCCCACACCTTTTGAAATAGTAATTTTCCTTTAATAGTAATAGGAGACAGCCAGCCGAGCGGGTCGAAGAACTTAGAAATCTCAGACAATAATAATCGTTTTGTTGTTTGTGGATTTTCAACCTTATCGCTCGTTGTTACAGAGCTCGAGAATGAAAATTGATCGTTGCATGGATTCCATGATAAGCCCAGTGTTTTGTTTGTTTCGGCGTGTTTAAAATCAAACATGTTTTGGCTAATGTTTTCTTGCGGTAAGTGTTCTAATAATCTGGAGTCGTTACTGGCCCACTTTTTCAGCGGAAAGCCGCCTCCATTCAGGAGGCTAATAATTTCTTTTTGAGTTTCCTTTGCAGTTTCGATGTTATTGTTTCCCCCTAGTAAATCGTCGACATAAAGTTGTTGGTTTAATATGTCGACAGCAAGCGGGTATTGGTCACCGTCATCTTGTATAAGCTGTTGTATGGTTCGCATAGCGAGATAAGGCGCGCTTTTGATTCCGTAGGTTATCGTACAAAGTTTATAGTCCTTTAAAGTGTCAGGTGACGCGTCTCGCCATACTATTTTTTGGAGGTGTTGATCTTCTTCGCTCACAAGTATTTGGCGGTAAAACTTTTCTATATCTGCAGTGTATACAAATTGAAAGGTTCTCCACAGTAATATGATAGCTTGCAAATCCTTTTGTAGTTTAGGGCCGCATTCCATCAGGTCATTTAGTGTGTAGCCAGACTTAAGTTTACTGGATGCGTTGAATACAGCTCTCAACTTGGTAGTAAGGGAATCCAGTTTAATGACCCCGTGGTGTGGAAGAAAACAGCTTGGTTCCTGGTTTGTTGTGCATTGTTTCATGTGGCCCAGTTTTATATATTCAGATATAAACTTTTTATAGTTTTCAGCTAGGACCGGATCTCTTGTAAATTTTTTCTCGAGTTGTTTAAACTGTGCTACAGCTTGTGGCCTTGACGGCGTTAAATGTTCTTCAAAGTTAGGTTTCATGGGCAGTTTCACGACGTAGCGTCCGTCTTCTCGCCTTGTTGTTGTTGACTGGTATAAAGTTTCACAATAATCTTGCATTGGTGTCATGTTACTGTTATTCTGTGTGATTTCTTCCAGCTCCCAAAATTGAGAAATTTCTTCTAAGTTATTAAGGACGGCATGGCAATTAAATGTTTTCACGTGACCGACCAAGATCCAGCCTAACTTGGTCTGTTGCGCAATAGGAGCACTGGCGGTGGCGGAGCCCCGTAGTATTCCATCCATTACTATTTCTGAGTAAACTTTGGCGTTCAGCAAGATGTCCACTGGCCTTGAGATGTTATAATCAGGATCCGCCAAGTTAATATTATGTAGATGCGGCCATGATTGTTTTTCAAATGTGTAGTTAGGTAAGGTTCCAACCACTTTGTGCATAACCAATGCATCTGTTATAAATGTATAGTTGTTATATCTCGATTCACAAATCAGCTGTACGGCTCCGTGACTCTGAGACGCTGTTATTCCAACCCCGAATACTGAAGCGCTTTGGTTACATCGGTCAAGGTTCAAACGTTGCGCAGCCGATTCAGTTATTAAATTGATCTGAGAGCCTTGATCTAATAAACATCTCATCATGATGAAGGTGCCATCCTTGGCTCTTACGTTCAGTTCCACGGTAGAAAGTAATACTTCGTCGTAGTTTCCGGCCACGTGGTTTGACTTGCGTTTTGTTAACATAGGTGTTGAAGTTGAAGGTTGAAATTCACTGCTCAATGAGGGTTGATGGTCATACATATCATGTAAGATGGTATGATGTGGGCTGTTACAAATCTTACATTTCTTGGTTGAAGTACACTTATTTTTGTGATGGAATAAGCAATTTTCACACACGGGCAATGTCTTGATGGTATTAACCTTCGCTTCAGGTGTCATGTTCAAAAACCTTTTGCACGTAATTAAAACATGATCGTTTGTCTTGCACAATGGACAAATACGTTCGACTTGGCTTTTGAACGATTTAACGAATGTAGGCTTCGTATCCATGTAGTTTCGTTGTTGTTTAGGTTCATTTTCCCTTGCATTCGTTGTTTGTTTAGTCTGTTTGGTTTTCTTGTGCAGCGGCTCTAATGCAGTGAATTTGGATTCTAATATTGAAACTAATTCGTCAAATGATGGAAGGTCACGCTTGTTTTTTCGGGCGTCCATGTAAGCTGTATATGTTTCTGAATCCATTTTGTCGGTCATGATGTGCACCAGAATCGGGTCCCAGGTGGATGTGTCCACTCCAAGGTTGTGAACGGCGTGTACTGTCTCCAGACTCACATCATGTAAACGTTTGATTTCGTATGCGTTATGTTTTTGCATGGCAGGTTGGTTCATGAAAATTTGCATTTGTTTTGTGAATAAAAGTTGAATGTTATTGTACCTTCGGTTCAAAATCTCCCAGCAGGTATCGTAATTATCGGCTGAGATGGTGAGATGCTGCACGAGACGTTCGGCTTCTCCTTTGAGTTTGCCTTTTAGGTGTTGCATTTTCTGACACTTGTTCAGGTTAGGGTTGTTATGTATTGCTTCACAATACAAATCGGAGAAAGTTAACCAGTTGGTGTAATTTCCGGAAAATACGGGTAATTCGATATGCGGCGTTGTTTCTTGTTGGTGTTTGACGGAGTTTAATTTCCGATGCAATTTTGACTTAATTGCTTCGTAAGATTCTTCATATTGAGAGAAATCCTTTTCGTAGTTTTCGTCAGATCCTTCTAGCAGATTGTCAAGTTGCCAGTGAAGATCATCGATAATTCTCCAGCGAGACTGAATCATTTGAAGTTTATCGTCAATTTCCCACTTTTCCACAAGCTTGTCGATGTTTATGTTTTTCACCACCCTATCGAAGGCGCGAAAGTTCGTTTTTTGTTGACACAACAGTTCGTCACTTTTGGATGTAGATCCAGTGCTTTCTATGTTTCTGGATCTGACCTTGCTTTCCCCAGTGCTTTCTTCAGCACCCATGTTATCATCACCTGGTTTTTTGTATGGCTTCGTACTTGATATCAGTTGAAGGCCATCAATGTAAAGTAGTTTGATGTTTTGAAAAATGTTAAGGGTAAAGTAATCGTTTGACTTATCTTCCTCTAGTTGCAAAAGAGCGTTGTTTGACACGAACTCACCCCACAGGTTGATAAGTGTTTCTTCTCTCGTCTTTAGATAATCGGATGTTTTCCGCGTTGCTGAGTCTTTTTTAAAGTTGGTGATGATTCTCTCAATGCTGGTAGCTATCTGTGTTTGCCTTTCTAGTACAGCTTCCATCTTGAGTAGTTGAAGTTAGTGTTGTAATAATGTTGATGTTTAGTTCAGTGGCAGATGTTGGGCTTCTGATGATCGCCAGGTCAATAAAAAGCGTGCGCGCATGTACCTTTACTGCGTCGGCGCCTTCTCAATTCAACAGGTGAGACCCGCTTCTGGGAGGCCTGTGAACCGATCGCAGCAGCAAAAACACACACACACAACACTTCACTAGATCGAAGGACCAATATGTAGAGTCGCTAACTCTACATATGATGTAATGACGTTGATGTTAAGATGATGTTCTGTGATGACGTAATCACGTAGCTAAATGTTCGCAGGATCGTTAGGAAAAATGTATAACACGTGTGTCACCAATAATAGTTTTATTGCCACTAAATATAAATTACATTAATTTACAAATATGCTACGTTAGCGGGAATTACATAGGTAATTACGCGTAAATGATACGTATTGTAGGTGCTCGCTCCTACAATGTCTGAATTTATCATAACAGGAAAATCATTCATGTATAAACTAAAACTTTTAATATTTTAAAAAGATTTTTAAAGTTCATCTTAGATTTCTGCGCGAACTGTCCATATAAATAAAATACTTTCACGGATTTTTTTACGCAATTTATTTAACAACTTGGTAAAATTTTAGTTGTTTTTAGAGATATTTTGGTTTATCCGACGTTTCGGCACCTTTCCAGGGGCCGTGGTCACGGAAAACTGACCACGTTTGACCACTGGCCACTGACCACTGACCAATTCAGTTTTCCGTGACCACGGCCCCTGGAAAGGTGCCGAAACGTCGGATAAACCAAAATATCAAATCTAATAAGTTGTTAAATAAATTGCGTGAAAAAATCCGTGAAAGTGTTTTATTTATATTTTTAAAGTTATTTAAATTTTTACTTTTTTGCATTCACAATGCATTTTTTATGGTTGAAAAATGGAAAATGAAGTAAGTATTAAGAAAAAATCGACCCGTCTCACAACCAGCTCCGATGGGACTCGAACCCACGACCTTTCGCTATCCGGGCGACTGCTCTAACCACTGAAAAAAAAAAGCTCTAACGACTCCGTAGCTCAGTGGTTAGAGCAGTCGCCCGGATAGCGAAAGGTCGTGGGTTCGAGTCCCATCGGAGCTGATTGTGAGACGGGTCGATTTTTTCTAAATACTTCATTTTCCATTTTTCAAGATTTTTAAAGTTATTAATATATTTACACAATATTCTGTTCAGTTGCAGTCTAGCTGAGTGACCACTTACTAGCGTGTACCTTTATTGGTGCTTACGCACTTAGGTTCTTGCTCATTCATTGTTCCAAACTTAGACTTGCGAAGATAGCGGAAATTTCGGGTTTCTTCAATGAAGAGTTTATTTAAAAGCGCATTACGGTTTACTACAAATTATACAAAAAAATATTAAAACGGTTACAGATTTATCTTTTCAGGAAACAGATATGGGTGCGCGCGAGACGGCAGGAAATAGGGGAATGAATGGCGATGCCACAGAACACGGAAAGATTTTTTTCTCTAAAGTGCCCCGGTAAAGTGCCCCGGTAACGATCAATCGCAATTGACAATGTTTACGTCATTGACGGACCGAATGATCGTCTACAGAGGCAATTGAAGCGATTGTCATTCGAAACTACGTGATTGATGCGAATGATGGAAAGCCCATTGACAATCGCGATTGACGCTACCAATTGATCGTCTCGCTGTGCGATTGACAGGTTTTTCGATGAGAAACATGGCGCGAGCAATTGACGCATCGATTGAAGCTCCATCATTCGCACCTTCAATTGAAACGGTCAATCACGTACCAATGAGAGATTTTCTGCAAGCAAATTAAAAAACAAAAAGGTTTATTTATTAGCTCGATAGATGGCGCTGACCTGACATGAATCCACTCACCTCTATTGTTTATTACCACACAGAGATGGGCCTATTTCTCTAAAGATACAAGTTTACAAGTTCACAAGCTTCGAAATGTAACATGGACTTGTAAAGTCTGTTACACGAAGTAAATAACAAGTGTTTTTTACGGTAACAAAAAAGAGTGTCATTGGAATACCTAATGACATATAAATGCATTGGCTGATATAGTAGATTTCATTACAAGTGCGGAAAGTGATCACGCACAATTGTGATGACCACATCTACTGTGTTCCACAGTTTATTGAAACGAAGGTTTCTCATGCAAAATTAAGTAAATTAAAACTAGTCCTACCTTACTAGAAAATAGTGTCCGTAATCCAGGGGGGCTGAACGTTGTCTCGCCGGCGCGCGCCGGGCAAAACGATCTCCACACAACCCCCGATGGGATACTCTTACAGCTAACACTCTTATACTACACAATGCCCTAATAGGCAGCTAAAACTTTCCCGGCGCTTTTCAAAGCGAACACACACGGGTTACAAGTCCGTACCCCGACCGGAGCCCTAGTAGGTGCAAAACGAAATCTCGGTCCCAATATGGGTAGGTAACTTGCGCGGCACGTCGCTACAGAAACACACGAACTTGTCTCACGGCTGCTTACGGCCAACTGGTCTGCACGCGGCCCGAGCGCATTGCGTGTCGCCCGTGACCTTGACAATGACAACGCACCGCTCGCAGCGCGGCGCGAACATCCCCCCGTCCCGGACAGTAGCAAACTGTCCGCCAACTCAATCTAAGGGCAGGCGAGAGAGGGTAGCGATCGCTCGCTTCAAAACAGAGTCCCCCACCAGGACCTCGGCAAACCTGGGCACACCATCCGACCCCGGATGAAGCTGAACAATGCGTCCTAAACGCCAGCGGAGGGGCGGCAGGTTTGGATCCTTTACCAACACGAGGTCTCCTGTCTTGGGTGGGGTCGTCCTATCCGACCACTTAACGCGTTGCTGTAAAATGTGCAAATACTCCAGATGCCAACGGCGCCAAAAACTCTGCGTAAGCTGCTGGAGCAATTCAAATCGCGAGAGCCGTCCGGAGGCCACTTCGGAATAAGGATATTCCGGCAAGGCGTTAAGCGGTCTGCCAATCAAAAAATGGCCCGGCGTAAGGGCCTCTAAATCATTCGCGTCCGAAGACAACGGACACAACGGACGCGAGTTGAGGACCGCCTCAACCTTACAAAATACGGTCGCGAGTTCCTCAAACGTGAGGACCGTCTCCCCAATAACGCGACGAAGGTGAGTTTTAGCGGCCTTTACAGTTGCTTCAAAAATCCCTCCCCAGTGGGGGCAGGATGGCGGGGAGTACTGCCATCGTACCCCTCTGCGAGAGAGTGTGGATCCGATCTCAAAATTATTCCTATCCAAAAATTCACAAACTTCCTTTAAATACCTATCGGTGCCCTTGAAATTGGTTCCACAATCGGACCTGATTAACGACGGCATTCCGCGGCGAGACACAAAACGATTCAACGTGGCTACAAAGGCTTCTGTGGTGAGGGCACTAACCACCTCCAGGTGGACCGCTTTAGTGGCCAAACAAACAAATACACACAAGTAAGCCTTTTCCGTTCTAGCATTACGAAGCCGCGATGTCTTAACGGTAAATGGCCCCGCAAAATCCGTTCCAACTCCTGAGAAGGGCATCGATTCGTTCACTCGATCGGCAGGCAAATCACCCATCTGGGGCTGCATCGTATCGGCGCGCAAACGATAACACGGGAGACAACGAAAAATAACGGATCGGATTATTCTCCGCGCTGACAAAATCCAGAACTCTCGTTGGAGGAGCGCGGTCAAAGCATTACAACCGGCATGAGCATTCTTTACATGTCGGTCTGTAATCAACAGTCTAACTAACGGTCCATCCTTGGGGAGCAACAAAGGGTGGCGTGATCCGTACGGCAGGTTGGCATGTCTGAGCCTACCTCCGACACGCAGCAATCCGGTACTGTCCAAGAAGGGATTCAACCGCACCAAGGGTCCCTTCAACTTGGACTTACTTGAGCGCAGGGCTTTCAGCTCCGGTTCAAACTCTCGCTGTTGCGTCACTCGCAACCAATGCAACAGAGCGTCTTGCCGCTCTTGTGGGGCGAGGACCGGAGACAACGATTTCTCCTGAGGCTGGCGACAATTTCGCACAAAGCGCCTCATCCAAGCAGTCACGCCGAGCAACTTATCAAGAGAACTGTAGCGGTCTAACAAAAACTCCATCTGCGGAGCCGCCACCGTCTCCACGGCGTGAACACGCATGCCTAGGTCTGGGACTCTGGCCACAGCCGGGGTGGCAGGCCATGAGCGCTCAGGCCGTAACAACCATGATGGACTCCACCATAGGTGATGGTCCACTAACTCAGGCGCCTCGCAGCCGCGGGAGGCACAATCTGCGGGGTTCAATTCGCCCGGCACGTGGCGCCAAATCAACGGGGCCTTTGAAGTCTGAATTTGTGAGACCCGGTTGGCCACAAAAACCTCAAGGGTGTGGACTGAACTCTTCAGCCAACAAAGGACGACCTGGCTGTCAGACCACGCAAATATCGACCCCAGGTCGACACCGTTTCCCAAGGTGTCGGCAACATGATTGAGTAGCCGTACTAAGAGAGTGGCGCCGGACAACTCCAACTTCGGAATGGTTAGCCTAGTCCGAAGGGGGGCGACCTTACTCTTGGCCGTAACTAAGTGTACGGCGACAACGCCTGCTGCATCCACCGTTCGGATGTAAACGGCTGCCGCGTATCCGCTTTCGGACGCGTCACAAAAGCCGTGCAGGGAGGCTTTAAACTTTCCCGAAGGCAGCATTTGCCTCGGTATACAAACCCGATTGACGGCGGGTAGGGATGACACGAACCTCACCCACTCTCGTAGGAGGCTACCAGAGAGGGGCTCATCCCAGGACAATTCCGCAGCCCAGAGCTCCTGTAGGAAGCACTTCATCGAAAACACTACAGGGCTGAGCCAACCGTTCGGATCAAAGGTACGGGCTACAGTAGACAGCACCGTGCGTTTAGTCCAGACCTTTGGGTCTGGCAGTTCCAATCTATATGTGAACAAATCCGGGACTGGTCGATACTGGACTCCCAAAACAGACAGCATGTCTGGAGTCTCCGGATTTTCAAAGAGGAGCGGCTCTTGCTGGTGGTCCTTAGGCAAATCTGCCAATAGGTCCGGTGAGTTAGACAGCCACTTCCGCAGCTCATAGCCACCAGCCCTCAAGAGCGCAATCAGCTCATCACGTAAGACGAGAGCCTCATCTAAGCTCGAGGCCCCCGTGCATATGTCGTCGACAAATAAGGCCCCCCCCTCAATAAGAGCAGATGCCCGGGGATAGCGTAGCCGTTCGCGCTCTGCGAGCTCCAAAAGCGAACGGATCGCCACAAAGGGGCTCGACCGCAAACCATAAGTGTTGGTGTTCAGCTCGTAAGCCAATATCGGATCCTGGGGATCCTCACGCCAAAGGATGAGCTGGTATCGTCTATCCTCCGGGTGAATCACGGTCTGTCTGAACATCATGCGGATATCGGCCACAAAGACGACAGCGTGCCGGCGGAAGTTGGTCAAAACATCACAGACATCGTGATGCAACTTCGGCCCCGCATGCAGACACTGATTCAACGACACTCCGGTTGACGTGGGCGCTGAACCATCAAAGACCACGCGGATCTTCCCATTGGAAGTCTTCAAAACAGCGTGGTGTGGCAGGAAGTAATGTTCCACATTACGCCAGTCCAACTGCGAGATGGACATGTGCCCAAGGTCCAAATACTCCCGCATGAAGTCTATATACTTCTCCTTGAATGCGGGATCCCTGGCCATCCTACGCTCCATGGACAACAATCTCTTCTCGGCCATCGGTCGGGAGCTCCCTAAAGGAGGGCGAACCGCCAAGAAGGGCAAGCGGGTAATCAAGCGACCCGAGAGGAGGCGCCCAGTGTTGTTCTGGTAGAACAATTCGCACTCCTCCGCTAACGGATCCAACCGCTTGGCAGTGGGAGGTTCCTCCACCTCCCAAAACTTTTGGAGAACGTCGGACAAAGTAGAGCCGACAATGGTCTGGCGGTCTACCGACGGGGTCTCTGGTGTCTGTGGTACCTTTCCCATCACCACATGACCCAGCGACGAGGACAAGGCGACAAGATCGGCTGTCTGCAAAACTCGCTTGCTTCCACACAGTACACGACCGAGGACATCCGCACCAATCAACAAGTGTATTGGGCCCGGTCGGTGGAAGGAAGGATCAGCCAAAGCCAGTCCAGACGTCAGCTCAATCGTGGATGGCGGCACTCGCACTTGCGGGAGTGGTCCAACCACCTTATCAAATACTATCGCCGAAGCACCGATCTTCGGCCTTGGCGTGAAGTGGGGGGAGAAGGAGAACTCAACTCGACCAATCGGATCAGGGATCCGCGAGTCTCCCACCCCCCGTACCGCTTCGTGATGCGGCACAAGCAAAAGACCCAGCTGTCGGACAAGCCACCTGGACATTATGCACCCCTGGGCACCTGAGTCCAAAAGGGCACGCACCGTGACAACATTGCCCTTAGGTCCCCAAACATTCACGGAGGCTGTTGGCAACAGCACAAGCTCCGGAGGGGTGGTTGGGTCCGACAGGGGCGCCATTAAAAATTTTGGGGGGGTACTTGTCCCCCTCGCGCCTGAGTCGGCGCGCCAAATGTGGGACGCTCGTACCGGGCGAGCGGGTCCCAATCGGGTACATACTGGCCCCGACCAACAGCACTCCTAGGTGCAGGGTAATACCCGTGTGGGGCGTGCCTCGGTGCATAGTACCCCAATCGAGGCCTCTCCATTAGGGGGGGGGAGTAGCAAATAGGGCCCGTGCCCATCGCCACCGTGGCGTACTCTTGTGGTACCCCCCTACCCCCGCCCGTGGCGGGGGCGTCTCTCCTAGAGTTCCCCCTCTCCGGGGGGGACTGAACGGGGGGGCTAAGCCCCGCCGAATCTCTAGGGGACCGGTTCCGGGCTGCCGGGCCCCCGCCCGTGCGAGAGGAATTCGAACCCCGGTCGCTCCCGGCGTCCTTGCGGTCCAAACAAAGGAGGGGGTGATGCCTCCCTCCGCAAAGACGACAATCCTCGGTCTGGGGACACGCCGACTGCATGTGTCCCCCCAAACACCTATAGCACCATTGGCGCTGTTTCGCAACGGCCCTCCGTCCCTCTGGGCGGAGGCCTCTAAATTTGGCACATTCGTGCACCACGTGCCTATCTCCCCTGCAATACCTGCACCGCTCACTCGGTGCGGGGGGAGGGGACTGCTGGAAGGCAGCATAGCGATTGGTCGGGCGACGGGGCTGTTCCCACGCCGCCACCATACGACCAACACCTGGAACCGGGGCGGGCTCCAGGTGGTCCGTCACCCTACATTCGTCCTCCAAAAAACGAAGGAGGTCCGCGAAGGGCGGGAGATACGAGGCGCTGTCGCCTCCGTACCTCTGCTCGAAACGCCCCTTCATTTCAGCGGGCAATTTGGCGAGGACTATGTGCAGCAGTATAAAGGACCACTGATCCACCGGCAGGTCCAATCGCCTTAGGGAGTTGACCGCTGACAGTAGCGGGTTCAGCAACTCCCTCCGTAACAGGTGTACCCGCGTGATTCGCGGGAGGGCCAAAATCGTGGCCACGTGGGTGTCCGCCAGTAACCGGACATTCTGGTACCTGCTAACCAGAAGCTGGCGAGCCACCTGGTAGTTGTCGTCACTGATGAGCAGGTGCTGGATCACCGCGCTGGCCTCTCCTCGCAGGGAGGAGCGCAAATAGGCCAACTTCTCACTAGGGGATAAGTCCCGTCGTGAATCCACTAGGCTGTCAAACAGGTTAATGAAGCCCATCCAGGCTGACAGATCCCCATTAAAAGTGGGAATCTCCAATGTAGGCAATCGGCCTAGCAACGCCGTCGGGGTAGGTTTGACCTCCCCGCTCAAAACCGGCTCCCCCTTCCGAACAGCCAGGGCCCTCTCAGCCGCCTCCGTGAACTGGTCAGCCAGCTCATAGGCCTGGGCTACATCCTGCTCCAGCTGTTCCGACACGGCATCATCAGCTGGGGGGTTCTCCAAATAATGCGCGCGACACTCCATGGCGTGGCGCTCCAGGTCTTGCAGCCGAGCTGCCAGCCCGCCATACCGAGCTAGCAACGCGCCTACCCGGTCGGCTCGGTCTATTAATGTGACCGCACAAGCAAGCCAACGCAAAACTCCTTGGATGCCGGCCCTGGATACGGCGAGCGGATTCGTAGGAGCCATTTATAATCCGTTTTATAAACAAAGCAAACAAAGAAATATAAAAGTGGTAAACATCAACAAAAAAAACAATAGAAATAGGTCGCGTCACGATAATATAAAACACAATTAAAATTCGGACGACATACACGGACCCTACTATTTTCATAAATTATTAACAACTTACCAATTTCAAGGGCTAACATTATAACGGTATAAACAAAACGTATAGGATTAACGGTATGGCATACCTCGCAAATCAACTACTAAACCGTTATCAACAAACGAAAACAAAACTATTTTTAATAATAATACTCGTAATTTAATACTACTAATAATTAAAACTAGTTCCACTTTTTTAACTAGGCAAGCGGACTCGGAACAAACACTAGTATGTGGTACTAATAAACAACACTTTCGAACGAAACTATTCGTCAAATAAATCCGGACACACAAAAAAAATATACACATCTAGGCGAGTAAACTCGTATCAAAACACTAGTATGTGACAACAATTATATAAGTGTCTATCTATTATCGGATCCACCAAGTGAGAAACATTCGCTTCGAGAATTTACTAGAACAATTTCTTAGTACTTCTCGTCTCGGATCGGATCGGATCGGGAATCGGATCGGATCGGGAATCGGATCGGAAATACCCTTTTTAACAAAAAAAAATAATTTTATTTTTACTATGAAATTTTATGTACCTAGTTAATTTTAATATGAAAATTAACTAATTATATCAACTAGGTACGCTCTGCTACCAAAAATATGATCACGCACAATTGTGATGACCACATCTACTGTGTTCCACAGTTTATTGAAACGAAGGTTTCTCATGCAAAATTAAGTAAATTAAAACTAGTCCTACCTTACTAGAAAATAGTGTCCGTAATCCAGGGGGGCTGAACGTTGTCTCGCCGGCGCGCGCCGGGCAAAACGATCTCCACACAACCCCCGATGGGATACTCTTACAGCTAACACTCTTATACTACACAATGCCCTAATAGGCAGCTAAAACTTTCCCGGCGCTTTTCAAAGCGAACACACACGGGTTACAAGTCCGTACCCCGACCGGAGCCCTAGTAGGTGCAAAACGAAATCTCGGTCCCAATATGGGTAGGTAACTTGCGCGGCACGTCGCTACAGAAACACACGAACTTGTCTCACGGCTGCTTACGGCCAACTGGTCTGCACGCGGCCCGAGCGCATTGCGTGTCGCCCGTGACCTTGACAATGACAACGCACCGCTCGCAGCGCGGCGCGAACACCTGTCATTGCAAAGAGTTCCGACAAATGTCTACCCGAGCCGAGGCGCAGCCGAAGGTGAGGGTTGACAGTCGGAACAAGTTGCAATGACGGTTCCGCACGTGTACTGAACAACTATTTTTAATACAGTTGCGAAAAAATTAAGCAATTTAATAAAATAATAAAACACAATAAACTCAACTAAATAATCGTAAAAGAATATAAGCAGAGACTTTTTTTTTGTTTTCTTCACCCATTCTGGGTTGGCAAAGGAAACTATGATCATACAGCCAAGGCTTCAGTAGAATTTTTTTATTGATATGAAATGAAAATTAAATGAGATGAAATGAAATGAAACCTAACAAAAGCAATCCGAATCCTACAGGAGCGCCTTTCCTTATCTCTCTCTTTTACCACATCGTTTTCCATTAAAGCCACATTATTGCACTAATTCCACCATACTAAGTACCTACCACAATAAAAACCAGAGAAAACAAATTTAGAAAATTAAGAAATAAGGTCCCTCATTTTCTTTTCACTTACTTGCGCAAACTCCTATAGGCAGATACTATGGTAAATAGTGCACGTCATACCATATTTAGTAATCTGTGGTCATACAGCCAGTTTTATGTATTTTTTATATTCATAAATTTAATTTGGCCGATACTAATATTAATTTAATGTATAATTAAAATTACTTTTAAATCTGATATTGAAACAAATTTGTAGCTTCTTTTTAGAAATATTTGCATGAATCATAAAAACTTCTATGATTTTTTTTAGTAAAAACTTCGTGGTTGGTTTTTTCTTTTTAATAGACAATATTTTGACAGTTGGGAAAGAAAACGCACGAGTTCGGGAAAGGTAAAGAAAAAGTTCGAGTGTGTAATAGCCCACATCCCGAACGCTATACGTCCCTGCAATACGCCACTTTTTGAGCAACTGTATTAAAAAATATTTTTCATCTCTCATATTCGAAAAGTGATGTATATTTAAGGCCTAATCAGACGAAGGACTTTTGTCCCCGTGGGACAAAATAAGGGCTTTTAAGGGCATAATATGGGCTTCAAATGTCAAATGAAGCCCATGTCCATACCCATAATTTTTAGCCGGTAGCCCCCTGAATAGAATCGCATACAGTTTTATAATAAGTATGAATTATTATATTTATTTACTTAATATACACGGTAATTTTTTTATCACCCCGGATAAAATTAAAAGGATTATTCTGCTCATGAAAACAAACATTTATCCTTCACCAATGAGCAATGACTACGGTTTCTGGTCGGTAACTGACCTTAAAAACGAACTACGGAAACGCCAAGCTAAAGTTGGAGGGAAAAAAGCAGTTCTAGTTCAGAGGTAGGCGTACATGTACCTAACTTTACAGGGTGATCCATCGGGACGGGTCAGTATGTGAAAGTTTGAAACTATAAGAGATAGAGATAGGTATTTGTTCTTAGGAACCATATCGTCGATTTTAGAGTTCAGAAAAACTGCATTCAAAGATTTAAAAAATACTCATGCACGACCCGGGAATTGAAGTTTTTCCATATTTAAAAATCGATGACATGATTTCTTAGAACAAATATCTCCTTCTCTTATAGTTTTAAACTTTTCCATACTGACCCGTCCCAATGGATCTTACAATAGCTTTCTTACATAATTGTAGACTTGTAAAAATGGTTAAACAGGGCCCTTGCCAGCAAATTTAAAAAAAGCAAACCCATGTCTGATGAACGCCATCTGTTGAGTTTTTTGGAACTAACTTTTTTCTTTTTTAGTCATCTGTCAGAAAATCCCTAATTGACGATTGACGATTGATCGTTACCGGGGCACTTTACTTTCCATGTTCTGTGGGCGATGCGATCCTGGGGCCGGCTTCAGTGTGGTCTTATATTCGTTCGCTCTTCCATTCAGTGAATCCTTGCTCGTCCTTCGTTAAAATTTCAAATTTCGAAAATATTTATTTAGTTCCATAAAAGATACAGTTACAAATTAACGATATTTTAAATTAAGAGAAGACAAAGTGAAACTAATAACCTCCTCCTTTTCAATTTTTGAAGTCGGTTAAAAAGGACACTGCTCAGCCCAAGTTTCTTTTTCCGTTCTTAGCGTTACTAATCAAGCGTAATATGCCATTTTTAGATGATTCACGTCAAGATACATTGCCTAGTCCCCTTATTCCTCGTACATTACCAAGTTTGATAACTGGCTTTCTACAAGGAAAAATAATTCTTCCTAGCTTACCCGGTTTTCAAATGGGAATTATTTTTTCCTGGTAGAAAACCGTAATTTTATTAAGTTTTCTACGAAGAATTTTTTTTTCTTTTTAGCTTACCCAGTTATCAAAGGAGAATTTTTTTTTCGTCGTAGAAAGCTGTGAATTCAATTACAGCTTTGTACGTGTTGTTCTAAGAATAAGAATTTTTCCTACTTAGCCATTAGATCAGATAGACCGAATAATTACTTAGATTAAATTTTACTTTAATAATTAGACCATCCAAGCCACCGTGCCATCGGAGCTGGTTGTGAGACGGGTCGATGTTTTTCTAAAATATGTATTTCATTTTCAATTCTTCAATGATAAAAATTGCATTGTGAATGCAAAAAAGTAAAAATTTAAATAACCTCTTTACTATTAAATCTATATCTATACAAATTAATAAAATTGGAGTGTCTGTTTGTAATATTAAAGTAACTGCTTTTTACTACTTACATGCATATGATTAAGTATATTGTTATATACGGTACATATACCAAAATATCATTTTTTACAATGTTTGCCTGTCTGTCTGTCTGTTTGTTCCGGCTAATCTCTGAAACGGCTGGACCGATTTTGACGGGACTTTCACTGGCAGGTAGCTGATGTAATAATGAATAACTTAGGCTACTTTTTATCCCGATATTCCTAGGGAAACGAGAACCACGTGGGTGAAACCGCGGGCGGCCGCTAGTAATTAAATAAAATAAATCTGTTGTTCCCTCTAAAATTAAAATTAATCTAAGTAAATAATAAAAATGAATAATTATTCGGTCTTTCTGATATTCTGATCTAATGGCTACGAAGGGAAAATTCTTCTTCGTAGAACGCACAAATCTTACAAAGCTGTATTGAATTCACAGCTTTCTACGAGGAAAAAAAAGTCTCCTCTGATAACTGGGTAAGCTAAGAAGAAAAAAAAATTCTTCGTAGAAAACTAAATAAAATTACGGTTTTCTACCAGGAAAAATAATTCCCATTTGAAAACCGGGTAAGCTAGGAAGAATTATTTTTCCTTGTAGAAAGCCAGTTATCAAACTTGGTAATGTACGAGGAATAAGGGGCCTAGTCCTTGCTTCTTCAAGGTTATTATTATCTATTAATATTTATTTCTAAATATATAATTATTTCTTAACCATTGTACGACTTCTATCAATTTTGCTATCTGTATTGTTTAGAGTTTAGTAGATATACCATATGTAAAGTGGTGGCCGAATGAAAGAATGGATTTTTTGGTTGGCTATTTATTTAATGCAAGGTAAACGGTTTGATAGTATCAGTAAGCCTAGCATGACCACCCAAAACGTGATATGTATCGCATGATAGAGCGACTTATCGACATTCAAACGTCAAAACCCATAGTCTTTTGACAGTTAAACCGGATAACTTATCATATCATATCGAATTTTGTTGGTCATGCTAGGGGGGCTGGTCTCGCCGGACAATTGTGCGGCCTTAAATACTATGCTACTATCTATAGGTATAAATATATTTGTATAAATTCATGCATTCACTAAACTTAACAACAGCGCCCTCTGCCACATATACTGTGCAGGAACCTAAACAATTGCTGGTACGTGCCAGTTTAGCGGTTAATCAAGTGACAAGCCGTTTAGACGCGATGCGGCTAGATGGCGCTGTTTTACACCATATTTACAAACTATCGTCATCTCTTTCTTTGTGCTTGAATTATATATAACAACGTTATATACCTAATATAGACAGATACAAAAAGAAATTTATACCTACCTAAAGGCCTAATGCTTTTCCCACTCGTTAGCAGCAAAGAAAAACGTCAATTTTGAGTATCCACAGAGAAATTGGAATAGATCCCGGGTAAAACAAATAAGTAATACAGTACCAACAGCTAATGGGAACGGATAAAAGATATTTTCATTTACATAATGAAGGCCACTTTTGCCTTCTTATTTTCATTTATGTTTTCAATGGCCTTTGTGATGACAGTGTTTCTCGGTTCCTATTCACATTCAACCGTTCCCCAGTTCCTGTCTGGATAATCGTAAAAATTGCTCGCTTATTTTGTACACAATAGACTTGCCTAACTTTTATTCGCTACTATAAGAAAGCGATTCTTGTTTCAAATGGCTTGAATTTCTTTTGCGCGAGAGCGATTTGCGGTCGAGAAATATGAATTTTGGTACCTATCTTACTTACGTATATTATACTAGTAAGGTACAGTGTCAAAATTCGAACAAACTGAAGTTAAACGTACAGCTTGACATGATTCTAAGAAGAGACCATTTTTCGGAATTAAAAAATAAATAAATCTATAAATAATCAGGGTTGGTGGCTTTTACTAAGACTATTATACAGCACTAGCGTCTGCGTGAACCCCCTTTTTTAACCACTTAGGGGGAATTTCTAAAAATCCCCTCTTAGTGCTCCCTTACACTCCCCAAGGAACATACATGCCAAATTTCTGCAACGCGGGCCTTTCCGGGACGGAAGACCTTGGGCTGTGCGTTGTCTATCAGTCATTCAGTAACGCAAGAGTTTTGTAAATACAGTACCCCTAGTGTAAGTTTTTATGTCAAGCAAACGCAAACTATCGCGAGTACGTATTTATGTCAATTTGTATGAAAACTGTATCAGCGCCTCTAGCGGCGAGTAGCGCGCTTATGCAGTTTTCATACAAATTGACATAAATACGTACTCGAAATAGTTTGCGTTTGCTTGACATAAAAACTTACACTCGGGGTACTGATAATAAAGAATAACAATCAAATAGTAACCCAACGAATGTTTAATGCATTGCCAATATTTTTTTCAATACTCAATTGACGTACTTACTTAGTTGCTAAGAGTTTAAATTCGAGTATAAATAAATAAATACAATAGAAATATTGGACACCATCACATACATTGTTCCAATACCAAACTATAGTAGCTTAAGCACTAGTATTATGGAAATTGGTAACAACGACGGGTATTACCACATACACCCGTGGAAGTATTTGAAAAGTTCGTTTTAATATTTAACCGACCAAGAATTGAGCCCGGGACCTCTAGAGATAGCGGCACCTTGAAAACCGGTGCGTGCACCACTCGGCCACGGAGGTCGCTAAATATAGATAGAAGAATATTTGACGACTTTTATTTAATTGATTCTGAATTGAAAGGCACATTTTTAAAAAATGCGTAGACTTAGGTATGCCGTGCACGGAACTTAATTTGCTCCCGCCAATTAACAAACATGAATGCTGAACAACGCACAGCAAGATTTTTTGTCGGAAAGAAAAAAAATATTTCGACTCTCCATACAAAATGTCCCGATAAGTTGCTAAATTTGTATGAAAATTTAATTTTTTTTTTCATTTCCGACACATATTCTGGCTGTACGTTGTTCAGCATGATGGTCTGAAGCCATGGTTAAAGTTTTTGCAAGGGTGCCCCTAACACCCTGTATAGGGGAATACTCTGTATTAGGCTACGGACAATAGTCTATACTTTTCGGTCGAAACGGACGCTTACCGGACGATCACATATTGGATGGATGGATGTTAGTACCCAACTCAATCACGCCACCAACGGATTGACACAGACAGACTTACGGATTATGATTTGGATTGATATATATTATAGTCTGGAATGTTACAAAGGTGATCCCATCGGACACAGCTAGTAGGTAATTGATATTCGCAGACAACTGGGAAGCTATTCAGGCTAAATGTTTGAATTTTTCTCAAAGGGGAAGTCCGTTTAATTGATTTCTTATTATGTCTTTTCAATTGTTTTTCTTGTGTTATTTTTTGTTCTTTGATATTTGTTTGTATTTGTATGTAGAAATAGTTTATAATTTAATTTAAGTTAGTTATGTAATTGGGCTCACTCAGCTCGTATAACTAATTATAATAATAAATAAAAAATATAAAAAAAATATGAAGCTATCTCCTCTAATCGTCATGCGTTTAAGCATTTTCGTTAAAAAATATATATTTTTGTAAAATATCTACGTGAAAAAGTACACGTTACCGACTATTTGACGTCGCCGCGTCTCGGTATGATTTCACCGTAATCAGCGCTCATTTCTTAGAATTACATATTTAAGTCTACAGCAAAGTCTACGTACCTACTGGCATAAAAATAAGTAATTTCCTACTTATTTTTATGCTACTGGTGTGTAAAGTACATCTAAAGATTGTATGATATTTTATCGGAATTTCCATTTCATTACGAATACAATCCTCGGTTTTCATTTTGGAATACCGACGCCGGCTGGAGCACCGCTCGTTTTGAGGCGTTCTTGTATTAGTATTATTTTTACAAATTTTGTTTCAGCGTAGCAATGTTTGCGTTCACGTCATAACGAGTAACGACCTTATTTGGTTTCACTTTTTGTTGGTTCACCTCTCAAACAGGATAACACGCGTTCTCTCATATAGTCTGGATTTTAATGGAGCTGTCTCGCCATATGAACACTTATCTATCCTGAGTATGTTCTTATTTTAAAAGGATGCTAACGTCTTTAAATTCATCCTGTATTATGTTGTTGACGTAAGATGGATCAAAACTACTGTTGCTTGGTTTGATTATAATTGTTTGACATTTTAATTTGCCCATTGAATCAGTGTCAGCTTTGCTATAGTCGTTTAAACCAATTGAACGAGAATTTGCTGTTAAGGCGCATGGGGTCGTGAAACGACCATTTTTGAGGACCTAAAAACTCATAATTTAGCCTACTGATGAATACAGAATGAATATATATAAAATTTTGATCTCAGATCATATAAATCATATGATCTGAGATTTTGATATATAAACTGCAATCAGTGCATTTAAAAAACATAGTCTTTAAGATACTATTAAAAAAAAAACACTGAATTGTAGCTGTTTTCAACTTGAAACACGCTACTGCTTCTAAACTACAAGTGATATTTTCACGTTTCTTTCAGGAAAAGATTGCTAACTTGTTTAACTTAAAACTGAGCATTTTTCGTTCTAAAATAATAAATAGTTTTGACGAAACGTGTGTTTAAGCTGTTTTGGTGCGCGTAGCGGGCGGGAAAATTAGGCCGCGCTTCTATGCCCAAGGTCGTTGGCGATACTATGGGCATAGAACTATCGTAAGGCAGAGTAAACGGTTGAGTAGAGTGGTAGAGTACTAACTATCCCTACTAATGTAGACATCATTGGTAGAGTTAAGTAGGTACTGAATTTTGGTAGAGTAGGTGGGACCGCGCGGGCAAGCTACTCTACCGCTCTACTCTACCGTTTACTCTACCCGTGTACAGCAGTCTTTATGCAGTAAGTATCGCTGCTTAAGGTGTATCGATGAGCTCAGTGGCGCCGCCAATGGAAATAAATCAATTGCATTTTATTAATGGCTTGGATTAAAAGTTTCGGTTATTTCGCGCAAATAGAAGAGCAAAATGCAATTTTTAATTTTTAATTAAATGCAATTGATTTATTTCCATTGGCGGCGCCACTGAGCTCATCGATACACCTTAAGCTTGGCAAACGAATGACTCTGCCAAAGCGAGTCCATACCGTCCATTTGCGTTTAACGTATTTACCTACAGTGGACGTCTACTACTGAAAATGGTGTATCTATATTATACTAACAGACAGAACAACAGTCTAAGTTCCTCAAACCCAGTACATATTTGACAAGCAAAAGTCACTTTAATTACATCAACTACAGGCGAGTACAAACGAGCACACAGACTGTCTCCACCCGTAAATATTTGTACGTTGCGAATCCCAGCGTGCGTACAGAGCAGATATTAATTAATGAGCCCAGTTCCACGCTCGTTTTGGTCTAGATTAAAAGCGATAGCGATATACTTACTCTAATGCAAAAGTTGTAGGTTTATAACACTCAAGCTTAAACTTTGAAGTCACTTTATTGTGTACAGGGGGCCAAGTCTGCTAACGTTAAGTCATAATCGTGCCTCAATGGTGTTTCAATTGTAGTTCAATGGTAGTGCTTTTTTACACACTAGTTACAAGAATTATGACAGTATAATGTGATGTGAATGTAGTGTGTGGTCTGACCATCAGTAGTATTGTGAAAAAATTACTCATTTCTTGTAATTAGTGTGTAAAAAAGCTCTACCATTGAACTACAATTGAAACACGATTGAGACACGATTACGACTTAAAGTTAGCAGACTTGGTCCCCTGTACTACGTATTAAGAGCAGTTTTGTAGCGCAGATTCTCGCGTTCAGTGTGTTGGACCGGGCGAGTTTTCTATTCTTTATTTGATATGTAGTAGGCGCATAATCTGCAGTCCCGCGCTATACCGCGCTCCGCGATACGGGGCGCGTTGCAGTGTGGAAACCGCCATAGTGCGCCCCTCTACACCACAAAAAGAAACTGAAAAACTGCAGTAAAATTTTCGTATGTCCTGTCCATGCATTTCAGTTCTGTGTATTGATCAATCAGCCAGGACACATTACATTTTCAAAATGGAATGAGTTTAATATTTCATCACCATCATCAGCATATTTTATATTACCGCTTTATAATTTCGTTTAAATCTGATCAGTCTAGTTTTGGCGTGAAAAACAAACAGATCAACCTATATTATAATAGAAAAAAAAATAGATTTTCGAATATAACTTATCCGAATTTAAATGCCTTGTGACTGCTTAAATTGAAAATCATACTTAATTAAAAGGTTGTTTTATCTAAATCGAGGGTTAGAAGAATTTCTGAAAAAAAAATTAACCCCCGACAAAAACACCTAAAATGAAGTTTCTCTCTTTGTCGAACCCTTAATAATAAGATTAATTTAGGTAATTTAAATTTGATTTAATACTTTTTAAATTACACAAATATTTGCAAGCCAACTTATAAACCCATTATGCGTGTAAGATCTCTACCACAGCTTAAAAAAAGCTGCTGACCTTGAAACCTCTAAACAGATCTTCACAAATTGTAGCTAAGAAGAAGAACCATTTCAATCACACCAGGGGGGTAATTGTCTAACTCAACATCAATCGCAATCGCATTCAGTTTGATAGATATAGCACGGCCATTGCTGCTTATGTCAACAAAAATTTTGACAACTTTCTTCAACAACAAGTGATGGATGTCAAACTGAAAGCGATTGCGATTGATGTCGAGTTAGACAATTACCCCTCTGTTTTTAAACAAAACAAACCCCATCAAAATCGGTCCCCGGCCCATTCGTTCAGGATCTTCGTTGCCATAGACACGTCAAACTTATAACTCCCATCTATTGTTGGGGGCTTAAAACATTTTTTTCGAATGCGAGGATATTATTTTCACCAATTATTGATGAACCGTCTCTATTTAGATTTTTTATGCTGGTTAAAGCATAAAAAATTACATTATAGTACAAAAAATCGATTAATTTAAGATCTTAAATAAATAAATAAATGTATAATAAATATACAATTGTCATTTTTTTAAGACACTATACTGTGCAGTTGCCTATGTTTATTAGTAAAAAAATTTAATTATTTGACATTGTTTTGATTGGTCATGGTTTGTATATCCCCTGCTGGGCTTAGGCCTCCCTCAAGGATCCTCACAACGATCGGTCCTGCGCTCGCTGTGTGGGTCGCGGGAAGGCGCTGGATGAGGGCATCCACCTTGTAGCCCACGGAAGGTCATCCGGTGCGAAGTCACCATTCGAGATCCATTCCACGCCAAAAGCCATTTGATTCTACACGCTAGGAATGGTTTGTTCTAGAGCAATCTATTTTAAACTGTTTAAATAGGTGAACTAATAAATCGCCTTAGTGTTTCAGTATTGTGTTTCAATACGTTAGATCAACAAATACCTACTTACATAATGGCAAATCGCCACAAAATCTGAATACAAATACTTTGTTGGCTATCGCAAATTGTTGCGGTTTACCTGTTACCACCTAAGTATTACAATTTATATTAACACGCAACACTTCGCAAATCGTTGAAATCATTTAATTTCCAAATACAAATCGTTGAAACTATGTATTTGATTCTCAAATACAAATAATTGATTGCATTTGATAACCACATCGGAATTCGAAACTCTGTTTACGCTTTGTAACAAAATCGAGAGGTAATGTTTGTTATGTAAAATAAAAGGTTCTAGCTTTTTATTTGCTTAAATTAAAAAGAAACTAAATAGGTATGTAAATCAAAACCTTTTTATTCAATGTACAGTCAAACCAATTGAATCGTGACCCTCCATAATGTTAATTTCCGACAGATATTAAAATTCAATTAGCTCGAAATTTAAATTTTTTGACATTTACACTGAACTTCATAGTTTTGACGCTCTCAAACAAATAATTAATGAAATGGGTCATGATTCAATTATTAGTTCGACTGAAACGCACTACTTCCGGAATCCTCAACCACTTAGGAACCCGCTATCTTATCTCTGAGAATTATCCCGGTTATAGTTATGTCTTTCCCAAAATTTGCACCAAAATTAAATCAAAATTTTGTATTGTCCGACCACGAGACAATCTTCTGTGTCAAATCTTTTTCGAGAAAACTTGTCTGGATCCAATGCAAATAATAAAATGTATGGATTTATTTTCACTTGTACTACACCCTGGCGTTTTAGGCTCAAGTTATAAATCTTGGCCGCAGCTCTTTCTTACCTTCCGGTTGCAACGTCTACCGGCAATTATTAATTCAATATTTTCAACCCTTTAATTAATATATTACTGTAATACGCGTGGGATGCTCGGATATAAGGTTCACGGTGACAACACCATTTGAATCTTAATGCGAAGGATTAGTGCTTAAAATACAATAGAGGTTTCGTTGAGATTTTCAGAGGGTTCGACTGTTTTGAATGTAACATTATATTATAGTAATCATTATTAAGCTTACGTATTAAATGAAACAGCGTAATATTGATAGCTTAAAAAAATCATGGTTACTTTGTAGGAAAAATTATAGTAGAAAAAAAAACACAACTTACTAAAAGTAAATTTTCCGCCAAGATCTACGTAGGAAAATTTAAAATGAAGTATTTGGAAAAAAAAAATGGTACCCCTCACGCTCCTATGGGACTCGGACCCACGACCTTTCGCTATCCGGGCGACTGCTCTAACCACTGAGCTACGGAGTAGTTTTCTAAATACTTCATTTTCAATTTTTCAACGATAAAAATTGCATTGTGAATGCAAAAAAGTAAAAATTTAAATAAGATCCACGTACTTGCAAGGCTAGTGGTTTTTGCTATTACATTTTCCCTACACTTTTCTGATCACACTGCGAATGCATGAAACAATTTTAAATCATGATCAAAATTAATTAAAATTTTATCAGTCCAGCAGAGGCATTTAGAAAAGCCAAAATTTAAGGAAAATCGCTGAAAATAAATAAAGATACAACGAAGATTAATGTAATTATTTAAACATCAATTACTCAATACATTATCTGTCTGTATCTGCGTGCACGCACTCTTGTTTTGATTGCATCATCAAGGTACATTTAAATTTTTAGATTGTAATCTTAAAATCAATATGAAATCGTAGACAGCCTAAAGCATAAGATAAGATAAGATAAAAATATTCTTTATTCACTTAGACATAATAAATATGTACTTATGAATCGTCAATATTTTCCTACCACCCATTCAAGACTTTTTTAACTGACAAGAAGAATGGGCGCAAGAAACTTGCCAGCGTTTCTTAGTTAGGTAACGACATTTACAAAAAAAAAAAAAACATATCGTTACTAATACAACAATTGCTTAGTATAAAAATACATCATATTAAACAGTGATTATGTTATGTGTTACATCATGACCATGCATTGCGGTCATTCAAATAATCGTCTACTTTATAGTATCCTTTGCTCATCAGCGACTCTTTAATGTAACATTTAAATTTATGCAATGGTAGTTCAATTATATGCTGTGGAACTTTATTAAAAAAGGCTATGCTTTTCCCCAGAAATGAGGCTCTGGATTTTTCTAGCCTAAACTTGGGAACGACAAGTTTATCTTTATTTCTTGTGTTAAAGCGATGAATATCGCTCTGCTTTACAAATGTATTATAATACTTTTTCACATAAATTATATTTTCATAGATGTAATGTCCTGCAACAGTTAAAATGTTTATTTCTTTAAATAGATCTCTTAAAGAATCTCTCGATCGGAGGTTGTAAATGGCGCGAATAGCCCTTTTTTGGAGCACGAATATACTTTGGATGTTAGCGGCTGAGCCCCACAACAAAAGGCCGTAGGACATAACACTATGAAAATAACTAAAATAGACTATTCTAGCCGTTTCAATATCGGTTAAGAGCCTTATTTTCTTAACTGCGAATGCAGCCGAACTGAGTCTACTCGCCAAGGCTTCGATATGAGGATCCCATTGTAGTCGCGAGTCTAATATAATACCTAGAAATTTTGTATTGTTAATGAATTCGACCGTATCGCCGTCTAGTCTAATATGAAAATCAACTTGTCTTACATTAGGTAACGAAAATTTTAAACACTTAGTTTTCTTTGAGTTTAATGATAAATTATTACTATTAAACCAATGTGACACTTTTGAAAGAGCACTATTTACTTCGTCAGAACAGTCATCACCTCTATCTACTTTAAAGACTAGAGATGTATCATCGGCAAATAGCACCGTCTCACATAAATTCTTCGCGTAGTAAGGAAGGTCATTTATGTATATTAAAAACAACAGCGGGCCCAATATTGATCCTTGGGGTACGCCCATAGTAATGGGAGCTCCGGTAGACTCAGTTTTATTAATAACTACCTTCTGAGTTCTTTCATACAGATATGAATGCATAAGGCTTACTGACATTTCAGAAACACCATAATGTTTTAACTTCCTTAATAGTGTTTGGTGATCAACACAATCGAATGCCTTGGAAAGGTCACAAAAAATAGCGATTACATCCTGCTTGTCCTCCCAGGCATCAAGTACATGTTTTAGAAATGCAACCCCAGCATCAGTTGTACTTTTACCTTTTGAAAAACCAAACTGTTTCTCATGCAGTATACTATTTAATTTAAAATATTCTAAAAGTTGAGCATAAATTAATTTCTCAAATATTTTACTTATTGCTGGTAGTATGGATATAGGTCTAAAATTTGCTGGGTCACTTTTGTCACCAGCTTTAAACAGAGGAATAATTTTACTATTCTTCATTAAATTAGGAAAGACCCCTTCACTTATACATTGGTTAAAAATTATTGCTAATGATGGAGCTATCACATCAATTATTGATTTGATGATACTTGTAGATATGCCCCAGAGATCTTCTGTTTTCTTAATATTTATTGCTTTGAATGCTTTAATAATATCTTCGGTAGTGACATAGCTAAAACTAAATGTTTCCTGGCACTTGTTCACACTAGATTCCATAAGAGAGACAGCGGTGTTGGGGCAAGAATTAAGTCTGCTAGTAGTTTCTAACGGTATTCGAGCAAAGAAACCTTCAAAAGCACTAGCCACCTCAATATCTGATTCAAAAGTCTGATCACTAATTTTTAAGTTAAATGAATTAATTTTGCTTTTTGTTTTGCCAGTTTCTTGGTTTATAATACTCCAGGTAGCTTTTATTTTATTTTCAGATGATTTAATTTTATTTGAAATATACCTTGATTTTGCCAAAGCACATACTTTCCTAAATGTTATTGAATATTTCTTGACATATTCAATGAAGCTAGGATCACAGGAAGTCGTTTTTTGTGCATAGAGTTCAAATAACTTTCTTCTGCTATTATAAATACCAGGTGTGGCCCAGTCACTAAACTTCTTACGATCATTACACTTTATAACTTTTTGTTTAAAGTTGTTACTAAATTCTTTTTCAACAATATCAAATAATGATTGATAAGAGTTATTAGCGTCAGCAGAAGCTGGCAAACATTGAATTTTATCTTGTACATTATTTCTAAATTTATGAATACCACGTTGCGGTATTGGCCTGCAAATTACTTCGCGTTTAGGAATAACATTATAGTGCTCAAAAGAAGCTAGTTGTCCACTGTGGTCGGATTTAATAATATTAATTACCGATTTCTCAATTAAGTTACAGTTGGAAAAGATGTTATCTAAGCAAGTAGCCGATGTTGGCGTAATTCGCGTCGGTTCATTAAAAGTGTGAAGCAAATTAAATGATTTAAAAACATTAAGGAATTTACTGGAGAGTTGTGCTAATTTAATATCTAAGATGTCTATATTAAAATCTCCACATACTACAATTTTTTTATTCTTACGACAGCATATTTTCAAAACATCCTCCATAGTGGACTCAAAGACTGTGTAATTTGCTCCAGGGGGGCTATATACACAGATTATAATTATTTGTTCAAGTTCCACGCATGATATCTCACAAATTCGTTCAACAGAGAGGGATACTATATCCTTTCGCTCTTTATATTGTGTGTTATTAGGTAAAATTATTAAAGAACCCCCCCTTATTGTAGTTTTTCTATTAAATGAACTTACAACACTATAATTATCCAAATTTAACAATAATTCATATTCTTTTAACCAATGTTCAGTAACACATAACACATCAATATTTTCACAATTTAAAAATAAACTTATTTCTAGGTCTTTGCCAGCAGAAAAGCCTTGGATATTCTGGTGTACTATTATTAAACATTTAGGCCTTCCTCTTGTCAATACTGGGCTAGAGTATGCCTCCGTTGTCTCTAATGGTAATTTAAATTAACCATGTCAGTATTTGGATTCAAAAGAATCGAATTATTTGGAACAGATTCCAAAGTTACATTAGAAGTATCAAAGTTAAACTGCTCAATAGAAGCAGAGGTTATACTAGCCAAGTTGTTGGCTAATTGTTTAAAATAAAATGATAGCGATACCGCTATTTGTCGCTTAAGATAATTAGGCAGATAATATTTATCTTTAGTCAAGTATACATTATTCAACAACATATTGATATCAATAATATGCAACTCTTTATTATGACAGGCTAATGTGTTCATAGTTAAGTTTAGATTATACCTTATTTTATTTTCTAGAGGTGAAAAACTTTTACTGTAGGGAAATGTAAACATAACAACCTTCCTTACATTTAATGAACATAATGTGTTGCAATAGGCTATTAACTGGTTTTTATTTAAATTATCCCTGTTCCCAATTAAAATTATCAAGTTTGTGTTTTCACTTAAGGAAACCGGATACAATGTTCTGATAATTACCTCCTTATAAATGTTTATATTTATTTTTATTTAAAATAAATTACGATGATTATTACGATAAACAACACTGTATTTTGAATTTTATTCTTCTTATTATAGAGCTATATGCATGCTTGTGTAGGTCAAAACTTCAATCAACAAACTCGACCTTTTTTTTTCGTTTGACTTTCACTTGTTTGTTATGAATTTGACATAAAGAATCGAAGTGAACGACGAATTGCCGTCGTTCAGCTTCGATTCTTCGAGAATCGCACAACTGCTTATAAAGGCGGCGATGATATGGCGATTAACCTTGCACCTTTACCGATAAAACTACTTACTCTACCTACACATGTTTTTGGGCCCGTCAGGGTAACATATTAAAAATATTTCGTTACTCACAACTTTAGATTTTAAAGATGTTGATCTTCGTATAATTAGGTCTTTATCGGGGAGGTACTACGTTACGTTTCAACAATAAATGTTATGTCAGAATTACGTTCGTAAATAAACATTGGTTAATATATATGGTAGGTACTTTGTCATCACAATGCATAATTAGAGGCCCATGGCATGGCCTATTCTCCTTATCCATCCATTAGGAAGGCCAGTGCCCCAGCAGTGGGGACATTAAATGGCTGATGATGATGATAATTTGAGGTATTAAAACAAGTGGTGGGCACTCGAGGCACTCCAGCGCTTAATCTACAAATCCTACTAATATTATAAATGTGAAAGTTTAGATGTTTGGATGTTTGTTACTCAATTACGCCAAAACGGCTGAACGGATTTGGATGAAATTTGGGACACAGATACTTTGTAGCCTGGAGAGGAACATAGGCTACTTTTTATCCCGGAAAAACATCACATTCCCGCGGGATAACGTCGTGTAGTCCACGCGGGCGAAGCCGCGGGCGGAATGCTAGTAAATTATATAATTGATAATTATTCGACAGGTTCATACTTATTCAACTTGTGTAAAAGAAAAGATTTATATTTATTCCTTGATGCTTTTTCTTTGTACATCAGTGAAGTATCATCGTAATAAATTATTGTTGTTATTTTTTCCTTTCATAATCTGGAGTATCGTCTGCTCCGAGAACAATGTTCGCCTTAGTGTTGTTCGTTACACGATATCGCATATCGATATTTTTGTTTCTATTTTGCATATTTAACATATTTCCATGACGATACATGTATTTTTTGTTATCTTGTGCATTGGAAAAGCATTATTATTAAGATTGGCATAATTTTAATTGTTGTTGGTTGATTTTGAAATTGCAATGTTTATTTTTATGCTACTTTAAATTGCGATAAACTAGTTTTGTTGTAATGACGATTGATTGATTTGTTGATGTACTTATCGTGTGCACTGGAGATGAATACATGTTTTGTTTGCTTTTTATTAATATATGTAACCGCCTTTGTGGTCTAGTGGTTCACACCAGCGATTTCAGACCAAGAAGTCCCGGGTTCGATTCCCAGTGGGGGCGCCACTGGAGTTGTATTCGGTTTGGTTGGTGGTAGGACTTTTTCTTAATACTTCATTTTCCGTTTCTTACTTAATTAGAAAGCGTTTTATTTTTCTCATTCATCTAAAACATCTACCCAGTCACAACAGTGAATAAGCTAGTAATTAAATAATTTTCATGCTACGTTCGTCAATAACATTTTGAATGTAACACGACCGTTACATCATTTAATTATCGCGAAATTACTATTTTTTGCTGATTAACTAATTAATATCGCAATTGCATTATAATAGCTTTATTTATTTATTATTTATTTATAGCTAATAATACCTATCGCAATGTTGTAATCATTTTGATTACCTTCATAAATTGTTCTTGAACCTATCAGTAGAATGTCGAGCTTCATCTTCCGAGGACTTTAAGTACACATTTTAATTGCTTTAATTTTTAATCTATTATCGTATAATTGGCTTTTCCGGAAGGTGAATTATCTCGCAAAAAAACAAAACGAGGAGCGAGTGTGAAAGAACACATATTAAAATGGCGGAAATTATGAATTGTAGAGGCAAGATTTATTTGATTTTATTCAAAATTTCCTGGAGAAAATTAGACATACCTACTTATATAAAACTTATTGTTTTATTACTACTACACAGATAGATATTTCGAGAAATAAGTTATATTCTGTAGATTATATATAGCAAAATCATTGTGATTGTATCAATATAATCTGATATCCAGACTATATGTCATAAAATAGGTAAAATTGGGATGAAGCCCGTATCCCTTCATAGTTTGTAAAGTAGTTAAAATAAAAATATTTAAGCTTTTACCAAGAAAATGTTTTACGACGTCTATTAAATTGATTATAGTTTTATACTTATCGATGCAGAAATTATTTATTTTTTATTTATTCTTTTAATATTTATTGAAAAAACACAGCAAATAGCGAACTTAATGCTAATATGCATTCTCTTCCAGTCAACCGGAAAGCGTGTCAGGGAGAAAATGAACAGCGGCAATAAAACAAAAAGTGACAATATAAAGAAGAAATTAAGTGCGTAAGAAGCCACAGTAGGGCACTAGTCAAATTTACTAACAAAAAATCTAATAATCCCCCATGAAACAAAACGTCAGCAGAGGAAAATTATTAACAACTGTACCTTGGAGAGAACGAGTTGTGTCCATTTAAATAATTAATGTGAGAATGGTCGCGCCGGCAGAACCTGCGGTCAGAGGATAATAGTCATTTTGGGACCAAGGAAGTTACTTTATTGGACCAATTTCCCCCCATTTGTTACGGCGACCAACTAGGGAAAAGATTCCGGCTTGTTACTTTGAAAGATTGCGTGGGAAATTAAAAGGCGCCGTCCGCGTAACCAAGATGTATGTTCGTTACTTTTTGTAACGTTTGCAGTATTCTGAAATTGCTTGGAAAGCTTTTAAAAGTATGTTTTAATAATGATATTTAAAGAGGGTATTTCACTGAAGTTGAAATATAGATTCTTAATGATAAAGTAAAAAATATAACATTTAAGATCACCAAATATGAAAAAAAAAACATTCAAATCTGTTTTATAACAAGCGAATTATGACCTGTTTAATTTTGACTATAGCTCTCTCTTTCTAAAACGAGACTGTGACTCTACTGACTTGGTGACGTCACAAAACTAGTCTCCTTGTCTAATTAGAAAGGTTGATGCCCTATAACTTAAAAAATGTTTAAGATAATTCATAATCAATACTTGTTGTGTAACTAATATTTCGAATAACATTTTAAATAAATATCTGTATAAAACCCTATATGTAATAAAATAACCTTTTATGTCAAGAAAGAGAATTCGCGATTTCGTAATTTGCTAAAGTTTACAATACTTACCTATTTTTTGTGGTTCAATTTAATATCTTTTCTTAAATCACATTTAGATTTTTATTTGATTTCTGTAATCACGCAAGACGACTACGTGTCAGCCATTTTACGGATTTTCACGTGCACTGTTTATTATGTACCTACTTATCATCTCTCATGGTTTTTGGTGTAAGTAGAGTGTTACGGGCTTTTCGATATAAAATATTTTAAAACATTTTTTTTAGTGCAAAACTAAAATGGTAGGTTCCATATTTCTATGCGTCGCACTACAAGCTCGATCCCAGTCCCACCTAATACCAGCCACAACGCGATAAAGGCTGCCACACACGGTATCTTCCAGAACTTTTCACGCGACGGGATTTGCAGGCAATCCACACTTATCCGTTTTTCACGGTTGCTGGGCCGCGATAACACGGCCAACGTAAGCTTTAATATTTATCGTTTTCTCTTACCGACCATGTAGGGTAAACTGCTCTCTTGTTGGCTCTTGCCCTATTATTGACATACAGAAAAACAAGGTAAAAATTGATTAATTACCTTTGGTATGTATTTAAATGTGAAATAATATTATACAAAATAGTAAACGCATACAAAAATTGGCACTTAGTTTTGCCATTCGAACTAAACCCTTGCATGCTTACCCTCATGGGTAAGCATGCAACACCCTAGACTGCATCCTGTCTAGTGTCTACTATGCTGGATGATGGTCAAATGCATACCCAGTACAAATATATAAAAGAAACTCAAGGGTAGTGTTGTAAGAGACTCTTGTCCTGAAGTCTTATAGTAATGTGGCTTGAGTTCTATTTGAAGAGTCATCTCTTTTTAAAGACACGAGTGAGTGTCCGTTCAAGTATTTGAGTCGTTTAAAAAGATTTGAGTCATGAATCATGACTACGAGAACTCGTGACTGAGTCTTTTTAAAAGAAATCGTGTTTTATCATAGGAGTTCTAGGTAAAATCAAGTTAAATAAGCTAATGCTGCCGAATCGAACTTTCACATAACTAATTGATGGGATTAGGATAGAAAATACTATCCCTTTTAATTTCTACATAAAAAAGTGATAGAACTTAACATCATTGTGTAAAGAGTCAAAGGACTGAAAAGATCCAAAAGACTTAAAGGACTCAGAGGCTCAAAGGAAGGACTCTTGACTCGCTAGACTAATAATCTTGAGCTCTGGACTAGAGTCATGCAAAATGACTCGAATTTAAGACTAAAGAGCTTAAAGTTTTTTTCAACACTACTCTAGCGTTCCAATAATTGGAGGGGTGCCAACAATAAACAGTTTACCCTACACGCAGCTAGTGCTACAACTATACGAGTATGTCAAATTTTCTTCAATGGACTGTGAACTTTATTTAATTAACTTAAGACATAAAATCAATCGAACAAAATTGCTGGCACTACCGTTCAATTTCACATAACCGAATCGAATATGGACTGTAACAACCATAAAGTTTAAGGTTTAATTTCGATTACAGTTTTTATTTTATTTTCAGAAACCTTGATGCAATGTTGACAGGTCTGTTTACGAAGTAGGCAATACAGAATAAAAATGCTTTTAAGGTTTAAATCAGGATCATATTAAGCTGGTGATTGGGGGAATGTGGAATTTCAACTTCGGATATTTACTGTGATTAACGTATGACGAAATGGGGATATTTTTGGATCTGGAATTATGCAACTTTTTATGCCGAATTATATCACATTCCCGCGGGGATAACGTCGTGTAGTCCACGCGGGCGAACCCACGGGATCTAGTATAAGAATAAAAGAGAAAGAACGATATGCCTAATCATAAACCGTTCATAAATAAGTCTGAGTAAAATTCGATCGTATGTTCATGACGAATAAGTTCAAATTTACATGAGCGGTCATGGGCTTATATACCTTGCACAGAATAGCTAATATTTATGGGATCCTCGAAAACCCTTGTCAAGTATAGTTGCCCTTTCGCCTTTTACGCGAAAAAATAGTTTTTACAATAGCGCCCTTTTGACATATTGAAGATTTGACTTTAAAATATGGCCAATATGTAACAGCTTTGGGCGATGTCCCTGTCTGAGGTCAAGGGTTCGATTGCCGGCCATGTGGATAATATAGAAATTACTTCCTATAATGCTTCGGATGTAGTTTAATATGTAGGTTATGTGAAGGCAGTAGCATTATCTTTTGTACTTATTCAAAATTTAAAGGCAACAAAAAAGCAAAACAACAATATTTTTTATAACTTGAAAATGAAATATTAGAAAAAAAAACAACCCATCCTCCAGGTAGCTCCGCCAGGAATCGAACCCGGGACCTTTCCCTGTTTTCTAATATATCATTTTCAAGAATAAAAACTGCATAGCGAATGCATAAAAAGTTAAAATAATTTAAAATACTTTTTTATAATTTTTAGTTCAGTGATTCTAAATTCGTACAACAGACTTATTTAAAATTTAATCATTTTTAGTCATTTCAGGCGTTCCGGACTCGGCTAACATCAGAGGCGATTAGATTATTAATTGCACAGAAACAAAACTCACTAAGATTTGACGTCATCAAATTATCGCAACAACATTCAGACATTTCAGTTGCTACGACGACGATTCGCATTCAATAAAACAAAAGAAACAAACTCTTGGTACATTTGAGAGCGCAATCATGCTACTACGAATAAAACCTGTTTATTCCATAAACTTATTTATACTAGGGGTAATAGACGGACAATGGTGCGAGTGAGAAACCAGTCCTTACGGCAGAACACAGCCTTCTCTATGGCAGAAGCTATGTGCGAGAAAGAGTTGGAAGAAAATGACAGCAGAACCCGATTTGACTTATTTAGCGTCTTTTATCATCTTGATGAAAAGCGTCTACTCGATTATTTTGTGATTTTTATCGCGATCGCGTCGATTTGGCTCTTATAACTATATAAATCAATAATGGTGTAGTGTTCTGTGTTGAATTGTAATGTTACTTACGACAATAAACCAAATAAACACTAATTTCACAGGTAAATAGGATTGTACAATTACCATTTTCATAGTTCATATTTTAGTTGAATATATTCCCAAATACACCAAGTGAGACATTAATATCATACTATTTACGGCCTATTTTCTAAATAAAGGCTGATTTTTAAACTTTATGTGTTAGATAAAAAGATATTATATCCATGAACTTGAGAAAATATGACGTAGAGGTTGATCAAAAATTATCGATATTGTTATCGATACTCATGTCGATGGTTTCCAATATAACTTTGTTTGTGTTTGTGAACACTGATAGTTTTATTTAAAGCTGATTTTAACCGACACTTTTTAAATAGTTAATTATACCTACTTCAGTACCAATTTAACAATATTTTCAGGTTTCCTGTAAATCCAGTGATTAAGTTAAACTGGATGAAATTAATAAATAGAATAGACTGGGAGCTTCGCCAAAACTCTGTGGTGTGCAGCAAATATTTCAAGCAAAACTGCAAAGAAACCTTATTTAAATAAAATTGTTCTCTTCAGAGAACAATAATTAATGTGTACCTAAATGTTTGGGAAAGGTATAATTATTTATTTTTTTTTGAAATACATACATTTTAACTTAAAATATGTCATTAATTTAAATTTTTTAATTTTTGAATGCACAATGCAGTTTTTATTATTGAAAAATTGAAAATGAAGTATTTAGAAAAAATCGACCCGTCTCACAACTAGCTCCGATGGGACTCAAACCCACGACCTTTCGTCCCATCGGAGCTGGTTGTGAGACGGGTCGATATTTTCTAAATACTTCATTTTCAATTTTTCACGTGCTAGTGTTTTCGTGACAGCCACAATGCGTGCTTGAATAATACAATATTGTATAGTCTTATACAATATTGTATTATTCAAGAAAATTATCAACATGTCTTCACAAAGTACCTAAGGTATTAAATACTGTATTGTGCCTATATGTACGAATACTTCGATCAAAACGTAGACTAAAAATATTTATTCGTAAAATATCGAAAAATTTGGTGCAATGCGATGAAAAGGGACTTTATAAACTCCAGACTAGTTTTATTAAAAAAAAGATTTCAACCAGTGCAGCTGTGCGAGTAGGTAAGTATGACCGGCCGGTGCGGTATACGGGCGGTCGGGAGGAATGACGTCGAACGTGGTAAAAGCCGATTGCTAGCGAACAACCGAGGCAATAGTGTTTTAAGCAAATTAATTTTTACAATAACTTTGTAAATACTTATCGTATAGTAGTGAAATGACCATTATTATTGAAAAATGGAAAATGAAGTAATTTAGAAATTTTCCAATTTCCATTTTTCAATAATAAAAATTGCATTGTGAATGCAAAAAAAGTAAAAATTTAAATAACATGAACTTTATTTTTATTTTCCCATGTCCATTGAAGTATACTTCATATCATATTATGAATTATTAAATCTTGATTGTGTTTTATTTACATTATTGTTATCGACAATCTAAAATGGGCTTGAGGGCAGCTCTAAAACTCACACACACGTTTACAAATTACACACACTAGCTCATGTCATTTTCGGTCTCACAACCAAGCGAACTCTGTCCGTCTATTACTAGAGTATAATAAGTTTATGGTTTATTCGAAGGGTCGTATCCATAGTCAATGCCCATAAAACCAGTGGCGAGCAAACAAGCAAGCGAGTTAGCACCAGATGGAATTCTAAAACAGCGCCGCATAGAGCTTTAAAGAAACCACTGACATGAATACGAAATCCTTTACGAGAGAACGCGAGCAGCTTTTGTATTGGCTACTAATATTCAGTGATACTGGAACTGCGATTTAAATGTGTAAGACATAAGGGAAACAGAAAGAAGACACGCTGTGGTTTGACGTTTGACTACTGTTACCATGGAGCTAGACTTAATACTAAGTATTAAGTCTAGCTCCATGACAGTCACCGCTAGAGTGAAAAACTGTCGATAAGGTAATCGGATAGTAAACTATACCTTCTGTCAAAAGCTGTCAAAATGCTGCTGTCAAAATTCTATTGAGTTAGTTTTTTAGAAAGGGGCGCTTCTCTGGTTTTCATACAAATTAACACGATCACGATAACAATTACGTTAACGATAGTTTTTTTATGCTAGGGTTAGGTGCTGACCACATCACATACATTAATCAGATTCTAAAATTATGTTCGGATATCAGAAACAAAAGAAGTATTACGAATTAATACATCTATCTGAAACTGTAATACAGTATTGCCTGCTATTTGTTTTTTATTTATCATATTAACTACTTAGCCTTCCGTCCGCGTCTTCGCCCGCATGGACTTAATGACGTTACCTCGCGGGAATGTGATATTTTCTGGAATAAAAAGTTGCCTACGCCACTCTCCAGCTCACATACAAACCCCATACCAAAAAATCACGTTGATCCTTCGCCCCGTTTTGAAGTGAAAGACAGACAAACAATGAAACACACTTTCACATTTATAATATTACTATGGGTGAATTTATCGTATCTCGTAGATATTCTGTACTACTGTACTTTGAGATCGAGTGCACATGTTTACTGAATGGGCGGAGAGATAGTACCCACGCTAGCAACAAAGTTCATTGGCTCAAATAATTTTGACCTTTCACGGAATCTGAGATGGGTAAAACATTGTTCAGATTTCAAATGAAAATGGTTTAGCAAACATGGAATATAGCAACGATAGTGAAACCGTAGCAGGTAACTGGATTAAAAAAATAGTCGAAACTATAAACAGTACTTACTTACATGCTACTATTTCTTTAACAAAAATATGTGCAGCGGCTACAATCCATTTTTTCAAACATGAAGAGAAAGAAATGTTACCAATAGGTACATTTTAATAAAATAAAATGTTACCAAAACAAATAGAAAGCAACACAACCAATATTCTATTCATATTAATGTTAAACCCACAGATTGCTTAATAAAGCCTACATTTTTTTATATAAATGAAACCAAATAATTTATCCGCAATATGACTTAAAATGGTTTTTAAATTAATCATAGCTTTTAAGGGATTACTTTTTAAATGGGACGTCTATTTCATCTTCCTCATTCCAATAATTGCTAAGTCCCCGCGGAAATGCGAAGTTTGTGTATAAAGACCAAAATTTTACTTTACATAATCAAAGGACCTTCCACACTCGCTCATTAATCATCTGTTATTTCAAGTGATAATTATTCACTCCGTCCATCTCTTGTCAAAAATTATATTTGGCGCATCAGTGCCCGTCAAGCTTAAATTAATTGAGTTTAATGGCTATACAATACGGGAAAGATTTTTTTTACCTCCATTTTTATTATTCAAAGGCAAATTAGTCGCGAGATAAATTAATGATGGACTATTTTCTTTAGACTATGCTTATATTTATTGCTAGCCCATTTATAAAATTTGTTTTCAAGGTTCCTTCCTGCAAAAGGGAAACGGAACGTGTATAGAGGTTTCACTGAAGACTGAAGACCAAATTTTCTTCAATATCAAGAGACATTATAAAACTCAATGGCAGTACATGGGGTGGATGATCAAAATTTTCTATATCAAGTTCTTCCACACTTCAGAATCCAGATCAAGGTATTTGATTGCACTCGTCAACAACAATCTGCGTTGAGCCCACTTGTAACACTTTATCAGTCAACTCAGTCAACAATTATCATCAAGTCTAACCTCTAATATCTATAGTATTTGATTGAATCAGCGGGCCAATCGCCGTAATTCTATGCAGCGCGTCTTCATCGCGTTTGGGTCTTGACGTTTGACTTCGTATTGCCGTAATGACATAACGACGCACACGTCACGCAAACCTATGGTCCTTCAATCCTGTCTGATCCGGTGACATCCGTGACAGAGGAACCACTTGCAATACGCAATTAACTGTCAAAATAGACTGATGAAAACTGTTTTAGTTCCAAAGATTATCACCGGAACAGAAAACGTTGTCGCAATGTCAAAGCCGCGCGTTATCAAAAACGGTTTTGCACGTCAACTGCACTTCAACTGCACGTACACTTGACTAATGCGTCATAGAATTACCGCAATCGGGGCCCTGGCGTCACTTAGCGGACCCATTGTGAAAAAAAGAGAATAACATGTAGCTTTATCGCAAAAAAGACATGCTAGATACACCGCTCGCGCGCAAAAATACGCATACTTATGCAGACAACGAAACCATCAGTGCATAATAGCTGCAGCTGCAGATAGCAAGGCAGTGACAAATCTTGCACCTTTACCGATTATACTACTCTACACGGTGTTTTGTCCCAACCCTGGGCATCCTCAGGAGTTGTTTTGTTTTTGTTTTGTGTTAGACCGTAGACCGATGGATTAGGTTTTTTTACAGCAGTAAGCTACATATATATCTTATTTTCACAATCTATTATCTGTTGCGATCGCTTCCAGTTTGAAAGATATTGTGCAACCATCGCTGCAAATATACAATAAATTTTTTTCAACTGCCTTCAAAAATAATAGATGTCAAATTGAAAACGCTTGTGATAGATGTTGAACAACACAAATTGATTAGCCATCTGCTTATGCTGTAAGAAAAGCATGTGCGTCAATAAACAGCAGGGCAAAATTTTAAAATTGTTGATGATGGTAATAAATAGAGGTTAGTGTGATGGTACCATACAATGCATAGATTAGAAGTACGAAATCCTGGTCTCAAAAAAGGAGAACTGAAACTTGACTTACAGGTCCAACAATAATTCTCCGGTTTTTGTAACTCTAAATATATGAGACTCATTTAAACTTTGCGAGTACCTATATACAAATAACTATATTATAATCGGCGAAAAACTAGCTAAGAGCACTTACACACGTCGCGTCGTTTTTTTTACGCGCTGCCGACGCGCGTATTTGATACGCGCTTCCTCTGCGCGTTTTCATCGCATTTTGGCAGATTTTACACGTTTTTTGTCGCAAATAAGCGCGCGTTTGTATCGATACATTCAAGCTTAATCTTCGTTCACGAGTGATGTCATCGCTATAGCGCTATAAAAACGCGATACAGACGCGATACAAACGCGCGTTCTGGTTGCGTTCGTAAAACGTGGCGTTTTTAGCCATACAAACGCAAGGATCGTGTGTAAGTTTTAAACTTGCTGGCTTCCTTGCCATCGCTGAGCTTCGACTCGACTTGCGTTTGTATCGATACAAACGCGCGCACGAAAAAC
This sequence comes from Crambus lathoniellus, assembly GCA_949710035.1. Lineage (NCBI taxonomy): Eukaryota > Metazoa > Arthropoda > Insecta > Lepidoptera > Crambidae > Crambus > Crambus lathoniellus. The sequence continues at coordinate 8,848,586 of OX453305.1, read as the reverse complement.
ATCGTGTGAAAGGCCCTTATTGTTATAAAAAACCAGATTATCCCACAAAAAAAATATTATTTGAGATTATTAAATGACTTGATCAAATTTCGCCTATTAGTAATTTTTAATACTAACTGAACGTTTATTTGAAACAATATTTCCCTGCATAAATATGTGACCACACAGCATTTAATAAATAAATCATAAACGTCCTTTGAAGGATATGCCTTTCATCATGTCGGTAATTCAGTATCCCTCATAATTAGCTAAAAGGTCCCCTTTTTACATACATTAAGTGTTAGATGTTTGGGAGGCATCGGGGTTAGGTTACCCTTCTATATTTAAAAGGATTTACCCGTTTCAATATCACTTATTAAGGCGATGATTCCCGAAAATAGGGTATTTTAAATAAATTATGGATTACTCGCAAACCACAAGTACTCAAAATTTGGAAAAAACATGTCATTTCACAGTCTTTTATCTAGTGCTTCCGGCTGTTATATTTTCCATTAGTGATACTTTACTGTATCAAATAAAATTCCAAACATCCGTCTACTAATAATTCAAATATCATATTAAGTACTTGCAGTATAATTGATTGTAGTGAATGAAAAATATATGAAAATAATTGTCTTTGAATAGCCGAGGGATTCCGGCCACCATAAATTTAATTTTTGTATTATTTAATTTTTGATTGAATTTTAAGTGATTTTCGATTCGCGGGGCGCTCGCGAGTTCACAGTTCACTGCCGGCTGCAGCTGGGTCCGCGCGAAGTGTATCGAGCGCGGCCGAGCAAGCGTTAGCGTGCCTATTTTGGTCGGGAATACTCGCCTTAACTGTAAAATAATTCATACAACAACCACGCCATATGTCATTTTAATATTTTTTGACACATGTATTATACAGTGTGACCCTAGATAAAGGTGAATAAACCATAAATTATTTACAAAAAAAAACATAAAATTTTATAAATAAAGGCCATAATTTTATGAATTTTTTTAAGTACTTAATTAAATTGAAAAATAAGCAGTAGCACAGTATTTTTTAACAATAAACAAAGTTTAATTCATTGTAGATATTTTTTGTACTTTTTTATATTATGCAATGCACCCGCTACTGTGGAAGAAATTTACATTTTCGTACAGGGTCTTTTTTAATAAACAAAACCTAGACTAAATTTTTTCAATTTTTAACCGACTTCTAAATCAAAAAGGAGGAGGTTCTCTATTCGTCTGTATGTATGTTTTTTTTTTTTTTTGTGTTGTCTACCGATTACTCGAAGACGGCTGAACCGATTGAAATGGTTCAAACGTTATTACATCAGGTTGGTTTCCAAGTTGGTCCCATTTTTTGAAATTTTGAAATCGGTTCAGTAGTTTTCAGGAAATCTTGAAAATACTGTCGTTTTCGTTACCACTTTATGTGAATTTAATACGTATCTTTAGGCATAACTCCTTTGTTTATAAACCGATTTAGATGATTCTTGTTTTGTTAAAAAGGGGATACCTCAAGGTATTTTAACCGACTTCGAAAAAGGAGGTTTTGAGTTTAATCACATACCTATTTACCAGAAAACACGTAAATTGCCTGCACGATGCACTAAAAAGAGTGAGATAAAAATTATTTTTATAAAAAAATAAAACCGCCTTCTAAAAACCACATCAAAAAAGTAAGAAATAATTGCTCACCAAATAAATAACGTAAGTACTTTGAAGTCGGGCGGGTTTTAACAAAAACAACAAAAAATTGTACATGTTTCACGCCCGACTTCAAAGTACTTACGTTATTTATTTGGTGAGGAATTATTTCTTACTTTTTTGATGTGGTTTTTAGAAGGCGGTTTTTGTTGTCGATAATTTACTGTCAAGTGTCACCCCCTTTGCGGTTGCACTTTATCGAGGGACACACTGTACCAATATCTCGAGTTTACATCATAAAAACAGCGAATCCATTTTAAAAAAATATCGTGAACTCCTGTAAAGCAAACTTACGTACATATCTACTGCAAAACTCGCTAAAACATTTCTGCTTACATCCGAACCAAGCAATTTTTTACCCAACAACACTATTTCCACGTTCCTGAATATTCAAAGAGCATGCAACCGTAAATTATTGCATCTACAGAATAAATAAATAATTTAAAACATTAACCCATTCGTATTTCCCTGGAGTGCGTCGGGGTAAGTAAAATGGAAATATAACTTGAACAAAAGTTCTATACTGGAGTTATAACCAGTGTTAAAAACAAAATGGCGTAGTCAGAGTCGTAGTCATGCCGTTATAGTTCCATACAATAATAATGGTAATGTCTATAGAGGTTATAATTAAATAGTTCTTGATTCTGTAGATCTACAGACGATAAGTACTTAAGTTTGGCTTGTTGTGTTCTTAGTATCGGAACCGGGTTTGCAAATATAGGTAATGGTTTTCTTTGTCCATAAGTCTCTCGACATGAACGTACCTTACCTTTAAAGGTACACTTTTCAAATGAAAAATGGAAAATAGTTTTTTGTATATAACGCGAAATGTCTGAGAAGTGCCAGATGCCCCTGCTTTGGCCACTTATTGATTGTCAACTTTTGTGTATAGTGAAAAATCAAAACCAAACCCTGGTTAAATATATATATTCTAATGTGCTACAAACCAATCAATTGCAAAACAACAATTTAATAAAAAACAGCGATTTGCTCTCCGGGATTGCCGGCAGAAGTGAAAACTTGAAAATTAACGTTGTGCATTTTTTATATTCTTAAATTTTTTAACCCGTTGATTTTTAGAAAATGTACTTAGAGATGAACTAGATGCGTTGATAAAGGGCTCCCTAGACTTTTTCACAAAAAAAAGGAATTTGGACAATAAAAATAAAGTCTTCTGTTCTGCCGCCGCGCGCCACCTGATTTCTAACCGAGGTGCCAGAGCTATCACAATTCACAACATTGGAAAAGATGGCGAAATTTGCCTTCGTATTCTAAAGACATTGTAACAGTTTTTCGATTCTCAGGCAATCGAGAAAAGTTCACTTTTATAAGCTCGAAATTCAAATTTAACACAGTTTTCGTATTGTCAGAATTTCACAATCGAAAAAGTTCGATCGAAAACCAGTCGAACGCTACGAGTGGTAGAAACCAATAGATGTTCGTATACGAACTTAGCTGTCAAAATGAATTTGTTGACATGTGGGACAGAGTAGTTTGTTTGAAACGTTCTAACTTTTCAATAGAAACCACAAACAAAATGTTCGACATACGAATAACCACACTGAAAAAGTTCGAATGCCTGAGAATCGGGCCCCAGACGTCTTACGGTCACGTGATCGTCTTGCGGTCACGTGATCCTGACGCAATTTACAAGTTTTTTCCCATCACAAAAAGTGCACAACGCCGCTAAAGAAGTTTTCACTTCAAAAATTGAAAATGAAGTATGCTGGATTACGATTTTTTATCCACAACGGGGTAGCACTTAGCCTTCATCACACCTGATGTTAAGTGGTGATAAGGCTGAAGGTGGAAGCGTACTACTCCTGATTTTGAGGTAAGTACTTATATAGTATTAAGAAAACAGGTATTAAAGGCGTTTAAACTAAACATAGGTGTTTAACACCTAACCTACCTTTTCCCGACGTTACAACGAACTATCACTGAAAGAGTCCGTGAACACATCACAGCTGTAAAAAACCGCCAGATTAATAAATCGGCGATTGCAGAACATTTGCTGGAAAGTGACCACTGGATCGAATTTCTTCGCACGCAGGTTCTTTCCACTATGATCGCCATTTTTATTCACGAGTCGTACGTGAAGCGATTGAAATTAAAAAACATCCAAACACTTCAATCGGGAAGATGGCTAATACAAATTATCTGCAGTGTGGAATCCAGTAATTGCAAACGCACTACCTCTTTGTTCGCGGTCGGCTAACTACCAGAATACGGTTATGATACGGAATAGGGACAACGTCAGTGTTGTGTGTGACGGTAGTTGGAAAAATTATTCGACGGTGAGTGAAGATTCCACCCGCAGAGGAGGAGGCGTAACACCGCAGCTCCAGTCAGCCCGTGACCACGGCCGATGCAACTCGGTCGAAACGTCGGGAAAAGGTAGGTGACACCTATGTTTAGTTTAAACGCGTTTAATACCTGTTTTCTTAATACTATAAACTGCAACGCGAAAGTTTGGAAAGTGTATAAGTACTTATACAGGGTAATTTTTTTATCAGTGCACAAATTTTTAGGATCTACTCAGAATCGGTAAGTGAACAACTTTCTCCTAGAAACATAGGTCGAAATATGACAATAATTTTTTGCCTCTTCATACAAATCGGACTGATCACGTGATCTATTTAGTATGGGGAGTCCAAAAATTTTTGTCGTATTTCGACCCATGTTTCTAGGAGAAAGTTGTTCACTTACCGATTCTGAGTTGATCCTAAAAATTTGTGCACTGGTCAAAAATTTTTCCTGTATATTACAGAATATTGGAATTATTTATTCTGTGCTGCAGTTATTTTTTCGTTCCATGGCAAAATTTAATTATTTAACATACCGAACACTTAATGGGTTTTCCGTATTGCCGTGCTAACTAAAAATTTTAATTCGGAATGCTCGCGATGAGCTCTTTATAGCACTTTGATTCATATTTCTATAGCTATACGGATATATAATGTTCCGTATAGCTATATAATTAAGAATCAAAGTGCTATAAAAAGCTCATCGCGAGCATTCCGAATCTAAATGTAACTCCATTCTTGAAAATATTCCTTACTGCGTTTTTAATTAGCACGGAGTCTGATGTCATGGAGACTGAGTAAAAAAAAGATAATTATGTCTATAACATAGCTGCTTCGATCAACAATAGGGTGTTATTGCATAGCATAGCTGTAAATAAATTTTAATTTAAATGAATATCGAATAACGAAACGTGTCCAATTTTCCGCTTTTTGAGCACTCCATTTCCATTATTCATAGTTCGTGCTCCAGCTAGTACTCTAGTTAAGCCTAGCATTAAACAGTTCTATTTACATTTCACTTTACTAGGATACGACTAAAAGTCCTATTAAAATGAAGATTAATGAATGTAATGAGGATGCGAGCGCGCACTCTAAAAACAGGAGCGAACCAAGACAAGTGGTCTGCTCGCAAAACTGCGAAACTAGTTTTCCGAGTCATTAGTCACACCAGTATGTTACGAATGTGTTACACACGGACTGTAGAATCTCTTTTGTTTGAGATTTTGGGGCATAGAAAACTTAAAATTTGTAGAGGCCTATGTAATTAATAATGCTTTTGAACCTAGTAACGCATTTTTCTTAGTTTAAGTAATACTTTTCTGTTACCTACTAGTAACTTTGAATAATGCCAGAAACTTGGCAACGTAAATATATTATTTTTGAAGTACCTGTTACCTATGGGATACAAATATATTTTCAAATGTAGTTAAAATATCACATGCTTGATAACTAATGGGCGTGGACTGAATGGAAAACACTTTAAAACTTGATAACAACGTGTAATAATATGATAAATACAAATATCCTATCGGTTACAGATATATATCTTTCTTTACCAAATGCTAAAGTCAAACACACACTGACGTACGTGACATCTCTTTTCTAAGCAATAACTAATCTCTATGTACCAACCAGGGCAATTTCCAGCCAGCCAGCCTCTATTTATAGACAGTAAACTTTAATAATTTGAAGATTCCACATAAAATTACACAACAACAATTTAACAGTCGATTCTTGTTATTTGTAAAGATATTCAAATAGATATAAACTTAAGGGAAAGTTGTTACCAAAAAGTTTAGATTTTTATTAAGAGTTACCAAAACAGTTGTGTCCCCTCCCCGCATGATGTGTGTATTTCACTTTCACTCATGGCTGTGTGTCAGTCAAACTGGCTGAAAAGGTCCATCCCAACGAACATGAGGTTTTTGGTATTAATTCTCTTGTGAAGTTCTAAATAAAACGATTTGTCTAGTTGCTATTCACCTTGATAACTACCAACTTTTCGAGAATAGATACCAAAAAGTTCTGATTTAATTAAAGGATACCAAAGCAATTGTGTCTCCGCATGAATGAGAATGTTTCACACATGGCTGTGTGTCAGCCAAGCTTGAGGTACTGGCTGAAGAGGTCCATCCCAACGGACATGAGGTTTTTGGTATTCATTCTCTTGTGAAGTGCTAAATAAAACGATTTGTCTAGTTGCTATTCGCTTTGATAACTATCAACTTTTAGAGAATAGAAACCAAAAAAGCAGTTCTGCCCCCTCATGAATGAGAATATTTCACACATGGCTGTGTGTCAGCCAAACTCGAGGCTGGGACTAGAAGGGTCTCTTCCTAAAAGATACGATGTTGTTTGTGTTAATTCTCTTGTGCAATGTTGAAACAAAAATGCTAATTTGCTTTTCTAATGTATTCCAATTCCTGTAATTTATGCAATTGGTTCCTGGAAGCTTGCTTTCTGTTTGTTTTGAAATGCACAATCCCGATGTTAAGTAATGAATTATTATTATTATATTAGCCTCCTTTCCATGAACTAGGTATCGAATGTAGAATCACCTGTCGTTTCTATTTTGACGTAAGTTGTTGTATATGCGTTTATCTTTTATTAGATGGTATCGATAGTCTTGACGCACTATTTACGATATGACAACAAAAGTCTCTAGGGACTTAAGCGTGGACACGCCTACTGCCTTAGCCTCAAGGTTGCATATATAATTATAAATCTTGCGGTAGATTACAGACAGTAACATTATTACTCTGGCGATACTCGCGGGAAAATACGGTTTTGGCGCTCTGATTACGTACGTGACGTCATAGCTACTAGAAGGTACTTGTTAGTGTTACTATGATAACTTACTTGTATAATGATATGACGTACTGTTTAGTACTCAACCAGCTACTATCGAAGTTATTTCATAGAAGAACATAGGACCTACGCCTACTATATTCTGCCGTCTTCAATTAGTCTATCGCAGTTCAAAATAATATTATGCTGCAGTTTAACTGACTACTGTAATGTGTATTGAACCTACGGTTATCGGTGCGTCCAAAACCATATGAGCGTGTATTTTTAAATCTTCATAATTGGGGACAAGCGGGAATAGCCTGCGACCTGCCAAAATCTCTACGCTCCTAAAATCAGCCGGTGTGTATTGAAACTACGGTTATCGGTGCGTCCAAAACCATATGAGCGTGTATTTTTAAATCTTCATAAGTGGGGACAAGCGGGAATAGCCTGCGACCTGCCAAGATCTCTAGGCTCCTAAAATCAGCCGGTGACACTCGGGAACCACCTATTCGGGGAATGCAACGTGATATATTACTAACTTTTAGCTTCTTTATTTTTTTCTTGGTGGCAACAATCTGTCCGTGGCTGGCGAAAATAACCTGCAGCTTGCCCAGATGTCTACGCTCCTAAAGTCGGCCGGTGATACTTGGCATGACCTGTTCGAGGAAGGCAACGTGATATTCAACCCATTTTCGACTTCTTTTTTCTTGGTTTCAACAATCTGCCTGTGGCTGATCTCTTCGCCCCTAAAGTCGGCCGGTGATACTACACAATACCTGTTCGAGGAAGGCAACGTGATATTAAATCCATTTTTTACTTCTTAATTTTTTTCTTGTTGGGAATAATGTGCGCCGTTGCTGGCGGGAATAACATGCGACCTACCAAGATCTCTACGCCCCTAAAGTCAGCCAGTGACACTCGGTAACTCTCACCTGTTAGTTCCAACTCGCATTATTAACACGGAACTTACTCGAGACTCGCATTAAATTTCTTGAAGCCAGCCGCGCCGGGAATTCCGACTTGACAGTTAAAGAATGTATTGTTAACTAGTTTGAAAGTAAGAGATGACGGTTATGGCGACGGATGCTCTCAACTTTTTCATTCATATTAAAAAGATGAAAATAGTTTTCGAAAACTGTTTTACATGTATACCTACATCTATATGACTATAAAGTTAGACAAATAAAGTAAGCACCTGAGATTTAACTTAAGTCGAACCAGTATTAAGATGCGAAGGGCTCACTTAAAGTGAATGTGTTTAGAAATGCAGGCTTCAACTAAATAACGACATAAATTAAAGTCGTAATTAAAATCGAACTTAACTTTCTCCGAGTCTGCAGTTAAATATATTACATTTTATTATTAAATACATCCTATCCTATCCTACTTTCCTACTAATGTTATAAATGTGAAAGTTTAGATGTTTGGATGTTTAGATGTTTGGATGTTTGGATGTTTGTTACTCAATCACGCCAAAACGGCTGAACGGATTTGGCTGAAATTTGGGACACAGATACTATGTAGCCTGGAGAGGAACATAGGCTACTTTTTATCCCGGAAATATATCACATTCCTGCGGGATAACGTCGTGTAGTCCACGCGGGCGAAGCCGCGGGCGGAAAGCTAGTATTAAATATACTTTTTTGATGACCGATTTGGCGCAAGGGTAGGATACCTGCCTTCTACGCCAGAGGTCTCGGGTTCGATTTATATATTTATTATTATTCTAAAATAAACACCTAATTACTCAGGCTCACCAACTATTTTATTTATAGATTAATAAATTGTATAATAAGTACATAATTTATTTTTGACTTTCGATTCAAAGACTAATTGAATCAGGTATTTTTGAAATCTCACAAGTCCATAAGGCCGAACTTTTCAGGAGAGCTAAAAAACTAAATACTGAAAAATTTTCAAGGAAAACATGATGTCTTTGTTCAGACAATATAAAATATGCACAAGTTTACATATTCTCACGTATTATGTTGTTACTAGAATTTCTCTGAAAATGAAAGACAATATGTTGGATAATAATTTGTGTTTATTGAAAAAAAACTTATCCAGAAAATAACCGAAATTGCTTATTTCCAAAGTAAAATCACAATCAAATAGAATAATGATGATGGACAGCTGTCGAACACTTAGAAATTATAGAAACAACATAAGTCCATGGTACTTTTGTCTAATTTCAAAATCTATCGCAATCGCTTTCATTTGACGGATAGATGTAATACATTGCTTCATTTCTTTGGTAAGTTTTTATTTGTGCCAAAAAGAAGTATAGATTTTGAAATAAGACTAACTAGGCTGGACTAGTGTTGTTTCAAAAATAACATAATTTAAAATATATGGAAAGAAAAGGACTTGTGTTGTTTCAATTAAGCTAGGGGTGTATGGTATGATTGTCAGCATAAAAATGCAAAAAAGTCAATTTCACCAAAAAGTGGACTCATGTTGTTTCTAAAACTACCTGATTTAATTTGCATTAGGACACTTGCAATATTTTTTAAAGTTTACCTCAACTAATAAATTATGTCGAATGACACGTGCGCCACGAGTTTTTAGACAAATTTTGAAATATTTTACTTAAGATCTCGTAAGATTTCAAGTTTTAAGATTTGTTACGATTGTCATTTGTTGACTATTGAGGCTTCTACTAACTAAGTTACGTAATGTGCCATTTTAGCTTATGCAAGCATAAACTTGCACCTAAGCTGTGAATAACGCCTTGTTACATTAATTTGAGGACGAGAATCCTCTTGTCTCCCGCGCATTAATAGCTGAGGCAACTTCGCTAATTAATTAAGACTCGAGGAGTTTGTGCATGGCTACTACTAAAATGCTCATGTTGATTTTAGTAATTGCACATACACATAACGGAACTACTACAGTAGACAATACCTGCAGCTAGCAAGACTGCGATACACCTTGCTTGCACCTTCACCAGGCGCGGATACAAGGGGGGTGGGGGGTGGGGGGCAACAATTTTACCGCGTGAAGTAACCTAACATTGCTCCCCCCCTCTGAACCGAAATTGCCCCCCCCCCCCCTTCAACCAATTCTTGGATCCGCGCCTGACCTTCACAGATTAGACTACTACGCCTACACGTGTTTCGCCCAAACCAGGGCATCCTCAGGAGTTGTTACGGATCCAGATCCGCCCTCAAAATGAATCCAGCACCGATTTTTTTTTGAGGCGCTGCATTTTGCATGTTGTGTTTAAGACGAAGTAATCTTGAAAGTAAGCTACAAATATATTTTTTTTCACAATGGTTAGGGATTTCCGTCAAGTGACGCCTGATCCAATCAAATAAATAAATCGTCAAATAAACATAGAAATCATCAATATGAAATTTTGTAACAAGGCGTTATTCATATTCCCAACTGTTATTAAGTTACCCTGAAAATAAACAGGGCTTTTACTACACGTTTATAGTGAAACTGTAGAGTCTGCGATACAGAAAGCTACACCATATTTATTTCAAACGTTAAACTATACTGTATCAATTGCCAATTTATTCAAATTTCAAAATTGCTGCGACGCGGCGACGCGACGACGCCTCTGTATCCACTACGTTCATAAAAGCGACATCTCTCGATCCAGAATGCCGCACGTAACGTGCACAACTGCACGTTTATGTTCGCAACGACTATGAATTTGTACGTGACTTGTAGGTATTCGATAGCTCGTAAACTTGTAACGTGAGTCCACCCCTTTGTAACGTTCGGAGAGCTGTAAAAAAGATTCTCGATAACATTTGGTTGTAGAATCGTCATGTAAAGGTTTCACATTTACACGATTGTATTTAAATGGACAAAATGTGAAAAGTAAACAGTTTATTCTTAAAACAGAAGAAAATAAACTAAATCGTTACATTTTTTACGTGATCGTGTGACGACCACGACAATTCTACAAATTCCCTTTTTGATTTCGCTATGGCATTTTGATACAGATTATTATTAAAAGCTATCGAGAGCTGTCAAAGCTGTAACAATAAAACAAGTAGGTACATAACAAAAGTCGGCCAAGTGCGAGTTGGACTCGCACATGAAGGGTTCCGTACCCACTTACGGTACCGATTGCCTATACCTAGCCAAAAATACCGCTATAATTTTGCGTCAGCAAAAATTTACTTTGTTTTCCATAATGTTTGTATGAACGAAAAACTTTCATTTGCGGTTTTTGAAAATGTGTTATATCTCAAAAACTGGTTTTTATATATCGTTCAACCCAATTTTCGTTGAAAGTTTTTATTAAGATCTACAGCATATATTTTTTCTAGATTTTTCACTCTCTTATTTCAAAAGTTAGAGGGGGGGGGGACACACATTTTACCAATTTGGAAGTGTATATCTTTCAAAATATTGACTTTGATAAAAAATTATAAAAGAAACCTCAATATAATTTTTAAATACCTATCTAAAGACACCTCACACTAATATGTTTATTGAAAATTTTTTTTTTAGTTTTAGTTCCATGTATGGGGAACCCCCTTTATTTTTTTATTTTTTTAATTTTTCTATAAAAATCCTAAAGCGGTTCATAGAATATATCTACCTACCAAGTTTCAAGTCTGTAGTCGTTATAGTTTTAGAATAAAGTGACTGTGACATACGGACGGACGGACGGACAGACAGACAGACATGACAAAACTATAAGGGTTCCGTTTTTTGCCATTTGGCTACGAAACCCTAAAAACTACTTGAGTAAGTTCTGTATTTTACGTTCGTGAAAGGATAAGGAGTGTAAAATATTTCGTGCTTGGGGCATAGATCACGGGATCACTTATGTTTAGGAAAATCTCAGCACGTTGATTCTTTTTCCGTATCTTTATTTAAATAGAAATAAACCCCAATAATCAACAGGTTATTCTTTTATAAGTAGTCTTATCTGCGGAGAGGCACTACATGTCATTATCACCAAATAGTTAAACAGTACATTATTATCATCCTTTTAGTTAATCCATACTAATATTATAAATATGAGAGTGTGTTTGTTTACTTACATGTCAAAACGGAGCAACTGATCGACGTGATTTGTTGTATGGGGATAGTTATGGAGCTGGAGAGTGACAAATAGGCTATTTCTTATCCCGGAAAAATATCACACTCCCGCGGGACAACGTCGTGTATTGCACGCGGGCGAAGCCGCGGGCGGGAAGCTATAAGGTATATCATATTTATTTGTTGTACACGCAGCAACGGATTTTATAATTCATCCTATTAATTTATGATAAATTATTTATCATTCGATCATTGATATACCGGATGGGCGGGGCTGGATGTGGTCTCATGGGGTTTGCCCCATGGCCTTTGATCGCCGAGAGCAGATCCAACCCTAGTCTGCCCTCCTGTCCGGAGAGCTGACATGGCGAATGGCCATGGGAGGAGTGCAACAGTCGCTGATCCCCATGGCAAGTCTAGCTGATTATCCTTCCCGCGGTTGCTGCCTGTTATTGGTCTGGTTCCTCTGAAACAGACGTAACTGAAACGGCTTAGACGTTCCCTCCCGACCTTTCCCATCCTTCCATCCTACCCTAACACCTTACTGCGGGTAATATGTGGTTGGTACTTGCGGCCTCATCATCAAACATGACTGATGGTGAGGGGGGGGGGGGGGGGGCAACCACCCGCGTGTTTGTGCCGTGCGCGGGGACCCGTACGGGGGGATGAAGGTGTCCTGGTGATTGAGTCGATGGAGTGTAGGTTGTTTAAACATTCCTGAGACAACACATCACTTTGGCCCGGATTTCCTCTCACACGGGAGGCCTAGGACTAGCCATCCAAGGTCAATCGGCTGGGACTTCCCGTCAGAGGGCTGTCAGGCAAGAGTCCTGATATGGTGGGAGTGAACGACGGGCGGGACGACTTGTCTTCCGGCTCTGTTCGGCTCACTTCCTGCTATATTGGGGCTCTATATCTTTGCTGTAGTTCTGACGTTTGTGTGCCTTTTGCCGCAGCGTCCCCATTTGAGGGCTCCAAGGAGGGTGGAAAACAGCAAAGACGAACATCACTATCACCAACTCATGGATACCAAAACCAAACAACCAAAACCCACGCATACCAAGGCTGCACCTCTGGTGAATAACCCGAGTGTTGCGCCAAACAACGTACCGGCAGCTCCTCAGGTGCACAACCCGAGTGTAGCGCCACACAATAACACACCGGCAGCTCCTCGGGTGCAAAACCCGAGTGTAGCGCCACAAAACACACCGGCAGTTCCTCGGGTGCACAACCCAAGTGTAGCGCCGCCAACACAACACAGTTTGGACCTCTCCTCTCTGAAGGCAGCAATGCCGACGACGTCTGTGCCCCAACAGGAGGAATCCGGTTGGAGCACAGTAGTCGTTAAGAAGCAGAAGCCCAAACAGACACCCAACCCGCCTGGCCAATCACGCAAGGCCAAACGAGCGGAGTCCCGATTGGAAGCGAGGAAGGCGCGGCGACAGGCTACGGATGGTAGTAGGCCGCGTGAAGCTGCCGAAGGGACTGCAAAGCCCCGCGATGCTCCCACTAGTGATGCGCTGACTCCTCACGTGGACAACAGTCCTGTCGAGGAGAAAGATGCACCTAAAGGGGCACCATCTGACGCCTCGAAGCCAGCTGCCGACAACGCATCTGAGTCACGCAAACCCGCCAGGCGGGGTAACCGTGGGAAAGGGAATACCGCTACGCCCGCCAAGCCCGTAAAGAGAAATCGCCCCGACGATTCTTTTACTCCGCGAGGCGAGGGCAAGCGTAGTAAGCCCCATCCCACCACCACCAGCTCCATTGCATACGCCGATGCCTTGAAATCGGACCTAAGCGTCGCGATCATGGTGGAGCCCTACCATGACCTTACCAAGGAGCAGGCTGAAGTCGTCAAGAGGCAGGTGGATGGTTTGCTGGACGAGGAGATTTTTGCTCCAAGTTCATCAAGCCATCCATATGTCGGACCGGCTTTTAAGGCGAACGCCTTCTATAGTGAGGGCGTCCTTAAATTCTGGTGCAGGGACGACTTCTCGCTCCAGTGGCTCCATCGCACAACTGCGAAAATCGGTTCGCCGCGTCCTGGCACCAAACTGGTTGTCAAGCGACAGCTGGAGATCCCCAAACGCGTCAAGACGGGGCTCTTGGTGCCACAATATGGACCGGACGACACCCCAGACCGGGTACGCAGACGCCTCACGTGCCAAAACACCCATCTTAACGTCTCCAACTGGGCTGTTTACCACGCCGAGGAGCAGGAGGAGAAACAATGCCTGTTCCTCGTGCTTGGAATCCCGGAAGAAGACGTTGAGAAGCTCAAGGCAAGCGAGCGTAGAGTTTACTACAAGCTGGGTAACATCTACGCCCGCTTCCTTGACAACACATTCACGCCCCCGCCGAACCCCAATGCACCTGGGGAGGTCACTAGTGACCCAGGCAGCGGCACACTCCACCACAGCACACTACAAAGCCCTCCACAACCAACACACACAACCGACGACGCTAAGCCGCCTACAGTCAACCCCAGGGAAGTCCCCCAGGAGGAGGAGGGGATGGGGGTTGACGAAGATGAAAGCGGTGAGAGCGACGTAGACGAGGAGGTTATGCTTGAGAGCGACGATGGCGTTGCCAGCACCCCTCAGCAATAACCTCCCCGTCCTCCAAGCCAACCTCCAGCACAGCCAGACTGCAACAGCCACCATACGCAGAATGCTGGAGGTCAATCCCAAGACCGTGGCCCTAATCCAAGAACCGTGGATTAGGAAGGGCAGAATATGCGGTCTAAGCAACATCGGAGGTAAGCTACTCCTAGACACCACCACAGACAACCCGCGTACATGTATCTACACACCTAAACACGCAAACACAACCTTAATGACCGAGTTCTGTTCCAGAGACCTGACCACCATCAGGCTCCGTAATGACCCCTCCCCAGGCCTGCCTGACGTGGTGATAGCGTCCGCCTACCTGCCGGGCGACGCGGATATCCCCACACCTGAACTGGCCGCGCTTGTTCAACACTGCGAGCGCGAGGGACTAGAACTGATCATATCGGCTGACTCCAACGCACACCATGTGCTATGGGGCAGCAAAGAAAACAACACGCGAGGTGAGGAATTCGTTTCTTTTTTACTCGCGACCAATATGAATATAATCAACAGGGGCTCGGAACCGACTTTCGTAACATCACGAGCCCAGACAATCGTTGACATTACTTTAGCAAGTGAACACGCGTCGCATCACATTTCTGATTGGCATGTCTCTGATGAGGCGTCGTGCTCCGATCACCGCTGGATCAAATACAACCTAAATACGACTCTCACACCGCCTAAGCCCCGACGTAATCCACGCAAGATGGACCGACGTAAGTATGAGCTTATGACCGCTGAGAAGCTAAGGTGTCTAGACACACCTACAACTCACGCGGTTAAAGCGGATATTGACAACCACGTTGATCGCTTAACAACAACATTAATCACCAGCTTTGAAGAAACATGCCCACTTTCTACTCCCAGCTCCCGGCCAGACAACAAACATCACTGGTGGGTACCTGACCTGGAGAAATTACGCCGGAAGGTAAGAAAGTTGTTTAACAAAGCAAAGAACTCTAGAGAAGCGCATGACTGGGACGCCTATAAACAAGCCCAATATGACTACAGGAAGCGTATTCGCCTCAGTAAAAGAGAATGCTGGAGACGCTACTGCACCAATATTGAAAGCAACAACGAGGCTAACAGAGTGAAAAACATTCTGTGCAGCGAACCAGTTCATAATCTTGGTTTCCTGAAAAAGCCTGACGGAACATACACCAAAACAGATCAAGAGACCTCAGAACTGTTAATGACCACTCACTTCCCAGGATGCCGCATAACGGAAAGTCGCACATGGGAAGGAAAAGAGGAGATTACACCTGTTGAAACCGACTGGATCACCGCCCACAAAGTTGTAAACCCAGAGAAAGTAAGATGGGCAATCAACAGCTTCCTTCCATTCAAATCAGCGGGACTAGACGGAATCTTCCCAGGGCTGATGAGGTGGAGCGACGGAGGTCTCGTTGACCACCTCGTAGCCATTTACAGAAGCTGCCTAGCACACCGCCATATTCCTATGAAATGGAGGGAAGTCAAAGTAGTCTTTATCCCTAAACCCGGCAAAGGAGACTACACTCAACCTAAATCATTCAGACCAATTAGCCTCACATCATTCCTTTTAAAGGTGTTGGAGAGACTAATAGACAGGGAGATAAGGAGCACTGTATTGGTCAGGAACCCCTTAAATCCAAACCAACACGCCTACTCTGCAGGCAAATCAACAGAGTCCGCCCTACATAAGGTGGTTTCTTATATAGAAGACAATCTCAAACACAAAATATCAACACTAGGCACCTTCATCGACATAGAAGGAGCTTTTGACAAAACCAACTTTACCAGCATAAGCCAGGCCCTCTCCAGACATGGTGTCGATCCTACTATTGCCGGGTGGATTGACAGCATGTTAAGAGACAGAGCCATACAAATTACTGTGAATGATACTACCAGAGGAGTAGTAGCCAAAGGATGTCCCCAAGGGGGTGTCCTCTCACCTCTCTTATGGAACATCGTGGTAAATGAGCTGATTAGTAGGCTCAACGACCACAACTTTCTCACAGTAGGCTATGCAGACGACTTGACCATACTCATCAGCGGGCGAGTTGAGAGCGTGATATGTGACCGAATGAGGTCCGCGCTAAAGGTCGTCGAACAGTGGTGCACTAAACACAATCTAACAGTGAACCCAACAAAGACAGAAATGATCATGTTCACAAACAAACGGAGTCTAGGAAATCTTAAGCTCCCAAAACTTTTTAATACCAGTCTTTCCCTAAGCAAGGAAGTCAAGTATCTAGGAGTGATACTAGACAACAAACTCCTCTGGAATAGACACCTCGAAAGCAAACTAAACAAAGCCACAATCATCTTCTGCCAATGCAAAAGACTGCTCGGCAGGAGTTGGGGACTATCACCGAAAATAACGATGTGGCTGTATAAAACTGTTATACGTCCCATAATCACATACGGAGCCGTTGCCTGGTGGTCCAAAACGGAGCAAAGCACCGTCATCAACAAACTGCAGAAGTTCCAAAGATTGGCATGCTCTGCGACAACCGGCTGCATGCGAACCACCCCCACAGCCGCTCTAGAAGTAGCCCTGGATTTAACACCCTTGGATCTGTTTATACAACAGGAAGCCTCCATGGCTGCTATAAGGCTAAAACACCTGGGTCTGTGGTACAATCGAGAGGGTCCTCACTCCACATTGTGGAATGATTTAGTGAAACATGAGTCACTAATCGCTGCCCCATGCGATAGGATACCCAAGCAATACATTTTCGAAAAGAGATACCAAATACAGTTATTTGAAAATGAC
Organism: Crambus lathoniellus; assembly: GCA_949710035.1. Taxonomy (NCBI): domain Eukaryota; kingdom Metazoa; phylum Arthropoda; class Insecta; order Lepidoptera; family Crambidae; genus Crambus; species Crambus lathoniellus. Next base: position 8,831,433 of record OX453305.1, on the reverse strand, counting down.
CGAGATCACTCTGGCATACATGAAGTCCGAATCTATACGGACGGCTCCAAGATGGGGACTGGAACTGGAGCTGGAGTATTCTCACAAGATCTGAATATCAAAATATCACTAGCGCTGGGCCAACACAGTTCGATATTTCAATGCGAATGTGTTGCAATAATAAACGCCGCTACCACGGCCCTGTCTAGAGGTATGAAGGAACTAAACATCCGCATACTGACCGACAGCATGGCCGTCCTAACAGCACTGGAGGCCAACACCATCAACTCCAGTATCGTCTACGAATGCCACAAAGTTTTGGATCGTTTAGCATCCAACAACGGAGTAATCCTACAATGGATTAAAGGGCATAGTGGATCACACGGGAATGACGCCGCCGATGAGCTGGCTAGAATGGGATCCTCCACAATAGTGGCAGGACCTACACCCATTCTGCCACTCCCATTCAGCCAACTGCGCTCATGGGTAAGGCAACGAACTCGTGCTGCACATAATACTCGTTGGGTAGCTCTAACAAGCTGTAGACAGTCTAAGATGGCGATGACTGCAGTCTCGCCGCGTTTGACCTGCAGGCTGCTCAGTCTCAATCGTCCAGACCTCCGGATAGTTGTTGGTACACTTACAGGTCACCTTACCTTAAACCGACAACTATTTATTATGAATGCGACAGACAGTCCTCTATGTAGAGGTTGCCTGAACGCAGAGGAAACTGCCGCCCACGTGATCCTGGAGTGCGTAGGTTTGGCCGCACAACGAACAGAAATCCTCACAGAGGTGAGGTCGCTCCTAGAAGCCTGTGAACGCCCCAGGAGGCTTCTGCGCTTCTGGAAGGAGCTAGGATGGCTCGACTAGCCATGTTCACGCATAACGGACCAAATATGAGTCTAAATGCGGAAAACTGTAAACACCAATACCAAAAATGATATACCGGATAATACACAGTGTGGAAAGGTGCAATTTGATGAAAATTTGTGTTTTTCGAGTAATAATAATTTAATTTACTAAGACGTCGCAATAATTTATGCTACGTCTTATGGAAATTAGATCAGGTACTTATATATTTGCTTACTAGCCTTCCGCCCGCGGCTCCACCCGTGTAGTCACACGACTTTGTCCCACGAGAATGGAATATTTTTCCGGAATAAAAAAGTAGCCAATGTTGTTTTCTAGCTCCCAAACTATCTCTATATCAAAAACAACGTCGATCCGTTGCTCCGTTTTGGCGTGAATGACGGACAAAAAACAAACAAACACACTTTCACATTTATAATTATTTATTATTAAACTAGCTGACCCGGCAATAATATTTTGCCATATAATAGTGGACCCGGTCACCAACATCTTGTGTGTGTGTTTATACACCAAAAGTTGCCTACACCATACAACAGATAGCGCTAGCTACACATACTACCAATAAAGGGGCCCAAGCTTGGTCTCTATTTCCTACATATTATAAAAAATTACTCTGTGAAGTAGAGTGGGTGTCAGATAGCTCTGCGCGACTGCGCGACTGGGCCATTTTTGGCGCTAGTTACGGTACATTTTTTTTTCTAAGCTTATGGAAAAGATTAGTATTCGATTTTGACCGCGCAGACGTCCGTGATTACATACTCTTTGGAAACGGCAATGGAAGAAATGACAGTTTTGTATCGAAGGTAGGACAGTTATACGATTTTTCATAGAAAATAACAATTTTTACTCAATATTAAGTAATAATAAGTAGCCTATGTTACTCTCCAGCTCCGAAACTATCCCCATACCAAATATCACGTCGATCCGTTGCTCCGTTTTGACGTGAAAGAAGGACAAACAAACAAACACACTTTCACATTTATAATATTACTATGTATATTAGTATGGATTATTATACAATGGATTTACGCAGCAAACACAAAGTGCAAGAAACTGTCTCTTTCGCTCAGCTCATTCTTCAGAGTGTACGGATCACACGATATTCATGTTTTACGTGCTCTTTACGGCCGGTTGAGATATCTGATTATGGAGGACACCTTTTACCGTCTCACATAATCTCCAATACGCATGTGAGTGCACGTACCCAATGTAAAACCTACAGCGACTCAAGTTTTACATGTAAACTTTAGAATAGCATATGAATTGCTGAATGTCAATGAACGAACGATTTGCGTCTTTATTTCTTTACCCGTCTCTTTCACTCGATTCTGTCATGCCCGGAGAGTGAGAGGGACGGTACAGACGGAGGGATGAACCTGCAGGTATCATGTTAGATCGACCGAGTTATAAGTCAAATAAGAGTTCTTGACAGCTAAGCGGCTGTGACATGTCACTGAATCGCTTGTCATTGACGCAAAAGAATCTCGATCGCAATTAAGCTGTCGTGGTACGAATAAGCGAAGCAGATCAGTTTAGGTCCTAAACGAAACCGCAATAAGAGTTGATGGTAGGCACTTAGGCAGCCAGGCCACGACCCACCACGAGAGCGCAATGCAGATTGGTGGGTGTTAACGACTGCCAATGCCGCATGGACCAACGACTTTATGTGCCTTCCGAAGCACGAGGAGCTCAAAATCTTAATATGTACCTATGTATATGTCGCAGGCGGATGGTTAAGTATGGCAGCATTTTTTTTGTGACTTCTTTAACTTATGGGAAGATAAAATAGTTTACGGAAAAAATCATCGGCCTAGGCGTTTAATTGAATGGCGGATTAAACCAGTTGGCTGCGACATATATATATTTTTTACCGGACGACATTCCGGGGGCAGGCCCCCTACAAGCTGGACCTACGATCTGGTCAAGGTCGCGGGAAGCCGCTGGATGCGGGCAGCGTAGAACCGACCGTTGTAGAGATCCTTGGGGTAGGCCTATTCCCAGCAGTGGGCGTCGTTCGGCTGACATGATGTTGATGATGATATTTTTTCTGTGCGTGTGTATGTACAAGTAGCGGCGCGTAAGTTTAGCTCTGACTGAAACGTGGAGGGGATGCACAGAAGTCAAAAATAAGGTATTTTCGGCCTTGCGCCATACCAAAGACATGCGCAGCTATCCCCTGCACGACACGGTCAGCGCTAAACTTACGCGGCGGTATTTGTAACTGAACTCCTCCTAAACGGCTGGATCAATTTTAATGAAATTTTATGTGTGTCTTCAGGTGGATTTGAGAATGGCTTACATTTAAAATTGGACCCAGTACGTGGCGTGTTTTCGATAAGGCGGTACGAAGTTCGCCGAATCTGCTAGTAGTGATATATTTGACTGATCATTGCGAAAGTTCCGAACCTCAACGATCACAGGTCGAGAGTGCTAACCACTGCGCCAAGAGCTTCTCTTAACTAAGCACTTATGGTGTAGGTATGAAATTAGAGCGATTTTCGAAGAGCAAAGCTTTATGGGTGGTGAACTGTACAAGTACTCCTGATTTATTGAACTGGAAATAGTTGGCGAAGCGTTCCGTTAATCTTAATGAAATGTTTCCACTTGTTTTGTTGCATAAAAACATTTGGTTAGGCGTACAAAAAGAGGATGGAGGAAATATTTCGTAGTTACTGGCATCCATACTGCGACTGAATTATTATTAATAACCCTAAATAATTAATAAGTATTACTTTATCATAAGTTTTTCACAACACATATTGTGTTGTTTTAAGTTTAAGTTTTATTTTTAGTTTTTTACATTTTTATAGATCCAGCTGAAAATCAGCGTTGTAGCTACTAGCTGCAACACCAGCTCAGCTGATCAGCCCACAGAACATGGAAAGTCTTTCTGTGATCTGTGGATCAGCCCTATCAGTTGTAACTTTTGAGTACTTTTGAGTAACAACAACTAGAATAAGGAATTTTTGTACGATTGTTAATGTATGAAACATACTGAATAAAATATTTTTCGAGTGTATTTTGTGTTGAATGCGACAAAATGATATTATCAGGCTTTGTTACTTATTTAGAATATTTACTTAATTCGTGTCTGTTTCATTCGCACAAGTTTAAAAGGAGACCCCTTACGACCCCTTACCTATAAATAAATAAATAAATTTCTTACAATCACACCAACTATCTAGCTCATAAGTAGTTATCATTAAGAAACTGTGTTATGGAAACTAGATAACGGATAAATATATACTTAAGTATTATACTTTTTTTTTGTAAATACATACTTAATATATATACATAACACCCAGACCAAGACAAATAGACATTTTCATGCACACAAATATTTGCCCTTTAAATCATAGCAGAATTACATATCATATATTTTTCATTGAGATGATTTAGAAACTTGGTATAAACGGATTCATAAATTATTAGCTTTAATTTCATTTTCGTTTGGGACTTGATATGTTTTTGATCACTCAAAATCTTCCAAAAGTAAAGTAGTCTCCGTGCATTTTCAGACAAGCAGTCGTGATAGAAATACCTATAAACTACAAACCGTTTATTCGCTAAGGGGCTAACTAGAGCCAACTAGCGCCCCACCAATCGGTTTTATTTTATTTCTTCTAAATATTTATACTCCTACTATAAACTAAAACTCTTCAAAGATAAAAACGATAAAAAAAAATTGTTAAAAGTTGCCACTTTTGGTTCAACACATTTTAAAACTTTTGAACGCATTTTACAATTGTGCAAAGTTATATAAGTAGCTTATACCACAGATAATATCCGTTAAAGATAAACCCCCTTACTAATAATCGTGGTGTAAAGTTACACCATGTGTAAATCTGTTGTTGTCACTTATGTTGTCTATAAGACAGAGACAACAACAGATTTACACATGGTGTAACTTAACACCACGATTATTAGTAAGGGGGTAAGTCTACAACAACGATCCACAAAAACATATAGACAATAAAGACAAAATATTCGCAGAGTTATTGGTGAAATGTGTGAAAGTGTCATGAAAAACTTGCACACAGCAAAAATGCCCGTGGTGGCCATTTAGCAGATATTCTATTCAGATAAAATTGTACAAGTCTCTTCTTTAAAATAAAATAAAACTACGAAGAAATTCCAAACCATTCGCGTTTTATTGAGACAAATCATCCTATACCTACTTTTGGGACACCCGTTATTACTATACCTACCTACCTACCTATCTACAAAGAGTTTTTCTTAAATAATTAGGGTATTTTAGTAAAGATTTGAATGCAATGAATATTGTTAGTTTGATAATATTAACCGCTTTGTTAACGATAACTTGAAACTCTATTGTCATTCGAGAAACAATCAAAGTTTAACCCTCCGCTGGTCGATCGTACTTATCGCACAAATCACCCCTAACCCTCGATAAGATCTTAATCCTTAACCGATAACATGGATTTTCAATACGTTTGGACAAGCAACCCTTGTCCTTCAATGTATTTTAGATGGATTATATTATAATAAAGAGATTATTGTAACATGTCAACTTGTTTAAAAAAGTTAATGTAGTGAAACGTGTAACTTCTATAGCAATGGCTATCAATGTTTTTTTTGGAATAGAGCGAACTAACTAACCGATTCTAATGATAAATTACTTTTTAAAGAAGTAAATGGGAATTTAAACATTTTTTTAAATAACTAAATTAAGATTGAAATAACTCCAATACTAAATAGAGTCGAATTTAAGCCACCTGTGTGCTATGGAAATCGGAAACAAGGACGGATTATAACTTAACTAGTCTTCCGGCCGCGGCTTCGCCCACGTGGGATACACGACTTTATCGCGCGAGTAGGTACCTACTTAACATTTTTCTGGGCTAAAAGCTAGCTTATGTCACTATCTTCTTGTCCCGCTTCTTGTCCTGTCAATATCTCCATACCATCGGGTTGTCTGGAAGAGATTGCTTTGAGCGATAAGACCGCCCTTTTAATGCTGTTCAAGTTAGTTAAAATTGTTTTCTTTTTCTTTTTTTTTATGTACTGTGGTGTTAAAATAAAGTGGTAAATAATAATAAATAATAATATCTAGCTCTCAAACTATCTCCATACCTAAAATCACGTCGATACGTTGCTCCGTTTTGACGCGAAAGAAGGACAAACACATTTTTATATCTATAACAGAATATATGGATTACCATATAGGACTAGATTACCTACACATAGCACTAGATAATATTGAAAAGCTAGTTTTTCGACACATATCCGACCGGGAATAGAACCTGGGACTTCAGCGGTACACCACTCGATCATTTTTCAATACTTACCCGACCGGGAATAGAACCCGGGACTTCAGAAAAGGCACCTATAAAGCCGGTACACCACTACTCGACCACGACGGGCATCAAAATTAATCTTTTAGTTTTATGGGGAAATGCATTCCTAATTCAAACAGAAGAAGTTGCAAGCAACTGCTAGTGTTCTCAAATAAATCATCCTCTAATTTATTAAAACTCTAGAAAATCCTTCAAAGGCCTCAATAAGTTAATTCATAGAATTTATCCCCTAATTGAATTATCGTAAATCAGTATTCAATTAAGTACTATATCGCTGGAATGTGATGTGGAATATTGGGCACTATAATAATTACTTGATGTACTTAATTATATACGAAAATCAATAAAGCTATCATCATCTTCATTTCAACCGTACGGTACGTAATCGTAATCGTACAAGGATCTCCACAACGATCGGTCCTGCGCTGCCCGCATCCAGCGGCTTCTCGCGAATAATAAAGCTATACAGGGTTAATTTTTGAACACAGTCCAAATTTTTATGCTCGTCTCAGAATCGATAAGTGAACAACTTTCTCCTAGAAACATAGGTCGAAATACGACAAAAAATTTTGGACTTCCCATACTAAATCGATCGCGTAATCAGTCTAATTTGTATGAAAAGTCAAAAAATTTATGTCATACTAGCTTTCCGCCCGCGGCTTCGCCCGCGTGGACTACACGACGTTATCCCGCAGGAATGTGATATTTTTCCGGGATAAAAAGTAGCCTATGTTCCTCTCCAGGCTACCAAGTATCAGTGTACCAAATTTCAGCCAAATCTGTTCAGCCGTTTTGGCGTGATTGAGTAACAAACATCCAAACATCCAAACATCCAAACATCCAAACATCTAAACTTTCACATTTATAATATTAGTAGGATTTCGACCCATGTTTCTAGGCGAAAGTTGTTCACTTACTGATTCTGAGACGATCTTAAAAATTTGGATGGTGTTCAAAATTTAACCCTGTATGTACTTAAAGCGTATTATTAAGTTAATATATCAGAGAAACATAGGCATAGTATAAACATATTTTTTTTGGACTTACAATGGCATAACGAACAATTACGTCGATACGCGCGTTTTGGTTTCCGGAGGTCAGGGTGCCTACCATCAACTCTTATTGCGGTTTTGTTTAGGAACCTAAACTGATCTGCTTCGCTTATTCGTACCACGACAGCTTAATATCAATGACAGCGATTCAGTGATCGATCAATGACATTTCACAGCCGCTAAGCTGTCAGGAACTCTTATTTGACTTATAACCCGGTCCATTTAACATGTCGCCTGCAGGTTATACCCGTCCCTCTCACTCTCCGGGCATGACAGAATCGAGTGAAAGAGACGGGTAGAAGAAAAAGGACACAAATCGTTCGGTCATTAACATTTAGCAATTCATTTGCGATCCAGTTTTTAGAAGGTCAGAGTACGAAAGAAAGCAATTCATTTTAGGAACCTATTCTGCATCGCGCTATTTTTGAATCGCTGTCTTAAAGTTGATGGTAGGCTCCCAGCAAGCCAGCAGTGGCAGTGTTAAAACCTAAAAAAAGCTCCGCCGCACACGGACCACTAACAACACCGCCACCGACCACGTTCCTGTAGTTTTCATGCAGAGTCGTTACTTGTTTCTTACTCTAGCTTCGAAACGGTCCTAATCGAACTCTAGCCTATACGCATATTAATTATCATAAATAAGAAAGATAATAACAAGCAATAGCACATTTATTTAGCCAAAGATTGCTAAACGGTAAGTACAAAATCCTGATGACTGATCATGGCTACGAAAGTATAGCATGATAAAAAAATACCTATTAAAATCGCCTATGATTAAAAAACCATAGCATGTGTTAAAAAACCTTTTTACACCCGGTCCGGATGAAAAGATACTGGCTATCTGTCACACAGGTTTTCCTAGCACAGTGGCAGAGTACAAACGAGTATTCTATCCGCCTACCAAATATCTGGAAGGGAGTTAGGTATGACGTAAAGTGTGGCCGTCGGTACAGGGGCCGTACTCTGAAACGCTAATCCGAAACTTCGGTTAGCCCCGCCCCTTTCACTCGATTCTGTCACGACTCGGGTATCCCGAAGTTTCGGGTTTTGCGTTTCAGAGTAGGCCCTCAGGGTACGGAATAAACGCGACTGATGTACCGAATGTTATTCCGTGCCCTGTACCGACGTGGAAGATTGATAGTGGGTCACTGGGTATTATGAGATATGTTAACTAAAGATGATTTTTTAACAATGATGTTTGAATGTCTCTTGTACATATATGCGCGTGACTGGTATACCTAATCTATGCGAGAGAAGAAATAAAGATTTATTTTATTTTACTACCTTTATTCTCTACCTAACTCATTTTCGAAAGGTGTATCTAATGTAATTATAAGAAAGTAAGCTGTTTATTTATTTATTTAACGTTAATATCTTTGTCGCAACCATCCAGGGGTCTAACAGCTATCGGTGTTAACTGCAACTAAACGGCTAGTCTCCTCGTTCGATTTTACGAGCACTCCATTCCATTATACCTTCACAGACTAACCAATGAAAGAGCTTTCTTTATTCCTAGAAAGAAAAAATGCATTTATTTTATAGCTTGCTCTACTTAAATCTTCTGCAATATGGAGTCGTGTAAGCCGGTCTTTACATTCCATAAAATATGGCGAGGCGACACGGCTTGCATGCATCAACATTACATCGATCATCATGCTCGTGAACGGGTGCAGCAAACGGATGTGCAACTAATCCTGTTTACCTAATAGTAATCTTAAGATGTAGGGACTTACAGAAAGTTATCTTTTAAATTCAATGCCTATAAAGAACTAGGAGCTAACGCAGTTTTACCCGTGTGGTACCCGTTCCCGTGGGAATATCAGGATAAAATGTAGCCTTCTCTTATTGTAATACCGGGGTTTTGGGGGTTAACGCTACTCGCTTCCGTGGGCGTACCCTCGAGACCTCACAAGTGACCCCTGGGTGGTGCCAAATGAGTAGCAACTTCCGGTGGTAGGCCTCGGCCGTGGCTGGTCACCACCCTCCTGACTAAGCCGCATCGCCAAATAGCTTCGGCTATGTTCCGATGCGTTGTCCGGAGAAGCCACTTCGAAGGGTTGGGTCTGGGCAGTTGTGTCTCCTACGTATCTGATTGCGTCCGCTCACTACTGACGCACTTGGCGCCTGGCTTGGAGTTCAGCGGGATCCGAAGCACAGTGCCGCCGCTGGCTGACCGCAGGAAGTTGGGGGCCCAAGTAACAGGATAGCCACCTGTGAAAGGCTGCCCCGCCACCTCGCGAAAAATCCCAGGATGCTCCACCTTGCCGGTTGGCGACCGGATGGGAGGGCCAGGTGGCCATCTCTGGGGGGGTTCGGGCGTCCCCGCGGCCTCCAGTCCAGTCTCCTTTCGGTGCGTCAGTGGTGAGTGTACCCCGTAGTGAGTAGGATGATGCCTCGCTCAACTGCCAATTCTTCTGCCCACTTCACTCCAATCAAAATGAAAAACAAAAAGAAAAGGAAAAAGTTTTTACAGCGGTTGCACTCCCTCCCACTCAAAGTGCACCTCACAAATATCCGAGGTATGCACACTAATCTCGTTGCAGTCCACCACCACCTCGAGACTGAGAAGCCCCAACTGCTGTTCCTCACTGAGACGCAAATCAAATGTCCTACTGACGCGGCGTACCTCAGCTACCCTGGGTACACTCTGGAGCATAGGTTTATCCCTCATGCCGGAGTCTGTGTGTACGTCCGCGATGACATTTGTTACAAGCGTCTTAAAAACTTTGAGGAGTCCAAGTCATCAGTGCTTTGGGCTTTGGTGGACACCGGAGTGGACCTCACTTTATACGCCGCCGTCTACCGCTCGCATAGCGGAGACCAGGAGACAACAAGGCTCATTAACCAACTTAGTCAGTCGGCTGATCTAGCTCTGGCCCGTTATCCGTCGGCGCAGTTAATTGTTATGGGAGACTTTAATGGCCATCATAAAGAATGGTTATTCCCATACAAAGAGACCGACCACGCTGGAAGAGAGGCGCGAAGACTGGCTTTTTCGCATGACCTCACCCAGCTTGTAAATTGCGCCACGCGGGTGCCAGATGTAGACACACATACTCCGAACTGCCTGGACCTTCTGCTGACAACTGAACCACACAGGCACTCGATATCGGTATCAGCTCCCTTGGGGTCATCCGATCACTGTGTGGTGAAATCTGTATCCACTTACTCCCCACCCGATCAGGGCCCTAGTGGTATGAGACGGGTGTGGCGATACAAGTCAGCAGACTGGGATGAGATGCGTCATTTCTATGCATCTTTTCCTTGGCGCCAATGCTGCTTTTCTTCAGCGGATCCTACGAAGTGCGCTGATGCTGTGACCGAAGTTATACTCCGAGGTATGGAATATTACGTTCCCTACTCCGAAGTTCCGTTGGGCAGCAAAGCTCGCCCTTGGTTTAATGCTGACTGTCGAAGAGCTGAAGTTCAGAAACAGTCAGCATTCTTAGCATGGGCTGATGCTCGAGCGCACAAATCGAATAACACCCAAACCCTGAAGAAGTCCTACAACCAGTGCGCCAAGTCCGCGAAGAAAACGTTACGCAGGGCGCAATTTGACCACGTTAAACGCATTGGAGATAAACTTGCCTCACACCCAACCGGGAGTAGAGCATTTTGGTCCCTCGCTAAAGCTGCCGAGTCAAATTTCTGCCGCCCTTCTTTACCACCATTGCAGAAACCTGACGGCTCACTGGCCCACACTGCAGCTGAGAAGGCAAACCTGCTTGCTTCTCTCTTTGCGGAGAATTCACGACTAGATGTTGCATGCCATATTCCACCAAAGATACCTCGCGTTAGCTCGTCTATGGCAAACATTCACATCCGCCACAAAGAGGTTCTCAAAGCTCTCCGCACTCTAGACGTGAATAAAGCTAGTGGTCCTGACGGAATCCCTGCAATAGTCCTGCGTAACTGTGCACCCGAGTTGTCTCCTGTCTTGACACGCCTGTTCCGCCTCTCACTTGGGACAGGACTTGTTCCTCAGGCATGGAAGCTTGCCAATGTACAGCCGATACCTAAAAAAGGTAGCCATGCCGACCCCTCTAACTACAGGCCGATCTCAGTCACCTCCATACTCTGCAAGACTATGGAGCGTGTACTGAACAAACATCTGTTGGCATACCTTGAAACAAACGAGCTCCTCAGTGATCGTCAGTATGGTTTTCGCCGTGGGCGGTCTACTGGATACCTTCTCGCGTATGCCACCCACCTTTGGAATCAAGCGATTGAAAAACATGGCGAAGCCCTTGCCGTCTCGCTTGATATTTCCAAAGCCTTTGATAGGGTCTGGCATGACAGCCTCATTGGCAAGCTTCCATCTTACGGAATCTGTGACAGCCTTTGCATCTGGATTACCGACTTCCTTAGGAACCGTTCAATTCGTGTCGTTTTGGATAGTCAATCATCTGACCTAAAGAAAATTGATGCTGGAGTTCCCCAAGGTTCAGTGTTATCTGCAACGTTATTTCTTCTCCATATTAACGATCTGTTGGTACCCGGTACCTTCGGTTATGCTGATGACACCACTGTCACCTGTAGATACCTATCAGATGCAAAGGCTGGCACGGATGAAGTCCAGTCCTGTCGAGATACCCTGGTTAGGCAAATGAATCTGGCACTTCAGGCTGTCTCGGATTGGGGCAATGCCAACCTTGTCGATTTCAATGCAACCAAAACGCAGGCGTGTCTTTTCTCGGCCAAACGGAGTCCCTTCCAACTGACTCCAACTTTCCAGAGTGTATCCTTACCACTAGCCGAACACCTACAGGTTCTCGGCCTCAATCTATCATCTCAGCTTAATTTCGGCGAATACATCGACTCGATTGCAAAAACTGCTGCAAAAAAGCTGGGCGTCCTCTCAAAGGCTAGACGTTACTTCTCCTCAGAGCAATTGCTTCTGCTATACAAAGCACAAATTCGTCCGTGCATGGAGTACTGCTGTCACCTTTGGGATGGGTCCGCGAAGTATCAGCTAGCAGTTTTAGACTCGATTGAAAACCGTGCAAAGAGGCTCATTGGAGACACAACTTTAGATAAAGATAAACTACAAAGTCTCAATCACCGCCGTAGAGTTGCTAGCTTATCTGTGTTCTATAGGATACACTTTGGAGAGTGCGCACAGGAACTCCATGATCTTGTTCCTCCTGCCCCTTTCCACCATCGGAGTACAAGACGCAGGTTAGCTTACCATCCCTACATAGTAGACATTCCACCCGTCCGTACGAAGCGCTTTGCTAATTCTTTCTTAATGCGAGCTGCTAAGGATTGGAATGCGCTGCCTGCGCATGTATTCCCCGATCATTACAACCTTGGCCTCTTCAAGGCAAGAGTGAATGGGCACCTACTGGGTAAGCATGCTACACCCTAGACTGCATCCTGTCTGTTTAGCAAGATGGCGGTCAAATGCTTAACCAGTTTTTATAAAAAAAAAAAAAAAAAAAAAAACCTACTGGATTGTAATGTAATCCTGATGGATAGTAGCTATAATTTGCAAATACCGAATTTATCCTACGTACTTAGACTGATGAGTTTATTTACGTTCATTGAGATCGTCAACCATTTGTGTCCAAATCTGGGCAAAGGCTCTCTTAAGAATGCAATGATGTTCAATACTCTTAATAAAAAATAGTTTTTTGTCTAATAGCCTTGCCAATTAACTCACTTGGTGCATGATTGCTAAAAGTTAGCGGCGTAATTTCCATTATAAATAACTCTTATATCCATTTTTATCAACAACGTTTTAACCTCTTTATAACCCGTTCGCCCTCGTTTCTTTGATTCGATTGATTGCGAGCTTGTGTTTGAATGGCATGGACAACGCTGTTCGTCGCGAGCTCGCTAAGTACGCACCCGCGGCGAGTTCGCTGCCCACTGCCCCGCTTTCCACTCGCTCGCAACTCGCTAGTGTAATCATCATTGACCACGACATCTTGACAGATGATTGTTGCAGTGTCACCAACTCTGTGTGGTGGTGATGGTGACTGTGGTGCGACATTTTCTTTGGTGGCTCAGTAGTCCAATGGCAGCTCGACATCTTTTTCCGCATATGCCATAAGTATAACGTGAGTCTGGAGGCGAAGTGGCAGCATGTCTCAGCCTTTTCTGCTTTAAGTTATCGAGCCAGGTTATGTCATTTTCCACCATTCCCTTGGATATATCACGTCGCCATTCTGGTCTCATTTCTGCGCGTTCTTCCCAGCAATTCGCGTCCATGCAAAAAGCTTCCATGTCTCGTTTACAAGAGTCCTTGAACCTCAGCATAGGGCGGCCGACTGGTCTTCTAGCGTCAGCAATTTCTCCGAGCATGACATCCCGTGGCAATCTCTCAAGACCCATACGGTAGACGTGGCCCAGCCAGCGGAGTTGCCTCTGTTTAAGTACTGCTGTAATGGTATTGCAGTTGGTTTTTGAAAGAACGGTTTCGTTAGGCATTCTGTCTTTCCACGTGACGCCCAGGATAAACCTTAAACACCTCATATATTACCCTTTAAGATGAACGGTCTTTTAAAAACATATTTTGTCTCAAACATGCATCAACCTAGAGTCTGGTTGATACTATCACTATTACGATAGTAATCCTGTCGTAATAGTACCTATTACCTTTCTCGTTAGTAAAAGTTGTTTCAAAAGCTCACGTAAGGTTTTCTTTCCTTGCTCAACGAACTTCGACTTAATAATAATTGCTACTCTTATCATTGTGAACAACCTTTCTTTTAAGATTTTATAATAGTACAGTCTCATAATGAAGGAAAAATATCTTTTATACTCAAAAGTCAATAGATAGATATAATTTTTACAGTTTTGTATTATAACAATGCAATTTTTATTATTGAAAATCTAGTAAGTATTAGAAAAAATCAACCCTTATGGTTTACATTTTTTTTCAATAAACGCCATTTTCCCAAAAAAACAAATTTAAAATTTTGTAAGTACTTATATGAAAGATATTTAAATTTTTACTTTTTTGCATTCACAATGCAATTTATATGGTTGAAAAATGGAAAATGAAGTACTTATTTAGAAAAAATTTAGAAAAAAATGAAATATTTAGAAAAACCTTATGAGACGGGTCGATTTTTTCTAAATACTTCATTTTCCATTTTTTAAAGTATATGAAAATTATTTAAATATTTACTTTTTTGCATTCACAATGCAATTTTTTTTTGAAAATTTTAAGAAATTTGTAATTATGAAATTACAAAAACACTTTCACAAATTAAACTATTGTTTTACAATTCATTGGTTTCTAGCACATTAGAATAATATTGATCTAACCTGGGGTTGGTTTTGATTTTGATTTTAGCAAGATATAAAATAAATGCATTTTAGCTATACTTAGGTACAAAAGTTTGGCTATCAATAAGTGGCTAAAACCGGGCCATTTGGCACCTTTCGCACATTTTGTGTTATTTATACAAAAAATATATATTTATTTTAAATTTCAAAGATGTACCTTTAAAGGTAGTTAAGTTCTCTATAATTTAAGATATAGTTTTTGTCTTAAATACCTAAGACTATAAAATGGTCTGGCACTTAGTGCTTCAAAGACAAAAAACCTTAAAGTGGCCACAAAGGGGTCCCCTGCCCTATAAAAGCAACAATCTGTAAGTAAAATAATCTGTGTATCAAATTTTTATCATACTCGTATATCTCAATAACGACACCAATTTGTGTTTAACAAGACCTCCAAACAGGGGACCCCCAATAATACTTTATCATTATTAGGAACCGATTAAAACTAACTAAATCCGAAGTGAAATAACTGTACGTCTTCGGATAACATCGAGATCCTCGGTAACATGGCTAGGACAGCGTCCATACTTGGCAGTTACGAGTTAACTGCGGTTTAACTGTGGGTCGTGTCGTTTGACTTTACGACACCGAGTTACGTGCAGTTCCGAATAATGGTTGACTGTGATGAATGTAATACGAAAACCATTGTAGACAAAGGATTAGGTTACTGATTTTATTGGTTTTGCTTACAATACAAAGAAAAATGAAAAATATGGATTAAAAAAAAGTATAATGCCCATTTGGCTTAATGTTTATTCAAATTCTGATATCTGCCCCCTAATTCACAACCGTTTGGAAGGAAATTCCATTGGAATTCTAATGAAAGGTAATGGCATTCGAATTTTAAGCTTTGTCCCTATCTACTCTGAAGTTCGTGACAGTGACAGAGTATACATTTCGGAGTCTAGAACTTTTCCGCCAGTTTGTGGATAAGGGTGTTTAAAGGGAAACCTCATTTGGAGACTCGGCAGCGATTCAGATAATTATAGTAACCAGTATATTCCCTAGTGTGAAAGTTTATTACCAGTCACTAAAAATTAAATCACTAGTTAAAAATAAAAAAGCTTCATCAAATTACGTTAACATCGAGATCCTCAGTAACATGGCTAGGACAGCGTCCATACTTGGCAGTTACGAGTTAACTGCGGTTTAACTGTGGGTCGTGTCGTTTGACTTTACGACACCGGGTTACGTGCAGTTCCGAATAATGGTTGACTGTGATGAATGTAATACGAAAACCATTGTAGACAAAGGATTAGGTTTACTGATTTTATTGGTTTTGCTTACAAACAAAGAAAAAAGAAAAATATGGATTAAAATATAAGTAAAATGCCCATTTGGCATAGTGTTTATTCGAATTCGGATATCTGCCCCTGAATGCCTCTGAATTCATAACTGTATGGAAAGTGAATTCCATTGAAATTTTGAGGTAAGGAAATGGCATTCGAATGTTATGCTTTGTCTCTATCTACTCTGAAGTGCGTGACAGTGACAGAGTACCTATACATTTCGTTGTCTGTGAATAAGGGGGTTTAAAGGGAAACCTCATTTGGAGACTCGGCAGCGATTCAGATAATTATAGTAACGAGTATTCCCTGGTGTGAAAGTTTATTACCAGTCACTATTTATAACAACTTAAAAATAAAAAAGCTTAATCAAATTACGTTAAATGTTTTACCAAAAACCATTTATCCATATTACTTCTATCTTTAAAATTCACAGATGATTGGTTGTTCAAGTGGAATATGAGAGCGATCGCAATAAACTGTAATAAAAACTCATATGATTCTCATTTATTTTGCATCGAACATGGATAATTGAGACTAGGTACCTAGCTAAATAGCCTGTCGTATAGTTGTACACTGTAAAGAGTCCTTATCGAGCCTTAGCTAATGAGTATCTTATTCATTTAAATTGACCTCAGCTATTTCGATTTTTCGCAAAAGCTGTAAAAAATTTGGCAATCAAAAAATGTATGAAGCATATGATACGTCATGTCGTGTTTGTTTTTTCATTTTAATTTTTTGATCATAAGTATTTAATTGGATTAGGTAAGTCCAACTTCGTGAAAGAGATCTCTCGTCGAATCCAGCTCGGATGGGCAGCGTTTGGGAAGCTCCGGCATATATTTGCGTCCAAAATTCCTCAATGTCTCAAGACTAAGGTCTTTGACCAGTGTGTGTTGCCAGTTATGACTTATGGAAGCGAGACGTGGTCTTTTACTATGGGTCTCATAAGAAGGCTCAAGGTCACCCAGCGAGCAATGGAGAGAGCGATGCTTGGTATTTCCCTGCTCGATCGAATCAGAAATGATGAGATCCGCAGGAGAACTAAAACGACCGACATCGCTCGACTCGAAGGATTGCTCAGTTGAAGTGGCAGTGGGCGGGACACATAGCGCGGAGAACCGATGGCCGTTGAGGCGGAAAGGTTCTCGAATGGCGACCGCGAACCGGACGACGTTCCGTGGGCAGGCCCCCTACAAGGTGGACCGACGATCTGGTCAAGGTCGCGGGAAGCCGCTGGATGCGGGCAGCGCAGGACCGATCGTTGTGGAGATCCTTGGGGGAGGACGCCCACTGCTGGGCATAGGCCTCCGCCTATGCCCAGCAGTGGGCGTCGTACGGCTGAAATGATGATGATGAAGTATTTAATAGAAAATTCTAAATCAAGCTCTTTTTTTTAACTTGACGCGGTTTCGCTCGGATAATAATTTTTACAAACTTGTAATTTTCTGTTACAATATTCTACTCAACAACCTGTCTGTCGTAGTTGTATTAGATTTTCGATAATTATCAAATCAAATCCTACTTCTTTTCCCTTCTTATTCTTCGATCAACAATAGTACTAGATGAAGGCTCACGAACTAAATCAAAACTTTATATGGCGCGACTGACTTTTTTTAAACGGAGAAAAAAGGTCACGAATGTTACGATCTTATATTACATTATAAATGACAGGAAGCGTCCCAAGTTTGAAATACCTTATTATTATTGACACTGTCAAAATAATCTACTTAAAGTTATACGCTCAAGTGGGCGTATAACGCTCGGCCATGTTTATCACCCAACTATGTATCTAGAACAAGGTGTTATTGTTATTCGATGTTCTTGTTCTAAGTATTCATACTAATCGGCAGTTGCGAGGGGTCAAAATGGGTCAAAGGTGAGCCGAACCAAAAAACACTGCACCGGACGTGGTGCAAGCGTCAAGCACATAAGGAGAGAATAAGAGTTAGAGATAAGATAGCCAGTTCCTCAGTGGTGAACAATTCCGGGAGTAGTGCGCTTCCATTTTCAGCCATATCTTCACCTACCATCAGGGTGCCTACAATCAACTTTAAGACAGCGATTCAAAACTAGCGCGATCCAAAATAGGTTTCTAAAATGAATTGCTTTCTTTCGTACTATGACATTCTAAAAACTGGATCGCAAATTAATTGCTGAAAGTGAATGACCGAACGATTTGTGTCCTTATTTCTTCTACCCGTTTCTTTCACTCGATTCTGCCATGCCCGGAGAGTGAGAGGGGCGGGTATAACCTACAGGTGTCATGTTAGCTTGGCTGAGTTATAAGTCAAATAAGAGTTCATGACAGCTTAGCGGCTGTGAAATGTCATTGAATGATCGCTGAATCGCTGTCATTGATATTAAGCTGTCGTGGTACGAATAAGCGAAGCAGATCAGTTTAGGTCTTAAACAAATCCGCAATTAGACTTGATGGTAGGCACTAGGCACCCAGGTGTGAAGAAAGCTAAGTGCTACTCCATTGCGGATAAAAAAAGAAATATTAAGAATATTTATTTATTTATTAAGAAACAAACGGTCGTACACATTCATGAACAAAAATCTTAAATAGCATCTTACATAACACCGATAGTTTCCTTAATGAAACAATGGAGTGCAAATCATTAACACAAATATTATGATTTATACTTACATACACACTTAGTTACGTAGATAAAAAAAAGTGCAATAAAAATAAAAATAATAGAACAGGTTGTATTTGCTCAATACATAGAAACATATATACTTACTTAGCTACTTTATTATTAATTTATTTGTTAAATCTATTCATTTTGCTCTAAAGTTCTGATGTCACAAATCCGTGACACCGTAATGTCACTAATCAGTAACATCGAGAATCAAGAATATATTTTAAAACAATCAGCGACATAAGTTTCAACCCTAAAAATTTATAATAATACTTACCTAAATAATCATTTCTTACAATAACACCAATTATCTAAGCCCATGTAAATTTAATTAAGAATTGTGTCATCGAAACTTGATAACGGATTAATATACCTATACTTAAATACTTGTTGTTTGTAACTACATACGTAATATATTTAAAAACACCCAGACCAAGACAAATAGACATGTTTATGCACACAAATATTTGTCTTGTCCGGGAATCAACCCGGGACCTCTGGTTCAGAAGGCATGTATCCGTATCCGGAAGGAAGGTATGTATACCTCTGCGCCAAATCGATCGTCAAGACAAAGAAGGCTTTGTAGTTAGCTATGTTCTAACAGATTTTATCTTAAGTTGGTACGCCTCGGCTACCATTACAGATACCTTACAAAGGCAGTCCTAAACAATTTCTTTACAGCACCACGTATTCAAATCGCGATACATTATTTCACATCCTATTGTTTCGAATCATTTTAGAAAACCCAAACGGAGTGTATATCGCCAAATTCAATTAAGTTACGGTTTTGCTGTAAGTTATAGGAGAATAACCTGTTTACTTTATTTTTACCCACGACAACGGAGGGAACGGAACGGAGGCGGTAAATGCTTTTGGGGTTAGAGGTTGTTTGTGTGTTTGTATATGTATGTCTATTACCATTTTCCTAGGAAATGACTGGGCCGATTATGATGCGATTTTTTGCATCCAAAAGGTTTCATTTCAGAGCAGGTTCTTAGACATGTTTTATGGTGGTATAAAACGCCAGGGGCCACCAGGGGCGCAGCAGCTGCACTTGAAAAGTTCTCAAAAACTACTAAACCGATTTCGGTGCGGTTTTTTACATAATTATAAACTTTTGTGGCATATGATAGATAGGAAAAAATCAGACATCGGAAAGTACATAAGGGTTCATGTCACGCAAGCGGCTTCGTTTCCTTCCTGGGCGAAAACAGCTTAGTAGAAATAACCGCCTCTGTAGTCTAGTGTTTTACACCACCGATTTCAGAGCCAGAAGTCCCGGGTTCGATTCCCAGTGGGGGTACATATTGTATTTAGTTTGGTTGGTGGTACGACTAGTTCTTAGTCCGCCTGGCTAGTTAAGATATATATATTAAGATATAAGATATATTTATTGTCACAATTTTTTACATGTTAGTGATGAAGTCCCTGACCCCTATATTAGGTTTATCACCTGAGTGACAGTGGCCAGTTACCACCATCTTATCTAAGTCTGACGCCATAACAATGATGTTTCAGCATTATTGTGTTCCGGCAGTTAGAGATAAGGTAGCTAGTTCTTCACTGACTGAGGATTCCGGGAGAAGTGCGCTTCCACCTTCAGCCCTATCACCAATAACATCAGATGTGATGAAGGCTAAGTGCTACCCAGTTGCGGATAAAAAAAGAAAGGTGTTGTCGCTGTTATTCCTTAACTCGGCCCATACACAAGAGAAGCATTGTATCCATGGGCGGCTACATAAATCGAGCTGTTAAATCGACCCCACCAATCCTCTGGGAACTGTGCCCCTTTAAAATTTACTTCAAGAAAAATTGCTGTTTTATTGCCCAGATAATCTGTTTGAATTTGGATTTTGGATAAGTATAAGACGTAATGGCGGCCCTACGCAAAAAAGGCGTAATGTGGTCGTAAACATCGACAAAATAAATTGAATGCAGTATACTCAACAGTATATGAGTAGGTGTGCAAGTATTTATGAAATATTAATTATTATTATGTACCTACTATTGTTTCTAGTGATGTTTTTGGGACAACTTTTTTATAAGGATTAAAAGATTAGATTTCCGAGAATCGTTATTGTTTAAAGTAATAATAATAAATAAATAAATATTGGACACCATCACATACATTGTTTTAATACCAAATTATTGTAGATTAAGCACTAGTGTAATGGAAATTGGAAACAACGACGGGTACGGGTATATAACCACATACACCCAGACCCGAAGAAATAATTGAAAAAATCGTATTCAATATTTACCCGACCGGGGATCGAACCCGGGACCTCTAGAGATAGCAGTGAAATTTTCAGAGATGATGTATTTCTGCTGCCGCTAACAAGTACTAAAAGCAGAAGAAAATAAATATTTAAGGGGTTCATTACAACAAACGTGTTTTTTTTGCCGTTAGTCCGACTCGCACTTTACCGGTTTTTTTTTAATAGTTAAGATTTCATTTGATACATACCCACAAAGTTAAATAATAAAACATATTTCACTCACCAAAAACCACCAGTAATTAACTCTCACTCACCGAGTCTTTCATTTTAATAAAATCCGGCGATTAATTTATTTTTGTCAGGCGTTTACCAGCACGAGTTGTTTCATAAATCTGTGTTTGCGCCTATTATGCCCACATTATTTCGTGTTAGTGCAGAATGTAGAAGTTTATTGCTTTGCCGCTGTTTTTATTTTCTGTATCGTCCCGTTTTTATTTGGACGTGGCAGCTTTATTAAAATATGTCACTTTTAAGGATATATGAGAAATGTTGTTTGAAATTTTGTCAGCAAAAATGCATTTTTGCACACAACATAAACTGTACCGAAGATTCGGTTTTTAGTATTTGTTGTTGTAGCGGCAACAGAAATACATCATCTGGGAAAATTTCAACTCTAGCTATTACGGTTCATGAGATACAGCCTGGTGACAGACAGACAGACGGACAGCGAAGTCTTAGTAATAGGGTCCCGTTTTTAGTTAACCCTAAAAATTGGTAGCAATAAATCATTGTTTTAAATAACTACTCTGCTCCATAGGTGATAGATAAACATTATGAATAATGCCAGGGCGATTTGATTATTTCAATATTTGCTAGCAGATTGCTCTCTCATATTAGGCATTTTTCAAACTGCCCCGGAATTATAAAAATGTCCTATTAATCACTTGGTCCACAACGGACCAATTAATAGATAGGATATAAACTGCTTGCGATAAACATTGAAACTGTAAAAGCCCATTTTCTTATAGTTTTCTTAATGCCTCGTATTGGAACACATAATCGTTGCCATAATGTTTACCAGCTCGCTCTCTTTACTTTCCGACTATCAATAATGGCTTTTTGGCCGGCACTGAGACTAAACGCAATTTAAACGCGCCCTGTTCACCCGGTTTTTCAGTAGGGTTACTAACATTTATCCGGATGTTCCGAGACAAGCAGTACGAAAAGTTATAAAAAAAATATGGTAAAACTTACTATCGAATAACATTTTATTTGTTCTTTATTCCTCTTTGTTATTTTATCAGTCAATGATAGGTGAGTACCTTTTTTCAGTATAGCGTGATTAATCATACCTACATTAATTAAGTATTCGTATTCGTTGCTTTTATCTTTTTGTCTCTTTTAATTAAAAATAAAACCGTCTTCAAAAAACTTTATCTTTACTCTTACTT
The DNA here is from genome assembly GCA_949710035.1 of Crambus lathoniellus. Classification (NCBI taxonomy): domain Eukaryota; kingdom Metazoa; phylum Arthropoda; class Insecta; order Lepidoptera; family Crambidae; genus Crambus; species Crambus lathoniellus. Next base: position 8,809,314 of record OX453305.1, on the reverse strand, counting down.
TCTCTCTTCTTCCTTTTTGGTGGGATTTTTTTAAAGGCGGTTTTATTTAAAAAAAACACTCTTTTTAGTGCATCATGCAGACAGTTTTAGTGTATCCTGGTAAATAAGTATGTTAGGATGTACACATAAACCGCATCAATCAAAAATACTTGTCTGATAAAAACCGCATCAAAATCGGTTCAGCCAAACGTGAGATAGTCGCGGACAAACATACATATGGTTCAAACTGAGAATCTCCTTTTTTGAAGTCGGTTATAATACCAAAACCTCCCCCTAAATGTAACAAAATACTTTTCTGAAAACCGCATCTCGCGAAAAACATACATACCTAATAATAATAATAATATTCTTTCTCCAAACCAATTTGGGTTCAGGCGTGGCATATCTACCGAGAATGCTGTCGAATCACTAAGTACTCATATAATAGACCAATTGGACAAGGGTAAAAAATGCCTGTCAGCTTTCATTGACCTCAAAAAGGCGTTTGACACCGTCTCCGTCCCCATCCTTTTGCAAAAAATAGAAAAAATAGGTGTAAGAGGTAACCAACTTAACTTATTTAAAAGCTTTCTTTGTGATCCAGCAAAGAGTTAAATTGGATCAGTTCCAAAGTGAAGACATAATCGTGTCATATGGAGTTCCCCAGGGTAGTGTTTTAGGACCTACCCTGTTTCTCATATATTTAAACGACCTCTGCAACATGCGTCTCAAAAACTCCAAAATAATCTCGTACGCGGACGACACGGTTATCGTTTTTACTGATTCCTCTTGGGAAAGCGTAAGAAATTGTACTGAAATGGGGCTGTTGAGGGTGGCTAAGTGGCTGAAATATAACCTCCTAACTTTAAATTCGAGTTAAACAAATTTTATGTGCTAAAGCATTTACAACAGTTCGCAACCTTGTCAAAATTATACAATTTTCATTCACTCATGTGATAACAATGCTGGCAACTGTAACTGTCCATCAATAAAAAAAACAGAACAAGCCAAATATCTAGGTATTTTAATTGATCAAAACTTATCCTGGTATCCACAAATTGAACAACTAGCTGCAAGGATCAGAAAATTCATATGGATATTCAAAAATCTTAGACATATAGTCCCAGTACAAACTGTGTCAAATAAAAATAAGACAAAAAACCTTTTAAATGATATATAGGTGGTGCATATAAAACACGCTTTTTAGAGATAGAACGAGCTCAACGAGCTTTAATTAAAACAATGTATTTTAAAAAGAAACGTTATCCCACAGAGGACTTATATCAGGAAAGTAACCTCCTATCTATTCGTAAGTTATTTATTTTACAAATAACCCTAAAACAACACAGGTCCACTAATTTTGACTTGATCGTTGCAAGCAAACGAAGAAAAGACAAGGTTGTTAAAGTGCCACTAACAAGAACTGGTTTTGCTAGCATGCAACACAAAAACAATTCTGCGACTGTGTACAACAAGGTTAATAAAGTACTAGATATATTTTCAAACACTTACCATGACTGCAAATATACGATTAGAAAAAAACGACCCATCCTCCGCCGGGAAGTAGCTCCGCCGGGAATCGAACCCGGGACCTTTCACTGTCCGGGCGACTGCTCTGACCGCTGAGCTACGGAGTCGTTAGAGGAAGCGTCGAATTTTTACAATACTTCTTACGCGCTGTGAGCCAGCGTTTTTATTTCATCAATGTAAAGATATTACTACCTTCAACACTCGAATGAAATACCTTTCCTGGTATTTGACAATCGACAAAGATGAAATAATTGCTAATATTCCAAATTATATTTACTTTTTGCATTCACAATGCAATTTTTATTATTGAGACTGCACATAACTCGGTATTAAAACACTCGTGGAATACTATTAAAAAACTAGCCAAGGCTCGTTTTTTAAACTCCCACTCGTGTTATAATATCCCTCATTATGCGACAGTCACATAAACTACTATTTATTTGTTGGTTTAGTATATTGTAAATATATTTAAAATTCTACACGTTGGACAGACCTCATTAAAGCTGCGACCCAAACCTCCATAGCCCACAGTTCCCGAGACGCTGAAAACCGCAACAAGTGGAGGTGCATCGCGGGGGCGCTGCTTTTATTTAGCCAATGAAGCAACGTCATCAACCACGAACACTCTGCCAAGAGTGAACGACTGAGGAGGAGGATATTGTAAAGAGGAAAGATTTGATTGTTTGTTTGTTTGAATCGAATAGGCTCCGAAACTACTGGACCGATTTAGAAAATTCTTTCACCATTAGAAAGCTACATTCTTCCCGAGTGATATAGGCTATATTTTATCCCGATATTCTCACGGAAACGGGTACCACGCGGGTGAAACCGCGAGGACCCGCTATACATAATAAGCAAGCCAATTTCATAGACCTTAGTTTACAGATAAACTATAAAGAATAGTAACATAAAATCTAATCTTATTGTAATAAAATTGTATTCTTACAATGAAGTCTTCGTGAAGTTTTGCTATATAATAATATAGCAAAACTTCACGTCTTATTGAACGCCGTACAAATAATATATTCCTTTATTATTTTTGTCATCCCTGTTTGCTTCCGTCACAAGCACTTGTAATATCCGCCCCGCATGGGTTCCGCCGAAGACTGAATTTATTGCACCGTCTTACATACAACCTCAGATACTCTGAACTTTAATACTAATCGCGCATGGTGCACTCTATCTCCTATATTTTAAATATCTTAGAATTTTTCATACCTAAAACAACTAGTTATAATGACGTCAGTAAGTATTTTTTTTAAACAATCTACGAAATATTAAGAGCTACGGTGCTGCTCAGTGGTCAGAGCATTTGCTCGGGCAGTGAAGGTTCCAAGTGTTTTTCAAGTCTGGGTGTTGTCTATGTATCTATATCATGTATGTACATGTTGGTTCGAATACCAATTAAAAAATTACCCACCTTAACTTTATATTCTAACAAATATTTAAATTCGTTATGATCGAAAACCAAACTTACTGACGTTGAAACTGACCTAAGTTTTAACGCTTTCAAGCATATAATTAGCAAAGCTGGTTATGAATTCATTATTAAATTGGCTCGACAGCAGCTACCTATTTCCAAAAAGTAGATATTTTGAGGATCCGTTGTCAGATAAACAAAACACAAGCTATTAATAAAATTTTAATAGCGGTGATCGTCAGAAACTTGATGATTGTAATTTTACAATGAGCAATACCCTGAAATCATAAACTTTCTTAAAGCTTAAGTAAAATCGACTAAAAATCACATCTAAAGGTTCCAAATAAGTTTACTTTATCTGTAATACGAAGAACTAACAAAAAGGTCGAACTACTAACCTTTCTTACCATTTAGGAATCCAATAAAATAAATACGCATACAAAGAACTTTTCTGGAGATAAGATAAGGACATTTTCTTTGTTCTCGAATTTTATAAGTGGATTACAAGAATCCGCCGAGTGTAACTTAGGTGGGTATTTTTATGTGCAGTTAGAAAAATAGGGTATTTATTTTTGTTTTTTGTAAAGATATATTTTACATGAATGCCGATTGCCACTTTTTCTGTTATCGGGAGTAAATAAAAATAGAAATATAAAATGATTTTAGTAAAAAAACACACACACAATACAACGAAAAGAAAAACAAAAAAGATACAAATAGTTAGGTATTTTTTAGAAACGGGCTCATCTCAGCTTGTGCCAATGTTTACAGCTGTGCTAGGGATTTTATACAGTGTTTGCGGGCAGCATAGGACCGATCGTTGTGCAGATCATTGGGAGAGGCCTATGCCCAGCAGTGGGAGTTCTTTGGTTGACATAGTTTCATACACCATTACTTTTAATTAATATAAATAGTTCAGATGACGAATAATAATATGTCGATCAAAATAAATAAATTTTTAATGGGCCCAGCCACGAAATCACTAGAAAAATAATCAGCTGTTCCTTAAAAAAGGACCTAAGTAAATACATCGACTCGAGCAAACTTTGTATTACGTAGTAGAGTTGATATTTTTTCGTTAAATTCATAGCTGGCCCCGTATTATAAAATATTCGAATTGATGGACCCTTTCATCCCCTAAAATGTCTATACTAATAAAAAATTGGTAAGTATTTTCATTTACTTGAAATATAAAATGTTGATCAAAATATGTAGGTAGTTGTTGATCGAACCACCACAAGCCACAGTAGGTAGAAAAGTACTGCGCCATTTTCATAGGCTAGTAGAAATCCATGTTTTTTTATTCCCAAACGTAACTCATAATAAACAACATTTGTTGACCTCAACAGCCGGTTGATGTGAATAAATGGAAAGGCGTGAGATCGGTCCGGGAGTCATTATTTGCATTGGCACGCGGCCCTTGATAAATGGACTCGCCTTACGAAATTCGATAGACGCTATACACTTTGAGTTACGACAGTGGACGGAGAGAAAATGATAAGTAGCTTCTTTTCAATATACTTTTTTGGTACATATGATGTGGTAGCTTTTGAATTTATGATTCGATGAGGAGTTGCTATTTTCGATTTTATCTACGATGCATTGTTGGATGTTTTTGTGGACTTGGCCAAGTATGTTTGATTTTTATGCTTGTCTGCATTCAAAAGATACCATAAATAATGGTGAACCCTTTACCAATACCCAACTCATATGCTTGATTTGGGAAACTATTTACGAAATAGTATTTTGAGATATAATAGAGGAATATAAAAAAAAAGTTTTCTACCTACAATACTGAGCACTAATAAACATCTTAACTTTTTATTTTTTTATTTTATGTTTTTCCTAAAAGTTTGCCGAAACACAAAATACACTAATTTCTGTGATATATAAAGCGCGCGCTTCAAACCTTAATAGTTGTTAAATTTCAATATTATTCATTGATTGTGTTTGTCTAAATTAAGTTAAGTAAAGTAAATTTCTAAATATTTTCATTTGTCTTTTGATTTATTTTGACCAGTTATACCTTTTCTATTATTCACAATTTGCTAAACAAATAACCATACAAAAGTAAAAACAACTCTAGCAAAAGAAATTTAAACAACCTTATGAAACGGGAAAGCGATAAACAACAAAGCACATCAAATATTTCATCTTATAGGTTTTGGTCTAAAAAATTGCCGTTTACCCATAGATGGGCAAGTTATGTCATTATGAGAAGTTATGGCTACCGCAAAATGTTTCTGTGGCTTTCCCATAATGCTATTTGTTTTTACGCGACCCAGCCACTTGCCTCCCTCGGGTATTTTTCAGGGTTCCCCAATCCTTAACGTCGAAGGAAAATATTTACTATGTAAAATATTATGTTGTTATTATCGAACTGTTTTATAAATATATTTTTGGATAGTTCTAAATTTTGGTCCTGAAAATTGTCGTTATGACATTATGAGAAATTATGGCAACCGCAAAATGTTTCTGTGGCTTTCCCATAATGCTATTTGTTTTTACGCGACCCAGCCACTTGCCTCCCTCGGGTGATTTTTTAAGGTTCCCCAACGCTGACGTTGATGTTAAAATGTGTTTTGCTATTATAATTGAACTGTTATTTTGATATACATTTTTTGACAAACATTATTTGAGAGCTTTTTTATAACATGGCGATGACTATGCACTATAGATTCATAATAAACGTATTTTAGATTGATTTAAATTGATTTGCGTAGCTAAACAAATGGAGTTATTGTTCATTAATCTAGGAAGGAATATCATTTCATTTCATTAGTTTTTCTAACGTTTTGTTCCAATAGATATTTTACTATTGGACCTACAGCAAGTTTTGCAAAGTAGATTCATCATCAAAAACTTTTCGATTTCATAAGAGAAAGAACGCAAAAATAGTTATTTATTGTATGAAAAAGTACAAACAAGAAAAATATTAGTCATACGGAACCATTCTTTTCTACGCTTACGTACGCTTTCCGTATATTTTTTTCACTTGGCCTCCGGGTCAGAGTGGGAGAGATGTTTTTTTGCGCTGTCCGTCAAGAGCCACCTTTAGACATTTATAACACTTAGCCGATGCAAAAACAACGCACAAACCATGTTTTTAGTACTGGAGGAAGTAATATTTATTTCTAGAAGTATGTGACTTGACGCCTAGAGTTTATTATTATTAGATATATACAAAACCGAAAAGCTGAAAACCGTGCTCAGTGGCGTGAACTAGGAGAGGCCTATGTCCAGCAGTGGACGGATACGGGCTGATGATGATGATGATGATGATGATATACAATAGTATGGTACTGTAACGATAATAAGACATCGGTAACACGCTAATTCTGACGTGAGTTCAGTCTCCTGTCAGTTTAAAATATTTAATTTTCATCAGTCCAGACCATCAGTCTGTCAGTCTGAATGGTTACACGATAATTCTCGTCATTCTGACTTCTGACTGAACTGACGCCACAGACGACTACAGAATTAGCGTGTTACTGATGTCTAACGATCTAATATCGAATGCTGTAGGGTGATCGATATCAGATCGATACTAAGACTTCTGTTTTACCTCAGTTTCAATGAACTGAAGTGATAGGTCTATTTTGGTTTCGTTACAGGCCAAAAATTTGCCGTTGGTTCCGGCTGCATTTGCAACTTATGCGTTTGCTGTCGTTAAAACCCACCAATATACATTAGGCCCACAACCATTAAATGGCTGATGATGATGATACGAAATAAAATAATTAATTTTATTTAAGAAAAACAAGTCGTTAGAAGTAAGTAATTTGGAGTCACACACTTGTGCGTATATGTTTTAGAGCACACATGAAGAAAAATCCTTTTTTTCCCTCTTTGATTATTGATCACTTTCCACTGTTTGATTATCGCACGCCATAGCCTCTTCGTTTTTTAAATTAATTTTGAAGTCGGTTAAAAACACCCGCATAACAAATTGATTCAAAGGTTAAATGACTGTTGTCTCGCTGATTTAAGAAATAGACTCTCAATTTAGTATCTTGCGGTGCCCTCCCAATAAAATATGGATAACAATTTTGGCAGGAGCATTCAAGTCGGCAACTTGAATGGAAAAAAGAAATGATAATGGACGTATCGCGATCGGTGGCATTAATCTGAATCAAGGCTTTTTGTGGGAGTTCAATACGGCAATTTTAAATTACGCCGGCTCATTTGGCATTCCCGATTGTATAATGAATGTTTTCAATAGAATTTTTTGTTGCTTCAATCGTTTTGGTTATACCTGGGGCCTTACTATGAGCAGTTTGAGCAATGTTAAAGTAAGATTGTGAAAGAGATGGCACTATACGCAGTCTATAGCTCCATCTTTAATCAACCTTATTTTAATATTGCCATAACGGGCGGGTAGGGCTTGACGTTGACGGAAATGTTGTTTCTAAGTCAGCTAGGTAACTCGAACTGGTTACTTAGGTTGTGTTCCGGTTCGACTTCGAGATAAGATAAGACAGTTCCTCAGTGGTTGAGGATTCCGCGAGTAGTGCGCTTCCACCCTCAGCCTTATCATCACTTAACATCAGTGATGAAGGCTAAGAGCTACCCCGTTATTGATAGAAAAAAGAGTGAAAGGTAAATAACTACATATAGACTCCGAGACATACTTCCGTTATAATAAAAATAAGCATAAAATTAGGTGAGATCTAAATGTAAAAAGTACCATTTTCAGCGTCTCTCAATGAATTCGGGCGTTAGCGATTTATTTCCCGTTTACGATACGTACATAGTCAACATTATAAAAACATGGGCAAATCGAATGGCCCAAAGCCTTGCTTCCAGAACCGGCCGGTTCAGCCGGATATTACAAGTTGAATGCCGTGGGCCGGTTGATATAGCCCGGAAAGCTAGGCTTCGGGCGTTGTGGAAGCGATATTTTTGGAAGACTAATTTTAATTAAATAATAAGTCTTGTCTAAATATATAAAACTCAAAGGTGACTGACTGACTGACTGACATAGTGATCTATCAACACACAACCCAAACCACTTAACGGATCGGGCTGAAATTTGGCATGCAGGTAGATGTTATGACGTAGGCATCCGCTAAGAAATGATTTTTGGAAATTCCACCCCTAAGGGGGTAAAATAGGGGATGAATGTTTGTATGAAAGTCCGTCAGTTTTGAAGTTAGGATCTTCAAATTTTGTATTTAGTCTGGCAATTGAAAATTAATATTTACCTGTGTCAGCGTTTTTGACAATTCCAAATCCGGTTCCGCCGGATATTACAAGTTGAATGCCGTGGGCCGGTTGAGATAGCCCGGAAAGCTAGGCTTCGGGCGTTGTGGAAGCGATATTTTTGGAAGACGAAATTTTTTTTACTAACAAGTATTTGTCATTTGACTGTTGAAACTTTCTTCGCTACGAACTGCACCTATCAGAGATTGAATAGCGTCATAGCTTTTTAAATTTCAATAAGTGGTCGTTTGAAATAATTATAGGTTATTCAGCTGACATGCTCTGGGTGCCTACCATCAACTTTAAGACAGCGATTCAAAAATAGCGCGATGCAGAATAGGTTCCTAAAATGAATTGCTTTCTTTCGTACTCTGACCTTCTAAAAACTGGATCGCAAATGAATTGCTAAATGTTAATGATCGAACGATTTGTGTCCTTATTCTTCTACCCGTCTCTTTCACTCGATTCTGTCATGCCTGGAGAGTGAGAGGGACGGGTATAACCTGCAGGTGACATGTTAAATCGACCGGGTTATAAGTCAAATAAGAGTTCCTGACAGCTTAGCGGCTGTGAAATGTCATTGATCGATCACTGAATCGCTGTCATTGATATTAAGCTGTCGTGGTACGAATAAGCGAAGCAGATCAGTTTAGGTCCTAAACAAAACCGCAATAAGAGTTGATGGTAAGCACCTGTCGTTGTGACAAATATATTAATTATTGTAATGTTCCAATTAATATTTTTTCGTTGTTCTAATTAAGAATGTGCTAGGTAACCAGAATTAATCACATATTTTTTATCTTTTTTTGGAACAGTCAATTAATTAAAAAAATACTAGGCAAGTTAAATTAATTTGGTTTGTATAAAAAAAAATCTTTTACTTACACTCAGCAAATAGAGTTTTTAAGTAAATATTAATTTGAATACATAGGTACTTCATATAATTTGTATCCAGGAACCTCATGAAGGATTTCCACGAAAGTTTCGTTTTCAATTATCGGTTTCTCACAAGTATTTCTGGTTCCGATTAAAATAAATATGAAAAATTGTTATGCAAGCTTAAGCTTGACATTACTTTTAGTATTTTTGCAAGACCCTCATCCTAGTAATAACGTTATCGTTTTTTATCTTTATATTTTTTTGTAGAATTAAACCGTCTAAAAATTTTCATAAATCACAGTTTGAAAAAAATATATGATTTTAAAACTGGTATTTCCTCTCGCAAATAAATATTTATCTCATTAATTGTCTCTATATTGTGGTTTCTACTTTTTTATATTTATGCCAAAATTCTATAGTTTCCTAGTACCAAGAGTCGCAAGCTCGCAAGCTAGCCGCAGCATGACATTGTACACGGCCATTTCTTGTAGACTAACGTGGTTCTCACACTGCACTGCGCTCTGTTGCGGGGCGCGGAATCGCAGATTTTAATATAGTAGGTACAAAAATTAGTTTAGAAAACACGCTCACATCAACACACCGAAACGGCGACGATGCGGCGTGGGAGTGCGCTGGATACAACACACTGAGCTCCATACAATAGTATCGTGTCAGTAGAAATTGATTAGATTGACTTACCCTTTGTGATTGTTAGTTCACCGTAACAAAACAATCATCAGCAGCCCGTTTTCGTCCACTGCTGGACATAGGCCTCTCCTAATTTGTTTTCGTAGGTGAGCCTATCGTTCAACACCGTCACGCGCGGGAGATGTGGTTCAATCCATGTGGAGACACGTTCTGCTCCTCCGTCGCCGCGTGCGTGTCAGAAGAGAACTAATGGTTTTTGCCACAGTTGTGCCATAAAGGCTACACGCCACAAGACTAAGGACTAAGCAAGTTTATGAGATGTCATATCTTGCACCTCTGCAAGATATGGCTGTCATCGAGAAGTAGAGTTCGTTTTCCGCGAGGGTTATCTGATCGGCCACAGAAGCAAATTAACAGTGGTAGAGTAAAGTAGACGCCATTTTTATGAGATGATATATGTGCTGCTCCGTGTGTTGTGTTGTTCCCTACATCTTCGGAACAGGGTGCCTACCATCAACTTTAAGACAGAGCGATTTAAAAATAGCGCGATGCAGAATAGAATATAAATATAAAATAAATTACGTAAGAAACAAAATTTTATATAGTGATTCTAAGAACAGGCGTGAGTACGTCACATAAGAACCCTTGTGAGTCGCCGTGAAACTCATATATCAGGCAGAAGGTCAGCCCTCGGGAGTTAATTCTGAGTGACAAGCGACGCGGCGAGGCTTGCGGAGATAACTGACACGTTATTGTCCTTATATTATTTATTATACATTTTCCTGTACGTCTTCTAAATAATAATTCTGAAAACAATATAATTAAATGAACGTTATCCGTCTTCTGGAAGTGATGGCGCTTGAATACGTAGGAATATCAATAGTTGAATTGTAATAAACTTTCATTTTAAATAGAAAAAAGATAAATATGGCTATTGACTTATTGGCTTTACCTGGAATTTAAATAAGTATATAATTTGCGTAAAAAAACTGTATTAATAAATGTAGTGATTCTAAGAACAGGCGTAGGCGTAGGTACTCACCTACCTCACATAAGAACCCTTGTGAGTCACCGTGAAACTCATATATCAGGCAGGAGGTCAGCCCTCGGGAGTCAATTCTGAGTGAAAAGCGACGCGGCGAGGCTTGCGGAGATAACTGACTCGTTATTGTCCTTACATTTTTATTTATTTACTAGCGGCCGCCCGCGGTTTCACCCGCGTGGTTCTCGTTCCCGTGGGAATATCGAGATAAAAAGTAGCCTAAGTCACTCCTTATTACATCAGCTACCTGCCAGTGAAAGTCCGGTCAAAATCGGTGCAGCCGTTTCAGAGATTAGCCGGAACAAACAGACCGACAGACAGACAAAAAAACCCCAAGGAACATACATGCTAAATTTCAGCCTCTTGAGCTCATTGTCTGTCAGTCATTGAGTAACGAAGATATGCACTTTTGAAAACTGCGCGGGCACCATAAATTTTCCGGAAAATTGATTTTTTTATTTTTTTAAAAGTGCCTAATTATCTTCGAAACTATCTGTCCTAGAAACAAAATATAAAACATCAATAATAGAAAATTTAATTCTCTATAACATTGTGACAAATGTTTTCTGGCTAAAATGCACCTAAACAAAGATATAAGTGAAATTTTTTTACTTATTTCAAGACTTTTCGAACGTTAGGTGTCTAGGGTTAACTACTGTAACTTTCTTATTTTTCACAATTCAACTTCGTCGCCGGATAATAAAATGTTATAATTATTCATTAGTATAATTAAATAAGGTTTCAAAGTGCTACGACTCTGGGCCCATTTTCACCCTGTTTTTTAGAAGTTTGACAAATTTCTGTTTTTTTTTAGTGAATATCTGCGTAACTATTTGTCCTAGAAAAAAAAATTTAACCGTTAATTATAGAAAATTTAATTCTCTACAACATTGTCACCTATTGTTTCTGACTCAAATGCATCTAAAGATATAGGATATAAGCGAAAATCTAAAAAACTGCCGGTTTTTTGCCGTGGCGGGGGCGGAGGGCGAGGAATTGTGCATTTTGCATTTTAATAATCACTAACCATCCTAGACAACATATCAAAAATTCTGAGCTACCGGACCACTTGTAAGATAACCCCCCTTAATTAGTCTCTATTTACTGGGCTATCGGCACAAATAATTGGATAAACTTTTCAAATAATCTCCGATGTATGCAAACTCGGAACCATTACAAACCTTTTGATAACACCTGAGATCGCTTTATCCAAACAAGGAGGGCGTTGATATCCCATAAAAGGCTCGTAAACAGTTTATGCAATATGGTGTCAGGAAATTTATAACCAGCACTAAAGCACAATTCGCGTGCAATAACTATACAAAGGTACTCGTAGTTATAAATATAGCGCGGAAAATATAGCCGCCTCTGCTTTATCTTTCGAGAAGAACAATGTGTTTTATTTTCAATGGATAAGCTCTCGTTGGAATGGAATTTACTAAAAGGAGCGTGAGGAATAAGAGTTATCACATCAAATACGACTGGGGCGGTTCTTTGTTATGATTTTAATGTAGAAAAAAAACATGTTGCTTGAGTTTACTAGCGAATTTATTTTTGTAAAAACACATGCTATTATTACTAATGGCACGAGTACATGAGCAATTTCTTTGGCAATAAATAATTCAAAAAATAAATATTGGACACCATCACATGTATATGTCGCAGGCGAATGGTTAAATCCGCCGGTTAGTTAAGTATGGTTATTTTTTTTTGTGACTCCGTCAACTTATGGGAAGATAATAGCTTACGGGAAAAATGATCGGCCTAGGCGTTTAATTGAATGGCGGATTCAACCAGTTGGCCGCGACATATACATTGTTTCAATACCAAGGTATAGTAGCTTAAGCACGTATTATGGAAATTGGAAACACCGACGGGTTTTACCACATACACCCAGACCCGAGGTAATATTTAAAAGTTCGTTTTTAACATTTACCCGACCGGGGATCGAACCCGGGACCTCTAGATATAACCTTGAAACCAGTGCGTACACCACTCGGCCACGGAGATCGTCAATGATTGCTTGGTAACTGTAATGGATCAATCTGGAACCTGTAGAGCATCGGCCGGGGCCTCGAGGCCCCCAGCGATGAGACCTTATTTCTACAGAAAGGTTCTATAGAAATAAGGTCTCTATTCGCCACTGCCAATAGGCACCCGGTAGTTTATTGCTCAATATTTCATGGTATTGTTTGGCCGTATCTTAGCAATAGGTTGTTACATTTTGACATCGCCCATAAATTGCTTGATGTGGTCGTGATGTCATATTTGGTGAGGATTGCCAGGAATTGCTCAATTTTAGTTGCTCGTGTAAGCGCACCATTAAGCTTAAACAAAATTTAATCTCTTTGGCAACCCGTAAGTTAGCGCATTTAAGTATTCAATGTTATCTTTAAAGGAGATGGCCCAGAATCTGGACTAAACAATAGTTTAATTGTAATGCACAATGTATCTCAAAAGACAATACCAAAATCGATGGGGTCTAGGAGCTATTAGGTCGTCAAAGTTTGTCTGAAAAAATCATGACTTGCAAGGACTTTTTTTTAAACACAGCGGCATCAGACAATACAAAAAAAATATTGCGTAAAATATGTGCGTTTAACGCAAAATATATTTTAACGCGCTTATTATTAAAAATACTTTAAAATAACAAACAACCTGCCTCAGCTTCGCGCAGGTGCGTATATGTATTTGTATTTGTTCGTATATGTATTTGTTGTATATGTTTTTGTTCGTGAACAAGCACGGGAGATGTAAATGATACGAAGACTACTATGAATTCATGACTTTATGCATTTAAACGGTACATACAATACATTGTTAATATTGGTTACAAAATATAGATAGGTATATGGATGGACAAAAGCGCGACGCGAGCGTACACGGGCGACGCCTTGAGATGAATGTGTGGTTGATTGAAGATGGCGGTCGGCGGCGCTAGTGAGGTGCGCCGGCCGGCTGCCCATAGACTGTGGGTGCTCCCGCGGCGCTCCTTCTCTGTGGTTTGTCTATGATCTTTGTTGGTGTAAACGGCGCGTACACATTTATTATAAACCTTCTTAAATCAAAATGAAATCCGCATAAAAATCTGTAACGTAGTCTATAAAATCTAATCGTAGGCACAGATGGTGGATGACGACAAGCTTCAAGTATCACCAGCTAGTTAGCTATGCAGTCATTCATTTCAGTACCCACTTACTTCTTTGCACAAAGTTATTCAAATTCGATGCCACAACGAACTCAAACCACAAACTTTGAAACCTCTAATAGCCTAAACGCAGTTCTGCTGAACTGTTTCATTAGTTATAGCGCCACGTGTTCAAGAACAGCCTGACCGGAATACAAATGGGTACACCCACTGCAGGGTATTTAATAGACACCATAAATTGGATATAAGCATTAGCATGCAAGCACTCCTGCAAACAGACCAGAAATGCATGCCATTTTTAAGCTCACTGAATATGCGCGAACTGTTTAAGGCACAGACTAGATAAGTGCGGTTGTTTATTTACTTCCTGAGTACTTTTTTTTTTATTCTTTTACGACTAATATTCGAGGAACTCTATTCTTTTACAAACATAGTGTAAATGTAGATTATACGTTATCTTTGTAATTCTGTCATCAGTGCTAGCCTAGGGTTATCTTATTCCTCCCTGGGTGCCTACCATCAACTCTTATTGCGGTTTTGTTTAGGACCTAAACTGATCTGCTTCGCTTAATTGTACCACGACAGCTTAATATCAATGACAGCGATTCAGTGATCATTCAATGACAATGACTGTCGTGGTACAATTAAGCGAAGCAGATCAGTTTAGGTCCTAAACAAAACCGCAATAAGAGTTGATGGTAGGCACCCAGGGAGGAATAAGATAACCCTAGGCTAGCACTGATGACAGAATTACAAAGATAACGTATAATCTACATTTACACTATGTTTGTAAAAGAATAGAGTTCCTCGAATATTAGTCGTAAAAGAATAAAAAAAAAAGTACTCAGGAAGTAAATAAACAACCGCACTTATCTAGTCTGTGCCTTAAACAGTTCGCGCATATTCAGTGAGCTTAAAAATGGCATGCATTTCTGGTCTGTTTGCAGGAGTGCTTGCATGCTAATGCTTATATCCAATTTATGGTGTCTATTAAATACCCTGCAGTGGGTGTACCCATTTGTATTCCGGTCAGGCTGTTCTTGAACACGTGGCGCT